>CM071597.1:210750146-213250146 GCA_036435485.1 Saposhnikovia divaricata | reverse complement strand
GTTGCATTAAGTTGCTGATTTCAAGTTCCATTTTTCAAATGTCATTTTCGACCTCTTTTTTGGAATATATATATATATATATTAGAGTCCAAAAAAGAGGTCGAAAATGACAACTGAAAAATGGAACTTGAAATCAGAAATTTAGTTGCATGAGGTTGCATTCAGTTGCTTGTGATTGCATTCAGTTGAATATTGCCCCTACGGGGCCATGCAACCCAAAATCACCAAACCTTAAAAAACAAAAAGTTGCATGTGGTTGCATTCGGTTGAATGTGGTTGCATGCAGTTGAATGTGGTTGCCCCTGCGGGGCCATGCAACTCAAATCAACCAAAATAGCACCCCATCTTAAAAAAAAAAAGTGTTGAATGTGGTTGAATATGGTTGCAACCCAAAATCAACCAAAATAGCACCCCACCTTAAAAAAAAGTGTTGAATGTGGTTGAATATGGTTGCAAACCAAAATCAACCAAAATAGCACCCCACCTTAAAAAAAAGTGTTGAATGTGGTTGATTATGGTTGCAAACCAAAATCAACCAAAATAGCACCCCACCTTAAAAAAGTGTTGAATGTGGTTGAATATGGTTGCAAACCAAAATCAACCAAAATAGCACCCCGCCTTAAAAAAAAAAGGTGTTGAATGTGATTGATTATGGTTGCAAAGCAAAATCAACCAAAATAGCACCCCACCTTAAAAAAAAAGTGTTGAATGTGGTTGATTATGGTTGCAAACCAAAATCAACCAAAATAGCAACCCACCTTAAAAAAAAAAAGTACACAGGCGAAGGAAGACAGGAAGTCGGGGAGGAGAGAGGAAAGGAGGGGGAGGGGACCTAGTATTTTTGCAATTTTGAAACTTAGTATAGTAAAATTGCAAATAGTTTAGTAAAATTGCAAATAGCTATTTTTAACAAAAGTAAATGTGCAAAAATTTACTTTTCCCTATTTATTTATGAAAAAAGCTCATCATTTTTTATATATAATTTTTATCTCTATTTATATAGTTAAATGTAAATATTTAATACAAACTTAAACCAATAACTCAAAGATATGTAAATATATTTATTTATTATTTTAATTAACTAAAATTAATAATACATAAATATTTTAAATTAAATCTGTTCATACCAACACTAAATTAAATTCTTGATATCTCAACTTCATACCACCCTAACAAGATTTCTGATTTCAATCTCGTACCACCCCAATAACCTAACGATCCCGGATATTTCTGTTTCAAGGACCCTTGCTCCACCTTAAAATTCTAATATAAACTCTAAATTATTGCTTCTGAAAAATTCTTCAGAAGCAATTTATACTTTAGGTTTAAAACTTAATTTCATCAAGAAGATAATATTACGTACATGTCTTTTCTATAACTTTTAAAAATATTGATCAAAAGAGACAAAAAATATTTGTTTACTCTGCATAACACATTAAACTTATATATAAAACTTACAATCATATGTACATTCCTTTATAAAATTATATTAATCAATACTACACAAAACAGACAACATAAATTGTGTATAGTAAAAAGAGTAACCTTGCAACTTAGACCATATATTTGTTGGGCTTCCCAAGCAGGTCTTAAATCCACATTAATATGATAGTATCTGTTTTGAGCCGAGCCCGTACGGATTTATTTTTGGGTAACTCGCAAAAGGTCTCATACTAATTGAATTATCTGGATGCTCATAAACTAGCTATCTGCCCCTCCCACTTGCGATGTGGGACTCCCAACAATCCACCCTTCACACATCGGGCTCAACAACTGTCGAATATGCCTCTTTATGTGTGATCTGCTCCCCCTAGGCCCAACTGGAAATCCACCTGGCTATCTGGCTCCCCCTAGGCCCGTAGTGGAAGGACCACCTGTCTTATCCTTAAGCTCATCCTGGGGTAGCCCACCTGCCTTTTTCTAGGCCCGTTCTGGATGTGACGCCCACGACTCCCGGTTCGAGTTCCTTAGGAAGAAACCGGCCCAAAGGTCCGTCAAAACTACCTCACAACCTGCTTAACTACTAAATTTTTTAGTAAATTTTGGCATGAAGTATTCTTAAATAGGACTATCCACCTGTTTTTCAATTCAACAATTCAACTCTATAACAAAAGCCTACCTCACCAAAAATTAAGCCACACACAACGCATCTCAACTACTATCTACCATGTACAATAATTTGTATAACTACAAGCCAACTCTGTCCTAACTTACCTCGCATCAACAGACGACCAAAGCCCACAACCAGCGCTTCAATCTTAAGTCAACCTATGACTTCAGTACGTGAAGTACGACTACTAAATCAAACACCAGCTCTGCTGGTCCATCACTTCTTTCTACTTTCCCACGGATCCTTCTGAAATCTTCGGTATCTCCTATGATAATTTATAAAAATAGAAGAATGAGCTATAAAGCTCAGCAAGTATATTTTGTAGTGATCCACTGAGATTTTATAAAATAATTTAGTTTTGGAACCCATCATCACTACACAGTTATAATAAATATAAACTCACACCGAAATCAAAGTTCTGCCAAAGTATTCATCTTTTAAAACTGAGTAATAATCTCATAAACAGTTTTATTTCACAATAAACTTAATCATAAACATTACTCAAAACATATTTATTTCACAATAACTGAAACTCAACACGATTTCTCATTATTGCATAAAAGCAATTATCATCATTTCACAATTCACAGTTTATAATAAAAATATAAACTTCACAAATTATGTTTGGAAAAACTAGGCATTCTACACATGACAATTCATCAAGTTTCATCATGGGGGTCCCCGACCATTACTTCCTATTTCGGGAAGTTCACAAAGTTTCCATTCCTGGAAGTTCTACTGATCTCCATTTCTGGAGGTTCTACTGTTCCCAATTTGTGAGTGACTCACTATCAATGCCAGTCTGCTCATTTTTCCTCAAAAACACATTTCCACATATACTAGTTAAACAATTTAACGAGTATTCATAATAATATATATATAAAAATCACACTTTAAACACTTCGATTTAAAAGATATATTTCTTTTAAAACCCATAAATCCACATTTATGCTTTTTCATTTGAAAATATAATTCTTCTAAAATCCACAAATCCGCATTTCTACTTTTCCATCTCAAAATCAATATTTCTTCTAAACTCCACAAATTCACATTTCTACTTGAAAATAGATTTCTTCTCAAATCCACAAATTCACAGTTATACGTGCATAAAACAAAATATGCATAGGGTTTAAAACAATGTAAATACGTTAACAGAAATATAACACATTATCTTCAATTTATCACAGCAAGATATACTTACAACCACCGCTATCTGAGCAGTCCAACCATTCTTCACTCCACTTCTCCAATAACCTGGACAAGCATCCACAAACTCTTCTTAGGTCACAATTCACCGAATAAGCTTTTACTGCCTACTAATCGGTATTCCAATTACTATACATCTTACTCCTCAAAAATCCAAATTTATAAAGTTCACGCTTAACACGATGTTACAAGTCTCATAAATTCTACACATTTATTAGGCTAATGGTACAGATCTTTTTATAAAAAATCGGGCATGACCTTTTCGTATATAGGGCTTCCCGGTGTCAGAGCACCTCAACAACCATCCAAACAATCACTACTTTAAAACATTAAAACTCCAATAATCCGAGTTTCCAAATTTAAAACCCAAGATATACTTCTACTATTCAACGAGTCTCCAAATTAAATTCTAAGAAATAATAACTCCAATAATCCACGAATTTCTGAATTAATCTGGAAATAAAACTCTAAATATTCAACAACCCCGAATTAACTTCCATAATTTACAACTATAATATTTGACGAGTTCTTAAAATATAACTTCAAAAATAATAAAATTCCTCGAAATGCATCTTCAAAAATAACGAAATTAAACACCCACTTACGGTGTAAAATCACGCGCACCGTTATCGAACTCATCATGCTTCTCCGGTGATTAATACCGCCATATTTTATTATTCTTTTTTTTTTCCACATCTCTCTCCCACCTCTCTCTCTCTCTCTGCTGCCTCCTTCCCTTTCTCTTCACTGCCACCACCACCACCGTTCGGTGGTGGCTTTTCCGGCCACCTCAACCACGCCCCTCAACACACCCGCCGTACATACACCACATAACACATACACAATACATACACCCACGCCGAACATAACCCACAGCACGACATCCTTTTCCTCCTCGTCTCCTTCTGCTATCACAATACCTCGCCACTGCTGTGATTTATCGGAATCAGTCCAGCCACCGCCCTTTCCCGACGCCATGCCTCACCTCACACACACATGAACTGCACAACACACACATACCCATCATCTTCTCTTCCTCAATTACAACCCCAATTCAAAATCCCCAATTCTATAAACCCTAGTTTATTTCTCTTTTCCCCCAAATTTTTCTTTCCCCTCTTTTGTTTCTCTCTCCCCGTTTGTGTTTTTATGTTTGCTGTGTGTTTTATCCTTGTTGGGCTTAGCCCACTACTTATTTTAACTACTACAATTTATTCTAAGATCAATGTAAAACACTACTTATCCCTTCTATCTCCTTTTTATCTCACTAGAAATTGTTTTATTAAAATAATTATTCCCCAAAATTTCTAAAATAATTATACAACTTAACTTAATAAAAATGAAGTCGTCAAATCTCAAAAAATCTCGTATTTTAAATAATTACGAGTCCACTTGCAAATTCCCGAAAATAAATCCTAAATATCATCCACCGTCAAATAATTAATATTTGACATAATAATTTAATCTTTAACCAATAAAATAAAATATTCCTCAAAATCCACAATTTATCAATTCGATCTCTAAATTCTTCATTATCTCCAAAATGGTTCAAAATTTAACCGCAATGAATCTTATTCCCATTAAAATAATCAGAATTAATATTTTCGGACTCCGGATGTTACATCCTTCCCCCCTTACAAAAATTTCATCCTCGAAATTGAGCGTACCTGGTGTCATCAATACAAAGAGGGATACTTCTCTCTCATACTTTCTTCTGGTCTCTAAGTTCTTCTTTAACATCATGACTTTGTCACATAATATTCATTAAAGGTATTACCTTTATTCTTAACATCTATTCCTGTCAATCATAGTCTCTACGGGGTTTTCTCAAATTTTAAACTCTCTTGAACATCTATCGGTTCATATTCCAATTCCTGGTTGACTCTCCAACCTGGAAGTGGCTCTGCAACACTTCTCACGAATACTATCTCTTCACATGATTTCAGCAATAGATCATAATCTTCTTCTAAAATAATTATAACAATCTTCAAAAGAATATCATCTATAATTCATCACAATCACCACACAAGGATCAAGAAAATGATTATTCAGACATGATAAGTTCACAGTTTCTACTAGTGGGGTTCCGAACAGCCAAACAATTAGTTTAGCTTTACTTCCAACAAGGAAGCATCATCAATTCACAATATCAACGTAAGAATACTTAATTTTCATCTAACAATCATCAATCGAAATCAAGACATCAATCACGATTGGAAATCAACAATAAATCAGTACGCATATACTTAATCATCATCATTTATATGTATCTCCCATTTGAGAATACATACCCACTTTATCATCGTAGTCATCCTGTTGCCTTTGCAATTCAAAATCATCTCAAGTACCAGTAATTTGGACTTTCGTCAGTCATCCATACGTAACTCTACAATTATCCACATGTTGCATTCTACAAAATTTTTCTGTATGATACCAAAAGGTAAGGATCTACAAGCTGACGTACACATAGTTTCCAACAAAAGCTGTAACAGAAGAAATCATTATCACGGTCATTAGCATCTTCCTCTTGTAGCTCTCGGAATCATCAACAAAATCATATCGTCAAGATTTTTTTAAACATCAATCCTATCCATTTCTGGAATCCTGGCATCAATTCACATCATTTTTAATCTCTAAGCTGAATCATCTCGTCCTGCCATAAAATATATTCATGATGCTATCTATCGTATGGCTCGACTCTTGCTACTGGCTTTTTACATATCGAAATCTCTCGAGGCCATCAAAATTTTCTGAACGGTGCATCAGTCACTATCTGAGGTGGAACTGCAATCTCTGCGATATTTTAAACTCGCGGACAAGGCAACATCAATGGCTAACTGAATAATTGGACAACATTAATGGCGAAAGGAAGTCTAAGCGACTCGGACCCACATATACTATCTCATCCTCGAATAACAAGATAATAAATCCTCAAATACTTGAATTCTTAAGAATCCCAAAATTTCCTTAATTCTACTAATATCATCCTCGATCAACAACCTACATCCTCAAATTCTCGCATCAGTAATCAGTACCATATAATCTCAAACAAAAATTTTCTCTCTAGTTGATAATATCACCTTTATTATAATATATATAAATTTCATACTGTATATATTCCCAAAAATTATCAGTCAATGTTATTCTCAATAAGTATATTTAGAATCTAATCACAAGATTCTAAATTAAGCCACAAATTCTCAAATGTCCTCATTTTCCAAAATCAAAATAAAACATCCTATTACTTCCTCTTTCCTTCTCCTTTTTCTTCTTTCCAAACTATGTCACACTTGTGATGCATCCGGTCTAAACTTAATAACCTTTTTCCTTCATATATGCTGACAATAATTTAAGTTAACTTAATAATATAATCTTAATTTCTATTCACCCCAAAATTCTTATATCAACCTCAATCCATGTCACAATATCAATCTTAAAGAAATCTATACATAGTCGGAGTACTTAATTTCGACTCCATCATATACGTCTCAACGATTCTCCCCAAAAGTTTCGTATATCTATGTAATCAATCAAACTCTTATTAACAATAACAATTAAAACCTCATATTCTAGAAATCTTAAATCCCAATATCGTCTACGATCTCAAAAGAAGGTTTTAAAAACTTAATAACCACATACTCCTCAAATTTTAAAATAATTATTAGTCTATGTCCACAATAACAAAGCTCGTTTCCTCGAACACCAATTTCCATTCGTCGTTGCTAAAATCACGTCATCAACAATATTCTAGTTCTTAAAATCCTTACATTCAGGGTTACACGTCTTATCCCAGAACAAAAATTAAATCCCAAAAGTTATCCTTGTAGTCGTGTCAATAATCCAAAAAATAATTATTGCTCCCCAAAGCAATCACATCAACTATTATCATGCACTTCACATTAAAACTCTTCTAATTCCCACACATTCGAGAATTTCTTAAATATCCAATAGTATTCTATCTAAAATCTCATTTACACAAAATTCTAAAACTCGTAATTTTCCCAACTACTGACCCTTAAAACAATATAGTCTCAAACAACGGGATCACATGCCAAAAATCACATCTTCCAATAATAATCTAGCTGTCAAATCATATGTCCAATTCTGCAAGTTCATCTTATAAAAACAACTAAATCCTCAAACAGTAGTGAGTACTATCACATAATTACATATCCTTAACCAATTTTTGCACATCCCAAAATCACATGTATCGCTAAATGATCTCTATCATTCCTCACAAATATTTCAATAACCTATATCCTCAAAATTGATTCATGCTCTAAAATCCTTAATTTCTTAACCAATATCCTTGACAAGTATACTTACTGTCTTATTCCTTGGTACTGTATCTAGTAATCCACTCTAACCTCCACACAAGCCCTCGTGCTATTCAACATTAACTAAGGATCTTACCAACTCAAGACCCTAAAACTTAACCTCTCTTCCCATGCGAGAAACCTTCGCTCTGACAATCTTATTCCATGAAAACTTCAAATCCCATACATCCCTTCTTCAAATCCTCAGTTCCTTGACAATTTCAGTCACACAACACTTTATCCTTATACATATCTCCCTCTTCTACACCATAGCTCTGATACCACCTGTGACGCCCCCGACTCCCGGTTCGAGTTCCTTAGGAAGAAATCGGCCCGAAGGTCCGTCAAAAGTACCTCATAACCTGCTTAACTACTAAATTTTTTTAGTAAATTTCGGCATGAAGTATTCTTAAATAGGACTATCCACATGTTTTTCAATTCAATAATTCAACTCTATAACAAAAGTCTACCTCACCAAAAATTATGCCATACATAACACATCTCAACTACTATCTACCATGTACTGTAATTTGTATAACTACAAGCCAACTCTGTCCTGACTTACCTCGCATCAACAGATGACCAAAGCCCACAACCAGCGCTTCAATCTTAAGTCAACCTACGACTTCAGTACGTGAAGTACGACTACTAAATCAAACACCAGCTCTGCTGGTCCATCACTTCTTTCTACTTTCCCACGGATCCTTCTTAAATCTTCGGTATCTCCTGTGATAATTTATAAAAATAGAAGAATGAGCTATAAAGCTCAGCAAGTATATTTTGTAGTGATCCACTGAGGTTTTATAAAATAATTTAGTTTTGGAACCCATCATCACTACACAGTTATAATAAATATAAACTCACACCGAAATCAAAGTTCTGCCAAAGTATTCATCTTTTAAAACTGAGTAATAATCTCATAAATAGTTTTATTTCACAATAATCCGAACTCGACACAATTTCACAATAAACTGAATCTTAAACATTACTCAAAACATATTTATTTCACAATAACTGAAACTCAACACGATTTCTCATTATTGCATAAAAGCAATTATCATAATTTCACAATTCACAATTTATAATAAAAATATAAACTTCACAAATTATGTTTGGAAAAACTGGGCATTCTACACATGATAATTCATCATGTTTCATCATTGGGGTCTCCGGCCATTACTTCCTATTTCGAGAAGTTCATAAAGTTTCCATTCCTGGAAGTTCTACTGGTCTCCATTTTTGGAGGTTCTACTGTTCCCAATTTGGGAGTGACTCACTATCAATGCCAGTCTGCTCAGTTTTCCTCAAACACACATTTCCAAATATACTAGCTAAGCAATTTAACGAGTATTCACAATAATATATATAAAAAAATCACACTTTAAAAACTTCGATTTAAAAGATATATTTCTTTTAAAACCCATAAATCCACATTTCTGCTTTTTCGTTTGAAAATATAATTCTTCTAAAATCCACAAATCCGCATTTCTACTTTTCCAGCTCAAAATCAATATTTCTTCCAAACTCCACAAATTCACATTTCTACTTGAAAATAGATTTCTTCTCAAATCCACAAATTCACAGTTATACGTGCATAAAACAAAATACGCATAAGGTTTAAAACAGAGTAAATACGTTAACAGAAATATAACGCATTATCTTCAATTTATCACAGCAAGATATACTTACAACCACCGCTATCCGAGCAGCCCAACCATTCTTCACTCCACTTCTCCAATAACCTGGACAAGCATCCACAAACTCTTCAATCGCATATTCTCAATATATTCTACTCACACTTTACAAAGTAACTAATCGTAACAGTCAAATTCTACAACTCAACTTGTTTCACAAATATCCACTAAAATCAATGACGTCTTCTTAGGTCACAATTCACCGAATAAGCTTTTACTGCCTACTAATCGGTATTCCAATTACTATACAGCTTACTCCTCAAAAATCCAAATTTATAAAGTTCACTCTTAACACGATGTTACAAGTCTTGTAAATTCTACACATTTATTAGGCTAACGTTACAGACCTTTTTACAAAAAATCGGGCATGACCTTTTCGTAAATAGGGCTTCCCGATGTCACAGCACCTCAACAACCATCCAAACAATCACTACTTTAAAACATTAAAACTCCAATAATCCGAGTTTCCAAATTTAAAACCCGAGATATACTTCTACTATTCAACCAATCTCTAAATTAAATTCTAAGAAATTATAACTTCAATAATCCACGAATTTTCGAATTAATCTTGAAATATTTGACGAGTTCTCAAAATATAACTCTGAAACTATAACTCCAACAACCCTGAATTAACCTCCATAATTTACAACTATAATATTTGACGAGTTCTCAAAATATAACTCTGAAAATAAAAAAATTCCTCGAAATGCATCTTGGAAAATAACGAAATTAAACACCCAGTTACGGTGTAAAATCACGCGCACGGTTATTGAACTCATCATGCTTCTCCGGTGATTAATACCGCCATATTTTATTATTCTTCTTTTTTTCCACATCTCTCTCCCACCTCTCTCTCTCTCTCTCTCTCTCTCTCTCTCTCTCTCTCTCTCTCCCTGCTGCCTCCTTCCCCTTCTCTTCACTGCCACCACCACCATCGTTCGGTGGTGGCTTTTCCGGCCACCTCAGCCACGCCCCTCAACACACCCATCGTACATACACCACACAAAATATACACAATACATACACGCACATACACCCACGCCGAACACAACCCACACCACGACATCCTTTTCCTCCTCGTCTCCTTTCTGCTATCACAACACCTCGCCACTGCTGTGATTTATCGAAATCAGTCCACCCGCCGCCCTTTCCCGATGCCGCGCCTCACCTCACACACACATGAACTGCACAACACACACATACCC
Source organism: Saposhnikovia divaricata (assembly GCA_036435485.1). Taxonomy (NCBI): domain Eukaryota; kingdom Viridiplantae; phylum Streptophyta; class Magnoliopsida; order Apiales; family Apiaceae; genus Saposhnikovia; species Saposhnikovia divaricata. Next base: position 213,239,615 of record CM071597.1, on the reverse strand, counting down.
ATCATCTTCTCTTCCTCAATTCCTCTTCCTCAATTACAACCCCAATTCAAAATCCCCAATTCTATAAACCCTAGTTTATTTCTCTTTTCCCCCAAATTTTTCTTTCCCCTCTTTTGTTTCTCTCTCGCCGTTTGTGTTTTTATGTCTGTTGTGTGTTTTATCCTTGTTGGGCTTAGCCCACTACTTATTTTAACTACTACAATTTATTCTAAGATCAATTTAAAACACTATTTATCCCTTCTATCTCCTTTTTATCTCACTAGAAATTGTTTTATTAAAACAGTTGTTCCCCAAAATTTCCACAATAATTATACAACTTAACTTAATAAAAATAAAGTCGTCAGATCTCCAAAAATCTCGTATTTTAAATAATTACGAGTCCACTTGCAAATTCCCGGAAATAAATCATAAAAATCATCCACCGTCAAATAATTAATATTTGACATAATAATTTAATTTTAACCAATAAAATAAAATATTCCTCAAAATCCATAATTTATCATGGAATTCTTCATTATCTCCAAAATGGTTCAAAATTTAACCGTAATAGATCTTATTCCCATTAAAATAATCAGAATTAATATTTTCGGACTCGGGATGTTACACTGGAGCCCATTGAGATTGTTATGGACCGTTATAAACTTAGCTCTGATACCACTTGTTGGGCTTGCTCAGCATGCCTTAACTCCACATTAGTATGGTATTGTCCGCATACTAATGGAGTTATCTGGATACTTTTAAACTAGCTATCTACCCCTCCCAAAAAAGATGTGGGACAACTCCCAACAATAATCTTTTCTGCACTTTGTCTTTACGAGATTTCCTTAGTTGTTATTTCCACAAATTTTTCTTGAAATTTTGTTGTAGGCTTTGCCATTTGTCTTCTGCAGAATTTGGATCAGTGCAATTATAAAAATAATTCAGTATATATCCTTTAAAATAATTAAAATCAGCTTGTATTCATACTCTGGAATTTGTCTTAGTATTCATACAAAGAACTGTAGTGTATGTTGGACTTGTCGATATAATTTATTCTTTAATTCTAAGACTTGATGACATAGTTTGGCAAAATGTTATGTGCCCTACTACTATATTTATTTTGACTTGTTAAAATTCTAAGAGTTGACTACATAGTTTGACATAGTGTATGTTGGACTTCATGATAGAACTTTGAATTTCATTATATCATGGATTTTTTGGTGTGATATTTTTGTACTTCTCGATATCTTAACTTTATTATATGACAATTATTCAGACTTTGGGATATGAGCACTTCTCGATGTAATGTTCTGACTTCTCAATATAGTCCGTTATGAACTTTTCGATATCTTTCCTTAGAATAATACCTTCATTTTAGAAACTTATTCACCTTAATTTTTTTTTACCATTTTATTCCTTTTATTTTGACTTATAAATTCAAAATATTCATTTATTCTAAAAATAGAAGTAATTTATTTTTGATGATAAAATATAAATTTTATAGTAAAAAATAAAATAATTGTTGAATCCCAACAATGAAAATCAATATTATAGAAGGGGGGTTTGAATACAATCTTGACACTTTTGTTTCCTTTTGAATTACTTAGAGGCTAACTGTTTGATCAAGTGGATAAAAGAAAGTGTAACACACCAGTATTTAAAAATTTCAGGTGGAGTTGTTGGTTCCACCTGAGATATATATTTCGAAGAAATACTCTGTGAAGTATTTCACAATTGCGATTTACAATGCTTTCAAATAGTAAGAAAACCTAACAATACTAAGTTACAATCCTCTGCGTTTTCTTCTTGTTTCTGTTCTACTCACTATGCTACTCATACAGATTATTCATACTGTATAAAGACAAACAGTATACATAAAATGTAAAATACATTTCATGTACGCTTCTTGATTTGGACAATTCCAGCATGCTTCAAGTCTGTGCATGTTGCTTTAAGTTACTAAGTTCATGTAATGATTTAGCTTCCAAGTCTACGTGATGCTTTATGCAAAAGTATTATTTGATTGAATCTTCAGTCATGACAAGTATCTTTAGCTAAGACATGATAATATCTTGCCAGTCAATAAGCCTTTCCACTTATCGAGCTATCCTTGAACTTCTCAAGACAAATAGAGTAATCTTAATGCACTTATCGAGCCATCCTTAGAATTTTCAGTTAAAAGGTAATCTTCATTGGAGCTCTTATTTTTATCTTCGAGACTGAATAAACATTGATTGATTTCACATTTTATTTGTAAGAGTTTGAACCTTCGAATATATACACTCTAGCCCCCTACTCTATACATCATTTAAGTCATTGACCACTATTCATAAGTTATGGGTTGCCAAGTGATTCTGGGCCTATTCTTCATTCGATATGTTCCATTAAAGAACTTGAGCACTACTCCTTCAATCAAGATATCTCGAATGAGTGTTTATCTGGACTTCTTGAATTGTTTCTTGAATCCAAAGTCTGAGTTCTCGAACTGATATCTTGACTTCTCGAATGAACAAATTAGGACTTGTCAAATGAGTCATTTCCTAGAGTTCTCGAATAGACATTTCATGACTTCTCGAATAGACTACTGATAAGTGCATATTTTTTCATATTTTTATTACCTATTTATTGCTTGAACTCGTATTTTAATAAATTATTTTGTTGCATTTCAGGAAATTCGTGAAAAATAAAGAAATAAAGAGCAAGGAAGGGCAAAAAGAGAAAGAAAAATGACTAGAATGAAAGAAGGAAAAAAGAATTAGGAGCCTGGAGCAAATTGAAATATTTCAGACACACCCCCAAAACCCTAATTCTCATCTATAAATACCCCTTGTAATTCACATATTGTTGTAATAATTGTGATGGATTATTGTCAAAAGTTGCTAGCTTTTATTCAACACCAAACACGGAAGTGATGGTGGAAAAAACTGCAGCTTTTGATAAATTGTCAAAGCATCAAACAGCCAATGTTTACGAAGGGTGTTATGGCTGGCCTATAAATAGCGCTTCCTTCATCATTTACAAACACACTATGATGATCAATAATTTTTGTGATCATTCTCTTCTCTTCAGTCACATTATACCACATCTTAGTTTTAAATTTAGTTAGCCTAAATTTTGTAGCCTCCATCTTTGTTTTCTTCCATTTTTTAATTGTTCTTGTAAACACTTTCTTTCATATTAATGCAAGCTTCCATTTTTCTTGTTCTCTACATCTTGCTCTCTCTTTTATGTTGGCTTGAGTTCGTTATTTTCATAAATCCGATGAGTGGACAAAGTAGCAAAATGCTAACCACTTGGGACTGAAAGGAGCTCTTACATTTACTTTTAACGCTCTAATTTTAGTTCTTGCTTTATGTCAATAGATTATCTTTAATCATTTTAGCTTATTTAAACATTGATAAAGTTTCTTTACTTTACTACTTTATTGCTTTTCCTTTTTTTTATGTGACCTGGCCATGTTTGTCAATCAAATTTAGTTTGTTTATTTTATCTGTTTAGTGTATCTATTGTTACTGGTACGTTCTTAATTAATCTGCCATTTCCATGATTTACTTAATTTCAGTTTTCTATTACCTAACCCAAGTAATAATATCGTTAGTCCACTTTCTTTTCCTGACCCATTTACAGGTTATGGTCCATTTTCAAGTCTCCGAAAATCACTCGAGGCCCGGTTCATGTCTCTAATTTAAGTAATTTAAGTGATTTGCTTGTTTTTCTTTAATTCTGGCCCAATACACTTGCTTAGCCCAATTACTTTTTTTTTCTTTTTTTTTTTATATTCATCCGTGCATGTTAGTTTTATTTAAACCTTTATTGCCTTTATCATTAATGCATTATTAGTAATAACTAGCATGAAAGCCCGTGCAAAGCACGGGCATCATGTTAATTTTTATATTCACGCATTTCATATATTTTTATTAACTTATTATTGTGATTACTGATGGTAAATGAGTATTTTAGATGTTATCGTATAAAAAAATATTTATTATGCGTATACCTCATTTATTATTTTTTCACAGAAATTGTGGATGTCATTGTATTCTTTTACACGAACTACATTTTAATTATTATTATTATTATTATTATTATTATTATTATTATTATTATTATTATTATATTGAAAGAATGACAGGATTGACCTTTTTTGAAATTTTGTCATCGAAATAACCTTTTCTGAGAAGTTGAGCAAAAATGATCGGTGGGTTACGTATACGGGGTTAGGGTATTTGGGATATGCATTTTGAAAATGCGTATCTAGTACAAATGCTTTTTTTTTAAAACTTTCTATAATGTGGGCCCAGCATGGAGACAAAAAAAAAAGGAATATGCATTTTGATAATGCGTATCCGGTATTACTCCATTTCTAATTGTGTGTTCTACCTTTTATTTTCAAACTGATACCTTGGGGTTCAACGGTTCCGGTTGGGGTTTATAAATACTTAATTTTTTAATTAAATTTTTTTAATTTTATCTATATTCCATTAGGGTTCAACAATTAATATTTGGGGTTCAACGTTCCCATATTGAGTTTTAGAAATATTCAGAATGAAGAATAAATCTTATACGTACTTAGGGTTGCGTATCCCATGATACAAATTTAGCAAATGCGCATTTTTTCAGAACAGGTTACTTTCGTTACTTTGGCTATTAAAATAGATTATTTTTGTCCTTTATCCGCATATATTTATAGGAAGTCATCACTATCGTGGTTACACGGTGATAGAATGCTACATATGTATTATAATTTGTAAATATTACATTATCAAAATTAATAATGCACTTCTTATCAACTAACTTTATGCACCGTTGATCTAGATGTCATTGGTCATATTTTACATTTTCAATTACGATTACAACCTCACGACATAAACTTTTAGTCTATTATAAAACTATTGACGAATCATTTAAACTTTTCCTAATTAAAAGTAGATGTAGTCCAAACTTTTGCTTGTAAATAAAATTCGAAATGTAACTTTTTTTGTGTTTAATTGAGCTCAAGCTTTAAAACTATATATAGTTTAATTTTAAACATTTTAATTAAGCCACTTCCATGATAATCTAGTATAATCGTTTTGTAATGTAAAGAGTATTTTTTTTCACATGTTAACTGGGTTGAATTCATAAAATACATGAACGATTTTAAAATTGATTACACAGTAAACTAATCTTTAACAATTTAATGATTAAATTGGACATTTATTTTATCTAATATTAATCATGTAATTAATTTAATATAATTGTACTTAATATAAAATAACACATTAATGTCAAATCTATAGAATATAATTCTGATTTAGTGTTTGTGAATTTAATTTCAATTTAATTTAGAGGTCGTAAATATATTTTCTATATTCATGATAATAAATGAATTCCAAATTTATATTCGTGTCCTGTTTTCGTGTTTCATCTACATGAATACCAAATTTGATACTAAATGAATTGATGTCATCTCATGTACCATATATTTTCGTGTCATATGTGTAATATAATGAAAATATTGTAATAATATAATTTCATGAAATTTTATCATGTACCAAAAGTCTAAATTTAACATAATTAATTTTGTCATCTCGTGAATAAGTAATTTAGTCTCGTATTTACGTGTCATTACGCATAATACAAAGAAAATCCTATTATTTAATCAATGATTAGTATAAAATCCAAATTTTATATGATATTTTTTATTTTATTTTTTCTATTATATGATTAATTTGATTTATAATATTATATCCAAAACCAACTATGGATTATATGATTTTGTCCAACAACGGAGCATATCTATACTATTATATTAAATCCGAAACATTGAAAGTTTTGGTTTTCGGTTTGGTTATCATATTTATTTTGGTTTTCGGTTTGTTTAATTTAATTTTGAATTAATTTTAAATATAAAATAAATCAATTTTAATCTGTTATTGGCTATAGTCCTAAGACACAATAGTATTTTATATTTACACCATTACTAATACAGCTAAACTTAAAACCTCCGTTGCCTTCACAAACACTGCGCACATAACTCTATTCTTCTAAACCTAATTTATACCATCTTCATCAATTCAATACACAAGTTTCTTCGGCTTTTCTCTTCTTTTGCAACACCATATATATCATTAAAGTGTAAGTATAAATAATTAAATTACAAAAACAACTCAAAAAGGTAAGTACTCATGTTAACGTAATTATATTCCGATTAAAATTCCTTCATCCACATTGAACTTCTACTAGGACTCTTTTTTCTGCTCCAACAACTCAATTACCCATTTTTTCTAAAGATTTTACTTCTAATTAAAACACTTTACCATTTAATTTAAAACTAATATTACTATAATTAATATATATCCAAAATATCACACCATATCTTTCCGTAATTATTTTCAGTAGTAATATTTGTAATTAAAACATATTACTTTTTAATTTAAAATTAATCTTGCCATCACTAATATACACCCCAAAATATCTCACCATATATTCAAATCATTATTTTTTTAGTAACAAATAAGAATCGTTAGATCTAATAATAAGATATATTATATGATTAAATTAATTTACTAAAAATTCAAAGTTCGAACCCGTCAACGACATTTTTAATTTAGAATTTTACAAAATAAATTTTAAACCATGCATATCATTATATAAATTTATATTAAATTAAAATTAAAAAATTATTAAAAATAAGGATTATATAAAAAATAATTATAATGTTAAATAAATTTTATAACCTATCAAAAGAAGCCCGTGCTTCGCATGGGTTATAAGCTAGTGTCTAAATTATATGTAAGTTATTCCTAATTATAATATCATACACACACACACACACACACATATTCATATTTTTGAAAGTATATAATTATTTTAATCATTTTTATTTAAATATTTTTAATGTAAATTTTAAATAAAATATATAATAAGAGTTCTTTGGCATGTAGACATGTATTAGATGAGTTTCAAATTTGCATTAATTGAGTTTCTAGCCTAATGGTTGTAATGTGACCATAATGTATATTAGCATCAAAAGGTCATGGGTTCAATCCGTGACAACAAAAAATATAGGGGTGTTTTAGTAAATTACTAATTTGCATGAAAAGGCATGTTAAGTTATAATAGATATAAACCAACTATGGATTATATGATTTTGTCTAACAACGGAGCATATGTCTAAATTATATTATATGTAAGTTATTCCTAATTACAATATCACACACACACACACACACATATTCATATTTTTGAAAGTATATAATTATTTTAATCATTTTATTTTAAATATTTTTAATGTAAATTTTAAATGAAATATAGAATAAGAGTTCTTTGGCATGTAGACATGTATTAGATAAGTTACTAAAAATGATTAAGTATATTTTTATGATAATATAGGGGTGTTTTAGTAAATTACTAAATTGAATGAAAAGGCATGTTAAGCTATAATGAAAAGGCATATTTTTGAAAGTATATAATTATTTTAATCATTTTTATTTAAATATTTTTAATGTAAATTTTAAATAAAATATATAATAAGAGTTCTTTGGCATGTAGACATGTATTAGATGAGTTTCAAATTTGCATTAATTGAGTTTCTAGCCTAATGGTTGTAATGTGACCATAATGTATATTAGCATCAAAAGGTCATGGGTTCAATCCGTGACAACAAAAAATATAGGGGTGTTTTAGTAAATTACTAATTTGCATGAAAAGGCATGTTAAGTTATAATAGATATAAACCAACTATGGATTATATGATTTTGTCTAACAACGGAGCATATGTCTAAATTATATTATATGTAAGTTATTCCTAATTATAATATCACACACACACACACACACACATATATTCATATTTTTGAAAGTATATAATTATTTTAATCATTTTATTTTAAATATTTTTAATGTAAATTTTAAATGAAATATAGAATAAGAGTTCTTTGGCATGTAGACATGTATTAGATAAGTTTCAAATTTGCATTAATTGAGCTTCTAGCCTAATGGTTGTAATGTGACCATAATGTATTTTAGCAACAAAAAGGTCATGGGTTCAATCCATGACAACAATTTTTTTTTAGTATATTTTTATGATAATATAGGGGTGTTTTAGTAAATTACTAAATTGAATGAAAAGGCATGTTAAGCTATAATAGATATAAAGGATAAAGGATTAGTTAGATAATCTTCTAATCATGGCTTTACCTTTTATAATTTAGTTAGTTTCATTTTTTAATTCCTAAATTGCTTGGTTTCTTTTCTTTAATTACTTAAATCATGACTAGCTAATTTTCTTGTCCTAGGATGAAGATGAAGTTAATTTAATTGTTTTGATTTATTCTCGTTCCTATTAATTGATTCTCATAATTTTTCTTAGTGCTTAATTGTTCAATTGACAAAGTGATTTTGATATATTATTGTTACCAGATTTATTTTTCATAGTCTATGCTTGCTCTTTGAAGTTTTGATAGGTTATTGTTAGATAACAAGTTTCATAGTATATGTTTGTGTCGTTGATTTATATATCTTATTTGTGAAGAAAAGAGAATTGATTTTAGGGCGAGTTGATATTAATTATGATTGATTAACGGATTCGGATTCCTAGGTTTTCCGTATTATTTGATAATCTTTGCTAATTAGGTTAATTAATTCTCATCTCAAAAGTTAATTGTCTAGTTCGCCTATATTAATTTTTAAGGAGTTGCGAAAATTATATAGTCTCTGTGGATTGAATCATAAATATTAAAACGATGATCGTGCGTTTGCGATTTTAATTGTCATATTTTTAGCACATCAACTGCTGACCACTAAAACCATACTAAAACTTAAAAGTAATCCATATTTAAACTACTTAACGAAATGCCTAAATTTTGAACTCTATCAATAATATATTTAAATTATTAATTTATATTATTAATTTTAAATAATACATACCATTAATTAAATTAATTAAAAAAATATAATTATGATATAAAAGATGTTATAATATATTTAAAAAAGTCCGATTTATAATTTAATATAATTAATAACAAGATCAGATTATATAAATAAATAATCAAATCGAACCAATTACTAAAGATAAAAGTAACTGATATTTTCGAGATGACAAAATACCAATTACCAGCTAATAACTGCCCGGTATAGATAAATTTGTCCTTTAATAAAATTATACTCCCTCCGTCTTTTATTTCTTTACCTACTTTCCTTTTAAGGTAATTCAAATAATTTTTACTGTTTCTATTTTTGGCCATAAAAAATAATATTAAATATCCACTACTCCACCCACTACTTCTTAAAAATAATATTCAACACCCACTACTCCTTAAAAATAATATTCAATACTCACTATTCCACCCACTACTCCTAAAAAAATAATGTTCAATACCCACTACTCCACTCACTAATCCTTAAAAATAATATTCAATACCCACTACTCCATCCACTACTCCAAAAAACAATATTCAATACCCACTACTTCTTAAAAACAATATTCAATATCTACTGCTCCATAAAAAATAATATTTTTCATTACCCACTATCTTAAAACCCGCAAACAAAAAAAGAAAAAAGAGACGGAGGAATTATCATTTATTAAAATATATCGTCAATTAAAAAAAAGTCGAAAATAAGATAAGGCGAGGAATTATCATTTATTAAAATATATCGTCAATTAAAAAAAAGTCGAAAATAAGATAAGGCGTGTAAATAAATACATATCCACCGTGTATACATACATTATGTGTGTATATATATAGCTAGAAAGCAGAACCAACAAGGCAAGCGTGTGTTGAGAGACAGAGCAGAGTGTGAAAGTTTAGATAGAGAAACAGTCATTTCTAGAGAGAGAAAGTGAGAGCTCTAAACACAAAATCAAATACCTACAACTAGTTGTTGTATCTATATTTACAATATGGCCTGGCCTTCGTATTTGGATGAATATGAAAAGCTTGTCATCAGAATGACCACACCCAGGTTTGTATCTTTCTTCATCTTCTTGAAATTTTAAAATTTTTGGGTTTTTTTTTAAAATTTTTTAATTTAATTTTTTTATTTGATTTTAGTGATTCTGCAAGACCCATATGATTTCTTGAATTTCTACATGTACTAAATGATCATTGCTAGAATTTATATTTACCACAGTAAAAAAATTACCATGTTGTTCATTTTCTTGGAATTTTTAATGTTTTGGGTTTTTTCATAGATTTTGATTTTTTTTTTTTTTTGGGTTATTTGTTTTTGTTCATCTTGATTTTGATGATTCTGCAAGACCCATATGATCATTATCAGAATTTACTGCGGTAAGTAATTTATAATTACCACGTTAGCATGTTAGTTAATGGTAAATTAATAGTGATTAGTAGTAAAACTTTACACTAATCTTGGGTAATTAATTTTTGATTTTTAGAATTTTTTACGGTGATCTTGCCTGTTTTACTTGGACTATTTCAAGTCTCGCCGACTTTGATTTTATTATTATGATGAAATTGAATGTTTTTTAGATTGAAATTATTTGAATTTTGATGTCTCCAGAAAGTTTGACTTGTGTGTGTATTTCGGTACAGGGTCATTATTGATAATGCTGGTTGTTCAAACGCTACCCGCGTTATGGTGAGACTAATTTTCTGGAAAGCTCGGTTGACTAGACTTTTGTGTTTGTTTGAATATTTTGCTGGACTAATGTTGAAAATTGGTGTGTACAGATTGATAGTGCTAGAAAACATGGGATTCTTCTAGAGGCAGTTCAAGTTCTAACGGACTTGAATTTGTCGATTATAAAAGCTTATATTTCATCTGATGGGAGATGGTTCATGGATGGTAAACTCGATACCTCGTTAACTTGTTTTCTTTTTATATTTAGGTGTATGATGATTAGGGTAGCAATTTTGGGTTATGGGTTTGGTATTATGAATGTTTCAGTTTCATGCCGTTTTAAAACTTACTGATATTTTGTAATAATGAGCAAGAGAGTAGATCCAATTCGAGTCGGTTTATGTGGCAGGTTCTTTGTCATGTAAGACATTGCTACCCCTAATGATAGTTAGTTTTGAACTGAAGATAATGTCAATTTATTTGTTTCTGATAATGCTACAGTTTTTCATGTGACTGACTTGGATGGGAATAAGCTAACCGATGATGGTGTCATTAGCTACATTGAAAAGGTTAATATATTAACTTTAAACTTTAAGATGTTCTTATTTCAATTATTAATTATATGATATTTATGTTGACTTGGGTTGTTTAATGTTTGTTAATAGTCTCTTGGTACAGTTCATTATGTGCCGACGCGATCAAAGTGCGTTGATGACTTGACAGCATTGGAATTAACGGGAAATGATAGAGTTGGTTTACTTTCTGAGGTTTTCGCCGTATTGTCTGATTTGCAAGTTAATGTGGTCGAGTCTAAGGTGTGGACACATAATGGCCGAATTGCGTCCCTCATCTATGTTAAGGATTGTGAGTCGGGGTACCTAATTGAGGATAACCAGAAAATTGACAGAATTGTGACACGGTTGAGGAATGTTCTTGAAGGGGATCATGATATTAGAAGTGCTAAAACTGTGATTTCTTTAGCTGTTACTCATACAGAGAGAAGGCTTCACCAAATGATGTTTGCAGACCGTGATTATGAAAGAAGGCCGATAATTAGGACTAATGGTGATTCCCCAGTTGTCTCTGTTCAAAATTGTTCAGAGCGTGGTTATTCAGGTGTAAATATTCATTGTAAGGATAGAGCGAAGCTTCTATTTGATGTTGTCTGCACTTTGACCGATATGGAGTATGTTGTCTTCCACGCAACTGTCAAAACAGCATTCGACAGAGCAAATATGGTATATGCTCTTTAGCTTATGCAACTCTGCAAATACTTAAAGTGATCTTTCCCTTTCTATGAAGTAAATTCTCTCCTCTCATCGTGTCTTATATTTGCATATTTTATGTGCTTAGTTTGCAAAGAGTAAGTAGTGAATTCTGACCACTAAATTCATTGTCCAAATATGTTCTCAGGAATTCTTCATTAGGCATATAGATGGTACCCCTATAAGTTCAGAAGCGGAAAAGCAGCGTGTAATCCTCTGTTTACGAGCTGCAATTGAAAGAAGGGCATCTGAGGTAATGTTTTGTGACTTATATTATATAGCACGACTTCTGCTTTAATAATAATTTAGATCACTCTAGTGATGTTCCTCTGCTATATCGATTTTAGTCTTAAATGACTAGATTAGTTGTTTCGTACAGGGTGTTCAATTGGAGCTTTTGGCAGATGACAAGGCAGGACTCCTGGCAGATGTGATGCGTACCTTTCGTGAAAATAGTCTTAATGTGACAAGGGCTGAGATAACCACTACATTCGACACTGCTCAGAATGTATTCTATGTAACTGATTCTGTTGGCAACCCAGTGGATTCAAAAACCATTGAAGCAGTTCGACACGAAATTGGATTCGACAAGTTGAGAGTGAAGGAACTTCCATCGATATATAATGAGAAGGAAGAAAGGGATGATGAAGCCACTGCAGGTGTTGGTGGGGCAGTTTTGGAATCACTTGGAAGCTTAGTGAAAAGGAATCTATACAATTTGGGATTGTTAGGATCTTATTCTTGAATGAAGAACAAGACAGGGTGTAAAGAATGCATATAGTACTTGGCATATACTTAGCTTCAAGTTTGGACAAAGGGGATTAGTACAGTTGTGCATATTTTAGGTGGCTGCATAGTTGGATTTGGTCACCAAGTAAATAGGTAGAGATATACAAGGTACAGAGATAGTCTAGATGATATTGGTTGGATTTTGAAGAATTTAAAATGGTGGATGGCAAGTAGGGAGAATGGTTTCTGAATACGGGTAGGTTTCGTAATATTTTATTGCAGCTTGTACATATATTAAAAAATATAGAGTTATATGTAAATATATTCTGGTGGCCAATTTTAGCTTTCCTTCTCTCAAGATTGTTTGATTACACTATTATAAAAGGGAATTTAAACTCTTTGAAAAGTTAAAATGTTTTCTTAGGAAATGCATCATTTTATAATTAAAGAATGGGTGTTACTGCCTGCTATTGAATTGCTGTTAATCGTCATAGGAAACAACGGTGCAGAGGGAATGGGAAACAACATAAAAACCAAACCAAACCAAACATACCCAAACATACCCAGTATATCCTGCTCAGAGCAGGGTCTGGGGAGGGTAGGATGTACGCAGACCATACCCCCACTTTTAGAGCGGGGAGGCTGTTTCCGTGAAGACCCTCGGCTGAGTGCACAACATACCTATAGTGTAGGAAATACAACGGACATGATATGGAAATAGACAATGACATACCTGAGGCCCATGGCGTTCTCCACATGGGCATACCTACCTGCGAGGAATTATGATACTCCTAGTTTGATGCGCTCCAACCACACGGCAAGTCCCGCACAGAGACACCACCTAGCCAAGCTCCCTGCAACTACAACACCAAAAAAAGAAAAAACAATAGACACTCGGAACGAAAAGTGAACACGATGACGCGGAACTTCTAAAAAATCGCTAATCGAGACAGGGCAACTCTGAGGCTCTCGACAACAGAGCCACAACCTAGAAGGGAATCCACCACTCTGATACGCCGCCTCCATGAACACCTATCCGCGAGCATGGTCTCATTTAGTCAATGAATGGGAAACAACATCAAGGAGATTAAGTTAAAAGTTTAGTCAATGAAGATTACAATAATGTTTATCGAAAATCCTAGGCGATTTTTCGACTTTTGTCCTTAACCTTGTTTTATTTTGCTGGTAGTTTATGCAAGTTTGTTTGATAGTAGTAGCTTTTTAGGACTAGTATGACATGTCCTGAAGCTTCTGCTTAGTTATTGCACAATGATGAACACCTGGAACTAATTTCTTGGTACAAACAAGAGAAGCGACACCAAAGTCCAAAACTATGTACTAATCATGGTTCTAAAAATCACCGATTTAGCCGATTAATCCCCTAAGGTAACCAACCGATTCAATTTTTGAAATCCGATTAATCCTGTGAATTTATTTAAAATGATATGTTTAATTGTAAATTAGACTAATATATTAAATATTCATATAATATCCGATTAATCCTTCCTATTAATCCCCGATTAACCGATTAATCTGAAATCAATACCTCAACCGATTTATACCGATTATCGATTTTTACAACCATGGTACTAACAGTTAAATGAGTCTATTTGTAAATTTAATGTAAGTAGTGAATTGTTTAATTTATATGTACTGCCTGCACATCTGCATGCCTTGAGCCTGTAACAAGTTCTTATGAGGTTGACTTCGTGGAAGGTAGAATGTCTTAATCCAAATTGTTTTGAAAAATATTCTCCTGTCGTGTAACAGGGGATGATTCTTTTGGTGTGAGAATTTATGTAGGGATTGATTCTAAGAGTGACTACACTTTAGCCAGGCTTTGGCCTGCACGCTACTCATGTTTATCCAAACACTGGACTATTTGTTTTTATACGTTAATATATATGAAATAATAAACTTTATTACTTAATAAATTATAATAATTTAATGGGAAATATGCAAATATACGGTTCTTTTAACTCTTTATTGCAAATACACTATATATTTGGTTTTATTGCAAGTTTACGATCTCTGCCTTTCCTTATTGCAAGTTTACGGTCTTAATGTCTTATTTGTTTGTTCCTGGAGCATTACCAAGCAGTAATTCATAATTGAAATCGGCGTCTCTCTTCGTCTCTCATCTCTATTCGTCTTCTCTTTCTACGCACATATATACATACACACTGATATATATATATATATATATATATATATATATATATATATATATATATATATATATATATATATATATATATATATATATATATACATATTGGGCTGTTGGTTTAGATTTGGCGGAGATGATAACAGTGAAGGTGGAGGTACCGGATGAAATTAGTTGTAATTGTTGATGTTTGGGGGTTGATTGTTGATGTTTGGGGTTGTGAAATTGGTTGTAATTGTTGATGTTTGGGGGTTGATTGTTGATGTTTGGGGTTGTGAAATTGGTTGTAATTTGTGGTGGATACGGTGGTGGTGGTGGCGGCTATGGAGGTGGGAATCGTAAAAGTGGTGGTGGTGGCGGTGGCTATGGAGGTGAGCGTCGTGAAGTTGCAGTTGGTTGCTCTGGTTACAATTGTGATTACTGGTCCCGTAGGGGCACTCATACCTTTCTTTTTCTAACAGTTGCAACTGAATGCAACCACGCAACTACATATGAAAGGCATATGACATAACCTATTTGTAGTTCGAGGACTCAACTCAACTTAAACTTAGTTTGTAATAAGTAAATAACTTTAACTGTCACAGGAATCTCAGGAGGTACTATCTGTCAGAAGAAAAACCCTAAAGTCAATCTATAGTTTTGATGTTTTACACTGGAAGAAGTTCAGATTGCTGATCAAGCCTCAGTATAGCATCAAAGAAGTGGATTTATTTCTAAGACAGAGATTTCTAGAGTGACAGGTTCAGACAGTATACAGTGAAGTACAAGAAGGAGAAAGAGATGAGAAGAAAAATGAATCACATTTTTAATATGACAATTAAAGGACAGTCATTGAGGTTAGTCGTTCATGAACCAGACAGTACATGGAACGTCAACAAAATATTCAGTGGTATTCCTTTATTACTTTCAGTGATTCAGAAAAGAATTAAGACAATCCAAGGATATATAATTATTCTTGTTTAATTAATTTAAATCAAGTAGTCAATTTAATTAATTAATTAATTCATCTTGAATTAATTCTTTAATTAAATTAATTATTAGATTAATTAAATCAGATTAATTATTTAAGTAAGAATAAATTAAAATGATTATTTATTAATCAATTTTAATTTAATTCTGAAAAAATGAACTAGCAAGACAATCCCTGATTGTCTTGCCGATTGTCTTGAAGGTTAAATTCAGAACAGCAAGACAATAGGAGATTGTCTTGCCGATTGTATTGGAGAAGAAATCAATAAAGCAAGACAATTCCTGATTGTCTTGCCGATTGTCTTGATAATGATAATGTCTGAATAGCTTTTGAAAAGTAGAATAAAAATCTAATTTGATTGTCTTGACGATTGTCTTGGCAGTTCAACTTGATTGTCTTGATAATGATCAAAAAGAAAAAGGTTCAGACAGAATGATAAATTTGATAAAGCAAGACAAAGATATCTGAATTTGATTGTCTTGACGATTGTCTTGGAAGAACCTGATTGTCTTGACGATTGTATTGCCTATTGTCTTGGCAGTACAAAATTGGTTGTCTTGGAAGAATAAATTGTATTGACGATTGTCTTGGCAGTTATACTTGAAGACAAAGAGTCAGTGATTGATATATAACAAGATATATCGACAGAAGCTATCTGCAAGAAAAGAACACAGAAAATATTACATTCAAGAACTGAATTCTCTCTTCTCTCTCATCAAGAACACAGCACAAGAAGCAGAAAATTATTTAGAAAATCAAGTTCATCTTATTTTTAATATCTGATCCGATAGAACTGATTTCCTTGACACTCTTGTACTATTAGCGAGTTTTTACTCCTAATCTATATCTTGATTTTTATTAACAAATCTAGAAAAATTCATGTCGAATTTTCTAATTTGTTTTTATTAACTAGATATAAGTTCTGTACTGTATTTGTAACAAACCTCTCAAGTTAATATAATTTTATATTCAACTTGAATTTTGTTTCATTTAATTCCGCTCAAATTTGTCAAAATATAAATTAAATTATCCGGACAAATTTTGATAAAACAGTACTGTTTGTATTCAACCCCCCCTTCTACAAACATATTGGACCTAACAATTGGTATCCGAGCCGATTGATTGATACACAAATCAACGATCCCATTTTACTCGATTAAAAATCATCCCCGAATTTTTTAACTCTCTTAAAAAAATTCATCATGTCTTCTAAAGTCGAAACTGTGAAAATTCCCATATATGACAAAAACAGTTATGATATGTGGAAGAACAAAATGTTAATGTTCCTCGAGGTTGCAAATCCTAAATACATGAAAGTTTTATCAGAAGGACCAATAATACCTTTTGGATTAACTCCTGAAGTTGTTACTGATGGAAAAGTTGTTACCCCTGCAAAGCTTGTACAAAAAGATTCTTCTGAATTCACTCTTGCTGAAAGAGAGGAAGCTGGACTTGAAATTAATTTAAGACTGATTTTAATAGATTCTCTAGACTCTGTGATGTACAGTCATGTGATTAACTGCAAGACAGCAAAGCACATGTGGGAAACCATTGAAACTGTGAATGAAGGAACAGAGGAAGTTAGGGAGAATCGACTAGAAATTCTGACATCTGAGTATGAACACTTTCGATCAGCATACAATGAAAGTATTCAAGATGTGTTTGAAAGATATAACAAACTTGTCAACAATTTACAGATGCATGGCAAGTACTACACTCAGAAAGAGATCAACAGAAAATTTCTACTGTCAATGCCTGTTCATCTAGAACATAGAATTACAGCTATCAGAGAGTCGAGGAATCTAAGTGAAATTACTGTAGAAAGACTCTTTGGTGTTTTAAAAACCTATGAACTTGAACAATCTCAACAAAAGGAGATTTATGGAAAAGGAAGAATTGCTAATACTTCTACAGCTCTTATTGTTGAGAACAAACAGGAAGTGGAAGATAAGGTTATTCAACCTTGTAGTGTTGACAGTGGCAAGCTGGAAGTTGAAGTTGGTCAAACGAATGCTAGTCCAGATGAAGGTGACTTCTATTCATTAGAAGAACTAGATCAGTTGGAAGATGAGTCCATGGATTTGTTGGTAAGGAAATTCGGTAACTTCAGATTCAGGAAGAATCCCAAGTTCAGGTACAAATCTAACTATAACAGGTTCCAGAGAGGAGGTTCTTCATCCTCAAGTAACAGAGGAGGTTACAAAACTGGAACAGTTGAAAGAAGTAAAATTAGATGCTACAACTGTAATGAACTTGGACATTTCGCTACTGAATGTCAGAAGCCAAAACAAAACCAAAGAAAAGACTTTGGATCTGAGAAGAAGAAGACAGGAAGAGCCTATGTGGCTGCTGGAAAGAGTTGGGATGATACAGACTCTGAAGATGAAGAGTATGGCAATCTTGCCCTGATGGCAAAATCTGATAACTCCAGTGGTACATCATCTGAGGTATCATGTACTGAAAGTCAATATATTTATCAACTTACTGATACACTGGGTAATGCTAATAGAGAGATTGAAAGGCTAAATTTGTTAAATACAGATCTTAGTAATCAATTATCAGAATTACATGATGTACAAAATTGCCATGTTATACAAAAATCAGAAATAAGAATGCTAAAAGAACTTGAGAGGTCTCTAGCAGAGATAGTGGTTCAACAACGTGAAACAATAGCTGAACTAGAAATAAGGGTTAGTGCTACTTCTAATTCAAAGTGGCTAAAGAGTTGTTTAACCAACAAGCAATTAATCAAACTGTAGGAATTGGGTTTGATTATAATGAAGCTATTGGACGGAAAAGCATTAATACTCCTAATCGTGTGAGTGCTGTAGATAGGGGTATACCATCAGTGCTTAAGAGTGTTAGTAACCCACTCTTTAAGAAATCCATAGCAGAACCTTTGGATACAACATCTTTAATCATTAAGGAAGAGATGCGCATTGAGGACGTAGCTAATGGCGTAGTCTTAGAAAGTAATCAAGTTGTTAAAAATGATAAAGATAGAAAGACTGTGTTTGTAAAAGCAGAAAGAGTTGGTGAGTCTACTAGTTCATTGAAAACTAGTAGCAGAAGTAACAACATGAATAAATGCAACAACAAATCTACCATGCATGCTATTCCTGTTATTGATACTGCTCATAAGAAATGCGATGCTGTTAATTGCATGTCTTGTGCTTTTAATATAATGTATGCGTACTTTAACGGTAATCATGCATGTGTTGATAAGAATGCTCCTAGACAGCAAATGAGCAAAAATAAACATGTAAGATCCAGGACTGAAACATCATCTAATTCTAAGATTAGGACCTCAAGTCCTTCTCAGGATATGGTGAAGACATGGTTACCCAAGCTGAAACCAAAACAAGTTAAAGCTGTTTACAGGGTTAAATGTCCAGTACCTAAAGAAAATGTTGTTAAAATAAAAAGTGTTGCTTTGCCTGATAAAGGTCAATTCTTTAAGTACTCCGGACCCAATCAAATTTGGGTTCCGAAGAAAGTCTAACCAATTTGTCATTGCAGGGTTTGAAACAGGTTGAACGAGTCATGTGGATTCTGGACAGTGGATGTTCAAGGCATATGACCGGAGATAAAGCCCTGCTGACAAATGTGGTGGAGAAGGCTGGCCCAGTCGTTACCTTTGGAGATAACAGCAAAGGTAAAATTGATGGATATGGCAGATTAAAAGCTGGAAATGTTATCGTTGAAGATGTCTCTTTTGTGAACGACCTTGAGCACAATTTGCTCAGTATTAGTCAATTCTGTGACAGAGGTTATGAAGTGCATTTCAACAAGAATAATTGTCTAATATCACACAAGAGAAATGAAAGGCCGCAGTTGAATGGAGTAAGAAAAGGAAACTTGTACATAGCCAATATGAACTCTGGAAGCAAAGAAGAAATTAGATGTTTTTATTCAAAGGCATCTACTGATGAAAGTTGGTTATGGCACAAGAAACTTTCTCACCTAAACTTCAAAACAATGAATTCTCTAGTCAAAAGAGAATTGGTGAGAGGTTTACTCAGGAAGGTCTATGTGATGCTTGTCAAAAAGGGAAGTTAAAAAGGGCAACTCACAGGAGCACTAACATATCATCAATAACTGAACCATTACAACTTCTCCATATGGATTTGTTTGGTCCAGTTAGTGTGATGTCTATGTCAAGAAAAAGATATGCTCTAGTGATTGTTGATGATTTCTCAAAATTCACATGGGTACTATTTCTGAACTCAAAAGATGAAACTCCACAACTGGTAGTTGATCACATTAAGTTAATTGAGCTGGATTCTAATCGTCCAGTAAGAGCTATAAGGTCAGACAACGGAACTGAATTCAAGAATGCAGTTCTGAATGACTTTTGCACTGAAAAGGGTATAACTAGACATTATTCGGCTCCCAGAACTCCTCAGCAAAATGGGGTAGTTGAAAGAAAGAATAGAACCTTGATTGAAGCTGCACGTACTATGCTAAGTGAATCAAGGCTTCCACTGAGCTTTTGGGCTGAAGCTGTCAACACTGCAAGCTATACCCAGAATCGTACACTTATCAATAAAGACTTAATGAAGACACCATATGAAGCTCTACATGACAAGAAACCAACTCTCAAGTACTTCTATGTATTTGGGACAAAATGCTTTGTGTTGAAAGAAGGAGAAGATCAAGGTGGTAAATTTGAAGAAAAAGCACATGAAGCAATATTTATTGGTTATATTAGAAGAGCCTACAAGGTGTATCTTATTGGTCAACAGAAAACCATGGAAAGTGTCAATGTTACATTTGATGACACACAACTCCCATGTATTCAAAATGAAGATCCATCTGAAAAGCTTAAGTTTGATGACATGTCAGACTCAGATTCAGATGATGACAATCAACCTGAAGTTGTTGCTGATAATAATAATCCAAGTGTTGGTGGTAATGATCAAGGTGATGCTGGTGAAAACAATGATAACTTTCAAGACACCACTAATACTCTTGAACCATCAACAAGTCAAACTGGCAACAACTCAGGGGGAGATAATGAAGGGTCAACAAGTCATACTCAACATCATACTGAAGATCAAGGTGAATCATCAAGATCAATTCTTCCTAGACAAACTGTTTGGAATAGAGCTCATCCTTTTGAGCTGATTCTTGGTGATCCAGATGTTGGTGTGAAGACAAGAAGAGCTTATCAGAATCAATGTAACTATTCTGGGTTCCTGTCTGTCATGGAACCTAAGAAAGTAGAAGAAGCTCTATCTGATCCTGATTGGGTGATTGCTATGCAAGATGAACTCAATCAATTTAAGCAACTAGAAGTATGGAAGCTGGTACCCAGACCTAAAGATAGAAAAGTGGTGGACACAAAATGGGTATTCAGAAACAAACTAGATGAAGATGGCACTGTGATAAGAAACAAAGCAAGACTGGTAGCTAAAGGTTATTCTCAAGCTGAAGGCATTGATTATGACGAGACCTATGCTCCAGTGGCAAGACTTGAGGCCATCAGAATATTCTTGGCATATGCATCCTATTCAAGATTCAAAGTTTATCAAATGGATGTCAAGAGTGCCTTTCTGAATGGTAAGCTAGATGAATAAGTGTATGTAGAACAGCCTCCTGGTTTTGAAGATCAAGATCATCTGGACTATGTTTACTTTCTTTACAAAGCTATCTATGGTCTTAAGCAAGCCCCAAGAAAATGGTATGACACTCTTTCTGAATTTCTAATAGAAAATGGTTTTATAAGAGCTGTCATAGACAAAACTCTCTTCACTAAAAGACATAAGAATGATATAATACTAGTCCAAGTCTATGTGGACGATATTATATTTGGGTCTACTAATGAGCTTCTATGCAAGAAGTTTTCTAAGTTAATGCAGGGTAGGTTTGAAATGAGCATGATGGGAGAACTGAAATTCTTTCTTGGATTACAAATAAGTCAGAGACAAGATGGAATATTTATTTGTCAATCCAAGTACATCAAGGAGCTCCTCAAAAAATATCACATGGAGGAGTGCTCATCAGCAAAGACACCATCAACTATAGCTGTCAAAATTGGTTTATGTGAAAGTTCTGCCAAGGTAGATATCACAGGCTATAGAGGTATGATTGGCTCATTACTTTACCTAACTGCTAGTAGACCAGATATAATGTTTGCCACATGCTTGTGTGCAAGGTTCCAAGCGAACCCTAAAGAAATACATCTCACTGCTGTCAAAAGAATCTTAAGATATCTAAAGGGTACGCCTAATTTAGGCATCTGGTACCCTAATGAATCTGGTTTTACTTTAATTGGATATACAGATTCTGACTATGCAGGAAGTGTTGTAGACAGGAAAAGTACATCTGGGAGTTGCCAATACCTAGGTGGAAGACTGGTATCTTGGTTCAGTAAGAAACAGCAAACAGTTTCCAACTCTACAGCCGAAGCTGAATATATAGCTGCTGGAAGCTGTTGTGCTCAGATCTTATGGATTAGGAATCAATTAATGGACTATGGCATTGTATTGGAAAATATCCATATTTTATGTGATAATACAAGTGCCATAGAAATCGCCAGCAATCCTGTGCAGCACTCAAGGACAAAGCACATTGACATAAGGTATCATTTTATAAGAGAGCATGTAATGAATGGTACAGTGGAACTACTATTTGTAGGCTCTGGAGATCAAACTGCAGATATTTTTACTAAGTCGCTTAATGAATCCTCATTCACTAGAATTGTTAGTGAATTGGGTATGTTAAACAGTCCTAGTAATTAATACTGTTAATATCTGAAATTTGATCTTTAATAATTTTGCAAGTGATTATACTGTGAATATTTGTTGTTTGAAATCACTTGTATAATTATTTTACCAACTAATTTTCTTGCTTGTTTAGTTATTTTTCACTCTGTTTATTCATATTATTTAATACTTCATATTTCTATATTTTTAGAATATTTGTAGATATTTATTACTATGTTAATAATTATTTTATTAAATGTTTTGTAATATTTGTCCTTTTGTTATTTTTATTTGTTTTCGTAAAAAGATTAATCCATGTTTCTGTAAAATATTTATTTTTAGTATTTTTAATAATATATTAGAGTGTATTTTAATTGGATTAATTTTGCACATTAATTTGTATTTTATTAGCATTTTAATTAATTTTTTATGATTGTGATTATCATATCAAGACAATCGCCAAGACAATCCACAGATTGTCTTGGAAGGTTATTTTGTTGATAATAAAATATTTTTCAGATTTTTATTCTGTTTTCATTTTATTTTACTCAAAACAAACGATTGTCTTGATAGTTTTGAACTACCAAGACAATCGGCAAGACAATCAACTGATTGTCTTGGAGTGTTTTTCTTTATTTTCAAAATTAAAACAAAATGTTAATTTGTTGATTATTCAGTTAAATAATTGATTGTCTTGATAGTATTTATACTATCAAGACAATCGGCAAGACAATCGAACCGATTGTCTTGTAATGTTAGTATGTATTTTAATAAAAATAAAAAAAATAAAATTGTTTTCATTTTCTTTTATTTTTCAGGATTGTAAACGATTGTCTTGATAGTATTTATACTACCAAGACAATCGGCAAGACAATCAACCCGATTGTCTTGTAGTATAGTTTTGTACTTAGATAAAAAAAAACAGAAACAGAAATCTCAAACTCAGCAATACAATTATCTCTCTCGTGTCTTTACACAGAGCTCGCAATATATACATACAATACACACAGATTTGTACTGAATTGCTGCTCAAATTTCCTCAACCAAACTGAAAAACAAGACCAGATTTGAATAGATCGTTTAATTTCCTTTCTTTTGAACCGATCAGTTTCGAGTTTTGTTAAAGTTTTTGAAAATCAATTTTTGAAAATTTGAATCGGGTTTTGACTGTTTTGAGAGTTCTAGAATTTTTCTGAGAAATCTAAAAATAGATTGAGACTCCCAGTGATCAAAAGAACATCATATAAATTTTTGGGATTTTTCTGACTTTGAATTAATTCGAATTTTTAATTAATTTTAATTAATTATTAATTCTGAAAATTTTCGAATTGTTTTAATTTTCTTAAAATTAAAGTGTGTTTTTGTGTTTAAAAATGGCTGATAATTTTGAGATAATGAAACATAATTTGGTTGGCTATTTTAATCCGAACGATTGTCCCTACGATCGATTTAGGCCTTGGATACGATTTTTGAATGACGATTCAATTATCCGAACTGCCATTTCGATTGAAGCCCCAATTAAGATAGGACCACTGAGATTGATTTGCACAGAATCTGTGGTGTCTGAAGACTTGACCTCATTCTCTTTTGATTTTGATGGTACACACCACGTCGTGACAGAATCAACCCTAACTACTGTTTTGGGTCTCCCGGCGGATAATTATGATCCATTTCCAACCAGTGAGCAACTCTATCAATTCTTCATTGATATTAATTATCATGGAGTAATTGATATGAACAACCTGAGCAAAAGGAATCTGGTTCAACCATGGGATGCATTCTTCGACACGATCTCCAAGGTATTTGCTAATTCAGCCAGAGGTAATTTTCACTTACTCACCTCTATGTTACAAACTATTGGTTATGCTGTTGCTAACAACCGTAGAATCAATATTGGTAATCTACTTTGGAATACTATTATTAACAGGATTGTTAAGGCCAGAAAGGATTTTGATGAGGGTAAGAAAGTTCTATGTTATTATCCTAGATTTTTAACTCTGTTATTTAATCATCTTGTTCCTGTTGGTCAACAAACAGTTTTTAGGAATGACAACCCTATGGTATCAGGCAGGCAAACCAAGAAAATATTCACTAGCCTTGATACACATAGAAAGTTGATAAATGTGCCAGTGTATATTACACCATATTTGTCTAACTTCATAAATCTACCTGTCATTCCTCGACTTTTGAATGCACCTGAACCTGAACCTCAAGATGTACCTGTCCCTGAACATCAACATCAAATGGAACAATCTATTCCTTCAGGTACAGCTACTGCATCAATGGAGCAGGTATTACCTTCTATCTCTCAAACTGGTTCTGGAGCCCAAGTGGCTGATAGGTCAGACCAAGAGGTTGTAGAACCAAAGCCTCTATCCCAGGTCTTAGAGCCAAACACTGTGTCTAACCAAATCTCTAAACCTAAATCCAGAAGCAAGTTGTTGACAAAAAGAGCTGATAGAAGAAGTGATAATTTGAGTGATCCCACAGCTATGCCTCCACCAAAGAAGAGAAGAAACCTATTACTTGAGGCATCTGTTAGCCCATCCATTTCCTCCCAACAGGACTTGGACATTGAAATGGCCGATGAACTGTTACTAATTTCATCCTCTCAACAGGATGCAATTATTGAAATTTGCCAAAGGGCCGTGGCACCTTGTACAGAGTCAAGCACACCTCTATTACTCACAATGGGGGAAAACATTAACTTAGAATCTGATGTTGCTAAGGACACTGAGCAAGGAGTGCACGATAGGATTATTACTGTGCCTACCATTGTTACGGTAGAAGAGCCTTCACAGGCTTCAGAGGGAAATCTTGACTCTCTGCCAAGTATAATAGAGTCATCGTCTCCCCTCCCAGGAGGAACATTCCTGGCTCCCTCAAGGGATTCTTCACTCGCAGATTTATCTGGTGAAAGTGAAAGGCAACTTGGTCATCCTATCACTGAAGAAATTCAGTTATCAAATCCAGATGAATTGATAGAGATGACTGAGGATTGGGAATTGCGAACTCCCATTGCACCACCACTGACCTCTCCAAAAGAGGCTAGGGTGATTTCTTATGCAGGTACAGCTCAAGGAAAGGAGCTAGTGTTGAGCGATGTGAGGACCACCTTAAATATGAGTGAAACACATGCACGAAAGGAGAGTGACATATCCTTGAGTGAACATCAGGTGAGCGCACACACTGACACAAACACTTTGTCTCTAATGGCTCAAATCAAAGAACTGCAAAAGAAATTAATGGAAACTGAGGCTGAAAAACAAGTTTTGAAAGCACAAGTGGATGAACGGTCTTCTTCTTCCACCTTTGTCAACAATCAGCTCATGATCATTCGTGACGATGTCCACAATATAAAAACTACACTCACTCCAGCAATCAATACATTGATACAATCCAACTCCCAGGCATCTACAGAAAGAACAGACATTCTAAATGCTATTGACAGACTCTCTAATAGGGTGGATGAACTTCAAGTGGAAATGCATGAATCTGCTCAATCATATGCTACAACCTTTGCAAATCTTGAAGAGAAGTATGATTACATGTTTGAAGGACTTGATCATCTATACAACATTGTTAAACCTACTCATAATATCACACCAGAACAAAGAGCATACTTTGAAGACTATGATGATGATAATGAGGGGGATAATGATGCAAATAGGGAGCTTGACAGTCAACGGAAGTCTGTAGAGGATTCCTCAACTAAGGGGGAGAAGTCTGGAGATGGAGGAGCAGGTAAGTCTTGAGAAGTAGGAGGAGGTAGTAAGTCAGGTAGTAAGTCACAAGGGAGGCATAAGGAGAAGTCTACCAAGGGTAAAGAAAAAGCTGCTCAAGCTGCTCATGATCAGGATGCATTTGAGTTTGATTTTGATCTCAGGAATAGTAAGTTTGAAGTACATCAATTAAATGATATCGAAGAAGATCTTTCAAACTGGCAAGATGATCCTGTGTTTGAGAAGGAACTGCAAGAGGAGAAAGCTGATCGTCTGATGAGACAAGCTAAGCTTGAGAAGACCAGACAGGTAGTGAATGAAAGATTGAAGCTGAAGCAAGCTGAAGATGCAGAGAAACAAAAGCTACATGCAATCAGTGTACAGGAAAGGAAAAGAGATATTAAGTTGAAGATTGGTCCAAAGTGGGATAGAGCAAGAGAAATTTTTGATTCTATTCAGAACACTGCTAATGATGATGAACGTTTTCTCCAACTACTTCAACAGTTTCAAGAGACCAATCCAGATTACTTGCAATATATGGATGCACTGATGCTGGAAATTTCAAGGATAGTAGCTGGATTTGATAGATGTGCAGATCAACTGATAATTCAGATTGACTCTCGTACAATGGGTTCTCTCTATGTGTCACTTCAAATCTTTCAACAGAGAAGCTTGATGGAACTGTGGATTATGTCTACAAAGGTAAAAAGGTTTTCTGAACTGAATATTTTACTTCATGAGAGACTTTTGGAGTTTGCTCAAAGGAATAGTCCACAAGTTATTCAAACTCCACATCATGTTAAGTTTCTCAAGGGTAATACACTACACTCTTGTTTCCTTGATTCTAAGTCGATGAAGTTATACACTGCATCTCATCTGGTATGGTTAGAACATATGCTAAGGACTACAGGATTCGAAGATAAAGAAAGTATCTTTGTTGCTGACATTATTCGATCATATGCTTTAACTGGTTTTGAAAAGAAATATTACATTCTTCGGAATCGACTTTGGGGTAACCTTGGAATCTTGCCTAAGAAACCTAAAGGTCTTGTGTCAGATTATGAACGTGTACTTGACAAGGATTTGATCAAAACCTTGGATGATCAAGAACGATTTGACACGGAGAATATCAGAAGATTCCTAGAGCAAGAAGATGAAGTTGAACCTGGAGAGATAAGGGATGAAGAAACTTCAAAGTGAAGATCAGCTCTACATGTAATATCTTTAGAGCTTAGATAGGTCAAGATAGAAAAATGTATTATATGATCAGTCTAGAGGATCATCTATCTTGTATTTATCTTTTATGTTTGAATCTAGAAAATGTTAAATATAAACCAGAACTTTTCGTTTATTTACTTTGTGTTTAAAGTTTTATCTTTTACTAAGTTAAGTTGAGTAATCCTCTAGGAATTTGCTTGTTATCGTCTAACAAACAAATAGGGGGAGATTGAAAGGCATATGACATAACCTATTTGTAGTTCGAGGACTCAACTCAACTTAAACTTAGTTTGTAATAAGTAAATAACTTTAACTGTCACAGGAATCTCAGGAGGTACTATCTGTCAGAAGAAAAACCCTAAAGTCAATCTATAGTTTTGATGTTTTACACTGGAAGAAGTTCAGATTGCTGATCAAGCCTCAGTATAGCATCAAAGAAGTGGATTTATTTCTAAGACAGAGATTTCTAGAGTGACAGGTTCAGACAGTATACAGTGAAGTACAAGAAGGAGAAAGAGATGAGAAGAAAAATGAATCACATTTTTAATATGACAATTAAAGGACAGTCATTGAGGTTAGTCGTTCATGAACCAGACAGTACATGGAACGTCAACAAAATATTCAGTGGTATTCCTTTATTACTTTCAGTGATTCAGAAAAGAATTAAGACAATCCAAGGATATATAATTATTCTTGTTTAATTAATTTAAATCAAGTAGTCAATTTAATTAATTAATTAATTCATCTTGAATTAATTCTTTAATTAAATTAATTATTAGATTAATTAAATCAGATTAATTATTTAAGTAAGAATAAATTAAAATGATTATTTATTATTCAATTTTAATTTAATTCTGAAAAAATGAACTAGCAAGACAATCCCTGATTGTCTTGCCGATTGTCTTGAAGGTTAAATTCAGAACAGCAAGACAATAGGAGATTGTCTTGCCGATTGTATTGGAGAAGAAATCAATAAAGCAAGACAATTCCTGATTGTCTTGCCGATTGTCTTGATAATGATAATGTCTGAATAGCTTTTGAAAAGTAGAATAAAAATCTAATTTGATTGTCTTGACGATTGTCTTGGCAGTTCAACTTGATTGTCTTGATAATGATCAAAAAGAAAAAGCTTCAGACAGAATGATAAATTTGATAAAGCAAGACAAAGATATCTGAATTTGATTGTCTTGACGATTGTCTTGGAAGAACCTGATTGTCTTGACGATTGTATTGCCTATTGTCTTGGCAGTACAAAATTGGTTGTCTTGGAAGAATAAATTGTATTGACGATTGTCTTGGCAGTTATACTTGAAGACAAAGAGTCAGTGATTGATATATAACAAGATATATCGATATAAGCTATCTGCAAGAAAAGAACACAGAAAATATTACATTCAAGAACTGAATTCTCTCTTCTCTCTGATCAAGAACACAACACAAGAAGCAGAAAATTATTTAGAAAATCAAGTTCATCTTATTTTTAATATCTGATCCGATAGAACTGATTTCCTTGATACTCTTGTACTATTAGCGAGTTTTTACTCCTAATCTATATCTTGATTTTTATTAACAAATCTAGAAAAATTCATGTCGAATTTTCTAATTTGTTTTTATTAACTAGATATAAGTTCTGTACTGTATTTGTAACAAACCTCTCAAGTTAATATAATTTTATATTCAACTTGAATTTTGTTTTAATTTAATTCCCCTCAAATTTGTCAAAATATAAATTAAATTATCCGGACAAATTTTGATAAAACAGTACTGTTTGTATTCAACCCCCCCTTCTACAAACATATTGGACCTAACAACATATGTAACTGAATGTAACTAAAAACTAAAAATTAAATTTCCACTTTTTGATGATGCTCAACCCTTATATAGATTTGGAAGTTGGTAAAAAAAATGAAAATTCAAATTACAATTTTTAGTGCATTCAATTGCATATGTGCATATACAATTGAATGCAACTAAAAACTAAAAGTTAAATTTTCATTTTTTGATGATGCTCAACCCTTATATAGATCTGGAAGTTGGTGAAAAAAAAATGAAAATTCAAATTACAATTTTTAGTTGCATTCAGTTGCATATGCAATTGAATGCTATGCAACTGAATGCAACCACATGCAACCTGCTGCGCAGCCATTACAAATAAAATAGTATTTTTACTAAATTGTCAAAACAGTTGCATCTGGTTGAATGTAGTTGAATCTCGTATTTTTGCAAATTTTTTTAAAAAAATGGTATTTTTACAAAAGAACTTTAAAAAACAATACTTTTGCAAAAAAAAAATTATATGTTGGGATATTTATGAAAAAAAACTCTAATTTAATATACTACTGCTTAAATATAGACAATATAAGTTTGATCCTTGAATTTTGTGTGATAAAAATTGAAGAAAAGTGTCAAAATAACACAAAAATTAGAATCTAGTGCCAAAATGGCACTATACTAAAACTTGGCCTTCATAGGCACATACATAACGTGCATAAAGATAAAGATTAAAAAAATTAATATCAGTGTTGATAAAGTGATGAAAAAGAGGCAGGCAGGTCACAGAAATATATGGAAATCAAAATTTGAGCACGTGCAATTAGTTTTTTAATCACCACATGGAGCGCAGTGCATGTAAGGGTAACGCATCACTTATATGCGTTTTTCTATAACGCATGTTTTGATTGCGTTTCTGTTTTCAACGCATGAGTGTATTACTTTCTGTGAGTAGGACCCGCTTTCTTTTATAATGGTAACGAAGCTTGGAGATGCGTGTATCATAACGTCACAGCTAAATACGTTATGTAGGTGCTAGACAAGGGCCAACCATCAAGAATTGTGCTATTTTGGAAATTTTTACTTTAATTTGTGCCAAAATGGGCCAAAATACTAAAAAATCTTACGTTATTGGATAAGTCAGGATTGTATGTATACAAAAGTCAACCTCAAAGTTAGCCGTCCGCTCATGTCTTTAGTGTTTATAGCAAAAGGTTAGATGATTTTTTTTTTTTTTTATATTTTGTAGTTTATAAGGATAGTTTATAGATAATATAAATATTTAATAATAATTTGATGAAAATAGATAATATAAAATTTTAATTATAATATGTTATTGACGGAAATCGAACTGAATTTTTGGGAGCAGTTTATAAGATATATAAATGTTTGATAATAATATGATGATGATGGAATTCGAACTTTGAAGTATTTAGGGTGATGATATATGCACATCCTTAATTGATGATTGCACACCCTTACAAAATTTTAGACTAAAATATCCTTATTAACATTTCAACTACACTTCTTTGTTGACATTTATTTTTTATAATCAAAATCGAATTGTCATGACAAAAACAAATATACACTACAATATACAAACGTCAAAATTTATAATTTTAAATCACCAATGCATTTTGAATTAATTTTCTTGTGACAAGTTTCCACATAAAATAAAAATATACAATTAGAAATTAGAGTACCATAATTAGTGAGTTTGAACAACAAAAATAATATAACAGCCTCCATAATTTAAAAGTAAATTTTATCTACTTTAAAAGAAAAATATATAATTAATATGTACTAAGATGAAAAATAACATAATAAGAAAATGTACTAGATATCAATAAAATTAGAGGTTAACTTACTATACTCTTCTACGCAAATTATTTACATTTTTTGATTGTAACATATTTTCAGAATTCAAGTACTGTATATTGCATCTGCAATATTACTATCCGTTTGTTTAGACTTTAGAGCATGGTTTATTGTGGAATTTTATAAAAGTACTAAAATAATATAACAAATGATTGATAAAGGATTAGAGTATGTAAAAAATAAGTAAGTGAAGGGCATTTTGAACAAAATATAATAATAGGGTGTGCAACCATCAATTGAGGGTGTGCATATATCACCACTTTTTAAATATTGAAAAAGATTTATTTTTTTTACGATACATTCAATGATTCTTATGTGTCTCAAAATCCAACGATTGGTATTAAGTGTACCAAACTAACAAATAAATTGAGACTAGTTATTGAGTGTACCAAAAAAATATATCAAACTACCAATTAAATAGGGGCTAATTTACTTATAATTATATAATATAGATAAATGGATAGATCTGCTCCAATTTATTGAAGATGTAGGATATTGAGGTTAAATGACAAAAAGATCATTTAACTCAATATGTAAGTACATGAATGTTTGAAGTTAAATTATTAAATTATTTAAAAATTTTAATCAGATTATTATCGTTACAAATCATTAAAAATTCAACGAAAATGTGACGTGAAATGTTGACGTAATTTCTAATAGCTAAAATAATATTTAATTCAGGCCAAACTTACCAATCGATCATCCAACTTAAAAAGAAAGTGCAAATAAGTTATTAAACTATCTATTTATTCTATCTATTATTTTTTGATTATGTGATAAAATATGAATTTTTAAAGTTATATGAAAAGAATTTATTTTATTAAAAAAAGTTAGAAATCGGTTCATCATTAAGGTTATATTAATTTTAAACGTATTTAGTTTGCAGTTAAGAATAATAATAATAATAATAATAATAATAATAATAATAATAATAATAATAATAATAATAATAATAATAATAATATATTTCACATAAATAATTAAAATACAAATTTTTGATTATTATTGAGTAACACTAATAGTGTAATCTTATATATAAAAGATTTGTTCATTTTTTACTCTATATAGTAAAATTAAAATTATTTAATAGTTGAAACTAAATCTGTTGATTATGTTCGATAACTGACTTGTAAGTTGTGTATCAGTTAAATAATCATTTCGCTATTTAATCCATTAATATACACATTATTTTCTTACGTGACAAGTGAGGGTTTGATAACATAATTTTAACAAACTTTCATTAAAATTAAAATTAACTGATATGAATTTTTTTTATGTGCAGTGACTAATTATAAGGTATAATTGGTCGATTTATAAATTTAAAAAAAATTTAAGTTTGATAATCCACCTACAAATTAGACGTAAATAGAATGATGAGAATAAATGTTTCGATTTTCGATACAATATGTCCGTGAACCATCTTTTACAAAATTTGTGAAAATTTATTTTCACTTAATCTGATAGTAACATTCCCAGCCTGTTTGGTTAACCTTTTTTTAAATTCTAATGAACTTATTTTCGGGTAAAATCATATTTTGATAAAAAAAATTTATTATGAACTTATTTTCGGGTAAAATCATATTTTGATAATTTCTTTTTATACAAATATTAATGTATGTTTGAAATTTTATAAGTTGCAAAAAAAAAAAGTTAACTTTTTTCAGAAAAAAATTAGGATCTCTAACTTTTTCTTAAAATAAGTTTTATTCTGAAAAAAAGTTCCCCAAATACCCTCTCCATTAACCGGTGGACACCTTAAACTTATGTATTGCTATTTAACAACAACAACTCCTTAAAAGTGGACGTTCGTGGGATCACGACCCACCCCTTGTACAAAAGTATCCCATTAGTAATCGAGAAACCATTATAGGCATTGGGATTGGCCTCTAGATCTGTTATGATGCGCTGCAGTAAGGCATCTTCCCGAATTTCCTTGTGCAACTGTGTCCACTCCACTCCAGGTACCGACACTAGCATGCTGAGTTCTACTTCTCCGCCAGTTTTGCGCCACAGCGCGTCTGCTACTAAATTTTTCCTGCCCGGCTTAAACTGTATCTCAAAAGAATACCCCATCAACTTCGACACCCATCGTTGATAATCCCCACCTACTTCCCTTTGTTGTAATAGAAACCTTAGACTTTGCTGATCAGTTCTCACGATAAAGTGTCGCCCCAATAAATAATACTTCCATTTTTGAATGGCTAAGCAAATAGCCATAAGTTCCTTTTCGTGCACCGATTTTTGGAGCGCTCTCACCCCCAACAGTTTGCTAAAATACGCAATGGGTCGATTTTCTTGCATTAAAACCGCACCCAATCCATAGCCCGATGCGTCAGTTTCGAGCACAAAATCTTTTGTAAAATTTGGCATAGCAAGGACTGGTGGGCTGGTGAGGGCCTGTTTTAATTTCTGGAATGCTAATGTTGCCTCATTTGTCCAACCGAAATTATCTTTTCGTAACTGGTCAGTTAAAGGGGATGTTATTTGAGCATAGTGTGCTACGTACCTCCGGTAATACCCTATCAAACCTAAGAACCCGCGAAGCTCCCGCAAATTTTTAGGTTGTTCCCACTCCAAGATAGCCCTGACTTTCTCCTTATCAACTGAAACCCCTTTGCTCGAGATGACATGCCCTAAATACGCCACCTCATCCTTGCCAAAATCACATTTTTTTCATATTAACAAACAGGCTGTTTTCGGCCAGGGCCCTGAGGACCAATTGCAGCTGCTCTCGGTGTTGCTCCTGAGTTTGACTATATATGAGGATGTCGTCAAAGAACACAAGGACGAATTTCCTTAGATACGGACAGAAAACATCATTCATCAATGATTTGAAAGTCGCCGGTGCGTTCATAAGTCCGAAGGGCATAACAAGGAACTCATAATGTCCATCGTGGGTTCGGAAGGTAGTTTTGTGAGTGTCTTCGGGTCGAACTAAAATTTGGTGGTACCCCGCCTTCAAATCCAACTTGGTAAACACCTTCGACCCATGTAACTCGTCCAATAATTCTTCGATTACCGGTATTTGGTATTTGTCGGGGATAGTCTCCTTGTTTAGAGCCCTATAGTCCACACAAAAATGCCAAGACCCGTCTTTCTTGCGCACTAGTAATACGGGGCTGGAAAATGGGCTCGAAGAAGGTTTAATAATTCCGGCTTTCAACATCTCCTCAATAATTCCTTCGATTTCATCCTTTTGGCTTTGTGGATATCGATAAGGTCTCACTCCGACCAGGTCACTCCCCTCCTTCAACCTAATAACATGTTCCCGGCCCCTTTTGGGGGGCAAGACTTTTGGTTCAGCAAACACTGATTGATACTGTTGAACTACATCTGCTAAAAAATCGGGCACTGTTGCCTTGACCTCTGTACTAGCTGCTGACTTTGCTACTTCCAACCTATTAATTTCAATCAAATTCCCCTGTTTTCCTTTTCGAATCGTACGCAACATTGCTTTTAACGAAATTTGAGACTTTACCAGAGTTGGGTCCCTGACCAATTTCACGGTGTTGCCTCCCACTTGAAATTGCATCAATTGTGACTTCCAATTTTTTGTAACGGGGCCCAATTGTTCCAACCACTGAATGCCCAATATCACATCAGATGTCCCCAACTTCAACGACAGAAAATCTTCTTTAATCACCACACCCCCATCCAATTGTATGACTACATCCTTGCACACACCATGGCCCCTGACCGTCTCGCCATTACCTAAAGATACTCCGAAATTCCCTTCTTCCTTGACTGGTAATTTCAACTCGGCCACTTTATCCAAAGACACGAAATTATGTGTCGCGCCCGGGTCTATGAGCAAAATTACCTCCTTTTCCCCCAATAACCCCCGTAGCTTCATTGTTTTGGGTTGGACAACCCTACTACTGAATTTAAAGACCCTTCCGGCTGAGCACGTACCTCGTTTGGTCGTTCTATAAGTTGCTCCTCGATTGGTAATGGCGGAGGTTCACTAACACCTTCTTCGGACCCTTCCTCCTCGTCATCATCCATCAACAAGACACTCAATTCTCACCTACGACAACGGTGCCCGGCTGACCACTTTTCATCGCACTTAAAACATAAGCCCTTAGAGCGTTTCCCTTGCAATTCCTTATCAGATAATCGCCTTATTTCCCTAAATCCCTTACTCGACCCTGCTTCCAAGTACATTGGAGCTGTTACTGAAGCTTGTGACTCTCCTGCTGTCGACAACCAATTACGAACAGAGTTAGGACTGGTCATTCCACTGGCTT
Organism: Saposhnikovia divaricata; assembly: GCA_036435485.1. Classification (NCBI taxonomy): domain Eukaryota; kingdom Viridiplantae; phylum Streptophyta; class Magnoliopsida; order Apiales; family Apiaceae; genus Saposhnikovia; species Saposhnikovia divaricata. The sequence goes on along the minus strand of CM071597.1, from coordinate 213,204,397 downwards.
GAGAAGCCCCTGACTGAGGTACCCCTTTGGAGACATACGTGTACACACTCGACTTAACAGACCCACCCCACGACTTCTTTGTCACCAATGCTGCATTCTTCTCCTCCACCCTTAAAGCCATTTCCATTGCCTGCTCAAAGCTTGTTGGACTTGAGAACCTGACCTCCACCCTAATATCTTCCTTCAATCCACTAAAAACTGCCCTAGAAATATTTCTTTAGCCACATGGTCTAACGGTGCCGCTGTCTCAATAAATCTTCTCTTGTACTCTATCACCATGGTAGTCTGTGTCGTTGAAAGCCATTGCTCATACAATGATCCACCATTAGCTGAACGAAATTGACGAAGCACAAACCCCTTTAAATCAACCCATCTCCTGATCGGGTGACGTTTGTTCTCCCATTGGAACCATTTCAAAGCATCTCCTTCAAGTGCTACCACTACTGCCTCCAAACGCTCCTCTTCTGTTAACTTATAAATATCAAAATATCAATCTACTCGTAAGATCCACCCATCCGGGTCATTACCATCGAAGATAGGCATGTCCAAATTTCTGTACCTCCAACCTCTTGGTCCACCACCAGACCCCCCAGTTCCGTAATTACTGCCCTGATAATTAACCCGGTCCTGAAGAGGGTTGACCATCACTCCAGCTACATTTTGGCCCTTAATGGGGGAATACATCGCTCCTCCTAAGACCTCTGCGTTGTTGACAGTCCTATTCATCTTATCTGACAAGGGGGACTGCACCGATTAAATAGCAGTAAGAGTAGATCTCACCTCCGCCTGGAACTTGTCATGTGCTTCTTTCATGGAATAGATGAGTGTTTCGTTCTGTTCTTGTACTCTTGCAATACGCCCTTCCAATCGCGTTCCCAATGCCTCCATATCACCCCCTTGCTTCATTAAAATATCTGACTGATTTGCGAGTAACAACTCCTCAAGAGACTATTTCATCATCCCCATAACCCTTTCCATCGCTTGAGAAACCATCTCCACCATCTTCGTCTCCAAGTTCCCAATCGCATCCTCTAACTCTTCAACTCGTTGATTCATAGTAGGTCTCGCAGGTGCCATAGATCCTGCTCTGATACCACTTTGTAATGAACCACGATGTAATTGAACAAATCCTAATACGAATTAGCTCAATAAACACTTGATTGGAGAAAAACTGAAATGCTTAAATATCATAATAAGTTACGATATGATAGATCCACCGATTACAACTCAAAAGACTACAACTACTGGGATAATTCGAGAGTCCCCAGCCGTCTCTCCCAATACTACTATCAAACTCACACAATAGACATAACCCTAATTGAGACTTGATTCCCCCTTTTTGTTACTTCCTCCTACTCAATTACCAAACTGCCCTTCCTTTCAATTACCCTCCTACCCTTGCAAGTCTCGTTTCTTCCTTTGTCTTGCAAATGTTTTTAAGCTCATTTACTGTTGACCTTAAGGCATTACAGTGTGCCCAAGGGCATATAATAAAAGATGAGTTGTCAAATTTTGATCGACTCATATTTATTAATGATAATGGAAAGCAATAAAAAGAAGCCAACTCATAAAAGTGGCATGAAGGTAAATGACTAATGTGTGCCTTGAAAGATCCATAGGGATAATACACAGGATAGATCGGTATTAATTGGCGAAGACAACTTCTAACAATTAATTAAATAATTAGTAATAATTGAAGTATTATACCTCCCCCTGTTTTGCATCTCTCTCAAACAATTTCGTTCTCGTCTTTTCGAGTACCACCATCTATACCTCAAACTCTTGTCCCAATTCCTGTATTATCGTCCAGTATGACTTCCACATCTCCATTTGTCAATTCTTTTCATTGGAATCCAACTGCTTCTATTTCATCCATTCCACCTATTCAACCGCGACCATATCCGTCAGCTTCTCCTATGCCTGCTAGGCCTCCATGGTTGTGGATTAATCCACGAACAATTAGTAGGCTACCAAGACCAATTCCTTTAGTTCCTCGTGCTTTGTCTGGTCCATTTCCCATGTCAGCTCAGGGCATGCGACTTCCTTAAATTCCATTGCCCAGGCCTCAACTTCCTCCTGTGAGACATCCTTGTGTAGCTCCTGTGGGGATTCCTGGTGTGATTCCTGTGGGGACTCCTGGTGTAACTCCCGTGGGACCACTAGGTTGGAGTCGACGGCTCTCCTAGGGTTCCCCCATCTGGGATCTCTGGGGAAGAGGATCAAGTTGGCCTTGCGAACAGCTTGAGGCACCATCTCCCTGCAACCCTTTGAGCGAAATGCGGAAAAAGGAAGGAAATACTTTTCTTTCCCCGGACTGATGACTCGCTTGTTCAGTACTGCTAACTATTATAGGGGGATGTCGCCTCCTCAGGACTACCAGTCAGTACATAATTTCGAGTGTGATCAGACAACCAAAAATCAGACAATGAAAAGAGCGTCTTGTGATTTTGAGTGATAGATTGATCGACGCCCGAAGAGCGCTCGACCGAAGGAATGAGTTACAAGGTTTCTTTTTAGCACCAACGACAAAGGAACCTACTACAACATCTGGTAATAATCAATCAGCAGTGAGCTCTGTGACAGACTCTGGATTACCTCCAGGCGCTGATAAGCTCAAAAAATTTCCTAAGTATTATTAAATATTTAATTTTTTCAGTTAGATATTTACATGTGCTTTGCGCCCGCTTCTACATAATTCTAATATATGTATACTAATATTTACAAATTTTTGTTTATCATAGGCATATACTTCTAGAAATGTGCGCTGGTGCATAAAAGGTTGAAATTTTGAATCGTGCAAGTATGCAGACAATTTCGTTTAGGTTTGGTATTTACTTATCAGACCCGGCCAAACTCATGCTTTAATATAAATGATATCGGAATGTAGCTAGGGGATGGCTGTTAAATTAGGGCACATGGTTCGGACTTGTAATTGTTCTTAACTTGTTTGTTCTCAAAAATTAAATTCCTCTTTCTTTCAGCTAAGCAGGTCTGTGCAAGAATGTTACCTTTGTTTAATTGGGAGACTCCCTAATTCAGTAACTACAGAGCAAGTGAGGGAAGCTTTCAGCCAGTTTGGCAGGATTCTTGATGCAATGGTATTAAATTTGGTTTCAGAAACATCAATTTTTTTAATGTAGTCCTACGATATTGTTTAAATTATTTCAAGTAAATTCTTCTATTTTGCTTATGTTGTATTTGATATTTAGGTTTGGACTCCGCTGAATTTATTTTATTAACTGAACGTTGAATAATTAAATACATTGTAAAAACTAAGCCAAGTGTCATCCCCAAATAACCAATGAGTATACTTGTATGGTTGTATCAACCTGCTTCCTTATCGCCAACTTCTACAGCCAAATCCATTTAACTTGTACAAGGTAATGGATTCATAGCAATGCACATGACTTTATTCTGGGACCAACATACTTGCGCACCTGTGTATTATATGTATAAATTACATCTGCTATTTTAAGCAACAAAGAGCTTCCCTCAAGAACATTAACTCTCCAACTGTGATTGTAATTGGCAAATTGCTATCACAAATGACTGCAGGATAAAATATCTCAACTGCAAGCAAAGGCTTTAAAACATCTATTTGGTACGCAACACATGGAACCTTAATGTTACAAATGATTTATTGGTAGGTAGACATTGAACCTCTTGTCATAACACTACATGAGCAACAAAGGTAACAAAAGAAGTTTATTAGATCTTGTTGTAATTTATAGTTAGGTTTATGCAGTAAACTTACAAAGTTGATTGCATTTTAGGTTACTTTCAATGAACTCTCTTTCAGAGGCGCTTTCCTAATCACTAGAGTATAATACTTGGTGAATGGGCCTTTTGCTGTAGCAAATTTAAGAAGGAACATATGCTACTTCTTTCCTCACATAAGGTGATTTGAAAGTTAAATTTTTTAGTAGAAGTGCTGTAAATTGTATCCGGAAGTACCCAGTGATACATGTGATGGCAATAATTTCTTCAAATATGGAGATTGAATGAGAGGAACTATCATTTAAGTCTTGTTTGTTGGTGAATATCTTTTATCCGTTTGCTACATTTCAAGTCATCCTCTCCACTGACACATTCGAGTCATAATTTTCGAATAAATCAGTGTAGGAGGTGATTTGGTTTGTTTGAATCAGGATTTGAAGGAACCTAACAGTGAACTGGGTTTTGAGTAAAGTTTTTTACTAAAAACCGAATCGAATTGCATAAATTCGGTTTGTAAATTTAGGAAATTCGGCCGTTTTGGTTTTGCCAGTTTGAACCAAAATTTAGTTCGATTATTTAAAATTTAAGTTTGGTTTAACCGAACCGACCGAACTTTAGAAAGTTACATATAAAATATATTTTATGTTATAATATACGATAGATACATAACTGGATAATTTGATTTAGCCTCAAAATATTATCTGTTCTTTTTACCCCTCTCTTTCTTAAACTCTGTCTTTTACTCTACACATATACAGTATCATCCCTCTAGTATTATTTACATATATGATTATTTGAACATATAATATCTTCTGCTCTTCCACGTTTAGCTTCATCTCATTTTAAATTCTTCTTAAACTTTACCTTCATCTACATCTTCAAGTGATTTTGTGAGTGTGAATGTCTGATTAGACATTACTTGTTTTTTTAACTAGGTACTTTGTTTCTTCATTGGCTTTGCTTTTAGTAATCATCTAAATTGTTTTAAGTTTTGAACTATTGGATCTTTATTCGTGTTTTACACTTGTGAACTTCAGGTGTTTTTTTTTTGGGTTATATAAATGAACTTGCAGCCTTGCTTATTTGGTCAGTTCTATGAATTGGATGAATATTCGGTTAATCAATCTAATCGGTTTGGTTTTCACTTTCCAATAACAATTCGGTCAAAGTCCAGGCAGGAGAAGTAAAATGCAAGAATACACCACAATTGTTGACAACATTATTTAAGTTTTTGATGGAACTCTGTATCTTGACGGTGGTATAATCTTATAGCCATTTAGATGCTTGAAATCTATTTATATTACCAACCTACAAAACTGTGCAATTTACTCCTGTCAGTACTAATTTACTTATAGACTCTGGTTGAAGATAACTATAGCGAGAATGATGATTTTAAATTCATTGATAGTACTCTGCTTGTTGGACCCAGTTGACATGCATATTTAACATCTTATAGTAAAAATTATTGAAGGTAACATGGAAAATGCATGCTACAAGTTATTAGAATTTTTTTGGCCTGTGACAGAATTAGAATTTTTTTTGTAGTTCCATAATTTGGGGCGTTAACTTAGTGCTTTGCTCTAGAATAGGACCTGTAAACATATTTAATGCATGTTCTTTTTATCAACATATTTCTGCTCTCCAATTATATTGAAACCCTTGTTCATGATGGTCGAGTGTGTAGCTTATAATTGGTTTACATGTTACATTTCCCTTTTTTTCCAGGTTCTCATGAACAACTTTACTGATGTGTCAATGGGATATGCATATATTATATTTGAAACAAGAGTTGCAAGGAGCGCTGCAATTGGTTGAAGTGGAAAGTTTATGGGAGGAATTATGATATCAGTATCTGATGCAGAAATAGGTTTTGGTGTGAATGCATATGAGTTTGAAGATGGACGTTTTAGTGATTGCATTACCATTGGTGAATGTTGTAAAAGACGCTGGACTGAGTGGCCTGATTGTGGCGGGAGTCGCCCCCGAGAAGGCAACACAAATGCTGGTAATCGCGAAAGATCACCAAAGAGGCTTTGCTGTGATCGTCCTTAATCAGCTGGATGCTATAATATGTGGTATGCCTGTGCTAAGATCAAATTAAACAAAAAAACAGAAAGATTCAGGGTTTCAACAATGGATTCGTGGATACCATAATGGTGTACAGTGTACTTGTTCTGTGGTTATATGATTCTCAAGAGCAGTTCCGGTATTAATTACAGGAAGAATATGAGGATAATAATTTCAGCCTTCAAACATGCTTTGGTTTATTAAAACCATTCAAACTAATGACAAGTACTTTAATTTTATTTTTTAAATTTGCATGAAATAATAAATTAAGGTTTAGTCTTTAGTTATAAAATAAAATTATTAAAAGTTATTATTTTACTCTATGATATCTATCTATCTATACTATACTGTACTATACACTTTTTTTTGGTACACTCAATAGTAACCGTTGGATTTTGAGATATATTAATTAGAACCGTTGGATGTAATGCTAAAAGAATATTCTTTTTATAATATATAAAATACTTTTATAGGTTCAAGGTTCGAATCCCGTCAACAACATATTATTATTAAACATTTATATTATCTTATAAACTAGTCCTAGAAGTTCAAGGTTCGATTCACTCAACAACTTATTTTAGTTAAAAAATTTATTATCTATTTTCACCATATTGTTATTAAACATTTATATTACTCCTTCCGTCCCATTTATTGTGTCCCATTTGGACTTTTCAAAGTCAAATTCAGCGAAATTTAACTGTAAATTATAATTTATTGTTTTATGTTTTTACAAATTTAAAAATCAATTTTAATAACATTTTACATAAATTTTCTTATGATCATTTTTTTTAAAATTTATATGTTAATCAATATTTATTGATTATTAGTCAAAACACGATCAGGTTGACTTTGAAAAGTCAAAATAGGGGAAGATGAAGTATATTAAAAAAACTCGAAAAATTTCAAGATTAAATTCCCGTCAACAATATATTAAATTTAAAAAGTTATTTATCTATTTTCAAAATACAAGCAAAACACTATCATTTAAAATACTATCAAATACGTATTATTATATTTTATTATCTTCTATAATTTATTTTCTTACTAATTAAAAAGTAAATATTAAAATTATGAATAATAAATAAAAATATTAAATATTAAGATAAAAATATTTAAAATCTTCTGTGCATCGCACGGATTACAAGCTAGTTATTTCTTAAAGATTTTTAAGAAGTTAATTAAATATGAAAATTTTGTGACAAGTCAAGTCAAATCAAAATTTGAGTATTTTGACCAAATTTCAAAAACAATTATGAACGAAACATACAATACAAATAGAAGTCTGATTTAAGTTAGAGAGACACAAACATTTTTGCTAGTCCTAAGATAGAAACTGGAAACCAATCAAAACACGTAATATTCAATAATATAGAGAGATATTGAGAGTTAGGTGATGAAAAATATATGCAATTATGAATTAAATACATTTAGTAATAGTTATTAATAGATAATAATGAAATAAAGATTAATGAAATAAGCATTTTTTTTTTACAAAATGCAAGTTCATTACTCAATTAAATCATTCGAGATACAAGTCTTAACATTGATTGGAATAGACCTCCAATCAAATATACGATCAGGGTACATATGAGACACATGAGCAAGTTCGTGTGTCGCCATATTCGTAAACCGCTTAATAAAATACAATTTTATGTTGTTAAACCCACGGACAACATTCCTGCATTCCTCAATCATCTTACCAAGGGGGTGTTTGGGGGAACTTATTTTCAGAATAAGTCAAATTATTTTAAGATAAAGTTAAAAAAGATTCCTAACTTTTTTCAGAAAAAATCAACTTTTTTTTGCAACTTATGGAATCTTAAACATACATTAAATACTTATATAATTTTTTTTTATCAAAATATGAAATTTTTACCCGAAAATAAGTCCATAAGAACTTAAAAAAAGTTGAGCCAAACATACCCCCAATCTTGAATGCATAGGAGCTTCACTTCTAATAAACTGAACCACTAACGAAGTAACGATTAAGTTTGCTCAATAAATCTTTTGTTGGTGTAGTGTATTAATAAGAAGAGTAAATCATGAGTTATACCCTTATGCACTACTAAAACATTACTATTAATAAAAAAGTATTCTTGGTGGGGCCCATTTTAAGAAAATTAAAAATAAAAAATAAAATTATAGAGTAATATACTAGTCCTATAATCTAGGTAGTGTTTTAGTATTGTATAAGGGTGTAGCCCAAGATTTATTCTAATAAAAAATAATAGATAATAGATAAATAGCTTGTATAATAAGGTAGTAACAATGAGTATGGTTTTTTCATATATAATAACGATGAGCATATTTAGTTTTACTTAATAAATAATGACTTGTAACTAAAAAAAATTTAAAATTAAGTGAAGAATAAAAATTCCAAGATACTATTTATTTAGGTATTTTGACTATTTTGTTTAAATTACAAATTTTAGAAAGTATTAAATAAAGATAAAATTTTATAAGTTAAAACTTAAACGTGTAAAAGTGATAGTATTAAATTATCAAATAAAACTAATTGTTCAAAGACTTATCTTTAATTAACTTAGAACAAGTCCAACAGGTTCCTTATATAAGTTCTTAACTTAGAATTTAGGGAGTTTGACACAAAACAGTGTTGGTTTATTAAAACAATAGGAACCACTAGCCATTCTCTACTTTTGGGGAACTACTAGTCATCCATAACTTCATTTCCATTAATAAAATAATTATTTCCTTCCATTTCAGCAATAATTATCTATATCTAATTCTCTATTTACTTTCAAATTCATTATTATTATAATAATAAGGAATGAATATAGGGACTATTGTTGGAATTGGTATACAAAACAATGTCTCTAAAACATTAATAATTCTTATTTTATAATATTTATAGGCAATCAACTAAGATATTATTGGACTTGCTCTTATAATTCTAATAATTTTTAAAATTAAGTCATTAAAAATCATTGCAAGGCAGTCATTCTTTTAAGTTTTAAGCCAAAAAGTCCTATCCTCATCTCTCTACTTTTTCTTCCAGCCGCCTCCTCCTTTATCAAATCGATGGGGCTTCCACTGGTTTTTCCGGTGGAAAACCCCAAATCCTTTAATTTATTTGTTTTGTTTTTGTTTTCTTCAATAATCTACTATTTTGGGTTAAGGTTTTATACTCATTTAGAGTGTTTGTTTTTTTTAGATCTATATCATCAAAACTTCGGATTTTCGTTCTTCTTCGATTCAATCGGGTTTTGGATCTGTGTGTGGACCGATTATCTCTTGTTGTGGTTTCGTTTTTGCTGATCTAAGTTTTATCTAAAATTTCAGTTTGGAATTTTAGGTTGTAATTTCAGTTTGATTTCTCTCCTTAGTGAGAGGGTGTGGATTTCTCTCCTTCTTTTGTGAGAATTGGTTCGGATTCAACGATAAAAGCTTGTTAGGGATTGCATTTGTGGTCGATAGCTCAAACGAATTTTAATGAAGATATTGAGCGTAGTGCAAGTATCTATAGATATATCATTTTTTTCACACCGCTTATTTGTCTCATTTTGATTATGAAGATGAGCGTGTCAACCTGTTCTATGTTTGTTCAATTCGATCATTCTTGTAGATGCCGTATGGCTATTATGTATTGAATTATCTCTTTTCATCAAAAAAAAGTCAAAAAGTCCTACAGATCCCACTTACTTCCAACAAGTCTATAGCTACTTTGGTTAAATATCCTAAAATGGACATGTTTTTTCTAGAGCAACATGTACTCAGGGGCGGAGGTACAGAGAACCGAGAGGTTCTTTCCGCGTACGTTGAATTTTGAATTTTTTTTATAACATTTAACAGTTGACTATTAGTCCAGCCCAGCCCAAATAATTGAAGCTCATATCTCTCAGCTCCTCTTATATTCCCTTACTGATATTATCGTATATATTATACACATACGGATACTGTGATACATCTCTCCTTATCTTTTCCTTTTAGTGGCAGATGTTCTCTCTCAGTCTCTTTTGGATGCAATTCAGGATGGCTCGCTTAAGGGTGTTAAGATGGCTCGTCATTGTCCAGAGGTATCTCATATTTTATTTGCGGATGACTCTTTGTTCTTTCTCCATGCTAATGAGTTGGTAGCTAGTAAATTATTATGTTTGCATGAGGAGTATTATGAAGCTTCGGGTCAGCAAATCAATTTCAATAAATCCTCAATAATTTTTAGTCCAAATACGTCAAACGATCTCAAGTATAAAATTGTTGAGGTTTTGAAGATTCCAGAAGCTTTAGAAAAAGGTAAATATTTGGGAGTTCCTGCTATAGGCAATAAGAATAAATCAGGTTTGTTTAATTACATTTTTGAAAGAGCTATTAAAAAGATGTCAGGCTGGAAGCAGAAGCTCTTATCTCAGGCTGGTCGAGAAATTCTCATAAAAGCTATTGTTCAGACTATTCCATCTTATTCGATGAGCTGTTTCCTTCTTCCTCAAATACCTATAAATAAAATATTGTTGGTGGTGCGTAATTTCTGGTGGGGAGGAGATCCTTCTAGTAAGACTATTCATTGGAGGAAGTGGGATATTTTGTCTTCATCAAAATCTGAAGGAGGGATGGGCTTCCGAGATCTAAAGGCTTTTAATTTAGCTTTGCTAGCTAAGAAATGTTGGCGTCTTGTTTTAATATTATCTAGATAATATTGAATCTGTTGAGCATCTGCTTTTTGAATGCCAATGGACTCGTCCGGTTTGGTTTTCTTGTCCTCTGGATCTTACTCCACCTTCTGCATCTACTTATTCTGTAATACAATGGTTATTATCTCTAGTTTCAAAGTTGGATACTAGAAGAGATCGTATTCATCTTCTTTCAAATTTTGCTTTCGTTGTCTGGTCTATTTGGATAACGACGAATAAGTTTGTTTTTGATAAAGTTCCTGTCTATCCTTTTTCGGTTTTAAAGGCTAGTTCATATGCTCAATCAGAATATTTATCGTTATTTCAATCCTCTTGCCCGGAGTCTCGTAGCACTGTTAACAATCCTTCAACATAGTGGAATCCCCCCTGTAAAGTTGGTGAAGTTTAATTGTGATGATGCTTTTAACGAGGCGTTGCGGCTATTGGTGTTATTGGCAGAAGCAGTGATGGTAAAGGAAGTCGTGTTCCAACTACCTCTCCTCTTCAATCTGAGCTCTTAGCAATTCGGGAAGCCTGTTTACTTATACGACATCAACATTTTTTGAATGCTATTGTTGAATCTGACTGTAAATTGGCTGTTTCTTTGTGTTCGAGTGAGGCTACACCGTCATAGGATTCTATGATTCTTATTGAAGATATCAAGGCAATGGTGACTGATTATCATATAAACCTCTCCTTTGTGCCTCGTTATTGCAATGTTGCTGCTCATTGGATTGCTAAGCATGCCCTTTTGAGGATTCTGCCGCTTAATTGGGTTTTTGACCCCCTTGATGGTTTATCCTCTATTTTGAGGAGTGATCTTCTCTGTGCTTAGTGCTTTCTGGGTTGGTTTTCCCAACTCAGTTGTCAAAAAAAAAAAAGATACTGTGATACACTGCTGTAACGACCCTAATTCCTAAACACCTAATTCTGATTTTTGAATATCTGAAAGCTAAGGCAAGAATGAAGAATGAGTTGGGTAGATAATTTCAACAACAAAGCACATCAACCATCAAGGAATACGGAATTGGAGTTCTATCTTTGAATCTTAGAAGTGTTTTGTTAATTATCAAATTGAGGTAGAGTAAATTAACTCATGATTTTATGATTATTTCTGTTTCTTGTTTTATTGAACTGATTGTTGAATAAATTTGATTTCCGAGATGTTTTGTGATTGTTTCTGTTTGTTTGTCTCTATCCTTTCCCTTTGCACAGTCTCTGTCCAGTGCCCTAACGAAATTTATATTCCTAATTAATAACTAATTGTCTAATTATTCTAATGCATTGTTAATGGTTAGGATACTTCTTGACTTTAGTATCACTATACTTATGACCAATGAGTTGTGGTCATCTGTCAACAAACATACTAATCTTTATGCATTATAATTGTCCCATATTAATAATGCTCGATTAGGGATATTTAGGATTATAAACACTATTCATATAATCTCATTTTTTAAGTTACATACTTAAAGATATAGAATCTGTGTTCTATATTCCAAGGACATTTATTATTCTAACATTTATATCGCAGTAAATTAAGACATAATAAATTAATGTAGAATAATCAGTAGAACATAATCATTAAATAACAAAATAGTCTTTCCTAGAAGCACAACTACATTGTCTCTAGGGCACTAACACTATCAGTCATCAGTATTGGTGATCGTCAGGATTTGAAAGCTACATCACTATTACAAGACTGATCAGGATTTGAAGATTGGAAGATATCTATTACTCCATGAGTTTATGGTAGATTGATATGTCGGTTCCTGATTTATAGGAACGCAGCTATCAATTAAGATATGTACTAAGAGTCGTATGCAATTGATTTGGTATATCTTGTAATTGATAGGGAGCTGTGTACTGTATATAAACACAATTTAGGTTTTACTTATTATATTCGCCTACACGAGAATCCTTGTAACCTAGCAGCTCTCAAGAACATCAGAATTTTTTGAGAGAGTTTGTAACAGTTTTATATCATAGATTAATAAAGCTGTTATTTCTTCATATTTGTGCTATTATTATTGTTTAAGTCGAAAATCTTATACAATTGTATTCAACCCCGCTTCTACAATTGTTATTTACTGGGCAACATGATGTATTTCCCTGTTCAATTTTTCAAACTGGAGTATTCCATATAACACCACTCCTATAAGGTCATTAACATTCTTCAATTTTATCTTCCATCCAGCAATCCTATTCATCAAGAAAATCTCTAGAAGTATAAACAAAACATCATGAACAATCTTATAGGCCTAATCTTTTTCTCTTGGACGAAAATTCGTAATCACATTTATAATTCTTGGGATACTTATGAGGAGATAACAAACTACTAAACTCACTAACTAGGACTTGTTCGAGGAGTCTGCCTGGTTCAAGGAGTCTTCCAATGGATGGCAGCTTCTCGCATAAGACCGACTCAAATTGGTATAATCTCCTGGGCCAAGGGATTGGTTGGTTTATTTACTATAATCAAATGCAAGAGCAACACCTAAAATCCCCATTAGACGAGACTTATCACCATCAACATAAATAGGATTATAATCGGGAGCACCAACAAAATCTTCATCAAAATAAGAGTGGATAAGATGAAAGGCAGGTGGCCAACTATAATAATTCTACGGGTAATGTTGCACCGTACTCACGAAAATGATGAATAATATGGTGACGAATGGGGGGACATCTCCTACCCGCACAAACAAATAAAGTAAGAAAAAGGTACGAAAAACCTATGAAAATCAATCTATGCGTGGGCGTAGGATCGGGGACAAGAAGATGAGCCAAGGCAGAGACAAATCCGTATTGTCCAATCCGAAGCATTGACCTTTTGATTCAAGCTGCCGACTCCATAGCCTGATAAGAATCACCAAGACAGGGCCGACCCTGAGATTTCTAAAGCCCCAAGAAAAAAAAAATTGTGCATCCACAATAATATACAAAGAAGCATAAAAAAATAAGAAAATGTTACCGTAAATTATTTTTCTTTGAGGTATATAATGTATATGCATGTTAAAGGTACGATAAATGAAGGAGTTATATGATCGTTGATCTTCTGATGCCTTGTTTAAGTGGTATTTTTATATTTATATTACGATTCGATGTTTGTTATATTATTTTGTGTGTTTGCTTATTAAAGATGTGATTGCTGAGTTTTACGATAGTTAATGTTAACACAAATCTGTATTATATTTATATACATATGAAAGTTCCTTTTTTGTATTGATTTGAATTTATTTGTGTCATGTAAACATAATACACTTAAAGTATGACATAACTTATATATGCTTTGTTATATTGAAGGTATGGATGATTACAATGCACATGAATATTTGATATATAGAATTTTTTTCTTGTTATATTATTTATGATATTTAATTCATAAATATTTACAGTAGATCTAAATAATAGTATAATGAGATATGATATATGTTCACGAATATTATCATATATTATTATATATCCACATAAATGTATATATGTATGTATATAAGAATGTATTTATATATCTATGTATGTATGTATGTATGTATGTGTATGCATAATTAATTTTTCTCTGAAGTATATAATGTATATGCATGTTAAAGGTACGATAAATGAAGGAGTTATATAATCGTTGATCTTCGGTACGATAAATGAAGGAGTTATATGATCGTTGATATTCTGTTGCCATGTTTAAGTGGTATATATATATATATATATATATATATATATATATATATATATATTACGATTCGATGTTTGTTATATTATTTTGTGTGTTTGGTTATTAAAGTTGTGATTGATGAGTTTTACGATAGTTAATGTTAACACAAATCTGTATTATATTTATATACATATGAAAGTTCCTTTTTTGTATTGATTTGTATTTATTTGTATCATGTAAACATAATACACTTAAAGTATGACATAACTTATATATGCTTTGTTATATTGAAGGTATGGATGATTACAATGCACATGCATATTTGATATATAGAATTTTTTTTCTTGTGATATTTTTATGATATTTAATTCATAAATATTTACAGTAGATCTAAATAATAGTATAATGAGATATGATATATGTTCACGAATATTATCATATATTATTATATATCCACATAAATGTATATATGAATGTATTTATATATGTATGTATGTATGTATGTATGTATGTATGTATGTATGTATTTGTATGTATGTATAACTAATTTTTCTCTGAAGTATATAATTTATATGCATGTTAAAGGTACGATAAATGAAGGAGTTATATAATCGTTGATCTTCGGTACGATAAATGAAGGAGTTATATGATCGTTGATCTTCTATTGCCTTGTTTAAGTGGTATTTATATATATATATATATATATATATATATATATATAGGTCTTTGCTCCATACAGAACACTCTTATATAACAAACAACAAAGAACACCTTAGATCTATTAGATCCTTTGGCCCCGCCAGGGGCACCCAATACAAAAAGCTATTATTTTTTTACCCTCTATCTATCCAGCAAAAAATAATAATAAAAAAAATTTAAAAAAAATTTACTGTTCATGATGACGTCATGCTGACGTCATCAGTGACGTCATCATGAACAATAAATTTTTTTAATTTTTTTTTATTATTTTTTTTGCTGGATGGATAGAGGGTAAAAAAATTACAATTTTTTATATTGGTGCCATGCCGGAACTCTTATATTAGATTAGATATAATGTGTTCTTTATTGTTTGTTATATAAGGTGTTTGTTATGGAGTGCAACTCATATATATATATATATATATTACGATTCGATGTTTGTTATATTATTTTGTGTGTTTGCTTATTAAAGTTGTGATTGATGAGTTTTACGATAGTTAATGTTAACACAAATCTGTATTATATTTATATACATATGAAAGTTCTTTTTTTGTATTGATTTGAATTTATTTGTATCATGTAAACATAATATACTTAAAGTATGACATAACTTATATATGCTATGTTATATTGAAGGTATGGATGATTACAATGCACATGCATATTTGATATATAAATTTTTTTTTCTTGTGATATTTTTTATGATATTTAATTCATAAATATTTACAGTAGATCTAAATAATAGTATAATGAGATATGATATATGTTCATGAATATTATCATATATTATTATATATCCACATAAATGTATATATGCATGTATATATGAATGTAATTATGTATGTATGTATGTATGTATGTATGTATGTATGTATGTATGTGTATGTATAATTAATATTTTTTATGATATCATAGTATAATGTGATATGAAATATGTTAATGAATATTATCATATATTATTATATATCCACATAAATGTATATATGCATGTGTTTATATATGTATGTATGTATGTATGTATGTATGTATGTATGTATGTATGTATGTATGTATGTATGTATGTATGTATAATTAATAATTATATATTAATATTTATGTATGTATGTATGTATGTATGTATGTATGTATGTATGTATGGATAACTACTATTAAATATACATTACCAAATATTATATATTAATATGTAATAAATATGTTAATGTTAAAAGACTAAAATAACCCTGAAAAAATATAATTAAGATAAGGGTAAAACGGTCCATGAATTAAATTACTCAACAAACCTCTTGTTGGTGTTTTAGATATATAATAGATGAGATTGCCAAATCATAAGAGTTAGTCATATCACAAAGTGTGAGATTGAGACTATGACATCTACATGATTTACATTGAGTAATTTTTTCTACACACCTTTATTTTTTTCCTTTCATATTTGCTCCATTATCATACCCCACCCCTGCCCCCTCACATTATCAACATCTAGTTCAAGATTAATGCAACGGTAAGTGTTTTTTTTTACGCCCTAATTTTTACTTTTGTGTTATTTTAGTCTTAATTTTTTTTGTGCTATTTTAAAATGAATTTTAAAAAGTGTGCCCCCATTTTTTTTTGTGCTTCTATTTTAATTTTTTTATTCCTATATATATACATAAAAAAATGTGCCCCCAAAAATTTAAATTTTTGGTGCCCTCATTCAAGTGCATAAGTAGTTAGCCTCAGGACCGGCTCTGCACCAAGACCATTTATAACCTTGACCGAAATGCCATAGTCTTTTAAAATTTTCTTAGTTTTCCAAAGTTTGATCTTCTCGCATGATTCAACAAAAAAGCTGTGCCATCTCAGATGTGTCGGACGATATATGTATCATGTACACGATATATCGTAGTAACACTTACATCTACATTGAAGAAAAATTCAATGAACAGGAGTAAACACTCGTCACCATCAGATTGTGCGTCTTCGATCTTCCACCCAGGAACGAAAGATGGCTCTAACTCAATATTTAGATAACACACTCGATCTCTAATTAGATCATAGAGTGTGTTGGGATTTTGTAGCACTTCATTGACATGAATAGCGATATAATAGTCACGATGAGGAAAAGAATTTGCAGCTTCCATCGGTATATATAATATGAGTGGGAATCGAGATGTAAAGTAGTGTAGATTATATGGATTAAGGGGAACAGATAAAGTGTTTACTGTGTGTGTTTGTACTCTATGCGATGGCTTTGTTTATGGTAATTCTAACCTAAGCCCTAGGGGATTGTATTTGTATCCATGGAGTACTTTTAAGTGGAATTTTAATGTTCTTTAAAAAAAGGAAGAAAATTTGAAAATTATTTGATTGAGATAAAAAGAGGTGTTTAAATAATTTCTTGCTAATTTCTTAAATTGTCAACAATATCAGCTCACTATCATTTT
The DNA here is from genome assembly GCA_036435485.1 of Saposhnikovia divaricata. NCBI lineage: Eukaryota > Viridiplantae > Streptophyta > Magnoliopsida > Apiales > Apiaceae > Saposhnikovia > Saposhnikovia divaricata. The sequence continues at coordinate 213,187,220 of CM071597.1, read as the reverse complement.
TTGAGTAGCATCGTTCTTTTTTAAGGGTCTTTTAGTGAATATTTTATGAGCAGTGCTACGTACCCCGAAAAGGATCCCAAAAAAAATTCCAAAATGACACGTGGCATGATTTAATTAGTGGGATTCATATTAACACACGAGGGGTCCATCTCATTAATGAAAAGATAACCAATCAGAGGATGACAACTCAGCATTCGGGAATAGTTTCGGGAACTCTAGCATTTCTCATATCTATCTATTACTATATATTACACTTCAACACAAGGGCAAAAATTGCCATTTTAATGGTTGTGAAATTACTGCTTTACTCTTATTTATTGAAAAATAACAAAAATGCCACCCTTTTAAAATTTATCTAAAAAATAGATATAAATATGTTACCCTCGAGGATCGAACCTATGACCTTCTGCTCTCAAACTCATGCTATAACCATTATGCTATACTTAGTTTTGGGTATGCTTTAAAAATCTTATTAAATAAACCACATCTTCTCCTGTTGTCCCATTTTTTCTATTTTTATTTTGACTCAATAACATATTGGTTCTTGCTATTTTTAGAATACTGCTAAGAATATAATTATGAAAAATATTTTAATCTACTGAACATACTCTACAATTCTATTTCGCCATTTTCAATGATTGAAATTAAAAATAAAATTTTAAGATAAAATTTTAGAATATACAAAAATATAACTGAGTCCGGGAAAAAATGTATTTATTTACATTCATCTCCAGGTAGATATTAAATTATTAAAATAAAAGATAAAATTTTGTTTTAAAAAATATGTAAATCTTATTTATCAAATCAGACATAATTAAAAATTGCATAACATAATTTTTAGTTACGTAAAATTTTAAATATGTGAATCATATTAGAGATTTTTGGTCGACATACTATTTAGACTTTCAGAAAGTTAAATGTATGATTGGTGTTAAAACATAAATTTTTAAAAAAATATAAAAAATAATTGAATTTATGTTAAAAATGTGAGGACTCTAAAAATGAATCTATATTATATAACGTAACTAATTTTCAATATTCAATGAAAGAAGATATGATTTTTGCGTCATAAGCATTACAAAACTAAGATAACTATAAACAATGTGCGATTATATTATAACTCAACTACAAAGTACGGTTATATGAACTTTCATATAATATAATAAATTGATCATTATAATATATAATGGTAGAGTTGTAACACATACTTGTATTACTATTGTATTACTAGAGATACAACCAAAAACTTTGATCTCAGATATCATATAGATGTACAAGTCATTAAGGTCGTTTAATCATATTTTACTTCAATTTTAATATTTGAAGAAAATTAAACTTGTGTTAAAAATATAATTTTCTTTTTAAATTACCTAATTTTAAAAACAAAATTTCATATTGTGTAATAAGCACTAGACTAAAAGAAAACATTTGAATTTAAATGTGCATAAATATGTATGTATATACGAACCACAAAGATGACTTTTATATAATATTAAGAGATTTTATATTATGTTTTTGTTTACGTTAAAATCACGTGAATTTACAAACCTCTATGTTATCTATGGACAATTTTACTAATATAATTATTTATATTATACTCAAATATTCATTTTGATAAAGCTGATTTCATGCCATTTTACACACTAAATTAATATGTCAGCAATTAACAGTAAACATGTTATTACTATCGCATTGATAATTATCCAAATTTTATGAAATTTAATTAAATTATAAATTATTTTGTACATGAATTATGTATAAAATATTACAAACTAACTATAAGAATATGAGATAAAATCAAAATCTGGTCATTTATCATATTTTTAGTTACAAAATTATCTTAATAAATATAATCATTTTCAAGAAAAAAATTAGCGTGAAATTAACTTAATCAAATTGAACATTTGAGTATAATATAAATAATTATGTTAATAAAAATGTCCAGGCATATGTAAATTCATTGATTTTGTTGTTAAAATTTGATCGTATATGTAATAATATATTTTGAGACAAATTACAAAATCTTTTAATATTGACTAAAAGTCATCTTATGCTTATCTCAATCTTTTTTTCTAAACATATATATTTATACACTTTTAAAACTTAAATGTTTAGTTTTAATCTAATATCTATTACACCATATAGAAGTTCAATAAAAATTTGGTAAATTGAAATAAATTTCAATACAAGGGCAAAAAATGCCATTTTAATGGTTATGAAATTACTGTTTTACCCTTATTTGTTGAAAAATAACAAGAACGCCATCTTTTAAAATTTATATAAAAATTAGATACAATTATGTTGCACTCAAGGATCGAACCCCTGACCTTCCAATCTCAAATTCATGTCATAACCAATATGCTATACTAAGTTTTGAGGAAATTTTAAAAATCTTATTAGATTAATCATATATTCTCCTTTTATCCCATTTTTTCTATTTTTATTTTAACTAAATAACATATTGGTTTTTGTTATTTTTAGAATATTGCTAAGAATATAATTACGAAAAATATTTTAATCTATTGAGTAAACTCTAAGATTCTTTTTTGACATTTTAAATGATTGACATTATAAATAAAATTTTAAGATCAAATTTTAAGATAAAATTTTAGATTATACAAAAATATAACAGAGTTCGGGAAAAAAATATATTTATTTACGTTCGCCTCCAAGTAGATATCAAATTATGGAAATAACAAATAAAATATGATTTTAAAAAATATTTAAATCTTATTTATCAAATCAAACATAACTAATAATTGCATCACATAATTTTTAGGTATATAAAGTTTTGAATATGTAAGTCATATTAGAGATTTTTGGTTGACCTAATATTTAGACTTTCAGCAGTTTAGATCTATGATTGGTGTTAAAACATAAATTTTAAAAATTACGAAAAATAATTGAATTTATGTTAAAAAGATGAGAACTCTAAATATAAATCTATGTTATATATATAAAAAATAACACAACTCTTTTTCAATATTGAATGAAAGAAGACAGGATTTTTGAGTCATAAATATTACTCCCTCCTTCCCTTTCATTTATTTACAAATGATTGGGTACGGAGGTTAAGAAAAAGTATAAAGTAGTGGATAAAAGTAAAAAAAAAGTGAGTAAAATGGTGGGATCAATCAATATTTTATGTAATAAAATGAGTTAGTAGAGGAAAGTAGTGGGTGTAGTTACTTTTTATATTATAAAACTTACTATTATGGGTAAGTTTTGAAATGTAAAGAATTGAGAGGACATCCCAAAAAAGACAGTGTAAAGAATTGAGATAGACAGAGGGAGTACAAAATTGCTATAATTATAAATAATGACCAATTAGATTATAACTCGACTATAAAGTATGGTTATATGAATTTTCATATAATATAATAAATTGATCAATATAATATATAGTGGTAGAGTTGTAACAAATACTTATATTACTATAAATGTAACCAAAAAAGCTAATCTCAAAGTGATAGATGTACAAATCATTTAGGTTGTTTAATCATATTTTAATTACTTTAATTAAATATTTGAAAAAAAATTAAACTTGAGTTAAAAAAATAATTCAATATTCTAATATAATTTTTTTCAAATTACCTAATTTTTAAAACAGAATTTTGATATTTTGTAATAAGCATTATACTAAAAACAAAACATTTGAATTTAAATATGTAAATATGTATTTATATATGAACCACAAAGAAGACTTTTACATAATGTTAAAAAAATTTGTAATAGGTTTCCATCTACGTTAAAATCACATGAATTTACATACCTCTATGCTATTTATGGACAATTTTAATAATATAATTATTTATATTATACTCAAATATTCACTTTGATAAAGCTGATTTCACGCCATTTTAAACACTAAGGTTGTGTTTGGTTGGGGAGAATGGAATGAATAGAAATTAAAGATTTTAAAAATAATAAGTGGGTGCAAATTTTGTATGATAGGATTTGGGAAGAAAATAGGTTGAAGGAGAATGGATCATTCCTTTTCAAATTGGTGTGTTTAAACTTTAGCTTAGGTGGTTATGAATGTAATGATGTAAAAAATGAAATTTTTAAACATTTAACTATATTATTATTCAAATTCTATTCCATTCCCTCAAATTTCATTCACCCCAACCAAACACAACATAAGTTAATATTTTAGCAATTAAAAATTAAAAATAAATATGTGATTACTATCGTATTGATATTTATCCAAATTTTATGAAATCTACTCATATTATAAAATATTTGGTACATGAATTTTGTATAAAATATTACAAAATAACTATAATAATATGTGATAAAAGCGAAATCTTATCATTTATCGTATTTTTACTTATAAAATTATCTTTAAGCGAAAAATTATTTCAGTGTTCGTACCTCGCACGTGCTTTTACGCTAGTTTTATACTAAAATATGATAAATTTTATCTTTTTTTCTTTTCCTCTAATCAAAAAAATACACCTATAATTTTAAAATATTAAATAAGAAATCAAAATAATGAATTTTGTTAAAGAAAATTCTTATCCATGTCTTAAACTATTAAAATCCATTTTTTTACATTTTATATATAAAATGAGTTAAGAGATTATTACAACTGCTCAACTTACTCTAAAAATAACAAATTTGCATCTAGATCCAATCAAAAAGTCAATTACACATTTTACAATGTCCATGAATTTATCAAAAATTCTATAAAAGTTAAAACACCATTTTTTTGTAATTTTTTATAATGCACTAATTTTTTTAATATTATATATTTTAACTGAAAAGATCACACGGGTTTTATTTCAAAAAATAATTTTTAATTATTATTTATTATAATATTTTTATTTTATTTTATTAAATAGAACAACCTATTTTTTTAGAAAAGAGGAATTTTTTATTTTATTAAAATTAACAATCCGTGATATTTTTAGAAAATGAAAGGTTTTAGGTAAAAAAAAATAGAAAATGTAGCGTGTAATAGATAAAAAACGTACAAATCAATCGATTATCAGAATTTAATGTTTTATTTTTAGTGATATTTTTAATAAAAAAATCAAATATGAAATTATATAACTTCACATTTTTATACACGTTTGATTGCATTCCTCTTAAATTGTTCCAATTAATTTTCAATTATCAAATTAATCATTTTAGAATTATAGTACCAAATAACGAGTATAACCTATTTCAAAATTAGTTACTTTTTAGAATGCTGAATTTTACTAGAAAATAATTTAATATAATATTTGCATCAACGGAATTCTAAGGAATATTTGATTCATAAGTAATGACCTTAGTTAACGGAATTCAGAGCTTATATTTGTGTCGGTATTAGATTAATAATTTAACTAGATTAGTTGCTTGGCATATGTTTGATTATTTAATACTTATTTTATTTTATTTAACAAAATCATTAATAATACTCCCTCCGTCCTTTTCAATTGTTAATATTTTTAAAGGAATGTTCGGCATGCATTTTAAGGTATATTTTAAAGATAGTTTCATAACTTATTTTTATAATTTTCTTTTTTTATATAAAAATTTAAAATTTTCTTAAAAGTAAATTATGAAACTATCCTTAAAATGTACTTTAAAATGCGTGTCAGATACCTCTTAAAAAATGTTAACAGTTGGAAAGGACAGAAGGAGTATATTTTAACAATGCATTTCATAAATTTATAAAAAAAATATGGATTTGATCCTATAAGCGAAATATCTTCCAATAGCATGTTGCCGTCAAAAGCACAATCCCGTATTTCTTCTAATGAATCTCTAAAATGTTCCGAAGCAATTAAAAAGATATTACTATGTAACTATAAAATATTTTATTCTAATGTGGGATATCTATCCAGATGTAGGATATCTATCATAAGTCTTCGCAATTCAATCATAAATGATGCAATCATCAAATATTTAACTTTTTCAAACTCTATCCATAACTCATCAATGGTCCGTGGAACAAAGATAAAATGTTTAGAAACGAGATATCGAACAACGAGAAGAAGGAAAAGGATTGAATAGAGGAACTCCGAAAATTTGGCATCTCAGGCTACTCATTTTTTCGATGATCATTTCTTCGGAAAGAGACCATTGTGAAATATCCATTTTTTTCTGAAAAATTCAACATGATTTATCTAATACATGCATAACTAGCATGATAGCCCGTGCAAAGCACGGGCCATATGATAATTTATATAATTTTCTCGTGTTAATCTACTTCACGTATTTCGATTTATTTAAAATGTTATAGTTTCAAAATATTATCAGATTCTGAACAGTAAGAGTTATATTTTTAGTTGTGTTTGGTCAGTGTGAGAAAAATGACTGACTGAAAGCAATAGGTAAGAGTTAATTGTAATTGTCAAGTATTACCAAAATAATCTTGATGTATTGAAATTCGTGAAAAAATAGCTGGCTTATTTATTTTCGTACGGAGGAAGAATTAAATTTTATATTATTTCTAATTTTGTAATAAATAATGTAATGTGACGGAAAAATACAAATAATAGAGTCATATGTTCTACTTGGAAAAGCCAGCGCACTTTTTCAATTTTGGATCTTTTTCTCCGACCAATTTCAGAAAACAAGAAGAACAACATTTATCCTAATAGTTGTGCACATCCAAAATAAATATATGATATGTGCTTTTTTAGGATCATGGTATTTGACCATTTCAGATATATCATTTCAATAATAAATTGACCATAACAAATTTTTTTTTTTAAAATATATTCTACCATTAATTATCATAAGTGAGCTTTTAAAAAAGTCAAGGTAATATCTCAAATTTCAAGATAAAACATATTTAGACATCTCCAAATTCAACCAAATACACGAGTAACTAAAATAAAAGTGTCATATCTCATAAGGGGTTTTTAAAATGAGATGGGTCAATGTATGCACCTAATAAATTATGTTGTAAAAGTTCACGTGCATAATGAAATTCAATCTATGGAAAGAAGATACATAATTACGATAATGAAGCATCTAAGAAATATCATTTTAATTTGAGGTAACACCAAAATGATATTCTTGAAATAAAAAAATACACATACCACATCCGTGATAATAAGACATTATATATATATCATCGATTTTTTGAGTTTACTAGTCTCACAACGGGATGAAACTCGCATTGGAGTTTAAAACTCAAGTGAAATTGATAAATTACTATTTAAGTATATAATTGTAAAACTCATTTTGTATGAAATTAATAACATTAACATATTACGAAAATGCTACAAAGATATAGTGCGAGAAACTAAAAATATCAAAACTATGTTCACATTTTCTTTACCAGATCCAAATCTTATATGTAAATTATTTCTTATTTTCAATATTTTAATATTTTTTATTAGTCAATCAATAAATTACCCGATGCTAATAGGATTAACCGATATAATGTAAATATACTTAAAATAAAATAGAATATTATACTGATATCGAGTGAAAATATGTTATACACTTTATTTATCATTTTTTGTATTAATTTAATAATAAACATATTATAGCCATTCGACTAATATATAGACATAATTGTTAAAAGAGTGAAATTTTGTAAGAAATTTTTATATATCTGTTTTCACTTCCCCCATTTACATACTTGAGATAAACTTCTACGTCCATCACCTACCTCCTAACTTCGATTTTTTTTAACAAATTTTCGGCAACCTCGATATCTTTAATACTTAAATAGAATATTATACTGATACCGAGTAAAAATATATCATACACTTTATTTATCATTTTTTATATTAATTTAATACTCCCCTCGTCCCTCTCATTTTGTACAATTTTTTTCACTTATGGGCACGCATTTTAAGGTGTATGTAAAGTATAGTTCTATAACTTATTTTTAAAATTTTCTTTTTTGAATAAAATGTTAAATTCTTATTCATAAGAAAAAAATTTAAAATAATTTATGAAATTAAATTTTATATGAGTTTTAAAATGCGTGTCAAACCCTTTGTCCCAAATGTAAAGAATCTAGTGGGACAGAGGGAGTAATAAACATATTTCGGCGATTTGACTAATATATATATATCTGTACTATACTATAATAAGTGAAAAGGGGTATAATTTGTAGTTTTGTTTACTTCTTTTTTTGGTTATCCCTCATTCACAACCATTAGATCTTCAACTCAAATAAATCATGACCGTAAGATACAACAATACTAAAAGTTTTTATATATAGAAGTCTAATGTTCGATTCCCGCTAACAATATATTAATTTATATTTAATACAAAAAAATTATTATATACAAGGTTCGAATTCTTCCAATAACATATTAAAATTAATAATTATAATATTATACTACCCTATAAATAAATTATAAAAAATTAAAAATAAGCCGTGCTTTGCACGGGTTATAAGCTAGTATACATAATTTTAAAAGATAGATATATTGTAATAATTTTTTTAAAAACTATTTTCACTTCCGTCCGTTTACCTACTTGAGATAGACTTCTACTTTTATTGTCCGTCACCTACCATCTCACTTTTATTTTTTTTTTTTTTGACTAATTTTCGGCCACCTCGATTCCTTTCTTAATTCTGACTTTAACGATATTATATCTGTCAATTTATATTTTCACACTCCGACTACCATTTTTTACTATTATATGAGAAAAATATTTTAATGATTTTATCCCTAATAAATCATAAAAATAAATGTGGATATAAATTTATGAGTATATGAATGTCGTCTGTTTAATTCTTATCAAACAGACACAAATATAATTTGAGGACAAATTTGTAATTTACTAAATGGGACAAAACTCATGTTGAGCTATAATAGATATAATGGATGGATATCATGAAAAATGGATACAAATCTTTTCTTTTTTTTTGTTGTTGCTAAATTGGATACAAATCTTTGATTGCTACGTAGTATCGATAATAGATGTATAGACTATTTTGAATTCGGTTTACATTTATTCCGAAGATTATTGATATAATTGATATTGTTTTATTAGTCTTAAAAGCCTTAAAGTAATACAATAGATTTAGTATATATACTATTGAAATATAAATGGAAATCACATTTCTTAAATAGATAAACTTAGGGCTGTCAAAAATATCTGAAAAAAATTCGATATTTGTTTGAAATATTTGTATTCGTATTCGAAATAAAGCGAATATTATTTGTATGCGAAATAAATTATATATTATTCGTGTCTGAATATGAAAATTTAGGATACAAATAAGAATATGGGCACATCCGTATTCGAAAAATCCGAATCCGAAATTAAGCATATATGATATATATAAAAATAATATATTTTTGTAATTTTTAATTTGTAATATATTTTTAATTTGTAATTTGTAATTTATAACATATAAACGTTTATTTTCACATATATTTGTAGAAATAAATTATATTTAAAAATGTACATTAAAAAAATATTTTTTAAAAAGTACACGCCTCACTATATTGAACTTCTAATTTAATTTTAAAAATATATTTTATTTTTGATCATTCTTTTGAAATGTTTGGAATAAAAAGTTAATAAAAAGAATAGGAAAATATGTTTAGAAAACGATCTAAATATTATCCGAATTCGGATAATATTCGCGGGATTCGTATTCAGATACTTTTTAAAAATATTTTCGAATTCGGATATGAATTCAAAATTTTGAATTTAAATTCGAATAAAAATATATCCGTATTCTAATTATCCGTTTGACAACCATAAATAAACCGTATAATATTCCCTTAAATTTCCCATTATTTTCATTTGTTTCAGTTCTCATTTCCCTGCTCTCCAATCCAAACGTCCCCTAGGCCCTAATATTCACTTGGTGTTTAAAAAGAGAAAAAGAAAAGTATATTCGTCTATTCGTTGTTGTTTCAATGGACACAAGGAGCTTCAAGGGGCATTGGCCTTGAATTTGTAAGCTTCTATAATAATTTAATATCCTTGATTCTTGTCTAATTGGGTTTTGTTTATAGTGTGATTATTGATTGAGTTCAAGAATACATTATGTATTCTCAGGTGAAGAAATTAGATGCATTCACAAAAAATATATAGTAATATGATTCTTAAAACGAGGATATTAAATAGTTTGATATTAATCTTTGTAGAATTCGAATGAGTCCTGTAGTATACATGTTGCAAATCAGGAGGACGATAGTCATATTAACATTAATGCAGAGGCAAATCTGAAACACCAAGAGGATTTGTCGCAAATTTTTGGTTTCAAATATCACATTTTCGGAGCCTATTTATTTATTTGGTGATTCTAATATTGCTGAGTGATTTTGCATTAGCCATCCCGTAAGTTTGATGAGACTTTGAATTCAGAGATCGTTACTAGGCTTCCAAGTGGACACAACCAAAAGCTTTGTTTAGTTGGAAAATTTGCTTGCAAGGAATGAAATGGGATGCAAAATGATATTTGAATATGTGAATACTATTTTCTGGGCATTTATTTAAAGTTTTAATCCCTTCAGTCCATTCCATTTATAAAAATTTAAACTAAAGCTCAATACCACTGTTAACTAATATAAGGATTTCATATCTAACTCCAACTGATGTCAAGTTTATTATAGAAAATCTGCAAGTCTGTCATTTCCTTCATTCTTTACTCTCTTGTCTTTCATCTCACACTTTTGTATTCAGTTTCCTTGTCAACCTATAGGAGTGTAAAAAGTGTTTACTGGTTTTTGTTTTCTGAGGGAGCAAATTGTGAATAGACTGATAGTTTAATGTTTTAGGTAGGATGTAATAAAATGCATGTATTTGCTTCAGAAAATGATGAAGGAGCGAACATCAAAGTCTCAATAAGGCCAAATAGAGTTGTAATTCATTAAGGTGTTCTTCTCCCCTCCCGTCACACCAAAACAGTGCACATTATTTCGTTGATACCCATCGGTTATTTATGTTTCATCGTAAATAAAAAATATGTGCCCGAATGGCAGCAACAATATTATCAGAGCTTCTAATGATATGAAGGTGCCATCCTAGAATTCATGACAGCCACTAATATCCAGTCATTTCTTTATCCCATATACGATATACCTGTCATCTGTTATTGATTTGGAGTATTTGTTTGCATGTCTCTTTTGTTTTGTTTACATAATATAGTGGTAACAAATTGAGTTCTCTAGTAAATCTATGTATAAGATAACTCTGCATCACTTAATAATCTGTTTATCTGTATTCTTAGATCTGAGTCTTATGCAGTGGCGGATGTAACCTTGTTCACCCTAGGTCACAGGACCTACCAATATTTTAAAAAAAAAAAAAAATTTTTTTTACAAATTTCCAATGCGTGTGCATACCTCTCTATGTAATACTTTTATTAACTTACAAACATGAAACATCCAAAACTCTCCTCTCTTCACTGCTACTCTCTGTCCATCTCCAAATTATTGAATTCTTCCTATAAATTCATTCTCCAACTTCTTCCTATAAATTCATTCTCCAAATTCTCAAAAACCATTATTGAGCAACTGAATTAGTGATTTAGTGCAGTTTGATAAAAAAAAAAACAGAGACTACAAGGTGTTTGTTGAAATGTCACAATGAGATTTTGCAATTATGTATTGATTTGTGGATAAACAGCGTTGCTTGTTTCAATATTAACACAATGAAAAGATCAAATACAAGAGATATCTCTAGTTTCTTTACCAAAAAACCGATTACGGAAAATGCTTCTCAAGCTCAAGTAAGTGAACCAGAAATTAATATCAATCGAGCACCTCAACCAAGCCAGCAAGGTTCTTCTCCATCAGTTAATATAGCTCCACACGACTTTGATATTGTTAATCTTTCACAAGACCCTGGCAAAAGCAAAAAAATGATTGATTTTCATCCGAATGAGAGGGATTTAGTAAGGCGAACGTACATACAAAGGGGGCCTTGTCAACCGGAAGATTATGTATTTCCACCTACATTATTCGGGACAAAGGATCGTCGGTTCAAAGCTAAGTGGTTTAATACTTGGAGACCTTGGCTTGAATATAGTGTCCATAAGGATGCCGCTTTTTGTTTCATTTGTTATTTATTTAAAGCTGAAAATTCTCCTGGAAGTGAGGCTTTTGTTAGCGAAGGTTTCAGGGCTTGGAACAGATTAGGGACAATTAGAGATCATGTTGGCAAACATACTAGTTGTCATAACAAGGCAGTGGTCGCTATGGAGCTGTTCAAGAAGCAAAAGGGAAGCATTGTCACGGCTTTATCAAAACAAACAGAGGAGGTTGTTAGTGCATATCGGAAGCGATTGGAGGCATCGGTTACTGCTATTAGATGGCTTTTACTACAGGGCCTACCATTTCGTGGACACGATGAATCCGAAAATTCAATGAATAGAGGTAATTTCATTTCATTGTTGACTCTTCTTTCGGAACATGACCTTGGTTATTCTAAAGTTGTTTTGAAAATGGCCCCGGGTAATTGTCAGCTTATTTCTCCAGTAGTTCAAAAAGATATCATTAATGCTTGTGCAAAAGAGACAACTAAGGCAATACTTGAGGAGCTTAATGGTGGGTTTTTTGCTATTCTTGCCGACGAATCAGCTGATATTTCTGATAAGGAACAAATGGCTCTTTGCTTGAGATATGTAAATCAAAAAGGAGAAGTATGTGAACGTTTTATTGGTATTGTGCATGTTCCTAATACTACTTCATTGACTCTTTTAGCAGCTATCGAGTCATTGCTCATGGAGTACTCGTTGACTTTCTCTAAAGTTAGGGGTCAAGGTTATGATGGGGCGAGCAATATGCAAGTTGCAATTAATGGTCTCAAAACTTTAGTATTAAATGAATGTCCTCAGGCATACTTTGTGCATTGCTTTGCACATCAGCTACAGTTGACACAAGTTGCTATTGCTAAGAAGAATTCAGATTGTGGATGGCTTTTTGTTGATGTACTTGCACCTCTCCTAAATTTTGTAGGAGGTTCATCAAAAAGAAAAGAATATCTTCGAGATAAACAGGCTGCCCGAGTTGTTGAAGCATTGTCATTAGGCCATCTTCATTTCTACAATTAAATTATTATTTTGGGAAAAAAGGATTTCCTATTTTACAATATTTTATAACTTTGTATCATCATTCATCGAGCGCTTTCTCTCATCTGAAGCAAATGTAAGGTATTATTTAGATGTATAGCTGAAGCTGAGAAAGCACAATTCAAGCAGAAACATTGACCAACCAATTGGTAACTCATTGTAGGCCCTGATGTAAAATCTTTGATTCTACATGCTGCTCCTCAAGTTGATGTTGCTGTTGGTTATTATTGTTGGGGAATAGACGTACAATGACTTGAATAAAAAATTTATATGGGATTTGGAGATAGTTAGTGCATTGTAAACAATGGAGAATACGCGAGAAGAATACCATCACCATCCTTTCCTACTTAAATTAGCAGCTCTTGTGGAAGACGCTCTACTTTCGCACACAATGTGAAAAACTACATGTACATGTATTAAGACTTTTGACATGCCTAGTCCTTTTTCTGTTCAATTATAATTTTTTGCTTAAATAATGTAATTGTTACAGAGCTGTAACCGGTTAGTTACTTGGAATTGGTTGCGAATCAGTGATGCATATATCCGCCTCTTCTAACCGGTCTCCGACTCCATCTTTCTTGTGCAGGCTAAGCAGTTACTAGAGAAAAATGAAAAAGGTTATGTCATTGCTACATGCCGTGATCATAGTGGGGCAACCGGGCTGCTTCATTTCAAAGACAGGTTTTCTGAACTGCTTGACATTCAAAGGCTGGATCTCACTTATGAAAGAACCATAGAGGCAATTTTGCGCCCTCCTATTATGCTGCTTTCTTGTCTAATCTAATGAGTCTTTGTCGTCATTAAAAGTATTTCAAATTCGGCTTGATAAGTACAGCAAGAATGGGTTTGTGGAGTTACTGACGTTATAGGTGATTTAGTCTTTAGAAAGACTATTTCAAAAACAAAAGCATAAAATACAGAACACCATATCCTACTTTGTGTTGTCTTGAAAGGTGGCTGTATGGTTTAAGATCAGAAATACATATATCTTCTTCTGAAATTATAAGATCTATGTTGCCTTTAAAACTTAGGTGCTTGATATCAGCTTTGCGATAAAGTAATACAAATAATCATATGATAGGAGTCTGCTTTGTCTATCAGCGGGAGATACGGATCTTTGAACCTTCTCATTAATGCATCTGGTGTTCTTTCAATACCTGATGTTATCCAACCAGGTACTGATGTTTCTAAATTTTATGCCCCATAAGAATATAAAATTTAGACTGACGTACATGTTTGCTGTGATATGCTACAGGTTAGTAGATGTACCCTATCTTTTCTATTTCAGAATGCGTAAAAAAATTATATGCTTTGTTTTCCAGTACAGAAACAACATTGGCCAAAGTGCAAAGATCATCGATGATGCTTGCTTATGAGATCAATGCAGTTGGTCCGATTTTAGTGATCAAGATCATCTGTACCTTTCTAGTTATTTTTTCTTAATATGTAATGGTTTTGGTTTTTTCCTTTGTAGTCCCTCTTGAGGCTATGCTAGCTTTTTTGTTTTCAAATTGCTATACTAGGTCTTCTTTCTTTTTATATTTGCTACTTGTTAGAACAAGTTCAATTATAAGGTGAAGCAATGATGTTTATTTCAGGCTTTTTTGTGCATCTCCTATCCTGTCCCCCCCCCCCTTTTTCCTTACGTTTTGATTCATTTAGTGCATTTACTGACGTGTACTTTCTACAAGCAGCATATGTGGCCACTGCTGAAGGCTGGAGGAGGCTCTGCGACTGAAAGAGACGTAGCATTAGTGGCCAGTTTAAGTGCCAGGGTTGGATCAATTGGGGACAATCGTTTGGGTGGTTGGCATTCATATCGTGCTTCTAAGACTGCTCTAAATCAATGTATGATTTTAGTAACCTATGATACTAATCAGGCTTGTTATCTGTTCTCTTTATGGAAATGTAAAATTAAATTTTACAAGCATTTTTTCTTTGCGGGAATAGAAGAGGCAATTTATGTTTGTCCTAAACAATACAAGTTCCAAAATGCAAGATGTTTATCAGCAACTACAGTGACTTTCATCTCGCCTAATGATGTCTCTTACACATCATTTTCAATCAAATATTTTTACAGAGATTTATAATATCAGTATAAATATTACTAACCAGGTCAAAGCGGACATAGTTAGTCTTGTGATCCACATCTATATGAACATTCTCAACATGAATGATTGTAGTGCGCATCTACCACACATATTTATTTTAAAGTATGAAACGTTGTTATGGGTTCCAACTGTGGAAACGTGGAAACTGGAACCTCTTTATGAAAACAAGGTTAGGGCTGCATATATCAGCACCTTCCCCAAACTGTGATGTGGGAACCTTTTGCACTTCAAATACTTCTCTTGCAGTATGCAGCATTTTAGTAGGCTAGCGTCATTGTTTATATTTTCTTGGGGTGCAAATTTTGGGTTTCAAGTTGTACTTGTGTTTATAAACGGGTAAATTTGGGGTTCATGCTATAACCACTTAAAATTAGATGAAATTAAATATTTAAGTGTAAAGGTTCGAAATCCTAATAACAAGTCATTTTTGGGTTGATCGGGTCATTTTCATGTCACTTTCGGGTTTTGTTGCAGTAAATCGAGTTGCGAATCTGGTTGGATTCGAATCATACTTCGGGTCGTGTTTATATATTGCCGCCCCTGATATTTTCTTCTTTATGATTAAACAACCATTCTGCACCCTTTTTTGTATCCTTCTTTGTGACATTACTGTTTGTTAATGCATGCAGTAACCAAAAATATAGCAGTTGAATTTGGTCGAAAGAAGGATCCAATCACATGCCTTTTAACCCAGGCACGGTGGACACTGATCTCTCAAAGTCATTTCAGAAAAATGTTTCGAAGGACAAACTTTTCACCAAAGAGTTCTCAGTTCAGAAGCTTTTAAGCATCATCAACAATGCCAAGATTCATGACAATGGTAAATTTTTCGCCTGGGATGGTAAAGAAATTCCGTGGTAAATTGATAGATCTAAATAGGGATAGGGTTTTTCTAGTGTGTGTAATGAACCACGATGTAATTGAACAAACCCTAATACGAATTAGCTCAATAAACACTTGATTGGAGAAAAACTGAAATGCTTAAATATGATTGTGACATCCCTAGATCCGGGGTCAAGGATCCAGGTCATCACGGTCCAATTTCCGATCAATATCCATATCTCTTGAGTTTTTTTTTAAAAAAATTTAATACTTATGCAATTGACCCCACACTAATACACACACACACACACCAGTCATATGCTCAGAGAACAACATCCACAATTAAAAGTTTAGATTTAAGCAGTTATTACAAACCAGGATCATACTTAAATACCTTGTTGAATAATACTTCGACATGAAGCATTTCAACAATCAAAAGTTTATTACAACAGCTTACACACTAAATGTACATAATCTACCAGTACCCAACCGTCCGATAGCTACCTCGGGTATCGTTGCCAACACTCTCTCAAAAATTCATCTTTCCCGTACCCTCTTGCGGGGTGTAGTACGGAGTATCGGCATACCTAGCTGTTGTATACATAATAGCAAGAGTGAGCTATAATAGCTCAGCAAGATAATATTGTAAACCAAAAATCAAAATTTTAAACATATATAAATATATATATAACCGGAAACCAATTATAAACCTTACGAAAGAATAAAATTCTTATTAATAATACATCATCCACTTACTATTATAAGAAAAGAACTCTAGGATAATATAATATCAGTTTCTCTTCTTCAATAATATAACAATCAATATACCCTTTCAGTGTAATATTTCAAGATAATATGAATACTTGAACAAATCTCTCACTATCATCTTCTCATTTCTTTCTTATGTAACAATTATATAAATTAATATAAAATCAGTTTCTCTTCATCTGTAACAATAATTCCATCATTTCATATCATTATTCTGTTTTCAGTATAGAAATCTGAAAACCATTTTCAATTCTTTCTTTCAAGTTTTGGGGATATCTGCTAGCGCCAGATACGTAGGACGATGATCAGTCGCCTAACCATACCTGCTCTCTGTTTACTACTAGTAGAAGGAATGAAGGCCACCTGCTAACATCATCCCTGGAGGAAGGCCACCTGCTAACATCCTCCCTTGGCATCTTCGTGCCGAATAATATAATGAATGCTGGACTGTGTCGCACACAGCCCTGACACAGCCACATACGCAAGTCTATTGCAATCCCTTTTTTTTTTTCAATCAGTATTCCATTTATACCAATACCATTCCACATTTTCCCTTTCAATTTCCATTTCCATTCACATATATCATTTCCATTTCCATTTATCATCACCTTTAAAAATACATATGTCATAATACTTTGATTATGACTCAGACATCTTCTCTGTGTTTACTGGAATCCAGTACACTTACATATATATAAAATATTCCATTCACATTTTCATTCACATTTATCTTTTTCATCATTTCCATGTATCATCACCTTTAATATATATATATATATATATATATATCATAATACTTGGATTATAACTCAGACATCTCCTCTGTATTCAATGAAATCCAATACGCTCTTATAAAATATTCCATCTATTTTCAAAAGTATTAAATAAAAAAATCAAATAATATTTATTAAATCACAATTGCTTAGAAAGAATATTTTTAACATAACGTTATAAATTATATAACCCTAGATAACAACTGATACCATTCTTCATATAACTCTAGATAACAACTGATACCATTCTTCATATAACTCTAGATAACAACTGATATCATTCTTCATATAACTCTAGATAACAACTGATACCATTCTCTTTCACCTCTCTTTACCATAAAGCATATTCGCTCCATTCATAATCATATCCACATTCATATTTCATAATTTATATCCATTTCTCTTTAATTCCAATATCAGGGAAATAATTCTTAGCAATATAGCAAATATAGAATAACATATATATTCCATGAAATCATTTACTTTGAAAATAAAATAGTTTTCCAAGGTAAGGATAGAAGAAATCTTGTCTCGATCTCTGTATCCTGGAAGTATGGCTTGTGGCTCTCCCGAAGTTTCTATAAACACGAAAAAGGGTCATCGTTAGAATATATTCCACTTAACCACCTACCCTCATATAGTAATACCCTTGTCACATAACCTATGTTTAACATAGCCTTTATGTACTAAAAGTTCCAAGAACTTATCCACTTTTAAACTCCATCAGAGTTTCAGTGTTTTTCACCATTTCCTTAACAATCACTCTCGACTGTAAAAATTCTTATAAATTATAAATTTCGAATTTTAATGCAAGGTCAGTGGGGTTGGACTCTCTGTTCACCCTACTAGGTTGTCCTAAAATTTCATAATTTTTAAAAATGTCTAAGTATGGTAATTATAGCCTCAAAGTTGGAAAAATTGCAATTTCCCGGTTTCCGAACGACTTTCAATAAAACCTACTTTTCTCCTAAACCGATCATCAGATTTTGACGCACTTTATATCAAAACGATCTATTACTCAAGCTCTATCATCTCACGGTTAGTTGGTGTTCTAGACAGGAACCTACCATACGCGTCTGAGGTTTCAAAAACAGGGCATTCTTTGGTTAAACTAAAATCGGGCATTATAACGGCTATATTTTCATACTTTCCAAAATATTACTCCTCCAAATCCATCATCCACCTTATACACCATCACCTACACCATGTGGTCATCTTACCAACCATGGTTACAAGCACCAAACACTTCTATATATCATCTCATCACTTATAAACACACATCTACTCATGATTTATACTTAAAACAAACTTAACCATTAAACTCATCATAATCCATCATAAACTCAAAGTAATACTAAGGGTTCTTGAATTTTATACCTTCCTTGGAGCTTGAGAAACACTTAATAAGCCTTGGATAGTCCTTAAATAACCTTAAGGTAGCTTGGATCAACTAAATAAATCATAAAAACAAAGTTAGAAATTCGGATTCATTAGACACAAGTTGAAAGAATCGTAAAAACGAAGGCCTTACCTACGTTTTCTGGATGAGGCTTCTAAAGGAAAGTTGTAGATCATCTAACCAGCTTTCCAAACATATAAAGAACACAAAATTATATTGAGTAATAAAGGAGCTATGGCCGTTTGAAAATCATCACAGAAACTGTCAAAGATTCTGGCAGCTTGGTTCTTCAACTTGGGGAGGCGATTTGACTAGGCTATACTCATTAGATTGCCATGAAATTTGGAGCGAATAATTCCCATGGAGTGGAGAGGTTGTGGTTCAAATTTGGTGATTTTATCATGGATAGAAATGGAGATATGATTTTTCCTCTCCTCCTTGCTCTTGCTGGGCAGTTTGAGAGGATGAAGTTTCTAGCTTGTTTCTTGATCCAATCTCATCCAATATTCATTGTAAGGATAATATCTAGCTTAGTCTTGATGATTCTAGAGTCTTGGAGATGTTTATGGAAGGTTATGGATTAATCCTCATGCGAAATGTCTAATTTGCCCTTGCTTTATAAGTTAGTGGAAGATGATGTCACCTTAATGATCTAATAATCTCTTTTTGCTTTTCTTTTCCAAGTATAATGCTAGCAATCTTGGTAAGTGATAATGTGGTATGTATCCTTGTTGTATTATTAATCTTGGTTGTTTTGTTTTCATACTCGTTTAATCACGTTTCGTTTCGAATACACCTCGTTACCTCAGTGGTTCTGAAATCGTTTAAAAATACAAATTCCCTTGGCATTTCCTTGACTTAATAATCCATTGGTTTACCTTAAATTCACTAATTCCTCAATATATAAATCCTTTAATATTTCCATGCTTCTTAATATCCAATACAATAGTGCTCAATTAAAAACAAACATCTTAAAAATCCATACTCAGGAATTTCGGAAATCCGTCATCGTTTCGAGTCACTCATTTTCATAGTACAACACTAATATGGTTTCTGATTGCTCATTTTCTGTATCAATTATAGGGTACCTACATACCATTTCCCTAAATCCTCGAAATTTACTATTCATTTAGGCACTGTAGCATTCTAAAAGTTAGGGTTATTACAATGATAATAAGTTACGATATGATAGATCCACTGATTACAACTCAAAAGACTACAACTACTGGGATAATTCGAGAGTCCCCAGCCGCCTCTCCCAATACTACTATCAAACTCACACAATAGACATAACCCTAATTGAGACTTGATTCCCCCTTTTTGTTACTTCCTCCTGCTCAATTACCAAACTGCCCTTCCTTTCAATTACCCTCCCGCCCTTGCAAGTCTCATTTCTTCCTTTGTCTTGAAAATGTTTTTAAGCTCATTGACCGTTGACCTTGAGGCATTACATTACTCCCCGCCTGAATAAGCACCTTGTCCTCAAGGTGGAACTCTGGGAACCTGCTTGTAATCATGTCGACCTCCTCCCAAGTAGCCTCACTCTCCGGTAACTGATGCCATTCGATTAACACTTCTCGATGTTCATGACCTGTTGTGCCCACAGTACGCACGTCCAGTAACTTTTCTAGCTGCACCAACAGTTCTAAGTCGGCACTGATTTGTACAGGAATAGTTGGTGCTGCTGGAATTGACCCTATCGCCCTCCGTAACTGTGAGATGTGAAATACAGGTGATATGGGTGAAAATTAATCCCTAAAGACATAATTAGTATAATATTTATTGGCTCATAAATAAGGCCTGAAATCCTAGTTGGGCATTAAATTCGTAATTAATTATTAAGCCCAATTGAACAGCCCAAACCGGGGACGCCCGGTATAAGCTCGTTTCTAACATGGGCCTGATCCACAAACCGGGAACGTTCCAGAATATCCCTGGGATATTATGTAGCCTCCAAGGCACCTAATCCGACATGGAAACTAATTCCTACAAGGAAGGAGTCAGAACCTTCCTCAATAACGGTGACTTGTCCATCAAGTCTCCAAACCCTATTACGATTCTAAGGCTCCTACAGCCTATATAAAGGGCCAGACCCCTCATCTCAGAACTACGTTTTGGTTTAATCCTCGAATAAGGACATACAAGCCACTACGTCCTAGATGAGCTCTCGCCGCCATAGCCTCGAGGGCACCATCACCTAGAACTACGTCTTGGCTTGATTCTCAACTCTGAGATACGTAGGCATCTTGTGAGGACCCGAATTAGGTCACGATAACGCAAGCGCAGCCATTAAAGCACGAAGCTCACGAACCCTAGCCACAATTCGATAACCCTACTTTTTATTCCACAACATTTGGCGCTGACTGTGGGGAGACAACATCAACCATGGTTCAAACACGAAGGACACTAGTCTCAACCGAGGCTACCACCGTCACCTCTGTTCCACCCGTCGTTACTGAACAAGGGTATGTACCCTCATCAACGGAGACAACCACTCAACCTCAAGTTTCTCAACCTAGAGGGACGACTCCCCATGCTGAGAGAACTCTACCCATGGTTGTCCATCCAAACCAGGAGACCAACCCTCTTCAGATGGTGGTCTCTCCCCTTGTTAATCGTTCACTACCTCCGGGGGTACAGATCTCCACCAAAGATCTCCCTATAAGTACGAATCCGGCATATGGTTTGCCTAACTACCCCCCAAATATCCGAGGTGTTGGGCCAAGCGGCCATGCCTTGCAGATACATGAACCGTATCACCCTCCTTACATTAGAGGCTTGGGCCCTGATCAAGGATATTATGACTACTCTGGTCCTTATACTGATGATTCTTTATCTGAGGATGACGATCGAGATCAAGCCCCGAGGAGGCAACATCCAAGCAAGGAGCCTGTAAGGCATACTCGACGAATCCATGATGGACCCCCAATGACAGCTGCTGAGAGAATCAAGGCTTATGAGGCCGAGATTCGAAAGCTGAAGGAAGAAATAACAATAGAGCAACTAGGACAGAATCACAATCGACCTCCTTCAACTTCAGGAGAGATTCCCTTCATTGATTTGGAGAGGTCTTCTAGGAGACGAAAAAGGGCTGATGCCCTAACTGGAGGAGCTACGAGGGTGAAAACCTCCAGGGGTGATCCCAAAGACCTGATGCCACTTGGAGACCTGATTCACTGAGGAGGTGATGAATGCTCATGTCTCCAGGAAGTTTAAGATGCCTACGATAAAGGCATACGATGGAACGGGCGATCCCTCAAACCATGTGAGGACGTTCTAAAATGCACTATTGTTGCAACCCGCTAGTGACGCTCTCAAGTGTAGGGCGTTCCCTCAAACCCTTACAGGCATGACTCAACGATGGTATAGCCGGTTGCCCGCAAACTCGATTGGCTCTTTCAAGGAATTGAGCACGGCTTTCATTAATCAATTCGTTAGTGGAAAAGTCCATGAGAAAAGCTCTGCATATCTTATGCAAGTGAAACAAGGAAAGAATGAGAACCTAAGGGATTATCTCAAACGCTTCACCAAGGAGACTTTGAATGTCCCTGATCTGGAAAATAAAGTAGCTATGATAGCCTTGGAGAATGGAACGACGAACACCTTCTTTCAGATGTCGTTGGCAAAATATCCCCCTGAGAGCATGACTGAGCTCCAAAAAAGGGCAAGCAAATACATAAAGGCTGAGGAAAGCATGAGGAAAACAGAGGTCTCTACCGAAAGTGGTGGAAACGGGAACTCTAGGAAGCGAAAGACGGAGTAGGAGTATGATGCTAGGGACAAGTATCCCCGAACTAGCAAGGACTCCGACTCTGCTCTAGGACCGAGGTTTGCTGAGTATGCAAGATTGAACACTCCGAGGAGTCAAATCTTGTTGGATATTGAGAAGGATAAGGATTTTCGATGGCCGAAGCCACTCAGGGGTGATCCCTCAAAGAGAAACAAGAATCAGTATTGCAGATTCCACAAGGATGTGGGGCATGACACTGATGATTGCAAGCAACTCAAAGATGAGATCGAGTTCTTGATCCGTAGAGGGAAACTGAGTCACTTCACCAAGGGTGAAGATCGTGGTAATCTGAGAAGAGAGTATGATAGGAGCGATGATGATCAAGATCGCAACCCACAACCCCGAGGGCCAGTAATCAACATGATCTCAGGAGGCCCAATCGTGACCGGGACAACAAAGAACTCTCAGAAGGCTTATGCCCGAGAGGTGATGCATATTGTCGGAGAGGCACCAAAGCGTGCAAGAACCGAGGTAACAATCGAATTTGATGATTCAGACCTTGAAGGGGTGAAGTTCCCCCACGATGACCCGTTGGTCATAACTCCTATGATTGGAAACTCAGAGGTGAAGCGAGTCTTGATAGACAATGTAGCTTCCGTCGACATTCTGTTTCATGATGCGTTTGTGAAGATGGGGTATAATGATTCTCAGTTGACCCCCAATAACATGCCTATATATGGATTTAATGGAGTAGAATCCAAAATTGAGGGAACTATTCAGTTACCCGTCACGATCGGACAGAAGCCAATGGAGGCCACGCAGATGCTGAACATTTTGGTTATCAAAGCATCTTCTACTCACAATGTCATCCTTGGGAGGACTGGACTTCATGCTTTTAAGGCTGTGGCCTCAACCTATCACATGAAAATCAAGTTTCCAACCAGGAATGGTGTAGGAGAACAAAAAGGTGATCAGAAAATGGCTAGGAGCTGCTATGTAGCTGCGTTAAGGCCTGATGGATTCGGGGGGCAGGTCCTTCCGATTGAAGACGTGGATGTCCACAGTGATAAGGAAGACCGAGAAATGTCGACAGAGGACATCACACAAAAGCCTCGGACAGCCATTAAGGCTAAGGCATCAACTGACTTCGTGGTTGAATGTACCAATGGCAACCAAAAAGTCGGGGGGCAGGAGATAGTACCCCAAGCAAGAAGTGAACTTCAGAATAAGAATGAGGAGACTAGAAGGAGTAATGGGTGCTCTATTTTGATGGAGCATCAAAAACAAAATCAAGCGATGCAGGCCTAGTCTTGAAAGAGCCCCGATGGGTTCAAACTATCTTAATATGACTTAGCTTCGTATTTATCTAGTAGAAGTAGAAATAAGGTTCGATAAAACCATTTCAGAGCATGTTGCTCCAAGTAGGACATTAGTACTCTATGTAAGGGTTGAACCCATTTCAAGTTATTAATGCAAGTTTGTTTTTCGTTCTCTATTCTGTGATTTTATGTGCCAAGCACCTGATGTGTGTAAATCAAAGATGACCAAGTACCGAAAATAAAAGAATACACGAATGGAAACAAACAAACGAATAAATAAAACCCTGAAGGGTCGAGAGTTAGGTTATAATACAACCAAATAAGAGTTTAAGTCCTTGAAGGACCCTGGATAAAAGACAAGATGATTAAAAAGCCATATCTGGAAATCAAAGCCATGCAAGGCTGTGGAAGCTAAGAACTAACTACTCTTCAATATTTTTGAAGTACCTGGAGTGAGGATACAAGGATGAAGCAAATAAAGAACCTTGAATTATAGTCTAAGGCAGGGTCATCTAGGAGGGTGTGCAAGGAGCCCAATAGCACAGGGCCTCAAAATTATTAGGGCCCCCAAATCACAAAAACCCATTTATATATGTTACATAAGTCCATCTAATTGTCAACAAAATTGTACCAAACATTGACTTATTCGGACTTCAACTTCAGTTACACACGTCTAAAATCAAAACCTCCTCTAATATCTTTTCAAATATAACTATTTTATATAATTTATTTAAATTTTAAATAAATTAAGGGCCCAATTTTATAATTAGCACAGGGTCCCTGTAAAGTTTAAGACGGGCCTGGTCTAAGGTCGAGGGATATAAGAATATCCTTGAACAAGGATTAAGAAGTTCAAGCAAGTTTTCATCTCGGAAGTTTAAAAGGCAAGAAGCCCACGGGATTGTATTTCTCAAAATCTAAATCGAGGATCAACCTTAAATCCTTGACCTAGAATCAAGAAAAACGAGAAGCAAAGATAGGTTTGAAAACCCTGAAATCAGAACAAAGGTTTGAGACAAGCCATGAAAGACATGAAGTCAAGTAAGGGATCCTAGAGAACCTTAGTTTGACATCAATCCAAAAGAAAGGTCGTGAATACTTGGTAGTCGACATATGAACACCAACGTTGAACATGTGAATATCAACCTCGAATCCTAGGTGGAGAAACACGAGATATTAGCCATGAAGGCCAAGAAGGTCACACTTGAGGGGGTCATGAACCTCCAATCAAGATCCAAAGGTTGAAGCTTCAAGTCAAAACTTGAAAACCAATCTGAAATTTTGGATTCTTGATCCAGAACGCCAACATTGAACATCTAACACCAGCGTTGAACACTTGAATACCAACCCTGAAATGGAGATTGAAAACGTCCTAGGGAAGGTTCAAGACCTCATGGGGTCGACCAGAAGCCAAGAAGGCCTTCAGCCAACCTTAAGGAGCCGACTAGAGGCTCTGATGTTTTGGTGGTTTAAAACACCCAAAACTTGGCTTGAAACCATGTGAAGGTAGTCCAATATGCACTCTTTCATCAAAACTTCAAGGTTAGAACTTCCTTGAGGTTGAAAACCCTTAATTTCAAACATCAACATTCGACATTCGAACATCGACATTCGAGCATCGACGTTCAACACTCGAACAGCCCTAAGGCCGAGCACATGCTAGCTGAGAGGCCGCTAGAGAAGCCCCAGGAACCAAGATAAACATTGAAGCCATGATGGCCAATCGAGCCAAGGAAGGTTGTTTTAAAAACTCTAGGTTGATGTCAACCCAAGATGAGGAGTCTGCATGAGCCACTTACCATCGGCTAATAAACAAGCAAGATTTTTGCACCCTTGACCGGGAAGACCAAGGAGGTCTACGGGGATGACATGTTAGTCAGGAGCCTAATCAAAGCATGCCATATTAAGAACCTCAGAGAGGCATTTGAAGTGCTGAGGCACCACAAAATGATGTTGAATCCAGCCAAGTGTGCCTTTGGCGTGAGATTTGGAAAATTTTTGGGTCTGATGGTTTCAAAGCGAGGCACAGAAGCCAACCCTAATAAGATCAAGGCAATCCTAGATATGGAATCACCACGTTCCATAAAGGACGTACAGAAATTGACTGGAAGAATTACAGCCTTAGGGAGATTCATCTCCAAGTCTGGAAACAAGTGTTTGGCTTTCTTTCAAACATCAAAGAAGGTGAAAAATTTTGAATGGACTTCAGAAAGCCAAGAGGCCTTTGAACAGTTGAAAAAGTACATAGCTGAAGCCCCGTTGTTGGCCAAACCTAGTCCCGGAGAGACCCTATATCTATATCTAGCAATATCCGAACAAGCACTGAAGAGGAAAACAAGGTTCAAAAGCCTATCTACTACGTGAGCAAGATGTTGCACGGAGCTGAGTTGAATTACTCTCCCATTGAAAATTTTGCTTTGGCACTGGTAACAGCCCCAAGGAAGCTACGACCGTACTTCCAGGCACACAAAATTGAAGTCCTGACGGACCAACAGTTAAGAAGCATATTGCATAGCCCAAAGGCCAATGGAAGGCTAATTAAGTGGGCGATAGAACTCGGATAATTTGATATCGCGTACAATCCTCGAATTGCAATTAAGCCACAGGCATTTGCCGACTTCATGGTTGAATATACCATTGACAACCAAGAAGTCGTGGGCAGGAAGGCACAACACCCTAGCAAGGGCAAGATGAGACACCCCAAGAGGGAGAGAAAGATGAAGTTCAGAAGGAATATTGAGCGACCTATTTTGATGGGGCATCAAAAACAAAAGGAATATTTAGTGACCTATTTTGATGGGGCATCAAAAACAAAAACAAATGGAGCTCGTTTAGTTCTACTGACCATTGATAGCTCACGATTGAATATGCCTTGAAGTTGAATTTATCAACGACCAATAACGAGGTAGAGTAGGAAGCCTTAATAGCCGGACTAGGCTTGGCTCTAGCCATGAGGACCAAAAAACCTTAAAGTCTGTGGAGACTCAAGGCTGGTGATAGCCAAAAAGAATGGAGATTTTGAAGCCAAAGATGAAACGATGATGAAATACCAGAGGATTATAAAATCATAGTTGATATGGTTCGAGGAATGCTTCCTTGTATAACGGCCGATGCCTTGTCTAAATTCGCCTCATCTGAAATCGAGAATTACACTAGAAGTGTCTACTATCAGGTCTTGGAGACCCCCACTATAGAGCGCAAGTTGTTGGCGCCCATCGACGTTGGAAGTTGCTAGATAGATCCCCATCAAAGCTCATCTTGAGACTGGTTGGCTCCCTGATAATGCCTTGGAGGCACGGAAACTATCAGTGAGAGCATTGAGATATGCATTGATCTAAGCCTTGATGGCTACCAAGGCTGTAGGCCTCCACTCGAGCTAGTCGTTTGAATTCAAGGTCTCGAATCAAGGATTCAGCAAATGGGTCAAAGCCTTGATGGTCTCTCAAACATACGCACAGATGCTAGAAATACCCATGAAAAAACTATTTTGGCTCCAAAAGTGCCTTAAACGACGTTTTTTGGGGTCGAAAAGTGGGGCAAATAGGATAAATCTTATTTACAAGACCTAGAGCTCTGAAATACCTTCGATTTGATATATCGTGGGTCTCCATCGGAATAACGAGTCAAAAGTTACGGATGATTTTGTGCGTACAATACTTTTTCGACAAAATTTAAGCCAAGGCAAGGTCCTATGAACATATGAAGAAGGTTGGAATCAAAATCAAGGGTAAAAAACCAACCAAAATATCCTAGACTTGAAGTCGGGTGTTGAAAACAAGGGAATTCCTTGAATAAGCAACTAAGAAACAAGGACCTCTGTGATAAGGGGGGCAAGGCCAAAGTTGTTTGAAACACCATATTGTAAGTATGCAAGGGTGTTTGAAAACCAAAGGTCATAGTTTAATCCAAGGTTGTTTGAAACCAAGGGTTCAAGAACAAGTTAAGACCAGGAAGGTCCTAAAAACTAAGAAGTAGATTGTTTGAGATCAAGGATCACAAAACCAACCATGGTGTTATAAACTCACTCTAGAAACAAGGAGGGGAGTTCAAAACAAGATTTGGCTTTGGTCAAAGTCAAGGTCAAAAGTCAAAGTCAACTAGTCAAAATTTGGCCAAAATTCAAAAAAAAAAATTGGGGCCCAGCCGACCAGGGGTGGCCGACCAGGCACCCTTGGCCGAATGGCCGACCAGGCTACCTTGGGGCAAAAATTGCTCAGGTGTTGTGAACACCTGAGCCCCTAGGTGATTTCATGACCCTCCAGAAAGCTCAAAAATGCCCCGTTTGAGCTCAAATTTAAGATTCAAGAACCTTACAAGGTCCTCTACAAGTCTATGCAGGTGCCCAAGTGGTTTCTTGAAGTTGAAAAAATGACCTTGTTACGAACAAGGCCTAGTTTGAAGACCATCTTAGAGGTGGTATATATTTTGCCTCCAAAACGTTTCAAAAATGCATGTTTTCATGAGATTCTTCTTCATACCAGGAGATTATAACAATCCCCATCATATAAGCTCAACTTCAAGATTTGAGTTTAGAAATGATAGGGATGTTGAAAAACCAGGAGGGTGTTTGAAAACCGGGAAGGTGTTTGAAAAACCTATTCCAGAAGGCCGTATTTCTTGCCTAGACAACTCAAAAATGGGTATATTCACTTGATTCTTTCTCCAACCAGGAGATTATAAGAATCCCTATCATATAAGATTAACTTCAAAATTTGAGGTTAGAAGTGTTAGGGGTGTTGAAAAATCAGGTCTGGTTTGAAAACCAGAAACCCTTGGCGTGTTCGAAACACCCCTCAGCCAACCAATATCAGCTACGGATCCATGATTCAAACATGATTGAAAGATTGAGGGTTTAAGGACATGAAGTTTCAAGCAATCAAGGTGATTCGTTTGAGAACAAGTTACTACAAAACTCTTAAGGAGGGTTTGAAAACACCTCCGGGCTGTCCACGCTGTTTGGGCCATATCTCGAGCTCCAGATATCGGATTTGAACGATCTTACTGTCCACGCGAAGCTCATTAAATTCTCTATAGTCTTGGGTGGGTCCCAGCCACCCTTGGCCAAATGGCCGACCATGGTAGGCCGAGCAGAAATATGGGGGAAAAATGGGTCCAGGTGTTTTGAATACCTGGACCCCTAGCTGATTTCGTTTGGCTCTAGAACGCTCAAAATGGGTATTTTCACGTGATTCTTTTTCCGTCAAGGAGATTATAAAAATATCTACAATATGAGCTTGACTTCAAAATTTGAGGTTAGGATTTCACTAATCGTAGTTAGGGGTGATTAACCTCGTTTAGCGACGTTTAAGGATTTCCACTCGAGTATTAACCTATCTTAAGGTTAAGAATGGATATCCTAGTAATAATTACATCAAGGACGAGTTAGTTAGCCTTGATTAAGGCCTTTATGGCCCCGTTTAGGGTTGTTTAGCCCCGATTAGGGCCGAATTAGCGTCTTTTGCTAAAAAATTAACCCTTATTAAGGCTTATGAGCAACGACCGCCTGATATTAACCCCAATTGAGATAAGTTGAGGGAAATAAATCACTAATAAAATTTATGCTAAAGGATCCTATACACGACTTGCACTTGGATTAGTGTCTATGAGCTCAAAACGGCACTAATCCTATTCCCGAAAGGCCCAGAAATCTTAAGAAAAAGGTTCGAGAGGCCAAGGAACGTTTAGCTCTCTTAAGTATTAACTTGGGAGAGAATTTTAGTCATTGTGAATGTGTAGGTCGCTCCACACTTCACTATAAGACGATACCCTGGTAGGGCCGATGTGACCTTAAACTTCTACGAAATCAAGCTTTCCTAGAAGTTGGGGGGCAAATGATATGGGTGAAAAATAATCCCTAAAGACATAATTAATATAATATTTATTGGCTCATAAATAAGGCCCGAAACCCTAGTTGGGCATTAAATTCATAATTAATGATTAAGCCCAAAAGAACAGCCCAAACCGGGGACGCCCGGTATAAGCTCGTTTCTAACATGGGCCTGATCCACAAACCGGGAACGTTCTAGAAACAAGGAACGTTCCAGAATATCCCTGGGATATTATGTAGCCTCCAAGGCACCTAATCCGACATGGAAACTAATTCCTACAAAGAAGGAGTCAGAACCTTCCTCGATAACGGTGACTTGTCCATCAAGTCTCCAAACCCTATTACGATTCTAAGGCTCCTACAGCCTATATAAAGGGCCAGACCCCTCATCTCAGAACTACGTTTTGGCTTAATCCTCGAATAAGGACATACAAGCCACTGCGTCCTAGGTGAGCTCTCGCCGCCATAGCCTCGAGGGCACCACCTAGAACTACGTCTTGGCTTGATTCTCAACTCTGAGATACGTAGGCATCTTGTGAGGACCCGAATTAGGTCACGATAACGCAAGCGCAGCCATTAAAGCACGAAGCTCACGAACCCTAGCCACAATTCGATAACCCTACTTTTTATTCCACAACAACAGGGTGTAGTTTGCTTTCAGCTGGAAGTTTTAACCTGTACGCAACCTCCCCAATTTGCTGCAATACTTCAAACGGACCGTAGAATTTTGCTGCCAGCTTCTCATACGGTCTCCTAGCCAAGGACTTTTGGCGGTATGGCTGAATTTTTAGGTAAACCATGTCCCCTACTTCAAACGAATCCCCTCTTCTCTTTCCATCTGCATCAGCCTTCATTCGAAATTATGCTCTCAGCAAGTGGATATGCAGGTCAGCCAAAATGGCATCACGCTCCTTAAGCAATGTCTCCACACTGTCTACAGGAGTTTGAGCTCGACCAATTCGCAACAACGGGGGAGGATCCCTGCTATATGCAACCTTAAAAGGGGTTAAAAGGGGTAAACTTAGTGGACAAATGGGTAGAAGTGTTATATGAATATTCGGCCCATGGTAACCACTTGGCCCACTGTCGAGGGAGTCCACCTGCAAAACAACGAAGATATGTTTCAAGTGACTTGTTGACAATTTCCGTTTGGCCGTCTGTTTGCGTGTGATACGCGGTACTCCTCTTAAGCACCGTACCTTGCAACTTAAACAATTCCCACCAGAAATTACTCAAAAACACTCTGTCTCTGTCCGATATGATGGAGGCAGGGAAGCCATGGAGCCTTACTATTTCCTTCATAAAGATCTCTGCCACGGATGCTGCTGTAAATGGGTGTTTGAGCCCCAAGAAGTGACCATATTTAGACATCCTGTCAACTACTACAAGCACAGTGTCAACTCCACGAGAGAGAGGCAACCCTTCAATGAAATCAATAGAAATGTCTTCCCAAACCTTATCAGGAATTGGCAGGGGTTGTAGTAAACCTGCAGGGGACCTTTGGGGGGACCTTTGGGACAGCTTGTTCTGTTGACAAATCCCACGTTTCTGCACAAAAGTGGCTACTTCTTTCCTCAGCCCCATCCAAAATCAATCAGCTGCTAGACGCAGGTATGTTTTCAGCTCGCGCGCATGTCCCCCTGTTGGTGATCCATGATACTCAGACAACAACCTATTTTTTTTATCAACCACTACAGTATATGATTATGTCAAACTATTTGATAAAGAATCTAGAAATTAATGCGAAATCAAAACTTTGAGAATTGTTTCTTTCAATCCGATTTTAAATCAGTGCAATTTATTCCAATTTTCCGTTTCCCGAATATTTAAATTATAGTGCGATATCTTTCTTGAGGATAACAAAAGGAAATTTCCAAGCTCAAAGATTTTTTTTTTGCTAAATTCTCAAAGAATTTTTTACAATTTGGAAAATGAGTCTAAATTGTAAAATCATCAGTACATGACAGATTCCTATTCTCAAATGTTACAACATTCCTCCTACGTCTATCATGCCTCCTACAAAATTTTCCATGCATTTATAAGCTGGAGATCTAAACTGAAGCTGAATCTGTTGCAGCAACTCATTCTTCAATATCTTCCAAAGCACTGTAGATTAACCTGTTGCATGTGCATTGAAGATTAAAGATCCAATTTTCTTTTAACTTGCAAAAACAAAACATTTCCAAATTTTTTAAGTTTAAAACGAGTATATTGTTAATTATTCTTTAGAATTTGAAAATAAATGCATCCTGTCACAATACCAAAATAAGGAGAGGAAAAGAAGAACCACAAGGTAGCCAAGTTTGAAAAGCCGTCTCTTCTTTTCACCATCAAGCAAGTTGAAAATCTCAGTTACATCAATCAGGTGCTGTCTTTGCATGTACCTGATTTCAGTAAAAAGGCAAAGTTTAAAGAAGTGCTCAATTCTCCCATACAAATACATATTAATTATAAACCTATGCTTATAAATTATACAACTCCGTGCAAACATATTTACCTATGTATATTATAATATGGAAGAAACTATGCCGATAAATAAAAAAATTAAAAGGAAATGATAATGATAATGAAATGGTAATTATGTTGGAGATCTTAAAAACAAGCAAACATGTTGAAGATCTTCATATAAATGGGAAGGAGAAGAGTGTGGGAATGGCAGGGATAGCGTGCACATGCTAAAACGATAAAAACCTTTCTAATTACACCATGGTCAAATCAGACAACAAAATATATGCACATGAAGCTCTTAGTAACTTTTTATATACTATCTAAAATTTTCTAAGTCGAAAGGCTTAAGTACATACTATAATGTCTACCAAATAGAGATAGGTTTATGCTTGTTAGTTTGCGTAGAATAGATCAAGTGAAATAAGAGGAGGATAGACTTACAATCTCACATTGTAGTATAAGTATGGAACACTGAGAAGTGACATTATCCAGTGGCCTGTTACTAGATAGAGAACGCACAATACCCCTTCGGTTATAAACTCTGGCAGAATCACTTGGTTAATTCGAAATGCCGAATCATAAGGATTGATGTAATCAAACTCTAAATCTGACAAGCACATTAGCTGCAATACAAGCTTGTCAGTTTCTTTTGTATAGGACCTTTACTAAAAGAACAAAGCACAGAAACAACATATGTGTGTAATATCGGTCAATTTCCAAAACAACTGAATATACACATCATAAACCTTATTTGCCAACTTGACAACTCATGAAATCTATTGTTTCTTACCAGAAACATAAGCTTTAAACAAATGGCAACAAGTTACAAAATTCAGACCTCCTCCAACGACTAAGGAAACACATTATTACTTAATCGTATTATTCTTTATAGAGTCTGGGTGCCGCCAAGTACAAAAGTCAAACTTCCCAAATAAACCATTTCCCTTACCCAAGTGACCCCAATGCAAGATTATAGGTCAAGCTCAATATAACAGGGTTACAAGCTAGGCTCATTTTAAGTAGCACTATGTAACACACATCAGTATCTCTCTGTCTTTAGCACCTCCATTTTGGTTGGAAGGATGGAATGGATGATGGGATGTAATATGTGAAGAAAATTAGAGGTGGTACAATAGGAAGAAAGAAATAAGAGCAAGGAATATGAGAGGATGAAACAATATTAACGAAGTTTGCGAAGGATACAGTGTTTTTAAACTCAGTCCACTTGTTTCTAGGTCCTCTCTTTGAGTCTGGTTCAACGGTAGGTCATTAATCATCATCTATACTTCTAAGAACACTATGCATACAGTGACATTCATTTATCTCATCATACAGAAGATCCACAAGGCACATTGACAACGAAAAATTTGAAAACGAACCCAATGGCTCAGCTAAAAAGGTTCTCATAAGGATTGTTTCTCATAGTTTAACAAATTATTACACTTTCGCATAACAAAGAAAGTTGCTGAATTATACCAAAGTTATTTCACTTGGCAAATAATACCCTAGAACTTGTACAGTAACTAACATGGCCTTGCTTCTTTGTCGGATATAATTCACCTCCTTCAGATCATACAGTACATAAATATAATACTTAATCACATTCATACAATTTATTGTGCTTATCGACTACCCTTATTCTTGATCATGCTCAACAACCTATAGACAGATTTCAAAAGCTATACCTTATGTAAGATTCGAACAAGACTTGATATGTTCTAACAGAAGTAGGCTATCATGCTAAATTAACTTCGACTACATTTTTGCATTCAGTTAAAAACCATCAGGATTACTTAAAAGCAGGTACTGTCACCTGTGTATATTTTTGAAAGCAGAATAGGCTTAAGCAGTTAATTAGAGACCTTTTTCTTACAACAGAAACACGCATTTTATGTTCCACTAGTTGAAAAAGAAACATTTGAAATTCCCACAGCGACAATATTTAAACAATAATCCTCCGCATACTCCCAAATTGTTTCAGGTAGAGAATGTCATTCTCTTAATACAACATAGACAATTAATAAAATTGGAAACTTTGGGTAGGAAAATGCTGGTAAAATAGCAAAAAACAAAACGACTCTAGTACACACTAATGTAGGACAATGAGGACATGTGCAAGGAAGGAGTGATAAAGACAAAACAAATTGCATTGTTCATTTTAGAAATAAAAGTGAAGTTGTCATCTAATACATAGTATTTCATAATGTATTACACAGTCCTCTCCTAAATCTTTCCATTACTGGATTACAAACAAAAATCTCTACAACTACATCCAAAAACCAGTGCCAAATTGCAAAGTAAGTACAACTGCAATCTTTCTATCTCAAAAGCATAAACATTTACATTGAGAACTAAATTACAAATAATTGGAACCTAAGCACAATAAAGCTCATACCTTTCTAGTTCAATTAGGCATGGTGTTATAATAAGATAACATTTTTACATATTTCACACCTAATTTAGTGATGCCCATGTAAATATGATCCAAAAAGAATCATCATTTAAACTCCTAATTCTAAAATTCCATCAACCCATCAAAAAATATAAGTAGACTTCACCACAAAGCATCGGAAAATCAAGAAACAAGTTGAATAACAAAAAAATATAAAAACAGAAAGAATACATTGAATTAAAATGGTAATTAAAAAAATGACCTGATAAACAACAATTATGATAAGACCTATGAGGATAAAGAAGAACAGAATCCATGCCAACAACTCCCCCATCTTGTCACTCTTCTTTCTTTCTTTATATATCTATATCTATTTTCTTTATTGATGATGATGATCAAATCTTAATCCTGTTCCTAATCTCCCCACTCTGTTAATAAATCTAATTTTATTTGACTGTTAATAAAAAAGTCAGAAGATTATAAAGTACCATCTTCTGGGCTTCTCCCCGTATCAGGATAACAGTAAAATGATATTAGAATATTAGGTCTTGATTGCATTTTAGTAACCTCATTTTTATTTTTGTTTTTTGAAAAATGATTTCTTTTAAAAAAGTCATTTTTTATTAATTGAATGATTATATTTTAAGTAAATTGTACTATGTTGGCCCGGAGTATTACTTTTTTGTAAGATAACAATTTTACTTTAATTTAAACAATTTAATAATCATATAGTTACTCCCTCCGTCCCAGTGAGTAGTACCCATTTGATTTGGGCACGGAGACCAAGAAAATGTATGAAAAATGAGTAAAGTTAGATGAAAAGTAAATAAATTGGTGGGACCTATCAATATTTAATAATAGATGTGAGATAGTGGATGAAAGTAGTGGGTGTAATAGTGTTTTATATTATAAATTTGAGATAGTGGAGGAAAGTTAGTGGGTGTAATAGTGTTTTTTATTATTAAAACTTTACTATTTTTGGAATGGGTAGAAATAATGGGACACCCCAATATAGCAAGTGGGTAGAAATGAATGAGACAGAGGGAGTAAATTTTTAAGCAACTAAAGAACTCCCTCCAATTTTCTTCAAAATAAAGTGACAACGTCAATTACAATAGGAATATATACGACAACTTTCAAAAAAAAAAAAATAAGTAGTTCCTATCGGGTATAATTCAATTACAACAACAATGTAGCAGTGATATATATTAAACAAGAACTAGCAAATAACCAATTAACAAAACAAATCACGAAGGTATAAACAAGAATATAATTACAGACTGTAATTAACGAGGAAAATAAGAAAACTTATCTATCACAGAAGCTTTAGCAAGTACTGATAAGAGAAAGAACAGCTGAGTCGCCAAACCCTTCGAGAGAACTTGACTGTTCTTGAAGAGATTATTGCCCCACTTATGCTGTGTTGGGTTCCAGCAATATCACTTCCAGGATAAAACAACACAGATCAAACCGGTCACAGAAACGGAGAGATCAACAGCGATCAGCACTTCAATTCGCCTGAGAACTATATATATAAACTGTATGTATTAAGAGAGAGCAGAGAGAAAAGAATAAGGCAGCTAGGTTTTCTATCCTTAGAAGCGTTGGCAGCTAGGTTTTCTATCCTTAGAAGCGTATATATCAACGTTCTATTCTGTATGTATATAATATACAAAAATAAAACGTATATTCTGATCCATCAGGATTTTTCCTATTAAAATAAATCAATAATCCAGGTCGGTGCGCGCGCGCGTGTGCGCGCGCGAGGCCCACACTACAATCATGCACACCCGCATGCCTTAGTAGTTGTGCACTACACTTGCACACGGAGCTATATAAAGCCACCAACCTTTCATTACCAATTCAATGTGGGATACAAGTTATTTCAACTAAACAACCCACATAACCCATTTCAAACATCCTTCTTTCAACTCAATTAATTTATGGATTACACTAAGAAAATTATAACGTCCTAGAAAATATCATATTTGTTATTATTATTATTATTTAATTATTTAATATAAAATGTGGATTATAGGGTGTGAATTTTTTTTTTTTAAATATATGTGACATTGTGTTTACATGTTTATATGGTGATGTATGTGTGACGTGCTAGTCCGTGTAATTTTTTTTATTTGAATTTTTATGATTAAAATTTATTTAAGCATGCATTATTGATCTTCTGGGAATTTTTATAAAATCATCGGAGTATTTAAAAATTTCAAAATATTTTGTGTTATCATCTTTATAATATTATTTGGTTTTTAAAATTATGGGAAGAATTATTTTGGATGTTTAAGTATTTTAAAATGATTTTAATTTTTTATTGCATTTAAAAGATCTTATTTTATAAAATTCATTTTTGTTCCTAAAAATATGGGGAGATAGCTAATTTCATTTTCTACATTTTAAAAATGATATCTTGATTTTTCTCAAATCTTACCCATTTATTGTCTAATTTTTAAATGGGATTTAGAGTGCTTTTAATCAGAAAATCTATTAGTAAAATACAAAAAAAAAATCCACTCTTTTTATTTTCTAATCCCTAAATTGGCAGCCTCTCTCCCCAATTTCATTCCCAGCACTATGAGTTTCCCTCTCGAACTCTCCAGACCCTCCCTTATCTCTCCCTCATTTTCTCTAAAATATCTCTCCCTTAATCTCTATCTTCCACACTCTCCCATCTGTGTTTCCTACCATGTGTATTTCTCCGACTGTGATGCCGCGTATGACGAGCTACAAGTGGGTGTGAGTGTCGAGCTGTGTTCTTGTGGGTGTGAGTGTCGATTGAATCATAATGTGAGGGTGTGTTCTTGATTTATAGTATGTGTGTTGTTGATGGTAATTGAGAAAGTGTAAAGTCTACCCCTCCTCTGTTTTCTCTTGAATCCCGTATGTAAGGGTGACAGGTTGTGGGTGTTGTGGTGCATAGGCGAGGTTGTGTGTGTGTGTGTGTCATTGTGTTGCCCAGTGAGTTGCTGCCGACTGTGTTGTGGTTTAATTGAAGATGGGTGTGCTAATACTTGGGGTTTCTTTTCGTTGTTAAGCTTCGTTGCCAGCGGTCTTATGCGATTCTTTTATGCTACAATCTCCCTCCCCTATCCTGCCATCGAAGTACAGTGTGTGCTTGTGTGTGTAACGTGTGTGTGTGTGTACAGCCGGGTGTGTGCGTTTATGGTCGAATGGTAGAAATTATGGTCGATATTTGGGGTTCTTGTTGTCTTGAATTCATTAGTAGCTATTGTTTTGTCTGGGCTGGTTCGGTGTTGAAGCACCCCACCGCGAGCTGCCCTCCTGCTGGTTATGCGAAGTTTCGATTTTTATATGCTTAATTACATGATTGGTGCAGTTAATTGTGATGTTAATAGATAAGATTTGAAATGGGAGATGTTCATTAAGTTTATAAATCAATTAGGCAAATAATTCGTTGAATGTGTACATTGATTTTCTGAGTTATAAATTCTGAATTTCCAAAATTTTATAACTATTTGACATTAAGTTTATATGCTTGAATAATTGTTTAATGTAGTGTGAAGTCACGTTGAAATTACATATCAGATATGTTGAATTTTGGGAAGTTTATGGTGATTGTTGGATTGGTACAGGTTTATGGATAGTCCAGAGGAAACTTTGTCAAAATCTCGTTAGAACTCGTTAATGGTTCTAACGTTAATTCGATATAAAATTCTTCTATAACCTATACGTGTCAGGTAATAACTGATTTGAGATTAGACAGTTTAAGTAATTATTAGGAATATGTTGTACTTGATGATAACTTCACAATCAATCAAATTGTATAAGGTTTTGTAGCTGTCAACGGATGAGGATTTATAAGTCTATCCGTTGACAGGTAGCTCATCAACGGATGAGGTTTTGTAGCATACTGCAGTATCTCTATGTTATCAGTTGATAGTGTTTTTATCCAC
Source organism: Saposhnikovia divaricata (assembly GCA_036435485.1). Classification (NCBI taxonomy): domain Eukaryota; kingdom Viridiplantae; phylum Streptophyta; class Magnoliopsida; order Apiales; family Apiaceae; genus Saposhnikovia; species Saposhnikovia divaricata. The sequence continues at coordinate 213,148,711 of CM071597.1, read as the reverse complement.
AGTCATGTTGACCATCAACGGATAGGCAGAATAGGGTAGCCAATTGTAAATAAGCTATGCTATGTAATTCTGCCTAAGTGAAAGTGTATCAACAGATGAAGACAAAACTCTATCAACGGATACAACTCAAATCCACTCTATCAACGGATACAGCTCAATACATCATCAACGGATGTCAGTGTACAATATCAACGGATAATCATTGACACTGTCTTCTATGCTAAGCTGGGTGTTAGGTCCAAATGTGTTGTAGAGGGGGGGTGAATACAACTTTTCGAATTTGATAAGCAATAAATACGATGCAATAAATGAACACACAGATTCAAGGAATATATGTCTTATATATAACTTGAAGTGGTTGCTACAACATTCATTACAAAGTATAACAGAAGTTCAGAGAGTAGTGAATGATACTAAGCTCTGTGAATACACTCTCTCTTTTTTACATGTGTTTCTCTCAAGAATTGCTCTCACACAAAAACATTACACACGTACTTCTATTTATACTACATGTAATCTATGTCCTGTAGTCTTCAAAGACTAAGATATACGTGGCCCAATGATGTCCACATAAATCTAGCCTTATCTTGAAAGCTTGGAAATCTGCCAATCAGAAGATGCCATGTGTCATGTTGAAACTGCACTCTAAGTAGAATTTCTACTTGAGAATTTCTACTTAGCCATCTCGAATTTCTAAGTAGAACTTCTACTTAGAAATATTCTACTTGGTCATCTAGAATATTTAGTACTTAGAAAATATTCTGGTTTTCAACTTGAAACTTCAATGCACATCTTGAACTTGTGATATCTTCATGTCTTCTTTATTCTTCACCAAGCTCTTGAACATGGATCTTTATTACTGACATAAACTTGCTATCAATGTCCTGACACTTGATGCACTGGTCTGGTTCATAAGTGACTAGTCTTGATAGTGTTTTTGCTTCTTGAATAAATTACCATATTCAATTAGTAATGAGGCTTTCCAATGTTAGCTTTCCTTCTTGTTCACTTGAAATCAATTTGTCTTATTGATACTGATAGTTATGATCTTGATTCTTGGCTTTTCAAATCACTGAGGCATGAACAACTTTGACTTGAACTTCTCTCAATGATTTCTTCTTGGCTTGATCATAGTTAACATGTTGAATTGTATCAATTACCTTGTCTTCTTTTACTGTTGATTTCTTTGTGGCTTCTTGTTCTTGATTGTCTTCTGGTTAAGTATCTTTTCCTTTAGTTGAGTTACATTAGTTATAGTGTTACAAGTTTACACACTCTGCCTTTCAATCTCCCCCTATTTGACTGTCTAACAATGACATTCAAATTAATGAAGGATAACTCAACTAAACAATGAGACGAGAAAAGATAACTAACATTAAAGTCTTGAATAATTTACAATTGAAATGTACTTGGAAAACAATACAAAGAACTTAAACTAGAAACAGAATTCGAACTTCGAATTAAGGATCATTTGAGTAATTCCTATCACCTGGATTATTTCATACCTTTTAGTCAAACTTATATCACCTTATTGGATCCACTCTGAGGTGAATTTTCCTCAAGTGAGTTAAAGCAACCGAAAGACATGAAGTTTTTCCAACTTCAAGTTCACACCACTCTGACCTTTAATCCTAATTCTGTTTCCTCTTCCTAGCTTCAGCAGCTTGGCGCTTCTCTTCTTTCTGCTCTCTGCGCTTCTCTTTCTACCGCTGTTCTTTCTTATATACTGGATCATGAAGCTGCTTCTACCTAGCATTCAATAAACTTACTGCTTTCATTTCTAGAGGATTCGTTGGCTCTGGATAAGGATGTTTGAAAAGCCTTCTGAGTTTGTCCACTTCCTGAGTAGTCCTGATCTTTGGAATGTCCTTAAAGTTCTTCATTATGAGCTGAGGTTTCCAATGTGCTTTATCAGCTTTAAACTGACAATAGATCATTTTGGGGTAGCCCTTGACACGGTTAGTATTGTGGACACTAGCCGCATCTCGCTCCATCCGCTTCTTTTCCACCACTACCTCAGACAAGTAACTCATGAGTCTCTGCTTTTCTTCCACATAATTATTCTCCACTTCGCTCCATTTGAACACATATAAAACTCTCTCCAGAAATGCAGCATCTTGAGTCTGTAACAGCCATGTTCTACTCATATGCAAGAGTGTTTGATTCTGGTCTGCGTCTATGAATGCCAAGGCATCAGCTGTGTCATCGACATATGCGCGTATCCAGTATACACTATCTCTTCCTGGAACACCAACTGCCTCCATTATCTCTCCTTGTTCCAGTGATCCAGACGGAAGAGTCAGAGCTTCATCTACATTTTTCATTGCTTGAAGAATATTCCATTTCTTCTCCATTAGCTCCGGCTCAACCTTCACATTATCTAGAGGGTTTGGAGCAATAATATCACACTTCCATATTTCATTGCTCTTCTTGAATATGATTCTTTCAATGACCTTCACATATTTTTCTTTAATTTCAGAGTAAAACCCCTTACTCATCATTTGTCTACAGACAGCTTTGAGAGATTCCACTGAAAGATCCATTAAATCATTTTCTTCCATACTTACCCTCTTCATCTTCCCATCTACTACCATTCGGACAACATCAGGATATGCTGAGAATTCTGGACCCTTGTCCTCTGCTAGCTGCATTAACTGATCTCTATACAGAATGCCGAGCTCCTCAAATTGAGAGTATTGAATTTTTGTTGCTAGCAAGAACAACTCTGACGCAGATCTTCTCGCGATGAATTGATCATCCACATACAGGAAAGACGTCGGGATTCCTTCTACTAGAGACAAGATAACCTGCCACTCCTTAAGCATCGCATTGTATCCAACCCTGACTTTCGAAATTATGCTCTTCAACGCACTTATGTAGTTCACAGTCAGTGGATTCTGCATGTTCAAGTTATAGAACAAGTCATCTGCCTCCTTGTTGTTAACTCCTTTCGCACAAGGTCCCCTCAAAATCTTCCTTGCATCATCCCACTTTTGTCCAATCCTTCTCTTGTCCAAATCAACTTGAGGATCAGCTAGCCTTGCAAGCTCATGATCATACTGCTTCCCTTTGAGCTCTACTTTCTTTTCAAGGAATGCAGCATGTTCTTGCATCATCTTCATTTTATGGAACTGAGCTTGTTCCAAGGCTAACTGTTGAGATTTCAGAGTCTCCTCATCAACAGGAATTTCTTCAGGCTTTCCGGAAGACATCCCAGCACCTCCACCTTGTTCCTTCAAAGATCTATTTATTGCATGTGCTAAAGGTACGTCCTCCATGTCAGAGTCTGAATCAAGTACCTCCTGTACTTTTTCTTGATGATGACTCAGGTCAATGAATGGTTCATCTTGTTCAACCATCGTTTCCTTACCCTTTCTCTTCCTCAAGGCCTCTTCATGAGCAACCGGCTCACTTTCTATTTCTTTGACAAGATCAGCATGTTCTTCAATTTCTTCGATTTGAACTCCCTGCTGTCTCGTCTCCTTTCCAATCTCCCCCTTAGGTGAGTTATCCTGAACACCACCTTGCTCTCCAAAGCCACCAGCAGCATAGAAACCACCAAAACCAGAACCAGAGGCTCCAGCTCCACTAGCACCACCAGCATCATCATCGGGGGGAGGTTGATTGTATTGCGACTCGAAACACTCTGGGGGCACAAAACTCCTGACTGCAAACATCATTTTACTGATCTCCACCGCCATTGTATGCATTGTAGATTCCATTGCTCCCATTATTTCATTCAGAGTACTTCCCAAGACACCACCAGCATGGCCCAAGTCATTGACCTTGTTTGTCAATACATCGAATGCTGTAGCTTGACTTGCCATTCGTGCTGCGTAGTCATTAAGAGCCCTTTGATTATTTCCAACATTGATCCCTAACTGCCCCATCGATTGCCCGAACTGCCTCATTTGATCTTCCATTGATGTCATACGTGTTTCAAGATTTTGAAAATTAAGGGACGGTGTTTGGCTTAGGTGACCTCGCTCTAATACTGGTTCTGATAGTATTTGGCGCTCGTTTTCGGGCCTTAAAAATGAAGGTCCCTCTCTCCCTAAACGCTCACACACACTCCCTGTCTCATGCTCGTGTATGTCTTCAATAATAGATCCAAAATAAGAAGCAGTACCTGCAGAAACTGGATAAGAAAAATAATTTGCAGTTATGGGATCTGTTCCTGTTGTTTCCTGAGTTGGAATCTCAGCCTGAGAGGCTGCAAAGTGTTCTTGTACAACATCAGAACCGATCATCTTTGCAGCATCAGTACGTACCAGTGAAGGTACTTCTGAAGTTCGTAAAGCTTCATGTCCTTTTGAAGCAACAGTATCTTCGAAAGGTACAAATTCCTCACCAAAATCCCTATGTGCAGACTGTGCAAGGGGAGAATCACTCACGTGAGTTGGAGTGATTGAGTGCGACACACTAGGTTTGGACTGGATTTTTGAAGTGGTAGCATGAAATTTTTTTGCTTTCTTCCGAATAAGTGGCTGCTCTTCGGGGTCACTCTCAAAATCATTTCCTAAATCTATAGGTGCTGGCCTTTTAGCTTCCGTCAACAGAGGTGAAAGAGAATAAGAATGTGTGTCAGACTCAGAAATATAGCTCTCACCCTGGGATAGATCCTGCGGGCTAGCAGTCTCTTGGGTCTCGGAATCAGATACATAGGAAGAGGTTTGAGTAGTATGCAGAGAGAGATTACCTTCTTCATTACCTTGTTCATCATCACTTTGCTCATCAGGAATCGCTTCAAATGCTTCAGCATGAGCAGACGGATTCTGAGCATATGGTGATACTTGCGATGATTCCGCCAAAGTAGTAACTCCTGCATCATACGTAAGCCACAGTTGAATGTTGTCAAGAATTGACATCGGTTTACCTTGATGTTTATCCTGATTGGCAATTGTAGTAAGTGACTTAGTGCCCATCCCTAGCGGTGCAGATGTTGGACTTCTGGCAAATCCCTGTCGAACAGCAAGAGCATCCCTCGGTACTAAATGATTAATAAGCATTTGTAAGAAACGAGGATACCAGCATACAACATCAGTTGTAGTAAGGTCTCTGCTTGCAGGAGATCCCATTGAAGCCACTATCTCGGAGAGAACTATGCGTCCATAATTGATATCCAGTTCTCGTGCTAGGGCAACTCCAAAGATTTGCATGGGAATTGGAATCTGATGATAATCTTTTTCGCGTGCCCGAAAACATCTTGTGATGGCCTCGAAAAAGTAATTCCATTCCACATGAAAGAATTGTTTCTGGATGTTTCCAGTGATCCGGCCAGTCGGAGGATAACATCCTATTTCTTCAAAGAATGTGAGGTGTTCTGCCGCTGTAGGTTCGGGATCATAAACAGCTTTTACTGGGAATTCCAGAACCCTGTTGAAAATTTCCTCTGTCACCTCATATTCTTGACCCGCCAAGGTAAACCTGAAACCATAGGGGGTAGATTTGCTCCCAAAAGTAACCGCACTGGTCCATAATTGCTGTAAAGCATCATGTACCAGTGTGGGTTTAGCAGTAAAAGCAAAGCTAGCCTTGGAATACAAATTAAGAAATCGTACCCAAAACTTAAAGCGCGGGAGTTGATCACCAATTTCCGTAGAGATGTTATAAAAATTATTTTTGGCAATTGAAAATTGGTGAGCCATTTTAATTAAATGTTTTTCCTTAATAAATATGATTTTTTTTAATTTTGAAAAACAAGCAATTAAAGAATCCAAAGTTATAGCCCTTTTAATTTATCGAGAAGACCAAAAGTCACTCTGAGAAATTAAACTACGGGATATACACAATAGCCAATTACTAAATCTGTAATATTCAATGGAGATGTATATGCGTATGTGGGTACCAGTGTAATCGTGTGTGTATATATATAGAGAAGGAGGAAATCGTGTGTGTGAACAGTTACACAAACACACAAACATTTGATGTTCGTGTGTATATATATACGTGTGTATATGAGCAGTTACAAAACACACTAACACAGAGATTAATGGTCACACACAGATAATAGTAGTCTAAAATTGGCAGTAATTCGTGATCTGTATGAGTTTAATCACAAAAACAGCGACTAGTGGCTTGAACTTTTGAAATCGCCTTATTTTTGTGTGGAGGCTGCTGTAAAATTGAAATTAGGTAAAAGTGAGAGAATCATCGAGTTAGAGATGTATATATAGACATGATTGTGAAATGACAAAAGTGACCCTGTTAAAAAGAGTGAAACACTAAGTGCATACAGGGAAGACCTAAGTCGAACAGTATCTCGAACATTAAGTCGAACTTCGAGATGAAGTTCGAGATAGATGCTAACTCGAACAAACACACTTAAACCATGTAAGCAGCAAAAACTACTAGGGAAACCTATCTCGAACTTCAAGTCGAAATTCGAAATAAGTTTCGAGTTAGGAGTTAACTCGAAAAATCCCTGTAACCAACTGAGAATTCTATCTCGAACATCAAGTCGAAATTCGAGATGAGTTTCGAGATAGAGATTAACTCGAAGTTATTCTCAGAAATGGATCTTTTCAAAATATCCCCTCAAGTGGAACCTCATCTCAAACTTCGAGATAAAGTTCGAGATAGACCTTATCTCGAATATTTTGAAGATGGAACTAGGCACACTGGTAACTCGAACTCGAACCCTAAGTCGAGTTTCGAGATGAAGTTCGAGATAGATACTAACTCGAAAATCTTCCCAGACTTAGAATTTTCAAAACTTCACTCCGGAAGCTCAAATCGAAATCCAAGTCGAATTTCTAGATGAGTTTCGAGATAGAAACTAACTCGAAATTTTGAAGATACTTAGATTTCTCAACAATTAAATTTCCAAATTAATATAAGTATCAATTCAAGGATTTTTAATAAGTGACATAATTAAAACATTCCTTGATAATTCTAAGGCCTCTAATTACATGAAAAACATAGGTAAATTCATCAAAAAATCATGCAAAATTTAGAATATTATGAATTTAACTCCCCCTATGATCATGCAATCTAACAAGCATAAATTCAAAGATTTGTACTATTAAATACACTTAAAACACAATGAATTCATGCAAAATAACACTATATGCAACCTATAACAATCATTAATTAGTCATTTTAAAGTCTAAGCACATAATGATTAAATAGCTTGCACAACAGAAAATTTGGATTTTACAGATAGGAAGCTTTACTAACTTGTGTTAAGCATTCCCAATTCACCAACCAATCTATTGAATGTTACTTCATCAAGAGGTTTGGTGAATATATCTGCAATTTGTTGCATTGTGGGCACAAAATGTAGTTCCACATTCCCCTCCTCGACATGTTCTCTTATAAAGTGATACCTGATGTCGATGTGCTTGGTTCTTGAGTGATCTACAGGATTGTTGGTTATGGCAATAGCACTTGTGTTGTCACACATAATTGGAAATTTCTTGTGCTCCATGCCATAATCCTTCAATTGGTTCCTCATCCACAGTATTTGAGCTACACATCTTCCAACAGCAATGTACTCAGCTTCAGCAGTAGAAGTAGATACTGTATGTTGCTTTTTACTTTGCCAGGACAACAATCTTCTGCCAAGAAATTGATAAGCACCAGATGTGCTCTTCCTATCAATCCTGCAACCTGCATAGTCTGAATCCGAATAGCCAATTAGATTAAAACCTGTATCTCTTGGGTACCAAATCCCTAGATTTGGTGTGCCCTTGAGATACCTAAAAATTCTTTTGATGGCTACGAGATGTGATTCTCTAGGATCCGCTTGGAACCTTACACATAAACAAGTTGCGAACATTATATCGGGTCTACTTGCAGTTAAATAGAGAAGGGAGCCAATCATACCTCGATAGCTTGTGATGTCAACTGATTTACCTGATTTGTCTTCATCAAGCTTCATGGCTGTTGCCATGGGAGTCTTAGCTGCTGATGCATCTTCTAGATTGTACTTCTTCAGTAAATCTCTAACGTACTTGGATTGATAGATAAAGATACCATCTTTTCTCTGACTGATCTGTAATCCAAGGAAGAAGGACAGCTCTCCCATCATGCTCATCTCATATTTTTCCTGCATTAGCTTAGCAAATTTCTCGCACAAGCGCTCATTAGATGACCCAAAAATAATATCGTCCACATAGACTTGAACAAGTATTAAATCATTCCTTACATTTTTATAGAACAATGTTTTATCAATTACTCCCCTAGTAAAACCATTTTCAATTAAGAATAAGGATAGGGTTTCATACCATCGCCTTGGGGATTGCTTGAGGCCATAGACAGATTTGAAGAGAAGATACACAAAATCTACAAGTTCTGGATCGATGAAGCCAGGCGGCTGTTCCAGATACACTTCTTCTTCTAATTCTCCGTTTAGGAAGGCACTTTTCACATCCATTTGAAAGACCTTGAAGTTCTTATGTGCTACAAATGCCAAGAACATCCTGACTGCCTCAAGTCTTGCAACCGGTGCATAGGTCTCATCATAATCAATTCCTTCTCGCTGAGAATAACCTTTTGCAACCAAACGAGCCTTGTTTCGTGTTACAAGTCCGTTTTCATCCTGTTTATTTCTGAATACCCACCTAGCTCCAATTACTGATGTGTTCTTTGGTCGGGGTACCAGTTTCCAAACTTTCTGCCTTTCAAACTGATTGAGTTCCTCTTGCAATGCAATCACCCAATCAGCATCACCAAGAGCTTCTTCTATTTCTTTAGGTTCAAGCTTGGATAAAAACCCATAATATAAGCAAATATTAGCCAGGTCAGCTCTTGCAGTTCTTCTAGTAGTCACACCAACATCTGGATCACCAATAATTAATTCGAACGGATGATCTCTATTCCATACCCGTTCTCTTGGAAATTGTCTTGATGATTCAGCTTGACTTTCTGAGTTGTGGTGTTGACTACTTTGATTATTTTCACTAACTCCCCCTGAGTTAGTGCCAGCTCCTACAGAACTATTGTCAACTCGTCTCGAGCCTTGAACAGTTGTTCTTGAGCTTCTATTTACTCCCCCTGAGTTGTTGTCGGTTCGTACTGAAGAAGTCTCTTCTGATCTTGTAGAATTAGATTGTTCACTAGACTCAGGTTCTTCACATACACTTGGGACATTTAATGGGACAACTAACTCAGGTTCATCTTCAAGTTCATCTAAGTCCAGATTCTGAAATTTTAGGGACTCAGGTTCACTAGAATCTCTAGAAATTGATGGGAGTTTGGTATCGTCGAATCTGACGTTGTAGCTTTCAGTCACTTTTCGATCATTCACTAAGAACACCCTATAAGCTGCCACCACATCTGTGGAGTAACCAACAAAGATTCCTTCACGAGCTTTTGCTGCAAACTTGCCTAGATTTTCATCATCTATAAGTACATAGCATTTTGCTCCAAAGACATGAAAGTATTTGATTGTTGGTCTTATGTTGTTCATTAGCTCACATGGTGTCTTTTCTTTATCTTTTATGATCAAGGTTCTATTTTGAGTGTAACACGCGGTACTCACTGCTTTGGCCCAGAAGTACAGAGGAAGTTTCGAATCATACAACAAAGTTCTTGCTGCTTCAACCAAAGTTCTATTCTTCCTTTCAACTACTCCATTTTGCTGTGGAGTTCTCGGGGCTGAATACTGACGACGTATTCCCTTAGATACACAGAAGTCATTCAGCACTGCGTTTTTGAATTCAGTGCCATTGTCTGATCTAATCATCTTCACAGTAAGTGTTGAAACATTCTCAATTTGAGTGATGTGATCAATGATTAGGAAAGGTACTTCGTCTTTCGTCATTGCGAACAATACCCATGTATACTTGGAGAAGTCATCCACGATTACCAATGCATATCTTTTCCTAGACAAAGATAAGACATTCACTGGGCCAAACAAATCCATATGAAGAAGTTGCAGAGGCTCAGTAATACTAGAAATTTCTTTGCTTTTATGCGATGCTCGCTTCGACTTTCCCATTTCACAAGCTTCACAGAGTCCTTTCGGAGCGAACTCCATTTGAGGTAGATCTCTCACCAATTCTCGTCTCGCGAGAGCATTCATCGTTTTGAAGTTTAAGTGAGATAGCTTTCTGTGCCATAACCATCTTTCATCATCCGAAGCTTTGCTGTAGAAACAGGTGACCTCATTCTGATTTGCTGAATCTATGTCCGCCAAAAAAAGATCTGCCTTTCGAACTCCTCTCAAAGCCAATGAGCCTTCCTTGATGTGAGTAATTGATACACCTTTCTTGTTGAAGACAATTTCGTAACCTTTGTCACAGAATTGACTGATACTCAACAGATTGTGCTTCAGTCCCTCAACATAGGAAATATCTTCAATGATGACATTACCCGTCTTCAGTTTGCCATATCCCTTTGTCACACCTATGCTGTCATCTCCAAAGGTAACATAAGGGCCAGCCTTCATAACCAACTCTGTAAGCAGGGACTTGTTTCCAGTCATATGTCTTGATGCTCCACTGTCTAGCACCCATATAACTTTATTTCTATTCTGCTTAATGCCCTGCATTGACAGATTGATTAGACTTTCTTCGGAACCCAACTTTGATTGGGCCCGGCTTTTCTATAAGATCGAGAATCAACAGATTTAACAACAGGAGATGCACTTTTCTTAACATTACTAGAGCTTTCGACTTTCTCCTTTCCTTTCTCAGACTTGACAGATTTGTCAGTCTTAGGAGAAGGTTTGTCACTCCTAACTTTAGGAGGACTAACAGTCTTGGCTCTCACATGCTTCTCTTTGATGTTTGAACTAGCAGCAGTATTTGAGCATGACTGGCTAGATGCATTCATTAAATTCACAAAAGTTTGCATAATGTTAAAAGTGCATGGCATACAATTAGGTTGACCACACTGTGCATGATTCTGATGCAGATTATTCATTGTATGTGTGGCAGGCATGGCATGTGCAGCAGGAACATTTATGTTAGCTTTACATGCATAAGAAAGATGTTCAGTGGATTTACAGTGATAACATGCTTTCTTTATTCGTTCAGCCTTAACCTCTTTTATGCCTTTTTCTTTCTTACCTTGTTGTTTAACAGCCTTAGCTCCTAATCCTGCTCTAGATTCATCTCTAAGGCAATTGATTTTAACTTGTTTGATAGGAGTTATAGGTTGTGCTTTCTGGCGATCTTCCATCTCAATCTCATATCTAGCTATTAATTCAGTCTCTTCTTCTAATCGAGGAACAAGGTGTTTGAAGATAGGTTTGACAGCTGATTTAAGAGGGCTAGGAATTTCCTTTTTAAGGTCACTGGAACTAGTGTCGATAGGTCTCTTTCCTTCTTTCTTAGGTAAGTTAGAATAGTCAAGTCCTATACCTATTCCAGTTATTTTCTTAAATGTGTCGTTATCTACATACACTTTACTAGCAGCTAGTTTGTAAGCTTCGCATTTAGTTTCTAACTCAGCTAGGTCATTCCTAATACATGCTTCTATTTCTTCCTTAAGGATGAGCTTGTGTTCCAAAGATTTAATAAAGTCTCTTAGGGAAGTATCTACAGTGCAAGCGGCCTCTAACTCTTCCACTTTTGCCTCAAGCATTCTGCTTTTGGCGACAAGTGTTTTCTGTTCCTTTTGAGAAGTGTCTAGGCTTTTGCACAACATATAGATCTCTTCACTAAGAGCCCCGTTCTGTTCCTTATACTCATCAATGGACATTTCTACTTTAAGGGTTAGAACTGGTACCTCTTGTTCCTCTGATGTCTCAGCCATGAGGGCAAAGTTTGCTACATGAGTAACATCTTCCTCATCTGAATCATCCCAAGCTCTTCCTTCTGTTACTAATAAAGCTCTTTTTCCATGTCTTTCCTTCACCAGCGATTCATACTTGCTTTTGAGGGCTTCATGTGTCTCTTTTGGATAAGTCTATTTAGGCTTTTTGCAGTCCGTAGCAAAATGTCCAGCTTCACCACAGTTATAGCATTTGAACTTCATTTTGAAATCCAAAGGAGATTTGTAGCTGGTACTCTTGCCTTTACCTTTGTAGCCTGACGAACTACCACCACCACTAGCAACCCGATAGTAAGATGAAGAATTTCTCTGAGGTCGGTTGCTCTTTCTGAATCTCATGTTGCTGAACTTCCTTGCCATGTATGCCACGACACTATCATCCATGTTGTCCAGCTCCTCTTGGGTGAAGTAGTCATCATCACTGTTAGATGTGCACTCGTCATCATTATTAACTTGATGTGATGCAGGTGATGATTTAGACTTTTCTGCAACTATTGCCTTCTTAGACTCTTCCTCATCAGCAACTAATCCTGATGCAGTTTCTTTTCCTTTTGAATCATTGTCCCATGCTTGATCTTGAAGTGTCTCCAGCTCATAGGTCTTTATTATTCCATAATACTCTTCCAGAAAAGTTGTATGCAAATCTCTGGTTTCTCTTACAGCGTAGACCCTATGTTCAATGCTCTTTGGCTGGTTCATCAGATATCTCGTATTGGTCTCAACCATGGGGAGAGTTACACCTCTCAGATTCAAATCCAATACCAACTGACTGAATCTTAGATAGACGTCTGTTATGCCTTCTCATTTTCTTATTCTGAAGGTGTCATACTCCATCTTGAGTATGAGTGTTTTGTTGCTTCTAACCTCTGCAGATCCTTCCATGACAACTTCTATCTTGTCCCAAATCTTCTTTGTTGTATTCAGACCTTTGACTATGTTGAACATTTCATGATCAAGGGATTCCATCAAGGTTTGTCGTACGGAAGTATCATAAGCTATTTGCTCCTTGTCAGCATCTGAAAACTCCGATGCCTTTTTAGGCTCAGACCGAGGTGGTATAACCTCCTTTCCTTCCGTATGCTCAGGAATAATCACCATTGGAACAAATTTACCCTTGTCAAGGACTTCCAGATATTCAGGGTTAACTGTCTCTAAGTAGAGTCTCATTCTGAAAACCCATTCTTCATAGTGATCTCGGTTGAACATTGGGATCTTGAATGCATTTTTAGGAGCCATTTCAATTCTGGTCACCAAAAGTTTCTAAGTACCCAAGACTTGGCTATGTAGAATATATATGTAGAAGTTCTGCCTAAGTCGAAATTTCTCTAAGTAGAAATTTTTGTTCAAGTCGAACTTTACCAAGTAGAAATTATCCAAGTCGAATTTCTATGTAGAAAATCTCAAGTAGAAACTCTATGTAGAACTTTTGTCCTTGGAATAACTTTGCTGCAGATTACTTTAATATTGAATAAACAATATTATCTCTTTAACACCTTTTTGACTTTTGAGGCTTTACTCACCTAAATTACCTAACCCACGTGCTAGGTACTGAGTATGTTCTGCTATGCTTTCTGCCGTGAATATCGCACATCAAAAGTCCAAAAACACCTTTTTTTCTTCTTTTTTTTACTTTTAATCTTTTTGAGAAGGAAATCAAAAAGTTGCTGGGTTGTCCTCTTTAATATGAACAAATGATGAACACTCAAGAACACCAAATATCAAAGTACCCAGATTAATTCACAAAAATTAATTAAAATACATCCAAGCTAAATAATGACAATAATAACACCTAGAGTATTTAAATAATTTTCTTTGGATGAGTTTTCACTACAAACGAATTAAAGCTCACTTTTCTAGAATTTTAGAAAAGTAGATCTAGAAAATGAAAACTCACGATTCTTCTACCAAACACAAGGATCTACATTTTGTGTGTTAAACATATAGCTCTGATACCAATTGTTAGGTCCAAATGTGTTGTAGAGGGGGGTGAATACAACTTTTCGAATTTGATAAGCAATAAATACGATGCAATAAATGAACACACAGATTCAAGGAATATATGTCTTATATATAACTTGAAGTGGTTGCTACAACATTCATTACAAAGTATAACAGAAGTTCAGAGAGTAGTGAATGATACTAAGCTCTATGAATACACTCTCTCTCTTTTACATGTGTTTCTCTCAAGAATTGCTCTCACACAAAAACATTACACACGTACTTCTATTTATACTACATGTAATCTATGTCCTGTAGTCTTCAAAGACTAAGATATACGTGGCCCAATGATGTCCACATAAATCTTGCCTTATCTTGAAAGCTTGGAAATCTGCCAATCAGAAGATGCCATGTGTCATGTTGAAACTGCACTCTAAGTAGAATTTCTACTTGAGAATTTCTACTTAGCCATCTCGAATTTCTAAGTAGAACTTCTACTTAGAAATATTCTACTTGGTCATCTAGAATATTTAGTACTTAGAAAATATTCTGGTTTTCAACTTGAAACTTCAATGCACATCTTGAACTTGTGATATCTTCATGTCTTCTTTATTCTTCACCAAGCTCTTGAACATGGATCTTTATTACTGACATAAACTTGCTATCAATGTCCTGACACTTGATGCACTGGTCTGGTTCATAAGTGACTAGTCTTGATAGTGTTTTTGCTTCTTGAATAAATTACCATATTCAATTAGTAATGAGGCTTTCCAATGTTAGCTTTCCTTCTTGTTCACTTGAAATCAATTTGTCTTATTGATAATGATAGTTATGATCTTGATTCTTGGCTTTTCAAATCACTGAAGCATGAACAACTTTGACTTGAACTTCTCTCAATGATTTCTTCTTGGCTTGATCATAGTTAACATGTTGAATTGTATCAATTACCTTGTCTTCTTTTAGTGTTGATTTCTTTGTGGCTTCTTGTTCTTGATTGTCTTCTGGTTAAGTATCTTTTCCTTTAGTTGAGTTACATTAGTTATAGTGTTACAAGTTTACAAACTCTGCCTTTCACTGGGGATTAGCAGTTGATAAGGACAGGTTTGACTGACAGATCACATGGGTTGATAGTAGATACAAAAAGCAGTATGGCAGCCATACTTTGGAAACACAGAAGAAAGAAGCATTCCGTTTTCACTATGAATACAAGAAAGGTGCAGGAGACATGTCTGTTCACAAGGACAACCTTTCGGCTACATGTGTATTTGGAGTGTAGTAGCAAGTCAACTAGAATTAGATTAGTATTATCTTATTCCAGTAGAACTTGTAAAACTTGGGATATATAACCAAGTGCAGCAACTCTTTGTAGGCTAAGAAAACAAATACATTTGCTTAGGGTTTTTATTGAATATTCTTAGAAAGCAAAGAGTTGTAAAACAGAAGCTGTGTACTTTTGTATCACAGAGTTTTCTTCGAATAAAAGCTTCAGGTGGTGCATTTAACCACCTGATATTTTATGTGTTTGTGCATTAATATTCCTACAGCAATTATCTAAGTATAGATTTCTGGAGTTCTTATCAGAAATTTATAAATATCAAGAATTGTATTCAACCCCCCCTTCTACAATTATACAAGTGTGTAATCTGGGAATAACAATTGGTATCAGAGCAAGCTTCTAACATATTTGAAGTTTAAAGATCAACACACTTCCAACATGTCTAAGAAGGATTATGGAGTAAAGATTCCAGTTCTTGATAGAGAGAATTACTTTCGCTGGAAAGTAAAAATGCGTCTACATCTCTCGTCTATTGATGAGGGTTTTGTGGATTGCATTGACAAGGGTCCTCACGTTTGAAGACTGCAACAAGAGTTGGCCTGGCTAAAGGTGTGCCTGACACTCTCATTCCCAAACCTATTTCTGAGTGGAGTCTTGAAGATATTGCAGAAGTCCACAAAGACAAAAAGACCATGAATATACTGTTCAATGGTCTAGAAACAGACATGGTTGACAATGTTATTAACTGTACTACCTCCAAGGAAGTATGGGACACTGTTCAAACCCTTTGTGAAGGAACAGAACAGGTGAGGGAAAACAAGATGCAACTACTAATCCAACAGTATGAACATTTCCACTTTAAGAGTGGAGAAACATTGAGTGATACATTTAGTAGATTACAAAAGCTACTAAATGGTTTGAAACTGTATGGAAGAATCTATCAAGTTAAAGATTCTAATCTCAAATTTCTGAGATCACTGCCTAAGGAATGGAATCCAATGACTGTTTCTCTAAGAAGCACTCAAGAGTACAAGACATTTACTCTTAAAAGGCTCTATGGAACTTTAAAGACATATGAGCTGGAAATAGAGCAGGCTGAAGAGATTGAGAAGTCTCAAAAGAAAAGTGGGTCAGTTGCACTTGTTGCCAACTTGGAGCAAAAGGAGGAAAGGACAGAAGCTGCTAGTTCTACACCAAACAGGGAGGTTTGTAAAGGTAGAGCAGAATCAAGCAGGAGCAAGGAAAAGGTGTCTGAGGAATTGAATGTCCTTCAGCAGGATGAATTGGATGAGATAGATGAGCATTTAGCTTTTTTATCTAGGAGATTCTCTAAGATGAAATTCAAGAGAAACTCTGGGGTGGCCAAGCCATTTAACAAGGATTTTTCCACAAGCAACTATGTGGATAAATCCAAAATTAAATGCTACAATTGTGGAATTGATGGTCACATGATAAGTGAATGCAGGAAACCTAGATCTGAGAACAAGGGAAAGTCAACTGAGGCTGTTGACTATAAGAAGAAATATTTTGATCTTCTGAGGAAGAAAGGAAAGGCATTCTTGACCCAAGAGTATGACTGGGATGTTGATGACAATCATTCTGATGATGATATTGAGTTTGTCAACCTTGCTTTAATGGCTGATTCTGGAGAGCAGGAAGCGAGTTCAGCTAGCAATCAGGTATTTTCTACTAATCTCTCTGAGCTCACCAAAGAGGAATGCAATAGTGTTATAGATGAAATGTCTACTAAACTATATCACTTAAGTGTTACTCTTAAATCACTTACTAAAGAGAACAATAGGATTAAAGAGTCTAATCTGTTTTTAAGTGATAGAAATGCTGCTCTAGAAGCTCAATTTCTAGAATTTGAGAAAATGAGAGTTGATTTCAATAATGCTAAAAGTGAACTTGAAGCTGTGTTAAAAAGAGAACTGATTTTAAAAGACCAGCTTGAAAAAGAACAAGGGATAATTGCTAAATTTCAAAATTGTAGGAATATTTCTCAAAACATAATAGAAGTCCAGGGAATAGAATCGTTTGTGAAGGATACCTGGACTCAAAAGAAAAAGGAGCTAGAACCTGGCCTTGAGTATCTAGAGACTATTTGTGAATCAACGGATAGTGATCATCCGTTGATAGATGAACCTTCAACGGATGAGAGGTATCTGTCGATTAACAAAAAGTTTGTTAGTAAGAAGGAACTCAGGAAACTGGATATCAAGTATGGTCCAGTCAACAAGAACTTTGTTAGTGGTGAGTGTAGCAAAACCAAATCCAGTGGGAAGGCTAATGCAGGTGATTTACATAACAAAAAGGCTGTTGGTAAATCAGATAATGAAAAGGTAGAAATTGAGGGTAAAAAGAAAAAGAACAGAAATGGTAAGATAGGCATCAATAAGAAAAACAATTATTCTCCTGACAAGTTTGCTCCTAGGAAAACTTGTAGTAATTGTAATAGTGTCAATCACCTATCTTCTAATTGCAAGATTGTCAACAAGGCTCCTGTTCATGTACCTCAAACAATGCCATGTATGCCTGCAATGCCTGTTATGCCTGGTTTGTATCAAAATGCTAGTTTTCCAAATCCATATGTGAACATGCCATATGTGTCTAATCCTTATTTTCAATCTGTGAATGTGCCACAAATGTCATGGAACATTCCTAGCATGAATAATATGTATGCCAATTTTCCACAAATGCATGCATCAAATATTCATGCAAATGAGCATTTGTCAAACCCCATCACTCAAGCATCTACACCTAAGTTGAGAATGCTAAGAATGCAAAGTCAAAGGCTAACAAGAAAGGACCCAAGGAAGCTTGGGTACCAAAATCAACTTGATTTGGTTTTGAAATGTGTGCAGGGAAACAGAAGGAATCTATGGTACCTAGACAGTGGATGCTCTAGGCACATGACAGGAGATTCAACCCTGCTCATAGAGTTCAAGGAAGGAGCTGGCCCCAGAATTACCTTTGAAGATGACAGCAAAGGATATACTAAGGGATATGGCCTGATTTCAAAAGACAATGTCATCATTGAAGAAGTGGCTTTAGTTGAAGGTTTGAAGCACAATTTGCTGAGTGTCAGTCAGATTTATGACAAAGACTATGAAGTAAAGTTCGCAAAAGAAGCCTGTGTTGTTTCTGCCAAGGAAGACAACAATATGGTATTGACAGGCTTTAGAAAAGGAAATGTTTACATAGCTGACTTCAATTCAGCATGCTTAGAATCCATTACTTGTCTCTTCAGCAAAGCAAGTAAGGATGAGAGTTGGCTATGGCATAAGAAGCTGTCACATTTGAATTTTAAAGTTATGAATGATTTGGTAAGAAAGGATCTTTCTAGAGGAATCCCTCAATTGGAGTTTGTCAGAGATGGACTGTGTGATGCCTGCCAATTAGGGAAACAAAAGAAATCATCCTTCAAAAGCAAGACAGAGTCATCCATTGTTAAGCCTCTTCAATTGCTGCATATGGACTTATTTGGTCCAGTAAATGTCATGTCTATTTCAAAGAAGAAATACTGTCTGGTGATTGTAGATGATTTTTCTAAGTTCACATGGACCTTCTTCCTGCACTCCAAGGATTGTGCAAGTGAAATCATCATCAATCACCTCAGAATACTAAACAATGGTTTTGAAGACAGAGTACAAAGAATCAGGAGTGATAATGGTACTGAATTCAAGACTTCCACAATGAAGATTTTCTATGAAGAGAATGGAATTGTCCATGAGTTTTCTGCTTCCAGAACACCTCAACAAAATGGGGTTGTTGAAAGGAAAAACAGAACTCTCATTGAAGCAGCTAGAACAATGTTAAGTGAATCAAGGTTACCAACATATTTCTGGGCTGAAGCTGTCAACACTGCATGCTTTACTCAGAATATTTCCTTGGTTAATCAAGCTAGAGGAATGACTCCTTATCAGTTGTTAACCAACAAGAAACCAACTTTAGCTTTCCTTCATATCTTTGGATGTAAGTGTTTTGTGCTAAGGAATCATGGAGATAACTTGGGCAAATTTGAAGCAAAGGCAGATGAAGCTATTTTCGTTGGATATGCAGCAGGGAAAGCCTACAAGGTCTACAATCTGAGAACCAACATTGTTATGGAATCTGTACATGTTGTGTTTGATGATCAAAAGATTCTAGGTCTAAATGATGAAGGCTCCCATGAAAAGTTGGAATTTGAGAATGAAGGTGAAGGAAGAATGTACTATGATGATGATGAGGAAGATGAAGATCATGACCACAGAGATCCATCAAGAGTTGTTGTACCAACTAGAAGTGATGCTTACACTGGAAATGAAGCATCCGTTGACAGTCATTCTAGAGCATCCGTTGACATTATTAGAGATGCATCCGTTGACAGAGATTCTCAAGCATCCGTCGACAGGCAAAATGATGCATCCATTGACAGTCAACTTCATAATTCAGCAAGGACAACAAACTCAGGGGGAGTTTCTCAAGGTCAAAATTCAATGCTAAATCAACATGATCATGCTCATGGAAATGAAGCAACCTCATCAAGATCAAACCTTCAACCTGCAAGACAAATGGACTAGAGATCATCCATTTGAGTTAATCATTGGTGAATCAAATTCAAGAGTCCAAACTAGAAGGGCCACTCTAGCAGAATGTCTATACAGTAGCTTCCTGTCTCAAGAGGAACCTAAGAAAGTGGAAGATGCCCTTCTAGATGCAGATTGGGTCTTAGCAATGCAAGAAGAGCTAAACCAATTTGAAAGAAATAAAGTATGGAAACTTGTGCCCAAACCTGATGATAGAAGTGTCATAGGTACTAAATGGGTTCTCAAGAATAAGACAGATGAAAATGGAATAATTGTGAGGAATAAAGCTAGATTAGTGGCAAAAGGCTACTCTCAAGAAGAAGGAATAGATTTTGATAAAACTTTTGCTCCAGTGGCAAGACTTGAGGCAATAAGAATCTTTCTAGCCTATGCAGCACATGCCAATTTCAAAGTCTATCAGATGGATGTCAAAAGTGCCTTTCTAAATGGGGAACTGGAAGAAGAGGTCTATGTCCATCAACCTCCTGGCTTTGAGGATCCAGAATTTCCAGAATATGTATATCTTCTCATGAAAGCACTTTATGGTTTGAAGCAAGCACCAAGAGCCTGGTATGACACTTTATCTCAATTTCTTTTGGAGAACCACTTCACTAGAGGTACAGTAGATAAAACCTTATTTCATAGGAATATTAATGGCTCTTCAATACTTGTTCAAATCTATGTAGATGATATTATTTTTGGGTCTACAGATGAGAAGCTTTACAAAAGGTTTACCAAACTTATGCAAAGTAGGTATGAAATGAGCATGATGGGTGAATTAACTTACTTTCTTGGCTTACAAGTAAAGCAAGTTAATGAGGGCATTTTCATAAGTCAAACAAAATATATTTATGATCTCTTAAAGAAATTTGACTTAATGGATTGTACCTCTGCAAAAACACCTATGGCCACTGCAACTAAGCTTGAGTTGAATACTAAGGAAAAGTCTGTGGACATCTCAAGCTATAGAGGCATGGTAGGTTCACTTTTATACCTAACAGCTAGTAGACCTGATATAATGTTTTCTACTTGTCTTTGTGCTAGATTTCAAGCTGACCCTAGAGAGTCTCACTTAATAGCTATTAAAAGAATTTTCAGGTATCTCAAGGGAACACCAAACCTTGGCATTTGGTACCCAAGAGAATCTGGTTTTGATCTAACTAGCTATTCAGATGCAGATTATGCAGGTTGCAGAGTTGATAGGAAAAGTACTACAGGTTCCTGTCAATTTCTAGGAAACAGGCTTGTTTCATGGTTCAGTAAGAAACAGAACTCAGTCTCCACTTCTACAGCTGAAGCTGAGTACATTGCTGCTGGAAGCTGTTGTGCACAGATTCTATGGATGAGAAATCAACTCATTGACTATGGTCTAAAAGTTGAGAAGATTCCAATTTTCTGTGACAACACAAATGCTATTGCCATCACAGGGAATCCAGTGCAACATTCGAGAACCAAGCACATTGACATCAAATACCACTTCATTAGAGAACATGTGATGAATGGTACAGTAGAAATGCACTTTGTACCAAGTGAAATGCAGCTTGCAGATATCTTCACCAAGCCTCTTGATGAATCCACATTCACAAGATTGGTAGGTGAGCTAGGTATGCTTAACTTGTCATAATTCCTAGTGATATTTGATTTCACTGCATTGCAGCTAGGAATGTGTTTTGATTTACTTGAGAATTAAAAACTCTCAGAAAAAAAATTTTCTTTAGAAATTTTGTCCAAGGCAAAATTATCTTATCAACGGATATCCTTTTACCCGTTGATAGCATAAACACATTCCTAGATTTTTGTATATCAACGGATAACAGCTTATCCACGTCATCAACGGATAAACTGTTTCTCAACCGTTCATTCCATATCCGTTGATATACATATTTTCTTTTAAATATAACCGTTGGTAAACGTGTATCTATATAGGACTGGTTATATTTATTTTCTTTTATTATTTGACAGTTACTTTTGACCAATGGGTAATTACTTTTAATTATTTCATTTTCAACTCTTGAAAAGTATAAAAGGCTGTCTTGTGCTCTCACATCTCACTTTTATCGATTTTTCAAGATTCTCTCAAGTAAACTGCATCTTCTTCACAAAAACTCTCTGCAACAAAAGTTCAAACTCTTCAATGGCGCCTATTGTTAAGATGATGTCTTCCACTTGGTTCACCTATGAGAAGAACAATTTCACGGCCTATGTCGATACAGTGAATGCCCCAGAAGCTTATCACACCATGATGAATTTTTTGAAGAACTGTAAACTTTCGTATGCTATGACTTCCACCACTCCTCTAATCCACGAAGTAATCGAAGAGGTGTGGGCATCTGCTGAGTACAATGGCACAGACGGTACAATTGCTTTTTCTCTAAAGGGTAAAAACTATGTAGTTAACTCTGATGTGATAACTGCTTGTTTAAAATTGCCTGAGAATAACTGTCTGAAAGTACCCAGTGATGCTGAAATAGTTGCCATGCTTAATTCCATAAATTTGGGCCTTAGTACTGATAATTTAGGAAAAATTGCTAGGAAAGGGATGGTTAAAGAATGGAGTTATTTTTGTGATGCCTTCATTAAAACTTTTTCAGGCAAAATTAGTAACTTTGATGCTGTTACCCATTCCATGCTAGTTATGCTGTGTATGCTTCTGACTGATAAATTCTATAACTTTGGCACACTAGTCATGTATGAGATAACAGCAAAATTAGGTAAAAAGGAAACTAGGGGCAAGAATATCTATTTTGCTAGATTTTTTATGCTCTTAGCACTGCATGTATCTGAGAATAAGCTATCCATTGCTAACCCGGATAGCAAGTTCACATGTTTTGTTCAGTAGAAGAGAGTCTTAAGTGATTTAATTCGAATGAACTCCAATGCAGAAGTACAATTGGTATATCTACCTATTGTTCAGGTAACTCTTTCTAACCTTGAAACTCCTATCTCTAACCCCCAAATTTCTTTGCCTTCCTCAATCACAATGGAGTCTGTAGTAGTGACCAAACAGGCTCCTACCCAAGTGACTAAAACAAAAGTTTCCAAACCAAAATCTAAGAGACAAACCTCAGGTGTTTCTCAAAAAGCACCTGTTGCAAAAACTACCACAACCCTTGAGGGGAGTGTGAAGGAGGTAGTGAGTGGTGAGGGACAGGGTGCAAGCCCTAAGAATAAGGTGGGTGAGGAAAGTGCACCAAATAGCCAAGCCCAAGTTACATCCTCTCAACAGGGTGTGACTACTAGTTCTACAGCAACTCTGCACAAAAGGGTAAGGGACACTAGCGCTCACTCAAAAACCTATGGAAGAAGAGTAAAATCTAAAACCATAGGGGAAGCACGGGGTGCACACACAGTACAGTAAACTGTACCTTCTCAAATTCAGTTTGATGTGACTTCAATAAATGTGGAGTCACAGCCCCTTGATCTTAACATTCAAATCGATACACATTACAATCCACCATCACCAACTCCATCTCTGGATGTGGATATGATATCTACATCAATTCCTGATTCTCCATCTTTAAGATTCTTGGAGAAGCCCCACTCTGCAATTGGTGGTCATCATCTTTTTGATGATTTGTTGGGCCATCAACCTTCCATTCCTGAATTCACAACAACATCTGTGGCCTCTTCTTTAAAATCAATCTCCACACATTCAGTGTTGGTTTTCACTTCAACGGATATTATCATTCCTTCATCAACGGATATCCTTCATCCATTGACAAGTGTTTCTCCATCAACGGATGCGCCTCTGTCTAGCCATCCGTTGACAGCTATAACTACTCCATCAACGGATATCCCTTATCCGTTGATAACTCACTCTACCACTGCTATATCTGACATTCCTGTGTCAAGTGTGGAGGAGTTCTCAGTAGTTGAAACACTTTTAGGATTGAGGGAAGGGAGTGAGAGGCTGCCTTGTGAGCAGGCAAAAGGAGAGGCAAATAATGAGAGGCTGACCATTTCTTCAGGTCAGGCAAAAGGAGAGCAAGAGAGTTCCACCCTAGTAGGTGAAGGTGAGGGTGTGAGAGGTTTGAGCCAGGGGGAGCCCCTGATGCAAGAAAAGAGAGATGAGAGGAGAGAAGGGACTACAGAAGAAATAAGGCAGGAAGATCCAGCCATTGCAAGTGAGTTAATGGAGGTTAATGAAGCTTCTAAAGAGATGGAATTTCGACAAGAATATCAGTCAATTATTGACTCCATCTCTTTGGATCCTGAAACCTTTACTCACCCTGTTTCTGCCTATCAAGTCATGGCACAACAGGGCAATGTGGAAGCAGATGAGGCAATGCACCTAGTGCACACCTCACAATCTCTACAAAGAGCAAAGGAAACTTTGACAACTCTGCTTCCAGATGCTGACAGTGAAGAGTTTGGCAGTGATGACAGTGAAAGCACAGCAAATGATGAAGAAGTCAATGTCAAATCATGATAATAATATCAACCTATCCTATGCTAGCATGGCAAGTTCTAAATCTCAAGATCCACTCTCGCTTCACAAGAGATTAACAAATTAGATGTTCATGACGCATCTAAACACATGAATCACAACCATACGAGGATATCAAAATTTCACTACACACAAATCTTTAAAGCAATCAAACTACTAAGCTACATAGATAAATCCGTTAGAATCCCATGACAACGATTAGTTCATAATTGAACCTCTCGTCATCATGGGATCTGATGAAACCATGATAAAAACAAAGTATAAAAAGATACAAATAATCCTAAGTAATTGATATGTAATGGTGTGTTTTTTCTGTCCCCCAAGATGTGTATTTATAGCCTCAATTTTCCTCTCCATCAAGCAATTGCCGTTTTAGAGTTAGAATAGGAGTATGGCAATTTCCGTTTTTGAATGAGAATAGAATTGCAAATTCCATGTGTAGATCTGATTCTGGAATGTTCTAGCCGCCCATAGCAATTACCATACTTATTAGAAGTAGGAATTATAGCAATTTCCTTGTCAGAGTTGAATTTCTGCAGTTCGGCACATAATACATTTCCTAAACTGATTCGGTTTTGAAGGAAAATTCGTAGCTGACTTTTCTTAAGTATTTCTGGAATGTTCCAATCATAATTGGACCTCTGGACCACCTTAGAATGATAGAGAATCTCGTTATCTTCGCGTGGACTGCTTACGGGCCTCAAACGGACTTCTAGAACTCAAGATATGGCCAAAACAGTAATTTTCAAGATTTTCCAAGCGCAACCTGCGCCCAGCAGTCTGTTTGTCGCGCAGCCTGCGCCAACCACGCGCAACCTGCCCGTGCAACACCTGTCCCGTATTGTAGAAAATCTCCCAAGCTTCGCGTGGGCAGTAAGATCGCTGAAAACGGACTTCTAGAACTCCAGATATGTCCAAAACAGTGTAGACTGCGCAACCGTCTCAGGAATCCGAATTTCAATCAATTAATTCTCCAAAAACGATAGAAGCATCCACCTTAATCAACATTCTTGTAAATCTGCACAACTAAGCAAAACACATCAAAATTACAACAAACTTGAGCCCAAGACAATCAATTTAAGCCGATATGGAACGCTCCAAGTGGATATAAAATCCAATTATCAGTGGCTGATACTCCAGACTGGCTATTTTCTACTGCCACTGTGGCTGGTGACTTCAATGTGGAGATTGTGAAGCAATATCAATCTGCTAGGGCTGAGCACCAACATGCAGATCCACAGAGAAAGCCTGTCCTTCAGCAATTAATGGACTCCCTGAAACTTCACAAAATGCACATGGTCATTCAAAGAACACAACAGGAGGAGGTCCAAACTGCAATTAGAGAAATGAAAGTGGAACTAGATGCCAGGATTGAGGCACTAGCCCCAACTACCACTCAGAAGGTGCTGACTAGCAAATTATTGAAGGAAGATAGCCTGGCCAAATCTGTTCAGCATCTCTCCACCAGAGTGGATAGTATGGAATCTCAAATGCAGACACTCATTGCCAAACAGACTGAGCTACTGGAAAGGCTGCTTGCAGCCTCATCTCCAGCCCTTGATGCTAACAAAAAGGGGGAGAAAAAGGTAGAAGAGGTTGCAGCTACTTCTAGTCATATTCCAGCTTCCAGTAGCAAGATAGCACAAATTGAGGGGGAGCAACAGCCAATGATAGTGGTCAATCCAAAAGAGTTTACTATAGAGGCTTCCCCTGTGAAGAAACAAAAGGCTTTGCCTGTGATTCCTGACCTATCAGAAATCTCAGATGGTGAAAGGCAAGCCAGAATAGAGGCCTTAGAAAAGATCAACAAGGAGGCAAATGAAAGAATGATGAGAACAGAAAGGATGATCAATGAATCAATTGTATCAAATCTATTCTCTACTCAGTCCACAGCTCCAACAATATCAACTACAATTCTGAAGGTGCTCACTCCAGAGATTGTAGCTCCTACATTCTATGATGCTGAACCATCTTATGTCAAAGAATTTGAACCATACATAAAAACCAGAGCCTACTCTCCACCAAAGGCAAATGGGAAGAACAAGTTACAATTGGACTTTCCATTTCACAAGGATGATGAAGGAAAGCTAATGGGAAAGCAAATTAAGGAGTTCAAGGAAAATGCCAATAGAAGTGTAAGAGAATGGATGGCTGTAATAATAAGGAATGGAAAAGTCTTAAATATATCCAATAGCCATCCTAGATTTGTTGAAGCAAAAAGAGAGGAGACCTCCAGACTTCTCAGGGAAGCTCATCCAAGTGCAGAAAATCAATATGAAAACTCAGATGAGAAGCAAGCCAGGCTGGCTCAAGAGTTAATGGATGAGGTAGAGGATGAAATGAGGGAACCTGAGGAAGTCCCCAAATCCAAAAGGAAAGTGAAATCAGTCCCCAAATCCAAATCTAAGAGAGTGAAATCAAAGGCAAGGAGGCCTGTCTCTCCAGAAATTGAAAGCAAGGAAACAGTTGGCTCATCACAACCTATTTCTGTAAAAGTATTCAACCCAGCTGTGAATTTCAATGGTGATCCTATAGTACCTAAAGAGGAACCAATGAATCTTGACTCCATTGAGGTTCCTTCATTCTTACTGAAGCCTCAACAGAAGCCTATACAGAAGAAAAGGATACCAAGGAAGCAACCTTCAAAGGAACCAATTAAAGTTGCTAGGGTACCTGCTATTGTCAGGCAGCCAATCTTGGAAAACAAGGATGATTTTATCTATCAGGCAGATATTGAAGAATACTCTGGCATGAATCTGTATCTGGATGAATTGTCAGAAGTAAGAGGAATTGACAAATATAAACATTTGCCTGAGAGATTTGTCTTTGTATACAAGGGAGGAAAGGAAAGGACATGGCCACTACAGAGGGTTCTTGGAGAAAATTATCTGACTTTAACCAAAGTGTTCTCTGCAATCAAGAGATACACAGGGTTCTCCAAGATAGCAAAAGGGGAGATACTGGACAGAATAGAACAGATAAGGAGGGAATGGAACTCACCATCAAGTCTACCAAGGAAGATGAAGATCCCATACAATGGACAGAAAATCCACCTTCAACCCTTCTGGATGATGGAGTTCAGGGATGAAGATGGTAACAGGAGATTCTTCAGGTTAGAAGACCAACTATCAAAGGCTAGTTCTCAATACCTGAGATGGTTACAACAAAATCTAAATCCAAAGGTTGATGAAGAATATGCCTTCTATAGGCAACTCCAAATGCAGATTGAGTCCAACTCTGCCAAAGAAGGAAAATCAAGGGTGATGCCAACAAGAGAAAAGAAACAGTCTTAATCTGCTCAGTCTAGAGGAGCACTTCTCTGTAAATTTCTAAAACTTTCAGTTTTTAATTTTTGTAGATTAATACAATTTTTGCATTGTTCTATATATATATCTTTAGGAATGTTTTGTTATCATCAAGGTCCTGAATTTATGCTTTATTGCCATCAAGTATAAATTGGGGGAGATTGTTAGGAATATGTTGTACTTGATGATAACTTCACAATCAATCAAATTGTATAAGATTTTGTAGCTGTCAACGGATGAGGTTTATTATAACTCTATCCGTTGACAGGTAGCTCATCAACGGATGAGGTTTTGTAGCATACTGCAGTATCTCTATGTTATCAGTTGATAGTGTTTTTATCCACAGTCATGTTGACCATCAACGGATAGGCTGAATAGGGTAGCCAATTGTAAATAAGCTATGTTATGTAATTCTGTCTAAGTGAAAGTGTATCAACAGATGAAGACAAAACTCTATCAACGGATACAACTCATATCCACTCTATCAACGGATATAGCTCAATACATCATCAACGGATGTCTGTGTACAATATCAACGGATAATCATTGACACTGTCTTCTATGCTAAGCTGGGGATTAGCAGTTGATAAGGACAGGTTTGACTGGCAGATCACATGGGTTGATAGTAGATACAAAAAGCAGTATGGCAGCCATACTTTGGAAACACAGAAGAAAGAAGCATTCCGTTTACACTATGAATACAAGAAAGGTGCAGGAGACATGTCTGTTCACAAGGACAACCTTTCGGCTACATGTGTATTTGGAGTGTAGTAGCAATTCAACTAGAATTAGATTAGTATTATCTTATTCCAGTAGAACTTGTAAAACTTGGGATATATAACCAAGTGCAGCAACTCTTTGTAGGCTAAGAAAACAAATACATTTGCTTAGGATTTTTATTGAATATTCTTAGAAAGCAAAGAGTTGTAAAACAGAGGCTTTGTACTTTTGTATCACAGAGTTTTCTTCGAATAAAAGCTTCAGGTGGTGCATTTAACCACCTGATTTTTTATGTGTTTGTGCATTAATCTTCCTACAGCAATTATCTAAGTATAGATTTCTGGAGTTCTTATCAGAAATTTATAAATATCAAGAATTGTATTCAACCCCCCTTCTACAATTATACAAGTGTGTAATCTGGGAATGACAGTAATTATGGTCGGTACAAATGGAGTGTGATTTAAGTGATAAGATATAAGTACGAGTTTGATTTTAAGTATTTATAGGGATTTATGATTTAAGTTTCAAGTGTTAATTTAAAATTGAGTTAATAAATTCTAAATGGCATACACCTTCGTGCTATAGTTGAGTTGAAATTGTACAAGGATACATATGTTTAAGTAGACTTATCATTTGATTTTGGATTAATTAATAGAAGTAGTGTAAGTTCAAATATTCTAAATTGTTAAGTGTAATTTGTTTGTTTTAAGGATTGTAAATTAGAAACTGGGGAAGTACTAATATGTGATTTAATTTGAATGGTTAATTGATTTTTGACTGTTAGTAGTATAATAAATTGATTATTTTAATTAGATTGATAATTATAATTGTTAAATTACTATTGTGGATATTGACTTGATTATAAGGATAAAAGAAGTTGGATGTACATTTTGGTGGAACTGTGGTATATGAACGTTATGTATCAAGTTTATGGATTGCCAGGGTTGTACAAATGAGGTACATTATTGTGAATTGATATGATTGTGTATTGTATTAAAGCAAAGGATACTTGATCGTTGATTGGGTTAATAGTATTTCTCACAGGTTAAGTCATATTTTAGAGGAGGTGCTGTCCAATTTTTGTTAGAATTGTTTTATAATTCGTATAGTAAATTGATGTGAAGTATTTGTAAATATATATGAGATACGTGTTAACAGGTATAAGTGTAAGTTAATAATATGTGCTAAGTGTTATGTGATTATATATTATTATTTTGAGAGTATGATCTGTATGAGCTATATGTGATAAGTTGTAAAGCATATAGGACGCGTTTGGGTAGAACAGGGATAGACGATTAAGGTTACAAGCGTACTGAAGTAGTACTTTACCTTTATATAGGTACCAATAGAGGTCGGCTAAGAGCCAGTGCACGTGTAGATGGAATATAGAGGATGAAGATAATTATCGGGATTAGCAAGGGTGCTGCTTGTAGAGACTGATAATGATAAAGGAAAGATGGATGTATGATCGAAGAAAGGTCAATGTATGAGGAAGTAGAGACAGATATGAAGTGATGAGAAGTTAAAGTATGGGAAATGGAAACCCTGTGTATTGAGGCAAGTTTACTATCCCTCACTTATTGTTCAAGCGATGTGAAACCTTGTGTATTATTTACTTGTTCCTTCAAAATTCTTTCTTGCAAGCATTTATACCTTTCGTTTCTAGTTTCAGTAATGTGAACATGATTTGTTAATTATAGGTTATTCTTTTCAAATTCTTTTGCTAATGTTTGTACCTTTCATTTTTATTTCCAGTGACATTCTTCTATTATTAATTCATAAGCATACATTCTCAAAATTATTCTGTCATTGTTTATTCTCTTCACTTATTGTTCAGGTGTTGTTTCTTTTAAAATTATTTTATATAAATATTCCCCATCTATATTAATATTCTTCAAAGAGCTTTTTCTTCAAATTATTGTAAATTAATTCGAGGTTTATACTATCGTTGAAGCATGTGTTTCTCAATGACCGTTAAAGCCAAGAATGAATTGAGATCTCCTTAATTATTTAAACTCATCATTGTCATGCCAGTTCTGGCAGCTGAAGCCTATGAGTGCTTAGCCGACAAGTGTAAGATTTGAGTAATTGAGAATTTCTTAAATCTTCTTTTTAAATTATTCAAATTTTTTATGTAAATCTTTTATGTTTAGTCTAATCTTATTGCTTTGCTATTTATGAACCATTATATTACATGTTTCCCTTGAAACTTAACCTTATTGCTGCTGTTCATGATTCTGCATATCAATTGCTTCCCTAAACCTCAGTCTTTTATAATTGAAAATGAAAATGGATTAACTAATTAAAGGTGTTTTTGAAATTCCTTATACTGGGCTGATATGTTATCAGTGAGTTTAAGGACTGAAAAGTGAAATGTTTTAAATTATTAATAATAATTATTTTTATAA
This sequence comes from Saposhnikovia divaricata, assembly GCA_036435485.1. NCBI lineage: Eukaryota > Viridiplantae > Streptophyta > Magnoliopsida > Apiales > Apiaceae > Saposhnikovia > Saposhnikovia divaricata. The sequence continues at coordinate 213,118,328 of CM071597.1, read as the reverse complement.
ATTGGAAAAGAGTAAAAAGCTAGGGTGGTCCTAGTCCAACACTTTTATTTAGCGTAAGAGGCTAGGGTGGTCCTAGTTCAGCATTAAAGGCCAATGTGTTGCTTAATTGGGAACCCAATTTCAAAGGAAGAAGGGACTTTACGTGGCTGATCACCCGTATTGTCCGAAATCAGGATAATAATACAATCAACTTAAATGTTTTTAAAAAAAAATTATGAAAAGTATGTTTGATGGAAAGAAACGTTTTTGAGAAAAATGTTATGATTTAAAGAAAAATGGAAAGTTTTATGCTATGATAAAAGTTTATTTATTCCCTTGAGATAGTTTGATTATTGATATTGTTCATCAATGAAATATTGTAAAATCATTGTTGTTTCACTATACTATATACTTGCTGAGCAATGTTGGCTCACTCTTCCTTTATTTTCCCTAACCTTTCAGTTAGGATTAAGGGTGGATGTCTACATCTTACAAGTCATATAAGAGCAATGAGGCAGCCTATACAGGATAGATCTCGAAGTCAGAGCGGGTAAGCACGGATTGGAATTAAGCTACCGATTAGACGGTATAGTCATTGTATTCAGAGTAGTGAAAGAAATTGTAATAATTGGTATAGTTTAAATTCTTGTTTCATATCATAACCTGGAATCGATCCTCGGTGAGGAATCGTTGGTGTATTAAGTTTTATTCGTAATTGTTAATTGGAATTTGGTTTGGGTTGAAATACAGGTGGATAGTCCGATTTACGAATACTTCATGCCGAATTTTTATAAAATTCCCCTGTATCAAAGTCTATTTTATTATAAAAAAATATATTTTCATTATTGGGAGGTCGGGGCATCACAAAAATGTCTTAGATCCAAACAATTGCATCAAGAACTTATTTAAAATATACCTCAAACTTTCCATTTTCTAACAATCCCCCACAAATCCATACAGAAATGCATATATATCCTCATCATGACTTGTTTTTCAGAGTAGGTACCCTTCCAGGTTTGAACCCTCCTAAGTCCCCTACTTCGTTGCCTACCGGATACAGATGGAATTTTTCACCTTGAATCTTTATCCGTTTGGTGTAACCACACTCCATAGACGACGACAAATCAAAGGTTATGATGCTAATCTACGATTTTGAGACGTTAATGGTCATGTCTCGATCCTGTTCATCGAATGCTTCAAGGAATAACCCTTTCCTCTAATTGAAACCACACAATTACATTCGCTTAGCTAGGCATCTCCAGAGATGTACTGCTAGTATCTCGTCATATGACTTGACCTCATTCAGAGTTCAAATAACTCTTGATATTCTGGCAGTTACAGTACCTTTTAGGTTTACAGGGGATAGACTCCAGATACGTGAGTATCAATCTATGTAGTTAAAGGTACAACCAATTCACCCTTACAACTTGTTATTACAACATTGAATACACTTTTGAGGGATCTCCTCGCATGTGTATGGGGTTCCCACTGTAGATGAATCATTATAGGCTATCAGTCTCATCCCCAACCTAGACTTAAGGACAACAGCAAGCTCAAGTCCTTTAGTAAAAGGATCAGCTAGGTTTTCTTGAGTTCCAATAAACTCAACAGCTATGATCCTATCAGACATTAGACCCCTTATAGACTTCAGTCTAACTTGGATATGTCTCATTGTTTTCACATTATACTTCTTGCTATTTAGCTTGTCGAAAGATGTACAGCTATCACAATGAACAGCAAAAGCAGGAAGTGGTCGACTTACTATAGGTAACATTGACATAAGTCCATGTAACCATTCAGCCTCCGTCCCCGTGGCATCTAATGCACACAACTCAGCCTCAAAAGTAGACCGAGTAATAATAGTCTATCTAGAAGACTTCCAAGACACTGCTCCACCCGCAAGGGTAAACAAATATCCAGTCACTCCATTGGAACCAGACTTCTTAGCTATCCAACTTGCATCACTATATCCCTCTAGCACTCCAGGAAACCTCCTGTAATGCAAACCAAGATAGATGGTGCCTTTTAGATATCTAAGTACTCTATCTAGAGCATCCCAATGAGTCTTATTTGGACAGCTGTATATATTGCTAACTTAGACACTGAATATGAAATATCCGGCCTAGTACCATTAGCAAGATACTGCAAACTCCCAATAATCTGAGAATACCTTAACTGAGACACAGGAACTCCTGAACTATTCTTGACAAGGAAAATTTTAGGATCATACGGAATACTTGCGATTCTACAATTTGAATAACCATACTTCTCAAGTATAGATTTCTCTATATAATGAGATTGTGACAAGGTTATTCCAACAGTTGACTGAGTCAACTTGATACCAAGAATCACACTAGCCTCTCCCATATCCTTCATTTCAAAATGCCTTTTCAAGAACCTTTTTGTCTCATTAATAATCTCAATATTGATTCCAAACAACAAAATATCATCAACATATAGGCACACAATAATACATTCATTTCCTTTAACCATGTAGTAGACACACTTGTCACTTTCATTAACTACAAATTTTGATTATAAAACAGTTTCATCAAACTTTTTATGCCAGTCTCTTGGAGCTTGTTTTAAGCCATATATCGACTTGATTAACTTACATACTTTCCTTTCATTACCAGAAGCAACAAACCCTTCAGGCTGATCCATATAAATCTCTTCTTCAAGTTCACCATGAAGAAAAGCTGTCTTTACATCTATTTGATGGATGATAAGACCATGTACGGAAGACAATGCTACCAGCATTCGGATTGTTGTCATTCTAGCAACAGAAGAGTATGTATCAAAGTAATCAATGCCTTCCTTCTACTTAAAACCCTTATCTACTAGCCTAGCTTTATACTTATCTATTGAGCCATCCGGGTTCATATTTCTTTTGAAGACCCATTTACATCCTATAGTAGAACACCCAGGAGGTAGATCAACCAACTCCCATGTTCCGTTAGAAACAATAGAGTCAATCTCACTCTTTACCGCACCTTTCCAGCACCTAGATTCTGAAGAATCCATGGCCTGCCGGAAAGTTAAAGGTTCATCCTCGATATTGTAAGTAATAAAATCACTTCCAAAATCCTTGACTACCTTTACACACTTACTCCTTCTAGGTTCCTCTACTTCAGCAGGAGTAGAGCTATTACTAGGATTCTCCCCCACATTTGTCATCATTTCCACATGGTCAGGAATGGAACTCGATGTGTGAGTGGGATCATCATCAGAAATACCTTGAGGTATACCAGTCTTCGTAGGGAACACATCCTCAAAGAATGTTGCATCACGAAATTCAATTATAGTGTTAGCCACTATTCCGTCTATGTCAGATTTTAACACTAAAAATCTCATAGCCGTAGTGGTTTCAATATAGCCCAGAAAGATGCAATCAACAGTTATCGGTCCTAGTTTCTTTCTCTTGTGTTCAGGGACAAGTACCTTTGCGAGGCACCCCCACACACGAAGATATTTTAAGCTAGTCCTTTTCGTTGTCCATAATTCATAAGGTGTCTTGTCCATATGTTTTAGATGGACTCTATTCAGAATATGGCAAGCCGTATTCAGAGCCTCCCCCCATATGTACTTAGGCAACCCCGAATTAATCAACATACTATTGATCATATCTTTAAAGGTTCTGTTCTTTCGTTCTACCACCCCATTAGACTCAGGTGTGTATGGTGGAGTTACCTCATGAACTATACCATTGCTCTTGCAAAATTCATTAAACGAGGTACTCGTATACTCACCACCTCTATCTGATCTCGAACGTTTAAGTACTTTACTTGTTTGTCTTTCAGCTTCAGTTTTGTACATAATGAATTTTTCTAGTGCTTCATCTTTATGTTTAAGAAAATAAACATGACAATATCTACTACAATCATCTATAAAAGTAATGAAGTATCTATTATGATCCTTGGTCAAAACTCCACCAAATTCACATATGTCCGTGTGCACTAAATCTAACACACCCGAATCCCTAACCACATTATGAAAGGGTTTCCTGGTTTGTTTAGCAGTGACACATACTTGACATTTAGATTTCTTATCAATGGCATGTTTTGGAATCAACTCTAAATTCATCATGTTCTTTAGAGCACCAAAATTCAAGTGACCAAGATGCAAGTGCCACAAATCAGATGATTCAACATAATTAACAAAAGGAGCAACATTATCATTAATAAAACTGCCCAAAACAAGCTCAACATTTATTAAAAACAATCCATCAGACAAGTAACCTTTGCCAAAAAATACACCAGTATGTGTAATAACTACTTTATTACATTTCAAAGAAAGTTCAATTCCATTCTTAACTAAACAACTTCTACTTATTATATTTCTACGAATGTCAGGAACATGATGCACTCTAGTGAGGGATAGAACACGCCCAGAAGCAAACTTCAGGTCCACGTTTCCTATTCCACGTACTTGAGCCGCACTCGCATTCCCCATCGTCACAGTCATTCCATGAGTCTGTTTATAAGATACAAATAGAGTAATATCAGTACAAATATATACATTAGCTCCAGTATCAATCAACCATTCATGAGATGAATAAGTAGAAAGAAGTACAGGGTTGTAGGTTACATACCCGTTGTCAATTTCAGAAGCAACAGCCTCACTAACAACCACGTTAACCACAGGCCCACCAGTGGTTCCAAGCACAGTATTAGCTTGTGCTCCCATAACAGATTTCTTTGCTTTCTTTACAGGACAGTCCTTGCTCCAATGACCAACTTGTCCACAAGACCAACATGGTTTGTTTGCCTTTGGTTTCTTAGCCTTGTTCTTGTCCTTATTAAACTTAACATTTTCCTTCTAGTGACATTCTTTCTTTTCTATCCTACAGTCACTACATTCACCTTCGAACTCCCAGCATGTTCAACAGGCATCACATGTCCCTGTTTGGACTTGTGTTGTTCCTGCACAGAGATGTCCAACATCAGGTTTGTCCAAGTGATCTCTCCTTTATGTCTTTTCAGGGAGAGAGCAAACTCTTCCCAAGACTTCGGGAGCTTTTCAATCACAGACATAACCTGAAACTTTTCAGGTATGTCCATACTGGACTCCTTCAAAGCATGCACTAACATCACAAACTCATGCACCTGCTCAGTTATGGATTTAGTATCCACCAATTTAAAGTCAAGGAACCTAGCCACAGAATACTTTTCCCACCCTTGTGAGTCAGTATTATGTGTCTGGTCAAGCTTCTCCCATAAGATCTTAGCAGTGTAGGAGTCAGATGAATAAACATCGAATAGAGTGTTCGCTAAAGCTGCCAGAATTACACCCCTAGCCACCCCATCCTTTTCCTCCCACATAGCATAAGCCTTAATAGTTTCAGCTTTTTCCTTAACCACAACAGGTTTCTCATACTGCACCACCGGCCATAGACCCTTTACCGTTAGCCACAGTTTCATCTTTTTCTGCCAACGAGAAAAACCAACACCCCCACTGAATTTATCAGGCATTCCTGATAAATCAATAGGCTGTGGGAAATGGTACGTGGTCCAGTCAATGGTAGGTACAGTAACACTAGACCCAGTCTGAACAACATGAGATTCAGTTTCGTTAACCATCTTGTTAATTAACAATATATAACACAAATAATCTCTTCAATATTGTTGGGTATAATTCAACTACAGCAACAATGAGGCTGTGATATATATTAAAAAAGAACTATCAAATAACCAATTAACAAAACAAATCACGAAGGCATAAACAAGAATATAATTAGAGATTGTAATTCACGAAAAAAACAAGAAAACTTATCTCTCACAGAAGCTTTAGCAAGTACTGATAAGAGAAAGAACATCTGAGTCGCAAACCCTTCGAGAGAACTTGACTGTTCTTGAAGAGATTATTGCCCCACTTACGCTGTGTTGGGTTCCAGCAATATCATTTCTAGGATAAAATAGCATATATCAAACCGGTCACAGAAACGGAGAGATCAACAGTGATCAGCACCTCATTCGCCTGAGAACTATGTATATAAACTGTGTGTATTGAGAGATAGCAGAGAGAAAAGAATAAGGCAGCTAGGTTTTCTATCCTTAGAAGCGTAATCGCTCAGGTCACCTTGGGTACGCGAGACGCCGAGACATTCGCCCAAATCGCCCTTCGACCCGACCCAAGTCGTGGCGTGGCGAGGCGGCGACGGCGCACGTGTATGTGTGTGTTCGCGCGAGACCCACACTACAATCATGCACACCTACATGCCTTAGTAGTTGTGCACTACACTTGCACACGGAGCTATATAAAGCCACCAACCTTTCATTACCAATTCAATGTGGGATACAAGTTATTTAAACTAAACAACCCACATAACCCATTTCAAATATCGTTCTTTCAACTCAATTTATTTATGGATTACAATAAGAAAATATCTTAGATCCAAACACGAAAGTTTAAATCATCATTACATGGAACAACCTCCTCTTGTTAGTTTCCGAAAATTGCATTAAGAACATATCTAAAATATAACTCAAACTTTCCATTTTCTAACAGTTCCTCAGCCGTTCTTCATCTATTCGTCTCTTTATATTTAACCACAAAATAATAAACTAATTTCATTTTTAGACGTTGACCTTCCCATAACATCAAGAGATTAAAAACATCATTGATTATATTAAACTAGCGCTATTTTCTAGAACGAAAATTTTTGATTTCATTGTAGTTTGCACATTTACATGCATGTCATCTGCCATGGTTGCACCCTTTGTAAACCAATAGCAGTTTCTTTAAATTCCCAGTAGAAGGTAATTATAGCACTAACTAAGTTTAGATGAGGCAATATTCAGGAGCACCTCCAATCTTTTTTGGAATGAGAAACAAATGTAACCTAATTTCTAAGCAAATGTTAGGTGATATGAGACTGTTGAGTCTGTGGTGTGATTCCTTAGTATGTGTTGTTTGATTTGCTTCCTTTTTCACTGATCTTTCGATGCTATGATGATGCCGACGATCAAAAATATTTTGTCAGTGGCATGCGATCGTGACTCTGGCCCTGTACTTCCAGTGAACATTTAGTTCCTTCCATACTACAGATTAGTTGTGTACTTGGCATTCTCGTTGATGGTCATTATGCTTCATTGCAATAAAAAGCATATTATTAGGAATGCCTATTTTCTACATATGTGATTAGTCATTAATGAATCAGTAGTAGGTAAGAATGTATGTTAAGCAATACTTGATTTTGATGAACTTTTGTCACCTAATGCAGTGGTGAGACGCCACGCCAGAAAGTTGTGCTAGCTCTCTTTGGCTAAATGATATTTCAGTATTTTCTAATGTAAAACGAACGATTACATACAACTCTTTTTACAAGCTTAATTCAATTATCGTAATATAATTGATTATAAAAATTTTATCCAAATTGTTATAGAGTATTCTAGTCTAGTTGAGTTGTACCACAAGTTTTCATACTTAGTCATTGTTCATCATTTTCAATTGTAAGGAAATCTCGACCTTGTTGTGGGTGGTGAGTATTTGATTACTTCGAGAAGTAAAAGGTAGTTGTGTGCCAAAAGGATCAGGTGTTGTTTGGTCAAGGTTATTGCTTACGATTGTAATCGAGGTATTAAAAAAGGATTTTAACAATGAGTTTTTCTAATGTAAGCCCAACGGCACACAATAAAAATTAATTGTCAAATTTTGATTGACTTTTACTTATTAATGATAATAGACCTTCCTGTATGCACAAAAAATCCCACTAATAAAAATAAGACACCTCATAAAAGTGCGACCAATGTGCGTACTTGGACACACACTCTGTAAAGACCCTTTAATAATATACCATGTTGGAATAGGGACTTTGTAGAATTATATGATCATTAATTTTTGTTCTTTGTCCTGTAATTATCTGTAGCTTTGTGTATCAGTGTGGACCATTAATTTCTTTGTCTGCTTGTTTCAGTTGTGATAGGTAGTGAACCATACGTAGAGGTTTTTGGATTGTAGTAGTTACAGCCCATTATATATTCTTTGCAATGAGAATCATTTAGGGTTGTGACCCCAAAATATTTCTTGCGCATACATTCATTTTTATAATCTGAATGCTATTTTCATACAAGACTATCGTCCCTTCTTGATTAATGTCGTCTTTCTTTAGATAGTTTGTCTAACATGCGTAACTGCTTAGCTTATTAGTTGTTCTCTCTTTCAACTGGAAATTTGATAGCTCGCCAATGTTTACAGTCTTATTTTAGTCTAATACCTTTTCAATGTTTCAACAAATTTGTGTTTGTACGAGTGGTGAGAGTGTTTGTCTCATCCTTAAACAGAACAAGGTTGGTTTTAGGAGTAGTAAACTCAACATGTGAAGCGTGAGAATTCATCTTTTTATTAACTTGTTCATGTGTGTTAGCTTTAGCATTGTCCAAGACTAAACTTTTTATAATAGGCTTCCTGCCTTCACTTTTATCCTGAGAGCGGAGGCACGTGGGGCCTTTGGATGCACGTGCCATCACAATGTTTTTTTTTAAAAAAATATTTGTACGAGGGACTCACACAATGATAATATATTAAAATATAAATGCTATTTCCGTGCCCCAGATATGCTATTTTCTCTTTTAATTTTTTTTGTTTAGTATTGTTTTCTTACCAACTAGGGCGGCAAGACGAATGTTCAAAGAACCAATGTTAAAGGCATAAGTTTTACAAAAACAAAAAATAGTAACAAGTCAATCCTTGATACTGTTAAGTTTGCAAATTTTTTTTTTTTGCTCCCATTAGCCTTGACGGCTGGCTCTGCCACTGTTTATCGTAACCAAGTCCACTAGACCGATAACTGACTTAAATTATTTAAAATTTTGTGAACCTTCTTTCCTGATCATGTCCAAAATTAAAATTTTTGAATACGACCCTCTAACTTGTCTTTAACATGAGAATTTCACTAGAGTTAAATTTAAGCATAGACTCACCATCTTGTTCTCTAAGGAATTTCTCATTTTCTTCTTGAATTATGAGAGCAATTGATTCGTTCCTACTCTCATTCCTTCATTCTCTTTGCTGCTTCTTTTCATCCAAATCATTAGCTTCTGTAGTGGTAGTTGACTTTTCTCCATAGAACTCAGGAAATGCTCTCATAAACCGTGTTCACATCCGTAAGCTCGGAGTACTTGTTGTGACTAGCATCTCATTTAACAACTTTATGAACCTATCACAGGTCTTAGTCATAGTGTCACCAGTACTTGCCTCAAAATATTCGAATAAGAAGAGATATCATATTCTTCTGCATTTTTTGTTTTTCCCACTTCTCCTTGCTGAAGTCTATTCGAATCCAATTAGCAGTTACTTCTCAAGTAAGGCTGCTAGAAGATATGACAAAATTTGTGATAACAGAGTCTAAACAGTTCAATAAAATACAACTAGTGCTCTAATGCATAGTTCTAAAATAGGACCAACTACATTCAAACTAGCATTTAAAGTGTATTTTAACATTTTTTGATAATGAATAGAATTATGTGGTTGGTTGGAAATGATGTGGCAAGGATGACTATAGTCATTTTTACTCCTAAATATAAGACCAACTATTCGTTTATGTTATTATAGAACTAAGTATAGCTATGCATTGGAATGGTGATTTTGCAAACTTAGTTCTATATGATAGCTATAGGAATAAGTATAGCTATGCATTGGACTTGCTCTGAGAAGAAAAAATACGGGACACAAATAATTAAAAATGTACAGGCTTTATTTTACAAAGGTCCAGAAATTCCAAAATTCTAAGGATGATGTAAAATGGATATTTCAAAGCAAGAAATCCATGAATGTAGTACATGGAAAGGGTAAACTTTGTGCATGAATATCAGCAGCAGCGGTCGTTTTCATCGTCTTCATTTCATCAGAACAAGATGAAGAGTCGTTATTGGCAGCAGGGAAAGTGCTGGTGCTGTTGTTAGGCTTTGGGCAGAGAAAGAAGTTTCTTGACTCCAAATTTATTAACTTCTCATCTGGCTTTAAGCCTTCATTCATCAGTTAGACAATAGTTAGTCTGTTTACAAGAAAACATGTATCCACTATCCATATATATAGTGACATGCAGGATGCAGCTAAATAATTACGCTAGCCACGTGATGAAGTGTTAACAAAAATTCAGTAGAAAAAAGCTAGAGTTACATAAAGTTTCACAAAATGATAAGTGTCTTAATTTGATTGGTTATAACACAATGGACCCCTTGCATTCACATTAATATCAACCAATAAAAACATTTATTAGTGGAATCCAACTCATTCCGTAAATTTTCTGTGCACCTAGCCCTACTCAATTCAGTATCTTGCATCGAAATTAAATAGCTGAATAAATGGCCCAAATCATTGTTGCAAAACGTTCTTTTACTATTTTCAGTTTTCGACTGGTAATACAGGGCTTGCCCGCTATAAAATTACTTGTTGCTTTAACATATTTAGCCTCCCAAGTTCTCCTATATTGTTAGAGTTTCTGCTTAAGCATCCATTTACAAGAAATATACGATGATCTACCACTTGAGCGCCTGCCTTTACTTAACACTAGTTCTCTAAAATATCTAATACATCTGTAAGTAAATGTTTAGAAACCTTTGGCTTCAACATTGTGGCTACTCATTTCTTCTTTGTAATAAGTAGAGTTCAAATAATTTTAATGGTTGAAATCTTATCGAGAAAATGAGTGTATGAGCTTTTAAAAATTATAGGTAAACATTTCCTGCGAAAGAATTGCCTCTCCATGGACTTGGAGGTTTTTTCACTAGGCTGCTAGAGTAGAGCGCCTCTGATGTTATTAAATCAAAACCAGGGGAATGATTGTTTAGTATACAACTAATCAAGATTAAACATGGGGGAGTCCCCTATATTTTGAACTGTCTGTGATTCAAGCATGTACATTTGGTGAATTACCTGATCAAACCAGGAAGAAATACATCAATTGCAAGAACGAAAGAAAAGTAAATTAATCCTCAACTTTGATTCATAACCAATACCCCTCTTCTCAACTGTACCAACGCTTACATGTTTTATTAATATTTAAATTTCTGTAATCGATCTAAATATATATATCGAAAAGGCTAATTGTTTACGAGATAAACTTACTTTCAAAGCAGAACTGAGAATAATGAAGATCGAAACAACGAGCATCAGAATTCGATAACAAAGGCCGTCTTCCCTCTTTCAAATAAACATCAATTACTGCCTTAATCAAATCTCCCACAGTGCCTTCAACCGATAGTACCACATGTACTGGTCTAAAACTCCTGTCAACATTAACATGTACCAATATTTTTGCCAGTGATTTATTTGTACTTGATGAACTCATCTGGCGTAGCAGTTTCGTTGCAGGCCCATCACGTTGACAACCAGAATCTGAATCAGAATCTGGTGAACCGAAAGCGGGGTTGTGACTGATAGAGGTGGTGGTTAGTTGGTGGCCGTAGAACATTGATGCAGGGTGGAACATGTTGGGAGATTTAAGTGTAGTGTATAGATGTAAAGATATGCACTGTGGTCTGAAAGGTGTGTGCGTGAGTTTGTTTTTATCAGGAGTTAGTATATATACTACTATATGTAGTGTATACTGTGGGTTTGTGCATGTACAGGGGTTAAGGGAGATAAAGAGAGCTAACGTCTTTCGGCCAGTAAAACTGTATAACCGATAAAACATCATTGTTATCTGTATGGAAGAAAACAGTGTATCTAAAAGATCATTATTAATCACCAACACCTCCCCTGTGTGGCAGCATTTGAGGTTCAAACCTTTTCAAATACTAGCACCCTGCTCCCGAGTTCTTTTGAGGAAGGAAAGCAGGTGAAAAGGAAAGAAAGTAATATAATTTACATTCGTGTTTGTGCTCCCGAGTTTTTTTTAGGAGCGAAATCGAATGAAAGGTAAAGAAAATTTTGCTTACTTTCATCCCAAAACTTTCATCCCAAAATATGGATGAAAAGGAAAGCAAGTGAAAGTAACTTACTTAAAAACATTTGATATTACAAATATACCCTTATCATTTAAATGAAACATTTTATATCTAAGGATAGAATTGTAATTTAACAATCATTTACATGCTTTTCATCCTACTCGGGAGCACGTGAATGAAAGTAGTTTCACTCCTTTTTTAGTTACGTTCCATCCAACTCGGAAGCAAGTTGATGAAATATATTTCACTTGCATTGCTTTACTTTCACTTACGTTACCTTGCTTTCCCTCCCAAAAAAACTCTGGAGCAAGGCGTAGCTTTATACCCGTGGGTAGCTTTATTAATATTGTAGTACAATTTTGATTATAATACTGTTCTTGTAAAATTAATTTTATAGCATTTTGAATAATTTATTTTTACTTTTAATTATAATAATACATATATTATATGGTTTTAAGTATACATTTTTTTTTCTTGTAAATGGTTTTTCTTTAATTTATATTTCAAAGTTTAGTCTAACATATTTTTTAGTATTTCATAATTATTTTTGATTTTTTATTTTATTAGATTACATATGATATACTTGAAACATATATGTACTATATTCGTGTAACAATTTTTTTTACCTTTTAGATTATGTAATTTAATGGTTATCTTAAAAATTTTAGATATTTTATTATAGTTTTTTTTATAGTTTTGAAAGGAATTTTTTAAGTTTTTTGGAAATATGTGTGATATTAAATTTTTTTATTCGTTTGAATATTCTTATATTTTCATGTTAATTTTATATTTTTGTCATGTGTGGTGTTTATTATGTTTTTTTGTTTAGAATAATCTTAGGGATTTTTATGTTGTATTATATTTAGATATTAATATAAATTTATTTTGTGAGTGTTTTGATTGCTTTCGAATCATTTATTGATTTCTATTCACTTTTTTTTATTTAAATTTTTTCTTTGCAAAGTAAGAACTTTTTTATTTGTTGATTTGTGCTCACATTTTTCTAATTTAAATTTTAGAAATATATTTGTTATCAAACCAAAAAATAGAATCTTTAATGATTTTTATTAAATTAATTTTTTCTTAAACCACTTTTATTTGGTAAACGATATTTTTTTGTAAATTACATTTTAAGGTTTAGCCTAACATATATTTTAAGATTTCAAATTTTTTGGGATGTTTTCTTCTATTTTATTAGAATATATATAATGTACTACTTTAGACATGTGGGAACTTATATTGATTTAACTATTTTTTATATCTTTTTTTAAAGAAAATAAGTACTATCCCTTTATGTTTTTGTGTTGGTTTATATTTGTTTTAAGTGCATTGTATTAAAGTTTATTGTTGATTTTAGTTTTCTAAATTTAGATTTTTTTTTGAATTGGCGTTTGTTTTGTAGATTATATTTTATTGAATATTTGTATCATTTCTAATTATGACATATTTTTTTATTACTTTTTTAATATTTTATTTTACCATATATTTTTTAAAGACTTTTTTGTTTTGTAACTAAATGTACTTTTATTGGTAATCGATTTTTTTCTAAATTATATTTTAAAATTTAGCCTAACATATATTTTATTGTTCCATATTTTTTTTGCGTGTTTGTTTCTATTTATTAGAATATATATAATATACTTTATACATGTGGGAACTTATAGTAATTTAACAAACATTACATTTGTACTTTTTTTTAAAGAAAGTTTGTAGGTGAAGGCCCAGAATACCCACGAATTAAACATCCATGACCAAAATACCTACCGCCAATTCGGGCGGCCTTAAATACTCACGGAACACGCGACTGATAGTGGAGCATCAAGGAGACACGCTACTGGTGGTGGAGTGTATTGTGAACACGCTACTGTGTAAGGAGTAACACCCACATACGCAAGCATGAGGCATTCAAAGTAGCTTGAGATACGCATTTGACACATGCGTATCCGCAGATACGCAATTGTCATATGCGTATCCCTCATCTTCTCCAAAACTCCCTCTAGCGATTAGAATGGAGATTTCCGATCAAAAAAACGTGGAGCTCAGTTCGTACAATTCCGTTATCGTCCGTGTATGTCCTATACACCAATCGAACCGTGTTTCGACGATCTACACAACTATACCCTTTTCAAATCATTTCATTTGCCGGATTTCAAACACCTAAATCGAAATCAACCTTTATCCCTCGTTTTTTCGTCGGAATCGTACATGCCCTGCGGGGCCAGATTCCATAAACACAGTTGGGGGAAATGGAGAGGAAGGTACGGTGATGGGTTTGGTGTGCTCAAAAGAAGTGTAGGTGGTCGGAGAGAGACGAACGGGACGGAGAGAGATCGGAGAGATTGGAGAGATGGGAGAGATGGGAGACGATGGAGAGGTTTCAGTACTGCTACAGTACTTTTCGGACACGCTACACGCAATAGCGTGTTGCGTGGGTAGTGAGAGCCAACCGTTCCGAAAATCAGTAATTTGGGCCATGGGTACCTCATTTTGAGGTATTTTGGTCATTTTCTCAAAGTTTGTAGTATTTTTTATATTTTTATGAGGATTTTTATTTATTTTAAGTGCATTATATTAAAGTTTATTTTTTATTTTAGTTTTATAAATTCAGATTTTTTTTTTGAGTTAGCATTTGTTTTGTAAATTATATTTTGTTGAATTTAATTAAGTGTCATTTCCAATTATGAAATGTTTTTTTATTACTTTTTTAATATCTAGTTTTACCATATATTTTCTTTAAAAAATTGTTTTGTAATTGTATGTAAATTCTAGTTTTTAAAAAAAATATTTTTTGAATTGAAATTATTATGGTATTTTATTATATATGAATAATGAATTTATGATTTATAAATTTTGAGCTACTGTAACTCTTTTTCCTATAACTTGAATTTACTATACGACCAAACCATATAAACCTCTTTATACCAATTATTATTATATATTTAGTACCGAATCTAGAATCTTTGCAAAATAATAAAATGTTAATTTATTGATTTGTGTTGACTTTGTTAATATAAATTTTAAAAATCTAAAATAATAATTTTTTATGACTTTTTTTAATATTAGGTTTTCTTGAAACACTATTTTGTGGTAAGGTATTTTTCATTATATTTTAAATGTTATTTTAAAATATCTTTGTATTAATTTTAGTTAACAATAATTTTCTCAACTTTAATTGTTTTTTCCATTTTATAATATGTTATTTTAGTACATTCTTTTTTGATCTACTTATTTGTTAAATTAAAAATACTATTAATTAGTTATTTGGTAGCATAGTTTTAGATGCTTTTTAAAACCAATACTATGGCACAACCTGGCCCATTTCTAATTTTAATAAACTTACCTTTTTAACCTGACCATACGACCACCTAATTATATATAGGATATAATGGGTGTGAAAATATATAATTATCATGAAAAGAAAATTTATTTATTTAACTGAATTTTTTTTGTCAGGATTTATTTAATTGAAATTACAAAGTAAATCAGATTGGAACTTATTAAGGTTGCACTGTACGAGAATCCATTAAAAAAAATGTACACGCTCTTCTTCCTGTTATTTATGTCTCAGTAGTCGATGGCAGTAATTAGTAAGGATAAAATTCGTAAAAACATATTTATATATAAAAAATTATGTGATATTTGGATATCCACATATCTGGATTTATAACTTCAGTATTACTTATTGAATTATTTCGTAACTTAAGTATTACTTATTGAACTATTTCCGTAATTGGGTCACACTTTCAATCACCATATTTTAAGTTAGTTTTTTTTTTAATTATAGAAATTAGAATTCACATTTATCATCTTGATATTTCAAAATAAATAATTTTTTGGATTAATTTTTCACGAGAACCCAATTACTAATTGCAAATGAGCAGTTTTGTAAAAACCTACCAATATTGGTAGGTTTTGATCAGTAAATAAAATAATAAAAGATATAAAAATATCGAGATATATGAATAAATTATAAGTTATTATGAAATATTTTTATTTTTGTGTGAGAAAGCATAGAAAAAAAATTGGATGAAAATAATTTGTAAAAAATCAAAATCGTTTAGAAAACTGAAAAAGTGTTAGTGATCGAAGTTTGAGTTAGGATTTTTAATATGATTTAGCCTTTAGGGATAGTTTAGGGTTAGTCATTTTGAATTTTAAAAAAAAAATCTCGACGAAACAACCGTACGAAGGTCAAGATCCATCCTTTCTAATGTTATTTCCAAAATTTCAAAAAATAAAAAAATATTTGATTTGGTAATTTAACAGTCAACTAGTAGTTTGACTCGAACCCCTAAACAGGGTTTCGTCCGGGTTTCGTGTTTCGATTTTTTAAAAAATATTTCTCGACAAAACAACCATACGGAGGTCAAGATCTATCATTTCTAATGTTATTGCCAAAATTTCAAAAAATAAAAAATTATTTGATTTGGTAATTTAACGGTCAACTAGTAGTTTGACTAGGACACCTAAACAGGGTTTCTTCCGAGTTTCGTGTTTCAATTTTTTAAAAAATATTTCTCAACGAAACAACTATGCGGAGGTCTAGATCCATCCTTTCTAATGTTATTTCCAAAATTTCAAAAAAAATTATTTGATTTGTTAATTTAAGGGTCAACTAGTAGTTTGACTTAAACCCTTAAATAAGGTTTCGTCCGGGTTTCGTGTTTTGATTTTTTAAAAAATATTTCTCGATGAAACAACCATACGGAGGTCAATATCCATCTTTTCTAATGTTATTGCCAAAATTTTAAAAAATAAAAAAATTATTTGATTTTGTAATTTAACGGTCAACTAGTAGAACAGGGTTTCGTCCAAGTTTCGTGTTTTGATTTTTTAAAAAATAATTCTCGACCGAAACAACCGTACGGAGGTCAAGATCCATCATTTCTAATGTTATTTCCAAAATTTCAAAAAATAGAAAAAAATATTTTATTTGGTAATTTAACGGTCAACTAGTAGTTTAACTCGAACCCCTAAATAGGGTTTCGTCCGGGTTTCGTGTTTCGATTTTTTAAAAAATAATTCTTGACGAAACAATCATACGGAGGTCAAGATCCATCTTTTCTAATGTTATTGCCAAAATTTCAAAAAATAAAAAATTATTTGATTTGGTAATTTAACGGTCAACTAGTAGTTTGACTCGAACCCCTAAATAGGGTTTCGTCCGGGTTCCGTGTTTCAATTTTTTTAAAAATATTTCTCGACGAAACAACCGTACGAAGGTCAATATCCATCCTTTCTAATGTTATTACCAAAATTTCAATATATATATATATATATATATATATATATATATATATATATATATTATTTGATTTGGTAATTTAACAATCAACTAGTAGTTTGATTCGAACCCCTAAATAGGGTTTCGTCCGGGTTTCGTGTTTCGATTTTTTAAAACATATTTCTTGACGACCCACACACACCCAATTAGCCATACTCACTATTTATGTGATGATTGTTATCCTACTTTCACTAATTTTCTATTATTTTGATTTCCTTCATTTTTAACTAGTTTGTAAAATTAATTAAAAAATTTAAAAAATATATAAAAAAGGCCAAATTTTGAACTAAAATTCACACACACCCAAGTAGTCATACTCACTATTTGTGTGATGAATGTTACCCTAATTTCACTACTTTTATTTTATTTATTTATTCCCCCACCGTTAACTAGTTTGTAAAATAAATTAAAAAATTAAATAAAAATAGGTACAAGGCCAAAATTTGAACTAAAATTCATACACACCGAAGTAGTACTCATACTCACTATTTGTGTGATGAATGTCACCCTACTTTAATTAATTTTCCATTTTCTTGATTTTTTCCCCATTTTTAACTAGTTTGTAAAATAAATTAGAATATTAAATAATAGTAGAATTGCTCACTTCTACTTTTATCCATCAAATTATTTATTCTAACCAATATTGGTAGGAAATGGTCACAGAAATGGTAGGAAATAAGTCATATTTTTACGAAAATTTTGAATTAACCGCCGAACCCAAATTTTAAAAATGGCGCTCACACTCGAAAATTCAAAATTTTCGTCTAACCGCATAACCTACCAATATGTATGACTAGGAATTGAGCCCACCACGCATACCTATACATACATTACCAGCTAAATATACACACACCTCCTATATATATAAACCTCAGTACCATACTCAAACACCACCTCCACCAATTTACACACACAAAACATAGATGAGTAAGATGCATATTTTTGTTAAATCGGTAAATAGCAAGACGATTTCACTCAATGTTGAGTCGAGTGACGATTCCACTCACTTAATGGTGAGTGGTGAGTGGTGATGAGCGTATTGTTGGTGATTATCACATCCTCCAAGGTAGTACAAGTTCACTAAATGTGTCCAAGCAAAGACCTTCATTTTGAATCATTAAATCGTCACTGATCAGTTAAAATGTTTGTGTAGAGTCGACGCTTCATGTGCTTGTGAGGCTGAGAGGTGGTAAAGGAGGACCTCCCAGAATCGATCTGAATCTGGTCGTGCTAGCTCAGAAACATAGCACCCATCGCATTTTACAGATCTTGTATAGCGCCTCTACAAAACATATGGCAAGAAACTTAATGCTAACGCCTATAAGAGTTTGAAACTTCATATGGTTAAACAACTAAATTAGATCATACATCTTTGAACCAAGGTCCCAGAACATTGTCCCGACCATTTCCTACCACAATTAACATTTAAAACCCAGAAAAATGATGAATGTGGTAGAAATAGATCCATTTGGTTGGAAATGGACAATATTGGTAGGAATTGATTGGTTGGAAATACCAATTTACCTGTCTTCTGTTATAAAACCTACCAAATTGACATACCTTCCGTTAGTAGGAAATAGTTCTTGACTAAAGTAAAAAAAGACCTATTTCCTAACAATATTGGTAGGCTTTAATCAGTAAGTTTCTGCCAAAAAATTCATGAAAAAGTTGAATTTCCCACGCACATCAAAACCTATCAATATTGGTCGATTTTGATCAGTAAGTTTTCGCCAAAAATTTCATGAAAAAGTTGAATTTCCAGCGCACATCAAAACCTACCAACATTGGTAAGAAATAGGTCTTGACTAAAGTCAAAAATAACCTATTTCCTACCAATATTTGTAGGAAATAGGTCTTGATTAGAGTCAAAAATGACGTGACAAAAATGACGTGGATTGGTCCCACTTGATACATGGATGACACGTCAACTTTTGGGGTCCACTTTCACCTAACGTGGCACGTGACGTGTTATGTGACATGTCTTGGTCCCACACCACATGGCTGCCCATGTGGTGAGCCACATAGGCAGCCACGTGGCACGTGGGACCACTTTTGAAGGAAGCCCTCATTTCTTACCAACCATCATTTCCGACTGGAGCAATTCTCACCAATATAGTTGGTAGGAATTGACCCAAATTCCTACCAATTTATATCCAAAAGTGGAAGGAAATGGTCATTTTTATTGTAGTGTTAGATAACAAATCCATATCTTGATAATTTTTAAAAGTTGTCTAAAACTTTTAGTATCTCAGTAGTTACCCTTGTTAAACATTACTAAAATAACCTAATTTATCATTATGATTTATCAAGGCTAAAATTTGAAAAAAGGTGATATACATAATTATATAGAGAAAAGAATAAGTTCAACGATCACTAATCGTAATACAAAACTCACTTGGTTTTAAATTAGGTTAGCATTGGTTTCTATTTGATATTAGAGCATCTCCAATGGTATTGGCTAAGCTCATTGGTTAAATTTCAAAAAAATAATAGTTGGTTAAAATTTACTGAACCTGTAGAGTGTTTTACTCCAATGGGGATTAGCTATAATGATCGGTTATATTTTAAAAAAGGTATTATTATTAATAATAATTTTTTTGGTCAATTATGGGAAGAAAATGGGCGGGAAATGACATGACATTTGCTACAGATCTCTAGTGCTTCAACAAATATGGCCAATATTAAAAAAATATAAAGGATTGGTTAAATTTTTAGACAAGAGGAATGCCCCATTGGAGTGATGAACTTTTAACATATTATGTATAATTTTCAATTTAATAAGTTATTTAAAATTTTAGCTAAGGGTTTCATTGCATTGGAAATGCTCTTATCTATGTATATATTTACCAACCATTCCAATCAAAAATATATTAACACTTAAATAGAAATGTCAATATAATATTTGTTAAATATTTAAATTTTTTGAGTTTGTTATTTTTGTTGTATATATTTTACCATTAGTATGTTCACATTTTCTAAATTAATTCAGAATTATGATCTAAAATAATGAAAGGAAAATGGTGGCGCATTTGTGATTAATTTTGGCATAAATGATATAAAACACGTATATTAGTAAGAATGAGACATATAAAAATATAAAATAGTGGGATTTTGTAAATAATGGGAAACTTTAGTAGGGGTGCAACACACATAAGCAGGTTCAACACATATTTTATATTAGAGTAACATATCGGTGTGTTGAACATTAGATATATGTTCATTTTAATTTTTAAAAGAATCTTTTTAAACATTAGATATATATGTTCATTGAAAAAACTGGGTCTGAGGACAATCTTAGGGATGTCTCCTAAGGTTATAAATGGTTTGTACTTATAAAGTAAGGGTCCCGTAGGGATATTTTTGTAAATATAAACTTTTTCCAGTGATTTTATATAAATACCCTTAAATTTGTATTAAAAATGTTTTAACCTCAGGTAGAACACTGAGCTCATCCTCGGGCACATGAAACCCTATGTTCATTTTAATTTTTAAAAGAATCTATTTAAAGTAATAAATTGTGTAAATTAATCAAATTCATATTTATATGTAGATCAATAATATCATTTATATATTGAATTAGAAACTAAATTTGATTCATGAATATATTTATGTAATGGATTTATTTTATTAGAAAATATATAAAACTTAAATGAGCAAAAAAATGAGTGAACATATTTATATATTTTAGATTTCCGTAAAATCTATTTCTTTTACGAAACAAGTCTAAGACATATGTCTCATGCTTACGTTACTGTTACTGATGGTTATAACGCACTTTTTGATTAAATTGATAGTGTTATAATGTTGTTATAATGTATTCCCTATAACAATAAAGGAGCTAATAATACTTGAGCAATAGATGGAGAAAGAGAGAGTAGAATTTGGTGCAATCTATTTCATTCAGTACTGATCCTATTTATAGAAAAAGGCTAGACCACAAATGTTGACAAAAATGACAATCATCATGATCATCATAAAACACGTTTTGCAACACTCCCCTTTGATTGTCATTTAGTACGGATCATGGATTGCCTCGTTAAAACCTTATCAAAGAAAAACCCAATGGGATAAAAACTTTGATGAAGGAAAAAGAGTACAATCTCCCCTTGGAAGAAATCAATCATTCACTGAAGTTTTGTTGCAACATATCCTTGAGTCGACGCATTCCAATGTTATGTCGCAGTTTCCCGAATGTTGAATTCGGTAATGATTTTGTGAATAAGTCTGCAAGATTGTCACATGACCGAATTTGTTGTACATCAATTTCATTATTCTTTTGAAGCTCATGGGTGTAAAAGAATTTTGATGATATGTGCTTCGTTCTGTCTCCTTTGATATATCCTTCCTTGAGTTGATCAATACACGCAGTGTTATCTTCAAACATAATAGTAGGATCTTTCGTGATGTTTGATAATCCACATGATTCTTGGATATTCTTGATAACAGACCGCAACCAAACACATTCCCTACTGGCTTCATGAATTGCAATCAGTTCTGAATAATTTGATGAGGTTGCGACTATAATTTGCTTTGTAGATTTCCAAGAAATAGCTGTACCGCAGTATGTGAATATATATCCAGTTTGTGATTTACCAACGTGAGGATCTGACAAATATCCAGCATCTGCATATCCGATCAACTGTGATGTCGAGTCTTTTGGAAAGAATAATCCAAAATCAACTGTTCCCTTTAGGTAACGGAATATATGTTTGATCCCATTCCAATGTCTTTCCATTGGAGCAGAGCTGAATCTAGCCAACAAATTTACAGCAAATGCAATGTCCGGTCTTGTATTGTTTTCCAGATACATGAGTGCACCAATTGCGCCAAGATATGGAGTTTCAGGTCCCAGAATCTTTTCACCATCTTCATGTGGTCGGAATGGATCTTTATCAGGTTCCAAAGACCGAACTACCATTGGAGTAGTTAGAGGATGAGATTTATCCATGTAAAATCTTTTCAAGACTTTTTCGGTATATATGGATTGGTGGAGGAAAATGCCCGATGACAAGTGCTCTACTTGCATACCAAGGCAATATTTTGTCCTTCCAAGATCTTTCATCTCAAATTCAGTTTTAAGATATATGACAGCATCTTCAACATCTATAGATGTTCCTACCAGATTCAAATCATCCACATATACAGCAATAACAACAAACCCTGTTTGTGATTTCTTTATAAAAACACATGGAGAAATCTAATTACTTATATATCCATTCTTTTGTAAATAACGACTAAGTCTGTTAATGGAATACATATGACGAGGTTTCTTAAACTCATCCATTTTCAATCCTTCTGGGATTTTCATATAGATTTCACTATCAAGTGAACCATACAGGTATGCAGTAACAACGTCCATAAGACGTGTTTCTAATTTTTCTTTAGATGCCATACCTAATATAAAACGAAAAGTAATTCCATCCATTACTGGAGAATATGTCTCCTGATAATCAATAACGGGTCTTTGAGAAAACCCTTGAGCTACAAGCCGGGCTTTATATCTCATGATTTCATTCTTTTCATTTCGTTTTCTTATGAATACCCATTTATTTCCAACTGGGTTTACACCGATTGGTGTTTGGACTACAGGTCCAAATACTTCTCTCTTACGCAATGAATTTAATTCTATTTGAATTGCGTCTTTCCATTTCAGCCAGTCTTTTCTTTGACGGCATTCATCCACACTTTGTGGTTCAGGATCAGAATTTATGTCGACATCCAATGCCGCAGAATACACAAACACATCATCGATTATGGTCTTACTTCGATCCCATAATTTCCTGTCATGCACATAATTTATTGAAATTTCATGATTACTTAATCCCTCATCTTTAGGGACTAGAATCTCTTCAGGAGATAATACCACTTCAGGGGTATTTGCTACTTCTGGAGCATATGCCACTTCAGGGGCATTTTTCTTTGTTTTTCGTTTTCGTGGTGCAACATCTTTTGTACCGACCGGTCTACCACGCTTTAAGCGCGGATTTGATTCCGTAACCAACTCTTTTGTATTTAATTGTTGAATTGGTACATCTATTCTAGCTGGAGTATTTACTGCAGGTATATGAGATTTTATAATTTTTCTAGAATCGTTAAATGCGTCAGGCATTTGGTTTGCGATATTTTGCATATGAATAATCCTTTTAACTTCAATTTCACATTGACCGGTACGTGGATCTAGAAAATGTAATCCCGATGCATTCCATGTAATGTCAGGATTAGCTTTATTCGAATATTTATCTCCCCCTAAAGGAGGAAACATTGATTCGTCAAAATGACAATATGCATATCTCGCGGTAAATAAATCTCCAGTTAGGGGTTCAAGATATCTAATTATAGATGTCGAATCAAAACCAACGTAGATACCTATTCTTCTTTGAGCTCCCATCTTCGATCTCTGTGGTGGAGCAATCGGCACATATACAGCACTTCCAAAAATTTTGAAGTGAGAGATATTAGGAATTTGACCAAGTACCAATTGTAGTGGAGAATGTTTGTTGTAGGCAGTTGGTCTAATCCTAATAATATTGGCCGCGTGAAGTATTGCATGACCCCAAATGGATGTAGGTAATTTTGCTTTCAACAATAGTGGTATTGCAATAAGTTGAAGTCTTTTGATAAAGGACTCGGCTAATCCATTCTGTGTATGTACATGAGGAACTGGGTGTTCAACTGAGATCCCTACAGACATGCAATAGTCAACAAAAGTTGTAGATGTGAACTCGCCGGCATTATCTAAACGAATTGACTTAATGCAATGATCTGGGAATTGAGCTCGTAGTTTGATTATCTGGGCAAGTAATTTTGCAAAAGCATCATTACGAGTTGAGAGAAGACAAACATGAGACCATCTAGTTGAGGCATCAATTAATACCATAAAGTACCTAAATGGACCAGAAGATGGGTGGATAGGCCCACATATGTCCCCTTGGATCCTTTCAAGAAAATTTGGACTCTCAAGATGAACTTTAGTAGGAGATGGTCGAGTAATCAGTTTTCCTAAAGAGCATGCTGAGCAAGGAAGGTCATTGTTTGAAAGAACTTTAAGATCTCTTAGAGGATGTCCAGTAGAATTCTCTATAATGCGACGCATCATAGAGACACCAGGGTGACCTAATCTTTCATGCCAAAGTGTAAATGATTTTGGGTCTACTAGTTTCGAAGCAATGACATTGTGTGACTCAATGGCTCTAATTTTCATCATATATAATCCTGAAGAAAGTGAGAGAAACTTTTCTAAGATTTTCTTTTTGCTAGAATTAGCTGAAGTGATAAGAAGATATTCTTTGCCAGCCTCGAAAGTGGTTTCGATGTGAAAACCGTTGAGTCGGATATCTTTAAAACTAAGAAGATTTCTAGTGGACTTACTAGAAAATAATGCATTTGGAACACGTAAGTGTGTGCCATTAGGTAAGATAAAACTAGCCTTTCCAAAACCCTCAATTATATTGGAAACACCAGATATGGTCCCAACTTGTGCTTCGGTTTTGGTTAGAAAGGTAAAATATTTTCGGCTCTGTAGAATCGTATGAGTTGTGCCACAATCAGCAATGCATATATCCTCAGAAACCATTCTGTTCATAATTAAGAAACACACTTTTATTCGATAGAAAACATAACACACTACATAGTTTAAAACAAGATAATACACAATATTATAGTAATTTTATGAAACTAATCTTCAGCTTCCCACATGGGAGTTTCATATTCATTTGGATCATTAGTGCTTATTCCACAAGATGTGATTATTGGGGAATTATCTAGTTCATTGTTGGCGAAATTCGTTTCCACCATTTTCCCTTTTGATTTTGTGGATGCTTGATATAGTTTAACAAGATGTTCTGGGATATAACAATTTCGTGACCAGTGTCCCTCCATTCCACATTTAAAACATATATTATCAGTTTTCCCTCCTTGTGGTGCCTTTCCTTTGTTCTGTTTTTCAGCTTGCCACTTCTGGTGACTAGAGCCTTTATGAGGACGAAAATTTCCGCGACCTCGACCTCGTCCACGGTATCGTCCTTGGTCTCGTCCACTTCTATGCCCTCTTCCACGTACATTCTGCTGGAATGACATGTTATTTACTTCGGGTAAAGGGGCAGATCCCGTTGGACGAGATTGATGATTCTTAACCACCAATTCATGATTCTGCTCAGCAACAAGGAGAGTAGATAAAAGATCCCCGAACTTGGTGAATTTGCGCTCCCTATACATCTCTGCTAAGTTGATATTATTGGGATGAAAAGTTGATAAGGTTTTATCGATCTTTCTTTTCTCAGTAACTTTTTCACCACACAAAATGAGCTTAGAACTTATTTTGAATAACGCAGAGCTATAATCCCGGACACTTTTGAAATCTTGAAGTCTAAGATTAGCCCAATCATTTTCAGCTGCAGGTAGATAAACTAGTTTCTGATGATCAAACCTTTCTTTTAAATTTTCCCATAAAATATAATGATCCTCGACTTCTAGGTATTCAGATTTTAAATCTTCATGCATGTGATGTCGGAGAAAAATAATGGAGGTAAATTTTTCTTCAACCGTAGCTTTATTTCCTGCCTTTATCGTATCGCTTAATTTCTTTGAACCAAGATGCAATTTTACATCTTGTACCCACGACAAATAATTATCTCCAGAAATATCCAATGCAACGAACGATAAGCTTGTAAGGTTTGGTATACTAAATCTGAATTTAACATAGAAAGTATTAAATCTTAATGATTGATGTACATAAAATCCCATGCAATAATTAATCTGTATATCATTGTTATCACAAATCTAATATCAAATGGATTTTCACCCGCATGCGGACGTATGCGTATACAGGTTATCTCCGATCAATAAATAAACTTAAATTAGAATATCATGCATATGTTAGCTTATGTACAAAAGTTATTTTTCCGTTTTGATAGTGATATGGGCATATCTCCTTTAAGGCAATTAAGTGCAAAGTTTCTTTTTGAAAGATTCCCGTATAGTAGGCGGATTAACAGACCATGTAAATAAAAAAAATTCGGTGTAGTAGGCGGATTAACCGACCATGTAAATAAAAAAAATTCGGTGTAGTAGGCGGATTAACCGACCATGTAAATAAAAATCCAATATATTAGGCGGATTAACCGACCATATATATATATTAAAATAAAATTATACCTTCTCAGTTCCGGCAGAACTTCGTGCTGATAACGTGTTATAATGTTGTTATAATGTATTCCCTATAACAATAAAGGAGCTAATAATACTTGAGCAATAGATGGAGAAAGAGAGAGTAGAATTTGGTGCAATCTATTTCATTCAGTACTGATCCTATTTATAGAAAAAGGCTAGACCACAAATGTTGACAAAAATGACAATCATCATGATCATCATAAAACACGTTTTGCAACAGATAGGTAATATTGATCAAATTTCAATCTGACGACTGTATCTATGTACATATATAAAATGTGTAAAAGGAAATTTCGTAGAACGTGATTTATCTTCTACGTGATGTAGTGATGTACTCATCTACATCTTTCAAATTTATCGGAAAGAAAAAGCTACATTTTCCATTGTTTAGATTTGTCTATTACTCTTCTCTTTTTTTTTTATTAGCATTTATTTCCAACCATCAAATTTGCATAGCGAAGTAAAGAAGTTTTTTTTAAACAAATCGTACTTGCATTACTTAAATATTATCACTTTCGAATACATGATTAATAAAAACAGGAGGAGTGACAGACCACTCTCCATAGCCTGACATAGAATTTATGCAGCATTTGCAAGCAAAAGAACCACATGATTCGCAGACCGATAATCGAACTACTAGCACTTGATAATTGTGCTTTATTGATTTTGTCCAAGAAATGGTTTTCTGACAACAGCTCGCTCCAACCTGATGTTCCCTCCAACCCTCGAACAAATTCCGAACCCATTGTTCAGAAGCCTCAGTTGCATACATTATGGTTAGAGAAACGACACTCCAACTATCTACATGCCGGATACCAGCTATAGACATGCCGAAAAAGGAAACCCCCAAAGGATGATCAATACCCCAGCTATCTACATGCCGGATACCAGCTATAGACATGCCGAAAGTGAAGAGCCCCCACATGTAATGAACAATCTTTGATTGTGAGTTGTGAGCTCTTGCAATAATCGTCAGCATCCCAGGTTCGATGCGGACTTTCCAGATCTCCCAAAACATGAGCAAAATTATTACCAAACAAACCACTCAAACTCTCACAAGGAGAGACAAACAAACTCTCACAAGGAGAGACAAATAAACCCAATTAATGGATAAACAAGCCAAAAAACTCACAATCCTCACATAAGGAGGTTGATTGTTGAAAGAAATAAAGAAATTAGACAATAAAAGGGGCCTCCGGTCGGTGGATAAACCACCGCCGGAGGAGAAGAGGCTGAAGGAAATGAAGGAGAAGGGGAAAAACTAGAGAGAAAACTTTCGGTGGAAAAGTTTAGTGCAACACTTATTATGGGTTAGGCAAGTAAATAAGTTATGTTCTAGCAATATATGTACTTTGGTAGCCGGTCTTTGGCACCGGGTTGCCAAACTACTATTTGGTAACATGCGGTTTTATAATCGTTGGATGGTTGATCCAACGGTTCTGATTTAAAAAAAATTGTACCGTACTGCAGAAACTTTCTGCGGTACGGAGAAATTACCAAAATGCCCCCTGTTTTCACATCAAAAATCTACTGTTCACCGTACAGCAGAAACTTTCTGCAGTACGAAAAAATTACCAAAATGCCCCCCTATTTTCACACCATAGGCAGGAGCATTTTGGTAATTTCTCCGTACCGCAGAAAGTTTCTGCGGTACGATCTTAATTTTTTTAAATCAGGACTGTTGGATCAACTATCCAACGGTTATAAAACCGTATGTTACCAAACAGTAGTTTGGCAACCCGGTGCTATAGACCGGCACCCATGTACTTTTATGTTGAACCATACTTACATAGTGTTAACTTTATATATGTGTTCATCTTAATCTTTTAAAATTGAAATTTATGTGTGCTTTATCATAAGTTAAAGATATAACTTTAATTTATTAAGTATTAATTAGGTTATCTTATAAATCATTGCTTAAATCTATTATCTTTTATATATATAATACCATAATATGTCACATTTTAATCCATTTAATTTTACAAAAATGCTCCTAAATGTCAAGTCAAGTAAAAAAATATTATGATATAGATGAGGATCGAACCCTTGACATAAGGAATCTACTAATCATGAATTCAAATTCAACATTATGAACACTTAGCTACATGTATATTTGATTAAATTTCATTAGATACATTCATCAGTGTGAGAGTGTCCTATATTTTGTCCTACACTATTTACCTATCAATCATGTGTCTTTTGATCAATATTTGTTTTATAATTTTACATATTATTATTTACATATATACAAAAATCTCTATGTCTACTTCATTTTAATAAAATTTGTATTATTTTATTTCATGCTAAAGTTGAAAAATGTGATTGGATTTTACATAAAAATCATTATTATTCTAATTGTTTATGAAAGCACAAATAGAACATGTCCAATGCATACACATTGATTCAAATAAACTTTATAAATTTCATAAAAATAGTGACCAAGTCAAAAATAAGATATAAACATAAAGTGAAAGCACTACGATGCATGTACTTGCATTAAAAGAACATGTCTAATACATGCACTTGTCTTAAAATAAATTTTATATACTTGGCATTTTTAAATAGCGATCAAATCATAAATAAGATATGTATTTTTCAACCTCTAATCAACCCAAATTTTAGTTATTTAAAAGTCAAAATCATAATAACAAGAAAGAATTAGTAATTTTTAAGTCACATTTTGAAAACATAAATGTAATATGACTTACTAAAATTAATAAAATTGAGAATAAAATAATTATGAAAGTGAGGTAAAAAGTATTAAAGATATTGTATAATTATACAGTTTATAATATCTGGATAAGAAATGTGATAATAAAATCTTAGTACTCATTTAAATTCTGAATGATCTTATTCTTTGTTATTGCTTGTCTTCTTAGAAAATATATTTTTTACAATATTTCTAAACTACCGTCCTAACTGACAGACGCATCGCTTTCTCCCAAATCTTTATGGGAGATTCGAATACTTAATCGATACATGTGATCTGAATTGCAAGTTTGGAAGAGTCGATTACTAAACCGATGCATGTTAATTATGACCTAATACGTTTGTGACTCGTGTATGGTCAAATTTTTCATATCAAATTCTAGGCATGTATCCTAGAAAATTAATCGGATATGTAGTAATTACAGCATATGAGGCCCGAGGTAACTAGCAGATATGAAATGATAAATTATGATAGGGCAACATGCCACATTTTAATCTATCAAATTTTACCATTATGTTTCTTAGATTGTTATGATTTACCATAGCATCCTCTGAAATTAAAATCTAAAGTATATTAAAATTGCGTCATATAAGTGATAACTGAACCTTTAACATCTATAACAATAACCTTATTTTTATGAATTCATTTTCTATAAATCCATAAAACGAATTATTGAAGTTTCAATAATACTTAATAGTAGTATTAAATCAAAAGTCACATTCATATAATCCCATAATATATAATTGTGTGCAAATATAACAGTTCAATAGATTATGAGATAATCATCCTAATAAACTTATGAAAAACGTTGAAAGTACATTCGTTAATCATTTTTCTAACTCCAGTCGCAAGAAAGACATCAACACTCTAAAAACAACAATCAAAAGATAGAGAGACAAAATAACGGCCTCTTTAGGTACATATTTCAAATGATTTATGCATACCTAAAAAGATATTTATCGTCACAATAGGATCATCGAACATAACATCAACGCACGAGAAAAATAATAAAACTCATATCGTAAACTAGAGCATTCCCGTGCCTTGCACGGGTATTGAAGCTAGTTTTAATAATATCTCTAACTTATAAAAATAATACCTATATTGTTGAAAATGAGTTTGCAATATAAAAGAGGTTAATGTAATCACTTTTTCTTCTTTTTCTTGATTTTTCGTAGCTATTGAAATAAAACAAAGATTATATATATGTGTGTGTATATATATATATATATATATATATATATATATATATATATATATATATATATATAGGCAAGTGCTCAAATGAGAACCACTCTTAAAATGAGAACTTAGTCCCCAAAGCATATCACCAAAATCCAGCAGAATCACCAAATCGTTAAAATTAATAAAAAAATTAAAAAATCAAGTCTGTGCTTACATCATCATGATGACATCACTGTTGACATGGCAAAAATATTTCCCGCCAAAATTTTGGTGATTTGGAAAAATTTCCCGCCAAAAAAAATTGGTGGTTTAGAAAAATTTCCCGCCAAAAAAATTGATGGTTTGGAAAATTTTCCCGCCAAAAAATTGGTGATTTGGGAAATTTTCCCGCCAAAAATTTGGTGATTTAGAAAAATTTCCCGCCAAAAAATTGGTGATTTAGAAAAATTTCCCGCCAAAAATTTTGGTGATTTGGAAAAATTTCCCGCCAAAAAATTGGTGATTTAGAAAAATTTTCCGCCAAAAAAAATTGGTGGTTTGGAAAATTTTCCCGCCAAAAAATTGGTGATTCGGAAAATTTTCCCGCCAAAAAATTGGTGATTTCGTGGGGCCCCACTACCACGTCATCATGCTGATGTCAGCAGTGATGTCATGCTGACGTCAGCATTGACGTGGCACTGAAAACTAATATTTTTTATGATTTGGTGATTCTGCTGAATTTTGGTGATTTACTTTAGGGACTAAATTCTCATTCTAAGAGGTTCTCACTAGAGTAGCTCCCTATATATATATATATATATATATAGGCTCATGCTCGAGGGAGAACCTCCTTAACTGGGAGAACTGAGAGACTACCTTGTTAGCCATTGATTACATTCTGACCGGATGGTTGTCAATTAATCACAATTTAATTTAAAATATAATACAAACATACCTTATTTACATTAACAAGGGCAAAGTAGGTAAGCTTAGTCTAAACATTTCACAGAATCAATCAATGTTGATTGATTGCAATCTATTCTTTCATCCTTCATCCCAATTAATTGTTATATTTTTTGGAAATTTGAAGATCTTTGTTGTTTTGGAAACAACATATTGTGTAAATCAATAACATTATTATCTAAAATCATTATAAATTTGTATAAAATATTTTCTTGAATTCACACCGTTGAACATATTTCTTTTTGGTTATCAATGGAGAACATGAATGTTGTTCATGTTAGTCAAAATTAATGTTCATGGGGCTGATGGGGCATTTAGAAATGAGGGTAACCCTAATGGGGTGGGGGTTATTGTTAGGGATCACAACTGAAGGTTTATTTGGGGTTTTCTGGGTTCGTTTAAAGATATGACATCCATCCAAGCACAACCCTGGGCCATTCATAAAGGGATGGTATTTGTGTACTCTAATGAGTATTATAAAGTGCTTATTGAAACAGATAATATTGAAAGCCTTTGATGTGATTGATGACTAGGAGATTGAAGCGGCGATGCAACAGGACCTAAGAAAGGCTCTACATCATATAAATATGTGTAATCCAGATGAGGAGATATTGAATGAAGCTGATTGTGAAATCTTTATGGTTTCTTCTGATGCCAATCATATTGCCAGGTAGCTTGCTAACTATGGTTTGAACTATTTTTCTAGATTATCTGAGATCACTAAGTCAGATAAAGGCAAACGCAAATTGATTGGTGATGCATCGTTTATAATAACAATGGTCTATTTTCTATAGAAACAATTTAGTCTTTTGAGGATAGTGGCAGTCGTCCAAAGGCTACTGGAAAAAATTGTTTTGATTTGGATGTTAGAGTTGCTAAAGGTTATTTCTGGGAAATTGGCTTGAATCGGTTACTCTTGCAAAGGTAGAAGAAAACAAAAACAAGGCAATTGATTTAGGAGGCTCTAGTTCTGCTGCTACGGCTCAAGTTAGTGAGGATGTTGCTCAGGACCTCATTTGAAGTGTTGGCAAGTTGGGCTCAGAATGAGGAAGGGGCAAAGTTTTGTTTCGGGGATAGGTTCTATTTCGGTTTTTGCTGGCAATGTGGTCTTAGTTGTTATGTCTTTAAGTCATGTTTTTTATGTGTTAGTTTTAATCTGCTCTGTGTGGTTGTTTCACTAGTTTGTCTAGTGATTGATACGATGTAAGTGTGGTTTATAAGTAATGAGAATTTCGATTTATAAAAAAAACTATATTATTTCAAGAAAGTTGTGCAATGAATTGAATTTTGTTATTTTGATTATTAACATCAAGTGGTTATACAAGTAGGTATAGAACACTGTGCAAAATCTTGTATTTTTTTAAAAAGAACACATAATAAAACACCAAGATGGAATATCAAATATTTCCATAATTTTCATCTAACAATACTTTTGCAAAAGATTTTTATATGATTCCAATATTTTTGTTTCCTTAAATGTTTCTTTAAACATAATTTATATAAACTTTCCATAAATTATTTAAAAACACTTACTTTACGTTGTATACTATTTAATATTTTGTTATAAAAGGAAAGAAATCAAAGCATATTTAATAGGATAATACATCTCTTTTAAAAGAAAACAAGTCAAGAAAATAATTCATATCACATAGCGACTATAAAAGAATACGATAAAAATAAATTTTATTAAATTTACGAAGAAATGACACATGAATGCTATTATATGGAAGGAATATATTTGATTGGATTGCTCGATCTAAATTGAATTAACGTTTATTATATACAAGTTATAAATCATTTTTGGAAACAAAATAACTCATAATAATGATGATCGTCACTTGATATTGACTATTCTCCCCTTTTTTTTAGAAGTCTTCTTCCCATATCTTACTCATAGCATTTAAAATCGATATTATAAAATCATTTTGTGTTCTATTCAAGATTCGAGATAATCTTATACACAAGAATCATGTATTTTGTTAGATTGTTACTATCTATATAGGAGGAACATATAATGATTCTTCTAGATATTCGAAGTAGTTTTTTTTTTTTTGAGATTTCACAAAAAAAATGGGTTTCTATTTGTTTATATTTTTAAACTACTTAATATGTGTTACATATTTTTTAATATGCGTTATATTAATTTATCAAAAAATTATTAATTTTTTATTAATTTATTAAAGATTTTGTTAAGTGATTTTACTAATTTTTTAACACCACTCCATTATCAAGTCAAATCGTGGAAATTTGTTTCAATAGTATACAAATATTAATGAATCTTAAAATTGCAATCAATTAAAATCATTGGAATATTTTTTACTCTAATATATTGTTAGATAATATCCTTTATATTAATTACAATGTTGTTTTATAGCCCAATTGTGTATTTTACGTAATTCTTTAATCGATAAATGATAAAAGAGTCTAAAACTCGATTAAAATTCGATAATATTTAATTAATAATATTTTATCAATATCACACACATACATATTGTGTGTATGATTTAAAATACATGTGAATGTATGGCCTAATGATATGAAGATGCACAATTTAACTCGATGTTCAAAGTTCAATCACCATTGAAAATAATACTTCTATATATAAATAAGAACTTAGGGGTAAATTGGTGCTTTCAAATCATGAATAAAATACATTATGCATTTCACATTTTTTCTTTATATAAACCCAAATATTGTCCCGCTTAAGCGTTACACACAGAGATATAATGTGTATTATAAATATTCAAAGTCAAGATGACTATATTTTATGATATATATATTTAATAGAGCAAATGGGGGGTTCCATGAGTAAATTTATTCATATAAAAAGTCATATTAACCCCTACTAATTCTATTTATGTTATATTTACGGGGGATATTTAGGTATTACAACACTAACATATTTATTACATAATAATAACTAATATGAACTAATATGCATTTATTATTATGTAATTAATATTTGTATATATCTTTGTATCCTTGTATCCATCCATGTTAACTCTATATATTTATATTTCGAAGTATGGTTTTGATCTTAACATTGACCTATTTATTATATATGATTCAAGTTTAATTTAACAAAAACAAAGCATATCAACCAGAATTATAATTTGAATGTCACGATCGTATATTGCATAAATTCTGTTTTCTCACAACAATTGCTGCGAAGATATGAATAATCGAAAATATCAACAATCCAACCCTACGTGATCACGAGTAATTCTTAAATATTTGTAATCTAGAGCATGCTCGTGCCTTGCACGGGCTACAAACCTAGTTTCAATAGATTACTTACATAACCTTATCACGGTGAAATATAAAGAATGAGTAAAAAAAACTTACTCCAACAATTTTTTTAGTTTTTTAATTTTATTTTATGCACTGTGACATTCCTAAAAGCTAGAAATTCAGTAAACAAAAGGTCAAGGATTAATAATCTATTTTAAACATAATTTCTTTTAAATAACTAAAAAAATTCATATTTCAAATTATTTTACAAATAAAAGAAAAATTTATCAAAATACCTCAATTTTTATGTTTTTTTTATACAAAATAACCATTTTCAAAAACGTAACCAAAATAACCATCTCATCAGCGTCATGGATGATATTCCACCATACTGCACTATAAATGAATATCCGAGCTAATATTCCCACCTAATACTCCACAATAGTGGAAAGCTTCACCCGCCCTAATAAAAGGGCCTTAAATGTTTTCTCGCACTGGGTCTCCATGTGGCCAAGATCGACCCTGATTTTTCACAAAAACTTAACTGGAATGTTTTGTCTTCGTTTTGTTTCTAAGAGCCCGTTTGGGTAATTTTAAAAAAGTGACTTATGATTTAAAGTTGTTTAAAGTCAAAAAGTGATAAGTGAAAATTGTCTTTTTGGATAATTTCATATTTTTGACAACTTATAAGATATTAAAACTATACAAATGAAAATAAAATTTATAAATTGAAATTTAAATGATAATATTAACTTGGGAAATCTACAAAAATATATATATATATTTTGTAATTATTTACGTTTTTACTTTGGCCTGACTTTTGTTTCATTTTTATATTTTCGTTTTTTCATTTTTACTGCTACATTCAGTTTTTATAAATATTTTTTCTAAAAATACGATCCACCCGCCCAACTCCATCTTCTATCAGCCTCACCCCCACCGACTAGCCACCAACACTTTCGTCACATCTCCGGTCACCACCAACATCATCACCTCTGGCGCATCTCCGATCTCCAGCGCCGCAGGCATCATTCTCCACTCCATCGATCTCCACCCGATCTCCATCCATCTCCATCGATTTCCACTCCATCTCCGTCGATCTCCACCTCCATCTCCGTCCATCTCCACTCCATCTCCGTCAATTTCCACTTCAGTTCTTTCTCTCTCAATTTTTATCTATCTATATGATGTTTGTTTACTTTTTATGTTTTGTTGTGAAAAGATTCATGTTAGTTTAAGTTTAATTTATTTTTGATTGGAAATTTATGATAGTTAGAGTCAATTGATGATAGTTACAGTCACCATAATTAGGTTATATATTTGTGTTTTAGAGATGGTAGGTGATGTTAGTTGCATTGTTAATCATTAAACAATTAACTTCTACAAACATACAGATCCAAGAATTATATCCACATTAAGTATCAAATACGATCTTAAAATAATCTCAACTTGCATTCGGGGGGGGGATCGTATTTGAAGGTGAATGTGAAGGTTTCTCCTTGTTGCTGCTAGTGGTCGTGTTCTTGCTCTCGTTCATTTCATTCAGTACTTCAAGTTGGATATGAGATGATTGAGAAAGCACTAGAAATCAGAAATATACATAAAGCTGAATCTAAGCCTGAGATGACTTGGAATCACATGGAGTTGTCTGTGATGCTAGAGCATTTTCAGGCTCATGTTGCTCCTACTGATGTTGATCTAGGAGTTAGTGTTCCGAGACTGTGAAGCTCAACGATGGGATTCCAGTTAAATTTGATGGTTATATGAGGGCATCCGTTGATACAAAAGTTTTTTTGAGAGGCAAAAGATAGATTAAGATTTTTAAAGACATTACTAGAGACCGCAAGGATGGTATGAACACTTGCAGTTCTGCCAGCTAAAACCTTTATGCTGCTAGATATGGGACTCTTCATGTGTATCAGTGAGCGTTGCTTCTGTAATTCTTATGGTAGCATTTTTTTTTTTTTGCAAAACTTATGGTAGCTTTTAAAATTGCATGTTCTTGGGATCTTGTACTTTGAATAATGCAATATTTGGTGTTTTTTTTTTTTTTTGCATTCTTTAATCAAATTTGTGCATGTTCTGTCATTGTGCTTATAGTTTGAAGTATTAAGTGATCACAGTTATTTCTTGAGACTGATTACTGATACCATATTACAGAATCTGTGTATGAATTTCTTATGTCAATGACTCATTGTGCTTCTTTTCTATTTTAGCTTTTTTGATGGGACTAGAGGTCACTCCGTCCAGACATATTTAGCCCATCCATCGAGTAAATTAGGAGATTAGTTACCTCTTATGGCTAAAGAAACTGATATCATATACCATTGTCAAAATTTGACAAAAATGACCTAACAAGGTTTTAAAATTATTATCAGAGTTAGCTATTTGTATCAGTTGCAACTTTTGCAACCTAGTTTGCAACCATTTGCAACCAACCATGGTTCCTTATGTACATCTTTTAATAGGCCCCGCTTGGGGCACTAATATTTTAATTAAGGGGACAACTCCACATCTAAAAATAAAAGAAATAAGTACTTTGCAGTAGTAGCTATCTCAAGTTTCCAATATGAGTATGCACTTTACCTGCAATGTCTAATATTACTTTGTCTAACAAAAAATAATAGCAAATTCATGTATTCAGGGCCGTCTTCAGCATTTTGGAGGCCCTAGTCTGGAATTATATTTTTTTAACCTTTAAAAATTTACAAATAAAAAAAATGAAAATCACAGTAACATATTAGTTCTGAATGTCAAACAAGATAAAATTATAGTATCAAGTTAACACTAAGAAATTGCAATTATTCTCGATTTTGAATGTACAAAATCTCAAATTAAATCACTATAATTTAATTTAGCTAACATTTTAATTTTAATGGACAACATAGCCAAATCAATCAGTCTCTCGTCACTGAATGGTTTATTGAAAATAATTACTATCAACTTCAATTTTTGAGAAATTTCTTCATTGAGTCTCTCGTCACTGACATGGTTGAATATCGAAGATAATTATTATCAACTTCAATTTTCGAGAAATTTTTCCGAAGTAGCAACTGCAACCCATGTATTTGGAAAAACAACACCCATTTTCTTGATTTAATCCAACACTCTAAAATAGATGGGCCTCTAAAAAATAATTGAAAAGTATTTTTTAATAAGGCTTTTTTTTATACAAATAGATAAGCCTTTAAAATTAAAATTAAGTGCTATAATTTAGAATTGAGTTAAAGAAATTTTTTAGTAAATAAAGTTAAAATTAACATAATATAAATATTATATTTAAATATTTATGAAGGACACCTAGAAAATGTGGCCCTAACTATTTGGAGGCCCTAGGCAAGAGTATGTGAATACTCCCCCTAGAGCCGGCTCTGCATGTATTCCTACTATCTTGCTTTTAAAAGAACACGGTGCCACTATTACTGATATAAATTATGCACTCTTAATTTGATCTAACATGGTCCCTTTAGATCCATTTGACATTGATGTTTGGCCCGTGTATTTGCGGCTGATATGATATAATGAGAGGAATATTCCAACATTTTTTCAAAAGTCACTGTTATTTCCTGTTTAGAGTGTAAAACAGCATCACCATTGCCTACTCTTTTCGGACAAACCTCACTCAAAGCCGATAGCAGTTACATGGTACTACAAAATAAAGAGGGTGTAAACTAAAGTAAATTCCTCTTTAACGATTGATCTTGGAAACCATCTCGATCTCATCCTTCTTCTTGATCGCATAACTGCGTGATGCATAGATTGAGGATTAGTAAAAAATATGATTCTCCGTAGAGCAGGCCCCACAGGGGCACCCATCTTGATAGTCAGTTTTAACTATTTTTATCAGTTGTAACTTTTGCAACCATGTTTGCAACTTCTGCAACCTTGTTTGCAACTTCTACAACCATGTTTGCAAAGGTTGCAAACATGGTTTCAACTTCTGGAATCATGGTTGCAAAGGTTGCAAACATGGTTGCAACCAGAGTTACAGAAGTTGCAAACATGTTTGCAAGTTTGCAACTTATTTGTATCAGTTGCAACTTATGAAAATTCATATTAGACATATTTCAAGAGTTAGAGTTAATTGTTTGTATCAGTTGCAACCTTTCAAGTCTTGTTTGCAACTTCTGCAACCATGTTTGCAAAGGTTGCAACCATGGTTACAACTTCTGCAAACATGGTTGTAAAGGTTGCAAATACGGTTGCAACCATGATTGTAAAAGTTGCAAACATGTTTGCAACAATATTGCAACTTATGCCACAACATTTGAAACTTATACAAAAGTATTTGAAACTTTTCTTTTTTAAACCATTTTTATCATTTGCAACTTATGTAACCATGTTTGCAACTTATGCAACCATGATTGCAGAAGTTGAAAACATGTTTGCAATCATTTTGAAACTTATATCAGAATATATACAACTTACACAAACGTATTTGCACCTTATGCAAAAGTATTTTCAATTTAATTAACTTAGCAATTCTACTCAAAAGAAAAAAAAAACTTAGCAATTCAGAAACACACGTCATATCAGTTCCATTGCTACTTTCAACTTAATTAACTTAGCAATTCAGATACATGTCATATCTGTTCCATTGATATTTGTAATAGCATTTGCAACTTTAATTTCTAAATAACTAATTTATTTATTAGATAAATTAGGACAACACCTCGTAAATTTATAAAGATCTAAAAAGAATATACAAGTGTGAGAGAACTCCTCTCAAATAAAAAATCTTTTGGAACAACCTCCAAAAAGACAAAACAAAACACACTCCAAAAAAACAGCCGTGACACTCCCCACTTCTTCATCACCATTAAAGGGAATAATTCATTTTCTTCCCTTTGTACACCCGTCCGGGAGAAGTTCCAGCTTCAATTGAACCAAGAGCTCTATGACTCTTGGATTCGTCAGTCATTAGCCCTTTTTTGAAGTTCCATCTCTTGATACCACCTGGTAAGAAAAAAAAAATACAGAAGGTCGGTTCTGATACAAATTTAATTATGACAAATGAGTAAATGACAATCCACCTTGTTGCTTCTGCATTGAGACATGCATATACTTTTATATTTCTAAAGACAATATGATTCTCCGTAGAGCAGGCCCCGCAGGGGCACCCATCTTGAAAGTCAGATTTAACTATTTTTATTAGTTGCAACCATGTTTGCAACTTCTAAAACCTTGTTTGCAACTTCTGCAACCATGATTGCAAAGGTTGCAACCATAATTGCAACTTCTGCAACCATGGTTGTAAATGTTGCATACATGGTTACAACCATGGTTACAGAAGTTACAAACATGGTTTCATATGAAACGAAAATACAGAATTTGCAACTTTATAAAAAACCAAGATATAGAATTTGAAACTTCATATCAGATAAACACTCCTCTCAAAGGAAAGAAAACCAGCTCCTGCAAAAAGTCCACTTGACATCAGGCTTTGGAACATACTAACTCAAACCATAAAACCAGAACCAGACTCTATTTACACTCCATCACAACACATACTCGCCTAACAGAAGAATACCCCACCTCACCTGAGTTAAGCAACATTGCCCTGCATACAGAAACATCATGCAAACCAATACTAGAAAACAGAACTAGAACTGATTTGCAGAGCAACATGTAAAAAATGGGCAAACCCAGCACCAGAGCAAATACAAATGCACCAACACACCATCCTGACAAACCGCATTAATATTCTCAAAATTCACATTCTCAGGCAACACAAACTTCCTTATAAACCTCCCAACCTTCCTCTCCATCCTCACATACTTAACCCCTTCCTCCTCTTCCCTCTTCCGCTCTCCACACACCACACACCACCTTCTCATCATCCACATTGACCTTGATATCACCTGATTTCAATCCAGGCATATCAACCTAAAACGCATTCCATCAGATTAACGAAAAATAACGTAAGCTTACGAAACAACAAATGACAGTACAAATTTTGCCTTTTCCCTTAGAAAATCTTAAAATTACATCGAAACAAACTATTACAACGACACAACTTACGCCTTCTAAATTACGGTTCGATCACATAAATAACATCGAAATCTCTCCGTAATCAAACAACTAAAAACCTAACAACAGTACGAGATTTGGGCGTTAAAATCCATAAAAAATGAACAAACTATTAGGAATTGAAAAACACATAGTGTATGCATAATTCTAATCAATCAAACACTAAGTAACATATATGAGATTCATTAATACATATTTATATACATGGATCAATTCGATTTGTAAAAATTAAATTGGGGAATAAATCATGTGAATTGATAAAGATAGACAGAGATAGATACAAGATACGTATATGAGATATGTGAAAACGAAATAAAGAAAGCAAATAAGAGAGTTCGAAGAGGTCGTACCGGTTTCAAGCTTTTTTGCAAAGAGGGAGGGAGGGAGATTAGTACAGACTACAGTGTTAGTCACAGAGGCATGCCTGAATACATCTAATAACAAGCCTAAGTATGTGTAATGCTATGCATTACCTACATGACCTCTTAACTGAGGGAACCTCTAGTTGTAGAGTTTCTACTTGTTTGTACTATGTAATAGGCATCAAATTCTATCTGTGTAACTGTACCTACTAAGTCAAGAATAAAGCTTGAAAGAAGTTCTAAGGTTCATGCCTCAAGCAAGGAAATGAAGACTGTCAAATAATCACAGTTGGGATTTGAAGAAATGAAGAATTTGCCTAAGTACCAATTCGAGAAGTACATTTGTCTATTCGAGAAGTCTAGCATTCGAGAAGTCTGAAGTTCGATATCTCAGAAGACACTATTCGATATCTCTGAATACACTATTCGATATCTCAGGGATTCGATATGTCAAAATGCTCTATTCGATATCTCAAGGAGTCCCAGAGAAAAGAGCTATTCGAGAAGTGATTCGATATGTCAAGATAACACTATTCGAGAACTCAGAGTTATAGATCAAGTCAACTCCAGTTCTCGAATCACTTACTTAGTCACTTCTCGAATACATTCTTGAGGACAAAATACTGAAGAATTGTACAAGTCAGAAACCTGCAACAAGCCAGGATACTTTATTTGACTCTGTCCTATAAAGCATGCTGGAAAGCCTACAAAGAAGCTTGGAGAGATAAGACAAGGGACAAGGAGCTGAAGAAGTGGATCTAAACAGGCTTTTCAAAGTCAAATCTGTAGCCGTTTGGACTCTTACTAAAATGAGATAGACAGACTGGAAAGTGCTTTTGTTTTACCTACCTCATTTGTAGCAAGGGGGTGTATCCATGTCTATAAGGATACAGCCTCACTTCCTTAGCTAAAAAGGTTTTGAAGTTTCTCAAATATATCCAGAAAATATCTCTCTGAGAAAAACGAAGCTGAGAATACTATCATTTGTATTCACAGATTGTAGCAACATTTTAATCTAATAAAATATTAGATTAGAGTGATATTGTGTTGTGTTTGTGTTTAAATTATCCGCATCTTCATATCTCACACACTCATCACTTATCTTGCTGCAAAGATTCAAAACCGAAGAAAAACTCAAGAATCCATTCACCCCCCCCTCTGTATTCTTTTACTGTATTCAATACTCAACAAGTGGTATCAGAGCAGGCTGTTTAATCTAAACAGAAAACGATCATGAGTTCGAATACACCAAAGACTACAGGTACGGTAAAGGTCCCTAAATTCGACAAAGAAAATTACAACCTCTGGAAAATAAAAAT
Source organism: Saposhnikovia divaricata (assembly GCA_036435485.1). Taxonomy (NCBI): domain Eukaryota; kingdom Viridiplantae; phylum Streptophyta; class Magnoliopsida; order Apiales; family Apiaceae; genus Saposhnikovia; species Saposhnikovia divaricata. Next base: position 213,076,230 of record CM071597.1, on the reverse strand, counting down.
GTTGTTGTTCATCAAAGCTGCCAATCCTCTCTACCCTGACATTCTCAAGAATGGTCCATTCATACCACAACAAGAAGTTGCTGAATCCACAGTGGGCGCAGTAGTCATTCCTAGATCATACGTTCCAAAAGAGCCATCCAAATGGACGGACTCAGAGAAGGAAAAGATTGCCCTAGACAGCCACCTCATGTTGTTAATCATAGACTCCTTGGATATGTCGATGTTTGCCAACGTAGCATCATGCAGATCAGCCAAGGACATGTGGAATCACATCGAGGTGTTATGTGAAGGGACAGAGGAGGTAAGAGAAAATAAGAAACAGATACTGGTCACACAGTATGAGGCGTTCATGGCACAGCCCAAGGAAAGTATCACTGATGTGTTTGAAAGATTTCACAAGCTGGTGACTGAGCTCCAAATGAATGGGAAGGTTTACAGCACTAAGGAATTAAATATGAAGTTTCTACTATCGTCACCAAACCATCTAGAGCAAAGGGTCATATCTCTAAGAGAAAGAGATTTGAACAAAGTCACGTATGATGTGCTCTATGGGGTTTTAAAGACACACGAGCTTGAGTTGCTTCAAAAGAGGGCTATCCAAGCTAACCAAGGCAGAATGATAAACACATCCTGTGCCTTGATTGTCAACAAATCTATTCAAGACCTGGAAGCATCTGCAAGTCAGCTGAGAATAGAAGAGATAGTAGATGACGAAGAAACTGAGGAAGTAGTGACTGAACCTTCTGATGACAAGGAAGAAGATGAGTTCTACACTCTTGAAGAGCTGGATGGCATGGAAAATACATCATATGCTTTTATGGCCAGAAAATTTCCAAACATCAGATTCAAGAGGAATCAGCCCTTCAAGCCTAGACCTCAAAATCATTCATTCAACAAGGGCAAGGCACCTATGAAAACAAACAAGAACAGATTCAAAACCAGCTATGTGGATAGGTCATCTGTAAGATGTTATAGATGCAATGACCTAGGGCATTTTGCCAGTGAATGCAAGAAGCCTAAAAAGAAGGATAAGGAGTTTCTTGAGCTTGAAGCTAAGTATGAGGCCCTTCTAAAGAAGCAGACACCAGGTAAGGCTTACATAGCTGAAGGGAAGTGTTGGGATGATTCTGACAGTGATGGGGAAGAACAAGAATTCTGCAACTATGCCTTGATGGCCAATTCCAAGGAAGAACCATCTGCATCAGACTCACAGGTACCATCTCTCACTACCATAGACATGTCTGTTTCTGAATATAAATCTTTGGTTGAACAACTATCCGTTGAGATGTTTAACATTCATACTAGTATGACTGCTGCTAATGAAGAGATTGCTAAACTGTCTACCAGGAATGAACTGTTAAATAAGAGAAATGAGGAACTAGAGCTAACTACTGTGCAAATAGAAAATCTTAAACAAGAGATTGAGTATCTAAAGAACAAAGTTCTATGTGCTAGTCAAGTTGAGAAAGCTCTTAGGGATGAATTAGCTGAAAATGAATTTAAGTTGAAAACATTTAAGAATTCCTCTAGTCTATTGCAGTCTTATCATGAGAAAAATCTAGCTAGACCTAAGGCTGCCATTGGACTTGATTATGACACTCTTAAACAGAGGAAAGGCTATGCAGTCATTGAAGATGACATTGTTGTTCAAGAGGAGGTGCCTCAGGTTTTGAAAAAGACTGAGAATCCAATATTTAAAACACCAACACTTGAGATTGATGAGGATGCCTTACTCATCAAGCAAATGTTGGAGGATGAAGATGAGGCACAATCAAATGAACAACAAGCATCCTCTGAGAGTAAGAATGTCAAAACCAAAGCCAAGGAGCCAGTAGGAGGTAGACCTAGACTTGAGAAACCTGTAAAGTTTGTTTCAGCTGGAAATTATGAGACTAAGAAGAAAGTGACTAATAAGAGACCAAACAGGAATGGCAAATTAGGGATTAACAAAGATAACAACTATGCTTATGTGCCAAATGCCCCTAGGAAAGTTTGTCAAAACTGTTTTAGCTCTAATCATTTGACTCATGCTTGCAAGAAACCATCTGGTAGTGTTGCTAAACCATTCTATGATTGCTCTGTGCCTTTAAGACATAGAGACTCTCCTTTCTGTGATAAACTTGATTGTATGCCATGTAACATGAATGTGATGACTAGTTGTTTTAATTTGAGAAGACAATTCATGGAGGGCTGTATCAATCATAATGTTCACACACACTACACAAGGACAAAGTCTTCAAGTCCTCCTAAAGTTAGGAAGGTACCTCTGTCACCTAAGTCTAAGAACCCTGATTCTAAGACTCCCAACAGTGACAAGAAGACCAACATCAAGAAAACTGATAAGCATGCTGATTTTGATAAAACTGTCACTAAGTCACATGGACCCAAACTCGTTTGGGTACCAAAGGAGAAGTAATACTTTTGTGTTTGCAGGGCAAAGAAAGTAAAAAGAAAGTCATGTGGATTTTGGACAGTGGATGCTCAAATCATATGACTGGTGATATGGCCCTGCTATCACAGTATGAGGAAAAGGCTGGCCCAATGGTTGCTTTTGGAGATGACAGCATCGGCAACACACTGGGATATGGCAAGTTGGAAATTGGAAATGTCATCATTGAGAATGTAGCACTGGTCAAGGGGCTCAAGCATAATCTACTGAGTGTTGGTCAATTCACTGACAGAGGCTTCAAAGTGAACTTTGACAAAGATGAATGTTTGATCACCCACAAGAAGACTGGTGATTTTGCTCTGTCTGGAGTAAGGAAGGGAAGCCTGTTTGTAGCCAATTTGGACTCTGCAAGCAAGGACACAATTTGTTGCTTCTACTCAAAAGCATCAAATGAAGACAGTTGGCTGTGGCACAAGAAGCTATCACACCTGAACTTCAAAGCCATTAATTCCCTAGTCAAAAGAGAGTTAGTGAGAGGCATGCCCACACTTGAATTCTGTCAAGAAGGAGTGTGTGAGGCGTGTCAAAAGGGAAAAATGAAAAGATCAAGCCACAAGTCAAAAACAGTGACATCTATAACCAAGCCCCTGCAACTGATTCATATGGATTTGTTTGGGCCTGTCAATATTATGTCACTAGGAAGGAAGAAGTATGCTCTAGTGATGGTTGATGATTTTACAAGGTATACATGGGTAGAATTTCTGGCATCAAAGGATGAGGCTCCACAAGTAATCATTGAGCACATAAAGAAAGTTGACAAAGAAGCAAAGGCCATAAATGCAAGTGTGATTGCATTAAGAAGTGATAATGGGACAGAATTCAGAAATGCCATGCTTGGAGCATTCTGCAAAGAAAATGGTATTTCTCAACAATTCTCAGCTCCAAGGACTCCACAACAAAATGGAGTTGTTGAGAGAAAGAATAGGACTCTGATAGAGGCTGCTAGAACAATGCTACTTGATGCAAAGATGCCTACATGTTTTTGGGCTGAGGCTGTGAGCACTGCATGCTACATCCAAAACAGAACCCTCATCAACAAAAACACTGGAAAGACACCTTACAACTTGATGACTGGAAAGAAGCCTACTCTAAAGTATGTTCATACTTTTGGAAGCAAGTGCTTTGTGCTAAAAGATAATTCAGAATATGTTGGAAAGTTTGATGCAAAGGCATTTGAAGGAATCTTTCTTGGCTATTCTATGGAAAGAATTGCATACAAAGTTTATGTCATTTGTCAAAAGAAAGTAATGGAGAGCACAGATGTAACATTTGATGACAGCAAACTACCTGGATTAGAAGAAGCCAATGATGAAGATAAAGATCCCTTGAGGTTTGACAATCTAGATGATTCTGATGAGGAGATTGAAAGTGAATCTGAACTCATAATCCAACAAACTCAAGTGAATGAAGAACCTGTGTCAACCAACAATGAAGAAACAAGCATCCAAGATACACCTGTGAGGAGTGACAACTTCACAGGGGGAGGAAATGCAGATGATCATGATCTAAATGATGAAGCAACATCAAGGATGAGAAATCAATCTGAACATACAAGGAAATGGGATAGATCACACACTGCAGATCAGATAATTGGAAATCCAAATGCAGGAGTAAGGACAAGGAGAGCAACTATAAATGAATGTCTCTATGGCTGCTTTCTATCCCAAGTTGAGCCTAAGAAACTTGATGATGCATTGTTGGATCCTGACTGGATAATTGCTATGCAAGAGGAGCTAAATCAATTTGAAAGAAGCAAAGTATGGGAACTAGTGCCTGCACCAAAGGATAGAACCGTTGTTGGAACTAAATGGGTTCTAAGGAATAAGATGGATGAAAATGGTGTAGTCATAAGAAACAAAGCAAGGTTGGTTGCAAAAGGATACTCTCAACAGGAAGGTATTGACTATGATGAGACCTTTGCCCCTGTTGCTAGACTAGAAGCCATCAGAATTTTCTTGGCATTTGCTGCACATTCTAATTTCAAGGTCTATCAAATGGATGTCAAGAGTGCATTCCTGAATGGGGAGTTGGAAGAAGAAGTATATGTGCAACAACCACCTGGCTTTGAGGATCCACAGTTTCCCCACTTTGTCTACAGATTACTTAAAGCATTGTATGGACTCAAGCAAGCTCCTAGGGCATGGTATGACACACTATCACAATTTCTACTGGAGAATCAATTCACTAGAGGCACACTGGACAAGACACCCATGGCCACTGCCACCAAGTTAGATGATGATGCTAAGGGCAAAAAGGTAGATATCTCAATCTACAGAGGCATGGTCGGTTCTCTACTCTACCTCACTGCTAGTAGGCCAGATATCATGTTTGCTACATGCTTATGTGCAAGGTTTCAATCAAACCCAAAGGAATCACACATGATAGCAATAAAAAGGATCTTCAAATATCTGAAAGGCACACCAAACTTGGGGTTATGGTATCCTAAGGACACAGGGTTCAATCTGGTTGGTTATTCTGATGCTGATTATGCTGGATGCAGAGTGGATAGGAAAAGCACATCAGGTAGCTGCCAGTTTCTTGGCCAAAGGTTAGTCTCTTGGTACAGCAAGAAACAACAATCTGTGTCAACTTCCACAGCTGAAGCTGAATACATAGCTGCTGGAAGTTGCTGTGCTCAAGTGCTTTGGATTAGAAACCAACTTAGAGATTATGGACTTGTGTTGGAAAGAATTCCTATCATGTGTGACAACACAAGTGCAATCTCTATAGTTGCCAATCCTGTCAATCATTCTAGAACAAAGCACATTGACATCAGATATCATTTCATAAGGGAGCATGCAACTAATGGAACCATTGAGTTACATTATGTTCCCACAGAAAAACAACTAGCTGACATATTCACTAAGCCATTAGATGAAGCCACCTTCATTAGGCTGGTCAGTGAGATTGGAATGCTGAATTCTTCGAATTCTGGCTAAGTGAATATATCAACTAGATTGTTGCAGCAGTAAATACTTACCTTATCAAATGCTCAATATTTTTAAAGTAAGTATTGGCTGGAGTATGATCTATAAATATTCCAATGCTGCACATGTTGAAAATCATACATCTTTAGCTTGAAATTTCTGTGAAATTTTGAGAAAATCACTATTTAATTTAGTAGAATATTCTTCAGTGAATATTTCTGGTAAATTTTAAAAGATAGTGAAAATTGAATTTTATGAGTGAAAAGTATAGTTCGATAAGTCAGACTTCTCGAATGGTTCATTGTTATGTCGTGGCTCGAGTTCTCGAATAGGCCTATCTAGAACCCTCTTGAGTTCTCGAATAGTGTCTCTTAGAGAAATCGAATAGCACACTTTGAGTTCTCGAATAGAGTATTTTAGTTCTCTAATGATAGAGTTCTCGAATACTGCATTTGAGTTATCGAATCATTTGAAAAGGCTGATTTTTCGCTGACACTTAATCGCTTTTTGGATTTATATTCAAAATTTCATTTCGCTCATAAAAACATATTTTATTTAGCTTAGAATTATTTTCTGAGTCAAATAACTGCCAGCTGTGAGTTACAAACTGTCTGAGATATCGAATAAGCCTTTCTTGACTTCTCGAATAGTTGTTTCATACTTCTCGAATGACTTGTCGCTACAGAACACTTATCTATCGACAACTCAAGACATTCATATATATATATACATACAACTTCACAACTATTCAATTCTTTTCGTTCGATTTCTCAAGCACCTCAACTCCTGAAACCTCTGAAAAACCCTAACTGCGAATTTCTTCTTCAATCCTAATTCTCTTTTCTTCTCTACCCAAATGGCAAACCCTAAACTCACCATATCATTCCAAACTAATTTCATCGCAATCACCAGTGATGTGGAAGCACCGAATGCCAATTTCAAGTGCTTTGTTCGGTGGTTGTCTGAATCATACATCAAGAGTGCGCTCTCAGCCAACCCAACTCTGTACATAGATCTATTGGAACAATTCTGGAGGACTGCTACTGTGGAGGTCATCGCTCTTGAGAACGCTATCACTTCTTATATTGTTCACTGCAAGATTCAAGGAGAGGATATCACTATCACCACTGCAGACATGAATCAAGCCTTGGATATGCAGCAAGAGACGTATGATGCTCTGGCCTCCAATGATGAGTTGGAAGAATTCTTTGACTTCATCAACTACTCTGATACTATCAAGCTGGGAAAGTTGAATAGGAAGTTCTTAAGGAAAGAATGGAGCTTTGTATTTGCTACACTCCTTCATGTATTCACTGCACGGAAATCAAGCTTTGATCAGATTAGTACACCCGTGCAGCAGATTGCCTATGCCTTGGCTCATGGGAGAAAGATAGATGTTGGACTTCTCATCCTACAGGAACTCTATGGGAGACTTGGTCAGACCACAGCCAAGAGAGGTAATGAAATTTTCTTTCCTCGCTTTATTCAATCAGTGCTTAACTTTAAAAATGCTTCTTTGATTGAATTGCCTGGAGTAGATAAGAGTAAAATAGGCTATCCTAGGTCCATGACCAAACTCATTTTTGGTAATTTGGAGACTAGGAATGATGTGGATGTAAGACTTAGCATAACTCCCCACATGGAGGGTTTGTTTAGGTCTTACCCCCACAACATGCCAATATTTGATTCTAAATCACAGTTAGCACAGCCTAAGCAAGGAGAACAAAATGCTAACCCAAGGCCTGCTAACCAACCCCCTCAGCCAAACACTCTATCCAGCAAAGAGCCAACTGCATCATCCTCTCAAAAGGGTGATGTTAGTAAAAAGAAGAGAAAACAGGTTGCTTCTGAACCTTTAGAAATCTTAACTGAAGCAGCCTTGGCTGTAGAACTAGGGTTAGAAAGTGAGAAACCTGAGTTACCTATCATAAGCCTAAAGAAGAAGAAGAAGTCTAAAACCACCTCTTCAGTCACTCAAATGGCTGAAGTTGTAAAATCAGGGGCACACAGCTCACTAGATGTATCCTCTCAACAGGATGCATCTATAGAATCAAGCATCCTCCCCAATGCACCTATCTGTAAAGAGTCAGCACAAGGGAGTGATAAGGCTGGCACAACACTGAGTGGAGAGCACATCATAACTGAAACTCCCTCTATTTCTCAGGGGGAGTTGCCAAAATCTTGTCTACAACACACTTCTCTTTCAGAATCTACCACTCATATTTCTTTGAAGCCTGCAACTCAAGCAATTGAGGAGCAAGGCATTGATCATCAAGAATTCTTTTCCTTTGATGAGCCAATGAATTCAAGTGACTTGGTGCATGACACCTTGCTCACCACCCAGGTACCACATTTGGATGGTCAGGGAATGCATGCTGGGGCATATCCTAATGACACCATCACAAACACAGAGGATTCACTAGTTCTTACTAGAGACTCTGTGCCTGTGTCAACTACTGTTGTAACTCATCCCACTTCTGTGGAGACAACAGTAGTAGAGTCTGTTCATCCGGTTGCAGAAGTTGCATCTGTAACTGAGGAGCCTAGCAAGCCTAGCTCTAGCTCTAACTTTTTGTCTCAATGGCTGAAGCCTGTGCAACATGACAGTGCTTCAGGATCAGGGTCTGTTCCACCACAATTGACGGTTGAAGCACTTCAGAGCTTAGTTGTGGATCAGATCCCTGAGTTCACAAAAATTGCTCAGCACCTTCTCACTGCAAACATGCCCAATCCAGACTATGAAGCTATTCTCCTATGTCACAAAGAGGATGTAGAGCTACAGAAGGAGAAAATCATAGATGAAACTGAGAGAGATGGGAATATCGATGCTTGGCTGCAAGGAACCAATTCAATCCCCCTCTCAGAAGGTCTCCAGTATCTCAGAGAAGAGTACATCACTTCACTAGGGTCCAATGCCAAATCTCTCAACCCTACTGATGTGTTTGAAGCAGTGAATGACAGCTATAAAGGCATTCTCAAGGCTGCACACTATCTTGGTAAAGGCTTAAAGACAGAAATTAATGAAGTGTGTTCAGCTACAACCAAGGAGGTGCATGAGATCAAGAGGACTTTTGATGCTAAATTCCCTCAATTGGAGACTGTGCTCAAGGACATTCGAACCTGCAATGCTACTTGCACCAGGATGGACAATGGTTTAGCTATTCTCAAGGATGCTGTCACAGGTCTGGGGCACAAATTTCAATCCTTATCAGATCAGACAACTGATGCCAATGCCATGCTCAGGACCCTCTTTGCAAATCAATATGGAGACAAGCTGGTCACTGAGGTTCCTGTGCATGAGATGTCAAGGTTCGAAGTGCAGAGACTGAAGGATCAATCCCTATCTGGTTTTAAGGCCAATAAACTCTTCACTAAAGTGGATACTCTTGAAAAGGAGGTAGTCTCTCTCCACAAGTCCAATGCTCATCTTACAGACACTGTGACAACTCTGACTGAGCAGTTGAACACTCAAGCCACCACCACAGCTGATGTTCTTCTGCATCAACAATCAATGTTGTCTGCAATGATGAAGCACATGGGTCTTCCTCTACCTGATGAATCTTCAACTCCAAAGGTGCATCCTACAGTCCCTGTGTCTGTCAACAAGCCTAAGGGGGAGAAGAGGATATCAAAGAACTCAAATCCAAAGGGGGAGAGATCACTAGAAAAGGGCATCAAGATCACTGAGGGTGGCCATCAGAGAACTTTGAAATCTACTACTCATGTGCCTGGAAAAGGAAAGGACAAAGTTGATGTGCCTCCCACTTCTCTGCCAGTTGTCACTCTACCAACTGTGCACATCACTACTCCTGATGGTCAAAGGCAGTCTATTACAACCACAGTGGTTGCAGGGAGTATGCCATCTGACAAGCCTCAAATCTCAATATCTAAGAGTGCCAAGCCAGTAGAAGTGAAGGTGGTCACTGAGGCCAAGCTACAAGAAATTGCAAACTCAAATGTCTATCATGATGATGCATTCTTGGAGCTTCTGAAAGTCTCTAGAGAACAGGCTGGTGATGCTCTGCTATATCATGAGAGTTTGAAGAGTCAGATTGACTGTCTCACTGTAGTACCAAGGAGGCTTAATGATCTATGGCTCAAGGAGATATTGATGGTAGGAAAGAACAAGATATGGCATTTAACCATCAATACTCTACAGAGTCTAAAGCACTCAGAAGTGAATGTGCTCCTTGGACTAATTGAGAAGGGAAATGAGAACAACAAGAGTCTTCATGATGAATTGAGGAATGGTCAACCTTCAAGGCTACCTGAAGTTTTCACAGATCCTAGAACTATTATCTACCAGGCTGGAACAAGAATTGAAGATATCAAGCAGCTGGTCATTCCTAAGCATCTAACTCCTCAAAATAAAAATCTCATCATAGCCATCATTGAGAAACTGATCAAGAAGAAGGGATCAAGAACAGCAGAAGAATTAGAAGCTATATCTTATCTCAGGTCATATATTGCAACTGGCATTGTATCTGAGACTGCTAAGTTCAACCCAAGCAAAGATCAAGACAAGGATGAAGATAAAAGTGATGGAAGGAGAAGACATCACAGGAGTAATAAGGGTGATGAAGACAAGAAGAAGAAGAAGGATGATGAGAAGAGGAAGAATGATGATGATCAAGGTAAAGGCTCTGAGAGGAAAAGTGGAAGACAGCAAGCCTCAGGCATTGCTGACAGTAACCTCACCACAACACAAGACTCTAAGTCTAGGGTGAATGCTGCCAGTAGTGACCTTTCAAAATTTGCATCTATGGCTTCTGCAACTGTCTTGCCACCTCAAGAAGAGAAGAAGATTCAAGTCAAGAAACCATCTGTATGTTTCAAAAAGCAAACTGCTAATGGAATACTACAATGGTCTACAAACAAAGGTCACATACTGCTGCCAAGTAATCATGTAAAAAGAATCAAGTTCAAGCAAGCTGCAAGGAAATCAAAGCCAACCATATCAAAAACCCTGACAATCTATCCAGGCCTAAAACTCCAACCACTAGATGAAGATTATGATGTAGACCAACTGCAATTTTTGCAAGCTCAAAGAATCTATCATGTTGCCATTGTTGATAATTGCCTTGAGATTAAATATTCGGATGGAAGGGAGGAGAAATTCAAACAAGGAGGATGTCAACACTGGGGCAAGCTATATGACATAGAGAGAATCATTGCACTGTTGAGCTCAGAAGATAAAGTGGAGAGAGTATGGAAACTGGAGCTAATTGATTTTGTGAAAATGAAGAGAGATCATGAAGAAAAAGTCAGAAAAGAGTGTTTTGAGAAATGGCTGGCAAGGGAGAAAGAAATTGAGAGACTGGAAAGTGAAGCAGAAAAGCTGAGGAAAAAGGGTTTGTGTAGAGTTCAGTTCAACCCCTACATGGTAAAGTATAGGAGGAGGAATGGAAATCAAGTCAACATCAGAATGAATCTACTCAACCACTATCCTGCAAATATTCTGGAACCAGTACTTGAAGATTTCAAAGACTCAATTTTGCTTGAAGAATTGGATGCTATGGCAGAAATAATAAAAGCGATGGATGAGAATACAAGGAAGGAGAAAGAAAGAAGAGAGAAAGAATATGATGAATTTCAAGCCAAAGCTATGGAAAGGGAATCAAAAGACAATGGCTAGTTCTTCATCATAGGCTGTAAGATTACTCACTCTGTAGTTCTATCCAAATTGCTAATGGAAATTCATACCTGTACTGTCAAGTTTTATCTTTATGTATGATAGGCTTGTTATCAGACATGAAATTGTGACTAAGGGTCTTACTCACAATTTGGGGGAGATTGTTAGTCACAGAGGCATGCCTGAATACATCTAATAACAAGCCTAAGTATGTGTAATGCTATGCATTACCTACATGACCTCTTAACTGAGGGAACCTCTAGTTGTAGAGTTTCTACTTGTTTGTACTATGTAATAGGCATCAAATTCTATCTGTGTAACTGTACCTACTAAGTCAAGAATAAAGCTTGAAAGAAGTTCTAAGGTTCATGCCTCAAGCAAGGAAATGAAGACTGTCAAATAATCACAGTTGGGATTTGAAGAAATGAAGAATTTGCCTAAGTACCAATTCGAGAAGTACATTTGTCTATTCGAGAAGTCTAGCATTCGAGAAGTCTGAAGTTCGATATCTCAGAAGACACTATTCGATATCTCTGAATACACTATTCGATATCTCAGGGATTCGATATGTCAAAATGCTCTATTCGATATCTCAAGGAGTCCCAGAGAAAAGAGCTATTCGAGAAGTGATTCGATATGTCAAGATAACACTATTCGAGAACTCAGAGTTATAGATCAAGTCAACTCCAGTTCTCGAATCACTTACTTAGTCACTTCTCGAATACATTCTTGAGGACAAAATACTGAAGAATTGTACAAGTCAGAAACCTGCAACAAGCCAGGATACTTTATTTGACTCTGTCCTATAAAGCATGCTGGAAAGCCTACAAAGAAGCTTGGAGAGATAAGACAAGGGACAAGGAGCTGAAGAAGTGGATCTAAACAGGCTTTTCAAAGTCAAATCTGTAGCCGTTTGGACTCTTACTAAAATGAGATAGACAGACTGGAAAGTGCTTTTGTTTTACCTACCTCATTTGTAGCAAGGGGGTGTATCCATGTCTATAAGGATACAGCCTCACTTCCTTAGCTAAAAAGGTTTTGAAGTTTCTCAAATATATCCAGAAAATATCTCTCTGAGAAAAACGAAGCTGAGAATACTATCATTTGTATTCACAGATTGTAGCAACATTTTAATCTAATAAAATATTAGATTAGAGTGATATTGTGTTGTGTTTGTGTTTAAATTATCCGCATCTTCATATCTCACACACTCATCACTTATCTTGCTGCAAAGATTCAAAACCGAAGAAAAACTCAAGAATCCATTCACCCCCCCCTCTGTATTCTTTTACTGTATTCAATACTCAACATACAGAGAGAGAGAGAAAGCACCTTCGTCTTCTCCGGCGATGGTGATGGAGTTGTGCCCCTGCGGGGCCACTTAACAGAAGGAGATGAAGCTCGAGAGTGAAACAGCTAAAGGAGATTGAAAATAACGTATTTTTAAAATAAATGAAAGTATGGGTAGTAGCGCCTGAATTTTAGAAAGTTGGGGCTGTATTTTTGAAAGCCCAAAACTTAACATGGGTAGTTTTAAAAAAAAACCCTATTAACTTTTATCAAATGAAGTTACAAAAATAAATAAGTCATTGAAATAAGCTATTTCTTTGACTTTAAGTTACTTTTTGACTTATTACACAAACACACATTTTTTAACTTAAAATCAAAAATTACTTTAAGTTACGGGCTTAAAGCCCCGCCAACAGGATTCATATTTTGTATCGATGCTTTACCCCTCTCTAACACCAAAAATAAAATTACTCAAAAAAAATACCAAAAATAAAATAAAATTGAGGCCATATTTATTTTAGGTTTTCATGTTCCTGAGATCATCCTCAGGTAATTACCTGAGAATAAGAAGATTCTCCATATTAATGCACGAGAGTATAATTGTAATTACAGATTTTTTTTGGAAAATTTACAATATTTATAAAAATGCCATAATTTATGTACACACAAAATTTTTTAACTTCAAGTAACTTCTCCGAGGTCAACTTCAGCAACATTTTTCTCTTTATTTTATTATAATCATATTAAGAAAAGTTCTAGTAAAACTGAGGATCGTCTCATTGTAGTTAAAAATCATCATATTTATATTTGTATGTTAGTTTGTGTAAAAATTAATACATAATAAAAATGTTAAATCATCTGTTACATAGAGGGTGAATATTACAAAAAATCCGACATTAAGTAAATTGAGCCTAAATTCTTAAATGCACGTATTTCTCAAATTTACAATACTAAATTATAATGAGAGAAAAATATTAATAAAACGTTGGTTGATAGCGTGATTTAGGAATTTATCATACCAATGTCATAGGTTAGATATCATTGAGAGGCATAAAAGTAAGTGGACCACCATATTCGGTAGGTATGAATGTGCTAGCAATTCTTCGTGTTCGTGCTTGCAATTCTTCGAATTAATCGAGGTGCGTGAAAACTGATCCGGATACCCAATTATCAATAAAAAAGATTATTTAAAAATATTACGGCAATTATATCTTACACCATAATAAAATGTGCATTTTTTAAAACTTTGGCCATATTTTATTTCAATCTTTTATAGAAATGAAGATTTGCATTAATCAATTTGCTTACAAATATTTATCGGAAACAAATCAACTGAAATTTCATAGCAATATAATTGCTCCAACATTCATAAATTACTAACCACAACGGATGTGAAATTAAAATTCAAAAACAACTTGACAAAAAAAGAAGGAAATTCAAACACAACTTAATTCATGCCCAAAAATTTGGATAAGGCCCAAAAATTTGGATTTTCCCGCTCATCACATTCCGCCTCTCTCTCCACAGATACATACAATAACAGCTGTATATATAACACCTCTCTGTATTCTCTCTCCGTCTCTCTCTCTCTCTCTCTCTCTCTGTCTCTCTCTCCATGGCTCGCAAGCGAGAGGCACCAAAACCTAACGGTGAAGAAGCCGAATTGCAAAATCCATCTCAATCTACAAAAAAATTGAAAAACAAAACAATCGAAGAAGAAGAGGACTTTGTTTTACAAATCAGCGACGCCGAGGAGAATGACGAGGAGGCGAATGCGAGTACCGAAGAGAAAGAGGCGGTAGAGACGATGAATATTACTCGAGTACCAAAGCGAATGGACACCGAAGAGCAGAGTGTATTTACCGGAAAGCCTGTCGATGTTGCTGAAGCCAAGCGTCGGTGGCCTGATCGATATCTCACCGAGGTTTTGTTTTTTCGTATTTAATTACTTTCTCCGTTCCTATTTAAATGTCGTAAAAAATGTATTTCGTTAAATTGACTAGAGTTTGACTAAAATGGTGTAATTGTTGATTTATAGTTTGATAATTTCTTAAGATGTGTAGATGAAATTATAAAGTAATCTAATTGATTTCTCGGTTCTTATTTAAATGCCGATTTGCACAAATATTAGGTCGATTTGACTGGATGTTGACTAAAATTTTCTAACTATTGGTTAATTCTTTGATATTTCGTAAAAATTGTAGATGATGGAATACAGTGTAATTTAGAATTTTATGATTTTGTTATAATTTGTTTTTATAAACAAAACAGAGTAAGATTTAAGGTCAAATTGGTTGATTTGACTGAATGCTATTCGTTCACAAGTATGTTTATATGTGAACAGAGGAAGTATTTATCAATTTTTATTATGAATTAGACTGTGATAGTTTGTTTTTATTAAGCTAGAAGTTGATCTGCTAATGTGGTGATGTTTTGTTTATAATATGAACAGACTGGAGGTGCAGAGGCTGGGAGGTCAATAAGGTATCCCCCCCCATTTTTGTGATTATGCTGTTGAATTTGATTGTAATTGTACTATCTTTGGGATTGTGTATTCAATGCTTCGAGTTATTATTGGGGAAAATCTTATTGAGTTGACATTTAGCTTGTCCTTGGTTAGATTCAAATAGGTGGATAATAGTAATTAAAGTTAGATAGTTAACATTATGTATTAGTTATAAAATTTAGAGAGTTGTTAACATAATGCATTTGTTTTAAAGAGGTGGATTGTAGTAATTTGAATTTAGAGGGTTGTTGATATTTATGCATTTGTTTTATTATTGCATTTTTACATTAAGGTTTACTGTTCAAAATTTAATGCCTATATACTTACATTGTATTGAATTGCCCCCTTTTTGAATATTCATATTGAACTTTTTTACTTTAATGTTTCTTGTTTGTTCTTCATGTTTGTAGATGGAGGTTTTGTGTTTTCCAAAAACATGTTACATTTTTCGCCTCTGTAATCTAGCAGTACAAATTACACCAAGACGTTTTAACGTTATAGTGTTGTTCTTTAGAAAATTTAATGAACACACAATGTTCATTGATTGACTAAAAATTCAAATCATAAAATGCCAAGTTTTATTGGACATTTGATCTCTAATATTAAACTTAATTTTTTGAGAATGCCCATAAGAAGGACAAGCTATGATTTGAAAAGTAGAATTTGCATATGTTTTACAAGTATTAACTCTCAATTTTCTCGGGACACATACAATGTGCTGATTTAATGTGATTGAAAGTGTACCTCTTGCAGAAATGAACTATAGTGTACTGAAAAGCTCTCTTATTACGCAAATTAGGTTGCTCATACTATTTCTTTTAAGTTTATTTTCTGTAAAACTTTATGCTTTACCTATACCTGTTTTCAGAATTTTCATACTTCCCAAAGTTGTTATTGTTCAACTATCTGGACTAAACATATGATGAGTTTCTGTTGTATTGTGATGTAAAGATAGCTATATTCTGCTCTCGGACATAGCTTCACTTGATTAGAGACTAAACATATAATATTCATTTTTTGAAACAGTAAAGTGGAGAAACTACAAGCTCGTAGGCATTATAAACAAGCAAGGGTTGATGGGCGTATATCCTTTGCTCTTGGAGATAATGCCCACGTCATGGTACGCAGTCTATATTTATTTATCTTATCATGCAGATTCTTAGAAAAATTAAAATAATAGCTTTGTTACAATTCCCAAGTATCCTTTAAACTGGTTGAAGTTTACAAATTATTACTTATTTCAAGATAAATTGTGATTAAAGTAATGTGCTTCTTAAATAAAGGTTGCCAATGATGTAAACAATTAAAATATGTAATTTTTTTAGCCAAGTTGCTAGGTAATATGATGTCGGGTCAAAGAAAGAAACCCATTTATCTAATAGGTGATATGTGATGAATTGGAGAATAGATTATACTGATGCAAACGACTTAATATCTTTTAAAAGTTTCTTGAAATGGAGAGTTTAGCTTGAGTGTAGCTAATCTATCTTTTTTTATTGTGCTAATCAACCTCAGGCCGGTGATGGAGCAGATAATTATATATGTAGGATTATTGAAATGTTTGAAGGAGTGGATGGTGAACCCTATATAACAGCTCAATGGTTCTACAGGGCCAAAGATACGGTAAGAAACTATCTAGTAAAGTAGTTTTATTGTATTTTAGTTTGTGCTGTTATTTGATAAATTTGTTAATTTATTCTTATATTTCAGGTCATAAAAGATTGCTCAAACCTAATTGATGACAAAAGGGTTTTCTTGTCCACTATGAAAGATGACAATCATTTGGACTGTCTAGTTGAAAAGATTAAAATTGTCCGTCTTTCCCTAAATGTAAGGTCTATGTTCTAATGGTGATTAATTAGTATCTGATATATGCATATACATGTTATATATCTAAACACAAGTTTTTTTTTTTTTTTTGAATCAGGCTGATTTAGATACTAAGATGAGGGTTGCTGCAAAATATGATTACTATTATGACATGTTGTACTATGTTCCCTTTTCAACATTTTTGAACGCAAAACATGGTAATAATTTTTGCTTATTATAACTGCTTAAACTTTTTCAAAACATGCCTCTTGAAGATTTTTTATGAGATAATTGTCTAACCTTTTATTTTTCCTGTTTGTAGATAGCACTGAAAATGGAAATGAATCTAGCTCTACGATCTCAAGTGACACTGATGTCAATCTAGATGAAGGGAATAAGAGTCCACAGGAAATGAAGCTGTTAGACCTATTCTCAGGATGTGGTGCCATGTCCACTGGGCTCTGTCTCGGTGCCAACTTGTCTGGCATAAAACTTGTAACGGTGAGTTGTAACTGAGGCTAGTAAGCTGCCACGAATGTGAAAATTTAAAAATCTTTGCTTTACCTTTTTTGATTATTAATTGGGTTAATTTTTTTTTTATTAGAAATGGGCGGTTGACCTCAACCAATATGCGTGCCAAAGCCTAAAGTATAACCATCCAGAGACTGAGGTATAATATTAATGACAAACGTCCTTTTTTTTTTGTGGTCATCATTTTTCTGATAACTTTTGTGGTTCTTAACCAGGTTAGAAATGAGAAAGCTGAAGAGTTTTTAGCTCTTCTAAAGGAGTGGCAGAGACTGTGTGCCTCTTTTTCGTTAATTGAACATAAGGAATTTCAGCAAAAAAGTTTATCTCCTGAGATTGTGGACAATAATGAAGATGACGAGGAGGAAGTAGAAGTTGATGATGAGGAAATTTTTGAGGTGGAGAAGATATTGTCCATTTGCTATGGTCTTCCTGCCGGGCAGAAAGAACTTGGATTATATTTCAAGGTATTAGTTATGTGCTCACGTTTGTGAACAATATAAGATATGTTTAGATGTTTACAAAAATGCCAATGTGTTTCATCCCAAACTTTATTATCTGTTGATCTACTAAATTGAAAACCTGCAGAGCCACTTCTAGAATCCTACTAGAATCCTGCTTTGCGAATAAAAAATATGGCTATAGTTAGAACTGTTCTCAAGCTTGAAACAATTTGACTGACTAATACTAGTTTTAAATGTTGAACATGTATTTTTGCTCCACAAGGTATGCGAGTTGTTTTGAGATTTTGACGAATTCAATTTGTACTTACTGCTAGCTTAAACTCAATGATGTATTAAAATGAAATTGTCTTTGATAAGATTTGGTTGAGCCCTTTATTTAGTTTAAAAATTAAGTTAAAGTTCTGAGTATCCAGAGGTTCAGATATTGACCGATGCTCAATTATATTATTAACATTGTGAACAAGGTTTGTTTTAATATACGAGTCGATCTGAAACAAAGTACAGCCCTAATTATGTAGAACTTGACTTGATAAGAAAAAGCTATTGTCTCGAGTTTGATAACTAAAAAAACTTGGTTCTGCACCACTCAAATGACAGCCCTAATTGTGTAATATTGGTAAGGGGATTTGTTTGAGAATGGTATATTTATTTGGAGAGAACTGCTATTATAATGAATATTGTAGCAAACAATTAAAATCAAAGCAATTGTTTGTCGGTGGGCTTGTGTAACTCTAAACCTGTATCAAGCTTATCTTTCTATACTGGTCTGTCATTTTTTGTAAATCTGATTTACATGTATCTTTAGTCTGTCAAAATTAATTTCTGGTCCAGTAACTTTAGTTTGCCATGGATAAATAAGATAAGAGCTGCCACCCTTTGAACATCTAACAAAATCCTTACTTAATGGATATCTTAGATCCGTTGGAAGGGCTACGGAGAAGATGAGGACACGTGGGAGCCAGAAGATGGCTTAAGGTATAATATTATAGTAATTCCT
Organism: Saposhnikovia divaricata; assembly: GCA_036435485.1. Lineage (NCBI taxonomy): Eukaryota > Viridiplantae > Streptophyta > Magnoliopsida > Apiales > Apiaceae > Saposhnikovia > Saposhnikovia divaricata. The sequence goes on along the minus strand of CM071597.1, from coordinate 213,057,628 downwards.
AGTTCCTACTCCAGTTTTACCTATATCTTCCTGTTCTGTTGTTGATTGTTGTATAATTTCATTTGTCAGTGGTGCTCAGGATAAACTAAAAGAGTTTGTCACAAATGGCTTCAATTCAAAGATCCTACCTTTGCCTGTAAGTTTAAAGTCAATAATGGACTTCTAATTTTCAAAATATTATATTCCATTTCTTTACTGTTCTAGCTATCAACAATTTAATGTATGAGCGAGTCAAATGTCTTATAATTTTGTATAAGGACAATTGGCATGAATTTCTTTTACATGCTTCAATTTTTTAAATACAGCTTACAGTTTGATATCATGCCTGGGCTGGTATATTTCAGTGATGTCTTTGTCTTTTATTTAGTTGAGCTATTGGATAAAATTGACAGTAAGACATACTCATTAGTTCATGTAGTCTGTACAACAGTTTATTGTGCCTCCCTGTATTTAAGTAGCATCTGCAAGACTGCAACAGTCTTTTTGCCTTCCTGTGCATAAAAGTAAAATATCTCTCGTCTTCTTGACCCTATATTTGTTCTCTTCTACACCATAAATGCATTGTTAAAAGAATCAATCATGTTTATGTCAATGAAATTACATTGTGACAACTGAACAGGGCGATGCTGATGTCATATGTGGAGGTCCTCCATGCCAAGGAATCAGTGGTTTTAACCGCTTTCGGAACTCCAAAAATCCTTTAGAAGATCCAAAAAATGAGCAACTTTTGGTTTATATGAATATTGTGGAGCATTTGAAGCCAAAATTTGTGTTGATGGAGAATGTAGTCGATATCCTCAGATTTTCCAAAGGTTTTCTCGGGCGATATGCGTTAGGCCGCCTTGTTGGTATGAACTACCAGGCCCGGTTAGGCATGATGGTTGCAGGAGCTTACGGCCTTCCTCAATTTCGCATGCGTGTGTTCCTCTGGGGTGCACATTATACTATGGTAATAAATTTATAAATTGGTTATTTATTTCCCCATTGTAGTTATACTGTACAGTGTATACTTACACTGTGACTTCTCTTGTATGCAGAACTTGCCTCAATTTCCATTGCCTACTCACAATGTCGTTGTGAGAGGACATTCTCCTGTGGAGTTCGAGGTATGTTTCTGTTTCTGTACACTACTGTAGAATTCGAGGCTGCCTTTGGTTGGTTTTAACTGAATTTTACTGAATTCTGTCAAACAACATTACAATTCAGGGTAGATAATAGTGAAAATCATCAACCATATGGTTCCAGGGCATTTTATTACCAGTCGATGGTTATTATAGAGTGCAACTCGTTAAACATGATTGTCATACCTTTTTAATAAAAAATTAATACTAAAGGACCATTAACACTTTCATAAAATATTAATTCAGTTAATGACATCTATTATAATTAACTAATGTTATATATACTTTATGGTTAGAAACACAATAGAGATGACACCCAAGACATCAAACAACTATTTTCACTACCCAAATGCTCACAATTTGTTCACTTCCGGATAAAAAAAAACATAGTCATGGAGATGAGTTGCAAACTATCACCTGCATGATAGAAGATGGTAGTTTGCAGTGAGAAAGTGAAGCTGACGAATTAGAATTAGAATTTTGTAAAAGTTGAGATTGAACTATTAGTACATAAAAGAGAATGCTGCCTTGAACAACTAGGCATTGCACCATGATGTGGTTTTCTGCCATTATAATGATCCTTTGCAACACACTAAACATAAGCTAAAAGCTGTAGAAGTTGATAAAACATTACGTATATGTTTCCTATGATGAAATGGGTAGTGTAAGACCATCATTGTTTGACTACTTTCTTTAAAGATTTGCACTCCTGAGAGATGTTAAAGCTGCCCCAGTTCTTTTATTTTAGTGTGGCAAAGGTCCTAACTGGGTCGTATTTTGTAGATATTTTTACAGTTTGTCCTCTGCTTATCTGGGTATTAATAGTTCAGGTTAAATATATGCATGCTTGTAAGCAGTCAGGTTTTATCATTAGTCAGCAGAACTGTATTCTTTTTAACTGTGTTTCCCTTGTGAATTTCTATTAGCTTCTATTCTCACTTAGTTGATTACTAGCTCCTTTCATAAAACAAAACCCTGAAATCACTAGTTCTCCTCACTCCACTCAAATAATATACCAATTTCATTGTTTTTTTGATGATGATCCATTTATTTTATTGATTTCAGTCAAATGCCGTTACCTATGATGAAGCTGGGGTTGCGAAACTAGAGGACAAGTTGTACTTGGGGGATGCGATTTCTGACCTTCCAGCAGTATGTATAATGTGTCTTTAGACTGACTGACTTATTATAAAATGGCATATTTGATATATATATGTTCTCATTTCTCCGTATTCTGCAGGTGGAAAATGATGAACATCGTGATGAAATGCCATATCACACTGATCCAAAAACTGAGTTTCAGAAGTTTATTAGATTAGGAAAAGAAGGTAAGCCAAGTAATAAAGGCATGAGCAAGACTTGATGTTTCATCCTGAACTATATAGTTCGCACTTGTTTGGTTTCATGTTGAACTTATCTTTATCTCTATTTGATCGGTAAATTACATGCAGAGATGCTGGGTTCTGCACCACCAGAGTTAGCACAGTCAAATCATCTTCTATATGATCACCGTCCATTAAAATTAAACATCGAAGATTATCAGCGTGTGTGTCATATACCAGTTAAAAAGGTTTGAAAAACTCTTTACCCTTAATCTATTTAATATGCATGCTAGCTACTAACATTCACCTGTGAAACACAGGGTGCTAATTTTAGGGATCTTAAAGGTGTCAAAGTTCGATCTGACAATAAAGTGGAATGGGATCTTGATATTGAACGTGTTTTATTGCCTTCTGGAAAGCCTTTGGTATGATCTGTTCACTATAGCTTGCTGGTTTTCTTGTTTTTTACTCTAATCTCCTTTGAATTTAACTAAGCTTGATTAAATAAATGGAAGGTACCTGACTATGCAATGACATTCGTGCGAGGAACCTCTTCTAAGTAAGAAATATTTTATTTTACTTATTTCCTTGTTTAATTGTAGAAAGTTTGTAGTTTATTGGTTCCAATTTTTTTGTACATTTTAATCTTAGACCATTTGGGAGATTATGGTGGGATGAGACTGTACCCACTGTAGTAACAAGAGCTGAACCGCACAATCAGGTACATATTCTATATTTGCACATTTGGTGTGATGATGTTTGGTGTGATGGCTGACATCTGATTGCTAATATATTTGCCAGATTATAATTCATCCGGAACAAAACAGAGTGCTCACAATCCGTGAAAATGCTAGGCTACAGGGATTTCCGGATTTTTACAAGCTTTTTGGTCCTGTTAAGGAAAGGTAATCAGTTTAATTAGTTTTTGCTCCTTTTATATTATTTTCATAAGCATGTAGCTATGACCAGTTTCATATAACTTTTGACGAGAAAAATTATGTTTCTGTAATTGTATAGGTACATTCAAGTAGGCAATGCTGTGGCGGTTCCTGTGGCAAGAGCTCTCGGACACTCGTTAGGATTAGCAGTAAAAGGCGTTGGCTCTCCAGTAGAACCTTTATATACTTTGCCAATGAAATTTCCTATCATTTAGGTTGTCAGTACCATAAAGGGCAATTTCATTTGTATTGTTATTCATGTATTGTTACTACTGATAATTTTCTATAAAAACAGTAGGCCTTGGTCTAAATGTTTGGTTGCTCATTTATTATTACTCTGGTAGGAAAAGAAAATTTTCCTCCAGTAAATTCCAAAGACAAACCTAATGTTGTGCTAGACAAGGTTTTCGTGGAGGTCATTTAAGGTAGGGAACAATGATTGCAAGGTTGTAGGGAACAATGATTGCAATTCCAAACAATGAATGAAATATGATGTAAAATTTATGTATTGCTGTGAAATGTTAAGTTGTTGGGAACATGTTTCAGAAAAGAGTCTTGAGGAATTGCAAGGTTGTTTGCAGAGTTGTAAAGAACATACTGAGAGTTAGATCGCCAAGAAAGCAAACCAAATTGCCCTGGCATTTGACATAGAGTAAAAGTATAAAAATTGTCTGCATAATAGTAAAGTTATGAACAGAACATCAAACCAGTTAAAAGCAATGCCACAAACACATTCAGAAATACAATCTGTCTCATCCCTCAAAGCTTTTATTCTACTTGTTAGATTTTAATGAGGTACTCTGTCATGTGATACGGAATGGTACAAAAGGGAGAGCAGAAGTTCTAGAGGAGACGGGTTCAAATAGTTTGGAAGTCAAAACAGACAGTCAGACACGGATAAATACACAGGCAGGTCATTACTGATGGATCAAAGGCCGGGTGGAATGCTCATGATCTTGGCTTGGGCAGATCAGCTTTGTTGGATCCACAATGCCTAAGTTCCTGTTTACTATGGCATTTAAGTTCATCATCAGTGTCACAAGTGAGTCTGGAAGTCCTTGTGATGCACAACTATCAGGTCAGATTAGCCACTTCCGCAAATGCCAAAAAAGCGACACTCTAGGAAGTAGGAATAGGACAGTTTCAAAATTGCCAGGACCATTGCATGTCCTTGGTTCTAAAAGAACACTGGGCTAAGTAGTCACTAGATTACCATCAAATAGCTAGGTTATCAACAAATCTTGGTTTTTCAGGTATTCAATCTTTTTTAAAACTGCTCGTGGGATGGGATGTTAATACATGATATAAATCCGACCCAATAATGAGTATCGGCCCATTACAAAGCCGTAAGCTGATTTTTAGCTGTAACAAAGCAAGTCAATAAAGCAGTGCTTAAATCACCTGGAAAGAACTTAAGTCACCATATTTGACTCCAAATTACACTGGTAATAATCATTGGTGGGATCCACCAGCCTTTCAGCCACCAAGTAGAAGAAAAAATTAGTGTAAACAAAACTTGATCCACTCATGGAAGGTAATGTCTGCAGTACAATGTTCCGCAGCAAAGGTATGAATATCGATTGATCAGAAGTAGATTCATGTTTTGGTGTCTCAGTGGCTGTTTGATATACCTGACTAAGAGTTACGGGTAGCAACATCAAGATGTTTTGTTAGTGCTGAATTGCTGATAACTTGTCACAAAAATTTTATCAATCTTATATTTTGAGCTTACAATTTGCGTCGCCAAGTTAATCTCTATGCTATGTGCTTTATGGAATGGTAACTGGTTAATGCGAAATAAGCAAGCTATATTAGCATGCTAGCTGTATGGTACATGTTTTCAAGCATCTGCCTTGATCAAAATTTTTGTGGTTCATATGCTTTAATATATGATTATATGGAATACTTGCCTCTTGATGGGCTCTGACAAGAATATTTTTTGAAAAGTAAGATCCGTCATAATTGAACAAGCGTTAATTTGCAATGTGCGTGTCAATTTGAATTTTCGTTTCTTGTATATATGTGCAAAATGTCACCAAGTAGATGTATCTATCAGAAGACTATCAGCATGTTCATGTCTTGTGAGAGTATGTGCCTGTTTGGCTTACCTTAAAATAAGTAACTTATAGCTTAAAGTGATAAGTGTCATATAAGTGATAAGTAAATCAGAAATTATAAGTCAATAGAGTGTTTGGTAAATCAGAAATTATAAGTCAGTAGAGTGTTTGGTAAATCAGAACTTATAAGTTAACTTTTTTAAATATTTTCAAAATATTTGTTTTTTAATATATATAAGTGGATATCAATGGATAGATCTCGATGAGTAGAGAAATTTGATATATACATATCAATTTTTAATGAACGGCTCAAAATATATATGATTTTGAATATTTAAAGGATAAGAATATTACATATATCGAGAAATAAGAATAAGTTGAAAGTTGAATGTTAGGATTTTTTAACATTCAACTTATCCCATATAAGTTGTTAATAAGCTCGTTCACTTATTTTGCCAAACACTACAAAATAAGTTGAAACGGACTTTGGCCATATAAGTTAACTTATATGGTTAGCCAAACAGGACCTATATATCATGGATCACTTTTACTCTTGGGTTACTTGGGACATCATGAGTCCTAGGAAAACCAAACAGTTGTTAAGTCCTGTTATTTGGTTAAAGCGTGGACAAACTGGAGCTGCAAAATGGTTGTGAAAAAGAGCCACAAACGTTCACTCCACATGTTGCAAACGAGTTGCAGAGTGGCTATGTACGAATTGAAGCAACTATAAAGAACCTGGATGCAATTCAAACATCAAAAGCTGATTATACCAAGATACCTTAAAATCTCCTACAAGACTACCTAGAGTTGCTATATACAAACAAATTCGAAAACTTTACATCTGTTGCAACGGGGAATTTAAGCTCACAATGAGGACAAGGAGGTCTTTATCAATTACTCGTCTTTAAGAAGAAGGCTGTGTAGTCAATCGAAAAAAGCAACTGTGACATTGAGAAAAAAAATGCTAAAAAGCAGCCTGTGCTATCCTTCAGCAATAACCGTCCTTGCCGTAATTTGAGCCAGAACCTGCTGAGATGTGGACGGAATGTGTTGCTCGACTGCGATTCTCTTACGATTAGATGCTGCTTCTGTGCGCACTAGTGCAAATATTGAGAGAACTTGTGGATCTGGCTTTGAAGGATGGTCTCTGCTTATGTCTTCTTCATTTGTAGAACGATACCTGGGAGTTACATAACACCAGAGACGTATCAAACAAGTGTCAATGCCAAACTAAAGTGCCTTGTCACAAAAACTCAAGGTCTTAGGTTCATCACAACAAAGGCCATTTGCGGGCTTGGTGAAACGGATGCTTAGTCTCCTTAAGCATTTAGCACCGCAAATTTATATTTGGAAGAAGATATGATGATTAAAGCAAACTGCATCTGCAACTTCCCTTGTCTTGACATCTACGTGAATATATTGGTACATGGAGCATGGTCTTGACTGGCAGAACGTCCACAAAAGCTAAACGAACCTTGCAAACATTAACAAAACCTAAAGTGGTGCAGTTACTCATGCAGTGCAAGTATGCAACTTTCGGTGAACAACGAAGGAGGAAGACGACACACAAAAACCGAAAAGGAAGTATGTAAAAACTCTGCTTAAACTTCTTGGCAGTTCTGGAATATAAACTTGGTTGTCAGCACTGAAGCTAGAAGAAGAAAAACATGGCAGCAAAAAGGAGACAGCATGATAATACAAACCAGTGGGGCATGTTTTAGAGAATAAGAACATGGCCACATCCAACAACCAGGAAAATAAGGCTACAACTAAAACAAGAAGCATGTCGTAGCCACCAGTAGTGTCGTCGTTTACCTCACACTGACTCACTCCTCATTATATCTTGGCTTCACCTTTACCTGTCTTTTTGTCATGCAACATTGCCAATTCTGTTTTTGCTTTCTGAAATTTATACTATTTGCTACAAAATATTAGGAATTTCTTTCATTTGGGTCTATAACAACTGATTGTAAGCCATTGAGATTATTGCATATAATTATAAACTCGCTTCACTTAAAATCTTAAAAATCAAAATTTTCTTCTAGCATCAAATGGCTCTCGCATAATAAATGCCACTTACATCAAAGTTATCGGATGATTAGAACCAACAACCATGAACAAGCACAAAATGTCGATGAGGTCTTAGTTCAGGGATGACACTGAATGTCTTCTGTATGCTAAAAAAGATAAGAACAAAGCACAAACTATAATTTTACAAAAAGCATATAACTATAGTTTTATACTACTCCGTAGTGATTTTAATCACCATGCATAATTGCTGACTAAGCTGTTTTCATCTGGTTTAACTTAATTACTACTACTATAATTTCACATAAACCCTTAAAGATTGTGTATTATAAAAATTCTTAAATAGTTAAACTTCCCTCAATAATGATGAAAGGATGGATTTTAAATCACATATGTGTATGTGTATATGTCAACCATAGAATAGGAATACCAAGTACCACCAGTGAAAGGTGTGGTACTAGTGTATGATTTGATGAAAAAATGTGATAAAGACCAAAACACCCTACAGATCAACTACTAAGTTTGTATATCTCACCAAATTTGATGCTTTTGGATATTGATTCCCCTAAAAATTCAAGTACTTTTGAACATCAGTTATCACATGTCTGTTATCTGACAAGAGGTTACTGTTCTATTTAGGCTGACAAGAGGTTACTGTTCTATATAGGAGAACTCTGTTTTCTGGCAAATGAGAGCTGAAGGATTCCTAGCTAGTAGTTTGTGTTTCTTTGAATATCTTCTTCTTTCCGGTAACAAGAGATCGAGATTATTTCGATGATATGAATTCGTACCAAAATTTTATAATAAAAGTTTGAGATTTGCTCAATAGTTACATTATATTATTTCAAATGATATTACTTCTTCGTATCAAGGTTTGTGTGATAAAAATCTAGTAAATTATGCACTACTAAAACACTACTACTATTAAAAAAGTGTCAATAAAAAATATAATTATAAAACAATATACTTTTAAGTAGTGTATAAGAATGTAACTCAAGATTTATTCATAAAATTAGATCTCAATACATCGATAGGAAATAGGAAATCAAGCCGAGAAACGGACATGAATTGTAACATAGTTGTTTTCTCAATACATCGATAGGAAATAGGAAATCAAGCCGAGAAACGGACATGAGTTGTAACATAGTTGTTTTATTTATAATTGACATGAGTGCGTTAATTTAATTTCGTCAAAATACACCTTAAAGAAGTATTTAAATTTCTTCCATAGAAAACACAAGTTATTAATACTTAATATGATGGAATTTTTGAAATGAAGGTTAGAAGTTTACTAGGTTCCCTTTTATGTATTCACTTGTTTGCATTTTCACATGACAACAAGCTTCACAAAATTTGGTTGAAGATACAAACTTTAAAAGTGGTAAAATATGCAGAGGAGAGAAAGAAATAACAAAAATGCATGGTTTTAAAAATTCCCGATTTAATCGATTAATCTCTGATTAATCTTTTGTATGATAACTAATTGATTCGATTTTTTAAAATAACATGTTTAATTGTAAATTAGATTAGTATATTAAATGTTACTATAATATCCGATTAATTCCCGATTATCCGATTAATCTTAAATCGGTATCTCAACCATTTTATACCGATTACCGATTTTTATAACCTTGCAAAAAGGTACTCAATTGCCCCACAACAAGACCCCAATAATAATAAAGAAAAAGTATGACATAGTATACAAAAAAGGTAGTTTAAGTAACCCACAACCTATTATTTCCTCGTGAGTTACATTCTCCATTTTGGCTTTTCCAGCTTCACCAAAAAGTTTTTAGCAAATGTTTTCATGTTTATTGGCTTTATTTGCAAGACATTTTTAACTTAATTGTTATAATCAAAAATTAAAATGAAAAATTTGGATACACAAATGCGCAAAATTTTGTAAGGATTTATTGGTAAATTTTTGCAATGTGGACTGGTGTAGCATTTAGAGCATCTTTAACCCATAAATATGTTAACTAAGTCGTAGTTGGCACTTCATTTAGCTAAGCCATATACATAATTGACTTCTCCAACCACAATCTGTTAGCGTTAAATTTTTTAGATAACCTCACTTGATCTTCTTTTTTTTTTTGAAACCAAAGGGAAATTTCATTAAGTAGAAGCATCAAACAAAACAGTCTCCAACAAGTGTGTAGGAGGAGACGCAAAAACATTAAAGTTATTAACCAAGTAAGGTAAACGAGCTAAACCGTGAGCCACCTTGTTGGCTTGCTTACAAATATGAATGACACTAATCTCCGGCAATGCTCCCATCATAGCTTTACATTGATCAATGACGTGACCAACTTCCAGCATGTTCCCTTTTGAGCTCTGTATTGCAGCACCTGTGAGTAGAGAATCCGTCTCCACCACCACTCTTCGTTCCTGTCGACTTATTACCCAGGATAATGCCTCCCTGACCCCTATACATTCAGCTTCAAACACTGAATATGGGTAAGGCAGAGCAGGATTTCAACCCTCCGGAAAAACACCCTTGCGATCACGAATTACCATGCCAACTATGAATTCTGAAGCACCTGGAAACACAGAGGCATCCACGTTGACCTTGAATGTGTTATCAGCTGGAGGTTTTCACTTTCGTTTGTTTACCTCGTTATGAGAATGTTGATCTGAAACTCCTTCCTCGCTCTAGCTTCCTGCCACTCTTTAACATGCCCAAAGCTGTTAAGCATAGCAGCACTAGCAGAAATAGTTTTCTTTTACACACCTTCATGTTCCTCCAGTACCAGATACCATAAAGAACTGTATTGATTTTATGAACTTCTTCCCTAGTGCTCATCTCCAACTTACCAAGAAGCCAGTCAAGAACGTAGTAAACTGTACTCATGTCATAAACAAGACCTGTAGCCCTCCAACAAATCCTGAGCAAACTGACAGTCAAAGAATAAGTGAAGCAAATGTTCAACATCTGTGACACAAAAAGGACATAATATCGGACACGAAACACCCTTGGCCTTAAGCCTATTCCTGACTGGAATGTTGTTTCTACAGAAACGCCAGAGAAAGATTTTCATCTTGTGGGGCAAAGATAATTTCCATAATTTGTTCCAACCCTTCGATTGAGTAATTGCAGTGCTTCTAATAGTTTGATCGTACCAATACTTGTATCTAGACTTGACATCATACCTTCCGTCGTTTGAACTGGACCACACTATTCTATCATGAGCTACGTGTTGAGGCACCCTAGTTGCCAGAATAGCTGAAGTATCTTCCACTGTGAAAATCTCCTACACTTTCCTTACATCCCAGGTCTTTGTTTCCGGATAAAATAACGATGAAACTCTTTCATTTCTCCCTGCATACCTGTGAGAATCTTCAACTGTGAATCCTGTCTTACTTGCTAACCACAGATCCTTAGTTGCAACAATATCATTCCCACCACCCACCACCCACCACCCACCTAAAACCACCTTTCAAAATTTCTTTGGCCTGCCAAATACCCAACCACAAGAAACTGGACCCCTGTCCCTTATCAGCATTCAAAACATAAGATCCTGGAAAATACCTAGCTCTTAAAATACGAGATGCTAGAGCATTAGGGTCTTGAATACATTTCCATGTGTGTTTCCCTAACAACACAATATTAAACCCATACAAATTTTTAAAACCCAGCCCTCCTCTACCCTTGGGCATGCTCATTGCGCGTGCCATTTAACCCCTTTCTTGAGATCTGACCCTGATTGCCACCAGTAACTATTAAAAGCACGTTCAATATCTTGAGATAAAGTTTTAGGCAAAAGAAAACACGACATGGTGTACGAAGGGATTGCTTGGGCCACATTCTAAGTAACACTGATTTCCCAGCTCGTGATATGGGTTTATTACTCCAAGCCTGAATTCTTTTAATGACACGCTCCTTCAAGAAACCAAATACTCATTTTTTAGACCTCCCCGCCAGCGAAGGAAGCCCCAGGTAATTGCTGCTTTGTATGTCATTGTGCACTCCTAGAATATTAGAGAGCTCAGCTTGCTTGTCTCTTCTAATATTAGAGCTGAACATAATGCCAGACTTTTGGAAATTCACTGCTTTACCTGAGCTTGCTGCATAAGAATTTAAAATACCTTTGACTTGAGTGGCTTCTTCAGTCGTTGCATTAAAAAACATGAAGCTGTCAACAGCAAAAAGAAGGTGAGTAACATTTGGAATTGATGGACTAATTCTGCACCCATGGATGAGGTTATTCTGCTTCGCATTATCCAACAAATTCGAGACACCTTCCACACAGAAGATAAACAGATACGGTGAAAGAGGGTCTCCTTGCCTGCGACCAAGCTTCGGAATAATAGGGCCAACTAGAGACCCATTAACACAGACCTCGTACGAAACGATTGTGACACACCTCATAATCTAGTTTATCCACTTATTGCAAAAACCCAGCGATTGCATACGATGCCTCAAGTAATTCCAATCAACTCGATCGTATGCTTTGCTAATGTCTAGCTTCAACGCAACCTCTCCTTCTTGTCCCCCAGTTTTCCTCCTCATGTAATGTGTAATCTCAAATGCCACTACTACATTCTCAATTATGCTTCTATTATGGACCAAGGTAGACTAATTTTCTAAAATCAAGGTTGAGAGAACCACTTTCAGTCTATTCGCAAGAACTTTGGCCATTATTTTATACAACACATTACACAACGCAATTGGACGAAAATCCTTCATATTACTCGCACCTTCTTTCTCAGGAATTAGCAGAATATTAGTACTATTCAAATCAGCAGGGAAAGGATTGCCATTTAGCCACTCCTTATAGCATTCAAACACTTCTTTGCCCATAGTTTTCCAGAAATTCTGGTAGAATGCAGGGTTCAAATCGTCAGGACTAGCTGCCTTATCAGGATGCATCTGCTTCACTGCAGTGGTAAATTCATCAAACGAAACGTCTTATGTTAAACTCTGGTTTTGCTCAACAGTCACTGTTCGAGGACTTGCATTGACATCGTAATTGAGAGTAATATCTGGTTCTGCAAAGACTTTCAAAAAATGCTCCCTCACTATACCACACATTCCCTCCTTACTGTCTACTCGATCACCCACTTCATTCTCTAAGAAATTGATATGATTGCTTTTCCTTCTCGCTGAGGCAATAGCATGAAAAAACTTGGTGTTCTCATTCCCATCTTTCAACCAAAAAAGCTTATCCCTTTGCTTCCAGTAAGTTTCTTCTTTTAACAATAAATCGTTGAGCTTGTTTTTCTCAATGATAAACTCTTTTACACCTTGCTCATCTGTTCTATCCTTCAGAGAGTCAATAAGGTTTTTTTGCCACTTTAATTTCTCCTTGAACTTGTTAAAAAAGACACGATCCCATTTCTGCATAAACTTTGACACTTCCATCAATTTGGGAATCAAATGAGAAACTTGAATACTCCCCAAAAAACTCATTACTTCTTTCACAAAATTTGGTTCTTTAAGCCACACGTTTTCAAAACAAAAACGAAAAACTCTCTTAGATACTGCAGTGTTTAAAAGCTCTAACTGCAACGAATCATGATCAGAAACCGGTGTCGAAAGCACTTTCAGCTTGCATAACAGAAATTTAGCCCACCAATCAGTAGTTGCAAATGCCCTGTCTAACTTTTCTTGAACCCAGTCCTTTGTCCCACGTGAACATCCCTCCCTCAAGCTTCAACTCCGATAACAAACTATCCTCAATAGCCATGCCAAATCCCTCCATTAATGATCTCGGATGAGGATGGTTCCCTCTTTTGTCCGTACTGTAAAGCAAATCATTGAAGTCGCCCTAAATGCACCACGGACTATTCAATAATTAACCAACTTCCTTATTAAATCCCATGATTCCTTTCTTCTACTACGTTCAGGATAGCCGTAAAAACACGTTAATCTCCATGACATTACATTATTGTCTTTAATTTCTAGATCTATGTGATTCTAAGAGTAGCTAGAAATGCCACAATCCACATTATGTTTCCAGAAAACTACAAGGCCCCCACTCCTGCCAACACGATCCACCGAGAAGCAGTTTGCAAAACCCAGCTTATTACGTAACTTTTTTATCATACTTCTACTAGCAACAGTCTCTATTAAGAACACAACGTCGGGTTTACAATCTCGAATAAGATCATTTAAAGCTCGACTATACGAGGGTTCCCCACCCCTCAATAGTTCCAACATAAGTGATTCATTGTGGCTGGCTCGCTTGCCTAGCAAGCGGAGCCAAAACTGAAACAGAGGTCTATGTACAATCAGTATGAAAAAGCACAGAGTCCATATTGTTTGTGTTGTTCTCATTCCCACAACTCATATTATCCACTAGACCAACCCTCTTTCTTTTCCTTTTCTCCAACTCAAGCCCAGATAATTCCTCATGACCCAGCCCAATATTATTTTTTGAAAAGATGTTTCCCTCCACACCTTTACCAAAATTTATCCCCTTATTCAAATTTCCCGTAACCATAGCTCTATCATTAACCTTTCCATGTTTTGCAACTGACATATCCCTTCCCTGCGGGAAATCAGTATTTTGAAATCACTTGATCTTCTATATTTGTTGATCAACTACCATTATCTATAAATGTCCATCTCATCTACCTCCAACTTTATATTAATATTTTACATTTATTGCATATCCAACTTATCTCCCTACAATAATTATAAGAGTAATATATTGTTTTTGAAATATAGCTAACAAATATAACTAATAGCATTGGAGCAAAATCACTTTTCATCATCGATAATATAACTAATTATTACTCCTTCCATCCCCTTTGATACTTAACATTTGAAATAGGGTGTCTGTCACGCATTTTAAGGATAGTTCCATAACTTATTTTTAAAATTTTCTTTTTTTGTATAAAAATTTAATTTTTAAATTTTTATGCAAAAAATGAAAATTTTAAAAATAAGTTATGGAACTATCCTTAAAATACATCTTAAAAATGTGTGCTAGAAAGTGAAAAAAAGTGTTAAGAATTCATTGGGACAGAGGGAGTACTATATACTATTTTAGCTAACTAATTTACCTAATAGCATTGGAAATGCTCTGCTATAGGTGGGTCCCACCACCATTACAACAAAACAAATGCCCCATATTAACATTTCCATGAAACGTACTTGATTCAGCATTTTGTGGAATAATCTTCTATGTAAGAGCATCTCCAAGAGTACAAGTTATAATGTTTAGCTAAAATAATATATAATAACTGTTAGCTAAAATTTGTTGAACCTATATGGGATTGTGCTCCAATGGTGTTAGCTATAATGGTTAGCTATAATTCAAAAACAATATATTGTTATTATTTTCAAATTTATTTATGCACACCCGTAATCAAGTCCCTTCTGTGCATCGTAACTTCAAGTCCCTTGTGTGCACACCCGTAACTTCAAATCCCTTGTGCACCCTTCGTCACTTGAAGTCTCTTGCTTAGATTCATCATTAAACTTGCTACTATCAGTAGTAACAAGATGAAACATACCTCTGCAAAATGAAAAATGAAGTAGCGGGAAAAAATGGAAGTAGCGGAAGACAAAGAAGAATTAAGCGGGACATGAGGTGGAAGGATTTAGAGGATGGGTAGACAATCAACAAATATAACGGATAAATTCTCGATAGGTATAATTTTTCCTAATAGGAAGGTAGCGTTGGAGTGCCTCAAATTTTAGAGAATAGATAAAATGGGTACTATTTACTGCTAGGTGGACATTTTTAGCTAACAACTCTCCCGGGTTGGAGATGCTTGAATCCCTTGTTCTTTAATTTTATTGTAAGTACAAATTATATGAAAAAACTTGAGTTAAAATTATGTTTCCTAAAAGTTCAAGATAAACTTCGTTTTTAGGCGAAATTAAAGGTCATCTTTTCAAATTGCATCATTTAGGGCCTTTTTATTTCAAATTGTGCCATAAAAGGGTATTAGTGCATCTCCAGTGCTAAAAATCTAGTTAGAGCATCTCCAATGGGAGAGACCCCTTAGGTAAATTTTAAATTTAATTACCATAAATAAGAATTATAAAGAATGTGTAAAAAAATTTACACTCCAATGGGACAAAACTGTTATCTATAATTATAGATAATCTCTTGATGTTGGCTATATTTGTCGAACCTCTAGAGACCTGTAGTGAATTGCCACATCACTTATTTCTATATTAAAATTATATATTCCATTAATAACAACTTGAAATATTAATAACATACCATTTTTAAAATATAGCCAATCATTATAGCCAATACCCTCGGAACACAATATCTTACAGGTTCGACAAAATTTACATAATCAACATTTTATATAATATAGCCAATCATTTTTAGCTAACGTCATTGGAGATGCTCTTAGCATATCAAATATAAAATTTATAAAGAATATGTAAAAAGTTCATCACTCCAATGGCACAAAACTCTTATCTATAATTTTAGCCAACCTCGCTATATTGGCTATGGACGTAAGAATAAATTAATATTGTCAAATATTTAAAATATTAGAAGTTCGATTCCCTTTTATCCCTATTATTGTCAAACATTTGCTATGGATGCGAGAATAAATTAATGTACCAAAAATGAATCCTTCTCCTAAAATTTTTAAATTTCTCTTCGATCAAAGAATAAGTTTTCAAGTGTGAATGGTGTTATATAATCTTGGTTAACCGTTCTCATAACCACTACTACAGAATTAACTTTTATCATCAGTTTTTAGGCGTAATATATGAAGGGGATGTTAAAGGCATGGGTCTTTAGCGTCGATTGAATATGTGATGCATATAAATTGTTAATAGCGTCGGTTACTTAATCGTAATGTGACGTATTTGCAGCATCAGATTGAACTATATTAAGAATTTTGCCTCTTTACTTTAGCTTCTCTGACATGAGATGCATTTTCAGTCTGAATAGCTTGGGATGATATGGATTTTCGCAAGCTGGTCTAGTTATATGTTCTTGTCATCTAATAGTATCATGTGTGTAAATGACAAATATTAACAATCAACTCTAATGTAAACTCATAAATGCAATACAATTTATGTAATATCCATTGATTGAAAATGTAGATTTGGGAATGTTTGTTATACAAGAAAGAAGAAGAATATGCTAACTAACTTTCTCTCTCTTTACAACAAAATAACGTGTCCATACAAGTAATGGGAATTAGACTATTTATACTGCAGAAAGGAATGTGCTGAGGTGGATTATTGGCTTGACTCATCTTTGACTTCCTCACTAACATCCCCCCGCAAGTGAGGAGAGGAGAAGTAGTTGCAGACTCCGAACTTGGAGCTAAGAAATTGCAGCTGTGCAGCAGACAAGGCCTTCGTAAATATATCAGCAGGTTGGAGTTTTGATTCAATGTGACGGGGAAGAATAACACCTTGCTGCAGCTTCTCACGAACTAGGTGACAATCCAGTGCAATATGCTTGGTACGTTCATGGAACACAGGGTTAGAGGCAATGTAAATTGCTGACTGATTGTCACAGAAAAGAATAGCAGGAGCAAACTTAGGTAATTTAAGTTCAGAGAAGAGAGAGAGAAGCCATGAAATCTCACAAGTAACATCAGCCATGGCGCGGTATTCAGCCTCTGCAGACGAACGAGAGACGGTTGATTGCTTCTTACTACGCCAGCTGATCAAAGATGAGCCTAACATGACACCATAGCCAGTCACAGAGCGGCGAGTAAGTTGGCAACATGCCCAATCAGCATCACAGAAGGCTGTCAATGTGAGGGAACTTTTTGCAGATAGGAAAAGACCTTGACCACATGTCCCTTTCAAGTATCTTAACACACGATAAGTAGCTTGAAGATGTATAGGTTTTGGATGAGCCATGAACTGAGATAATGTATGCACAGTATAAGCAATATCAGGCCTTGAAATAGTCAGATAAATCAAACGACCAACTATACGACGATAGAGACTAACATCAGAAATATCATCCACATCTTGAGTAGTAAGCAGTGCATGATTTTGTTCCAATGGTAATGCACTGGGCTTGCAGTTTAAACACCCTGTATCTGCTAGCAAATCCAACGTATATTTCCGTTGATTCAAATAAATACCATCAGAGGAACGAGCAATTTCAATGCCCAAGAAGTACTTTAGAGCACCCAAGTCTTTCACTTTAAACTGAGAATTCAAAAAAGTTTTAACTGCTGCCAATTGTTTCACATCATTGCCAGCTAGAATCATGTCATCAACGTAAACCAGAAGGACTGAAATAGAATTGTTAGTATGTAAAATAAACATACTGTTGTCACTGTGAGCTTGTTTAAAGCCAAAGGAAAGTAAAGCAGTAGATAACTTGACAAACCACCTACGAGGAGCCTGTCTTAAGCCATAGAGTGACTTGATAAGTTTACAAACAAGTCGTTGACCTGGATAGGCTTGGAGAACAGAAGAAGGAGGTGTATACCCAGGGGGAAGGGACATGTAGACCTCTTCTAGCAAATCACCATGAAGAAAAGCGTTTGTGATATCCAATTGACTGATAGACCAGCCTTGACTAGCAGTGAGGGCTAACAACACTCTGAAGGATGTCATTTTTGCCACAGGTGCAAACGTATCAAAGAAGTCTAAACCATAGGTTTGGGTATAACCTTTGGCAACCAATCGTGCCTTAAATCGTTCGACAGATCCATCAGAGTTATATTTCACCTTGTAAACCCATTTGCAGTCAACAATGTGTTTATTAGGTGGAAGAGGAACAACATCCCATGTGTGGTTTGCTTCTAATGCAGCCAATTCGACTGCCATAGCATGACACCAATCTTGATGTTTAACAGCCTGTTTAAAGGCATATGGTTCTGGAATTTTAGAGACAGAAGCAACAAAATGTTGATATGATCGAGTAAAATGACCATAGGTAACAAAATTGGCCATAGGATAGGAGGTAGTACTGGACTTAGTAACACAACTGGGTAATCCAGTGTAATCTTGAAACTTAACTGGAACAGTTTTAGTTCGAACAGGGCGAGTGGAAACAATTGTAGGAGAGGCAGGAGCATTAGATGAGTTAGTAACAGGAGGAGGAAAAGTGTCAGGTGAAGGAATGGAAGAGATATCTTGAGTGGATAGAGTAGAGGGTGATTCAGTAGGAAGAGATGGAGGGACCTCAGTGGTTAGAGGATCATCCAACCAAGAATTGTGAGAAGTAGGAAATATAGTCATTGGTGTAGATGTAGATAACTCAGCAAAAGGGTAGATATGTTCATAAAATTTAACATCACGAGAGATAAACACTTTTCGTGTAGACAGATTTAAGATCTTATAGCCCTTGGTAGCATAGGGATAACCAAGGAAAACCCCCTTTATGGCTCGTGGAGCAAATTTATCAGTAGGATGGGGAAGGACAGTTGCAAAACAGAGAGAGCCAAAGACACGTAAGTGATCTAAAGGTGGAGGTTTGTTAAACAGGATTTCATAAGGTGACTTGTTATTTAACAGGGGAGTAGGAGTACGATTGATAAGATATGTGGCTGTTAAAAGGCAATCCCCCCAAAAGTGAATAGGGAGATGGGCATGGAAACGTAATGCTCGAGCAGAATTGAGCAAATGCCTGTGTTTACGCTCCACTTTGCCATTTTGTTGAGGAGTGTAAACACAGCTAGTTTGATGGACTATACCAAGAGAAGATAAAGTATTGTGCAACTGCTGATTTATAAACTCAGAACCGTTATCAGAACGGATAGTTTTCACAGATGTTTTAAAGTGATTTTGAACATAAATGAAAAACTGTTGAAGTAATGTTGGTACAGAAGACTTATTTGAAAGCAAAAATGTCCAAGTAGTACGAGACATATCATCCACAATAGTCAAGAAATAAGAACAATTATTGTGAGTCTTAACATGATAGGGACCCCATAAATCCACATGAATTAATTCAAACAATGAAGTACTGATAGATGTACTAGAAGGAAAACATTGTCGAGATTGTTTAGCTACATGACAACTCTCACACATAGAGTTTGTATTTATTTTACAAGAAATAGGTAAAGATTGTAAAATGGCATTTGGAATATGTCCAAGTCTTGCATGCCAAACATCTGAAGAAACAGTAGCACAGGAAAGAGATTGCTGAGTAGCAATACTTGAGGACTTGAAAAGATTGAGTGTAGAGGAGAGAAGATATAGACCATCATGGAAGCTACCAATCTCTAGTGTCTTCTTCCAGGAAGGGTCCTGAAGAAAACAATGAGAGGAATTAAACAAAACAGACACATTGGTATTGTGTACGAGTTTGGGAATAGAAAGCAGATTGTAAGCAAAATCTGGGACACACAGGACATTGTATAAAGTAAGGGTATCACTTAACATGACATTGCCAATGTGTGTGACAGATGCTTGATGACCATTAGGCAAACACAAGATAGAATCAGTAGGAATGGGATTCTTAAGTAAGGATAGAGAATTAGTTATATGGTCAGTAGCTCCAGAATCAAGAATCCACTGTGACAAGGATGGTGTAACAGAGGTAATAGAGTGTGATTGAGGACAGAAAGTACCTGCAAAGTGAACTGAATTAGCACTAGAAGTGCCAGGCCAGAAACTTTGAGGAGTTGGTTGAGAAGTATCTGACTGTAGCTGCATAGACCTTTGAATTCTTTCAACAAGTTGAGAATACTGTGTTTCAGACAATCCACAAGCATCCATTGAAGGTGAATCAGAAGCAGAAGTAGCAGGTATACCAACACTTGTAACCTGAGCTGCAGAACGCACTTTTGCAGTAGTAGATTTGGGTTTAGGTTTAGGCTTGCCATACAGCCTATGCCAAGGAGGGTAACCAATCAAGCAGAAACACTTTTCCCTCGAATGGCCTGTCATCTGACAGAAGTCACAAACCACTGAAGCATTCTGAGATGTCTTCTTAGCCGAAGGATTATTTTGTTGTCCTGTAGTGAAAGGAATTTTATCATTGTTGTTGAAGAAGGGCCTAGATACTCCAGTATTTTTAACTGACATAGCAAGAGTATTGGTATTCATTCCAACAGAGTGATGAACATCACGTTGAGTTTCTTCTTGCATTAAAATCGAGTAACACTGACTCAGAGTTGGCAAAGGTTTCATGAGCAGAATCTGACCCCTTATAGCTGTATACTGGTCTCCAAGTCCCATAAGAAACTGTGTAAGTTGAGCAGTTTGTTCATAACTCTCCAACTTGGCATTAATTTGACACTCACATTTGTTGCAACTGCACTTAGGCTTGGTAATAAGACAATCCAGTTCATCTACCAAAGTTCTGTGTTTAGTAAAATACGAGGCAATAGACAAATTGCCTTGACTCAATTGAGACATCTCTTGACGAAGATTAAAGATGCGAGGCATATTGCTCTGCGCATAACGAACTGCAAGATCATCCCAAATAGACTTTGCAGAATGAAGATAGACTACGCTATTTCGAATCTCACTAGACACAGAATTAAGTAACCAAGAGGTAACCATATGATTACAACGAACCCAGTACTGGGTAAGACCATTATCAGCAACTGGTCTAGCATAAGTACCATCAACAAAGCCTAGTTTCATTTTTGAGGACAAAGCAATCTCCATGGATCTACTCCACTGAGAATAGTTAGACTCATTTAGAATCAAATTAATGAGTGTCATGCCAGGATTATCCGATGGGTGAATATAATAAGGATGATTAATATCGATTACTACAGAACCAGTAATGGAACTAGTTGTATTAGTAACAACAGACGAGTACGAAGCAGATGAAGTCATGGTTTCGAAGAAAAACACTTAGAGAGATGATCGTACAAGTAATCAGTAAGAGATAACAGAGATATAGAACAAGGAAATCGAATACCAGAGAAATCTCGAAGAAGACGACGATGTACGGTCAGGCAAACACATGAAAAGCAACGATTCCAACGAAGATGGCGGAAGCACTGTTGATAGACATGAAATCAACACATCGCTCTGATACCATGACAAATATTAACAATCAACTCTAATGTAAACTCATAAATGCAATACAATTTATGTAATATCCATTGATTGAAAATGTAGATCTGGGAATGTTTGTTATACAAGAAAGAAGAAGAATATGCTAACTAACTTTCTCTCTCTTTACAACAAAATAACGTGTCCATACAAGTAATGGGAATTAGACTATTTATACTGCAGAAAGGAATGTGCTGAGGTGGATTATTGGCTTGACTCATCTTTGACTTCCTCACTAACAGTAAACCTACGACTGTCCAGTTACGCCATAATAATCAATACACAATAGAAAAATTAATATATGAACGTGATCATTTTGTGTATATATAGTAGGAGCGTTACACTTTGGATGATTAGCACAGCCTTTTGGACTTATATATTCTCTTTTATATAAAACATAAAACTTCAAATCAATAGAGAGTTAAAAAAATGGATGACCATGTCAAATAATTCTACAGTTTGGAAACCCAATGAGAATGAGGTCTCATAGTACCTCTCTGCCTGTTAAACTTATCAGTTATAGATGTTTAGATTTAGTTTTAAGATGTAATGATGAACACAACTATAAATCTAGGGCTATATACTCCTGAATATTGACGCCACAGAAGGAGATACTACCCAAACTTTACTATTTAAACTTCACTGTATTACTTAAATGTCCATCATTTTACTATTCAAGCTCCATAATGCTCCATCATACTATGGGTATTTATGTAATTTCATATAAAAATGAAGTTTAAATAACAATACTTGGAGCTTATTTAACAATTCCCTGTTATAATTGAAAAGAAATAAAAACATAATGTAACAATTCCCTATTGTAATATTATTTTCACAACATAAGGTGTTGTGAAAATAAACGTTGATGCTTCTACTGCTTCTGAGGGTTGGATCAGTCTTGGTGCAGTAGCTCGGGATAATCTGGGGTCAGTCGATTTTATAGCACTTAGGAGGATTCGTGCCCAATTGAGTCCTTACGTTGCAGAGTGTAGAGCAGCATTGTTTGGTTTGAGGAAAGCTAAGGAATTACGACTTACTCGTGTTATTCTAGAGTCTGATTGCCAGAATTTGGTTGATAAGGTGAGGAGTAATAAGGTGACAGATATGGAAGCAGATTTTATGATGCAAGATATTGTTAATCTCAGTTCTCAATTTGAATTGCTCGAATGGTCGCAGATTAATAGACAGGGTAATCAGGTGGCTCATTATCTAGCTAGAATTGTCCCCTTTGGAATAGAACAATGTTGGAGGCTGAATGCTCCAACTGATATAGCTCAGTTTGTAATCTCAGTTCTTCTTTAAAAAAAAAATTTGACCATAAAAAAAAACAATGAATTAATTAGAACATTAGTCAGAAACAACCAATTACAACTGAAATTTATCCTATCATCCGGGGAGATGGAGCCCATTCGGATAAATTTTAAAAAATGACCCATCGATTAAAGTTATTTTGGATTAATAGGCGAAAAAGAAAAGTTTTAAGTTGATATTTATTTAAATAATTTATTATTTTCATTTAGTTAATGAGATATTAAAAATTTAAAATTAAAATTTTAATCATTAAATTGAACATATAAATTATGATATTAATTTTTATCAAATAAGATTACAAAATTAAAATCAATATTTTAAAAAAATTGTACCAACTTTAATTTTAAATTACATTTTAATTTAATTCATTCTATTAATCTCATAAATACATATTTTTCTAGGGTTATGGAGCGAAAAAACCCCTATGATATAGGTGTGGGAGCAAATAAGCCCCTAAGATTTAAAAAAGTTCAAATAACCCCCTGTAATTTAAATTTATGGTTCAACAAGATCCTTGTGATTAATTTTTCTTAACTATGGTTAGAATATATATTTAAAATTAAAATACTTAAGACTTAATATTACATTAAAAGTTTTATAAAACAATTAATATTGTAAATATATTGTGATTTCACATATTTTAATTTTTTTATTAATTTAGAAAACTTGTAATGGAACATTTGTTATCTCTCTTGATAATATTAATTTAGAACATGATAATTTCAATTTCGATATTTATAATTTAAAATGAAATATCAAGTTTTCTCGCACTTTAAATTATTTATAAATTATGAAAATCGAAGTGAAATTATCATTTTCTTGGTTTATATTATTAAGAGTATAATACATATTCTGTTGCTCACAAAAGTAAACTTTAAATTTTCTTTGGATTAAAATAAATAAAAAAAATTTGTAACCAAATAAATTAAAATTTTAATACTTAAATTGAATAAAAAATATTTATAAGTTAATAATTAAAATTAAAATATAATATGAATAACTAATAAAATCTACATAAAAAATTCCTTACATTACACAAGTTATAAGGTAGCCATTATAATATCAACAATAAAAAAATTAATAATATGTGAAATCATAATATTTACAATATTAATTGTTTTATAAAATGTATAATGTAATATTAAGTTTTAAGTATTTTAATTTAAATATATTTATAACCATAGTTAAGAAAAATTAATTACAGGGTTTTCGTTGAACCTTAAATTCAAATTACAAGGGGTTATTGAAACCTTTTTTAAATCTTAAGGGCTTATTTGTTCCTACACATATATTATATGGGGATTTTCGCTCCTTAACCCTATTTTTTTTATGTTAAAAGTCAAAATAGACTTTAAACCCACGACTTCTTTTAAAGCCAACTGGGGTAATTAGGGATGGATATTTTATGTGTCCAATTTGATCCCGATCTGATCCCGTTTCATTTGTGTCCGGGATTTGAAAAAAATTTCGGTTTCATAACAAGGAGCGGTGAATATTTTGAAAAATATTTGGGGATCAGCACGGATTAGGGGATTAGGATATTTTCGCTCCGATCCCCGATTCTCGACCCCAATTTTAATATTTAAGGAAAAAATATTTTTATAACTATATAACTATTTCTATGGAGATAAAGGAGACCATATACATTTAAAATTCTATATTTAAAATCATAAAAAAAACGTATTATTTTACAAAGTATGTTACATGAAAATCACTATTTCGCTGAAAATCTTCAAAATCATGTATGTTTCGCATGTAAAACATGTATGTTTTGCAAACATAACGTGATTTGGAGAAGAATTCATTTTACAATACTTTGTTAGCAATACATACATGTATTTTCAGCAAAATAGTGATATACGTAGAAAATATTTTGTAAAATAACTCATTTTGCAATGTTTTACTCGCATAATATATATATGATTTCCCAAGTTTCCGATGAAACATCGGTCTTCATAGAACCTAACTCTTATTATTAGATAAATATATTTATGTGTACCATTGTTGTTCTAAAATTTTCAATCTATTTAACAAATTCAAAACTTTAACAGTAAAATTTTATTTATTTATAATTATTTAATTATGTCTTTAATCTTTTATTGAAAATAAATATTAATTCGAATTGTTGCTTAGAATATCATTAAATTTAAAATATATTTTACACATCATAGTTTAGCAAATTAATTTTATTATAAAATGTATTAGAAGATATATAAAATTTACTTAAAAAGAATCCTTACTGCTCGCGGGGGTTTCCATTCCGACTGGGATCGGGGTGAAAAATAATGCCCGTATGAAAATCGGGGCAGTTTCAAAAAAATGGGTATGAATTTTGGGATCGAGATTAGGGGCGTGGATAATACTTTCCGCCCCTAAAGCTAATAGCTTAAATTTTTAGAACCTTAAATTAAAATTTGAGGAATGAGTTTTGCTCGAAAAGACTCTTATGACTCTTAAATTTGCTTGAAGTTTTATATTTTTCCTTAATTTTAATAATTATTAATCACAATTAACTAATATTATGTAGTAAATTAATAAGATTAACATACTCTTTTTATCCATTTTTTTGTACTTTCATGAATATTACTTATATTTGATAATATAAAGCTTTATATTATTTTATATTAGAAATGATTTCAGAAATTATCGTACATGGTTTAAGTAATCCTTATGGTGAAAACAGTAGATGGTTTAAGTAATTCTTATGGTGAAAACGTTACTCAACTCCTAGTTTTCCCAATAAATTACATTTTTGGCAAGGACATATTTAATTTATCTTCCATTTAATAGCTCTAAATCACATCAACTTCCATTAGCCATGAACCCATAACACGTGAATGCTCTCATATCTTTCTCGATCTCTTTGACTCTTTGGTTCGGGTATTAATCAAGAAAGTGTTAGATTTTCCAAAAAATTTCTTAAAATTTATCCCAAATGACATAGCACCATAAATGAAAGATTTTGATTGGAAACAAAATTAATTATAAATGTAACATATCAGTTTTTAAGAAAAATTTGGGAACAATTTTGGAATTTGTAACATTTTTCCTGGTAATACCAAGTCCAACAATGTCTTAGTTAATTTCCTATAAATATTATAAATAAGGATTCCTAGTGGTTTAGGGACATTGTTTTGTATATCAACTCACAACAATCCCAATATTCATTCCTTACTATTATAATAATAATAAATTTGAAAGTAACTAGGAAAGCGACAAAGATAATTATTGGTGAAATGGAGAAAAATAATTATTTTATTGATGAAAATGAAGTTAGGGATGACTAGTAGTTCCCCAAATGTAGGGAATGACTAACGGTTTCTAGTGTTTTAGGAAACCACTAAAACACTGTTGGAGCACTGTTTTTTTTTTTTTTTTTTACGAAAGCAATTGTATTAACTTCAAACAATTAAATTACAGCCAGGACAAGTCCCTGAACTGATACTACAATCTGAAAAGAAACAAATAAACGAGCTAACCAAATAGCCGTTTATGTTTGCAGACTGTTTTACATCATGAATTTTAAAATTCTTCGAAATAAAAAAGGTTAGAGTGGCTTCTCGATCAATCCAACCTGCACCAGTCTTGAAACCAGTAATATTGCAAATGACTTTCACATACGCACCACCTGTAGCCCAATGTTCAGAAACACCCCAGCTATCTACATGCCGAAAACCAGCTATAGACGTGCCGAAAGTACCCCAGCTATCTACATGCCGAAAACCAGCTATAGACATGCCGAAAGTGAAAAATCTCATAAAATGAACAAATTTTAGTTGTGAAAAGTAAGCTTTTGCAATATCCGACACCAGCTCAAATCTAATGCACGCATTATAGATCTCACCCAAAACCACATAAATCCTTTTCAAAGGAGCCAGGAACAAAACCCATACAAGCAACAAAACATACATTAACAACCCAAAAGGGAAGACACACGTCAAGAGACGAGACGAAAACCGAAATTCACCGACCTCGGAATAACACCGAATTTTGGAATGATGTTAAGGAGGAGAAATTGAATCTCAAGGTATTTTTTATTTTCGGAATCGGACTCAAAACCAAAATAGATTTGAGAAATAAATTCTAAGATTTTGGTTTTGGTTTGATTTTTATTGAAACTGGAAAAACAAAGAGGGGTAATAAAAGGTTGGGGAGATCGGAGGATGGATTGATGGGAGGAGCGGGGATGAAGAACTGGGCGGCAGAGTTAGGGGGAAGAGGGAGGCGGGAGGCGGAGAAAATAGCTGTGGAAGAAAATGAGGGATGAGGGAGGAGAGAGGCGGAGGGAGAAGAGAGGAGGCGGGGGGTCGGGCACCTACCGTCGGCTGACTCTCATAGGTTTGGAGCAATGTTTTGTACTCCCTAAATCTCAAAAAGATTTCCTTTTTGGAAAGTCCCATGAACCTATTATACTTACTATTTTTGAACACTAATTTTCACTATTGCACCCACCACTTCTCAATTTTATAATCTTTTTTACATTATTACACCCACTGCTTTCCTTCATTATCTCACATCTATTATTAAATATTGATAGATCCAACCACTTTATCTACTTTTCAACTAACTTTACTCTTTTTTACTACATTTTCTTAATCTTCGTAAAAGTCAAACAGTTCAAATAATTCGGGTATAAATTAATGGAGTAACTCAAATAAAAAAGGTGTTGGAGTTGTTCTAAACACCTCCCAACTTCTTTCCCTTTCTTTTGAAAATTCCATACATCATCACTCAGTGACAATCAATTCTTGTTTCGAACTTTCCATAATTTTATTCAAATATACACGCACATCACACCCATACTGTATAATTTATTGGTGCATCACTATATTTTTTGTATGTATGTATAATATATATATATACAACACAAGAAATGACAATAAACAAGCGCGTGAATTAAGGTTTTGGTGTTACACAAGGCACAAGCCCCACTGTCCTTCTTGCATCACATTTGTCTACAAAGAAGAAAAAGAGTAAAATTCCCTTCATTCCTCCACCCATTCCTCAATCCAATAATCTCAAAAAAGTTCATTTTCACCCACCATTCCACCTTTACTCAATGACCCACCGGACTTTCTTGAAATTCCGGCCACCTCCGGCCAACCCCTCCAACTAAAAACACCAACCCAAAATACTAAAGATTCAAACTTTACCATAAAACACACAAATTCTGCAATTTTACCACATACCCACAAATTTCAACACCACTTCACCTCACCTTTTTGCAATGGCGGCTGAGGAAACAGCAGCAAAAGGAGTGCAAAAACGTTATGAAGGACTAGTAATGGTGAGAACAAAGGCAATTAAAGGGAAAGGAGCTTGGTATTGGTCACATTTAGAGCCCATTTTAATACACAATTCAGATACAAATTTACCAAAAGCTGTGAAACTTAAGTGTGGGTTGTGTGATTCTGTTTTTTCTGCTTCAAACCCATCAAGAACTGCTTCTGAGCATCTTAAGAGAGGGACTTGTCCTAATTTTAGTTCATTTGTTTCCAAACCTGTTTCGCCTTCTGGGTCTACTCCTTCTCCGGTTGTTCAGTCTCCTGCTCCACTTAGTTTAGCTTCTCCGCAGCACCGGAGTGGCAAGAAAAGGAATTCTTGCTTTTCCGGCAGGAATTCCGGTGGGAGTGGTAGTAGGAATTGTTCTAGTGGTTTTCAAGTTCAGCCTCTTGCTGTTGTCGATGCTTCCAGGTTTTCTGTTGAGGTTGCTTATTCTCCGGTGGCCTCGGGTGGTGCTGCTGGGGTTTATGGGCAGCACCACCAGGTTCCGCAACAACAACAACAACATTTGGTTTTGTCAGGGGGAAAAGAGGATTTAGGTGCATTAGCTATGTTTGAGGATAGTGTAAAGAAGTTGAAGAGTCCCAAAGGTACTATGCCTAATTTGAGTTTAAATAAGATTCAAGTTGATTCGGCACTTGCTAGTCTTGCTGATTGGGTGTATGATTGTTGTGGATTAGTGTCGTTTTCGTCTTTAGAGCATCCTAAGTTTAAGGCATTTCTTAATCAAGTTGGATTGCCTTCTGTTTCGAAAAGAGAATTGGCTGGTGAGAGGTTAGATGTTAAGTATGATAAAGCTAAGGCAGAGTCGGAAGCTAAAATTCAGGATGCTATGTTTTTCCAGATTGCTTCTGATGGATGGAAATCGAAGAGTTTTGGACATATTGGTGAGGAAAATTTGGTTAAGGTAAGTTTGAATCTTCCGAATGGGACAAGTGTGTTTCGTAGGGCAGTTTTTACTAGTGGTTATGTGCCTTCTAAGTATGCTGAGGAGGTTTTGTGGGAGGCTGTTTTAGATATATGTGGGAATAATGTGCAGCAGTGTGTAGGTATAGTTGCTGATAGGTTTAAGTCGAAGGCCTTGAAGAATTTAGAGAATCAGCATCATTGGATGGTCAATCTTACTTGTCAGTTCCAAGGGTTTAATAGTTTGATTAAGGATTTAATAAAAGAACTTCCATTATTCAAAAATGTTATTGAGAATTGTTCGAAACTAGCAAATTTTGTCAATGGTAAGTCTCAAGTTCGAAATAGCTTTCACAAGTTTCAGTTGCAGGAATATGGGCATGCGGGGTTACTAAGAGTACCTTCTCGCGGTAATAGGTTGGGTTTTGGACCTGTCTACACCATGGTGGAAGACATACTGAGCTCTGCTAGGGCACTTCAGTTAGTCTTGCTTGATGATTCATATAAGATAGTTTCAATGGAAGAACCACGTGCGCAAGAAATTGAGGAAATGATGAGGAATCCCCATTTTTGGAATGAATTAGAAGCAGTACATTCATTAGTAAAACTGATCAAAGGAATGGCTCAGGAAATAGAGGTGGAGAGACCACGTGTCGGACAATGCCTTCCACTTTGGGAAGATCTTAGAGTTAAAGTGAGGGAGTGGTGTTCGAAATTTCACGTAATTGAAGCACCTGTAGAAAGAGTGATCGAAAGGAGGTTCCGGAAGAATTATCACCCAGCTTGGGCAGCTGCATTTATACTAGATCCCTTGTATTTGATTAGGGACGCTAGTGGGAAGTACTTACCGCCATTCAAATGTTTGACACCTGAACAAGAGAAAGATGTCGACAAACTCATAACGAGGCTGGTTTCTAGGGAAGAAGCTCATGTTGCACTAATGGAGCTTATGAAATGGAGAACAGAAGGGCTCGAACCAGTGTATGCCCAAGCTGTACAGATAAAACAGAGAGATCCTACAACAGGAAAGATGAAAATTGCCAACCCCCAGAGTAGTAGGCTTGTGTGGGAAACTTATCTTACCGAGTTTAAGGCACTTGGGAAAGTTGCAGTAAGGCTTATCTTTCTTCATGCAACTTCATTTGGGTTCAAGTGCAATGTTTCTTTCTTAAGATGGATTAGTGCTAATACACATTCCAGGGCTGGTATGGATAGGGCTCAAAAATTGATTTTTATTGCTGCACATTCTAAGCTTGAGAGACGGGACTTTTCTAATGACGAAGATAAGGATGCAGAATTCCTAACTGTGGCAAACGGCGAGGATGATGAGCTAAATGAAGCTTTTGTTGATGCATCCTCTGTGTAATATTCTCCCCTTCACCCCCTGATTTTTTTTTCGTATTCTAGAGTCCCCAACTGTAGAATTTTTCCTTATTTTTTCTCCATAGTTGTTCCCTCTAGTTTTTCCTGCAGAAGTTTAAGGGTGGTAGAGAGGGAACACCAGAGGCGAAACAGTTCAACATACAGCTGCTTTGTCACATCAGAATTTTAGCTATTACTAATTTTTTATAGAATCATGAAAATGCCGATAATCTTCCTGTTTGTAAAGACGGAAGAATGTAATAGACATGCAGAAGTCATTTGGAGTGAATAATACTTCATGAATGAAAGGTGTTTTTTCCTCCCTTTTCCAGAAGTGCACAAATCAGTTTAATAAGTTTAAGTTTATTCAACAGCCTGATGCATGTAGCGAATGTCTACAATTGTAGAATTTTCTCGTTGATATGGAATTTTAATTGTCACTTGTAATTATCGAAAGATATTCATTCCTGCTCTGCTATTGTGCTTTATTATTTATAATCAGTATAGCTCCTTTAATGCAGTGTAAAGTTGATTACATTTTAGCCTGTTTTGTGAGTACATGCTTCAACACATTTCTGGACTAGCACTTTCATTTCCTGATTGCTGTGATTTGAATGCAAGTTACTAAAGTATACCACATTCTGCAACTGCTCCAGTTTTTTTTTTTTGTTTTGACATCTTGCACACCACATCTAGAATCCTACAGCTCAATTTAAGATTGGACTTCTGTCATATCTCTCTTTTTCTTAAGTATTATAGATTCTTTTCATGTAAGAAATTGTTAGTTTCTGTACACGGTGCAGTTGCATGCGCTAAATTTCATGTCTTTTATACAACTAGAGAGTTACTGTATATATAAGCAACTTATATTTCAGCGTCTTCTTTTGTCAAAGTTCCCTCTTTCAGAAAGACAATGCATTACTTATGCTCATTTTGAATAGGGTTTCAAGAATTTTCATTCCATCATAGACCTCTTGTCTGATCATCAGTGCTAATTAACATCCTTACCGTGATAACCGTAAAATTTAAACTCCCAGATTATTAGGGAATGTTTGATGTTTATTAAGCCTTCACAAGGGGTGAGATCAATATTCCTAGCACTGTGCACTTGTTGCCATCCACAAAACTGTCTTGATAGTTTTTTCAGTTGAATGCAGATAGTTATAGTGCAGTTTGATATATTTCTCTGCAGGACTGCTTCCAGCTATTTTTTTCCATCTCACCAGAACAATTTGATATTGTTTTTTTTGTTGCCAAGTCTGATATTGTTTTCTTGATATTGTTTTTTTCAAGTTCGTGATTTATGGGCTATTAAGAGTCTTAAAGGCATGCATGAACAAAAAAGTGCAAGTCTATATCGGTGTCTTGGTTGTTATGGAGAGACCTTGAGTAAAAATCTTTTGATCGCTTCTCTTTAAAACATTCCAAAGCCTATGATATTAGTGTATGGTCATTCAGTGATACTCGCAAGTGCAAAAAAGGTTGTGAGAGGTCCCGGAGCAGATGAGAGGCTGTCGGCATTTAGCAATGCAAAGGATGCCTGATAGCGAATTGGCAACACATTTTAACCTTTTAATCGTTCCACACAGCTCAAACTATACGAAAGGCTACAATCAATCTGTAATAGTCCAAGTCTTCTACAACTTTTCTTCCCCGTATCATGTTTTGTCTATTTTGTTGTTCATATGTGAAAGTGTTGTAAAGCTAATTGCTTAGTACAGACTCTACGCAGTATCCATCAGGTATGCAGACTTCGTCGAAGCATTTTTTACAGACATTAGTTTGCAGAAAGAGACTATAAGTTGGCTTACCTTGTAGTATGCAAATGGTTTTGAAGTGACAAAGACAGTGAAGATTATTTTTCATCAGAGTAAAAATAATACCTAAAGAAAAATGATACTCTGTATGTCCAAATTAATATTCCCTTTGATTTTTTTTTCACACATTTTAATGTGCGCAAAATTTTCTTTTTGATGTATGTCGAGCTATCTTTTTAAACATATTAAAATAGTTCTTGGTGAAGCGGTATTTACGAGATGTCGAGGGATCGAACATTGTCAATAGAGAAGGCAAGTGTGTCGACAAAAAAACAAAGTCAGAAAACTAATTAAGATGGAACAGAAAGAGTCTATCTTTTGAAGTATCTTATCCTTCTACTTCAAGCATAGTTAGGCTTAATTTGTTTGGACTTCTTTGTTTCTAACATGTGTTGTCTTGGTACTCCTTGGAAATGCTATAACTGCAGATACCATAACAATCAATGTACTACTAGTTGCATTGGATTCCTGCTTGGCTACTGCTTAATAAAATACATGATTAATTTGCTGAAATGATTCACATGAAAAAGGTATAAAAGGAAGTGAAATACACAGCAAGTAGAATTATTTTAAGTTGCTGAGAACAGGTGGTTCATGATTCATACAGGGAAAGTTGTACTATTCCTGTAATGGAAAATTATGAATGTGTATGTTATTATGTTATTCGAATTTCTGTTAGTAGGCCATGTAAGTTGATAAAAGAATAGTAGGGTTCATCATGTACATTTTTTATACACACAAAGTTGATTGATTTTGCTGATTCTACTACTCACCCACCTCAAGAAAAGCAGGTAGTGAAAATGAAAATCAATTAGTAGGGTGGTTTGATTTGCTACTTTATGGTGAGCGGAAATGAGTATTAGAGTAGAAAGGGAATATCAGTATCATTATCAAAGTAGCAACAGCAACAGGAGTTCCAATTGTCACTTTTTTCTTTGTCAGGAATTGTCACTTCTTCTAAAACTAAAGATACAAAATTATACCGGACAATTATTTCTTAGGTAGATTTGAATGTCAATGGTCAATACATGTGTTTTTTTTTTTTTCCTTTGGTCCCCGAAATTGATTTTTTCACGGTTTATCCCCTGGAGATTAAATTCTCGACCTCTTGTAACGAAGAAGAATGGAGTATTCGCCATATTCTGATTACGATATATATTGATACATAATTGAGGGATATATTTTGATACATAATTGAGGAAAAAGAACCTGAGATGTATTTTAGCTAACTTTCCTAAATAAATCTATGTGTTTTTTATACAACTAACTATTTGATATGGGCAATCTTTCTATAATATAAAGTATTTTAGTCAATATCTCAGAAAAGTTATCTGAGATATATCTTAAGTTCCCTATTTCTCTACATAATTAACGGTTAAGTGTGTTTAACTATATTACGACATAGTACATAATTTTTAATGCATTTTAAATGTGTTTTTTTTTATTAACTCAATTATTAAGGAGTATATAAATTTTGTCTATTACCCTCAAACAAACACCTCCGGCGGTGGATCCGCCACCGACCGGAGGCCCGATTTCCTTGTTTTTGCTCTTGTTTTTCTTCAATAATTAGTTCTCCTTGTGAGAATTGTTTGCTCCCTTCCTTTTCTTAGATTTGACGCTTCGGAGTTTCCGGATTTTTCTTCTCCGATTTGTGGTGGATCATCCATTTCTTCCCAGATTCTTGGTGGATCTTCAGTTTCAAGAGGGGTCTGGTTTCTCTAACTTTTAAGGTTTCGTTTTCTAGATCTAAGAATTGTTTTAGTTTGGTTTTTTTTTGTGTATTTCAATTTTCTTATTAAGTTCAATTTGATTTCTCTCCTTCCTTGGTGAGAGGTGTGGATTTCTCTCCTTTTGTGAGAGTTGGTTCGGATATCGATAAGAGCTTGGTCGGAACTTCATTGATTTTTGCGAAGATATGGAGCGTAGAGCGAGTATTTATAGACATATTATTTTTTTTAGACATCTGCTTATTTGTCTCATTTTGATTATGAAGACAAGCATGTCATCCTGTTCTATGTTTGATCGATTCGATCGTTTTTGTAGATGCCGTATGGTTTTTATGTATTGAATTATCACCTTTCATAAAAAAAAATGTGTTTGTTTTTATGTAAGAATAAAGGATCTGGATATCCTTCCTGACATATAATTCTTACAATCATAAATCAACAATATTTTTTCACAATATTTTATCGTTGAAATGTTTAACACTTAATTTTTTATCAACAATATGTTGTCAATGATCTGTTTAACACTTAATTTTTTATGTAAAAAATTAGTGCTTAAAACATCAATTTAAGGATTTTTACTTATCAAGGATAAAAAACCTGATGATTGGTTGGCAGAAAACGTTTTTTATGAACCATGCCATGATCAAAACGTAGAGAGAAAATGGGTTTAGTGGACAGAGGGTTCTTGTCGGCGAGAGTTGGGTGGGTACACTGTTTGTCAGCCTAGTAAACTCAGTTTTTCCCATATCTTTAGCGTTGAACTCTAGAAAGCAGTACATTTTTGACGTACTTTACTCCACTACACGTACTATTTATTTTCTGGAAAAGAAAGTTGGTATAGTGATTACATTGTATAATGATAATTTGCGCTTTTTACCAGAATCTTTTTTCTCATCCAGAGCTAGTTTCTGCACTGTCACCGAGAGTTTTCGTACTATTTCTACATTTTTTTCTTAGATTTGTGAAAGGGGTACACTGTAGATAGTTAATTCTTGTTTTGAAAGTTGTAGAATTTCTTTTTTTCTAACCGAACTTGTAGATTTTTGGCTTCCTACCTTTCACGTGCCGGCTAATATATTTTTGTTAGGCTTGCTAAGCAGATTTTAACTTCATAATAGTATGATATTATTCGTTTTGAATCCGCAAGGATTTTTATTTTTGGGAAACTCCCAGTAGAATGAATTAATTGACTCCTTATTAACTAACAATCTGACCTTCCATAAATGATGTAGGACAACTTTTAACAATCTCCCTGTTACACTCGACAACTGCCGAAGTGATCTGATTTCCATAAGTCATACCGAAAGCTCCTGGCTATGTGGTGGACCTTGTTCTTACATGATCCGATCAATTCGGGTCACATAGGAACAAGGTTCACCAGATAGACAAGCATGGTTAAGTTTTAGGCTAGTACATTTACTGATCACTAACCACGGCAGTCTGCAGCCATCACATATCTGAATAAAGTCGATTCATCTGTATGTTTTGACAAACTCAAACAAGAGATTGTTCTTTATTCTTTTCCAAAGTATCTTTTAGAAACTGTTCGCTTTTTACATGCATGCATAATTTTCTAAGTTGTTAAATGTTCTACACCACAGTTATGTACTTGCTCCATTTTGTTAATTAGCAATGCTGCTACTCCATGCTCATACACACCCAGACATATGGAATTAGAATCCAGCTGACATCAAACACCTAATTATCCTAAATTTTTAAATGTTTGTATGGCTTTCAAAAAATATGTTGGTAGATACTTAAAAAAAAATTGACTAATTTTTTGAAATTTGAAACTCCATCAAAAATTTGAAAGTTCAACGCATGCAACCAATGAGCGTCCCCCTTCGTATATGAACGAAAAACAAATGCTGCTTTTTGGAAACTCACATCCAAACGGGGAAAGTTCTCTCTACATATGATGCGAAATAAAATATCCCTTCACTTTTTCTTTTTGATAGAAATATCCCTTCACTTGTTTATGCATTTTCATAAATTAAATTATCTTCCATACCATTCTTTTAACTTTACGTACAAAAAAAAAAAATTTGTCTTTGTCTAAAAGTTGCGAAATAATTTACTCTAACCTGTTCTATTCACATCAACTTATAATTTATTGCAAATTTCAAATAGAACACTTTGTTCGCATTAATTCTTTTGGTTACCCTTTTAACTTTCTTTTTTTTTTTTTTGAAACTACCCTTTTAACTTTCTTGATGAAAGACCCATTTCATACATTTGAGCGTTCCTTGTAATAATGTAAGAATGTTACAAGATTTGAGGTGAATCGAAAACATACAAGTTTGGTAATAATTTTTTTTTTTTTTTAACATGGGAACCTTCGGGTGAGGAGTATAATACTCCTTTACAAGAATGATTTTTTTTTTGAATCTCTTACTTAAATTATGTTTTATTGAATCATTCTCAATTAATTATGTATCATAATTTAATATTATACTAACTCAGAATTTGTGCAATTCACAAATTTGTTTAATATAATGTAATTTTTATTAAATTTGTTAATGAAAATTTTAAGATATGAATTTTGTAGGCTTAAAATTTTTAATTGATATAATTTAATTATAACATTTATAAATATGTTGCCTACGATTAAAAAAAGAGATATTTTAATTAGAAAATATAGAAAATACAATACGTTTTAGTTGAAAAAGGTAATCAGTTAGTTAATAATTACAATATTATTAGTTTATTCCATTAAATAGAAAGATCTGTCATATTTTTGGAAAAGAGGGGTTTTAGTTAAAAAAGTTAAAAAGAATAATTTTTGTAGCTAAAAAAGGTAATTAGTTAGTTATTAAAAATTATAATATCGTTATTGAAAATATATTACGTTTTAGCTAAAAAAAGTGATTAGTTAAATTACAATATTATTAGTTTATTTCAAAAAATAGAAAAAGATCTGTCATATTTTTAGAAAAATAGAGATTTTAGTTTAAAAGTTAAAAAGGATAAATTGTCTTAATTAAAAAGGTAATTGGTTAGTTATTATGAATTATAATATAGTTATTTTCTTTTATAAATAAGAATTGTTCGGAACTAAAAAATAAAAGAAGTAAAGTAAAGAATAACTAATAAGGATAATTAAGTATACTGTTGACGGAGGAATTTGGGAACAAAAAAATTCGAGGTACGTCACCGGAAACAAGATCTTAGTTGGTGGTTTATCTCCGGAAAAAGTGGTGGCGTGCGGTGGCTAAGATTGATAGGGTTAGTGGCGGCTATTTCAGAGCTCTCGACTTCCAACCCCTCAATCGGTCTACGTACCCTGGTATTTATAGGGATCAAGCCATACGTAGTTCTTGGAGAACAAGAAACCCAAATGGGCTTGGATTTTCGGTCTAGCATCCGGAATGTTCTACTATGAGGCCTAACCACAAAGGCCCAAGGTTTATCCAAGATCTCAAGACTTCACGGATAAGGAAACTTCCCCCGTCGAGGACTAGCCCTTTCCGCTACCAGCTATTTCTTAATTTCAAGGATGCAGGTATAGCCATGGTTTACCCCAAGTGCAGAACACATCCATGTCCCCCGAATGAGAAGCACCCACCAAATAGCAGGACAGGTGATCCAGAGCTTTTGGGTGCAAAGTGCAGGATTACTCCGAAGTTCCTCAATGAGAGCGCGCCCATTGAATACAGGAACAGAGATCCCAAAGCACACACCAGAAAGTCCCCATCTTTCCACCTTAGGGCGTGCCCTTAGTGTCTAAGAAGGGTCCTTATATCCAGGCAAACCCCTGGAGGCCTTCTACGACGGACATCCCCCTCCTGAGATATGACAGGAGGAAATTCTTCAATAACTCCTGGAATCCTAGCCTAAGTGGAATCCCAGAAGAGAATTCTTCAATGGCTCTTGGAAAATCAATTTTATCATCATTTTTAGCATTTAGAGCGCGCCCTCCTTAGAGAGTAAGATAGGGCGCGACCTAACTTCTCTAGTTTCACCAAATTCATAATTTAATTTAGAATCTCCCAAATTGAACCCATATTTTACCCGAATCCATCCTGAAATACCCGAACCGAATTTTGGCTATAACTACCCCCCAATTCCATATGAAATCAGAGATGATGTATGGAATTTCTTCTTAAAAAACCCAAAATTCCCTCATAATATTCCAACAGGGCGCGCCCTATCATAGGGCGCGTCTTCAGAATTCTAATCGACTTGAGTGGTTGACAGCTGTATCCCACTATCTCTTCAAATGCCTATAAATATCCCTTCTCCCTCATACTTTACTCTTTTCTCATTCTTTTACTCTAAA
This sequence comes from Saposhnikovia divaricata, assembly GCA_036435485.1. NCBI lineage: Eukaryota > Viridiplantae > Streptophyta > Magnoliopsida > Apiales > Apiaceae > Saposhnikovia > Saposhnikovia divaricata. The sequence continues at coordinate 213,019,559 of CM071597.1, read as the reverse complement.
AACATTACTCTCGCCGCAATTCAACTTTTCCGAGCAAAATCCGGTCGAATCCCGTCCGTTCTTGTAAATTTTCTCCACTAATCTTGTTCCAGAACTTCCAAGGTACGTTTTTATGCTTTTATTTCATAGTTTTTCCGTACTAATTGTCTGATTTATCGATTTAACTGTTGGACTTTATATGTTCTTCATTTTCCGATGTATATAATTGTGTATATATACCGTTGATCTTGTTTTGCTACTAAAACTTCCATAAAACATGTTTATGTAATTTTAAATCCTTTAGTCTTTTAGGACGCGCCTTAGGCATAGGGTGCACTTCGATCATAGGGCGCACCCTAATCTTCTTTAAGGTTATACCTTATCCTCCATTTAGAAATTCATCCTTCACAACAACAATTGTAACCCTTTAGGATGCCTTCGTACCATGACCTGTAGAAAATTTTCCTCCTTTTTACTACTTTCTTGGGCGCGCCCTTAGTTTTTCTTTTTATTTTGCAGCTGGAGGGCGCGCCTTCTCCATTTCATCCTTTTAAGGAGTTTAATAAACGCATTGGGATATACTCTCCTTTGCCATCTCCTCTACCGCCTAGTCCACCCAGGCCTCTCTTTTCATTCGCATCTTCAGAAGATAGGGCGCGCCTTATTCAAGAATTTCAAGACGGCACCATGAGTTTCTCTAGTGAAGATTCCCTCAACCACACCACTTTGAATGTTCAACCTTCTAAAGAATCTCAAACCCCTTCCAAAGTAAACAGTTCCTATAATTCCAAGGATGATAGTGATTTCATACCAATTTCAGAAACATCTGGGATTCTCATTCTTCAGAACTTACTCGGCTTAGGGCGCGCCCTCCGCTTCTTCTATTTCCCCTTTAATAAATTCTGAGCCAACATCTCCTCCTCTTTCTCCAACTCCCTTTGAGCACTTGGAAGTTCTTGACGAAGAAATCGACATCGAATGGGGAAGATATGGAAACATGCCTGAGAAAGAAAAGAATCAACTCAGAAAGAAACGAGGTAAGCTAGCCTGTGTGAGCATCTCCTCTACCGCAACAAATGATGAAGTAGAGTGGGCTATGAAATATTATGGTCAAGAAGGACTTTGGACCATCCCACACTCTCACCACCGTCCTCACATTTTCAACTATGGTTGAAATTTTAGAATTCCAAGGATGGTTCTAACCCCAAGACTCGTAGCCCTTGGTGTGGGCGCGCCTTTGCACCCATACTTGAGGGAAATCCTCGAATGGTATAATCTGGCCCCAATTCAACTCTCTCCCAATAGCTACAAACTTGTTTTAGGTTTGTTCATTCTCTACCATGACTTGGGATTTGAAGCACCCTCGATGCCAGAAATCAGCTACTTCTTCAGCATCCGTCAATCAAACATTGGATATTATTATCTGGTGATCAATAAACCTCACAACAACAAAGGCTTTTTTGATGGAAGGATTAGCCACATTAAATGATGGAAGGAACCTTATTTCTTTGTTTGGGATGTTCCTCGAGTTCGTCTTCAATTCAATACAAATCCTTGTAAGTGAGGGCGCGCCCTACACTCTTCTTATCTTTCCTTTCAATCTTCATTTAACTTTTATTAATCTTTTTAAACTAAAACAGATAGAAGAATTCAAAAAACACTTCAGGGCGCGGTCGCATCTCGGGCCAGTGCCGTCCTCAAAGTTGTAGCAGAGAAATTCAACCTCCAAACCCTAATCACTGAGGAAAACCTAAATAGGTTTGGAATCCTTTCTGATAGAGTTGGATCAATTTGTAAATTTAGGAAATTTAGAAATGGTATTGCCGTTCTCATATCCTCTTCTAGCGATAATGAAAATGAAAATTCCGATTCTGATCAAGATGAAGGTATAAAATCTTAAATTAGGGCGCGCCCTAACCTTTAGGCTTCTCCATTATTTTTTACTTTAGACATCTTACAACTTGTCTTTGTATGAAAAACCTATTTTATGATTTAACATTTTTGTTTTTCTCTGATGCAGATATGGCCCCCAAGATTCCTCGTGGTTTTGGATCCACAAGAAAAAACGACAAGAAGAAATAGGATAACAAGGACAGCACCTCCGATTCTAGGGCGCGCCTTCACCAAGAGAGAGATTTTGAGACAGTCATTCCTCCTTCTACAGAATCCTTGAAGAGGAATGCTGAGACTCAAAATCTTTCCCTTGACAAGGGTAAAAAACAAAGAATCGAGGGCGCGCCCTCGTATGTGGAGACCTTAGTCGGTCCAGCGGTGGCCCCCTTCATTCGGGAAAAAGAGGTTGATCTATGGCAGAATATGAGTGCTGAGGATGAGGCTCAATCTATGATTCAAGCATCTGCTCAACTTCTAATCCAATCCCTAGGGCGCGCCCAGAGAGTGCACAAAGAAAAACTTCATCTGAACAAACTCAAAGCTGAGAACAGAAAATTCTCTAAAATGGTTATTGAAACTGATAACAAATAGAAGAGAGAATGTGATGCCAAGGATGCCACTATTACTACTCTCAGTTCAGATCTTCAGAAGTCCGTTGTACACGGCCAATATCTCTGTGATCTGGTCGAGAGGCTGAAGAAAGAAAGAGAAGAATTCCAAGTACAACAAGATGCTTTGGAAACTGAGAAAGCTACATTGAAAGAACAGAGAGAATCCATTGAGGATGAAAACTTTCAAAAGGGATTTGAGTTTTATCTCTTTGGCTTTCTGGCCAATGATCTTGACTACAACTGGGAGGAGAAATTTGGTCGGGAGAGTGCTGAAGATGTCGAGGTCTTCAAGAAAACGCATGTAAAGGCCATCGCAGCAAAGAGAGTGGAGTTGGGATTGGATATTCCTTCTGAGGTCGCGCCTTCTGCAAAGGGTTCGCCTAAGGACACTGAACAAATTACAAATGTTGAGGCTGAAAGTGCAAACCACTCGATTCCTATAGCTACCGCATCTCCTCCCAAAGACGCATCTCCCATTGCCTCCAAGGACGCGCCCTGAAACCTTCTACCTCATTTCTCACCTTCCAAAGCACTAAACTTTATCGAATTTTAAATCGCGGGTCCTTTGTAAAACCCTGCAACTTGTAATGCTGAATTTTTTTATAACTTCGAATATTCCTGATTTGTTTACTTTAAATATTTCATCAAGTTCTCTGCATCATTATTGCCAATGTGCTTTTTCTGATCAATTTCTTATTTTTAGATCAATCTTCATTCTCGTTAAAAATAAATATAGGGCGCGCTCTAATGTATTAGGGCGACTTCCTTGAAATCCTTTTAAATTATTTAACATACATTTAAAGCATATCTTCAAACAAATCTCCAAGTCGTTATTGTATGTAAGCTGAGGGCGCGCCTTTATATGCTAGGGCGCGGCCTCCAGATCGAATTTCTTCGAGTACTAATGAATAAGCTTATTAAAAACACTTGTAAATTCTTCAGTGTAAACGTAGGGCGCGCCCTATTGAATTAGGGCGCGACCTTTTGTATTTCAACAACCAATATTCTTCTAACAATCTTCGAATATATTAAAAGTCTTGAAAAAATTTGAAAATCTTCATTAAACTTGAGTCTCTTCAGAACAAGGGAAGGTGTAAAAACACTACCCCCTAGCTAATGAGAATAGTTATAAAAAAGTGTAAAAATCAGCCAATCTCGACTAAATCCGAGGAAGGCATATATACACTACCCCCTAGACTAGGAGAAGAATTATTGATACTAGTATACAACTTAAATATATGCCTTCAAAAAATAGGGGGCCGAAGCCGCACTCTATTGATAATATTTCTTCAAATGCTCCGCATTCCATGCCCTTGGAATCGTATTACCATCCAAGTCTTCTCGGTGATAAGTGCCTTCCCAAATGATAGATTTGATCTTGTAAGGTCCTTCCCAGTTTGGACCAAAAACTCCATGAGCGGCTACCCTTGTATTTGGCATGACCTTCCGAAGAACCAAATCACCCACCTTAAAAAGACGGGTCTTCACCTTTCGATTATAATACCTCGCAGCCCTTTGCTGGTAAGTTGCCAACCTCAGCTGTGAATTGGTTCTTGTTTCTTCCAAAAAATCTAGACCCAGCCTTTGATTTACCATATTTGTTTCTTCAACATAAAAATCTCTCCTAAACGATCCCGCTCCAATTTCTACCAGAACCATTGCCTCGCATCCATAAGACAACACAAAAGGAGACTCTCCAGTAGTAGTTCTCGGAGTTGTGTTGTATGACCACAACACCATGGGAAGTTCTTCAGGCCAATTCCCCTTGCTTTCTTCCAATTTCGTCTTCAAGGTATGCTTGATTATTTTGTTGATATCCTCTGTCTGCCCATTACTTTGAGGATGATACACAGCTGCAAATTCTTTCTTTATCCCCAAGTCATCACACAACTTCCGTAACTCTCTGCTGTCGAACTGCTTTCCATTATCCGACACAAGTTTATATGGAATTCCAAATCTACACACAATAGAGTTGAAAACAAAATCTCGAACTTTCCTTGCAGTGATGGTGGCCAAGGGCATTGCTTCCGCCCACTTGGTAAAGTAATCCACAGCAACAACAGCATACTTCACACCTCCTTTAGCTTTAGGGAGTTCTCCAATGAGATTTATTCCCCACATAGCAAATGGCCATGGACTCATTAAAGAAGTCAAAGTAGTAACAGGGCTGGTAGAATAGTTGGCAAACCTCTGACACTTGTCACATGCCTTAACAAACTCGTAAGCATCCTTCTTCAAGGTAGGCCAATAATATCCTTGCCTTAACACCTTCATTGCTTACGAACCACTCCCCGAGTGATTGCCGCAAATCCCTTCATGAATCTCCCTAAGGATGTAATTACATTCATCTCCATCTATGCACTTGAGAAGTAGTTAATTGAAACCCCTCTTATATAATATTCCATCATATTCCACAAATCTAGCCGCTTGATACTGAAGCCGCCTTGCCTCAAGCTTCTCACTTGGAAGTATACCTCCTTGGATATATTTTTGAATGAGAGTCATCCAAGTGACCTGCGGGGTTGATTCCACTTCCATGACTTCTATCTCTGGAATACTAGGTACTTCCTGAATTTGCAAAGGAACTGTTCCCAATAGCATAGCATCTTTTTGGGACCCTAACTTGGCTAAAACATCTGCGCTACAATTCTCATCTCGTGGAATACACTCTACCCGTACTTCCCAAAACTTTTCGATCAACCGCAGAGCGCACCTCATGTAAAGCTCTGTCCTTGGACCTCTACACTGAAATCAACCCTTTACCTATCCAACCACTAATTCTGAATCACTTAACACAATGAGATTCACTACCTTCATCTCCAAAGCCATTCTCAACCCATTAATCAAGGCTTCATACTCTGCAATCTGCATCATTATTGGTAGGGCTGCACATGGGTAGGGTTGGTCGGGTTTTCGTCAAACCCCGACCCAACCCAATTAATTCGGTTTTATAAGAAATCAACCCATTAACTGAAAAAAAAAATTTGTAACCCAACCCCGACCCAACCCAATTAGTTCGGTTTGGTTCGGGTTGGGTTGGGTTAAATTTACTAATCGGAAGAACTTTACAAAAAATTCTGCACTTCGTAGAACATGTTGTAGAAAATTTTGCTGAAGCTCGAAAGTGTTGCAGAATGTTGCAGAAAGTGTTGCAGAATGTTAAAAAAAGTGTTGCAGAATGTTGCAGAAAGTGTTGCAGAAGCCATAAAGTGTTGCAGAATGTTGCAGAAAGTGTTGCAGAAAATTTATATAGTGCAGAAAATTTAGAGTGCAGAAATTTGAAAAAATATATGCAGAAAATATACAAAATATTTAGAAAATATGCAAAAAAAATTCTGCATTTTATGTAAACGGGTTGGGTTGGGTTGGTAAGGGTTAAAATTTATTAAACCCTTACCCAACCCAATTAATTCGGGTTTTTTAAAAATTAACCCGTTTAACCCACGGTTTTGGACGGTTCGGTTTGATCGGTTAAAAAGAAGATCGGTTTGGGTCGGTTTGGTCGGTTTTCGAAACCCATGTGCAGTCCTAATTATTGGTTGCTTGGAATTTGAAGTGAATGGCACTCATGAGTTGATTTCCTTCGGGGGTAAACAAGATTACACCTGCTCCAGCCCCCCCATTATTGACAGCTCCATCTACTTGTAATTTCCACCAAGGTTGAGGAACTTCCTCAAGAGGGCACATCCTATTAAGTGGAATTTCAGGCTCAACCAATATAATTGACTTTTCTCCATTTTCTGACTCAAATTCAAGAATAAAATCAGCTAGAGCTTGACCCTTGATAGCAGTCCTAGGAGTATATTCCAAATCAAATTGTCCTAGCTCAATTGCCCATTTCAACATTCGACCAGAGGTTTCCGGCTTATGGAGAATTCCTCTCAATGGATATGTCGTACGAACCTCAATCTTGTGAGCTTGAAAATAAGGCCGAAGCTTCCTGGATGCCAGAACTAAGGCATAAACCAACTTCTCCATGCTAGTGTATCTGGTTTCTGTATCGAGAAAACGCTTACTCACATAGTAAACGGGAGACTGATGATCAACTTCTTCCCTTACCAGCACTGCACTGATGGAATGTTCCGAAACGGCCAAATATAAAATTAACGTCTTTCCTTCCACAGGCTTAGCTAAAAGTGGAGGATTTCCCAAGTGCTCCTTTATTTTCTGAAAAGCATCCTCACATTCAGAGGTCCATACAAAATCCTTGGCTGCCACCTTGATTGCTTTGAAGAATTCTTTGCATTTATCCGATGATTTTGATACAAAACGATTAAGAGCAGCTATCCTCCCCGTTAGACTCTGGACTTGCTTCACACTAGATGGAGATTTCATGTCAAGTAGAGCTTTGAGGGTTTAGCTTCGTCCTGAACTTCCTCAGAATCTCAAACATCTGTTCTAAATGTTTTACATGGTCTTCTGCTTTTAGGGATTTAACAAGCATGTCATCCACGTATACCTCCATGGTTTTCCCAATCAAATCTTTAAACATCATATTTACCAGCCTCTGATAAGTCGCCCCAACATTGATCAATCCAAAAGGCATTCCAATGTAACAATACAATCCTCGATCCGTAATAAAAGAAGTATGTTCCTGATCTGGTTCATACATAGGAATCTGGTTGTAGCCCGAGTAAGCATCTATGAAACTTAAAAGAGCGTGTCCTACCGTGGCGTCCACCAACTGATCAATCCTCGGGAGTGGAAAGCTATCCTTCGGGCATGTCTTGTTCAGATCAGTGAAATCCACACAAGTCCTCCATTTTCCATTTGGTTTTTTCACGAGAACTAGATTAGCCAACCAATCTGGATAATATGACTCCTTGATCAGCCCAACATCTAAAAGTCTATCCACCTCTTCTTTCAATGCTATAGCTCTCTCTCCACTCACTCACCGGCGTTTCTGGCGGATTCCCTTCTTGGTAGGGTCTATATTCAGGCGATGACACATAACCTTCGGATCAATTCCAATCATGTCAGCATGACTCCAAGCAAAAACATCAATATTGTTTAAAAGGAAGTTGGTGAGCATGCCTCTTAACTTGGAATTCAACTGCGACCCAATCTTTAGAACCTTAGTTGGATCCTTTTCATCTACCAAAATTGAAATTGTATCCTCTGCAGGGCCAGTCTTTTCAACCAGCTGTGGTGTTCTTGGATCAAGGTCAGAATCAAAACTTCGAGGATCTTCAATTGATGCTTCATCCTTAGAGGGCGCGTCCTCTTTAAGAGGGAAGTCTTCCTCAACAAGGGTATGTATCAAGCCTTCAAGTAACATTCGCCTCCCTTCAACTTGTTTACCTCTGATGTTGATAGAGATTATATCCTCTGAATCTTCTTCAATTTCTTCCAGAATTCCTTCTTGAAGATCGCCAAGAACTGGGACATCTTCCTCTGGGCGTACCTTGTAAAGGGGCACTTCTTCCGGCTCTTGGACGAGATATTGAATTTTCACTTCTCCTGGGGCAATGCTCATGACTCCTGAATTATCTTCAGTCAGGGCGCGCCCTCCACCTTGTTGTCTCCTAAACCCTTTGATTGCCTTTTGATAACAATCTCTGGAATCATACTGAGATCCCCTTATAGTCCCCACACCATTGGGTGTAGGAAACTTCATTGTAAGATGATAGATGGATGTCACAACTTTCATTTCCTTCAACAAGGGGCGCCCTACCAAAGCATTATGCGACGATTCCACATTCAAAATCATAAAATCCATCATTTGAGTCACAGAAAGAACTCCTTCCCCAAGAGTTACCGGTAGCTTGATAGCTCCCAAGACTTTCACAGATTCGCCCGAAAAACCATAGATCCATCCATTGTCTTGAATCATATCCTTATCTAGAAGTCCCAACTTCTTATAAGTACTATAATACAGAATATTCACCGAACTTCCATTGTCAACAAAAACCCGATGTACATTCTTGGAACCAATCTGAATTGCTACCACCAGAGCATCATTATATGGGTGATGTACCCATCTAGCTTCTTCTTCAGTGAAAGTAATATCTGCACATTCTCCCTTGAACAATTTGGGCGGCCTTAGCTCCAAACTATTCACATTCGTGAGAGGCTTGTACCTTGCCTCTCTAGCATACCTTTCCATAGCATGATTGCTATCACCACCCAGGTGATGTCCTCCAAAGATAGTGTGAATACTTCCTTCCTTAACGAACTTTTTCTTCGGGCTTACCGTTTCCGTGAAGGGCACGCCCTCCATCCCTCCTATCAGGATTCTCCTTATGCTTCTTCACCTCCCTAACGATCCATTCTGTCAGGTATCCTTCCTTAATCAAATCCTCAATCTCCTCCTTGAGCTGACGACATTCATGAGTGTTATGCCCTGAAGATTCATGGAATTCACAATACTTCTTCTTATCTTTACTCTGCCAAGAGGTCAGAGGTTCCGGCCTCCTGAAGAACCCTTTGTTCTTATTCACCTCAAAGATGTGCTCAATAGAAGCTGCCAAAGGAGTATAGTTACCCAGCTGGCACCGCTGCCGGGGATCATCGGTGTTTTATTTTTGGTTTTTGTGCTTGTCAATAGTGGTCGTTAGAGTTCACTGACTCAGATTATTTCTCTCACATATCTTGTTTAGTTCTGTGTGTTTCAGATGGCAGGTGAGGAGTTTCCATGGTGGGCATATTCGAGGACATCCATGCCTTAGTCACAATATTGTTACTACGAAGGAGTTGATCCATATGTCACTTATGAGGAACAACCATATTTTCAATACCATCCTTAACAGTACCAGCAAGATGTTCTAGATATGTCATATTTCTTTGGAAGTGAAGAGTTTCAACATCAGCAACCTACTCCTACTTTTCAGTCAGATGAGGTTGTTACTGTGGAGGAGCTTAGGATGCTTAAAAAGAGTAGAGAGGAGTCTATCAAATCTTTGGAGATTCTAGTTGCTCAAGCTGTGAGATCGTTGGAACAAGAGAAACAACAATTCATACTAGATGCAATTCCAGAAAATAACGGTAACTTGGAGCAAGGTACTGCATGCATAATTGAGGAAGACAAATTCCAAGGTGAGGTGAGCGTTCACAAGCCATGTGAGGAATTTGATCAAGCTAGTGAGGTGGATGATTTGGAAAGGGCACAATTCGGGATAGACACTGATGAGCTACACAAATTTCAAGAATTGGTATGTGCGTACCAAGAGGACACTGATGAGCTACGAAAATTTCAAGAATTGGTATGTGCATTCCAAGAGGCTGATGAACATGGGAAAGATGCAGGTCTTCAACTTGTCTCAGAGTTTAAAGATGGAGGTAGCGCATTAGAGCCAATGGAGGAAGTTCTTTTTGAGGAACCAAAGGCTTCAGCAACTTACATTTACCCTCCTCCATTATATTCAAACGAAGCCCGTGAGTGTGTTTTGTTCTTCAAATTGACAGATTTTGGGTCAACAGATGAAGGCATTGGAATAGGACATAGTTGTTATACGAATAGGACAAGCGAGGAGAAGGGGCAGAAAGTGTGCCGCTGTGATGACGATGAAGTCTCGCGAAGAGAGGACCAGGAAAACTATTATCATCCTTAATGGAGGCTTGGAAGTAACGTCAAGCTATTGACGTTAAAGAAGCGTTTCATGGGAGGCAACCCACGCATTAGTGTAGGAAGAAAAAAAAAGAGTGTTGTGAAAAAAAAAAGTGTTGTGAAAAAAAAAAAATTTGAGTGTTGTATTCAAAAAAAAAAATCGAACAGTGATTTTCACGCAGGCTGCGCCTCTGTCGCGCAGGCTACGCCTGCGTGTCTTTATGTCGCGCAGGTTGTGCCTGCGTGACGCGGGTTGCGCCTACGTTACTGCCTGTTGCGCAGGTTGCGCCTGCGTGACAGCTTTTGTACCAGAATTTTTTTTCAGCTGTTCGATGTAAAAAAAAAAAAAAAATTCCCCAATTCCTTTTCTCCTCTTATACTTTCATCCCTAAACTTATTCCTAATTTCATAACAATTCCAAAACCCCTCATCTCCTATTCAAATCTCTAATCCTATATCAATTCAAATTCTTTTTCTCTAAATTATTAAATCCTTTTTCTATCTTACCTCAAATTCTTACCCACTCAAAAATTCTCCCTTACACGTTCAATTTTTATTCATCCTATCACTCCATTATATATATACACCCATTCATACAAACCCAATTCATTCTCTAAACCTCTACATCTCTAAAAAATTCGAGTTCAAGAAGGATTCAAGTTTGGGGGAAGTTTAATTGTAAGTTCACCTCTTCGATTCGTATTGGGTAAATCTTTTTCTCTAATCTTATTTTTGTTACGAATTTGTGTTCTTGTAATTGGGGGTTTTGTAGTATTCTTGTTATTTGGGAAGTGGCCAGTCTATGGAGCTCGTATGCATTATCCTCTACCAGATTCATCCGAGGAGGGTGATGACTCAACTGGTTAGGTATGTTTTCTATTTTCCCTCGTATTTACTTCCATTCAATGCGGACATTGAATATTTTAAGTTTGGGGGTGATGGTTTGAGGGATTAGTAGTTGTTGTATTATTTGTTCATGTAGGATTTCATGCTTTGCTTATTAGTAGTAGTAAATTATGCATTTATGTTCGTGTTATCTACGTTTGTTTCATATAGGACATTCTATTTTTATATTCGTATATCATGTGAGTTCATAATAGTTTGCATGTGCACCCATGCTTGATAGGAATTTTGTGTTGTTGACGCTTTTGATTGAGAAGTGATATGTTTTGTTCTTGTACACACACATACACTAGTAAGTTGAAGCTAGTAGACTTATTGAATGTTGTGAGTAATTAGAAGGACATGAATATGTGCAAGATGATTTAGTTTGCATGCTTTGAATACAAGTCGGTGCATTAGAGAGATTTTTGCTTGGGATTGAGTATGTTTTTCCACCAAGTGAGCTTTTGCGCCTTATTGCATATTTGTTGCAATTTATTCGTTTGCTTGAGTGTCCACGGATTGTCTACATTGCTAGCAGTTGTTTGAGGTCTTTCTTGAAATGCATGACATTATTTGACGATTAAAATGATAAAGGCATATAGGATAACCACGCATATTTTCCCATATTACCACACCATGTTTACATGATCAATTAGTTAACCCGTTGAGCTTAATCCTATTTTTTCGGTGACATACCACATTACTTGCCTAGACCATTTTCTTGTATTGGCCTTACATTAATTTGAACCCACATTGTCAAAGGCTAGTAGAGTGCTTAAGGGAGTAATAAGGTGTGTAAGGGAAGGGTTATTGTTGGTCATAATTTTGGGGGAAATTTTAAAATTTGGGTTTCGTTGTTTACTTGATAGTCGGCATGTGTAATAAAATTGTGGGATCATTGTTATTGTTTATATTATTGTTTGTGTTATATTTAGCTCTCAGAAAAAAGAGAAAAAAAAATGAAAAGAAAAAGTGAAAAAAAAAAAAGAAAAGAAAAGAAAAGTATATATTATGAGAGCATGTTTGTGTTTATTGTGATCATATGTTTATGTTTGTGATCCTACTTTCGTCGACTAGTCGAGTGTTGTTTTAGTAAAAATTATGTGGGGGAAAAATAGGTGTTGTGTGTGATTCATTATGGTACTTACTAGCTTTTGACACTTCACCTGATTTGGCTTACTTGTCATACCTTGTCCCTAGCCCCGTTACAACCCATTTAAAGACCTTTTGATTATCGTCATTGATGTATGTTGTGTTAAGAGTTAGATTGATACCAAATGTCAAGCATGCTTATGATTTTGTTGGAATTGAGTGATACACTTACCCTTGTTCTTGAGTGAATATTCTTTTATGAGTGGATTGTGAGTGTTTGCTTGTTTTTGCGTATGAGATCCCGAGTTTTGTCTCAAAGATGTGCTCTTGTAGGATTAGCATGGTTACTAACTTATTCTTACACTTGACATGGACTTGTGAGAACTTATGCATATTCATTGAGTAGGCTATATGAATACTTGCACTTTCGACACCAAGACAATGCGTATTTACTTTGATTCTTAAGTTGATATGGTATGAAAGGATTTGAAGGTATGGTAGGATAGTAGTACTAGATTAATTGTATTTTCATTTAGTGCATTCATGCATTACATTGTTTAGTTACATGAATTTTGTGGGTACATTCACTATAGGCCCTCACGAGACCTTACTCGTCCACTAGGGCTCCCTAGGGGTTTAAAGGGCTTGTTTCTTATGCCAAATGCAACCGTGATCACCTACGGAAGTGGTACTAGTTAGTTAGTTAGTTGTAATTGTTTATGCTTGAGGACAAGCATCGGTTTAAGTTTGGGGGTGTGATAAGTGGATTTATATCCACTTGGATCGCTTCAATTCGGTTTAAATTGATTGTCTTGGACTCAAGTTTGTTGTAGATTTGATGTGTTTTGCTTAGTTGTGCAGATTTACAAGAATGTTGATTATGGGTGATGCTTCTATCGTGTTTGGAGGATTAATTGATTAAAATTCGGATTTTCCGGGAAGGTTGCGCAGTCTACACTGTTTTGGCCATATCTGGAGTTCTAGAAGTCCGTTTTCAGCGATCTTACAGCTCACGCGAAGCTTGAGAGATTTTCTACAACCTGGTATAGATAGCAGGTGTAGGGAGAGTGTAGTTAAAATTCGCGCACGTGTTCTTTGTGAAGCAAGGCTGAAAGATTACTGTTTTGCCCTTTTTCTAATTCTAATTTTATTTTGGGCAATTGTTAGTACCTAAATCGAATTCTAATTGTAAAAAAAGGTAATTTCTTGCTAGGCCAGAAATCTATATCCTATATAAACACATCCAACCCCTTGTAAAAAAGAACAATTAGACAATTAGATATCTTGTACATAATATAGCTTAGATCTGCAAGGGAGGAAAGGGGAGAAAGATTCAACGCTCGTGACAAGCAACGGATCTAGATCTATTTCATCTTTTGTATCATAGATTTGTTTTCTCAACTCTTTGTTTTTTTATTTTTATTATTATTATTCATACTTTGTTTATTATCATGGTTTCATCAGATCCCATGATGACGAGCGGTTCGATATGAGCTAATCGTTGTCATGGGATTCTTACGGATTTATCTATGTAGCTTAGTAGTTTGATTGCTTTAAAGATTTATGTGTGGTGAATTCTTGATATCCTCGTATGGTTGTGTTTCATGTGTTTAGATGCGTCATGAACATCTAATTTGTTAATCTCTTGCGAAACGAGAGTGGATCTTGAGATTTAGAACTTGCCATGCTAGCATAGGATAGGTTGATGTTTTAACATCATGATTTGTGGCATAAATAGAGATATTATGCTGCCCTATGTGATCTAAGTGGATAACTTGTGCTTAAACCTTTATGTTTTCAAATTCTATAGAGATATAGGGTCTAAACATAATTGGTGTCTACCCATCTTCTATCTCTTTTGTGGATGCATGTGTAGTTTGGTATTAGTATACCGAGAGGTAGCTTTTACTTGTTTCGTGTTATCCGATCAGATATCAAAACCATCGTATGTATTGATTAAAGGCATCAAATCTAAGTGAAGTAGATGATGAAGTTAGGATTCCATGTTTTCTCGCATATAGGTAATTCAATTTTATTTCTCAATAGTTAGTAATTTTTAGTTTGTTAATTTGTATCTTAGTTAATTATAGTTATTAAAAACTTAATCTTGTTATTTGTCTTAGCAGTGAATAATAATCATACATTGTTGCATAGGTTCATGAACTGAATTGACACCTAACCAGATCTCTGTGGGAACGAACTTGACTTCTATCTATATTACTTGTGACCACGTACGCTTGCGTGATTTTGTGTTAACACCGGCCTTTGATCGTAAGTGTATGTATCGGGAGGACCCCCAATTCCTTCCAAATTCGGCTAAATTCACCCAATTTGCACCAGTTGCTATACGACGAGTAGGACTAGGAGACCTATCCTTCCTCTTACCCGCCTTTCCCTTGGAGCTGTTCTGACTGTCAGTTTTTCGATTATCTGCCAAGGATTGTTCCACAATCTTGAAAGGCTCAGCTTGTGCAAACACATCATCCAACGTAGGTGGATCCCGTCCTTGAAGGTGTTTCCAGAAATCAGTTCCTACTGACAATCCGGCTATTAGAAAACTCTTGAGCGTTTCATCTGTTGCCCCTCTCACCATAGTGGATTCCGAGTTGAATCTCTTGAAATAGGATTGCAAACTCTCTCCTTCCCTTTGCTTGATATTGGCCAAGGTTGTGACTGGGGGAGCATATTTTACTGCGGCCTGGAACTTAGTCAAGAACAAGTTCCTCATCACCTGCCATGATGTAATCACTCCTGGACCAAGCTTCTGAAACCATTGCTGAGCACTCTCCCTGAAAGTTGCCGCCAACAATCGACATCTAGCCAATTCCGTGACTTGATAGACATCCATCTCGATATCAAAACGTCCAAGGAATTCCACAGGGTCTGCATTTCCATGAAAGCGCAAATCATTTGTCATTGAGCTATACCCAGCAGGGAGCTGCGCCTCTCTAACTTTGGTCGAGAGGGGAGAGGATGTTGGCGCAGTTGCAGATATTCTTCCTCCATCCAGGTGGGCAAGGAGTTTCTTTAAATCATCCACATTGAATGTTCCCACTCCAGGAATATTCTGGATATTTGGTTGTTCCACAATCTGAGTACCCCCCGGGGGTGGAGGTGGCGGTGGAGCCGCCGTCTGAGTGCCTCCTTGAACACCTGCTTGTGGTGGAATCACAACGTCCTCGTGAGTTTGAATTTGAGTTTGCTGACTCTCAGGACTCCCGTGAGGTCGTGAATTCCCTTGAGAACCTCTCTGAAATTTTTCTCCCGAGTGAGGGTGCGTCCTTGACCTGGACTCACTGGAGGTGCTTGAGGGAATTTGATGGATACGGGGGGATCTTCCACCTGAAAGTGCCCTGATTACGGGGGCGCCCTTTTCCCTGATACCAATCCATTCTTCTGTCACCGTTATCACGGTTCCTTCTTCCAGTGTTATCACGCTGAGGAGCTTGTTCAAATCCAAGGGGCCGCAACCTGTGATGAACAGGGGGCGCGCGCTGTGGATTATCATTTCGAGCAAGAGTTCTCTCATGCCCAAGGGGCCGCGACCTGTTGTCAGGGGGTGCGCGCTGTGGATCATGACTTTGTGGAAGGGCTCGCTCATGTCCAAGGGACCTCGACCTGTTATCAGGGGCACGCGCTGTGAATCATGGGGCCTCGATTCCATATATTTGTCTTTCTTCTGAAGCTCGAGGAGTACCATCCTCAAGTCATCATCATTAAGCCTTACTCCAAGGCGTTCCTTCAAGCTGGCAAAATCTCTCCTCTCTCTAGCCATTTGCTCCTCATCGACTTGAATCTCACTAGGAGTGCGCCCTGAACGGTGAGGATGAGGGCGCGCCTTCTCTTGAGGATTCAACAACCTGCGCTCAGAATTATTTTCACTAGGATGTTCAACAATAGGATCAGAATAATCTAACCTTCGAGGAGTGACCAGCTGAAATATCCTTTCCTGATTTTCCTCCCTCCTTCGAGAATCTTCCTCGATCTGAGGGGATTTCCCTGATCGGCGATGATTTCGTGGGATACTTCGAGATTTTCTCCTTGATTCTTGCTCTTCCTCCACAGAACCCAATCTCGCCCCGAAACTATTTATGGCATCTTGCATAACATACAACTGTTCCATTAATGCCGAATTACAAATAATGGGCGGCTGTCCACCGACGGCGGCCGGAGTTCCCTGATGTCGCGGAGGAGCAGCAATATTTTCCGGAACATAAGCTTCATGACGCGCTTGGTTATCTCCCAAGCTGTCATCAGAATCGTAACCATCTTCTTCTTGAGAACCTCTGCCTTGATTGTGAGACATCTTTTCCTCCTAAGATGTAGATCTTGATTGGCAAGCTCCTCCTTCTAGCGCCAATTTGTTGACAGAGCAATTTGGGAACAACAAAATTCGAGGTACGTCACCGGAAACAAGATCTTAGTTGGTGGTTTTTCTCCGGAAAAGTGGTGGCGTGCGGTGGCTGTAGATAATTGGTGGCTGAGATTGATAGGGTTAGTGGCGGCTATTTCAGAGCTCTCGACTTCCAACCCCTCAATCGGCCTACGTACCCTGGTATTTATAGGGATCAAGCCATACGCAGTTCTTGGAGAACAAGAAACCCAAATGGGCTTGGATTTTCGGTCTAGCATCCGGAATGTTCTACTATGAGGCCTAACCACAAAGGCCCAAGGCTCATCCAAGATCTCAAGACTTCACGGATAAGGAAACTTCCCCCGTCGAGGACTAGCCCTTTCCGCTACCAGCTATTTCTTAATTTCAAGGATGCAGGTATAGTCATGGTTTACCCCAAGTGCAGAACACATCCCTGTCCCCCGAATGAGAAGCACCCACCAGATAGCAGGACAGGTGATCCAAAGCTTTTGGGTGCAAAGTACAGGATTACTCCGAAGTTCCCCAATGAGAGCGCGCCCAGTGAATACAGGAACAGAGCTCCCAAAGCACACACCAGAAAGTCCCCATCTTTTCACCTTAGGGCGCGCCCTTAGTGTCTAAGAAGGGCCCTTATATCCAGGCAAACCCCTGGAGGCCTTCTACGACGGACATCCCCCTCCTGAGATACGACAGGAGGGAATTCTTCAATAACTCCTGGAATCCCAGCCTAAGTGGAATCCCAGAAGAGAATTCTTCAATGGCTCTTGGAAAATCAATTTTATCATCATTTTTAGCATTTACGGCGCGCCCTCCTTAGAGAGTAAGATAGGGCGCTGCCTAACTTCTCTATTTTCACCAAATTCCTAATTTAATTTAGAATTCCCTAAATTGAACCCATATTTTACCCGAATCCATCCTGAAATACCCGAACCGAATTTTGGCTATAACATATACCGTACCATTCACACTGACCAAACTTTTCATGTTTCGATTATTACAATATACTGCTGATATGTTAATATGAATAGAGAATAATGTTCATAAAGTTAATTCAGGATATTCATGTGAGATAATCAAATAAAATGTATTATTATGTATATTGTGACAAGTAATGATGAAAATAAATCAATTAAAGATTATAATATACATGGAAATATTTGGCAAATTGTTTGCTTGTTTTAGATAAACAAGTTGAGATAATTTTTTTTTAAATAATTAGATTTATATTCTATTTGTTCCTTTTTATGTGATCCTCATTCTTTTTTAGAACGTCCCAAAAAGAATGAACCTATAAATAATTCTAAAAATAGTAATTTTTTAACAACATAAAACACTAATACACTCCCTACTTTTCTCCACTATTTCAATTCTATTACTCCCTCCTTCCCACAATATTAGTCTTTTTGAGAATTTCTTTTTGAGTAAAGTGCAAGATGTGCAGAAATGCAACTTGTGTACCTATAAATAGAGAAATAGCAACTTGTATACTTGAAGATTGGAAATGTGAGCAAATTTGTGTACTTCCGTGAAAAACAATTAACAGCATTAATTATTAAAAGGGTAAAGTGGTATTTTAGAGGATATACTCACCTTTTTATATTAAAAATTTTTAATCATATAAATCGCACTAAATCATAGTAAATAAATATTCAATTTTAATTTAATTTCATAAATGGAGCTCCAAATTTTAACAATTTTTAAAAATTATAAATGTATATCATAAAAAATCATACTAAATTTTTATGTAAAATTTGATTTAATATAAAATACATTCTCTCTATCGTTCTCATCTAGTTGGGTTTACATAAAATAATTAAATTGTGTATCCAATGAATCAACAATTTATTTTTTAAATTAGGGGTCTCTAGGATCTTGGAAACATGCGATTATTTAAATATTTTTCTCTAATTAAAATTATTTTTATGATGATAAAGTAATAATAATAATTATGGCATAAAAGAATAACAATAATTAATTATTATGAGAAACCCAACTGGACCGGAGAAAGACAAAATATGAAAGAAAAGATGCTGGTATACCTTTTTATTAAAACCTTATAGTATTACATGAAATATTTAGCATGATTTATAGTAATTATAATTTAGTATGATTTATTATAATTTACATTTATATATTTTTAGAAAAAATATTAAAATACTATAGTTACATGGAAGGAATTAAGTTAAAAATAAATTATATTTATAATTTATTATAGTTTAATTTGATTTATTATAATTTTTATTTTTATTACCAAAAATGTGAGTGTAACATGTAAAAGATCACTTTATTAATGATGTTAGTTGTATTTGATGGAAGTACACACTTTGCTAGTTTTTGATAAGTACAAGTACACACTTTGCTAGATATGAAACTTGAGGTACACAAAATGCATAAGTTGAAAGCTACAGGTACACATTGCATTTAACTCTTTTTTTTTCTCTATAATACATTTCTATTTCCAATTTTTAATGTAAATTTGTGATTTTTTTTTTAATTACCCTTGTTGAAAATTATATAGCAATTAATGAGAAATGACCAATAGTTTAAAGTAGCTTATGTTTTTAAAAAGTCAATGCATTTATAATGGATATAAGAGTAAATGTATTATTTCATTAATGTTTTCTTAAAATGAGTAATTTTTTCAAAAAAGACTTGTATTGTAGGACGGAGGGAGTATTAAATAATCACACTATTACACATATTACTTTTCTCCACTATTTTAAATCTATCATTAAATATTGATGTTCCCACCACTTTACTTACTCCCTCCTGTCCATTGCGTTTGATTTTTGTACACTTAATTTTAGGTGCTTTAACTACATAGCTAAAATCATTATTTTTAAAAATTTCTTTTTCTAAAAAAAAATTAAAATATTATATTTTTATTCAAAAAAAAAAATTGAAAAATAATAATTTTTAATATATAATCAAAGCATCTAAAATTAAGTGCAGAAAAGTTAAATGTCTTATATAATGGACTAGAGGGAGTAATTTTCATCTAATTTTACTTATTTTTTTAAATTTTTCTTAATAAATCAACTTAACTTTATTAAATTTTATGAAAGTCAAATCACTTCAAAGGACGAAATATGATTTACAAATAAGTATCTGTTTTACCAAAATTCAATCCAGAAATGGCAAGATAAATCCATAACACTTGAGATAATCTAAAAATCATCCTCATATGTACATGCTTCATCATCCTCATATGTATATGCATCCTTTCACACATGTCAGCGCTAAATTTCCTTATTTTGCATTGATAATATAAAATAGAATTATTTTAGAAAATTATCTCAGTAAACTTTATCTCATTTAATCTTAATAACTTTATTCTATTACTTTAATCATAACTAATTTATAATATATGCAAAGCATGAATTATTTTTAATTTTTTCAAAATTAATGATTGAACAAAATAGAATATAATAATTTATTATTGATATAATTTAATTTTGTTATTATTTTTGGAATTAATATAATAAATATTAATTTTAATATATTATTGGCAAGATTCTATCTTCAATATATAAACTTTTAATATTATACTTAACGGTTCTAATTAATTTGACTTAAAAAATTTAATGTTAAAATTGATAATCAAAATAAATGATGAACCAAACTATAAATTATATCACATTTCTAATTATCATAATTTTGTGAGAGATTAGCAACAAGATAATAATCATAGTATTGTTGTAGACTTGTAGGCACCTTAATTAAGTTCGTGGCAACTTCACAGTTTCTAGGAGAAATGAAAAATTGTCAAAGATGTAGGTG
This sequence comes from Saposhnikovia divaricata, assembly GCA_036435485.1. NCBI lineage: Eukaryota > Viridiplantae > Streptophyta > Magnoliopsida > Apiales > Apiaceae > Saposhnikovia > Saposhnikovia divaricata. The sequence continues at coordinate 212,999,398 of CM071597.1, read as the reverse complement.
GGTTAATTTTAAGTATCAATTTTCTTTCGAAGTGAAATTAAGTAAATTTTCTCATACATATTTTTCTTCAGATTGATAATAAAGTTACCTATTTGCCTTTTGCTTTATTCCACTGTTACTTCACATGTCAGGTAATTATATATAGTTGCTTATACACCGTGATTTGCACGGATTATTTTTAATTATTTTTAATTTATTTATAATGTAATATAATATAATAAATATTAATTTTAATATATTATTGGAAAAATTCAAACCTTACATTTTTGTATATAACAATTTTTAGTATTAAATATGAATTAATATATTATTGGTGGGAATCGAACCTTGGACCTCTGTATATAATAACATTTAATATTGTTATATCTAACGGTTATGAGTTGGGAATCGAACCTTGAACCTCTATATATAACAACTTTTAATATTGTTATATCTAACGGTTTTGATCTATTTGAGTTAATGATCCAACGATTGTGAATGAGGAATAACCAAAAATGGGGATAACCACAAAAAGGTTAACCAAACTACAAATTATACTTCATTTCGCTTATTATATTATATATACTAGCTTATAGCCTGTGCGATGCACGGGTTTCCTTTGATATATTATAAATTTTATTGTTTGTTATAATTAGTTTTATATAATCATTATTTAATATAATAAACAATTATATACCTTATATAATATATTTATCTAAGATAATTATAATCATAATTATGTAATTATGTTTTTGTTATGATTATATAATTATAAATATAAATATACCTTATCGAACGGTTCTTATTTATTACTAAAACTTTAATTGTTATTATTCGTTGTATGATTGGAATATATGGTTTTTAATATATTTTATTAATAATTAGAAGATATTATGTGATTTTTTTGGGTATGTATTAATGATTGCGAGATTATGTCTTAAAATAAAAGGTTACTCCTCTTGATTAGAAAGAAAATGTTAATGATTACAAGATATAGTACAATTTATATTTTTAGGTGTTTATAAAAGGTAATATCTTTTAATTAAAAAGTAGCGTAGTTTAATTAGAAAAGACAATTGGCTACTTACCATTAATTGTATTATTTTATTTATTTATTAATTTAGATAATCGTACTAAAAATTTAACGGTAATTATTCGTTGTATACGGATTTCTATTATATTTTGTTAGGGATTAGAAGATATGGTGTGATATTTTTGTGTATATATATTAAATATTGCAATATTATGTTCTAAATTAAAAGTTAAAATTTTTTAATTAGAAAAGAAATATTATTGATTGAAAGATACGATATTTTAGCTGTTTATAAAAGTTAATATCATCAATTAAAAGTAAATATCTTTTAATTAAAAAAGGCAATCAGCTACTTATCATTAATTATTTTATTTTATTATCTATTTTGATAATTAGGATGATCGTGCCGAAAACCGAACCTACAAACTTTCAATATCCATGCAATGCACGGGTTTCTTTTTTTATGTTATAAATTTTTTTTAATATTGCAATTATGTTTTTATATGATCATTATCTTTAATATTTTTTTAATTTTTTTTAATATAATTTAATATACTCATGTTTACGGATTATACTAATGTTTCCTTATTATAAATAAAGTATATGGATTTTTAATATATTTTCTTAATTATTGGAAAATATAATGTGATATTTTCCGGTATATATTAATGATCATATGATAAGTTTTAAATCAAAAGGGTAGCGTATTTTAATTAGAAATGAAATATTAATGATTGGAAGGTAGGGTACGATTGATTATTGATATTTTTAGGTATTTATAAAAGGTAATATCTTCAATTAAAAATAAATGTGAAAAAGGTAATCGGCTAAAAATAAATGTGAAGTAGTTGGTGTAATATTGATTTTAGTGCTAAAATAATTGAAGTAATGGGTGTAATAGTGATTTTATTGTTAAAATAAGTGAAGTAGTGGGTGTAATAGTGTAAAGTGTTGAAAATAATGTAAAGTGTTGAAAAAGTGGAGTGAAATAGTGAATGTAGTAATGTATTTTATTGTTAAAAGTTACTATATATATATATATATATATATATATATATATATATATATATATAGTGAGTAAGGATCTAGGGAAAACCTTATTTGATGGAAAACTTAGAGAACTAATCTACACCATTCATTACTATTATAATCAGTGGCGGACGCAGAAATAATTATTGGGGGGGCCAAAAAATAATGAATAATCGAAATACTTATGTACATATAATTTTACATCTTAACCTTGTAGGTTTTTGTCGGACATACACAAAAATAATTAGCATGCTATATATTACCGGAGAAAGTTGGAAAATTAAGAAAAAGTTGTCAGTTTGATATCCTACCAGAGTGAGTTGGGAATTTTTTTTTAAAAAAAAAGTAGTAGTAGTAGTGCAGATAGTGTAGACTGCAGAGGAAAATAATGGAAAAAGGGTAGTAGACCAGAGGAGTCGAAACTCGGGTGTGCTAGCTAGAAAACACATCAAATAACCAGCTGAGCTAAAGCCACAATACCTAGAAGTATCATACTACTCGAGTTATATCCAGATCTCAGGGGGGGCCATGGACCCCTCTGGACCCCCCTGGATCCGCCTCTGATTATAATATAGAATCTGACTTTAATGATAAATACAAATACAAATAAGGTAATTATTTCATTCAAATACATTTAAGATTTAAGTCAATATTCAATAATGGAAACTGTATAATGGCATTTAATTCAATATATACTCTAATTTCAATGAGATCTTGTTGACTATTTTGAATTTATAAAATGTTTCTATAAAGTTTCTATCAAATATTTCATTAATTTAAAATTCTATTAAGCAGTATACTAATTACATTATGCGTTCGACTAGGTGTTCTCAATTTTTAGCTTAAATTAAATCAAATATTTCATTGATTAGAGAATAATTCAATGTATAGGATATATTCTAGTAGGTGTTCGATTAGATGTTCTATATATTCAATCAAAATTATATTAAATATGTCACCATTATTTTTAGAATAAAATTTATTCTTCAATTATTTTTTTAACAAGATTTAATATAATAATTTTTTTTAAATAATAAAATTACAATTCTACTAAGTATTCTACTAATTACATTAGGTGTTCTACAAGGTATTCTACTAATTACATATGTTCTACTAGGTGTTCTACTAATTATATGTGTTCTACCAGGTGTTCTACTAGGTGTTCTACTAATTACATGTGTTCTACTACATGTTCTATTAGTAGGTGTTCTACTAGCAGTTCTACTAATAGGTGGTCTACTAGGTGTTCTACTAATTACATGTGTTCTACTAGGTGTTCTACTAGATGTTCTACTAATTACATGTTAGGTGTTCTATTAATTACATGTGTTCTACTAGGTGTTCTACTAGATGTTCTACTAATTACATGTGTTCTACTAAGTGTTCTCTATTTTTAACTTAAATCTAGTAGGTGTTCTACTAGGCGTTCTACTAATTACATGTTAGGTGTTACATGTGTTCTACTAGGTGTTCTACTAATTACATGTGTTCTACTAGGTGTTTTCTATTTTTAACAAGATTTAATATAATAATCTTTTTGAACAAGATTTAATATAATAATTTTTTTAAATAATAAAATTACAATTCTACTAAGTATTCTACTAATTACATTAGGTGTTCTACAAGGTGTTCTACTAATTACATATGTTCTACTAGGTGTTCTACTAATTATATGTGTTCTACTAGGTGTTCTACTATTTACATGTGTTCTATTAGTAGGTGTTCTACTAATAGGTGGTCTACGAGTTCTACCAATTACATGTGTTCTATTAGGTGTTTTACTAGATGTTCTACTAATTACATGTTAGGTGTTCTATTAATTACATGTGTTCTACTAGGTGTTCTACTAGCTGTTCTACTAATTACATGTGTTCTAGTAGGGGTGTTCTATATATTTAACTAAAATTATATTAAAAGTTCTATCGATACTTTTAGAATAAAAATATTTTTTAATTGTTTTTTAATAAAATTAATATGTCTAATTTTAATAATTAATTAATTTACAATTCTAACCTATATTATATTAATTACATTAGATTTTCTACTAGGTTAAATTAAATTAAATATTTCATTGATTAGAAAAACATTCAATGTATAAGATATATTTTAGTAGGTGTTCGATTAGATGTTCTATGTCAAAATTATATTAAATATGTCACTGTTACTTTTAGAATAAAATTTATTCTTTAATTTTTTTTGACAAGATTTAATATAATTAATTTTATTAAATAATAATATTACAATTTTATTAAGTATTCTACTAATTATATTAGGTATTCTATGTTCTACTAATTACATTAGGTGTTCTACTATGTTCTCAATCTTTAACTTAAATCTAGTAGGTGTTCTACTATGTGTTCTATATATTCAACGAAATTATATTAAAAGTTTTACTAATATTTTTAGAATAAAATTAATTTTTTGGTAAATTTAATATGTTTAAATTTTAATAAATAATAAATTAACAATTCTAACATGTGTTATACTAATTACATTAGGTTTTCTACTAGGTGTTCTAGGAGTATTAAATATTTTATTAATATATTTTTATACTTTTAGAATAAGGTTATTTTCTAGTAGGTATTCTGCTCGGTGTTTAAATTTTGCTACATTTTCTACTTAATAATACATTTTGCAAAAGATTATTTTGAAAAAAAATTATTAGATGTTCTACTAGGTGTTCTTTATTCAATTTAAATTTTGTAGCAATTCATTTTTATATTAAGATTATAGTAACTAAAATTTCATATATTCAATTAAAATATAATTAGATAACAAAGGAAGTTTTTATATTAAGTTACATATCTTTTATAGTAATTACATGAATATAAATAAATTAGATTTCCTTGAAAAGAAAATAGATATTCCATGCAATTATATATGGAAAGATTTTGAATTTATTGAAAATAGATAAGAACAATCTTGTTAAAATTGGCAAGTAAAATTTAGGAAATATTTTAAATCTGCATTCATTAATGAGTAATTTGGTTTACTTTTATATGCTTTTTATTAGATTCTAACATATTTGATGAAAAAGCATGAACCGTCATATTGATATAAAATCAATGGATGAGAAAAGTTTCTTGGTTCTCTCCAAAAATTAGTTTTCTCTTGAGCAACTCCCTATATATATATATATATATATATATATATATTCTTGTATCAAAGTTGAATCGTTGATGTTTCTTAGGGCCTATTTGGCCAGACTTATTATAAGTCCTTATAGACTTATTTTCGGGTAAAAATTTAATATTTTTATTATTTTTTTTATACAAGTATTTAATGTATGTTTGAGATTCTATAAGTTGTAAAAAAAAAGAAAACTTAACTGTTTTAGAAAAAAGTTAGGAATCTCTTGTCCTGTTTGGCAAAACTTAAAATAAGGACTTATGGACTTATTTTCGGGTAAAAATTTCATATTTTGATTATTTTTTTAATACAAGTATTTAATATGGGTTAAATATCTTGTTGGTCACTCAAGTCGGCCTAATGTATCAAGATGGTCACTGAACTGAAATTCGACTCAAACAGGTCACTGAAGTCAGCCTAATGTATCAAGTCAGCCTAAGTCTTTGTTTTTTTGACGGAAACAGACTGCAGATTGACATAAACGCTTATAACTGCAGATTCACTTAACATTTAAAAAATTCGGGACCATATTTGTGTTACCCAGATTATTCTCTTCAAAATAGATACAATATTGATAAGTTTTATTTCAGTTTTTGAAGAAGAACGATTCTAGTTCTTGAATTTTCTTTTTCGATTCATATAAATCTAGAGCTCATAATGAAAATCTAAACAAGTTTTATGAGACCCATAGCATCTAGATTAACACACTTTAATTTCACAAAATTTGGTGGAGATTTTTCGGACAAAATTTTGCGGACAGTAATTTCCGTCAAAAAAATGATCAACTTGATAATCTTGGCTAACTTCAGTGACCTGATTGATACAGTTTTGAGTTCAGTGACCAACTTGATACATTAGGCTGACTTCAGTGACCAACAAGATATTTAACCCTATTTAATATATGTTTGAGATTCTATAAGTTGCAAAAAAAGTTAACTTTTTTTCAAAATAGATTAGAGAATTAATATTTTTGCCTTGGTAAAAGCTTCTAGACTCTTGTAGCCCACAGATTAAACGAGAAAAAAATGGTGCTAATTAACTCCAGCCTCCAGGTTAAATTTGAGTAAGATGAGCTCTGTCGTATTCACTTTAACGTGATTTTCCTTCACTCTCACGTTTTAAGGTAGTTCAACGATTGATATCATCATCTGAAAGAGGGACTTTATGAGCTCTGTTTTAATGAGCATCAGACAAATAATTGCATCCATATATATGTAGTATTTTGTAATTTGTATGCATGTTCACAAAAGCATTATAATCATTCTGCTCCTCAACCTCAGGCCAACGAGATAATAATAATAATAAAAAAAAAAGTGAGAAAAAGATAAAGTGAAATAGTACAATTGATGATACATTTCATCTCAAATCTCAATCAGTAGTAATGTACATGGACCAAGTGAGGCCAACTCACCAGTTAATTAAATTAGTGGACTTTATTGTATAATTATTGTTAATTATTGTTATACTTTTGTAGGTATTATTATTAGTCATAGGAGTACCATTTTTCAGATTTCTGCCCCCACAACTGTATTATTATACATGCACTATTATATCCATCATGAGGGTTTTATTCGTGAATCAACATTATGCCAAGTAGTTGTAAAGTGTATGGGAGACTTTTCACCAATAATGTTTTTGGGAAAAAAAAAATTCCCACAAAATTTAAAAATTTTGTGGTGTTTTTCCAAATTTACTCGGTGTTTCCCAAAAATTATCGCATTTGAACAATCTATAAATAAGTTCTTCAGATTGGTTAGACGACTAGCAAACCTCCATCGAAAAATTTCACAACTGCATAACTACTAGCATCATTGTTAGTAGTATTTTTGTGTGTTCGTTCGCAGGGAAGGACTGAATGTAATATCAAAGTTCAGGTTTCTTATCTCTTTACGTCTAGAAGTGTATAAGAAGAATTTTTGGGTTTTTGTATTAACTAAATTAACCAATAACTAATTATAAGCACTAAGAATTGATTTTAAACTGAGATTCAAATATGTTGGAAAACAATCTAAGAACTGGGGTTCTTCACCTGGTTTCAATACATGCTCAATATTAATGTGATATCTGTGTTCCTACCTTGCTGAAAACAATTCTTCTAAAGTTATACTGCACCCTCCCAGGCTACAATATAGTGCTTACAGCTACACCTTAATTGACACTCCCGTGATACAATCAGAGTATATCTATAAACTGTTAATTACCAAGAATTATATGTCTCACAATTCTCCTATTAATCTCCCGATCTAATATTCAAATTATGTCTGTTAAATCATGTACTAAGATTGCAACTTCTCTCCCAAGCTTATTACAATCCCTAGAATACAATCAAAGATTGCAACTTCTCTCCCAAGCTTATTACAATCCCTAGAATACAATCAAAGGTTCATGACTCCCCTAATTGTGTTAAGATCTCATTAACAAATCAGCCAGGCAGAAAATCACATAATCAAGCATGCATGAATACCAAGGAATACTACCCAATCCTCAGATTAGAGAATTAGTTACGCATATTTAATAAAGAAATCATAATAATAATAATGAATGAATGAAAACATAAAATTGAAGAAAGAATTGAAGATCGAAAGTACCTTGATACGATTTACAGCTATGAATTGTTAGCTATGAATTGTTATAATTTACAATGGTAGGATGTGTTTAAATAGACTCTACAAATCTTGCCCAGCAAGATATTACCTTCTATTACAATTAGAATTCAATTCAGGTATTAAAAATTGCCCAAAATACAATTAGAACTAGAAAAGGGCAAGACAGTAATTTTTCTGCTTCCATCTATCTGCTGGTCGTGCTTCCTGGGCCCACCACACGCGGCCTGGTCGTGTGAAACCTATCCCATATTGTAGAAAATCTCTCAAGCTTCGCGTGGACTGTAAATGGGCTGAAAACGGACTTCTAGAACTCCATATATGGCCCAAACAGTATAAGCTGCGCAGCCTTTCTCAAAAATCCGAATTTTAATTAATTAATTCTCCAAGAACGATAAAAGCATCAACTTTAATCAACATTCTCGTAAATCTGCACAACTCAGCAAAACACATCAAAACTACAACAACTTGAGTCCAAAACAATCAATTTAAGCCAAACGGAGGCATTCCCAGTGGATATAAAATCCACTTATCAATCATTTAGAACTTACAACTTGTATGAACAAGTAATCAAATTATTATTATTATTTTTATAGTTAAACATACGCACACGCAAGAATCGAACTTTTGACTTCTCTTAAAGAAACCAAGATCTCAACCACTACGACAATCTTTTGTTATCAAATTATTGCAATCAACCTTTGCGCTACCTTGACGTAATGTCTACTGACAATCCACTCGTATCTACAGTTTGCAATTCATTTCGCAGTGCACAAACTAATACTCCTATCAATTAATTCAAAGCTATCGTAAAATTTAGGCAGAGTCTTATGTAAACCGTTGTGCTTGGCAGGAGTCCTAAATTCAATTCATATAGCTTTGATATAAGCCATCCCAAAATGATCGAACTCTGATTTAATAAAAAAAACATAACAAAAATATATTTTTACAAGGTAAGATGTGTATAGGCACCGTTGGTGATACAAAGTCTCAGCTGTAAAAAGATCTGTGAGAAATTTGCCCTCAGATTAAATTTGGATCGATCTGTATGTACCATGATCAGCAAGAAATTATAAAAGCAAATCAGATTTACAGCACCAACATAATTAGGCTAACACGTAATTTACATGTGTATTGACACATACTGTCACATGCACATTCAGATTGACTATAGAGTAGAGAAGCAGAAAACTATGGAACTACACAGAATTTATAAATGACATCGCAACAAATTATTCAGTGCTTTCTATCCACTATATGCATATATCTTTATAAACGATGAAATAAACACTGTTTTTTTTGTTATTCAAGGTTTGATTTTGCCCAAGAAAGCAATCACAGGCAAACTTCGTAAAACCATTAACCTACGAATAAGGCATGTTCATCAACACAATCATGATGGCAAAAATATTACAGGCCCTGGGATTGTCCGGGAACTCAAAACATGTGTTGATGCTAAATAAATCAAATAAAGAATATATTCATTTAATAGATACAAAGGACAAGCAAAGTTCGAGAGCTATATTTGAAGATCATCTAATGATAGTTCATTGGCTGTCATGAGCTTCAATTTCTGCAACAAAACATCATTAAGCAACATTGTAAGAAAATATTAAAATAAGACCAGTAAAATAACAGGCACTAACATTTCATATACTCTTTGAACTATATATAAAACAAGGACAGGTACAGTGGCGGTCCATTCTGTGGGAGATTTAGCGACAATTATAGGTTTGACAGATTAATTTCACGCTAGTTTATTGCTTTACTACACTAAACTGCTTAAGACACATAAAGCTTATATTTTCATTCTTCCATTGATTCTACTGAACCTATCTGAAACTGTTATGTTTTAAGCTAAAAAAGCTGAATCCGGTGCTACTAGAGGGGAGAGGCGCAGAGCACGTGTTTAGAAAACAAAGAACATGCCAAATCACTAATGATAACTTTCAAACTAGTAACACTGATTAATTCTATGTAAGCTTCATAGTCTTATTATATTAGTATATCCCCATCACAAAACTCACCAACGGAACATTTCACACTAGTTGTTGCATAAACATGTAAAATGAATATTTGCAGAAATTCAAAAATTAAATTAACTTATAAGATTTGCTTATGTTATAAATTCTTATTAATATTTGTAATCAAAGATCTAATCCATATAACAAAAAATGCAAATAGCATAAGGAAGAAGGATAAGGTTCTTGCAATGGTCAGAAGAGTTTAGATATTGACCCAAATCAAAGCTTTTTGTCCTTGAATTAAGTCAAAATGGGGCTCGCTTTAATGCGGTGCGCCATGCGCCTCAGCATGTGAAAAGCACACCTCTTTCAAGTTGCCTCAGGCAAGTATACTGCACCTAGTTGTGCCTCTAGGTGCACTAAATTAGTATCTACCAAAACGAAAGGATAAAATCTAGCTATCTCTAAATATTATCCTAAGAATTAAAATATGAAATCCTCAGAAGTACTATGAAAACAGGATGAAGTCTAGCCATCTCTGAAAACTTTTTAACTCTAAGATATGTAATTCTGACAAGGGGAAAAATATTTAAATGCAAGGAACAACTGCAGTTCATATAGAGTATCATACCAGAAGATGCCACAATCAGATATAATCTATTTGATGCAGGACAAGGGTGGGAAAATGGTAACAATAAGAGATAAAACACAACTCCTCAGAGAATCGGTGGTGCACAATTAAATCCTCAGATTTAAATGATAAAATCAACTCATAATATTCATCTCTATTAGATAAAGAAAATTACAATTGCTAATATATACTTCCTAAAACTTGGTGAACAAGTAAACTTGGAGAATAAGCATAATCATAGATAAAAGGAACAAATCCTATTATTAGAAACCGATGCCTAGTACTTATCTACTACCATCTTCTATTATCTACAATATTCCTAACTAGACAACATAGTTAGTAATTACAAAAAATACTTATATCTAAATAATTAAAAAAAAAAATTTAACAAAAAAATTAATTATATTTACGCTCCACATCACTATTCGGTATCACTCAGACAAGATTAGGAAAAAAAGGTAAGAAGAACACAACTGCCAGCATTATTATCCCATTTTGTAGCTGCAATGCGTAATGGAAAACATACTCACAAGTTGTGTTACAATTGAGAACTATTGAAAAATAACAGAAGTCACAAACCGTGATGAATTGTGGAGGATCATCCAGACTAGTTGATCCAAGAACAACCTCCCTCTTCAACTTGGTTGTCAACTTGTGACAAACTCGTAGCTGAAAAATAAATATCCTTCTTAATAAATTAAGTTAATTGTAGAGTTTCAGAAGATGAAACTTTAGATATAAGAAACACCTCAGATCGAGTTGCTCCGCCAACAATGAAAACAAATATGCGTTTCCCCATTTTCTTGAAATCACTAGATGCATGTCGCAGAATTGAATCGCTACAAAAAAATTTAATAAATAAGTAAGATATAGTAATTTTAGAGTGGAACTAAAATTTGTAGCGGCCAAGGGGGGCAACAAGAGAAAGCTACTAATAGTCGAATAAAAATATAATTATGATTGCACTAACCACCGATTATTGTCACAACGATACATAAAGACAGAAATACACACTGATAAACTATAACTGAGATGACTGTTTACACTTACAGAGGGTAAAACCTTAGGTGGTGATCAACAGGCTTGTAAATTGTATGTTTAATGTATTAGATGTTTCAATACGAAAGAAGTTTAACAACCATACCTAGAATAACCATCATCAGAGCCTCGAGGCTTAGCCCATGTTGCCGTCCTTCTTGATCTCATCGAATGAGGAGCAGGAGGTTGACCCACTCTTGTTGTTGCACCCTGTGACGTTCCATGGAAAGATGGGCTGGGGTCGTTCATACACGGAAAATCATTCGTTGGTAGTTCACTTGTGTTAAGCTTTTCAATTAGTTCCTGCAAAATAAATTAAATATTGGATAAACATCACATTCCTTCAGTAGGACCTGAACCAGCATCTTATTCGAATACTAAACATCATAAAAGTGCAACATGGCCGGTCATTGTGCTCAATGAAATCTACGCAGTTCAGTAGTAATAGGCCAAATTCTGTTGTAAAAGATAAACCCAAGATGCACATGAATCCTAATCTTCTTGCACTGTTTGCCCATTGGACAACTTTTCTACAATCAGCAACTACAACACACGTTTTACAACAAGAAAGTTCTCCCATAAAAATCTGACAAGCAAGTGATTTGGCTTCCTTTTTCTTTTTCTTTAAAGAGGGGGGGGGGGGGGGGGCGGGCGGGGGGAGGCACTCCTTAGTCCTCTCCGGAACTAAACATATACAATCCTATTTTTTATGCATGCATGGTTTTACTCTACATACATGGCAGTAAGGTAACATGTAAATTACCTCTATCATGGGGTAAAATCGTGACAGTTGAAATGGCATCTCTTCGCCAGTCCGATCTTTCCTAAAACCATTCTTCTTCTAGATTAAAAATGCAGAAAGAAAACAGTGGCTAGTTAGAGAGCAAAATCTAAAAACATAACCAAATTCTTAACAATAAAGCCACTCTTACCTTGTTAATATCAAATTTAAGACCGAATGTTACACTTGAACTCTTTTTTGTATTTGATGATCCCTCAAGAAACCTCATATTGTACACAGCATTCATGTCGTCTTGTGGTATTCTTGCTAACTATAAAAATTATTAAGAGGAATAAAAACTCAGTACCTGTTTGAACCAATTAAATATAATGTAACCTTTTCTGGATTAAATACTACTTGGCCTCACACAAAAATGAGTGAATAGAAAATTGCGAGACCAAAAATATTAGAGGCAGAAGTGAAGGGTGGTAAGCATTCTGCCATGATCTGTAAAGGGAGCTGATAATTCTACCAAAAAACAGAGGCAGAAAAGAAGGGAGGTAAGCATTCCACCAAGATCTGTGCAACTACCACTTTCTTATATGTTGGCACAGAATGAGGTTAGAATGAGCACAAGTAGTAATATGAATAAATCTACCTCCATCAATTTTTTTATTTTGTCGCCATCAAGTTTCTCTGGATGAAGTGCAGCATAAATCATCAACAGCCTCAACTTGTTTTCACGTGTCACATTCTGCATAGGAATAATTAGTTACCACACACACTATATGTAAGTACACTTCAAGTAATCGAATCCTTACAGGTTTTGTTCGTAAAAAGTTGATTACATCCTTGGTTGCTGCATCACCAAAAACAAGATCCTGCTCTAATTTGCCCAAATCTTTGAGGTCCAGCTCCATAATTATTTTGTTTATCTTAGCAGCAATCTGCATAAGGTAAACCAGTTCAATTCTTCAATCAAATCTTTGGACTATGCACCAATAACTCAACAACAGTTAATAGAAAGAAATGTTATGGACCATTTGTTCTGCACTTAAATTGGCAAAACATGTATGCAACACTTTCTTTCTGGGGAGGGATTTTAAGAGTATATATAGAATGTACGATTTGGGAATGGGTTGAAATCATTTACAACAACGAGAAATCCCAGCAGCACGGACCATTCACTATTATGTGGTGCATTCGCATAAATTAATAATAAACACCCTATTCCATAGTGGCCACGGCATCTAATAGGAATAGGATGATCTTATTAGGAAAATGAGACTATGAGAGGATGTACAAGTGTCAAGAGGCCCACAGATAGTATGAGCAACGAGCTTTAAGTTGTAAATCATCAGATTATCTATAAAATTCATATATCTAATGTATCGATCATTATCACAACTTGTCTTACTATCAAGGTGTCCTGGAAGTGGTAAGGTACTAAGAAGTTGCATATTGTCTAATATCAGATGCTTAAGTAAGTTTCAGTCGAGCCTCTTGCACATCTTGATTTTCCTCTCATTTCCCTAATAACATTATCATTTATATTAGCTAACAACTATCTATAATAACATAATCATGCGATAAGATAGTGAAAATTTGATAGAATACTAAATTTTTGCGTTCCATATTTGAGAAAAGATAGGGATCCATTCTAGCAAATTGCAATTTGAGTGAAAAGTTACATTCGAGTACATTGAGGCATCGAACCAGTTAGTGTGTAGGACCCCACAAGAGCATAAGGTTTAAAGCAATTAACATATATATTGAAAAAAAGCTCCAATACAAATACTTCAAATGAGACTAAATGGTACAAGCTAACCAAGATGCAGTAAGAAATGCAGTTGATGTTTTTATAGTAAAAATATGGACTCACATCTACATGGAGCGATAGCTTGTCAATTTGTTCACTGTACTGCGGCAATGCTTGAACCATTTTTTGCAAGTCACGAGTAGACAACTCACCACCATTTCTACAAATATTATGCGGAAGCAGGAAAAGTTTAAAGCCAGTAATTAGTGTAATAATCAGTTAATTGACAGAACTAAACATACAAATGGCTTAAAATACCACCATTTACACTATGACTAAACCAGAAACTAAGGCCTAAGAACAGAACTATCTGAATTTTGACACCACTAAATCCTTGAAAAGTTAACTGAAAGTTCAAATTTGGATTAAAGACCATTGAAGAAGGTGAACCAGAATATCAAGCAGTTCTATTCACTAAATCCTCAGGTCAACAATAAACAAAGTGAACAGCATCTTAAGAACCAAGATAGATGTATCATATATTCTTAAAACCGCAACTAAATTTGAGTTTATAGTTATTAGTTAGCATCTCAAGTGCTTACACAGATTTATATTAATTTGAGTTTATCGTGCTTTGTTTTTGCTTCTCTTAAGCTCCAAAATACCCTTCTTTTAAAAACAAAAGCTCGAAAAAGGCCCTTGCGCTTGCGGTTTTGGCGTTCAATAAACCAGTAATACATGAAAATGAAAAATGGGATTGAGGTCAATCGTATTCATACAGCTAACTACTACTCATGGAGAAGGTATAGCAGACTCAAAAATTCAATTATTGAGGTGTGCACACCCTTAGCAGACTGACTTATAATGAGAGATCATACATTGGATGTTGTAATTAGGAATATTTATTTGAAAGCAGGGGGATGAACCTGTAGATGCTCTAATGAAAACAAAGGTAAAGGCTCTTGTGAAAGTTTGTGCATGTGTCACTATTGTTAACTTGGTGGTGTGTCACCCCGAAACATTTTGTGCATCACATTCACCATAAATTCCAGTATGCCTTGTCCACATAACACTATCCCAATGAGAGGTTAAAAAATGTATACTAGTGTACTTACAATATGGCATGCCTGCTGCTGTGAACTCAAAGGTAATAAAAAATGTTAAAAAAAAAAAAGGTACAGATAGTTGAACATTTATGTAATTTTAAGAGATACTGTGAATAATATATAGCTGTACAGCCCTATCCCCATTGCATCTCCATGGCAACTAGCACCCCTCACCATCGTTGTGTTGCCAAGACAGCAATGTTTGTATACAATATTGCTATATACATGTAGTGTGTGCATGCTGTTAGTCAAATATTTATATCCTCAGATGCAAAGTTTAATAAATTTAACAGTATTTTAGAAGGCATGCCTTCTCTTTGCCATAACAGGACCAAAAAAAACACTGCTGTAAATTATCAAATTATACTATGAAGACAATTCATAGTAAAGGAGAAGAGAACCATTCCTGTTCTATGAAGCTAATCTTATTTGAAAATTTTATTTGAAAATCTTATAGCTTTTACAAACCTTGAACCTTGGTGCATTTGTGCAGCTTTATTCTTTGACACAAAACTTGTCATTTTAGCATGCAACCGTTCACTAGCCTGAAATTGCAAATACCAATTAAACCTATATATCTATTTATAATTCAGTTCAAAATACGAAGCTTGTGACATACATCTGCTATATGTGCATGGCGCAGCTCTAGCCAAATGGGATCATGATCCTCTAGTAACACATCTTTCTTTTCAGGAAGTTTACCTGCTTTGCTTGGTACCTAAGAAGTAAAATTAATTGACATAAAGTTCGACATATATTGGAAGAGCATAGAAGACATTAGATACCAAAGTTCACCTCATGCACATATTTATTTCCCTCCATGTTAAGCAAATCATGGCACATTGCATCATACGTCCATTCATGAATAATAGGTGCAATCTGTACATTTAAAGAAGTGTCTTAAGAGTTAAGACCAAACAAAGAGATGAATGCCATACCCAGAGTATAGATAGAATTGTTAATAAATACCTGGTCAACTGATCTATCCAGGATGAGCAACTCACAGGTCTCTGTCTGTGGAAAATCTTTGATTTTAGATTTATATCTTACAAGACAATTCCAAATCCCTGCAGCAAGCTTCGTAGGGACTAAATCACGAAACGTAGTCATCGTGTCAGTATCAAGTGATTTGGCGGCACGGTAGCGTACAAAAGGAAATTCCTGATTTCACCCAAGTTTAAAAGAAGTTCAATATTATACTTCAACATTATATATTAGTATATTAAGAAATAAGAAGTTTAAGTAACATACCCGCATTGAAGCAAAAACTGTAGCAATTCGAGTAGCCATGACATTCAAACGTTCATCAGCTCTGCGAGAACCCGTCTCATCACCAAAGAGTTCTTCTAAAGCTGATCCATTATCAGTTATGAATCCCTGTGGTAGAAATGGAAATTGAGAAACCAAAATAATAATAACACAAACCTAGAAGTGAAATATATATATATATATATATATATATATATATATATATATATATATATACATATGTGTGTGTGCGTGTGTGCTTGTGTGTGTGTGTGAAAATATGTGTAAACTTATGGGTTGTTGCTCTAGAGGGATCCTTCACCCCTTTACAAGAGGTTGAGGGTTCGAGCCAGGTCAAAGGCTAAATGTTTTTGTGTGTGTGTGTGTGTGTGTGTGTGTGTTTGTCCTTTCAATTAGAAAAAAAATATTCCAATTAAAAAAAATGCAATAGGCATATCAATCAACCTAATTTAATGTATAATTCCATCTTCATGTTTTTGTTTAACATAACAATCTTAGAATAGGTAAAAATATGAGGTAATTGCATTTTGCACCCTTCAACTTTCATTGAAAAACAAAACTATACAACCATTTTGCGAAAAGCAATTCACTACCCTTAACTTTCAATATCGAATGCAACTTGTACCGCTTTGACAATTTTTTATTAAAAATGTTCATTACCTTTAATATTTGGAGGGGTAAAATTGGAATTTGAACAATAATATTAATAACTAAAATTTCAAATTAACTAAAAATTTTATATTAATGCATTTTTTTCTTGAAAAATTATATTAAACAATTAATATAGAATCTATTTTTTATTAATGCACTGAAATAATCATCACACTGAATAATTTAAAAAAATATTTATCAAGCAAAATTTATATTTAAATATATATAATCATAGTTAATCATAAAATTTATCAAGGAATATAATTAATAATTTTTTAAAAATTGATATCGGTAAAATTTAAAACAATTGAAATTAATATAATTTTTATAATTTCAAATTCTAGCTTTTGGTATAATGTGGAAAATTTAACATTAAAATTATTTAAATGATATGCTGAAATTCCAATTTTACCCCTCATAATGTTGATGGTAACAAATTTTTTTAATGAAAAATCATGAAAGGGGTGCATGTTGCATCCGATTTTGAAAGTTTAAGGGTAGTGAACTGCTTTTCGCAAAATGGTTGTATAATTTTGTTTTGAACAAAAGTTGGAGGGTGCAAAATGCCATTACCTCTAAAAATATCCACCACAAGTATGGAAATTATTACTGAAATCAATATACTGTATTTAAATCTACAAGCCGCTGAAGCAGCATCAAGTACCTGGCTGTCTATGGCGAAGTACTCCAAGTTCATCTGAACGTTTCCACCCAAAATGTGAAAAGAATAAATTAATACAACTACAAGTCACCTAGCAAATGAGCAGGAGCATAATTTTGTTAACATTAAAAGAAGCCAAGAAGCCATCACCTCGCTCAGTGCACCAATTCGAGATACTACACTTGTGTCTCTCCTTATGTAAGTGACCAATTCTTGTGGAATGGGTGAACTAAAAAAGACAGATGCTCTAAAAGAAAGAGAAAGTTCAAAGGATTAAACCCTTCAAAATATAACTCTTAACAATAAAAACAAACACATGAATGTAAGACGGAACCTAGGTCATTCACATACTTTTTGTACAGAGGTGACTTTCCAGCCATATCAGATAAGAACATGCCAACACTGCATACCAAAAACAAATTTATAAGCCTGTCTGTCTGAATGAGCGTGCGTGTGTGTTTGTGTGTGTGGCATCAATGGATCTACCACAGAGCATTGAGCATATTTTTAAGAAATGTGATGTAATAGTAAATGTAGAAAAAACACATATTATGTAGTAGTAGATACTAGATACTAATAGGAGGTAATCTATAAAGTTCAGCTTCACCAAATACAATCATGTTATACTAAAACAACATGACATACTTGTGACGGATAATCTTTTTAATTATTGCTTCATTTTTCAATAGTAATAATATTAAGGTGGCTCACTCCATTGCCAAATCTTCCCTCTACTTTGAAGAAGTAAAGGTATGGAAGGAATAGTGCCCAAAGGAGGTTGTCCCTCTTGTCATTGCTGACAGTATTTTGATTGAATGAAAGTTTGAATTTCCCAAAAAAATATTTTTGCCTACATCAAACGAATCATTGTGCACAAACTAAACAGCATAATTTAAGATGAAAGAGAAATATTATTTTGTTTACTTCTCTTTAGTTGGCTGCATGAAGTATATGGCATGCATGGAGGGCAATGGTTGCCTTCGTTTGTAAATGTCTTCCACCACTGCAGCAAACATTAGAATTATGACTTCTTAAACATATTACGATTAATCAAAAAAATTGAGAGGAAAAGACAAATCAACAGTGTGGTTATCATTTCCACATTTTACAATCTAAACAATGACATACGTGTATGAGTTTGTGATTTTGTGTACAGTTTGGGCACATATTCATGTGTGTACTCACACACCCACCTATCAAACCAGGCATAAATATTCACAGGCGATAAACCATCAGTAAATTTCTGTGTTATTTAGAGTGAAAGGTGAGGCGCATCAGCTTATTGATGATATTTGGTTTAGGGTTAGTGGCTTGGGATTATAGAGACACACATTAATAATTAAGAATGAAAATGTATATTACAGAAATGAAATGATATTACCCAAAAAATAGACTAGAGAAATGTCATATGCAAAAAAGTAAAAGAAAAGATGTACAAAAAAATTTACAAAAAAAATAATTTTAAAAATATATCTATGAAATTAATTAAAAGGGAATAGCATTTTGTCTAGAAAAATCATAAACAAAGAGTAATAAACAGAAGCAGCAGGACACATAAGAACAATAAAATGACAAGTACAGAGATGGCAGAGCTGTGCGTCTTGGGTCTTGGATCGTAGCTTGCTTTTTTATGTTTAGGGCCTTCAGTTTCTATTTGTTTACAATTAATAAAAACATATCAAAACTTTCACAAAGGCGCGATCAATCAATCACCTCACCATTGCGTCATCAAGGGTGCGTGTGTTGGTGTAGTGGTTTGAGCTTTCGGCTTCTCTAAGAGAGGTCAAGGGTTCGAATCTTGGGGTGTGCGTGTGTTGTAACTATCAAAAGAAAAAAAAAAGGCAAGAAAGCCACACCTTTCCCTTCGACTAACCCATCGATTAATCGCGCCTCTGTAAAATTAAGTCTCAAAAATAATTATGTGCGTGTGGGTGCCTGGGAGTGGTGCTAGCACTAAGTTATGTAGTTCTAAGATACTACAATGTGTTTTTCTGAAACAAATCTTTACAAAAGAAAGAGAAGCAATATTATGCCGCAATGTGCTGTATAATACGAGGTACTAAAAGCTATACAATGAACCATGTGAAGCAAAGTAACCTTCCTTTTGCACCTCAAGACTTTTGAAATGTTGCAGCAGTAAGTGCTTTATAAACATATCATGTTCATCTCGATAGTTTACAACAATCAGAAAGTTAATTTTCCTAAGAATGGCCTCTTAATCTTACATGAAACTCCTTGCTCTGTTATATCTGCCATCTTGCATGCATACGACATTATTTTTATGGTCACTTTATCCATGATAAGTACCTAGAAGAAAAAAAAAAAATCGAAACTTCACAAGTTCAAAACTGCAAGACAATTTCCAAGTGAAAAAGAACACAGCCTTTGTACGCTAAGAGTTTATGCAATCAATTTAAAGAACAAACAAAAATAAAGTCAATTTCTTAACAAAAAAAAAGTACTTAATACTTAAAAATTTTGCAGCATTAAATTAAAGATGATATAATGGCGTAAACAGTAACACTTGTACTGCCAAGAATAGCTCCTGCATCAGTAACTGATAGAAGAGATTATTGGAGAATTAGGGAAGAGAAATAAAAATTTTGGATGAGAAGAGATGAGTTTCATTAGAATAAGAAGAGGAAGTCTACAAGAACAAGAGATAAGAACCCCAATGGTAATTCATTTACCATGCCAAATAAAATTTTAACTATTTTTTTAGGCGTACGATAAGCTAACATCAGATATGGCTCATTTACAATAAAATATTCCGCTTCCTTTAGGTATTATGTACAGTTCAAAGTGTTACTGCCGAATTGATTTCAAACAAACAGAACGGTATATAAGGCAATCGGAGCTTTATTGGCACAAGCTTCCATGCTCCTAGTAATTTCATCCGCTTAAATTAAAAAAATAAAACCAGTCTATGTTGATAACTTTATAGTTTTACTCGTGTTTCTTTACTCTTTTCTATACAGTCAAAGTTCCTTCAGATGGCAGAAGTCGATTTCTTATACAAGTCAAGACTGATATCCTCAACCAAAAGTCCTGAAACAGTGAACAGAAATTTTACGCCTATTCGGTGACAAAAGACACACTAAATGAGTAATAACCATCATTTAAAAAAATTTAATTTATTTTGAGTGGATAAAATATTTGTAACTATTACACGTAGAATAATAGAACTGTGTTTTATCAAATCGAGCTGGGATAATCTAGAAGTTTAGAGATTTCTCCTTTTGTTCTTCATGAGCAAATGTCAGTAGGTATAAGAACTATGATCCGCATAACTTTTTGGGGGGGCCCACCCCAATCTTTGGACTTCTAGTTCTAACTATCAAAGCCATCATGTATCAGAGGAATTCGTATTCTTTAAAAAAAGTACAAATACTCAGGTTTTAACCTGAGCTAAGACTTGCATTTTACAATAAAACCAGCTGATCAATCAAGCATTGTAAAATTAAGACCACTGACTAACTATCATCATCGAAAAGTACCAACATCACTAGTCCCCCTAATCGAGTCATGTGATAAAATTTAGAAGTTCAAGCTCTAATCTGACAAGCCAACAAGTGTAAAATCTGAACAAGACAAAAATCTCTAATCAAGCTTTACTTGTAAAACAGAAAGATTGAGTTTAAACAAGGAGGCAAATGCAAGCAGATGGAAGAACGGTGATAGTTCCCTACTAAGATTTAGCTCTATTGTAAAATTTAAGTTCCCTCATAAAGACGCAACTCTCACATGGCCAATAAAAATGAGAAAGAACTGGTGAAGAAAGGGTTTAATTATACTGTGTAATTAATTTCTTAATTTTAATGGCATTGGATTATCTCCAAAAACTTTGAACCTGGGAAAGCTTGACAATAGTGGAACAGAGTTTGAGTAACTTGATCATTCTTCTTCGATTCGTTTTTAAAACCAGCCCGAAATCAAACTAAGCCCAACTCCATTCATATGTCCAAATCCAAGTAAAATCTTACAGAACATATGAATTCGTACTCAATTTCAAGCCAAAACAAGTCCAGGTTCTATTTTTGGATTGAATAAGGATGCGTCGAGCATGCTTTGGATATTTGAATTTGATTTCTAAATTTTAGTTGCAATAATTGTGGGAGCTGCGCCTCAAAATTTCATATTAAAATATTTTTTTGACTTTTGGTTGTAACTTAGTTTTGACTTTTGGAACTAATAAACGAGAATTTCCTTTTATTATTTTTTTAATTTAGTCCGAAAATTAAAACTCAATTTTAACTTATGTTCGAAGTTGGCTGGTGGACAAGAACGAGTAAAGTCGAACTTATATAAAAAATTTGAACTCAGTTCTGTTGGCAAACAATTCCAATCGAAGTGTAGCCCCGTGTAAAACCAACACAACAGGTTGGCTACAACACTGAAAGGGTACTGACATCACTAATGACACAACTATGAGGTCAGCCAAAAGGGAAACAGCACCGACTTCTTCAAAATTCTTGAAGCCCAAGAATCATTAAGAAACAAGAACATAGCACAAAATATGCCAACACTAAATCAGTAAACTTATATTTATTTATTTTTTGCTAAGTGTAAACTAGAATTTTAAGACACTAGCTAAAAGTGATACCCAAAATATAACTTGGTAAATTGCTATATACCTTCCATGTGGACTTTGAGTCCCCAGTTTTGGGAGATCGAAGCATTTCGTATAATAATCCTGCATAATTCAAATAACATAATTAAAAAGATGCTGATGACATAGAATGCCCTGTTTATCCATATAATAACATTAAAAAGAAAATTGATTGGTATGACAAATCAGTTTAGCAGGTTCCTTCACCAAGCAAAACCTTTTCATTAATATGGGCATTTTTCATTTGTAAATTTGTCACATTTTCATTTGTTATAGGTTGTAGTTGTTATCTTATATGTATTTAGAATTGTACTAACCACGATGTGGGTAGATGTTAGGTGTTTTGTTAAAAATATCAACGAAATATAAAATATAATCTCTTGTAACTTTGGGTACATGAAGAATCATGATAGACTTGGTTTAAAATATAAGAAGTGATATACTAATTATTTGAATTTGCATACCTAAAAGGTTGGAAAACATTTGACTTTTCTTATCTTTATATTATTTAAAATATGACTATTATTCAAAATACACTATTTTTTTCGAAATCATTGCCTTCACCTACATTATAAAATATTTGTTTTCAAAATATCGAACTGTGATACAATATTTATAAAATATAGTCAAGGTTTAGCTAATTTGACCTAAATTTTGTCTAGAAGGGCATTCATATCGGCAGGAGTGAAGTATTGAATAAGACATATAAAAGTATATATAACAGACAATAAAGAAGTGTAGCAATGGCAAAGGTTCTCAAAATAGGTCCAGAGCCCATCCCATCCCCATACATATACATTATTACGAACTAGAGATATTATGTAGTTCGCCATTTGTTGTACATAATTTGGGTTTAACAACCGAGTTAGAATTTTTAACCAATACTTTCCACCCTTTTATATTTTGTTATTAACTTAAATTCTTTCAACTATTTTGGACATGGGTAAGGGGTTTAAATATTTTGTACTTTTATACAAAACATAAACCTTTTTATAAAATACACGAGAGCAAAAAAAATGGGGAGTTCTAAACCAAGTAGATTTATGTAGTTTTTCCTTCTACAATAGTTATCTATTTATAATATATATTTGGGCTAAAATAAGAAATGAAAGAAACGCTCCTAAATAGTTAACATAGACATTGAGGCTCAGTTTCCATAGAGAACCATTTTAATATTAGAATCTCAGAACTACTACACATACTATAGTAAAGTATTACGTCCTGTTGCAAAACGTAATACTTCTCTACGGTATTTTATCTATTATTAATATTTTTTTGCCATTATTATTTTTTAAAACATACTATAATGATGAAGTACAGGTTGTTTTATGTGAAAAATAATTTATTTTTTTTAAAAATTATGTAATTTAGAAAAAAATAATTATTGTGCACTGCATAAGTACATCATACTCCATAATTCAAAAAAAAATATTGTGTTCCGGCAAAAATAAATATATCATGTACTGTAGCAAAACGAAAAATCTCAATCGTTGATTAAACATAATCTATAGTAGAAATTGGTCATAATTTCTAATTTAGTAATAGATTCTAATTTGAATCTAACCCTAGACATTGATTAATAAATTTGCAAATATATGTATACATATATTTGTATACATTTACTTATATATAGGTGGATACGTTGCATGAATTTTGCAATACTTATACTTTAAAATATGTCAAATATAAAGGCATGTACAAATAATAGTTATAAAATATTTGAGAAAATTATTAATCAATGTATAAATCTGTTGATAGTAAATTTGACATATTTTTTATACTTATTACCATAGCAAACATACCAAGTGCATCCATATCCCTAAGCAGTCGTTACCTCTACTTCAGAAGAGTCGAAAGGTTGTTTTCTAGAAGATCCGGTTCAAAATTTCTTTTACATTTATCAAGTAATATAACTAAAAACAAGAAAACAATTAAAAAAAAAGGTTTTTCTCTAATGGAATAAAGAAAAGAAAAGGTAAATTTTAATTTGTAATTCTGATATATTTCCACTGAAAAATAAAAATTTATGATTAAAAGGTATAATGGAAAAAATTGAAACATTGATTTATGATTAAATTGGCAAATTCTTATAGGACTCTAGGTGGGATCAATTTGAATCTCACTTAATATTGGTTGATTGCGTTATACAATTTCTAGCATTATTGGACTTTACATTAGGCAAATGATAGGTGGATTATGTAGTAAAAGTTACTGTTATTAGTCAGCAGTTGCATTTACTGTACTCCAACTCTTTGGGCTAACAATCGCTATATACATGTGTGTTCCGATTCTTGTAAAACTAGGCTTCATTAATATATTCGGATTTACATAAATATTAACTGAGCCTTCTTCCAGCGGTAGTTAAAATCAGTTGGAGTACTGATTGAGTTATGATTTAATCACCCTAAGTCGCTCCTTCTTGTTAATTTTTTTATTGCACTCTGGTTACAACTTGGCAGATGGAAATCTTTGCTTTGAATATCATTATTGTACAACACTAATCACTGCAAATTTCACCTCATATAAACCATAACCCCCTTTGAGGATATACTACTACTAAACCCTAATGTTAACCACCACAAGATCATAATCTATGCAGCTATGGCCCTATCTTAACAAACCGCAAACCCTGCCCCGTTGTAAGCCAGAGTTTCAGATCCCTAATGACTAGAATGCCTAACCCTAATATCAACCCATGGGTTTCTAAACCTGACCACAACACTGCTGCAACACCAACAATACAGTGCAGCGACTTCTACTCATCAAATGGGAGAAGAAGAGTAGATAAAATATATTACAACCACTGTTGTTCAATATGATTCTCAGAAATTCAAAATAGAAACAACAAACAGCACTACTCAAATTCCAAATTCTCAACTTTTTATTTTTTATATATTAAAAAGAATATAGTGATGGGTGGGCGGGTGTTTGCGTGTGTGTCAACCAAAACACATAACCCACTGGTTCTCTTGCAGTTCCCTTGGCTCTAGAATTTTTTACCTCTTACTCCTACTGTCAACACAAGATATCTGAACTACATCTTTCACCCATATTAAAAAACAACATACCTTACTTCAACTTCAAATTATTCAACTTATCTTACACACAAGATGTCTGAATGCTTTATTCCTTTTTTAACTCATTTTCTTTACCAATCTCATCATAGATATTTGCACTCACCTTACTCCATTACATCCATCTCTTCTCCTTTAAATTTAATCACAATTCTTTATTCCACTACACCCCCATCCTTTTCCTTCCGACCAAACATGGCACTAAAATCCTAAGCAAGAAATATGTACCATACAATATATCATGGACATTGCAGTCTCATGGAACATCTAGCTTTAGAGATATAACATAAACTGTACTACAAACAAAATTTAAAGTGAAGCTTTGATCTCTCTGTTGTCTCTACATTCCCTATCCCTCTCGATTGACAATTTATCTCAAAACAAAATTCAAAGTGAAGATATGATCTCTCTGTTGTCTGTATACTTCCTAATTCCTATCCCACAGGCCCCTATTCTTCTTAAACTTCACAAGTTCCTCTCTACCCCCCCCCCCGGCCGGGCTACACAGGCACCAGAAGAGTAGATAAAAATCACACTGGCTGATCATATAATGTCAGAAAATTCTAATCACCTGGACAAAAATGATTTATTCACATCTGCTCTTCACTATAAAGCATAACTTTAGTGTCCATTTTGTCTATTAACTTAAATCAAGCTGTCTTAGAGTTTCACCTTACACAAACGTTGCCTTCAATGTTGAGCATGAAAAATCCCTCCACCTCACTCCCAGTGTCACACCCTGCTTTGCTCTCTTCTTTCTCTATATTAACAACTTAATTCAACTACCTTTTTAGGTTCTTCATCTCAGTTATACTATTAAAAACACCTCAACCCTCAACTCGAACAAAGCAAAAATATCCAGAAACCTACTCAATGACCCATGAATCACCTCACACTACTTCAATTCAGCTTATTGCAGCATACACACTGCTCAATTTTCAAAGTAATATCAATATAACAACACGTACACATCAACACCAATTTCAATCAACCTAAAAATCCTAACACTACACTGCAACCTCATCTTCGTATAAACTTACAATCACACCGCGAATTATTTCCACGACACTAAAAAATTTCTCACTAATCAAGTCTACCTCCTGTCTGGTAATAGGATTCAATCAAGGTTTAAGTATCCTTGAATCGCGTCGCCTAAACAACTAACTAACAATTATCAACTATCAAACAATCAATCACTTGATCACAATCAAACATACAAATTTCGTAAACTAAACTAACTAATTGCCAAGTCGTAACTAACATCGAAACTAAATCGGTATCAACTAAATTCTTCATTACAATCTTTATTAAAGCACAGCTAAATAAACTTGAATTACGAGTATTAACAATCAAGCACATGAATTAAACACACATATGTAAATATATATACTTATATAGAGGGTGAGAGAGACATACGATCACGAGTAATCTGTCTGAAATTCTTGTAATCAGCAGAGCTACCTTGGGAAGAGGTGTCGGAATCCGACATCGACATAGCTATGAATTGATTGTATGTATGTATGTATAGATCAAAGAGAAGGATGATAAGTTGGAAACTGGTGGAACTACTTTTGATTCAATAGAGGACCAAAATATGAGAGAGAGAGAGAGAGAGAGAGAGAGAGAGAGAGAGAGGAGAGTCTTGAAAAGTAGTGCTTATATACATACACCAACGCAATAATAGAAATAGAAATATTAAGAAAAGTAATAGTATTCTTATTGGAAGCCTTGGCGTTGAAACCCGTTGTTTCTATGAGGACTCACCGGATCCAACTGGTTTCGTAGTGGAGCCGCCGTTTACGCGGTGAATTCACGGTTTTGACCCTTTCGATTGTTGGGTTTTTTGTTTCGTTTTTATTTTTTTTTATGTCAAAAATTGTTGGTTCATTATTAGGAAATAAAGACGGTCAGAAACGCTAGTAATATTACGCGGAATGCACTCGGGAAAATCTTATATAAGTAGATAAAGGTGAATGTCAATTTTAACCTTTTTTTACATAAAATAAATAAAAATAATTATGTTTAAAATTTTGGTCAATTTTAGGAGATACCCAGTTGATATTTATTTTTATACGAGATATCCAATTTTAATGGAATATCCGGTATATGAAATACCTAATTTGTCATCCATCCAATATTTGGGGGGTTAATTATCTGATTGGTCACTGAAGTCAGCCTGGATTATCAAGTTGGTCACTAAACTCAAAACAATCTCAATCAGGTTACTGAAGTTAGCCTGAATTATCAAGTTGTTCATTTTTATGACGGAAATTACTGTCCGCAAAATTTTTTCCGAAAAATCTCCACTAAATTTTGTAAAATTAAAGTGTGTTAATCTAGATGGTATGGGTCTCATAAAACTGGTCTAGATTTTCATTATGAGCTCTAGATTTATATGAATCGAAAAAGAAAATTCAAGAAATAATCTGGGTAACACAAATATGGTCTCGGATTTTTTAAATGTTAAGTGAATCTGCAGTTATAAGCGTTTATGTCAATCTGCAGCCTGTTTCCGTCAAAAAAATGAAGACTATTTAACGGACCGTACATTTATGTCGAGTAAGTGACCTGATTGAGACCATTTTGAGTTCAGTGACCAACTTGATAATCCAGGCTGACTTCAGTGACCAATCAGATAATTAACCCAATATTTGGGATACTTAATTACCAGTGTAGTATCTGATACAAATTAATGCAATAACCTTATTTGTGGACTCTAAAAAGCTATAATTGACCACTTTTTTCAAATTAATTATTTTTATTATTGTTATTAAAATTTGGTTATTTTTATTATTTTTTCTATGAACAATTGGAATATTGTGAAACAATACTATATTTTCGTTTTTCGATGTTAATGACAACTTCAAATACTATAATACTATAATACTGTTTTTCGATGTTTGAGGATGCTTACTAAATATTTAAATTTTAAGAATATATTTCTGTTATTTAAATATCAACATAAATATTTTTAACATATTTAATCACTATAATTGTGATGATATGTTATAGTCTATAAGAAGCAGTTATGTTATAAAAATATAAATTTTAATTTTGCAATATATGAAATTTGACATTTAACAAAGGAAAAAAGGTAACTATTCGTGCTACATAAACAATAATTAAAAAAATTGAATATTTTAAACAAGAAAAAAAAATCAAAGTTAATCTTAATAACAAAAATCATGTTAATATAATATATTTAACTTAAATTTAAAGGCCCAGCATGGCGGGCATAAATACTAGTCTATATATGATATCCAAAACATTGAAAGCATGGTTGATGCGATATTTCATGTTTTTATTTAACTAGCTTCAATTCCCGTGCAAGGCACGGGATTGCTCTATTTTATAATTGGTATTGCAGTTTTTCTCGTTACGTTTTGATATTAATATTAACAATTGATATTGTGATGATTAAAATTATTTTTAGTTTATCGCGTTCTTTTTTAACCAACGTTTATTTTGTCTCCTTTTCAAGATCTCCCATTTTGGTTAAAACATTCAAATTTACCATTTATTTTTCCAAAGTGCTTAGAGTCATGTATTTGTTGTATTTGATATTACAGAATGTCAAGTAATGCACCAAATCCAAGAAAGTATAAAAAAAATATAGTATTAGACACATTTCTATAAAGTAAAAATACTAAATTACAGTACACAAAATTAATTTATTCCATTACAAAAATATGTAGTTAGCAATCTGAAGTTAATGTTCCAATATTATTTCTTTTATAATGTTAGATCACTTATAATGAGTTTTAAGGCTTCTATACTCGTGCGAGGCACAAACTTCTTCGAATGCTTAGTTAATTGCAATGTAACGAAAGTGTTATAATTAAATAGATAGTATTAAATGATGCATATTAATGAATGCACAGATTAAATACGAATTTTAATTGATGTGTATTAATGAATGCAGAGGGTCAAAATAGTAATTTTAGATGGATTAAAATGGTACATGTCGTACAAAATTAATTTATTCCATAGCAAAATATGTAGTTAGCAATCTGAAGTTAATGTTCCAATAGTATTTCTTCTATAATGTTAGATTACTTATAATGAGTTCTAAGGCTTCTATACTCGTGCGAGGCACAAACTTCTTCGAATGCTTAGTTAATTGCAATGTAACGAAAGTGTTATAATTAAGTAGATAGTATTAAATGATGTATATTAATGAATGCACATATTAAATACAAATTTTAATTGATGTGTATTAATGAATGCAGAGGGTCAAAATAGTAATTTTAGATGGATTAAAATGGTACATGTTGTGGCTTCGTTACCCGTGCAAGGCACGTGGATATTCTAGGTTTATTGTGAAATTTTGATTTTTAATATTTGTGATCATGAATATTCTTCAATTTGTTGCAATGTTACCTAAATATAGATTAACTTACTCTTTTTTCAAGTGCTCTCGCTTTCTAACAGATTGTGTCCAAAATATTCTAATATCCATTTAATAAGTCATATAGTTCAATGATTTTAGTTATAAATTTAAATTCTTTATACTTAAAACTGGATGTCACATTTTTTATTCTGGACAATGTGAAGATTAACTAACGTTTTCATAGCATTTGACTTTAGGGGGATTTTAGAGTTAAATCATAGAAAATTGGAAGGCATAAATGTGAAATGATATTAAATAAAATGTGGGATATTGTGATATTTTGGATTTTAGTAGTTCGACTTTGTAGCCGTGAACACCTTTCAATTTGTAGCGGTGTTGCCTAAATATAGCTTAGCAACTCTCTTCTCGAGAGCTTCATTTTCAACATGAATTGTCTAAGATTTATAATATCTATTAAAATAGTCATCTAATTCAATGTTTTTAGTTGTGAATTTAAATTCACTTTATTCAGAACTGAGAATTTAAATCTGATTACTCGCTATGAACTTTTAAATAGTATATTTTATTACGAATTAGACTAATACATTAAATACTATTATTATTAAAATGTATATGTTTATTATTCTTGTTATTACCAAGCTTAATTCCTAATCGTGAACCCAATCGTTTAGTTTCGATTCTCGAATTTTATAAGTATTTATATAAAATTATTATTCATATATTGGCGTAATTATATAATAATTTACCCAAGAATTTTAATCTAAATATATGCACCAATATAAATTATTAAAAGTTAATGGCTATTATTAATTTGTTGTAATTAATTACGTAATATTAAAGTAGATATTAAATAATCATATTGAATATAAGTTTATTAAATGATATATATTAAATATATGAAGGGTTAAAATAGTAACTTTGCCAGGAATAAAATGTGACATGTTATGATATATACGGAGTATCTAAGTTCACTATATATCATGTATCACTAATTTATACTAAACTATAACGTATAAAATATCTTAGAAATTAAAATACCAAATATTCTTCATTCATCACCCGACTTACATAGCATATTTATGATTTACAACACAAGTGATTGGTTAGCCTAGTGGTAAGGTGATGTGTATATGAATGGGAAGACTTAGGTTCGATTCTCCACAACAACAATTTTTTGGAAAAAAAACTAAATGGATTAAAATGCAGGGCTAAAATAGTAACTTTGCAAGGAATAAAATGTGACATGTTGTGCTATTATATATATAGTAGATTATTTTTATTTAGTTATTTTTTACTAAATTTCTTGTATTTTGATTCACATTTATTATTTTACAAACATGTTACCTTATTCAGCTAAAATATATTTACTTTTTCTAACTAAAAACTCTCATTTTCCAAAAATATCACGGATCGTTCTATCTTTTATTATAATAACTGAGTCTATCCAGGTATACAGTTAGATGCAGTTAACCAATCAGAAAATTTTGAATTATTTTAGGACCAATCAAGGGTCATTCATAAATTTTAGACGAATCATATTATATTAAAAGTTTTTCTTATTTACCATTCTCATTATATTATACTAATTATAGTTAGTTAACAATTCTAATTTAAATAGAGTAACTTACTTGATTTAATATATCTATATATTTCATTTTTTAACTTTAAATTTTAAACCAATCATATTTTATTAAAAGCTTTCCTTATTTATCATTCTCATTATATTATGCAAACTATGGTTAGTTAACAATTCAAATTTAAATAGAGGAACTTACTTGATTTAACATATCTATATATTTCATTTTTTAATGTAAAAAATAATTATAATAAATTAATATTTTAAATCACAATCAATCAGGATTATACAAATATATAATATGAAGCGATTTTCCCAATATTAATTTTCCACACTTTTGATTTATAGTTAATCAAAATAACATTATTATATATTACGAATTAATTTTCAATAATATATGTAAGAGCCAATCAAAATTAACCACCAAAACTAAATTAATCGTAGCATTCTCATCCTAATTTACTTATCGTGGTTACTTAACAATTTTTATGAAATACAAAATTTATTTTATATAGTACATCCATAAATTACAAATTTTTTAAAGTGATAAATTTTTTACTAGCTTATCAATATTTTAATTTAGAATCAATTAAAATTATACTATTATATATTACGAGCTAATATTCATAAATATCAACTAAAATCATATTGTAATATATGTGTAACGCCCCCAGTTCCGCCCGGACCGGGGATCCGGGTCGTCACATTGTCTCAATATCCTGCAGCACACGTTAACGCAATAATAAAGCAAAATATTTAATACAACGAAGCATAAGTGTCCCACTCCACAGATCCAAGATCGGTCTCACAAAATATTACAATACGACTTAGTACATCTTAGGATAATATCTTACAAACGTTCACAAAAGTATAAATATCAAGGTTCCAGCTGGATAATCTAGTTCTTGTCAGCATAGCTTGGAGCTTTTCCCTTTCCTCTTGATCCCTGGCTGGACGTCTCGCCTCTTTCCATCTTGACAGCTGAATAAAATGTTGTAAAGCAAGAATGAGCAACTATGGTGCTCAACAAGTTCTCTCCTTGCTCGGTAAATAAATATAAAAGATTTACCAAAAGAAATACTCGAAATTTTAAAATCGGATAGCACAATCTGGCATTGACTCAATACTCATCTCGAAACTGATTACTCGAAAGACTCAATTGATATAACTCTGGTGACTCATGATTTAAGAATAAACTGGTCTTCCACCTCTCGGTATCTCGGTGGGGCGATCAACTATCCGACCGGGAATACCGTCCTCCAATGATATCGCACTTCGCCCGATCACGGCTACAATACGTTATCAACGATATAATATAAATGTATGAATGCTAGCATCGTAGGGGTTATTAATTAAACCCTGGCAGCATAGTGCCAAATATATCTCGTGTCCGCATAACGGTACACAAGTCTCTCTTTCTCTAAAATGGGCCTCTTTCCCAAATTTGACCAGTAGAATACAGAATTCCCGAATATTTGTTGAACAGATGAAGTAAAATAACACTTCCAGGAAAGTAATTATAAAGCTGGCGGGCTGTCAGTCTGACTCAATTGTCCCACCAATCCGAACAATGGATTGAGGTAAATTCTCTATAATAATATTTTCTTGGTTGACACGAACGAAATGTCAACCTTCGACAATAAAGTCAACCATCTCGAAATATTGAGGATAGTCTTAAAATGAAGTAATTGGGAGTCGTACTGTACAAGTAGTACTTCTCGAATGTTTATAATACTCATAATTGATGAACGTTTAAATAGAATATTTTGCACTTGATCAACGAGTAAAACTCTAACGATCCTAATTTTTTATAACTCTTATTCATTGATTCGAGAGATGAACCAACCAAAAGATAATCAATAACTATTGTCGAATTTGTACAATAAGTTCGACTGAAAAGAATAAATTTAACTATCTCGAACGAATGAGATTATGTGACACCCCCAGATCCGGGGTCAAGGATCCAGGTCATCACGGTCCAATTTCCATTCAATATCAATATCTCTTGAGAGTTTTTTTTTATAATTAAGCAATTGACCCCACACTAATACACACACACACACCAGTCATATGCTCATAGAACAACATTCACAATATTAAAAGTTTAAAGTTAACAGTTATTACAAACCCAGAATTCTACTAAGTACATTGTTGAATAATACTTCTACAGGAAGCATTTCAACAACCCAAAAGTTTATTATAAACTTACACCCTTAATTTACATAAGTCTACTAAGCCCCTTTCGCTTGTTACTACCTCGGGGATGGTCGCCAGCACTCGCTCAAAAGGTCGCCTTTCCCTTACCCTCTTGCGGGGTGTAGTGCGTAGTATCGGCATGGGACCTAGCTGCTATATACATAAGTAGCAAGAGTGAGCTATAATAGCTCAGCAAGATAATATTGTAACCTAAAATTTAGAATGTGAACAGGTATATATATATATATATATATATATATATATATATATATATGTATATGCATATATGATAGCAGAAAACAATTAAAATCCTTAAGGAAGAATAAAGCTCTTATTTAATAATACATCATCCACTTACTATTATAAGAAAGAAATCTAAAATAATATAATATCAGTTTTTCTTCATCTGTAACCATAATTCCATCATCTCATATCATTATTCTGTTTTCAGTATAGAAATCTGAAAACCATTGTCTACACTTTCTTTTCAAAAACAATGGGGATATCTGCTGTCGCCTGATACGTTAGGACGATGATCAGTCGCCTAATCGTACCTGCTCTCTTTTTACTACCGGTAGAGG
This sequence comes from Saposhnikovia divaricata, assembly GCA_036435485.1. Lineage (NCBI taxonomy): Eukaryota > Viridiplantae > Streptophyta > Magnoliopsida > Apiales > Apiaceae > Saposhnikovia > Saposhnikovia divaricata. The sequence continues at coordinate 212,965,438 of CM071597.1, read as the reverse complement.
GAATGACGATCATCCCTGGAGGAAGGCCACCTGCTAACATCCTCCCTTGGCATCTTTGTGCCGTAATAAAAATAATAAATGTTGGACTGTGTCGCACACAGCCCTGACACAGCCACTTACGCAAGTCTGTTGCAATCCCCCTTTTTTTATCACATCATTATTCCCTTTTTAAAAATATCCTTCCACATTTCCATTTTCTCGTTTTCATTTCCACATATCATTCTCTCATATCATTTCCATTCTCGCACATTACTTCTATAATATATATATATATATATATATATATATATATATATATATCATAATGCTTTGATTATGATCCAAACATCTCCTTCATATTCAGGAATCAAATATACTTTTATATTCATAAATTATTCCGTCTATTTTAAGAGTAATGAATGATAATCAAATAATATTTATTAAACCACTGATACTCAAAAAGAATATCTTTAATATAGTATTATAAACCATATAACCCTAGATAACAACTGATACCATTCTTTTATTCACTTTAGATAACAACTGATACCATTCTCTTTCACCTCTCTTTACCATAAAGCATATTCGCTCCATTCATAATCATATCCATTTCTCTTTAATTCCAATATCAGCGAAATAATTCTTAGCAATATAGCAAACATAGAATAACATATATATTCCATGAAATCATTTACTTTGAAAATAAAATAGTTTTCCAAGGTAAGGATAGAAGAAATCTTGCCTCGGTTTCGGGATCCTGACAGTATGGCTCGTCCCTCTTCCGGAATTTCTATAAACACAAAAGGACTGTCGTTAGAACCACATCTCTTACTCACTACACTCTTGTATAACATTACCTTTGAAACTTTAATATATGTTTAACGTATTACTATTACCCCAAAGGTTCAAGAACTTAACCATTTAAAACCTCAATCGAAGTTTCAGGGGTTTTCACCATTTCCCCTAACGATCACACTTAACTGTAAAAATTCTCAGAAAATATGGATTTCGAATTTTACCACAAGGTCAACTGGTGAAAACTCTTTGACTACCTTACTACACTATCCCAAAGTTTCATAATTTTTAAAAATGTTTAAGTATGGTAGTTATAGCCTCAAAGTTGATACAACTACGGTTTCTCGACTTTCGAACGTCTTTCACTAAAACTGACTTTTCTCCTAAACCGTACGTCAGATTTTAACGTACCTTATATCAAAAAGATCTATGAACTAAGCTCTATCATTTCATGGTCAATTGGTCACCTAGGCAGTGAGGTACCGTATGGATGCAGGGGGTCCAAAACAGGGCAATTCACATCCTAACGAAAATCGGGCATTATAACGGCTATAATTTCGTACTTTCCAAAATCCAACTCCTCCAAATCAATTATCAAACACAATAATCATCACCTACACCATGTGGTCTTCATTACCAGCCATGGTTACAATCCCAAACACTTCCATATTCAACTCTAATCATTTACAAACATATGGATCATCATAATCTTAACATTTACACCACTTAATCACTAAACCAAACAATATCCATCATAAATATAAAAGAGCAAGCATGATTATACCTCCTTGAAGCTTTGATAACACTTAACAAGCCTTGGGTACACCTTAAACCACCTTGAATTAGCTTGAATCAACTAAAGGAACCATTAAAACAAAGTTAATACTAAGATTTTACTATTCATTTACTATTCATCATCAACTTCACAATTTTTGTTACCTTACTAAATGATGATGGATGGCTATAAAACTTTGTATATCACTCTTTCTATCCTCCAAGATCATCCATGATTTTCCTCTTGATTTGTTATTGAAGAGAGCTAGGGTTTTGGAATTTCTTTTCTCTTTTTTTTATGAAATTCGAATGGAGCTTGATGAAGGGGAGAGGAAGAGATTTTCTTTTGCTAATTGATCTTATCTCATTTGTATTATGCTAATATTTGTTAAATCCTAGCTTGTCCTAGAAGCCTTGGTTGATATTTTCCTTGGAAATTGACTAATTTACCCTTAATACTAGTTAGTGGAAAGTGAGGTCATTAGTGATGTCATTAGGATGATCTAATATTTCTCATTTCCTTATTTTCTAAGTATTATGCTAATAATCTTGGATAATCATAATGTGGTATGCATCCTTGTTAGATTACTAATCTTGGTTGCTTGGTTTCCATACTCGTCAAATCGTGGTTCGTTTCGAGTATACCTCATTATCTCAGTGGTTTTCGAAATCATTTACAAATCCAATTTCCTTTAGTATTCTCTTAACTTAATAATCCCTTGGTTTAATCTAAATTCATTAATCCCTCAATATATAATTCTTATAGGGTTTCTATGCTCCCTAATATCAAAAAGAAGCTTATTCGAAATCAAAATCCTAAAAAATCCATATTCAGGAATTTCTGGAATCTATCGTCATTTCGAGTCACTTATTTTCAATGTACAACACTAATATGGTTTCTGTTTATTCATTTTCCATCTCCAATATAGAGTACCTACATACCATTTCCCTATATCCTCAAATTTTACTATTCATGTGATCACTAGCATTGCTAAAGTTAGGGTTATTACAGTCTTCCCCCTTAAAAGGATTCCGTCCCGGAATCATGTTGGAAATGTCCATGGGTATCTTTTTCATTCACACCTTCTAACTTCCACCCTATTTCCTCTATCCTTTTCCTTTCATAATATCTCTATCTTGTTTGCGCAGAAATACACCAACATAACTTCCTTGTCATTCATCAACATGCCATTTAGTTTATTTTCACTTTTAATCAATATATCAGAAGAATTCTATTTTTAATTATTCTCAAAATTCTGACTACTTTACTTAAATCAAATTTTAACTTCTAAAATAATCTGATTTAGTTAATCACAATACTCCGAAAATAAAATAATATTTTAATAAATCAATAAATCTCTAAATTATACCCCATAATCACAAAATATTCCTTTTTAATTATTTATTACCAACAAATCAATTACCATTTTAATTATTTATTTCTCACAATAATAACCCATTTTATTTATTTATATAAATCCCGAATAAACATACAATTATTAATTTTTATCAGTCCGTTATTATTTTAATAATATTTTATCGAATCATCGATGTGGGTCCCACCTAAACCGTGTGGGTCCCACCTGCATCTCCCTCTTTTCTCAACTCTCTCCCTCGTACCTCCCTCTCTCTCTCTCCCTCCTCTCTCTCTCGGTCAATCTCTTTGAATCTCTCTCGACTTCACCCTCTTCATCTCAAATTTCTCTTCTCTCCCTCTCTTTCTCGAACTCTCTCTCAATCTCTCCGACCATCTCTCTCTATCCCCTCATCTCTCTTCATCTCTCTGTTTTGCTTCGCACAACAGCAACAACGACGCCAACCAACACCACCACCGCAACGGTAGTGGTCGTCTCCTTATTTCCCCTTCTCCGACAACTACCATCAAACTCCTTTCTTCCTCCTCCATCGACTACACTAAACAACACCACCATCACAGCACGAATCCAATACCCATCCTCCTTATTACTCCGATTTCAACCCACCAATCTACACCCTCAATCCACATGACAATCATCTCACGGAACGAACAACAACACCCTCCAAACGGCAACTACAAACTCCTCCTTCCTCTCCTGAATCTCCTCCAACTGTCTCTCTCTCAATCTCCCTCCACTCTCTTCTCTCGTCATCTCTCTAACCCCTGCCCTCTCTCTCGTTTCAAGCCCCGGTAATACCAAACCCACGGCAACCACAAGCCCACCAATCGGTAAGTCATAGTCAACAATAAATTGAAAACAATCAGCTCACACACCTCTAGATCACCACAAAATCGGAAGAAAAAGAAGAGAAAAGAAAGAAAAGAAAAGAAAACTACCTGCAGTGGTTTATAGTACACGGTTTGAATAAGGGAAAAAAATGGGCTTTTGTTTGATAAAAGGACAGAACAATTAGAGCTCTTGGTGGTGTATTCTCCTGTATTACAAGTGTGGTCGAGAGTTTAGTCTACTGTGGGTTTGGTTTTGCAGAGAGAGAATAAGAGTTCTGTGTTGTAATTGCATAGAGAAACAAAAGAAAATGGCCGTGTATTCTGTTTTAATTCTGTGTTTAAACAACTATAGCAGACAAAACGTGGGGTTAAAAAAAATAAAAGGTAATGAGACATTTTGGGTTTGTAAAAAGAGTGTAGTGTTTCGTGACAGAATAATTTGTGTTTTGTGAGAATTTTAATCGTTTTCTGTGATCGAGAAATGCTGTCCCCTCCTCGTGAATAATGACCCGATCAGTAAAAAAATCGTAACATTAATATCATCGTTTTCCTGCTGGATAATTATAACGAGACTCAAATTCGTTCTCAAAAATAAATTCCGCGACTTAAAATTAATATCCGCCCAAAAATTAAAATTCTATTCTCCTAAATTTCTAATTTTAATAAATACCTAATAATTATAAATAAATAGATATAATAAACATTTATTTACATACGAATATAAAATTTTAAAAAAATTTAACCAAAAATGCGCTAATTAAATATATTAATGCATTGACCTTAAATAAATTCAAATAACGAGTAGAAAATTTATTATACGAAAATTTTGCGGTTATTACAGTCTTCCCTCCTTATAGGATTCCGTCCTCGGAATCAAAACTACGCTCTAAACAAATCCGGATATTTATTTCGCATTTCGCTTTCTAATTCCCACGTAGCTTCTTCCACTTGATGATTTCTCCAAAGTACTTTTACCAAATTTAAATTCTTAGTTCTTAACTCTTGCACCTTGTAGTCTAGAATCTGCACTGGCTGCTCTTCGTATGTCAGGTCAGGAAGGATTTCCACTGGTTCATAGGTTATGACATGTCTGAAATCGGAATGGTACTCTCTTAACGCAGAAACATGAAATACGCCATGAATGTGCTGAAGGTCTGGAGGTAGGGCCAACTGATAAGCTAGTGGTCCTATCTTTTTGAGAATCTCAAAAGGTCCTATGTATCTGGGACTCAACTTGCCTTTCTTTCCGAATCTCATTACTCCCTTCCAAGGTGAAACTTTCAGCATCACTTTATCTCCCACTTCAAATGCTTTGTCCTTTCTCTTTTGATTCGCATACTTCCTCTGTCGATCCTGAGCTACAACTAACCTTTTTCGAATAACTTCGGTCGCTTGCTTAGTTTGTTGAAGTAATTCTGGTCCTAGTATCTTTCCTTCCCCTACTTCATCCCAGTATAACGGTGATCTACACTTTCTTCCGTACAATGCTTCATATGGTGCCATACATATGCTCGAGTGGTAACTATTGTTGTAAGCAAACTCGACTAGGGGCAAATTCTCATCCCAACTTCCTTTAAAATCAAGTGCACAGGCTCTCAACATATCTTCAACTGTTTGAATTGTCCTTTCACTTTGTCCGTCGGTCTGTGGATGATATGCAGTGCTCAGATTTAACTTCGTGCCAAGACATTCCTGAAAACTCTTCCAAAATCGGGAAGTAAAACGGGCGTCTCTATCAGATACAATTGAAACAGGCACTCCATGGCGAACCACAATTTCTTTTAGGTATATGTTCACCAGCCTTTCAACAGAGTACTTATCACTAATTGGTAGGAAATGCGCAGATTTAGTAAGTCGGTCAACAATAACCCAAATTGCATCATGACTTGCTCTAGTTCGGGGCAATCCTACGACAAAATCCATGGTAATATGTTCCCATTTCCACTCAGGTATCTCTAAGGGTTGTAAAAGTCCACTTGGTCGTTGATGTTCGGCTTTCACTTTCTGGCAGGTCAAACACTTGCTTACCCATTCTGCAATCTCCCTCTTCATGTTAGGCCACCAATAATTCACCTTGATGTCTTGATACATTTTTGTGCTCCCTGGGTGAATGGAATATCTCGAGTTATGCGCTTCGCTCATAATCTCTTCCTTCAGTTCTGTAACATTAGGAATCCATATTCTCGATGCAAATCGCTTAATTCCCTTGTCATCCTTTGAACTTAGAACTTCTTCTCCGGTCAACTCTGATCTCCTTTCTTCCATTACTTGTTCCTGGCAACGGCGGATCTTCTCGAGTAACTCTGGTTGAAACCGAATACTGTATACTCTTTCATTGTTTTGGACTGGGACCCTAATCTCTAATTCCATTTTCTCAAATTCTCTGACTAATTCTTCTGAGGTTGTCAACAGGTTGAGTCTTTCCTTTCTACTTAAAGCATCAGCTACGACATTAGCCTTCCCTGGGTGGTAATTTATCGAACAATCATAGTCTTTGATCAATTCTAACCATCTTCTCTGTCTCATGTTTAATTCCTTCTGTGTGAATATATACTTCAAGCTCTTGTGATCCGTGTAAATCTCGCATTTCTCCCCATAAAGGTAATGTCTCCAAATCTTGAGGGCAAAAACAATAGCAGCAAGTTCTAAATCGTGAGTAGGGTAACGGGACTCATATTCCTTCAATTGTCGAGAGGAGTAAGCTGTTGCTTTCCCATGTTGCATTAGAACACATCCTAAACCCTTGTGAGAGGCATCGCTGAAAATCACGAAATCGCCTTTCTCATCGGGTAAAGTCAAAACTGGGGCAGTAGCTATCTTCACATTTGGGGGTCCATTCAAACTTTTCACTCTTTCTGGTAAGTCGAGTCAGTGGCGTAGCTATCTTTGAGAAATCTTTCACGAATCTACGATAATATCCGGCCAATCCAAGGAAACTTCTAACCTCTGTTGGAGTCTTGGGTCTCTCCCAATCTGCTATAGCTTCTATCTTTGCGGGGTCTACAGAAATCCTTTCTTCGCTCACAATGTGTCCTAAAAATTGAACTTCCTTTAGCCAAAATTCACACTTCGAAAATTTTGCATATAACTTCTCCTTCCTCAGCGTTTCCAGCACCAATCGGAGGTGTTCAGCATGTTCCTTAGGAGACTTCGAGTATATTAAGATGTCATCAATAAATACAATCATGAACTTGTCCAAGTACCTCTTGAACACACGATTCATCAAATCCATGAAAGCAGCTGGCGCATTCGTCAATCCAAAAGACATGACTAGGAACTCGTAATGTCCATATCGGGTCCTAAAGGCAGTCTTAGGAATATCCTCAGGTTTGATCTTTAGTTGATGATAGCCGGATCTCAAATCGATCTTCGAAAAATACATAGCTCCCTTAAGTTGGTCAAACAAATCGTCGATCCGAGGTAGAGGGTACCTATTCTTGATAGTCATCTTGTTCAGTTCACGATAATCAATACAGAGTCGCATGGATCCGTCCTTCTTCTTTACGAACAACACTGGAGCTCCCCACGGGGATACACTTGGTCTGATCACACCTTTGTCCAGTAACTCTTGCAGTTGTGTTGCCAACTCCTTCATTTCCACTGGTGCCATTCTGTACGGCGCCTTCGAGATTGGTGCGGTTCCTGGTGCTAGGTCGATTGTGAATTCTATCTCTCGATCCAGTGGCATTCCCGGTAACTCGTCAGGAAAAACATCTTCAAACTGATTAACTACAGGGACCTCTTCGATCGTAGGGGTCTACTTCTCGGTATCTATCACATGAGCTAGATAGGCTTGACATCCTTGCCGAAGTAACCTTTTAGCTTGAATTATTGACAGGAAATCCTTAGTCGGTTTCCGTCCACAAAACGGAATTCTTATACCATTAGTCCCCCTTAAGCTGACCCTCTTACGGCGACAATTTATTTGAGCATCATAACATGATAACTAATCCATCCCTAGGATTACGTCGAATTCCCCTAACTTAAAAGGAATTAGGTCTGCATCGAAACGTTGCCCATGTATCTCTATAGAACAGTTTGGACACACTCGGTTTACTGGTATGACTTCTTGATTAGCTACTTCTATGCTCATAATTCCCTCTAAGGGCACAGATTCAAGATTCAACTTATTCATGAAGTTTTCAGAAATAAAGGATTTGGTAGCTCCAGAGTCAACTAGAACACATGCATCCTCAGAGTTTACTAGAAGCGTACCTGCAATCACATCGCTGTCATCGATGGCATCTCGTACAGTCATGTTGAAGGTTCTTGCCGTTGGCTTGTTGCTGGGAGGTGCTGTGAGTCGAGGCACTGGATTTTCCTTCGCAGGTTGTCGGCAGTCTCGGGACACGTGACCTTTCCTTCCACAGTTGAAGCAGGTGACAGATTTATCCTTACAACTAGAAGCATAATGACCCTTCTGTCCGCAGTTATAACAATTCACACTCGCTTGATGAAAGGGTCCAGGGTGTTTCTTCCCACATGTCTTGCATTCTGGCAAAGGTGGCCTTCCTTGCATCACACTAACTGTCTGTGGCTGCTTGAACCTCTGGTTGCTTCCTCTGGTGTCATGATTCCCAAACCTCCTTGTATCAGTGCCTCTATCCTCCCTCCTCACAAATGGTTTCTTGTCACTCCGATTATCAAATCTTCTCACAAAGTTACTTCCGCTGCCCTGAAACTTCCTCTTCCTTTCATCCTTAGGGTATAGTTCACTCCCACTTTCCACTATAGCCGCCTTCTAAACTAAGGTCGCATAATTGGTGATCTCAAACACTGCGACTCGATTCTGTATCCAGGGCTTCAATCCTTGTTGAAAACGCTTTGCTCTCTTCTCCTCAGTGTCTACATGATAGGGCACAAACCTCGAGAGTTCTGTAAACTTGGCCTCATAGTCGGCAACAGTCATCGTCCCCTGCTTGAGTTCCAAAAACTTAATTTCCATCTGATTCTCCAGATACTTGGGGAAATACCTCTCTAGGAACAATGTTGTAAATCTGGCCCACGGTATAACCGCATTACCTTCCATAGCTCTCTTCGCTTCCCACCAGTAGTTAGCTTCACCTTTTAACATATAAGCTGCAAATACCGTCTTCTTATCCTCTTCCACCCCCACAATCTCAAAAGTCTTCTCTATTTCTCGTAACCAGACTCTAGCCTCCACTGGGTTAGTCGTACCTTTAAACTCAGGTGGATTCAAAGATTTGAACGATTTGAAACTCACTGTAGCTTGAGTCAGTTGAGCCGGAGGTGGATTTCCTCTAATCTGATTTTGGTTCTGCTGAGGTTGAGGGTTTTGAGCATGTTGAAGAAGAAAGTTCAAAAGTAGGTTCATCGGGTTATTATTCTGGTTGGGATTTTGAGCGGGCTCTGGTCCTGGGTTTGGATTTGGGTTCGGAACTAGGTTCCGAGGTGGAACCTCCTCATCTCGATTCGCTTCAGGTTGAGGACGAGGATTTCTTGGGGGTCTTCCTCTCTTTGGCGGCATCTCTTTCTATAAAGAGCGAAAAAAATAAGGTATGTTATATCACAGGTATGCAGTTATAAGACACCATTGCTGGCACAGTTATGAAAGGTATTCAAAAATAATTACTCGATCAAATTCCTGGTTTCTCAAAATAAATCATACTCAATATTATGACTCTCTCTTGTCTCTTTATAACAATTACTCTTATTCCTTGATATAAAAAGGGTTTCCGATAATCGTAAGGGTCTATCCCAGTTTAAATGGCGATTCTCAGAAAACCTTATAAGTTCTAAAATTCAATTGTCATTAATCCTTGGTTCTCGAAAACTTTTTTTTTTTTTAAAACAGGAGTGCTATGAATAAAGTGTAACAATAATAAAATCTGATACAGATAAAAGCGCAAAAGTACGAATATCAACATATAATTCCAAATGGTACATCAGGCAAGACCAAAGACTACATCCAAAATCCTCTAGTCAGCTAGTACATCAAACTACTAAATCCACAGAGTGCGGGTCTACCTATGACAGACTAGATACAAACATAAGCACTCTAAACAGAAGTCTATCCCCCAAAAGTGGCAAAAACCCGAACTACAACATCAGGAGTGGTCTCAGCGACCAAACATCTCGATAACACGCCTGTGAAACTCCTCAATAGCTCTAGCAATCAGGTCGGCGACAGTACTACGATCCACAGCTCCGGTACTGGAAGATGGTAAGGCTGTAATATCAGTCTGCAGCCCTGTCAGGATAGAGATAGAGATCTGATGTACAATCTCCATGGATACATCCCTCAAAAGTAGGCTACCACACCCATGAACTGCGATAGGATCAACTGACAATAATCGCAGAATAGCATCCCTCGTAGCAAAAATCTCCTCGTAACGCATCCATACCCAGCGAAACTGCTGGTAAAGGTGATCATGTACAATCCAAGGCACTGGCTCTCGACCTACTATCGGCTGTGTAGGCATACCGACTGGCTGAACTGGAAAAGGCTGGGCAGATGAAATCATCCCCACTGGAGCAGGGATATGGATGGTAGGTGCAGATGGGGCAGTGTCACAAGCTGGAGCATCACTGACTGCTGGAAGCATGTAATCGGGTATGGTAGGAACTGCTGAAGTCGTCACATAGACTGGCCCAGAAGGAGGAAACACGCCAATGGGAGCTACTACTCCGGTGCGAATGGGCGAAAGCTGGCCCTCCACAATCGACTCGGACAGAAAAGGCTCGGGTGTCTCCTGTCTGTACATCTCGGGAGCTGGAATCTGAGCTAGCTACTCAGCCCCAAGAGTAGGAGCCTCTACATCAGTCACCGGGATAGTGAAACCCTCTAATTTTGATGATCATACCTAGGTAGCAAGCTGGGAATATGTTCTGGATAAACTTTGTTGTTGCAGGTTAATTACTCAGCAGAACACAGGGCATCTCAGCTAGCTGGCAAGGTATCTAAGCTAGCTGTCACAGTATCTCAGCTAGCTGGCTGTCTGTCCAGTATATAACAGGGAAGTTCGAATATATGACTTTTTAATTAAGTCATAATTATTTAAGAGTTGTATGAACATTCATGATATAAATATTCATATTTTAAAAACACTCTTCATTCAATAGCTTTTCTAAAAACATCTTTCCTTAGTAAGGGAATCTTTGTATTATTTAATGTTCTTTTAAAAGCAACCCATGTGCTTACTTTTCAAGCATGCACTTTTTAATACTCAAACTTTCCTTATTCCTACAACTCCACCACAGGTTGTCTAGTAGTAAAGTATCTAAAGAAAACACTTGTACTAATTATCAAATTCCTTATGCTCCTCATTTTCTATCTAACGGTTTTCTTCAAGCATTAATCATTCTTACTTCTCTCCTTCCTCTGGTTTATTCTCTAAAATAAGAATCATTATAATCTTCAGTTTAATACTCATCAAACCTGCAGGTGAACGTTAGTAGGGCAGTTAAATTGAACAAAGCCACACGTGAGAAGATATCTTCAAGACCGTTGCAAGATTGTTCAAAATTTCATCTCCTACACTTCACTATAAAGGGCTGCGTGATTCTTCATGAAAAAGAACACCAGAGAATAAGAAACTTCAAGCTATATTCAAGAATACAAGACACAACTCTGCACTTCATTTCAAAAGAGCTCCTGTACTATAATATATACATCGAGTCTTTATAGAGTTCGAATCCTTGAGTTGTAATTATTTTATCCATTGTATTGTTCAACTTGTAAAGTTGGTAGTTGCTGAATTGTTGAGCTTGTGGAACCTGGATTCAAGGAGCATTAGGCTAGAGAAGTTTATACTTGGTTAAGTATAGAATTTAGAGAGCTGTGTTCAGGAAACAAGAGGTTCCAGCTAGCTGCAGTTAGTAACTGGGTGATAAGGGAGATATATTATTGAGTCTTGTAATTGGTTTTTCGTGTGATCAATAATATACTCTCTTACCAAGTTGGTAAGGGACTAGGACGTAGACCATAGACGATTAGGGGTCGAACCTAGCTAAAAGTCTTGGTGTTCTTTACTTACTGCAATTTTGTCCTTCTGCATTGCATATCACAGCTAGCTGCCTATTCATCAATCTGTCTCATTTGGTTAACCCAGTTAGCTGCCTTTCGTGCCCAGCTAACTGCCAGTATATATATTTTTAGGCAGAATATTTTTTATTTGGTCATTGTTAGTCATAACACCTATTCACCCCCCCTATAGGTGTATTTTCATTTTGTATCAGAGCTTTGGTATACTAACATTTCTGTAACAGGAAAAGTATCGATCAAATGGCTGACAATTATCTAGAAGGCAGGTCGGATTATAAGGCTCCATTTCTCACTGGATCAGAGAACTATAGTTGGTGGAAATGCAGAATGGAGACTTATTTGTCCAAGAAACCTCTGGTTCTAAGAGTTGTGCAGAAAGGGAACTATGAATTTCTCAACGACAAAAACGAACCAAAAGATGTTGATGATCTCACTCTCGATGAGATTATCAAGTGTGGCTATAATGGAGAAGCAAGAAACTCCATAATGAATGCACTTTATCAATCTGAATATGACAAGGTATCCTCTCTAAAAACAGCAAAAGAAATGTGGGATGCTTTGGAATCCTATCATGAAGGTTCGAAAACTTTGAGAAAAGTTAAACTTAGCAAATTGATGAATGACTTCGGAAATTTCAAGCTCAAGAATGGTGAAACTATCAAAGAGAGCCAAGCAAGGTTTCAAATCACTATCAACACTCTGAAGAGACTTGGAAAAACCATTCCTCAAGATGAAATCAACATGAAAATTCTAAGTGCAGTCCCATTTATATTCGAAGCTAAAGTCACTGCATTGGAATCAAGTCCCTCCATTGATTCTATGGATCATTTGGCCGTATTTGCAGAATTGGAACAATTTGAAAGCAAAATCAATAGTAGCAAGATGGAATCAGTCAAGGCTCCAGTTGAAAAGATGAAGAATTTAGCTTTGCACTCCAGTAGCAGCAAGCTGGATTCAGAATCAGAATCAGATTCTGATGAAGAATTAGCACTTTTATCCAGAAAAATCAAGAAGATGCTTGACTTAAGGAACAAGCTAAAGAAGGAGAAAGGTAGAGCTTCTGGAATAAAGAAAGATGTCAAAGATGAAGCATGTTTTGAATGTGGCAAGAAAGGACACTACAAAAGAGACTGCTATAAGCTGAAAAATAAGCAGAAGCAGCTAGCTGCCTCTAAAGACAAAAAGAAAGCTAAGGCATTTTTGACATGGAGTGATGATGAAAATTCGGATTCTGATAATGAGTCAAGTGATGAGATGGTGAACCTAGCTCTTGTTGGTCTTGATGATGAGAATAATGCTCAAGGAATTTTTCAAGATGGCCTTGTAGATAGTGATGTCTCGGATTCGGATGACAACAATAGCGAGGTAAATTATTTTTCTGATATGTATTCTCATTCCTCAAAGTTAGATGAATTAACCATGCAGGATCAAAGTAATCTATCAAATGAAGTGTTTGAAGAACTAAGATATGAGAATGATAAACTCAAAAAGAAAAATATTCAACTTAAGAAGATCATATCTGAGTTAATGGATGAGAAGACACCTGCTACAAATCATGCTCAAAAGCTTACTGATCTTAAGGCTGAGATATCCCAGCTTGAAGGGATAAACAAAGTGCTTGTCAAGAGAAATGATACACTTATGAAGGAACTCAGCGAGCTGAGAACAGAAATAGAGGCTCAAGATGCATGTTTAGAAGCATTTAGTCCAAGGGAATCATGCTCAAAGGAAATATCTCAACAAGCTGAAAGAATCAAAGAATTGGAAACTGAAATCAAGGACCTCCAGAAAGGAATGGGAAAGTTCATTCAAGGAGAAGATACTCTCAAAACAATGATGAGATATGCAAAAGTTCCAATCGAAAGAGAAGGAGTTGGATCGGCTTCCAAAACACCTCTAAAGTATGATGGCAAACATGGAATCCCTTATGACTATGCCATGCCATGGAGAATCTGCCATAAATGTGGAAATAAAGGTCATTTGGCAAATCATTGCAAAATTCAGAATGCCAACCCAGCTAGCTGGAACAGACAGACAGGTCACAGGCAGCTAGCTGACAGAACAGATGGAACAAAAAATACAGCTTCTAAAGTGGTCCAAATGTGGATCAAGAAATCTGATTTAAATGTTTTATATGTTCTATCAACTAACCATTCTGGACCCAAGCAAATATGGGTACCAAAACGTTGAGTTGGTTTTTTATTTGTTTTGTAGGTATGTCTTGTTGTCAAAGTGAGATCAAATCAATGGATTTTGGATAGTGGATGCACAAGACATATGAGTGGTGATAAATCTCAATTCCTGTCTCTCAGTAAGAAAAGGGGTGGAAATGTCACCATTGGTGATAGCAAAACACTCCAGATTCTTGGGAAAGGGAAAATTGGTAATAGTGTCATTTCTATTGATAAAGTACAATATGTTCAAGGTCTTAAATATAATTTGCTTAGTGTAAGTCAGTTATATGATGATGGACATTCTGTTCTTTTTGATAAAGAAAAGTGTACTATTATTGTTGGCTCTAACAAAGTCCCCCTAGTTGCTAGAAGGGAAGGAAATATATATATTTTGGACTTTGAAATGCAGGATTCATCTTGTTGTCTAGCTGCTGTTGATTCAAATCCAGAAATTTGGCATAGAAGGCTTGGACATGCTCATATGGACTTACTCAGCAAGCTGTCTTCGAAGAAGCTAGTCAGAGGATTGCCAAAATTGAAGTATGTCAAAATGGAAACTTGTTCGGCTTGCCAATTAGGCAAACAAATCAGGACTCCACATAAATCAAAGAAGATGGTATCAACTTCTAAACCTTTAGAACTACTTCATTTAGATTTATTTGGTCTGGAAGCATATAAAAGCATTGGAGGTAAACAATATGCATTTGTTATAGTAGATGATTATTCTAGATATACTTGGGTATTGTTTCTTCGTACTAAAGATTGTGCTTTCAGTGAATTTGAAAAGCTAATTAAGTTACTTGAGAACAAGTTTAAGTTAAGACTTGTGAGTATAAGGAGTGATCGAGGTGGTGAATTCCAAAAGGACTTTATCTCATATTGTGAAGATAGAGGCATTTCACATGAATTTTATGCTCCAAGAACCCCACAACAAAATGGAGTTGTGGAGAGAAAGAACAGGTCATTGCAAGAAACAGCTAGAACATTGCTGCAAGAAAGCAAGCTGCCAAGAAGTTTCTGGGCAGAAGCAGTGAACACAGCTAGCTATGTTCTTAACAGAGTACTAATCAGGCCTATTCTCAACAAGACTCCTTATGAATTGCTAAAGAACAAGAAGCCAAACATAGGCTACTTCAAGGTCTTTGGATCCAGGTGCTTTGTACTCAAATCCATTGATAGAGATGGTAAGTTTGATGCCAAATCATATGAAGCTATATTTTTGGGTTATTCTACAACAAGTCGTGCATATAGAGTTTATAATATATCTAAACGTACTGTTGAAGAGTCAATTGATGTCTCATTTCAAGAATCTAATGTTGATCTGTCAAGAGATGAGGAAGATATTGCAGGTTCAGATGATGCCAGCGAGCTGCCAAGGTCAGAAACAGCAACTCAGCGAGCTGACAAAGAAGTAGATTCCAAAAATACAGAAACTCAGCGAGCTGCCAATGAAGCAGACTCAGGAAATGCAGCAACCCAGCGAGCTGCAGTAGAAACTGAATCAAGTTCAGCTAATGATATCCAAGCTGAAATCTATCCTCCAGTAGATGAAACTTGTGATAAGGTTTCAAAACTCACCTTGGAAGACTCAAGAGGCCAGAGATCACAAGAAAAGATGCCAATTTATAATGGGGATGAATCCCCTCCTCCATCCAAGAGATTTAGAGCAAATGAAGAAGTTATGGCTCATCATCATTTTCCAAAGTCAACAAGGACAGTAAAGAATCATCCTCCAGAGTTTGATTATTGGTGATAAATCAGAAGGGATCAAGACAAGGAGAAGCCAAGCTAACTTTTGTGCATTTTCTGCCTTCCTAGCTCAAGAAGAACCAAAGAATGTCAATGAAGCACTAAAAGATGAAAATTGGATCATGGCAATGCAAGAAGAACTTAATCAATTTGAAAGATGTGATGTTTGGGAACTTGTAGAGCCACCTAAAGATGCTTCAATCATTGGTACTAAATGGGTCTTCAAAAACAAAGTTGATGAAGAAGGAACGGTTACTAGAAATAAAGCAAGGCTTGTTGCACAAGGATATAATCAACAAGAAGGAATCGATTTTGATGAAACTTATGCCCCGGTTGCAAGGCTAGAGTCAATAAGAATGCTACTCTCATTTGCATGCTTCAAGAAGTTCAAGCTATATCAAATGGACGTGAAAAGTGAATTTCTTAATGGATACTTGAAAGAAGAAGTATGTCAAGCAACCTCCTGGATTTGAGAGTGACAAATTTCCTAATTATGTTTTCAAATTAAAGAAGGCACTATATGGATTACGACAAGCTCCTAGATCTTGGTATGAAAGGCTAAGTAAGTTTTTGATAAAGAATGGGTTCATTCGAGGTAAAATCGATCCTACATTGTTTACTAAACTTACTGATAATGATATTCTAGTTGTGCAAATATATGTAGATGATATTATATTTGGATCAACTAATGATAAAATGTGCAAGTGGTTTTCTAAGTGTATGCATAGTGAGTTTGACTTGAGTATGATGGGTGAGCTCAACTACTTTTTGGGGCTCCAAATCAAGCAAACTCAAGATGGGATATATGTACATCAGTCCAAGTACATCAAGAACTTGCTAAAGAAGTTTGGATATGAGAATATCAAGGCAAAATCTACACCTATGAGTTCTGCCAGCAAGCTGGCTGCAGATGAACGAGGTAAAGATGTAGATGTTCGAAAGTATAGAGGTATGATTGGTAGTTTATTATATCTTACAGCCTCTAGACCTGATATTATGTATAGTGTATGTGTTTGTGCTAGGTTTCAAGCTCAACCAAAAGAATCTCACTTGAATGCTATTAAAAGAATTTTTAAATATTTAAGTGGATCTACTACTCTTGGTTTATTTTATCCAATCACAAATGCATTTGATCTTGTTGGGTATAGTGATGCAGATTATGCAGGTTGTCAAACTGATCGAAAGAGTACAAGTGGTGTTTGTGCATTTTTAGGACAGAGTTTAGTATCTTGGCAAAGCAAGAAGCAAACTTCTGTTGCATTATCCACAGCTGAAGGGGAGTATTTAGCAGCTGGAAGTTGTTGTTCTCAAATGCTATGGATGAGACAAACACTTCTAGATTTTGGAGTTAAGTGTGGCAAAGTCCCCATTTATTGTGACAATACAAGCACTATCAACATATCAAAGAATCCAGTGAATCACTCAAGAACAAAGCATATTGATGTTCGACATCATTTCTTGAGAGACAATGTTGCAAAGGGAAAAATTGAGCTAATCTTTGTCAGTACAGAGTACCAGCTAGCTGACATCTTCACAAAGCCACTAGATGAGGAGCGTTTCTCTGTGCTGCGTAGAGAATTAGGCATGTGTAATGTCTAGCCAGCCAGCTGCTATGGAAGGATGGAATTTTTATGCCTAGCCAGCTAGCTGCCATGGAAAGTCGGTACATTTTTATGATATTATGTACAATTTCATGCTTAATAATTTTGTGCTAATTGTTTATATTTCTTAAGTGTTGATATTAAAATTGATTTTCTATATGATATTATTTCAATATTCTATCGTGCTTATCTCTATAAAATTATGCATATGTGTTGTCTTTATTCTGTTATCGGGTCAAGTCGTATTGTTTTTTTTATTCTTAGAAAAATTGATTTTATCCCTTAATTAATAAAAGAGGGTCACTTAGTGTCCGACTCCTATTATCACTTAACCTCCCCTCAATTAAGATTAGGGCTTCTAGCCGCATCCACTCGACAAACACAGAAACACAGATCTCTCTCTCAACCCTTCGCTTGTTAACAATCAACAATGGGAAAAACTCGAGCTTCCAAGAAAACCCCAGTTACTGTCACCAAAACTCAAAAGGGAAAGAACAAGAGACTATTCAATGAAGATGATGACCTAGAAATCACACGGGTTCAAGTAGACAGTGGCGATGAGATGTCGGAAATTCAGAAATCAGGACAACGAGATGGTGTGTCTGCAAAACGAACAAAGTATGGGATCTCGTTCACGACTGAGGAGTTGGAATCACGTTTCAAGCAACTTGATTTGGGCAATCGACGTATTGTGTTTGGTCGGCCGCTTGCAGGTAACTCCTATGTTAAATGTGGAGCTATTAGTTGTTTTTCTAAATTAGGGTTTGAGTCATTCATCAAAGACCTACCCCGAGAATGCTATCCCTCGTGTGTCTATGAGTTTTATGCGAATTTAGTCATTGAACAACCTGCTCTGTTTGTCTCTTATGTTCGTGGTCAAAGAATTTCGCTGAATGCTCCTGTGCTTAGCTCTATTTTGAGCATTGAACAACCCTCTAATGTGTCAATTGGTACTAAAAAGGGTCCTACTGAACTAGATAATTTTTCTGAATTGGATCAATTGAAAATTATTCGTGGGATGGACGATTTGACGGAGTACACTCCTCCAACAACTAACACTGTGACTCCTTTGGCTCATGTGTTGTTTAAAGTGTGCATTGATAATGTTAACCCTCGTACGGGCACTCGTTCGAATTTTTCTGGTCAAGATGTATCTGTCGTGTCTATGCTGTTATCTGAGAAACCTTTTAACTTAGCTGGTCTCATATTGAAAAATATGATGGATGTGTTTGAAACAAACACTGCACCAATGCCCTATGGTTGTCTATTGACAAGGGTGTTTCAGTGGTATGGACTTAATCTCAAGGATGAAGATTGTGAGTTGGCTAGAGAGTTTTTGGATGCTAAAAGTTTATTGCAATCCCATCTCAAACTTGACTCTGATGGTAAAGTTATTCGCATGGATCCTCTTCCTCCTCCACCTATTACCCCTCTTTCGTCTGCTCATGTTACTGCTGGAAATGCTAATGTGGCTGGAATGGATCATTCTGAGGATTTCAAGCATCTCAAAGCTGCAATTCAGAAGTTATCTGATCAGGTTTCAGACATGGCTGAAGAAATGTCATCTCTCAGAGAGGCAATAACTGGGTCTCGCACTTCTACCTCCACTAGGACAGGAGTTCACTCTGCAGATATCTCTGTTCTTCATGATTTTGCCAATATTGCTGCTAGAGCTGCTGGAACTGTGCCAGTGGTTAGTGTTGCTGATCCTTCTCTGGATGCATCTGGCTCAAAGAATGCTGCTAAGCCGTCTGAAGCAAAGGATGATGAAGTTGATGATGAGTCCTAAATGTCCTCTTTTTAATGATTAAGGGGGAGAAATCATTAGGATTAAAACTGCTTATGCTGATTAAAACTGCTTATGTTGCTTTGTTATGTGTGTTTTTAACTTTGGTTTTCTGAACTTGGCCTATGTGTGCTCAACAAATTTGCCTATGTTGTTGGTTTAAGTTTTAAACTCTGATGAATGTGGTTTTTATGTCTAAATCTATGGCATTTTAGCTGGTATTTGTTTGTCTTTAATATGGTTGCTAGATTTAGGGGGAGTTTTGCATTTCTCCTAAAATTGGTGTATAATCATCAAAAAGGGGGAGATTGAAACCCTCTAATTTTGATGATCATACCTAGGTAGCAAGCTGGGAATATGTTCTGGATAAACTTTGTTGTTGCAGGTTAATTACTCAGCAGAACACAGGGCATCTCACCTAGCTGGCAAGGTATCTAAGCTAGCTGTCACAGTATCTCAGCTAGCTGGCTGTCTGTCCAGTATATAACAGGGAAGTTCGAATATATGACTTTTTAATTAAGTCATAATTATTTAAGAGTTGTCTGAACATTCATGATATAAATATTCATATTTTAAAAACACTCTTCATTCAATAGCTTTTCTAAAAACATCTTTCCTTAGTAAGGGAATCTTTGTATTATTTAATGTTCTTTTAAAAGCAACCCATGTGCTTACTTTTCAAGCATGCACTTTTTAATACTCAAACTTTCCTTATTTCTACAACTCCACCACAGGTTGTCTAGTAGTAAAGTATCTAAAGAAAACACTTGTACTAATTATCAAATTCCTTATGCTCCTCATTTTCTATCTAACGGTTTTCTTCAAGCATTAATCATTCTTACTTCTCTCCTTCCTCTGGTTTAGTCTCTCAAATAAGAATCATTATAATCTTCAGTTTAATACTCATCAAACCTGCAGGTGAACATTAGTAGGGCAGTTAAATTGAACAAAGCCACACGTGAGAAGATATCTTCAAGACCGTTGCAAGATTGTTCAAAATTTCATCTCCTACACTTCACTATAAAGGGCTGCGTGATTCTTCATGAAAAAGAACACCAGAGAATAAGAAACTTCAAGCTATATTCAAGAATACAAGACACAACTCTGCACTTCATTTCAAAAGAGCTCCTGTACTATAATATATACATCGAGTCTTTATAGAGTTCGAATCCTTGAGTTGTAATTATTTTATCCATTGTATTGTTCAACTTGTAAAGTTGGTAGTTGCTGAATTGTTGAGCTTGTGGAACCTGGATTCAAGGAGCATTAGGCTAGAGAAGTTTATACTTGGTTAAGTATAGAATTTAGAGAGCTGTGTTCAGGAAACAAGAGGTTCCAGCTAGCTGCAGTTAGTAACTGGGTGATAAGGGAGATATATTATTGAGTCTTGTAATTGGTTTTTCGTGTGATCAATAATATATTCTCTTACCAAGTTGGTAAGGGACTAGGACGTAGACCATAGACGATTAGGGGTCGAACCTAGCTAAAAGTCTTGGTGTTCTTTACTTACTGCAATTTTGTCCTTCTGCATTGCATATCACAGCTAGCTGCCTATTCATCAATCTGTCTCATTTGGTTAACCCAGTTAGCTGCCTTTCGTACCCAGCTAACTGCCAGTATATATATTTTTAGGCAGAATATTTTTTATTTGGTCATTGTTAGTCATAACACCTATTCACCCCCCCTTCTAGGTGTATTTTCAGATAGGAGAATCGACTACCTCGATGACCTGATCAGGAGAATCTGCTAGGTCTATCACCTGCGGAGGAGAAGGTGTAAGAATCTGAACCGAAGAATCCTCCGAAACACTATCAATCGGAATGTACTCCTCTGACGGATCACTGTCCGGACCCAAACTGGAATCTAGTGGTCCGTGCGGGTAAGGTGTAGAAGATCTATCTCGGATAGAACGAGTGTCAGCTGGTCCGGATGTAGACATCTACAAAAGTACAAAAAGTCTCAGTTACAACTAGGTTCCAAATCGATTAGATAAAGGTATAAATATAACGGTGTAGGGCACTTAATGCTAAAATATCAACGTTGTACTATATCTCTAAATTCTCACGTCGCGTTATAATTCTAGGCTCGTACGATTCCTAAAAATATAACTAAGGCTCTGATACCAAAACGGTAACGCCCCCAGATCCGCCCGGACCGGGGATCCGGGTCGTCACATTGTCTCAATATCCTGCAACACACGTTAACGCAATAATAAAGCAAAATATTTAATACAACGAAGCATAAGTGTCCCACTCCACAGATCCAAGATCGGTCTCACAAAATATTACAATACGACTTAGTACATCTTAGGATAATATCTTACAAACGTTCACAAAAGTATAAATATCAAGGTTCCAGCTGGATAATCTAGTTCTTGTCAGCATAGCCTGGAGCTTTTCCCTTTCCTCTTGATCCCTGGCTGGACGTCTCGCCTCTTTCCATCTTGACAGCTGAATAAAATGTTGTAAAGCAAGAATGAGCAACTATGGTGCTCAGCAAGTTCTCTCCTTGCTCGGTAAATAAATATAAAAGATTTACCAAAAAAAATACTCGAAATTTTAAAATCGGATAGCACAATCTTGCATTGACTCAATACTCATCTCGAAACTGATTACTCGAAAGACTCAATTGATATAACTCTAGTGACTCATGATTTAAGAATAAACTGGTCTTCCACCTCTCGGTATCTCGGTGGGGCGATCAACTATCCGACCGGGAATACCGTCCTCCAATGATATCGCACTTCGCCCGATCACGGCTACAATACGTTATCAACGATATAATATAAATGTATGAATGCTAGCATCGTAGGGGTTATTAATTAAACCCTGGCAGCATAGTGCCAAATATATCTCGTGTCCGCATAACGGTACACAAGTCTCTCTTTCTCTAAAATGGGCCTCTTTCCCAAATTTGACCAGTAGAATACAGAATTCCCGAATATTTGTTGAACAGATGAAGTAAAATAACACTTCCAGGAAAGTAATTATAAATCTGGCGGGCTGTCAGTCTGACTCAATTGTCCCACCAATCCGAACAATGGATTGAGGTAAATTCTCAATAATAATATTTTCTTGGTTGACACGAACGAAATGTCAACCTTCGACAATAAAGTCAACCATCTCGAAATATTGAGGATAGTCTTAAAATGAAGTAATTGGGAGTCGTACTATACAAGTAGTACTTCTCGAATGTTTATAATACTCATAATTGATGAACGTTTAAATAGAATATTTTGCACTTGATCAACGAGTAAAACTCTAACGATCCTAATTTTTTATAACTCTTATTCATTGATTCGAGAGATGAACCAACCAAAAGATAATCAATAACTATTGTCGAATTTGTACAATAAGTTCGACTGAAAAGAATAAATTTAACTTTCTCGAACGAATGAGATTAGTTTCACTGAATCACAATAATAGTCGTCTCGAATTAATGAGATCGACCCGATAGCAACGAAATTGATACCACGCTTGTAAGGGATATAATTCGCAAGTAAGGTAACTTTAATAGTAACAAAATATCGCAACGAGAAAATAATGATTATTGCATCATAAGGAGCAACAGATAAATCTCATAATTGATAGCTCGACAATAATTAACAAATGAAATAATACGAACAGAAATACAAGTCTCAAGGAGTTAGGGTAGGAAGGAACTTGCCTCGATCTCGAAGTGCAAATGAATGCAGATTAAATTTATACTCTACCCGTGAACTTGGCTTCGATCTACGGCTCGGGAAATATTCTCTAAAAATGGCAACCAGAAATACGTGAGTGATTCGTCAAAAGAAAGTATCCCTGATCCGATAATATAATATTTAAATATAATAATAAAATACCTCTAAAAAATCTCTACGATAAATAACGGAAAACAATTCTCGGATAAATAAATCTCTCCTCGAACTCCGGAATTAAATCTCGAAAATAAATCCTATTTTAATATCCGTAAATCCCACTTTAAACGAAAATATGGGTTACCGATTATAACGGGAATTATCTATTTTCAAATCTCGTAAATAAATTAATAATAATAACCTCTATTTATTCTCACAACAAAATAATTCAACAATCCACTTTTATTCAATTTAAATCCAAAAGTATTATTTTCACTTTTAATCAATATATCAGAAGAATTCTATTTTTAATTATTCTCAAAATTCTGACTACTTTACTTAAATCAAATTTTAACTTCTAAAATAATCTGATTTAGTTAATCACAATACTCCGAAAATAAAATCATATTTTAATAAATCAATAAATCTCTAAATTATACCCCATAATCACAAAATATTCCTTTTTAATTATTTATTACCAACAAATCAATTACCATTTTAATTATTTATTTCTCACAATAATAACCCATTTTATTTATTTATATAAATCCCGAATAAACATACAATTATTAATTTTTATCAGTCCGTTATTATTTTAATAATATTTTATCGAATCATCGATGTGGGTCCCACCTGCGTCTCCCTCTTTTCTCAACTCTATCCCTCGTACCTCCCTCTCTCTCTCTCTCCCTCCTCTCTCTCTCGGTCAATCTCTTTGAATCTCTCTCGACTTCACCCTCTTCATCTCAAATTTCTCTTCTCTCCCTCTCTCTCTCGAACTCTCTCTCAATCTCTCCGACCATCTCTCTCTATCCCCTCATCTCTCTTCTTCTCTCTATTCTGCTTCGCACAACAGCAACAACGACGCCAACCAACACCACCACCACAACGGTGGTGGTCGTCTCCTTATTTCCCCTTCTCCGACAACTACCATCAAACTCCTTTCTTCCTCCTCCATCGACTACACCAAACAACACCACCATCACAGCACGAATCCAATACCCATCCTCCTTATTACTCCGATTTCAACCCACCAATCTACACCCTCAATCCACATGACAATCATCTCACGGAACGAACAACAACACCCTCCAAACGGCAACTACAAACTCCTCCTTCCTCTCATGAATCTCCTCCAACTGTCTCTCTCTCAATCTCCCTCCACTCTCTTCTCTCGTCATCTCTCTAACCCCTGCCCTCTCTCTCGTTTCAAGCCCCGGTAATACCAAACCCACGGCAACCACAAGCCCACCAATCGGTAAGTCATAGTCAACAATAAATTGAAAACAATCAGCTCACACACCTCTAGATCACCACAAAATCGGAAGAAAAAGAAGAGAAAAGAAAGAAAAGAAAGAGAAACAAAAAAAAAAAAGAAAAGAAAACTACCTGCAGTGGTTTATAGTACACGGTTTGAATAAGGGAAAAAAATGGGCTTTTGTTTGATAAAAGGACAGAACACTTAGAGCTCTTGGTGGTGTATTCTCCTGTATTACAAGTGTGGTCGAGAGTTTAGTCTACTGTGGGTTTGGTTTTGCAGAGAGAGAATAAGAGTTCTGTGTTGTAATTGCATAGAGAAACAAAAGAAAATGGCCGTGTATTCTGTTTTAATTCTGTGTTTAAACAACTATAGCAGACAAAACGTGGGGTTAAAAAAAAAAGGTAATGAGACATTTTGGGTTTGTAAAAAGAGTGTAGTGTTTCGTGACAGAATAATTTGTGTTTTGTGAGAATTTTAATCGTTTTCTGTGATCGAGAAATGCTGTCCCCTCCTCGTGAATAACGACCCGATCAGTAAAAAAAATCGTAACATTAATATCATCGTTTTCCTGCTGGATAATTATAACGAGGCTCAAATTCGTTCTCAAAAATAAATTCCGCGACTTAAAATTAATATCCGCCCAAAAATTAAAATTCTATTCTCCTAAATTTCTAATTTTAATAAATACCTAATAATTATAAATAAATAGATATAATAAACATTTATTTACATACGAATATAAAATTTTAAAAAAATTTAACCAAAAATGCTCTAATTAAATATATTAATGCATTGACCTTAAATAAATTCAAATAACGAGTAGAAAATTTATTTTACGAAAATTTTGCGGTTATTACAATATGGTTATATACTATGGATTAATTTTCATAAATATTTATAAACTGATCAATCACAATTTTTAATTTAAAATCAATCACAATTATATAACTATATATAGGCATATCTATTCTTTGTGCCCCTTTCGAGTCATTTTTCAAAATTGCGTATTTCTTAATTGATTTTAATATAAATATATTATTTTAATACATGAATCTATTTATCAATATTCAATAATATAAAATTTTAATATGTCAAACTCTCGATCTACAAATATAACATGCAATCAAATTTGAATAAATCTACTATTGCCGAATTAAAAAATTTAAAATTTAAAAAATATTTATCACACTTGATATGGGCTAAAAGTAAACCCTAAAAATACATTTAATGTGGTATTTAATAGGCCTAGATTGGTCCAAGGCTAAAGCCCTTTAGTGAGGCCCAAAACCTTATTTATGATAATAAATTCGTAATTAATAAATCAGCCAATTTTAGTCTACAAGATTGAGTCTGAAAAGGAAATTAAATCATACTAGGAGTAGCCTCCAAGGCATACACCTTCAAAACTTATCTCCTTATCTCTTGGAAGGCTCTAGAATTGGGCCAATTGAATAACTTGCCCATCAAGTCTCCTATTTCAACTCTAATTCTAGGGTTTTCAACACCTATATAAAGGACCTGTTCCTCCACATTCAGAACTACGTTTTTATTGGCTTGATTCTTGATATTCACAAGATACGTAGGCATCTTGTGAGGACCCGAGTTAAGTCACGAAACACTTGATCAGCCATTGAAGCTCGAAGCTCACATACCTGTGCATCAAATTCACAAACCCTAGCCGCAACACTAGTAACCTAGTTTTTATTTCACAACATTTGGCGCCGTCTGTGGGAACTTCGGATATCAACCATGGTTACCACCCGGAGAACACCAACACTTTCTGAAACCATCACTAACACCACCACACCCCCGACTGGAGAGCAAGTGCCCCCAGGGGCGAATTCTCAACCACTAGTCACTCGACCACAAGGAACTGAAGCACAACCTCATGACTCGTTACCCCTGAGCACAAGTCTTACCACCCAAGGGACGAATCCCCTTCAGATGGTGGTCGCCCCTCTCGGAGGGCAGTCCGCTCCACCTATCGCTCAGATCTCTACAACAGTGATCCCCGCAAGCACGAACCCGTTATATGGGTTGCCTAATTATCCCCCGTACCAGGCCGGACCGAGTGGTCACGCCCTCCAGATACACGAGCCCTACAATCCACCTTACATCAGGGGTTTAGGACCCAATCAAGGCCAGCAATACTACGACTACTCAGGCCCGTACTCTGATGATTCATCCTCGGAAGAAGATAGGGACGAAGCCCCAAGAAGACGTCGTCCAAGTAAGGAACCCGTTGGACGCCGAAGAACTCATGACCGACCTCCCTTAACAGCTGCTGAAAAAATCAAGGCTCACGAGGCCAAGATCCAAAAATTAAAGGAGGACATAGAAAGGGAACAACGAAGACAGAATCAAAATCGACCCCCACCAATGACGAGAGAAGACATTCCTTTTGTTAATTTGGAAAGCACCCCAAGGAGAGAGAGAAGGATCGAAGTCCCTAGAGGTAAAACCACGATGGTCGAAATTCCCAGAGGCAATCCTGAAGACTTGATGCAGCTGGGAGATCCTGATGATCCAACCCCTCCATTCACTGAAGAGGTAATGAATGCGCACATATCACGGAAGTTCAAGATGCCTACCATAAAGGTTTACGATGGAACGGGAGATCCCGCTAATCATGTAAGGACGTTCTCTAACGCATTGCTGTTGCAACCCGCCAGTGATGCCTTGAAGTGTAGGGCGTTTCCCCAAACATTAGCTGGCATGGCGCAACGTTGGTACAGCCGCCTACCACCGAACTCCATTGCCTCCTTCAAAGAACTAAGTAATGCTTTCGTCAGCCAGTTCATAGGAGGAAGAATTCATGAGAAAGATTCCGCATCTCTCATGACTGTGATACAAGGAAAGAATGAAAACCTCAGAGACTATCTCAAGCGATTCACAAGGGAAACACTCAACATTACAAACCTGGAAAACAAGGTAGCCATGGTGGCATTGCAGAATGGAACTTCGAATGTTTATTTCAAAATGTCATTGGCTAAACATCCCCCTGAAAATATGGTTGAGCTCCAGCAAAGGGCGAGCAAGTACATCAAGGCGGAGGATAGCCTGAAGAAAGATCCAGGGATGGGGAACACCGGAAACGGTGACAACTCTAAGAAACGGAAATCGGAACAGGAATATGATGCTAAAGATAAGTACCCGCGCACGGGCAGAGATTCTGATTCAGCCCCTAAAAAGGGGAGTCCCGGGCAAAGGTTTACGGATTACGCCAGACTGAACACTCCAAGAAGTCAAATCCTGATGGAGATAGAAAAGGATAGAGATGTGAGATGGCCGAAGCCACTAAGGACTGATCCTGAGAAAAGAAATAAGAATCAGTATTGCCGTTTCCATAAAGATGTGGGACATGATACCGACGATTGTAGACAATTGAAAGATGAAATTGAGTTTTTGATCCGCAAGGGGAAATTGAATAAATTCTGTAAAGATGGAGATCGAGGAAATCCAAGGCGAGATTATGATAGGAAAGATGAGGATCGTAACCGCAATCAGCAGCCCCGGGGACCGGTGATCAACATGATCTTCGGTGGCCCCACAGCAGCTGGAACAAGTAGAAATTCCAGAAAAGCATATGCACGAGAAGTGATGCACATTGTAGGGGAAGCACCAAAACGTGCAAAGACGGAGGTCTCAATTGGATTCGATGATTCGGACCTCGAAGGGGTGAAGTTTCCCCATGATGACCCCCTGGTTATCTCACCTGTGATAGGCAACTCCCAAGTGAAGAGAGTCTTGATTGACAATGGAGCATCGGTGGACATTTTATTTCACGATGCCTTTTTAAAAATGGGATATAATGAGTCTCAATTGACACCGTCAAACATGCCCATATATGGGTTCAACGGGGTGGAGTCAAAAGTTGAGGGAACAATTCAGCTACCCATGACTATAGGGCAGGAGCCACGGGAGGCAACTCAGATGTTAAATTTCCTGGTTATCAAAGCTACATCCACATATAATGCTATCTTAGGTAGGACGGGACTACATGCTTTCAAGGCGGTTGCCTCTACCTATCATTTAAAAGTCAAGTTTCCAACCAGAAACGGAGTAGGAGAAGAGAAAGGTGATCAAAGGATGGCAAGAAGTTGTTATGTGGCCGCACTAAGGCCGGATGGAACCGGGGGGCAGGTCCTCCCAATCGAGGATATGGATGTTCGGGAGAATGAAGAGCGGAGAGGAAAACCAGCAGAGGACTTGCTTCCCATACCTTTGGAGTTGGGAGATTCTGAGAAGGTTACTTACATCGGGGCATCTTTGAAAGACCCCTTGAAGGGCATATTGATCTCCTTTCTGCAAGACAATAGTGACGTCTTCGCGTGGA
Organism: Saposhnikovia divaricata; assembly: GCA_036435485.1. Classification (NCBI taxonomy): domain Eukaryota; kingdom Viridiplantae; phylum Streptophyta; class Magnoliopsida; order Apiales; family Apiaceae; genus Saposhnikovia; species Saposhnikovia divaricata. Next base: position 212,936,934 of record CM071597.1, on the reverse strand, counting down.
CAGCGGCTGACATGCCAGGGATAGATCCCCAATTGATAACACACAGCCTGAATGTGGATCCAAACCGGAAGACAGTAAAACAAAAAAAGAGAAATTTCGCACCTGAGAGGCAAGAAGCCATAAAACAGGAAGTTGACAAACTCCTAGAGGCAGGGTTCATTGAGGAAATCCAGTTCCCGGAATGGTTGGCCAACCCTGTGATGGTCAAAAAGGCTAATGGAAAGTGGAGGATGTGTATAGACTTCACTGATCTAAACGAGGCATGCCCAAAGGACTGTTTTCCCTTGCCAAGGATTGATACGTTGATAGATGCCACGGCTGGGCACGAGATGCTAAGCTTCATGGATGGTTTTAGTGGATATAACCAAATCAAGATGCATAAGGATGATATTCCTAAGGTATCGTTCATCACTGACTTCGGTGTGTATTGTTACCTAGTCATGGCTTTTGGCTTGAAAAATGCAGGAGCTACATATCAGAGGTTGGTAAACAAGATTTTTGCTCATCTCATTGGAAAGACTATGGAAGTCTATGTGGATGATATGCTGGTGAAAAGCCTATACAGGGCAGATCACATCAAACACCTGGGCGAGGCTTTCGAAGTGCTGAGGCACCATAAGATGATGTTGAATCCGGCCAAGTGCGCTTTTGGTGTTGGGTCTGGGAAATTTTTGGGTCTCATGGTCTCAAAACGGGGAATTGAGGCCAACCCCGACAAAATCAAGGCTATTTTGGACATGGAACCACCACGTTCTATAAGGGATGTACAGAAGTTAACCGGGAGGATAGCCGCGTTAGGGAGATTCATCTCCAAATCCGGGGACAAGTGTTTGCCCTTCTTTAAAATATTGAAAAAGGTAAAAAACTTTGAGTGGACTGAAGAAAGCCAAGAGGCCTTTGAGCAGTTGAAGAAGTACATGTCTGAGGCCCCGCTGTTGGCCAAACCAAGTACGGGAGAAATCCTTTATCTTTACTTGGCAATTTCATGTCAAGCTGTGAGTGCGGTGCTGGTAAAGGAGGAAAACAAGGTTCAGAAACCCGTATACTATGTGAGCAAAGTTTTACACGGAGCGGAGTTGAACTACTCCACCATTGAGAAGTTCGCCTTAGCATTGGTAACTGCCTCTAGGAAATTACGGCCCTATTTTCAAGCACATAAGATTGAGGTCCTTACGGGACAACCATTGAGGAATATTTTGCACAGCCCTAAAGCCAGTGGTAGGCTCATCAAGTGGGCAATTGAGTTGGGAGAATTCGATATTCATTATAGGCCAAGGATGGCCATCAAAGCTCAGGCACTTGCGGACTTCGTGGTTGAATGCACCATTGACAACCAAGAAGTCGGGGGGCAGGAGATACCTCAGGAAGGCAATAAGGAAGAAAAGGAACCCACAATAGAGGAGAAGGAATTCTGGATGCTCTATTTCGACGGGGCATCAAAAACAAAAGCGAGTGGCGCAGGTCTTGTCTTACAAAGTCCCGATGGATTCATAATCGAATACGCCTTGAAGTTAGACTTTCCAACAACCAATAATGAAGCAGAATATGAAGCTCTGATAGCCGGACTTGGCTTGGCAGGAGCCCTAAGAGTCAAAAATCTTAAAGTTTGTGGAGATTCAAGGCTAGTAGTGGCCCAAGTCAATGGAGAGTTTGAGGCAAGGGATGAAACCATGGCTAAATACTTAAGGCTTGTGAAGGCAATAATGACTCAATTTGATAAGTGCTACATTGAGCACATTCCAAGGGAGGAAAACACCAAGGCTGATGCCTTATCCCAGTACGCCTCATCTGAGATAGAAAATTACTCTGGGAGTGTCTACTTCCAAGTCCTGAGAACCCCTACCATCGATTCAAAGTTAGTCGCACCTATTGGGGTGAGGGAATGTTGGATAGATCCCATAAAAGCACACCTCGAGACTGGTTGGCTCCCGACTAACACCATGGAAGCACGAAAATTATCTGTGAGAGCGTTGAGGTATGCTCTGATTGAAGGGATACTCTACAAGAAATCTTTTGTGATTCCGTATCTAAAGTGTTTGAGGCCCGAAGAGGCCAAATCAGCTATTGAGGAGGTCCACGAGGGAATTTGCGGACAACACTTGGGGGGCAGGTCCCTAGCTCACAAGTTAGTCAGGCTTGGATTCTATTGGCCTGAGATGATGGCTGATGCCAAAGAGTACGTGAAAAAGTGTGATCGGTGCCAGAAACATGCACCAGTGGTTAGACAACCACCAGAGATGTTGACATCCGTTAGCTCTCCCATCCCGTTTGCTATGTGGGGGATGGACATTCTTGGGCCCTTTCCTATGGCCACTGCTCAAAGGAAGTTTCTAGTTGTAGCTATTGACTACTTTACAAAGTGGATTGAGGCCAAACCTTTGGCTAAAATCACAACCAAGCAAATCATGCAATTCTTCTGGGAGAATGTCATGTGCAGATACGGAATACCACGAGTCCTCGTTACGGACAATGGATTGCAATTTAATAACAAAGAATTCAAGGACTATTGTGAAGAGAATGGGATTGAGCTTCGATTCACCTCAGTTGCCCACCCTCAAGCTAATGGTCAAGCTGAGGTTGCCAACCGAATCATCCTTGATGGACTGAAGAAAAGAGTGGAACGCTCCAGAAATACTTGGGTGGATGAGTTACTACCCATACTCTGGGCATACCGAACCACATGCAAGGTGACTACTGGAGCTACTCCATTCATGTTAGCTTACGGGGCCGAAGCTGTGGTACCCGTGGAAATTATGCATGCATCTCCACGAGTGGAAGCCTTCGAACAAGACACAAACGAGGAGGGGATGAGATTAGCCCTCGATTTGATCGATGAAGTAAGAGATGAAGCCCATGCTAGGAATACTGAACATCAGAAGAAAGCTTCCTTCTATTACAATCTAAGGGTAAAGGAAAGGTTTTTCCGTCAGGGAGACCTAGTACTCAGAAAGATTGAAGCATCCGGAGTGGGACAAAGGGGGAAGTTGGCACCGAATTGGGAAGGCCCATATCGGGTCAAAAGTACGCTGGGACGAGGATCATACAAGTTGGAGACTTTGGAAGGAAACGAGGTGCCTCGCACTTGGCATGCATCTAATCTCAAGGTCTATTATGTTTAATTATCCTAAGTAGGACATAGCTTATAGGTAACTAGAAATAAGGTCGATGAAACCACATCAGAGTTTAAAAACTCCGAATAGGAAGTAGAGTATCTATGTAAGGGTTGACCCCTGTTTATTGACATTTTTCATCAGACTTATTAATGAAGTTTGTTTCTTGTTTTCAATTGAGTTATTCTTTTTGTTTTGTTATTATAGACACGTAAAGCAAATGTTGTACCAAAGCATGGGTATGTGTGAGCCATAAGGTCAAGTACTAAGAAAACTCTAAAAAGCATGATAAACAAACCATAAATAAAATCCCCGAAGGGTAAAAGTCTCAGATAAATAAAACCCTCGAAGGGTTAGTTCAATACACAAATAAGCCATACAAGGCATAAATTAGAGTTAAGTTAAAGATAAGATAAAATCCCCGAAGGGTAAAAGTCGCAGATAAATAAGTACAAAAGTAAGCCGTGCAAGGCTATCTAGATGTCAAGATCCTTGAGAGAGTCACCCACATCAGTGGAATGGGTGAAAGCAGGGTCATCCGCCACAGGGAAAGTTTCCAAGTCTTCAACCATAGGAGATAAAACTCCTTCCTGGGATGGCAAGGGCTGGGAATCGCTGGTTGGCTGAGTAGAGAACTGAGCAACTGTCTCGCAAACGGTCTCCTGGTTAGAACTAGAGGCGCCTGGAATGGCAGGTGCGGGGAACTTTGCTAAAGTGACCCCAGAAATCTTTTGTCCCAGCTCTTCAATGATTTTCTCCCAACACATGTTAAAAGTCGCTGGAAAGTTAGCGTCATATTCAGCATTAAGGAGCTCTTCAAACTCCCTAGAGGAACGGTACTCCTTCAAAATCTGCTCCTTACCCTTAGCAAGCTCTAGTTCCAATCTCCTAGACTTTTCCTTCTCCGCAGCAAGTTCCATTTCCACAGCTCGAAACCTCGCAAAGTTAGTATCTGCATCAGCTTGGTTTCTGTCACGATCCCTCTCTGCAATAGTCAGCTCCTGACGAACTTTCTTTAGGTTATGAAGCCCAGCCTGGAAGTAAGTGTTAATCTAAAAAAAAAAAATGACACAAAACAAAGTGGTAAGAAATAATGGGAATAAAGATATTATGGCAACGAGAAGGGAAAGGGAGATTAATACCGTCGCAATGCCATGAGCCCCAAGGTTCTCAACCTGGAGGTCATCAGAAGACTCCACCACATTAACCCGGTCACGAGGGGTAACTATGCTCCGAGACCATTCAGCCGCACGATGAGTATCACCAACAACTGTGTCCTTCTTCCGAAGTCCCCAACCAACTTCGAAAGAAGAGGGATCCTCAGAAACATCAATCCTATCAGAGTGAGTGAGAAATGCAGGAACTACCTCAGATCCATCAGCCTCAGTAGTAAGGCCTGTTTTGACCTTCTTGGATCGTTGTGTGTTCACTCCTGACCTTTGTTCAGCCATTCTCTCCCTCTTTTGGAAAACAGCATTAAGCGCAGTCAAGGCTGTTGTAAACATGAAAATTCATAAGACCACAAACAAAAATAAAGAGGTATAAAATTAAGTCAAAGGAAGGCATGTCTACCCTGTTCTCCCAAATCACTTAGCTTTGCTGCTTGAAGGGACCCCTCAGAGATTAATTGAGCACAATGATTTGTGCCATCAGTTGTAAGGATCTCAATAGCAGCTCGCTCGTCTACACCCAATTTAATGTCTCGCATGGACCCGTCTACGGCTTTGGAAAAATTAAGCCTAAAAAAGTCTCCCCAATTTGCCCCATCCATGAAAAGGTAAAAGAATTCTTTTTTCCAATTAGGAAGAGAGTCTGGGGAAGTACCAGGGATGAAACAAGTGCGAGAAAGGCTCCTATGAGAGATTTGAACCCAACCCGTGTTGTTTGGGGAATTCGTGAATTTAAAAAGATATCTAAATACAGAGACGCTAGGCTCAAGATTGTGTTTACGACATTGAACCATATAACAATATATGAATCTCCAAGCATTAGGGTATAGTTGAGTTGGACAAACTCTTACCTCAGCCAAGAGGCGAAAGATAAAGGGTGGAGGAGGCAACCTAAACCCAGCATAAAATGTCTCCTTAAAAATACAAATGGCACCCTCTTTAGGGTTACAGGCTCTATCAAATGGACTAGCAGCTACGGCCCTATAAGGGCTTACAATACCAAAAAGAGTGGATATTAAATCTACTTTTGATTGATCATATTTGCTAGGGATATTGTATGCATCAAGATGAGCAATATTGGGGAAAGCAGTAGAAAATTCCTCTAACAAGTCCCTAAGTGTAACAACATTGCTATGAACAAGAGAGATTTTGGTTTTACCTCTTGAAGATCTTGGAGGCTTAGTTGAAGCCACCGTTGGGTTGAGTTGAGATTGCTCGGATTGCTGGGAACTGCCGGAGTCTGCCATTGATAATGGTAGGATGAAGCTTTGAAACCCAGAAATCGATTAGTAGCAAACGGAAAAGATGAAGATTCTTTAAATCTTCAACCGGAAACTGGAAAAGCACGAGGGACGGTGATCGCCTTGGGTGGAACCCTAGAACAATGCTCTCAAAACCCCAAGAAAGAACCTTTGAAACTTCACTTAAATGAAAGAAATTTTAGAGATAAAATTTTTGAGAGAAGAATAGTGAGAAAAACAAGTGTCTCATCTCACTATTATATAGCTGCAAAACAGCCGGTTGATATCACCTGGTAACCGCCTGTACGCGGTAAAAAGCGAAAAGCCCATAAAATTTCAGGTTTACGGGCCAGCCCAAGTCAGAAACTTATTCTGGAAGCTTCTAACGGACATATTACCGTTAGAAATTTAAAATTCTAGGCAAATATATTGAAAGTCAGAGTAAAAAAGGTTCGTGGGCTTAAAAAGAACTAAATCTATATAGTATAAAGGCCTGGCCCAAAGAAAATTCCAAGAAAAGGTCTGAAACCCATTTGTTCTGAAGAAAAATTCCTCGTAAAAAATAGGAAGTTAATTATTTAATTATCTTCCAGAAGGATGCGTAAAAGTACAATAAAAAGACATAGTGAAAACAACAAGTAGAGCCGGGTTGCTCGTGGTTAACCCACGAGTACAATGCAGATAATGAGAAAATCTAATACTGGAAGGCATCAATCGTGTTCGTTGGTTTTTGCATGTCTCCTACTCGTGGTTGTACAACGAGTAGCTTGTATTTTCAGATTGAGGAAAGATTTTATAATAATATTAATAATAATTATATTTAAGAGTATAACAAACTCTGTATAATAATTATTAAAGGCCAAGCCCAGGCCCAGGTTTTTGAGGAAATGTATTATACTTGCTCGTGGCAAAAATCATGTATTTTGCTCGTTATTAAACCACGAGCAAGTGGTATTTCCCTCTTTGCAACGAGTAGCAGGTGATATTCCTGCTCGTGGTTTGTAAATTGTCTCCTACTCGTGATTGTACAACGAGTAGGTTGATTAAGCATCTAAAGCCTGTTGGCAAATACTGAGTGTCTCCTGCTCGTGTTTGAACCACGAGTAGGTTGAATAAGCAGCTAAAGCCTGTTGGCAAATACTGAATGTCTCCTGCTCGTGTTTGAACCACGAGTAGGTTGATTAAGCAGCTAAAGCCTGTTGGCAAATACTGAGTGTCTCCTGCTCGTGTTTGAACCACGAGTAGGTTGAATACGCAGCTAAAGCCTGTTGGCAAATACTGAATGTCTCCTGCTCGTGTTTGAACCACGAGTAGGTTGATTAAGCAGCTAAAGCCTGTTGGCAAATACTGAGTGTCTCCTGCTCGTGTTTGAACCACGAGTAGGTTGAATAAGCAGCTAAAGCCTGTTGGCAAATACTGAATGTCTCCTGCTCGTGTTTTAAACCACGAGTAGGTTGAATATACGGTAGCAAAGTGTCTCCTGCTCGTACAAAGAGTTTATTCTTTTCAAATTATTATTAATCAAAAGTAAGGAAATTGAGAATAATACTTACTCCTGAAGTTGGGAAAAATTGGAAATTCCATAAAAATAATTTTATGCTCGAAGCGCAATTTAATATTTTCGAGTTAGTGAAAATTAGTGCCGTTTAACGCCGTTTAGCGTCGTTTAACATCGTTTAAACGTCGTTTAAGGCTGTTTAGTGCCGTTTAGTGCCGTTTAGCGCAGTTTAACGCCGTTTAGCGTCATTTAACATCGTTTAAACGTTGTTTAAGGCTGTTTAGTAGCGTTTAGTGACGTTTAGTGCCGTCTAGCACCGTTCAATATTGTTGGTATCGTTGTATACGCGTCGGTCGCTCCACGCTTTACATCAAAACGATATTAAAGATAAACCCTGACCCAAGTCTCGAACAAGGCCGTAATAACTTCAAGGAAAACCTGATCAGTTTTCCTAGAAGTTGGGGGGCAAATGATATGGGCTAAAAGTAAACCCTAAAAATACATTTAATGTGGTATTTAATAGGCCTAGATTGGTCCAAGGCTAAAGCCCTTTAGTGAGGCCCAAAACCTTATTTATGATAATAAATTCGTAATTAATAAATCAGCCAATTTTAGTCTACAAGATTGAGTCTGAAAAGGAAATTAAATCATACTAGGAGTAGCCTCCAAGGCATACACCTTCAAAACTTATCTCCTTATCTCTTGGAAGGCTCTAGAATTGGGCCAATTGAATAACTTGCCCATCAAGTCTCCTATTTCAACTCTAATTCTAGGGTTTTCAACACCTATATAAAGGACCTGTTCCTCCACATTCAGAACTACGTTTTTATTGGCTTGATTCTTGATATTCACAAGATACGTAGGCATCTTGTGAGGACCCGAGTTAAGTCACGAAACACTTGATCAGCCATTGAAGCTCGAAGCTCACATACCTGTGCATCAAATTCACAAACCCTAGCCGCAACACTAGTAACCTAGTTTTTATTTCACAACAACACTATTCTAAATACACATTCAAAATTAAGGTTATATAAACTTTTAATTTAATCAACTATATTTAAAAAGCTATATTCAAGCAATTAAAATATTAAAATGAATTTTAAACCAATTATCTTTAACATTTTACTTATCAATAATTTTTAGTTATGCAATAATTAACGGGACAAACAAATTGATCCAACGATATATCTGAATTATTCAAAATGCTAAATATTTTCTTAAATAGTATGAGACATTATTTGGTGTATAAATTATCAATCAAAAAATTAAATTCATTATAAAGTAAATGAAAATATTATTAGTGAATATTTTCATATCAAATTGGTCAACTCAGCGAAAAAAATATTATAAATCACTATTTTTTTATAGATAATTAATTCATCTATAAAATGGCATATGACATGTACAAAAATATACACTTTTCATATTTTCTTATAAATCACTATTTTTTATAGGTAATTAATTTATCAATAAAAGATAATACAACATCTATAAAAATAATCAAGATTAGACAAACACAATAAAATAGATCATATCAAGGTTTCCTTCATCTAAACTACGATCATTGATCAAATCTTAAATTGTGGTACATCCCTCGCTTATATCACTAAAATATATAGCCTTTTTGGCAAGATTATCCTATAATTTATTATAATCGTGTGGAAATATTTATCTGATTTGTTAAAACGTGTTCGAACATTCGACCATAACTGCGATTCTATACTATCTAAATCAATGAACCAATATAAGAAAATTCTGTATATCTAAGAAACCGAATGTCGCAATAAAATAACCTACTCTCATAAAAAGAAAGGACAGAACCCAATATGGGTAGACAAAATCTACTAAAAGGGTACTAGACTTTCAGGAAAGAGATAAATTTATTGAAAAACAAAGTAAAATCAAGGAAAAGAAAAGGGAATTATCATTCATTAGGAGATGGTACAAAATCCAATATATCAGTAAGTAAAACCCACCAATAAAAGGCAAAATCAAAACAATAAAATGGGACTTATCATCTACCAAAACGCTGATGTCAGCCCCTAAACTTTAGTTTAGTAATTTTTGGAAAAGGAGGAGAGAGAGAAACGACACCAACCTTCGTTATAAAATCACTACTATTGATAATTAGATAGTTCAATACATATAAATTATATATTTCTAATAAAATGTGCTCTTTTTATTTTGTATTCTTAAATTAAAGTAATAGTAATCAATTCCCAGATCCTAATCTAAGAGCAGGCATATCGAATTTGCTTGGTTGGTTGATAATATTTATTTTTTAATATTTAATATCAACAAAACCTTAATATAGGCAAAAAAAAACTTAATAACTTGGTAGATAGATTCTAAACAAACATAGATATTTATTAACAATAAACAAAACTAAAAAAAAAGTGCTACATTTTATGTTCTTTAATCTTAGTTTTGGTTTATAGCGTCTCAATGTTCTGTTCAATTATATAGTAACATACTTAGATAACATAGGCCGAGAGTAACATTACATGCATGTAACTGTCATAATTTTTTCTTTTTGTGTATTATTTTCGTTTCGTGTACGAATAAAAATTGTGTAGTTTAATATCGTTTTGTGTTCAAATTTTGGATACACAAAAAAATTAGGGAAAAAACTTTTGTTGTCACTGAACTATTGATCTTTTTAGAAACCTACCACTCAACTATAAATTTTTTTTTACTCATTAACATTAGGTCCGATTTATGGGTTGAGAGTAACTGAGTAGCAGAGCTATACATCAGTCGTCCTCAAGGTCTTGGGTTCGACTCTCACCTATATCGAAATGTATCTAGAGCAGATACTAAAATGTGTCCTTAGATTAATAAAAAAAAATAGGTCCGATATTTTCTTTAGTCACTAAACTTAGGTTCGGATTTTGATTTATTCATTAATCGAGGTCAAAAATACATTGTCTCTATTATGTTGGGACCGGAAAAAATAATCATTTAACAAGGTTATTCGTTTAACGAATATTCATTTATCGATATTTTACTATATCTTGAAAATCATAATAAGATAAAGTTTAATAAGATATAGGAAAATAAAATTAAATTTGAGAGGGATGTTAGAGTGAACAAGTCGATTGCAACTTTAATACTTGAAAATGATGCATTGGAGAAAAAAACTTACCACTCAATACATCATTAAGTTAGATTTTATCTTATTAAACTTTATCGATTTATTTTCAAGATAGTGTTTAATGCAGACTATATCTTATTAAATTTAATCGATTTATTTTCAAGATAAAGTTTAATACATCATTTTTAAGCATTAAAGTTAAAAAATTATACTCCATAATGCATCATTTTTAAGTATTAAATCTTCAGTTGACTGGTTCACTTTGAATCTAAGGTTAGTCAGTAAAAAAATTAACATAATGCTAATAATCAAATCTAAACCTAAGTTTAGTGACTAAAATAAAACTGGACCTAACGTTAGTGAGTAAAAAAGAAAAATTCATAGTTGAGTGGTAGGTTTCTAAAAAGGTGAATAGTTCAGTGACAAAAAAATCCATTTTCCCAAAAAATTAATGTCATTTTCATGAAAGACCCTGTAGATATACGACATGAATGTACATAACACAAACGATTTATCAGGTTTACGTAATCGCTTTCTTCTAATATATAATAATATGATTATATATTTATATATTACACATTTGATTTTAGTTTCACGTACAAATTTCTATTTTAACATGTTAGTCAAATAAAATAAAGATAGGTGATACTCATTGTCAAATGTCTTATTTTATGTGTAGGGATGACAACGGCTTGGGGTCGGTCCGAATTTTGTAAAATTCGAACCCATATCCAAATATTTTCGAATTTTAAAAATAAATCCAAATCTAAAACCAAATCCGCCAGGTTCCAGATTAGATCTGTTTTTTGGGTATTCAAAATTAATAACAATGTAGGCAAATTTTAAAATAATTGAAGTAAGTAGTCAAATGTAACATATTGTACGAATTGATATACTAAGTAAAATATAAATAATGTTAAAAAATATTTCGTCGTATACAACACAAATGAAAATTTTATGTAAAGTGAAGAAAATTACATATTAAATATTTCAATAAAACTTGAGATTGAGAAATAGAAGATCTGGTTATGATAAGTATTTTGTATAATTGATAGTATTAATGCAATTTGTATAAGTTGGCGAATAAGTAATTTTATACTTAAATTAATTACATCTGAATGAAATTATCTTTTTTTAAATAATGATTAAAATAATATGTTCATATAAACTAATTAATTAATTTTACCGTTCGGTGCGTAGTACGGGTAAAATGCTAGTTAAACAAATTAATACAAACATATTATAACTACTAACTAGCGTTCTATCCGTGCTACGCACCGACCGATCAATTATATTATTTATTTAAATTAAATATATTATTTAATTATTATTTAGAAAAAAATATAATTTTATTGGAATGTTAATTAACTTAAGTATAAAAATTATTTATCGATGAATTCATACCAATTGAATTAATATTTATATTATGAACCAATCATCAAAACAAATATAACCCCCATTGAAAAATTCAAAACCCCTCTTTATTGTTTTTTTTTTAAAATTTAGCTTTCATTTTATTTCTCTCTTTGTTAGAAAATATTTCTAAGTACCATATTAACAAATTTTTCACCCATATTCTGAAAGTTTGGTATATTTATTCAATATCGGATCCTTAAAATATTTATTATATTAATACATTGAAAATATTTGTATGGTCGTGGTTAATTTTTTCGATTACATATTAAAAATGTATAGACACTAAATTCTCACGACTCCAATAAATCATTAGACTATCTATAAAAAAAAGGTTGCAGCGATATGAGAAAGAATATCGACTGTGCAAGATACATGAATGAACGTAGTTATAACAATAGAAACTTTCATCTAATCTAGTTTGTTATCTGATCGTTCAATATCTTTTTTACAAATTATAAATAAATATTATCAACTAACCAAACAAATTTAATATATCGCGCTCTTGGAGTAACGTATGATTGTTAGAGTTTATGATGATTGACCTTAGCTTATTTGTAAAGACAACTTAAAATGTACATTTTCAGTTTGGAAGTTTGTATGTTGGATTTTTTATTATTTTCTAGTAAAACATGGTATAATAAATTTTAGTTTAATTTATTCTTAAAATAAGACATATGAAAATGAGTACCACCAATCTTTTTTCTCTTTGACTAACTTGTGAAAATAAGCTACTGTCCATAAAATTGAAATCAAGTTTGTAATATATAAACACATAATCACATTGTTATATATGTGCCCTTGTAATTTATATATTAGGTTAAATAACATGAAATTCATTTTCCTTTAAAAGTTAGTATATTTTTTTCCGACATATTAAGAAAAAATAACTTATGTAGACCTGAAAATCATTTTGCACGTTCATGTTGTGTACTTTAGGGTCTTGAACGAAAATGACATAATATTGAATCGTGTACCCGAAATTAGAACACAAAAATAGCTTATGTAGACCTAACAAATCGTTTTGTACATTCATGTCGTGTAACTTGAACGAAAATGACATGATATTGAATCGTGTACCGAAATTATAACACAAAATGACACTAAACTATATGAATTTTTTCGTGTACACGAAATGAAATGAAATATGCGAATAGAAAAAGTATGACAATTACATGAAATATCACTCTATATCCAAGTTATGTACAGTAAAACCTCTATAAATTAATATAGTCGGGACCGGAGAATTATATTAATTTAGAGAGATATTAATTAATCGAAAAATTAATAATTATTAATTTATAGAGAATTTTGACATCAAAGAAAATTAATTTCCAATTATATACATTTAAATAGAATGAAGTGTACAATTTATATTTTATACTTAATTCAATTAATTCAATAACATTATTTTACAAATTCAATGAGTATTTGTGAGATTCAGAGTAAAGATTCATGTATATCTACATGATATCATAGATAAAATAACATTTTTGGAACCTTTTGTACGTAAAGAAGCACTTAAGACATCAAAAATATTGATTAATAACTTTTTAATGCTTTACGAAAATACCACATTCGAACTTTTGCATAGTAAAAAAGGGTTAAGGATGAGTTTCATATAGATTCAAAATTTTAAAAATCCTAGAATTATATTTTACAAAAGTGTAATACATATATTATTATAATTATAAAGAATTTATTAATTGATAATATTATTGGGACCATATATTTATATATGGTTTTTCAAAAAAATATTATCTTATTATTTTATCGAAATTGATCAATTTTTGAACTGACCCAAGTTGGGACCGGAGGAAATTATTAACTTAGAGAGATTATTATTTTATCGAGTATTAATTTAACGAGGTTTTACTGTAAATATATAATTATGTGTCTTAGAACAACATTGAGATGTTACAAAACTAAATTAAGGGTAGTATGCACGATGTAAAGTCTCCAAAACAAAATGAAACTTTTTTTTTTCTTAATATTTTTTTTGTTAACAAATATCTCTCTTTGTGTAGAATCTTTCTACCAAGTTATTGAGTTTTTTCACCCATATTTTATGCTTTGTTGATATTAAAAAACAAATTATAATCAGCCAAGCAAGCAAATTTAATATATGCTCTTCGGTTAAGATATGAGAATTGATACGATTACTTTAATTCTAAAATACAAAATTCAAAATGGCACCCTTTTATTAAAAATAATAAATAATTTAAGTGTATCAACCTTTTTATTTATCAATATAAATAATTTTTATAACAAAGACCGTAGTTACTGCTCTCTCTCTCTCTCTCTCTCTCTCTCTCTCTCTCTCTCTCTCTTCACCTCTCCCAAAATATGCTAAACTAAAGTTTAGGAGCTAATATTAGCTTTTTGGTTTTTTATATTTTTTTACAATTTTTAATTTATTTTTCTTTATTTTTCAATAAATAAATCTCTTTATTGAGAGTCTAGTACCTCGTTGCCCGTTGGTGGATTTTATCTATCGATATATTAGATTTTGTACTATCTTCTTGTGAATGATAAGCCTCATTTTCTTTTCCTTTATTTTATTTTGGCTTTCAATAAATATTTCTCTTTGTTGAGAGCCTAATATCATATTCGTGGATTTTGTATACCCATATATTAGATTTTGTTATATTAGTTCATTGATTTGGATTGTGTAGAATCACATTTTCATCGGTTGTTTGAATACGTTCTGACAAATCAGATATACATATTCCTCACGTTTATAACAAATTGTTAGATTATCTCACCGAAAAGGCTGCATAATTTAGAGATATAGATGATGGATGTACCATAATTGAAAACCTGTTCAATGATTAGATAAAGAAAATTAGTGATCTATTTTACTATGTATTTGTTCGAATTTAATTATTTTTATAAATTTTGTATGCCCTTTTATTGATGGTTTTTGCAGGTTTGATTATATTTGTGGATAAAATATGTCTTTTTATAGATGAATTAATTATCTATAATAAATAGTTATTTATAAGAAAATTTGTGCTAAATTGACCAATTTATTATGGAAATATTCACTAACAATATTTTCACTAACGCTGTAAAATTTTTATTTTTGATTGATAATTTATACACCAAATAATGTATAGTACTATTTAAGAGTATATATATTTAATATTTTGAATAATTCAAATATATTGAAAAATCAAATTGTTTTTCCATTAATTATTGCATAGTTAAAAAATTCGTAATTAAAATGTGAAAGATGATTGGTTTAAAATTCATTCTAATGTTTCAATTGGTTGATGCTAGCTTTTTTTTTTTTACCAAATTATTTAAAACTTTACATAACTTGAATTTTGAATATGTATTTAGAATAATGTGCTAAATAGTTTTATATTGTTAACAATTTTTAATTCACGATTTTGATTGTACCTTATGATTTTGAATTGAGAGTTTGAGATATTAAAATATCTATTACAGATATATAGACTCATATATTATTGTATTATTTTTAAATTAAATAATTATCGTATTTAGAATAAATTGTTAAGTAATCACTGAATAACATCGACAACCCAACACTGTAAAAAACATTTTTCTTTTGGCACGCCTAATAATGTAAACAAATCAGTGTAATGTGGCAAGGATTGAAGCCTAGAATTCAGTAAGTCGCAGAATTATTGGAGTTAGCCACTGAATATTCTGATGGAAAGTAACTCTGGGATAATCTTGACTGGGGATGATGATAACCTAAATCGTTTTCTTTCTTTTTTTTATTAGAAATTTTTGTTGTTGATTTTATTGGACAATTAAAACACGAAACATATGATACTTATATTTAATCGAAATAAAAAGATAATCTATCCAAGTATAGTATGTCATATAATAAAAAGATATAAAGTAGTACCTTAGCCGAAATTGATATGATTTAGGCATGAGGAGAATTGATGCATAAACTTAGTTTATCAAAGTTGGCTAGGTCTGATGGGTAATAGGGAATAATCGGATTAAATTTCCATTATTGTTTAAATTGATATAATAATTATATTTTTTAGTTTATAAGAATTTTATTTTATATAAATTGTTTATTAGTTGATCGTTAAAATAAAATTTAGTAGTTATTATGTTTAGTTAATTGATATGAAAAAATAAAAATCAACTATTATTGAGTGTAACTTGAGTTGAGTTTAATCTTGGCTGAAACGTAGAATCTAGATCCAATAGAGAAATATATTATATTAAGTTTAATTGGTCTAAAATTTCATAGATTTTGATTGATGTTAAAATAATTCACAATTTTGTGATTGTTTAACTAATATATGGGAGATTCGGGTATCCTTTATTATAGTGAAGGATGTTCAAAAACCATTCATAGGTAAAAGATGTATAAACATATGTAATATATTGTTATGTGGATTTATAGAAAATAATATTTACGATTAGTTGGAATTTTTTAAAATTAAAAACCATGTGATATACGAAGTTATTAAATCAAGATATTATTATATTTAAATTTAATTTAATCGTGATCAGTAAATTAGAATAAGTATGGTAAATAATAAAAAATTTGTACATGATTGATTGATTTAAAGTTAAAAAGTAAATTCTGATTGCCTCTAAAGTAATTTTAATTTTTTGATTGGTAATTTATTCACCAACCAATAATAATACTCTTCTAGCGTATATTTAATAATTAAAGTAATTAAAATGTATGTAGTATTCGTTTATATGAATTTACTAATTTTTTTATTAAAAAATTGTGAATAAATATATTTTTGAGCCTTTAAAAAAATCGTGTTTTTTAAGATAAGGATTTTATCAAAGCTATTTAAAATTTGATTCAAATCCGATTTTGTAGTGTTGACTTATATGCATATAATTATTAATTTTATTAACAAATTATGAATAATATTTTTGAACTTTTAAAAAAAATTAAAATTTTGAAGGTATGGATTTTATCCAAGTTATTTAAAATCTGATTTCAAATCCGATTTTTTCAGTATGGTTGTTCAAATTAATGAAAAACTAATAATATTATAATCACAAATAACTTACTGATTATCTTTTTTCAGCTAAAAGGTATATATTTTCTAATTAAAATATCTCATTTTTTCCTAAATAATAATTAACCAATTACCTTTTTCAGCTATTACATTTTCTAACTTTTTTAATTAAAATATCTTTTTTCCAAATATATGGTCGTTCTAATTAATCCGATCTTGTAGTGTTGGCTTATATGCATTTATTAATTAATTTTATTAACAAATTATTAATAAATATTTTTTTGAACTTTTAAAAAAATCAAAATTTTGAAGGTGTGGATTTTATGCAAATTATTTCAAATCCGATTTTTTTCAGAATTCTAGTTGAGTTAGATTATAAGTTCATAAAATCGATTACAATTGTACAATATATATTATGAAAATCAATTTATAATGTATTATAATATGATTGTGATTGACTTTATATTAAAAGAATGGTTGATTAATGAATGATTAATTAAGAAATTTAATTTGAAATATATAATACTCATGATTGATTTCAAATTAAAATTGTGATTTTCTAGTAAATATTTTTTGATTTTAAAAATTTGTATTTATGGATATGTTTAATACAACCATTATTGTATTTAAATTAGAAGTGTTAACTAACCATGGTTAAAGAGTTAGGTTAATATTGTAAATAAGGTAAACTTTTAATATAACATGATTGGTCTAAAATTTAGAAATTAGCACTGATTGGTTCTAAAATAATTTCTAATTTTTGATTGGCTAACTTTACAATGGTAGACTCAGGTATTATAATAAAGAATATCTAAGTAATCACCTTTTACGGCTAAAACGTATTGTAATTCTTTTGTATATTTTCTAAGTAAAATATTTCGTCTATTCATCTATACTATATTATACTATATAATAATAGCCGAAACATTGAAAGTTTGGTCAATTAATCGGTATGGTGCTTTGTATTTTTATTTTATTATCCTCACTTAGTTATTTTTTACTTAGTTTCTTTTATTTTGGTACATATTTATTTTTGTAAATAAGGGTTTTATAAACGCACTACCTTTCTCGACTAAAACACATTTCCTTTTCTATTTTTTTTTAACTAAAATCTCTCATTTTTCAAAAATATCACGAACAATTTTATTTAATAAATAAAATAATAATATTGTAAATAATAATATCTAAGTGATCACTTTTTCTAGTTAAAACGCAATATCTTTTCTATATTTTCTAATTATGATCTTTTCGAACCCAAGACCATCCAAGTAGGTCTTGTATATCGAGAAACATAAATAAACAAATTGCGGCAAAGATAGTAAAAATAATTATAATTTAAGAAAAAAATCCCAACGTATTGTGCAGGAGGTATATAATCCTTTAGAGCAAGTCGAGTGGTGTACTATATCTACGTTACAAAACAAAAGCTAAATTTGACCACTTCGGTGGTGTGCTAAACATTGTGCTAAAATAGCACAATGCCATAATTTGTTCTATATTTAGAACAAAACATATATGGAATTATAATTGACACCACATGAAAAAGTGAAAAAGAGAACAAAATGGATGAAGGAGGGACATCATTTTTTCTACCTAATCAAAACATGAGTGCACATCTTTGTTAGAACAAGTTTAGAACAATGCATTGGAGATGCTATTTAGCACCAAAAATCACTTTTTGTGTTAAATTAGTTCAATAACTCCATTTATTTTAGAAAAATTATTGTACACGGTCATATATTTGGTGCTTAATCAGGTAAGTATTATGATTTATAAGTTTTATCATATTTTATACTAAGCTCAGTCCATTTCTTTAGTGTACACAATTCTTGGTATATGGATTACTGGATTATCGAAGTTATAGAATTTGTAGAACCAAAAATCTGATTATAGTTGTGTTATTGTTTTGATACCTTTGGACGTTAATTTCCACTTGGCGTAGAATATGAAACTTGTGCTTATATGATTGAATAGTTCGTTTGTGAAATTTTGTGAGATTTTAATACATATACATGAAGTTATAAATGATGCATTGAACTTTAGTGCATCAGAATTTTATTCTCGGAAAACTTCCACATTTTGTAAAATATTAAGTTATTTGAGAAGAGTTCGAGTAGGTAGAATTCCATTGAACAATCTCTAGAAAAAACACCTCCAACTTCCTTATTTTAACCTAAGATTTATGGAGTACATCTAAATTACACTCATTCTCACGCATACGCAATGTTTTAACTGACTATTGACCTTCTTTTGAAAGAGCCCGGGTGATAGAGTCCTTTAAAACTCTCCAACGAAGAGGGATTGCTAAAATACATTGTTGATCTCTTTTATCAAAAATGCTTAAGATCCATTCTACCTTCCACTCCATTGTATCTAAATTAATTAGATCACTAACCCGGGATATTTCAGAAACTTTATCACTAATAATGTACCGACCATTTTCAACTGCAATCCACGGGTCCTTTCATACATTTGTCATTGATCCATTACCTACACGCTAGATGATACCTTCTTTTACTAAAGCCTTTGAACTCAAAAATTCCTTTCCAGGAGTAGTTAGGAAAGTAGACCAATGATGCTTATAGGAAAGAACTATTCCGGCTTGAAGTTAGCGCTTGAAACAAAATTAGTTGTCTTTCGATGTGTTTTATGAATAATTTCAGGTAAAGTGTCGGACCCTCCGAATAGATGGAATTGATCGTATTTTGGCACATTTTGGTACTAAAAGGATGATTTTGCAACTTTGGACGTAGTAGAGGCAGAAAGAGCAAATTGGACTTAGTTGGATGAAGGCGGGCTATAAATCATGGAAATTTGGCCAAAGCAAGTCAGCCTAATTATTAGCTAAGCATAATAGCCACTACTTAGCTACTCGCTCCACTACATCGCGGAGAATTATACGGAGTCTTCGCTCTATCATGGAGCGCCTCGCTACATTACGGACAACCCGTTCATTTCCCCGCTCCATCGCGGAGCTCTTTACTCCAATTTTGAATTTTTTAATATTCTTAATAATAGGGAAAAGAGAGTGCTATGGGCTTTTGGTGTAATGGCCAAACACAATCCTTGTGGTTATAAATACTCAATCAGGGGAGAATGGAAAGTTCATTGAGGGGGGAGGCCTCATTTCAATCAATCACAATCTTTAGAAATCTTTTTAGCTCTTGCACCATCATTTCTTTACACTACAAGAAAAACTGAAACAGACAACACTTATCAGACAACGGTCGGCAGTAAAAGCATTGTTTGAAATTTTCACACAACGGTTTTTTTTTTTTGCAAAATCTGTCTGTTGTCTGAAAGAACTTCCACAACGGTTTCTAAAACCATTGTCTATTAGAAAGAGTAAAGCAGAGGCTTTACACAACGAAATTATAAAACCGTTGTCTGAAGAAAGGTCAGACAAGTGTTTCATAAACCGTTGTTAAAAACAGACAAGTGTTTTTTTTTTTTTGTTACTTAAATGGATGTCACACAACAGTTTGAATAAATACTTGTCTGATTCTAACAACGGTTTACAAAACCATTGTCTGAAGAAACTTCAGACAATGGTTTTGTAAACCGTTGTTAGAATCAGACAAGTGTTTTACTTGTATGTGGACTATACTTAATTCACACAACAGTTTCTGCATACCGTTGTCCAATTGAAATCTTAGAGACAATGGTTTTTGGCTGTTAATTATGTTGCTGTCACACAATTGTTTAGCTTACATAAACCGTTGTCTGATAGTTAAAAAAATTAAAAAAAATAATATAAAGAAGTAAACCCCCTGCCAAAGTTTCAAAGGCAAAACCAATCAATACCGCATACATTAACACTAATTCACAAGAACATTCTGTAGTTTGCAATTTCAAAGGCAAAACCAAACAACCATATAGCAGCCAACCATTCAAAGTACATAAATAAAATTACATCAAGAAAGTAAAATTTGTTCATCAACATCTCGCATGTAACTATTTTTTAAAATTTTTATTTCGACGATCCAACAGTACGAATGATGTTATATACTGATTTTAGTGATGTGTACAAAAAAATAGAAAAAAACGAATAATTCTTGTATGATATTTTAATGGTCAACTATCAAAGTACTTCTTGGTCAAACTAGTATAATTCTCGACTAATATTTTTTTTTAATTTTTTTGGACGATCCAATCGTACAGATGGTGTTATATACTGATTTTACTGATGTGTACAAAAAATTAGAAAAAACAAATCATTCTTGTACGTGTTTGTAATATAAATCTGCTAAAAGTACTACTCCCTCTAACTTGTGTTGTACCGATTGAACATGATCTATTTTTTTAAATTTTTTTTTCGATGATCCAACCATACGAATGCTGTAATATACTGATTTTAGTGATGTGTACAAAAAATTAGAAAAAAACAAATCATTCTTGTGTGATATTTTAATGGTCAACTATCAAAGTACTTCTTGGTCAAACTATTATAATTTTCGAATAATATTTTTTTTATTTTTTTTGGACGTTCCAACCATACGGATGATGTTATATACTAATTTTAGTGATGTGCAGAAAAAGTTAGAAAAAAAAAAAACCATTCTTGTACGTGATTATAATATAAATCTGCCAAAAGTACTACTCCTATAACTAGTGTCGTACCGATTGAACATGATCTATTTTTTTAAAAAAAAATTTCGATGATCCAACTGTATGAATGATGTTATATACCGAGTTTAGTGATGCATACAAAAAATTAGAAAAAAACAAATCATTCTTGTATGATATAAGAATGAATCATTATGTACGTGTTTATGATATAAATCAGCCAAAAGTACTACCCCTCTAACTAGTGTCGTACCGATTGCGCATGATCTATTTTTTTTAAAAAAAATTCGACTATCCAACCGTACGAATGATGTAATATACTGAGTTTAGTGATGTGTACAAAAAATTTTAAAAAAAATGAATCATTCTTGTATGTTATTTTAATGGGCACCTATCAAAGTACTACCCCTCTAACTAGTGTCGTACCGATTGAACTTGATCTATTTTTTAAAATTTTTATTTCGACGATCCAACAGTACGAATGATGTTATATACTGATTTTAGTGATGTGTACAAAAAAATAGAAAAAAACGAATAATTCTTGTATGATATTTTAATGGTCAACTATCAAAGTACTACTTGGTCAAACTAGTATAATTCTCGAATAATATTTTTTAAAAACCATTCTTGTACGTGATTATAATATAAATCTGCCAAAAGTAATACTCCCTCTAACTAGTGTCGTACCGATTGAACATGATCTATTTTTTTTTAAAAAAAAAAATCGATGATCCAACTGTACAAATGATGTTATATACCGAGTTTAGTGATGCATACGAAAAATTAGAAAAAAATAAATCATTCTTGTATGATATTTTAATGGTCAACTATCAAAATACTCTTTGGTCAAACTAGTATAATTTTCGAATTTTTTTTTTAATTTTTTTGGACGATCCAACCGTACCGATGATGTTATATACTAATTTTAGTGATGTTTACAACAAATTAATAAAAAACAAATCATTATGTACGTGTTTATAATATAAATCAGCCAAAAGTACTACCCCTCTAACTAGTGTCGTACCGATTGCGAATGATCTATTTTTTTTAAAAACAATTCGACAATCCAACCGTACGAATGATGTAATATACTGAGTTTCGTGATGTGTACAAAAAGTTAGAAAAAGAAATCATTCTTTGTACGGGTTTATAATATAAATACGCCAAAAGTACTTCTCCCTCTAACTAGTGTCGTACCGATTGAACATGATCTATTTTTTTTAATTTTTTTTCAGCAATCCAACTTTGCGAATGATATTATATATTGATTTTAGTGATGTGTACAAAAAATTAGAAAAAAATGAATCATTCTTGTATGTTATATGCAAAAATAGTTAAAAAAATTCAAATTTATCTTATATGATTTTTTAATAGTCATTTTTAATAATAATAAATTAAAAATAATTAAAAAGTTGCAAAAGTTTCGGTTCCCTCCTTTAATTCATTCATTCCCCCCTTGTAAATATTTCCCCCCTTTGTGAATATTTCGTTTCCCCCCATTACAATTCACCATTCAATAAAATCTCACTCCCCCTTTTTATCTCTCTCACGATTAAACCCAGGTCTCTCTCTTTCTCTCACTCTCTATCAAACAAGAACCCTAATTATCCAAAACTCAAAACCAAATCGATTTCTTCAATTCATTGCTCAGAGGAAAGTACGGATTCAAAGCTCGAAAACTTTAATCGGTAAGTTTCTGTGTGTGTGGTTAGCAGACCATGTATTTGCAGCGTTAATTGGTAAGTATCTTTGTAATTTTTATCTTTGTAATTGCCCAGTCCGTTGAACACCCAGAGGTAATTGTAACATATATTGTACAATTGGTTATTCATTCGTTCAACAAGCATATTATATTTTTTCCCCCTGATTCCATATTCTGTACATATGCCGGAAGAAGGTGCTGATGATGAAGAAGAACTAGAAGAAATTAGGGCTCGTCTTGCCAAAAGTAAGGTCATGAGTGAGTCTTTTAATCTCTTGCTGTTACGAAGAAGGTCAGCTCACAGCTGACAAGTGAGATCTGTGCATTCTGTTTCTTGTGTTCCAACCTCCATGAATTGATTGTTCTTTTCTTTTATCTAATGTTATTTATTCTTTGACTCTTTGTTTTTTAATTCGCAAGGAGGGTATTAGCACGGTTGGGATGAGTGAACAGGGTAAGATTTTAACACTTCAAGCACAGAATATTCTTCATTGGTATATTTGCTTCGTCATGGATGGGTTCCACGGTGTTCTGGTTAGGGGAATGGTTTATAAAAAGAATGCCCTTCATAAATAACATATACTCGGCATCCAAACAAATAAGTGCTGCTATCTCTCCAGGTAAGTCCTTAACAGTTATATTATCTCTTATCTGAAATTTGTTTGCTTTATCACCTAAGATACTTGTATAACTGGAGTGTCATAGATGTCAACAAGAATGCAGTTTTGTGAACTATCTAGCTAGTTACTAGAACAAAACACTATATACAATTGCAGTTAACCATTCAGTTTTTATTAACCACGCTTGTATCTTATCATCTCATGCCTGAATTTTCTGGTGTATAATCTAATCTGCTGCAAAGTTGTATTTTTTACGTGTGAAAATTAGAGCATTTCATTCTGTGCCAACTGATCAATGACCATACCTTCTCTATCTTTTTTGTATAACTTAAGTTCATGCTTTTACTACATTACAGACCAGAACACCACTACTTTTAAGGAGGTTGCGATCATCCGCCATCCTCGCCTTGGTGAATATGCTTTTGGCTTTATTACATCGAAAATAGTTCTTCAGGTATGATGATTTTTGCCGAGACCTTCTAATCTTTGAAATGTGCTGTTACTGTAGAGGCTGAAATAAAAGGGGCTCGTGTACAGGCAGAAGCAGTTGTCAGTAATACCAAGGTTGTTAAGGATATCAAAGATGCAAATGTTATTGTTCCTTCATATAATTCTGTTATTAAATGAAGAACAAAATTTGAGTCATTTATCCTTAACGATCATGTGTTGTTGCCTTCATGATTATGTCTCATCCTTGAAAAGTATCTCTTTGAGCCAATTCAAGTCTTTTGTTGTGTCATTGCAGAAATATCAGGATGATCTGCAGAAATTAGGTCTTAGAATTAAACAACATGAAGACAATATTAAGTTTCTGAGGACTCAGAAAAACGACATAGATGATTCCATTCTAAATCTGCAAGGTACGCGATATCGGTGTCAGCAGTCATTACTAAATACAATCATATGTTTTTTTATATATGTATGAGATAACTGGAAACTCGCATAAGTTAGAAATATGGTTTTCTTGCTCACACTGATTATACTATAAACTAGCATTTCATTTCCATAAACCTTTAGCAATTTTTCAAAACGGATGATTTATCACTGACTAGTTGGCAGAGGTCCAATAGAACCTTTAATAATTTATATGTTGACAATATCTAGATGGCAGTGATGCACTGCATCCTATATCATGATGATCAATCCAATTTTCTACAAGAATGTTCTAAGCATCACTTCACGTCATAGTATTACCTGTTGTAAAACTAAAGGTAATTATTTTCTGTCTTGCCAACTTCTAGCTCCAAAACTAGGTATAATGGGACTTGTAATTTGTAACTTTACTTTTAAATTCTATGTTTTAAACAAAAAGAAGTTAAAAACTTGACATTGAAAGTTAAGATGACAAGTGGCTTCTGTTTAACATTTGTTGTTTTCAAAGATTAGAAAGTAAGATTTTTATCGTGCAGAAACAATGTTTTTGTCACCTTATTTACTCATTGTTTCATTAGTTTTGCTAAATTTATTGCTTAGGTACTATCGGCAAGTATCATGCATCTATGCAACCTGTGAGCGAAGAAGAGGAAACCCAAAGTTAGGATGAAATTTATAGAAATATTCTAAAGCTGGAAAAGCAGACAAGAGCAGTGTATGAATTTATTGCCGTAATCACCATCTTTTTATTCAATGAATGAATAGCACTTATAATCCTGGTAAAAAATTATCTACTGCCTTTCAAATTCAGTATAAATTTTTAAATTTTGTCATCTTTTGTGTTCTTCTTTTCTATGTTGAAATCTGGTGATAATATAGTTTAATCTTTCAGTGGCTACGGAGGGGCAGCTTATCCTATGGAGTCGATGATCTCAATGAAATCAGGATCGAGTGGGCAAAGTACTTCATGAAGCAAGAGGCTTCTTAGGTTCTTTGCACATTTAGTAACCACGCACCGCAAATTTTCTGATGCACATGTATTTTGGGAGTCTATTTAACTTAATTAGTTCGTGAATTTTACTTGGTTGGATGTGTTGGTTGTAATGGTTTATTGAATACGATGGAATGGAATGGCTGTTTGTTTTGGTTTTAATTTTGCTTCTTTATATTGTCAGTTTGGTTTCTTTATATTTCCAGTTTGGTTTTTTAATTTTGTTATATAAAACCATTGTCTGTTGTTATTTTAGGTAGTTGGACTATAATGAAAACTGTTGTCAAGCATTGTACTAGGCAATGTGTTGAATTTCTATGAAACCATTGTCTATTAAGCTAGGTAACAACTTCTTGTTAAAAAAAACCGTTGTCCAAATACATTACTTCAATACAAGCATATGAAACCATTGTGGTAAAGACATCAGACAACAAATACTTGATTTCAAACCACTGTCCATGTAGATTTTTTACAAGCAATATACTAATAAAAACCGTTGTTGTTTTAAAAATAATTCAACGTATTTTATGCTAAACCATTGTCGTAAACACTTCAGACAACAGTTCTAGTTAATAAACAATTGTTGATTTATTTGTCAGACAATGGTTTCTACAACAGCCGTTGTTGTTCACGCGTTTTAGACAACGTTTTCTAAGACCAAAACCGTTGTCTGTAGGGAATCAGACAACGAACGCGTCCGTTGTCTGAGCTGCGTAACAGACGGCATCTCAATAGACCACGGTTTTCTAGGACATCAGACAACGGGCAAAAAGCCTTGTCTGATTCAATTATCCTTGTAGTGTTACATAAACTTTTAGTGAGGAGTTCATTTGTTTTATCAATCATATTGTAAAGTAGATCCACCATTGGAGATCATAGCACTACTGGTAGAGGTTTGGGAATTGTGATCTTGTAATCATTTCTATTCCGTACAAGTATTTTTCAAGTTAAAGTAGCGAACACCACCACTTCTATTGGATATTCAAGTTGTTGACGATAGGAACATGAGTGATGCAAAACGGTATGAGTTTCCATATACTAATCCATGTGAGAACGATAACCCTCCTTCCAAGGATACTATTTTAACCAGATGCACTTTCGCGTATCGACGAATTTCCTACGAGGAAATCGGCCCGTCAAAGTTTATGGCACCACTATCGAGAATTAGTTAATTCACACGGTTGACTTTGTTAGTTCTTAAAATTAGTTGACTTGAATAAACTCTTTTCTCACCTTTATTCTCAAGATTAATTTAAGAATTGGTTTCAGCATGACAGACGGGAGGAGGCCAATGAAGACATTTACCACTGCATCTTTAATTAAGAGCCAATCTCTTGCTCCAAGAAGGCAAGAATTGGTCTGTAACCAATAGAATCAAAATCGATAGAGATTATTTAAAATAACTTTAGATTCAGTGGTAACAAAGAAGAGGATCCCTTGGACCATATTAGGGCATACTTGAATATATGTGAAGCTTTAGCTGGAGATGATCTTGAACGCTCCAATTACGTTGCCATCGCAAGCCTTCAAAACATGGGAAAAACTGGCTTGTAGAAATACTACACAGCGGCAAAACGAAGAGCATGTGCATCGCTATAACCCAATTTTCTCAACAAGCAGAAACTCTTTTGGAGTTTCGGGTTCGGGGATCAGGGACGATAATAACACTTCCCTGACTTTGAGGTGACCCTATGTCCAACCCAATCAAATGTTGTTTCGTATTTGTTAAGGATATCAACTATAACTCAACATTCTTGTCGATTAGCTCCAACAAAAAACATCTGGAAAAAAAAATTGTGAGATCTCTGGACTATTTCGACTTGCTTTAGCTCCAAATAATTTCATTGTTATTGATCATCCTGGAGAGCCCATCAGCTATCAAAATAAAAGGTAAATTCTCTGACAAAGTGATCCTCTGGTTGGAATAATTTCTTCTCTAACTCCCTGATTTTTTACTCCATTCATACCACTTAATTAAATTGGTTTGTTTAATTTTTTTTGGTCAAATTGACCAAACATTGAATGACTTTTAAAAATTATCGATTTGAGTTTTCATAAATCTAAAAAATGAAGGTTATAATAGATGTTCTATATTTTCTTATCATATTTTTTACATTGAGAAAAATGGGCCTGAGGTTGTCCTCAGGGATTTCTCCTGAGGTTATAATACAAATAGCCTATAAATTAAGTGGCCCAAAGGGGAATTTTTATAAATTTTAATTTTTTCTCAGTAAATTTACCTAAACACCCTTAAATTTGTATTGAAAAGCTTTTAACCTCAGGGAGAACCCTGAGGTCATCCTCAGGCACATGAATCCCTTTTACATTAATTATATTTAACATATAATATACGTAATTTAAGTTACAAAATTGGTCAATTTGACCAAGAAAAGTCAAACAAGCCCATTTGAATGGGACGAAGAAAGTATAATAAAAGAATAAGAGATAGAGGATGCACAATCCATAATTAAGTTCACCCAGCGATCATCAGAACCCATTCTCAATAGCAACTGTCTAAGAAAACTTCATTCAATTTTGTCATAGGCTTTGTTCATTTTGAGTTTCATTGCAATCACCCATTGCGACTTCAATTTAAACTCATTTGATAGCGCTTATTAGGTTCTATTTTTATAAATTTTTGACAGCATTCAAGAAAATATAGATCACGTGATTTTGGATATACAAAAACGAACTGTTAAAAATAGAATAGAGGTAGTATCCAAAATTATACAATGAATTGACAATTCAACTTGGACACTATAATTTTAACCTCAACATGCAACTGAAATTTGTTTGTATATGGATGTGTTGTCAGATAAACCTTACAAACTCCTCTTCTTTTCAGCAAATTATTAAATCCTGCTTATTATATATGTATACTGTTTTCAGCTAAAAAGGATAGCTTCATTTTTATTCATGATCGCCATTTCCCGGGCATACTTTTAATCGTTTAACCGAGAGCCCTTTGTGTACAACAGATGCTACTCAAGTGAGTCGGTAGTCGGTACATTATATTTGATAAAAAACATATGATTATATATATGTTTGTTTATGTGTGTAATTATTTAGGAATAAAGATGAACAATGAAGATGAACAAGAAAGAAAAATATGTACAAAAGCTGAATATATTAAATTGACTACATTGTATTGATCTTGCTTGAAATAAAGCTAAGTGGGGCTTTATATAAAGCCCAATATCCTATCACTACAATGACTAAAATACCCTCATATTTTATTCCTTAATACTCCCCCTCAAGCTAAGAGCGGGAACATAGTGAAGCTCTTGGCTTGAACTCCAACGATATCAATCACTCTTCTTCTTCGTCCCCAGTAATTTCTATCTCCAAGCGGTTTTTGAAGGGCTCAATGGCCCACCTCAACAGAATTTGGTGAACTTCAAAAGTAGAGTGAGGCACAATAAAGCAACTTGGTTATGCAAGCGCTATTTTAATTTCAAATAAGCTTGAGTACTCGATCACTTCAATGGAGTAACCTCTCAGCTTCAACAATAAACAAATCATGGCTTTGCTTGCCATTACTTCCATCTCAATCGAATCAAACAATGGCAATTACTTCCATGTAAATGATGGCAATGACTTCCATCTAAATTTCAACAAGGCAAGCATTACAGAAACAACATCAGAAACACTATGGCCTTTAGGTCTTCTACTTCTCCATTGTCAAAACCAACACCCACATAATCAGAACAGAATTCATGACAACATCAAGCACAACAGAATCGAATTGAATTGTTTCACATGAATTATTTGGGATTTCAACAACTTCCTAATTCATAAATGTTTGCACTAAAACACGCAAGCGTACGTGGTCACAAGTAATATAGATATAAGTCAAGTTCGTTCCCACAGAGATCTGGTTATGGTTCTATTTAGTAAATATGCCTATGCAACAATGTATGGTTTTAATCCACTGCTAAGACAAATAACAATTTGAGGTTTTTAATTATCTAAATTAAACTAAGCTGCAAATTATTAAACTAATAATTACTTAAACTAATGAGAATTAAAATCTAATTACTTATGCAAGATAAACCATGGAATCCTAACTTCATTAAATACTTTGCTTAGATCTGACGCCTTTAATCACTATGTGCAATAGTTATGATATCTGATCGGACAACACGAAACAAGTATACGCTACTTCTCAGTATACGAATACTAAACTAAACATACATCCACAAAAGAGATAGAAGATGAATAGACACCAATTATGCTTAGACCCTATATGTCTATAGAATTTGAAAACATAACGGTTGAAGAACAAGTTATCCATAAAGATCACACAGGGCAATATAAGTATTTTCATCTCATACTACTAATCATGCTGATAAACAATCATGAACCTATGCTAGCATGGCAAGTTCTAAATCTCAAGATCCACTTTCACTTCACAAGAGATTAACAAATTAGATGTTAGCTACGCATCTAACAATTAAGCATAACCATACAAGGATATCAAATATACATCACACACAGATCTTTAAAGCATCAAGATACTAAGCTCCATAAATAAATCCGTTAGAATCCCATGACAACGATTAGTTCAAAATTGAACCTCTCGTCATCATGGGATCTGATGAAACCATGATAAAAACAAACATTGAAAAGATACAAATAAAACTAAGTAATTGATATGTAATGATGTCTTTTTTCTGTCCCCCAAGATGTGTATTTATAGCCTCAATTTGCCTCTCCATCAAGCAATTGCCGTTTTAGAGTTGGAATAGGAGTATGGCAATTTCCGTTCTTGAATGAGAATAGAATTGCAAATTCCATGTGTAGATCTGATTCTGGAATGTTCTAGCCGCCTAGAGCAATTACCATACTTATTAGAAGTAGGAATTCTGGCAATTTCCTGTTTAGAATTGAATTCTGGCAATTTTTGTTGATTTTGTTTTGAAGGAAAATTCTCTTCAATATTCTGGACTCCGGACCACCTTAGAATGATAGAAAATTCCGTTATCTTCGCGTGGGCAGTTGAATCGTCCAAAACGGACTTGTAGAACTCAAGATATGGCCAAACAAAATCAGAAATTCTGGCTAATTTTTCACCCGCTGACTGCTACTGTTCATGCGCATCAGTTACTGTTCATGCACGTCCATTACTGTTCATGCGCGTCCGTTACTGTTCATTTCGCTGATTTTGCTAATTTTGCTTTATTTTCTTCGTTTTAACTCCGATTTTCATTCCGTTTCTTCCGGCTCTCTCGCAATTTGTGTTAACATATAATATAAGATCCATATAAGGCCTCCCTCTAACACCTTAAGGTTTTAGATGAGTTGGTTACTTAACGTGGTATCAGAGCTCAGGCACGCAGAGGTCCCAGGTTCGATTCTCTGCGACCCCCAATATTCTCAATATTTAATATGGACACGAAGGCAAGTTATGCTCCAAAGATGAGCGTCCGTGATCCACTCTTCGACCCAAAAATGGGCTTTCGAGTGAGGGGGGGTGTTAACATATAATATAAGATCCATATAAGGCCTCCCTCTAACACCTTAAGGTTTTAGATGAGTTTGTTACTTAACAATTTGATGTACTGTTATTCTTTAAGCTCAAAACCCACCATTTAAGCATGGAAAACATCATCCCACATCCGACTCTTATTCCTGCACAAATTCACTAAAAACACATCAAAAATACCACATACTTGAGTTCAAGTGATCAATTCAAACCGATACGAAGCATTCTAAGTGGATATAACATCCACTTATCAATAAACAAACACCAATAGCTAAAAGCAACAAAACGTACCATCAAAGTAACAGCAAGGCAGGAAGCATCTGCTCCTCACCTTCCTCCCAATTTTACTCAGCCACCTCCTCCTACTTATTCTCTGCCCAATGCTCTTTTCCACCACCCTCTGATGCCTTTTCCATTAAAAATCCAGTGAAGAAGAAATGACAGTACGGATATAATTCAAAAGCACTTTGCATCTTTTCCATTCATCTTCTCATACCAGCAGCTTCATTAACTTTCAAGTCCAAAATTCCGAGTGCCAAAAAGAGCCTCAACATTTTCAGGGTCCAGTTGCAGGGCCCTCTTGTACAACTCCAGAGTCTCCAAATATTTTCAACGGCTGTATTGGAACATGTTCCCAGTGCGACATTTTATCAAACTCAGACGTCATATGATGAATTTCCCACAAGAAACATACATACGATGGAATGGGCAGAGAACGAATGGATCTGATAAGCGGAATGAACATCATGGTGTTCTCAATTAGTGCAAAAACTGACTTATATGATGATGTTTAAACAAACAAACTTAATTTGCCAAGCCACTCTTCTCAGCACAACTTGAAAGTTTGCACCTTTAAAGCCCTCTCTCAAAAATAGGGTTTCGATGTTCTTCAGCTTTTAGCAATTTTCTCGTTTGGGTTCGATTTAAGCGAGCCAACTCGGTTAATACCGAGTTCTAGATCTAACTCGGTCAACAGAAAAATGAGCTCCGGTCAGATTATGATAACGAACAGAACCATCAAGATGGAGAATAGCCACGCTAGTATTGTCCTTCTCAAACAAATGGGCTTCAACATTGACTGGATTCCGAGTCACCCGAGTTACCTGAGTTTTAGATCTAACTCGAAGTTTTCAAATTGTTTATCAGTTCGGACGTTTGGTGTTGTGTTTTATGAAACTGGTGAAGATTGTGAAGTCTGTGTGTAGAGTTTTATAGAAGAAAAAGATGGCGGCTTCTATTTTAATTTAGGGTTTTCTACAGAAAAAAAAGAAAAAGAAAAAAGGATGTGGGATTAGATAGATGGTGGGTTTTGTAGGTAGACAATGGTGGAGAATCAGAGGCAGATAGTATTATCTAGGCTTTGGTTGTGTAAAAGCTGAGTCAACTGGGTCACCCCGAGTTCTAATAGATCTGACCCAACAACAAAGAAATCATATTTTTATTTTTGAATCCCTCGAGAATCGAAAGCTCTGATACCATGATAACAAACATATGATTATATATATGTTTGTTTATGTGTGTAATTATTTAGGAATAAAGATGATCATACGGCATCTACATAAACAGTCGCGTCGAACAAACAAAATACAGAAACAATCAATGATTAATCCATGCTTGGAGATGGAATCACGCGATTTGTTTAAGATGATATTTACAGTACCCGCTTCGCCACTTCTGCCACAACCAGTTTGAGCTACCGACCGTAAATGCAAAACCCTAAGCACTTTCATCACTAAATCAAACGCCAAACTCACACAAATCGGTGAGAACCAACAAAACTCGCACAAAAACGATGAGACACCCAAATAAACCGATATTACAACTTCCAAAATAAAATTACAAATTACAAATTCAAACTGAGAAACAAAATACAAACTAAACTAAAATCGATCCGAGACAAAATCGGAAAAGGCTTAAAGACCTTAGATCCGATGAAATAAGAAAAAGCAAAAACGATAAGAATGAAAAGAAATTATAGCTAAATTTTATTTGGAGGGCCTCATTAAAAACCTATTGAAGAAAAAGAGTACCCTTTTATTCACGAAGATGACCTTTAACCGACTCTCATCAGGCTAATCGGACTTGGCAGGGGCTGCAGAAGAAAGCAGAAGAAGAAAATGAGGGGGGCGGTGGCCTTAAGTTGTAGTAATGTGACTAATTAAGGTTATTAATCCTCATAACTAGGGATGGAAAACGGATAATACGGATACGGATACTGCTATATCCGAAACCGGATCCGTTTTTTAAAACCATATCCGTATCCGTATTCGAATTCGGGAATATCCGAAAAAAATTATCCGAATCCGAATCCGGCAAATATTATCCGAATACGGATAATATCCGGATCCGAATCCGTTTTGCAGAAAAATGATTTTTTTTTTGTGAAATTTGCATTATTATAAAAACATGCATATTTTGCAAAAAAAAAACAGGCATATTAAAGGGATACTCGGTTCTAATTTATAAAATACAAAAACCATATACATTAGTCTTTACTCTTTAGATTTTAGAAATTAGAATAGATGATCTGAATATCTGATGAAGTATGTGTATTTAAATTAAAATAAATATAAAATAAATTTTAAGAGTAAATGATAAAAAATTAAAAATATATTAAAAATATATTATATATAATTACTTTCGGATACGGATATTTTCGGATACGGATGTACCTATATCCATATTCGTATCCTAAACTCTCGGATTCAGATACGGATAATATCCGTTTGATTCCGGATACGGATAATATCCGCTTTTTTCCGAATACGAATACAGATATTTCGGACGGATATCGGATTTTTCGGATTTTTTTTCCAGCCCTACTCGTAACGCTCTACTTGTTCATACTGTATTTTTTATTCCCCTTGCAGGATATTAAAGTTTATGAGAACAATTGTTATACACTTGTTAAGAGTGCGGATGATATATATTGTTTTCGTCCAAATCATTGCGTAATAATAAATTAATAGTTAATTTTACAGCAAGTGAAAGTCCAGTAATCGCTAATCTAAACAAACGTTTAGTAAAGCAGTTGAGGTAGCTTAGTTGGTTGAGCTTACCTCTAGTCGATTCAGAGATTCTGGGTTCGATACTCGCTTACCACGAGATTTGTCAATGAACAGATACTCATTGTAAAAGGCTATAAGCTAAAATATTCAAAAAAAAAAAAAAAAAAAACAAACAAACGTTTAGTACAACAAATGACTAGACGCTTTCAACGATGACTAGACTCATGATATTTATTGTTCTCACCCAAATCGTTTCGTAATAATAAAGTAATGGTTAATTTTATAGGAAGTGAAAGTCGAATATCCACTAATCTAAGTTCTAACAGACGTTCATTACAACAAATGACACGCCGCTTTCAATGGTGACTCTCATAACAAAGAAGGCCTGTCCCTCACAACTAGAGCCGGCCAAACGGGCGGTTCGGCCCGGCATGCACGCGAATAATTCGTGAGAAAAACCGTTCGGCCCGTCACTGTAAGAATAACGAGCCGACCCGTTCAGCACGCGAAAATCAACGTGCCGTGCACGAGTCGATTATCTGTGAACCGTAGCCCGTTCGGGCCGGCACGTGGAAGCCCGTGGCGATAATAAAAGGGTTTTTTTAACAATATATCCCAATTTAAAACATGGTTTGCAAATATGTCCTATATATATTTGAAATTTCAAATCTGTCCTAAAATCAGTTTTTCATTCAAATTTTAACAGAAAATGACCATTGTACCCTTTTTAATCAAATTTATTTTATAATATAATGTCTCATAAAAACATGATTTGATTAATTTAAATTATAAATTTTAATATTTTATTTGGTTAAGGGTGCCCCTGGCGGGGCCAGTGTAAGAAAATAAAACAAAAAAATATTTATTTTATGGTTATAATTAAAAAAACGCTCCTGACGGGTCCTGTATTAAAAAATAAAATTTTTTTTAGTTACTAGAATTTAAAAATTGTAGTATACTTATAATAATAAGTAATTAATAGAAAAGGGTATATTGGTCTCTATAAAACTTAAAAACTAATAATGGGACATATAATTAATAAATCAATATGATGGGACATATTCTTAAAGTGATCTATTAATTTGGGACATATTATACAAATTCTCATAATAAAAAGACGGCACGTTCGGCACGTCAGTTCAGCACGCCAATTCTAAATATTCTCTGATCAAATTCACGCGATTTATTCTAAATAATACTTGTATTTTAAAATTTTCAATCGATCATCAAAATATATACCTAATTTTAAAAGTTTGTTTTAATTCACAAATCAGTGATCATATTTTTAATTTTACAAATATTAAATTTCAAATCCAACAATATCATATGACAAAAGTTGTAAGTTAATTAATTAAATATAATTTTGATTATACATAAACACCTAAATATTATCAAAGAAAAAAGGTATCTAATTTAAGTTTTAGTCAAAAATGACAGAATTACAATTATCAAAATTTATTGTGTTTGAAATTCTAATTATGTTAACAATTTTTTAATTATCAATAACTTTTAAAATAATACACCATTTTAAAACCATTTAGAATTACAATTTTTTTTAAAAGCACGGCACGTTCATGAAAAGCACGGCACGTTCAGGTCTTTTGTATTTTTTTGTTTTTTTTTGCTAAATGGCTTTTACCTTTTGTATTATTGTATTACCATTTTTAATTGAAAAACACGTTCACAGTCATTGAAAAGCACGGCACGTTGACACGCCAACGGTTACTGGGTCTGGTATGGGTACTGCTCTCTTTGCACTGTACTTCCAACGGCTCCTGCAACGGCTAGTTCCAACTCCAACGGCTCTAACTCTAACCTCTATAAATATCACACCACACCACTCCAAAACCTCACTGCATTCTTAATCTCTCTATCTCTATTCTTAATCTCTCTGCACTGGTCTCTCACTCTCTCTGTTCTTAGTCTCTGTCCGGTGAGCTTTCAATTTTCGGCTAATTTCCGTCCTCTTTCCCGCTTTTTATTTCAATATAATTGTATTATTTTTATTTTCTTAAAAATTCGAAAGATTTTAATATGAAATAAAATTAGATGAAAAAAGTTACAAATTCAAAACATTTTAATTCGAAACGTTTCATATTTTGAGAATATTAAAAGTAAATATTAAATATTAAATTACTGAATTTATAATAATCTAATGTAATCAACATATATTTCACTAAAAACTAATTTCCATTTGAATTATTTAAGGTCCACTCGTGACAATTAAAGAATTAAAGAGACAGTCAAAAAGTGTAAATGTAATAATAAGAAGTATGGTATTTAATAGTAAAGAAATAACAAAACAGGAAGTAAACATGATGATTAAAAGCACGTTCATTCACGGGTTGTAAAAGCATGTCAAAAACACGCCAGAAGCTCGTTAAAAAAATTTGAATTTTCTATAAAAAAAAAGAAGAAAAAAAACCCGCCAAACCCGCCAAACCCACGTGCCATTCATGGATTGTACAGTTGAAGGACCGGCACGGCACGTCCAAACCATGCGTGCGTGCCCGTGCCTGGTTTCATTCAGCACGGCACGTGGCCAACCCGGCACGGCACGCACGGCTGGCCACCTCTACTCACAACCCAACAAAACACTGGTAATTGCAGAAAGAAAGTAATATAGTACAGTAAGTAATGCAAACAAAAAAATTATAGACAATACATACATGGACACATTTAAATCTTGTTTTATATAGTCAAGAAAACATATAGTCCAAACTTCGATATCATGAGATTCCATGTAAATTTTTGTCTCTAACCTAAATGATCAAAAATCTAATCTTCAACACGAACTCAGAATATCTAATTTTCACCAACCAATTCATATAACTAACTAAAAGTCAATACTTACAACTACAAGGTTCTCAAAAGTTGTAACGTCAAGATATATAATAACAAGATAAAGAGAGTTCACTCAAAAAGACACATTTTATTTTTATAGTAGTTCATATGATGTTTTTTTAGTATAAGAGGATAAGGAATTGATGGGATGAGTATTGGCCGCTAGGCCATCCTAATATAGAGAAATGCTTAGGAAGCAAAACTTGCATATATGACTAGTATTTAGGAGATGGAGTTAAATTAAAGCCCTTCTCTTCCATATAATCAGTGCCATTGCTGTTATTGTGATACCTGCAAAGCACCTTGCACTTGACCACATTGCCATAAACATAGAAGCCTGGCACAACCATGATCCGAACCATTGCCGGAACCAATCTCCGAGCCTTGTCTCCGACCATATCCTCCATATAAATTGAATCAAACTTCGCTTCTTTATCTACTCTAAAAATTGGTAAGCTTGGGTGCACCGAATTAGCCAAAAGATGCACCAACCATACAGCCTTCGAGGCACCAAAGAAGGCTTGTAAAAGTGGTTCGGGCCATGCACGGTTCCACCCCAACATTGCCACAATTTCACTCATTTTCCTGTCACAGAACTTGCTAAACTCTTCACTGAAATGCTTAGTCCCCTTGTTCAATACATCATCCCATTCCAAACTCTGCAACCGACTAAATGAGGTAAAATTCGCCTCACACCGATCAATCGGGTTCAATATAGGGTTCGCTGAACCCTTTTGAAACCCAATTGACTCAAAATCTTCGAAAAAAGACTTGTTTAACAAAGCTTCAATACAAGTCATCAACTCTTTCGGATTTCTAGACAATGAAATCTTGATGTCGTAAGGTTGAAGTGATGACGAAATTCGATCATAAACTTTAGTCCCCATTCGACGCAATTGCAGTGTCAAAGACCTGGCCAAGAACCTAACTGTTGACCTAGCCTCTGAAACCGATACCAAAAAATTCTCAACAACCTTATCCTGGTCGCCAATCACCACACTCTCATGCGGCACAGACACGAGTTTATTTGTCGGTGACGATACTGGCACCGACACGACCGCTACATTATTGCACTCATCAAGCCCTGATTTCAAATTATGACA
Organism: Saposhnikovia divaricata; assembly: GCA_036435485.1. NCBI lineage: Eukaryota > Viridiplantae > Streptophyta > Magnoliopsida > Apiales > Apiaceae > Saposhnikovia > Saposhnikovia divaricata. The sequence continues at coordinate 212,899,241 of CM071597.1, read as the reverse complement.
ATAAATTTCAAGCTTATTTAATTTTTTCTCGATCTCGGACATATTACGTTTCAGCTTCAAAGCTTCTTGCACAGCTTCATCCCGCTTTTGAGTAGCATCAATGAGTTTATTCGAAAGCTCCATCGCCACAATCCTCCACTGTTCCTCCCTGCTAGTAACCGGAACCGCAGTGGATGATCCATCATTCAAAATTCTTGGACTTTTTTTCACCAAAGAACCGAATAAAGACTTGAAAATACCATTTGGACTTGCCAAAGCCTGTCTATTAATTCCAGTATTATCCAACGGAACTACAGAAATATTCTTGTCACGGTTGCTTGGACGGCACTTATTGCAAGACACTCCACGGTCATCGACAGAACTCGAGACTGAGTCACTGCCTGTACTTGGCATTTTCCGGTGAGATGGCTTAGGCTTATAATTAGAATATTGATCCATTGGTGTAGATTTCATTGAACTGGTGCGGTCTTGAGATTCTTCATCTTCGTTTCCTTCTCTATCGCATTCCATAATCTGTAATCAAAACAAAAACACCCACAAGTTACATATCTACATGGGTAATTTCAATATTTTAAAACGTATAACGGTGACAGGTGATTATTAATACAACTCTTTTTAAAATTGTAGGCTAAGATAATTTGTAGTAGAACACGAACAAAACATTAAAACAGCATAAACATAAACACATAGATCTCTATGTAGAGAGGAGCAACTTACAGGGGTGAAGGAGTGAGGACGAAGAGGAGAGAAAGAGGGGACTGAAGAAGAGGAAGGAGCCATAGAGTTTCTTCAACATCAGATATACACATAAACAAATAGGTATATTGTACTATATATTTTTCATCGACCGTATATAGATTGTATTTTATGTTATAATTTAAAGACCGATCCCAAAAAATGAAATAACACTTTGATTGTGGACAATATAAATGGGACGGAAGGAGTAAAGGTAAGAGATTAATAGTATGACAAGAAATATATGTAAAAATGTCGAGAGATTGATTTTTTTTACCATGCATTAAGGGTAGTTGCTAGTTGCTAGAGTTTACAGATGGTATCGCTATAAAAACGGTTGGATGTTTGTCAGTTCATAATAAAGAGGGAGGGTGCTTGTTGAACTGTCTGATGTATGAATAAATAGCATAGCGTTACCCACCTCCATTCTTTCAGTATTTATGGTAGCAGATCAGTCATGGAGTTATTTAGGGTCACGGATACACAATGGAGACGGGTCAACTTAATTTACCATGTGTTACGTTAGCTTGTTGATTTTCTTGCATCTTTCTCAAAATGTAGAATTGATGTTCATCTTAATCTAGAACCTTTTTTTTTTTTTTTGGATATTACGTATTGTATAATTTTTCCAAAAATGTTAAAAATTTCATATATTATCTGCAAAAAAAATGTTACTTGTAAAAAGTGATTAAGTATTTACATGTCAATACTTAATCACTTTTTTTTTTATAAAAAAAAGAAAAACTTAATTACTTTCAATTTTATATACTAACTTATAATCCGTGCAGCGCACGGCTTCTTTCCTAATATCTTTAATTAAATTAATATTTTTTAATATTTTTTAATATTTATTTGTTATTAATTTACATATCAAATTGTTGTTAAAAAATTGATATATATAATATTTTACACGTTCAATTTACTATGTGTTTTATCTTGAATTCTTAAAACTTGATTTGGACGCTTTTACCACCCATGTGAAATTAACAAAATAATCTTTAATTTGGTGATGATTTAATAATTATTTTCTAATTAAAACTACCAATAAATAAAAAAGAGAAGAAATTGACGATTTTTACGTTAAAAAATTTATATATGTAACTAATAATAAGTTGATTTTTGACTTTTTTGTTACATCTTGTTGTCACCTGATTTTTTTTCAAAATTAACGTAAATTATATGCACATATGAAGTACAAAAGACAAACATGAATTTTTGTTTTGGATCTGAACTATTTAGTAGTTAAATTCATGTTTGATTTGGATTGTTTTCCGAAAGCCAGTGCGTAGTAGTTTACTATAGAATAGATGATGGTTGCTTCGTGCTTATACTCGCAATATTTCAATGCTATTTTGCAAACTAAATTTTTGACATGTACTAATATCAAATTTAACGAATGGTTAATGAGTTTCTAATATTAAATTTAGTAAATGATTAATGAGTTTTGAAAAGTGAATTTTATCATATGTTTTATTAGTATATTTAAAGTTATAAATATTAAATTTAATTATGTTGTTAGTGAGAGTCGAACTATTGACCTATGGTAGTATTCGTTTATTATCTCTCTTACTATTATTATATAATAAGATATAATGAGATAGATTAAAATGTATCTACAATTACTGTAGACTATTATCCTAAAGTTAACTATTAAAATTGAAATAAGAAAATTTTAATTGAATATTTTCATCTATGGGACCAAAAAGAAAAGTTACCAAATTTCTTTTTCAATATGATTAGCATGGAACCGTTATTTTAAAACCCGAAAATTAAAATTAATCATCAATTTGTGAATTTTAAAGTTTTACAACTTCGTGAAATTAGGTATGAAATACGTTTATCACCTATAATTTACTAAAAATATATATATATATATATATATATATATAATTTCTTTAATACTTATATTTTAGCACTATATTATATTTTAAAAGTGAAATTTAGAAACTAAATTTATGTATTGTATTTGTGGCATTGTGAATAAAATTGTCGGAGCAATGTAAATATAATGAGAAGAGAAATGTTCATACCTAAGGTTCTCTTTAAAAATTGATGTGTTATTAGTGGCTGTTTGCCTCTACTTATTTTAAGGACTTAAGAACTTATTTTCGGGTAAAAATTTTATATTTTGAAATTTTCTTTTTATATAAATATTTAATGTATGTTTGAGATTCAATAAGTTGCAAAAATAAGTTGAAAAATAAGTTGGAAAGTTAGGAATCTCTAACTTTGTCTTAAAATAAGTTGACTTATTCTGAAAAAAAGTTCCCTCAAATACCCCCTTAGAAAAAGTGTTGGTGAAAAAAGTTTTATTATAAAAAGTTAAAAACTGTTTGGTAATATTTTTGATATAAATATGTTTTGATGTAAAAATTTTAAAAAATAATGTTTTCAGTGAGGTTTGATGGTAAAACCAGCACTTTCTCCAAAAACAGCTTTTGGATCAAAATCACTTTTCAAAAAAATAGCTTTTAAATTTTACCGAATTCTTTTAACTATTTTCCTTAAAAAAATAATGATTACTGTGTCTCAGTGTCTGTCTGTAATAGTAGTAATACCAAATACACCCCAAGTAAAAAGGATAATGTAGTGCTAGTCACTGTAATTTATTCTTTTGTTTTGAATAACAAAATATATGGTTGGAATCTCGTTTAAAATATTTTTGTACGTCAGCCTTCAGTACTGATCGAAATAATAAACTGGAAATAATTTTAAAATCAAATCATATACCTACTTTACTGCTTTACAGGCACTTCATTACTAAAACCATTTAACACCCACTTCAAAAGAAAAACAATTAACATGTAATTGCACATTTACAATGATTTTGCTTACTACAGCTCACACAAAATATTTACTCCGTACGTACGATATTCGGAGTCATTTTATTGACTTTAATGCGAATAGAATAGAATGACAAAGTCAGGCAGATGTAAGAAATAAATAGGCTGCACCAAAATCACGCGAAATTAGATTCCTGGAATTAATTGCAATACATCAATAATTTTAGCAAAATATATATTTTTTTTTGTCAAAGTTTAAGCAAAATATTTAGTTGTGCGTTTAAATCTGTTTTGAGACCGGTCGGGGAGAGAGCGGTTTGGGCGTGTAACTTGTTTGTCAATAATGATATTATGGTTGTGGGGTAAATGATCAAAATCATTCCTGTTTCAAAATTTTCACTTGGGTTATTAGTTCAAAAATTTTTTTAGTCAAATAGTTGAATACACAAAACATTTCAATTGTGTTTCTGTCGTTAGTTCCGTTAAAAAAACGGACGGAATATTGACGTGGTTGCTGATGTAGCACAACGAAATAATGTTCAATAACTAATTAATCACTCAATTTTGTATCAATTTTCAATTAGGTCATCTATTAATTTTAAATTGAAATTTATAATTTCCAAAATTATAATTTTCATTTTGAATTTCTATTTTAAATTATAATTTCCAAAAATTTTTAACAAAACAACACAATTCCTAATTCGCAGCTTTCCTCTTTCACCAACAATTCAACGACTTGCAATCCATCTCCATCACTGTCCCAACACCTGTAAACCACCTCCAACCGTCATTACCACCTTCACATCTCCTCTTCAAACCTAACCAACACTTAACCGCCACTCCGTCCGGTACCACAACCCACTTTCTCCTTTCCTTCCGTTCAAACCCCCCACCACAGTCTCCCTCTTCAACCTCCCTTCTCCCCTCAATCCGCACTGCCTTTCACCGCATAACACTTCACCGCCCATCCCCTTCCCTCTACAACCGCACCTCTAATCTTCAACCCTTCGTTTCCTCCATTCCCCGCACCTCATCCTCCGACCAAACCCACAACAGCAACACACACCATCGTTCCTCCGCCACCGTTTTCCTTCATCAACAGCTTCCCCTTCGACCTCGAATCCACAGCCGCTGCTTTCTCCTTCTCCCTCCAACCCACCTCCACCATTTTCTCCTCTGCCCTCCTCTCGCGAACAGCAACCACACCTTCATCTCTCATCTCCTCTTCCATTCAACAGCTACATCTTCCCCTTTTAATTCCCTTTCCGTCCCACCCCCTTTCATCTCTCCTCACCTTCAATCACCTCTTTCATCTCTCCTCACCTTCAATCACCTCTGCCTCCACCCATCTTCTTCAACCGCCCTACTTCTCCCTCGATCCAGAGCCGCCCAGCACCACATCTGCTTCAACTTTTTCATACTCCGTTTTAATTCAAATCAACCGAACTCCTCCACCCATCTTAAAAATTAAGGACTGTGTTGTTGAGAGAGAGAAAATAAGAGAGATGGTTATATTAGATTTGTTAAATAAAGTTTATTATATAGTTTAAAGAAATAATATATTAGATTTTAGATAGATGACATTGATGATGATATGGCGTTGAGGTGTAACTAGTGGACAATTGATGTGTAAAAAGTTAACGGATTTCGGTTAAGTCAACGAAAAATTAACGGCAATGAAATATTTTTAATGTAGAATGATCCAATTGAAAGTTATATTGAGTTAAGTAATTCGCCTGAAAGCTTTTTTGGACTGGTGACCCAAGTGAAAGTTTTCGAATAGTACAGTAACGATTTTGGTCATGTACCCTATGGTTGTGTTTGGTTAGAACTGGCGGACATCAAAACTGGCGGACATCTGGAGACCTGCTATGGGAATCAGTATAAAGACTCTAACGACAGGTCTGTATTTGTTTCAGTTTTTCCATAAAGATGATATGCAGTGGATGTTAAATAATGGTCCCTGGCTGTTTGATAATGTCATTTTGGTTACGAGTACGATTCCAAATGGAGGAGATCCCACAAAAGTACCTTTAAATGAGGTTGAATTCTGGGTACAAATATATGATCTACCTTCTAATTTCATGACTGAGGCGGTGGGGAAGCAACTGGGCAATTTCTTTGGAACATTTGTGAAGTATGATACAAGTAATAATGCTAGTTTATGGAGGGAGTACATGAGGTTGAGGATTAAGGTGGATGTAAGGGTGCCATTGAAGAGGAGAAAGAAGATATGCAAGCGAGACAGAACGGAGTTTGTTGTTACGTGCAAGTATGAAAAATTGGGTGAGTTCTGTTTTCGTTGTGGTATTCTTTCTCATACGGAACGTTCGTGTAGAAAGAGGGTTGAAGAGGGAATGGAGGAGGCTGAGAAAGGGTGGGGCAGCTGGTTTAGGGCACCACCGTGTAGGGGGGCGGCGCAAGGGCACAGCAAGTGGCTAAGAGAGGAAAATTAGGAAGGATGGGGCGGGAAAGTAGGCAAAGATAAAGATCAGAATTTTCAAAATTCAATTGCAACGCATTCAGGGGGATTGCAGCGTTATGGAAGGAAGGGAATAGAGGATATTACGGAGGGCAGTAACAGGGGCATTGATATAGGACGAGATAAGGAAGGTAATCAAAATTTAAATAAAAAATATGGGCCTGGGTCACAAGAGTTAGACGGGTTGGTTGTGGAGGAAAGAAAAAGACAAAGAACTGGGCCGGGGGAGGTTATGGACCTGGATAAAGATTACAATTTAAAACAAACAGATTCTGGGCTTTCTAATGTGGATTGCACTGAATCTTCTCCTTTTTTATTGGCTAAGCTTGCGAGGCAAGCTAGCCAGTCACAATGAATTGTTTAAGCTGGAACTGTCGAGGTATAGGCCTTCCCTCGAACATTCAGTTCCTTAAAGAAGTGGTAAGGCAGGAGAGACCTAATTTTATATTTCTGTGTGAGACTAGAGACAATAAAGGTAAGTTGGAGAGAGTGAGAAGAGCTTTGGGGTTTGATGGTTTAATAGCAGTTGATGCAATTGGTAAGAGTGGAGGGCTGGCTTTTTTATGGAGAATTAAGGATCAGGTTGTTCTGTATAGTTTTTCTAAGAATCATATTGACGTTGAAATCAGGGTGGATGATAAAGCGCGGTGGAGGCTAACTGGGTTGTATGGTGAACCAGATAGACAGCTGAGACGAAACACTTGGGAATTGTTAAGAACTTTGGCTAGGGATTCGAATCTCCCTTGGTGCGTTATAGGTGATTTAAACAATGTTTTATCTCAACAAGACAAGGTTGGTGGGGGCTCCATATCCAAATTGGCTGTTGGATGGATTTAATGAAGTAGTATCTGAGTTAGGGCTGATCGATCTTGAGTTAGTTGGTCATCAGTTCACTTGGGAAAGGGGAAGAGATACGGATGCTTGGATTGAAGTTAGGTTGGACAGAGCCTTGACAACAGCTTCGTGGTTACAGATGTTTCCAACGGTTAAACTCTATAACTTAGAGGGATCAACTTCGGACCATAACCCAATTTTATTGGTTCCAGAAACGTCCACAATGAAGAGGATTCAAAGGATTTTCAGGTTTGAAAACGCGTGGTTATCTGAGCCAATGTGTAGACAGGTGGTGATGGATTGCTGGGAATCGATGGTTGACAAGGATATTCAGTTGAAGATTCGATATTGCGGGGAGAATCTGCAAAAGTGGGGAAAGGAGATAACTGGGAAATTTAGTGCTCGTATAAAGGCTTGTAAAGCAGAGATGAAAAATTTAAGAAATTGCAGAGATGTAATCTCAGTTCAGAAGTATAAGGAGTGGAAGGGTATGTTGATTCGTATCCTTGAACAAAAGGAGATTTTTTGGCGGCAACGGGCTAAGCAACTCTGGTTACATTCGGGGGACAAGAATAGTAGATACTTTCATGCTTCTGCATCAGCTCGAAGAAGAACGAACCAAATCACTCGGCTAAAAAATAGTGAAGGTCAGTGGACTAGTTGGGATGATGGCTTGGCTGATCACATTTTGGAACATTTCACGCACTTGTTCACAGCAACTCGTACGAACTGGCATGAGGTAGTGGATTGTATTGATGCTAAAATAACTGATATCCAAAATGCAGAGTTACTTCAGGAGGTTACAGAGGAAGAAATTAAAACAGCACTTTTTCAAATGGATCCGGATAAATCACCGGGCCCTGACGGCATGACGCCAGCCTTCTATCAACGTCATTGGTCGATTGTTGGCAAAGATGTGGTTAGGTTGGTGAAGAAGTTTTTTCAAGAAGGGAGCCTTCCTGATGGTTTAAACGACACAAATGTAGTGCTCATTCCGAAAAAAAAGAGCCCGAGCTATGTTGGTGAGTTAAGACCTATTTCGTTATGTAACGTCTTGGTCAAAATAATCACTAAAGTTTTGGCTAACCGTATGAAATACATGTTGGATGGAGTAGTGGCTGAAAATCAGAGTGCTTTTATTCCGGGAAGATTAATTACGGACAATGTTATGGTTGGGTATGAAATGGTGCACTACTTGAAGAGGAAGAGACGGGGAAAGAAAGGGTTTATGGCTCTGAAAATAGACATGAGTAAGGCGTACGATAGAATAGAGTGGGATTTTTTGCGTGCTCTTCTGACTAAACTGGGATTTGCCGACTGGTGGGTGCAGTTAATTCTTCGCTGTGTTACCTCTGTGAAGTATAATATAGTTCATGGAGTTCATACAATGGGGCCAGTTGTTCCATCTAGGGGTCTGAGACAAGGGGATCCACTGTCCCCCTATCTTTTTATTCTTTGTGCGGAGGGGCTTTCGGCTTTGCTGTGTAAGTATGAGAAGCAGCATCTTATTCACGGGGTGCAAGTGTGTCGAAATGCCCCTCGGATAAATCACCTTCTTTTCGCTGATGATAGTTACCTGTTCAGTACAGCTACGGAATCAGTCGCTTTGAACATGTTGGATCTGTTGCAAACATATGAAGAGGCCTCAGGTCAGCAGGTGAACCTTGCGAAATCCTCAATTATATTCAGTACTAATGTTGATAGAGAGAATAGAGATAAAGTGTGCCAGGTGCTGCAGATGAATGAGGCAGGGGAGGAGACGAAGTACTTAGGTTTGCCGAATATGATAGGAAGAAATAAAAGCAGGGCTTTTGCTTATCTCAAAGACAAAATGATGCAACGTATGTGCTCATGGAAGGAAAGTTGGATTAATCAAGCTGGTAGGGAAGTTTTGATAAAAAGTGTGGCCCAAGCTATTCCTATATATGCTATGAGTTTGTTCTTGCTTCCTGTGGAAATAACTAAAGACTTTGAGAGAAAGATTTCGAGATTTTGGTGGGGGTCTAAAGAATCTGGCAAAACAGGAATTCATTGGATGAATTACGAGAAGTTGAGCAAGCACAAGGTTCATGGTGGATTAAGCTTCAGAGACTTCAACAGTTTTAACCTTGCTCTTCTCGGAAAACAAGGTTGGAGATTCATAATTGAGCCTAATAGATTATCGAGTAAACTCTATAAAGCTAAATATTTTGCAGATTGTCAATTCCTAGAATCAAAGCTAGGCAATAATCCAAGCTTTATTTGGAGAAGTATTTGGGAGGCTAAACATGTGGTAAGTGCAGGGGTTCGTTGGAAAGTGGGGAATGGAAAAGATATTACTATTCTGAACCAACCATGGCTTCAGGATGTAACACACCCATGTATCATGACTGAGTTGCAGGGTTTAAATAATGCTACGGTACATTCTCTCAGGACGATGGATGGCCAGCAATGGGATATGGAGATCTTGCAGGATTTGTTCAATCAGCGTGATCAGGAATGCATCTATAATACCTGTTATGGAGGAGTTAATGAAAAAGATGTTCTGTACTGGAATGAGGAAGTGTCTGGGGTTTATACAGTTCGAAGTGCTTATCGATTGATTTGTGCTCAAAAGGAAACAGGTGCTTCAGTTGATAGTAGTGTGCTATGGAAATTGCTTTGGAGAATTAAAGCACCCCCAAAGGTGTTAAATCTTATATGGCGAGCTTTAAACCAGTGCCTTCCAACGTGTGCTAATTTGCAGGTGAAAAGAGTTCATGTCTCAGCTTTGTGCCCAGTTTGCCATGGAGAAGAGGAGACAGTAATGCATGCGATGGTAAGCTGCCCTTTTGCTAATCAATGCTGGAGACAGAGAGGAGCGTTTTATCAGATCAGAGAAAATGGTTCGTTTAACAGATGGCTTCAGCATATGCTCGACAAGACAAAGAAAGAGGACCACGGGGAGATAGTCACCCTGTGTTGGAGTATATGGCAGTCCAGGAACCAGATGGTTTGGAACAATAAGAAGAGTTCAGTGAATAATGTTGTTTTTTTGGCTAAGCAATATCTTACAGATTGGAAAGCAGCCCAAGTGTGTTCGACAAAGGCTCTGTACAGGGATATAATTCCAGGTGACGGAGCAATTTCTTGGGTGAAGCCTTATCAGAATATAGTTAAGATATCTGTCGATGCAGCCTTGTTTGCTGAGTACTCTAAACATGGGATAGGGATGTTAGCCAGGGATGATGAGGGACAGGTTATTCAGGGCCGATCGAAGGTGTATGAGGGACTGGTTAGGCCGGAGCTAGCAGAGGTGATGGCGGTAAAGGAGGCCTTGAGCTGGGCTAAGGCGAGTGGTTGGTCTCATGTCGTGGTTGAATCAGATTGTCTGGGAGTAGTTCAGGCCATCCGGAGTAAAGTTGCTATGTTGTCTCCATTTGGAAGCATAGTTGCGGAGTGTCATAGTTTACTCGTTGATTTAAACATAGAATTGTTTTTTGTTAAACGGTCTGCCAACATGGCTGCTCACTATATAGCGAGGGAGTCATGTTTATTCCCAGATCGAGTTTTTGACAGGAGGTCTGTTCCTGTTGAACTACAGTCCATTTTAGTGGCTGATTTATTTGAGTAATGCATAAATTTTTTCGTCAAAAAAAAAAATATAATATAAAGGTTTGGACAAAAATGAATATGTTCAGATGAATTATATATAGAGGTTTAGACAAAAATGAATATGTTCAGATGAATTATATCATATATACAATTGACGTAAGAAGGTTTACATGATATGATTTGGTCGTAAGGACACATATGTTATTTCTAAAATATATTATATATATATAATTGGCGTAAGAAGCTTTACGTGGTGTGATTTGATCGTCAGGGGCATATATGTCATTTCCAAAATATTATTAGTACTACATTTTTTAAATAATATTAAATAGAAATTAGAAGTATTATTATATTGTACACCTTATTTCAAAAATTATGAATAGTGTTTTTAGACATTATGTTATAACTTTTCAGAAGAAAATTAATCATATAGAGTATGATAACGTTATTGAGTAAACACAATATAAAAAAATATAAATTTAATAATTTTAAAATTAGAAAATATAAATTTTCAAGCAAAAAAATACAACAATTAAAATATAAAAGTTATGTTAATAAAATGACTATCATCAATTTAATGAAATTTGCAAACATTAATTTTAAGTTTTTAAAAAAATTAGAAAATCAAAAATTTAACATAAAAATTATTAATAATATTTATAAAGCATCCCTGCTCGAGTATAAAATTATTATATTTAAAATAGATAATGGAAAATGTGAATTATCTGCTTTTGATAGAGAAGCAATTCTTCGTAAATTGGAAAATTTGATCAGTAGTTGAAGCTGTTAGAAATATAGTGGGCAAAAAATGAATATATTAAGTTTTTATTTATTTTATATTACAAATTTTGTTTCATTTCTTCTTATTTCATTTATCCCAATCAAAAAATGTAACTGTTACAATCTTAAGTTCTAATTGCAGTAATGTAGTACTATTCAGTAGATATTTTAAACGATTATTTCCGATTTTTAATTTTTATATCTATATATATTATGATGTCTGGAGATCGAAAATATACCAGAACAATTTAAGGTATTTTTCTTGAATTTTAGTTTTTTTGATTTTTTTATTAAAATTCTTTTTCTTACATTAAATAGCTATTAATGACAATTTAATTAGTCATTAATTACACCTATTAAACATATATTAAATTAACTCTATTTAATTTGTTTAAAAATTAACAAACTTTATTTGAATATTATAGTTATTATTTCAATATTAAATACTAATTATATATAGTTATGTTTATTTTTAGGTAAAATGACAAATAACAATTGTTTATACTGCGTTATTTTTTATTCCCTATTCAAGATCATTATAATTTCTTTTCGGATGATTATAGGGTAGACGGCCTTAACTTCTCAAACAATTTTTATAATCATTAATTGTAAAAGTCGTAATAAATTATGGAAGTTCAAGATATTTACTTCATTTCTGGAATACAAACAATACAGACAGATTTTTAATTTTACACATGAATAAATTATATATGAGTTATGATCAAATCGATTAAATTTAACAAATCCAACCATTTATCAGAAGATAAAATCGATAAACAAGCAATAAAACTTCTGTTTCATTATATTTTGTCGAAATAAATTAATAATCTAATTAGAGATAGATGTGTATGAGGATAACCTCAGGTAGTACTGTGAGATTCAAAGCTTTCTAAACATAAATATAAGGGCATTTAAGTAAATTAAAGTGAAGAGAATTAATATTTACAACAGAATTTGTACTGCAAACACATATAACCTCACCTCAGGGAGCCCTAAGGCCATCATCAGGAGCAGTTTTCCCTTCTAATTAAATAATTTTTTACAATATTATTGAATATGTATATTATGAGAGGGGTGTCGGCTTTAATAAACGTTTTTAACCTTAACTTTTCAAGCAATCATTATTATCAATGGTTGTGGAAGTCGTAATAAATCATGAAAGTACATAGATCTTATCTTAATATCTGAAATTTGTATACAAATAATACAGACAAATTTATACTTTTGCACATGAATAAATTACACATGGGTTATGATCAAACTAATTAAATTGAACAAACCCAACCATTTGATCGGAAGATTAAATTGATAAAAAATTTGTACACCCGTTATTTCATTATATTGTGTCAAAATAAATTAATATTCTAATTAAATAAATTTTTATACTATTATTGAACATGCATATTACGAGAGCATATTAAGAGAGGGGTGTCGGCTTGAAAAAATGTTATTAAGTTATATTCAATATTTGTAACTTTTGATCGGAAAGACTAAGTTTATATTGTAATTTTTATTTTTTTTACATGTTTATGATATTTTAAGATTATCAATACTTTAGGTATATAACAAGAGTATTTTTCCAACTAATAATTCATATAAATTGTTTTTAAATCAATTTTTTTATGAAATTCATAAGAGACCAATCAATTTTTATAAGTGATAAAAATAAATTTATCTATTTTCATTATTTTAAAATAAAAATTTATTAAATTGACTGGTTATAATAAAGTAAAAGGACATCAATTAGATTCATTCATAAATAGTAGAAGTTTATTTGGTCCTAAAATTATTAGAAAATAATGCCACGTTTTGATAGCACCAAGTCACCAACAATAGCCTTTTTTTTTTCTTTTTATAATTCCGTATCCGGGTCAACTTTCACACACCTCAACTAATTTAAAGAATTGCTAGCAGAGACGGATACAGGAGGGATCCAAGGGGGTCCTTGGCCCACCCTGAAATCCACCGTTTAACCTATGCATATGTATGGTGCAGCAAGTTTTGTTGCTTGTTGTCCTAGCTCAGGTGGTCTGACTAAGTTTTATGAGTAAAATAGTTGAAGACACGGGTTCAAATCTCTTTCAACTTAGCTTTTTTGCATTAGATTCAAACTATCTCGGTTCAACGCTTCTATACTTCCTGCTGTTGTACTTTTGGTAAAACTTCTGCTTCAAATTTTTCAACATAACATTACTGTCAACTTTTAATTTTTTGCTTAATATTTTGTTGCATTTTATAAATAAGTTATTTAAATTAGTTTTACCTGGCCAAGAACAAAACAATTGATAACATATTATATAACAAAGAACAAAATACTACATGTTTATTAGTTTATTATTTATATTTAAATAAAAAATATTATTGTTTAGCATTGTAAAGAAATTTTTTGGATCTCCCTTAAAAAATGCTCTAAGTCCATTGCTAACACACTCGTACCCATCAAACATAGCAATTTACTTACTTCCATACCTACCAGATATCGAAACTATGACCACGGTCCAACAAACTGTGACATCCTGGCTTAAGTCACCAACAATAGCTATAAATAAACGAATGGTTAGGTTGTGGGCAAGTGGAGTAGTCGATCAGTACAGCTTAAAACTACAGTAATTTATTCAGGAGATTGGTGAGATGCGCAGCCTACCAGTCGAGTATTGTATAACTTCACCTTAAACAAACCCATATTGTTTTTCTTGGACGAAACATTTCCATGCCAACTCGCCGGTAGAGATAAGGACTGGGGACTGCCTTATGCATGTGAACTTATTTAATGCAGACATGAGACAGCTCATCTTCTATACATGCATTTATGTATATCACTAGGATGTGTTGCCCGCTACGCATGGTCGTAGTTTTAATTTTTTTTATATTTTATAAATGATGCTTAATATATATGTTGTTCTTCTGAATTTCTATTTTTTATGTTTTTGTTTTGAATAGTCATATTTGATTTAAATGCATTTTTGTGAAGTTTTGAAGCATTTGTTATGAATGGGGTGAGTTACAAAAGATGTCTCGGCATCGCCTCCGGCGATACCTCGATTTTTATATTTTAATAACTTGTTTTTTTAATTTTTTACACATGTCCATTACACACAAATAGCATTGCAATATGCAAGTTGAATATGAATGAATGGGGGGACAGTAGTAGTAGTGACCTCCGGAGCAACTTCTTCGACTGCAGACATTACATATGGTTCAAATGGGGGAGAGTAGAAGCACATGTACAGTGAAAATGAAGCATATATAATACGTTCATACGGTATATAAATAATAGAATAAAAGTAAAAAATTATTTGTTATGAATTGGGTGAGTTACAAAAGATTCCTCGGCATTGCCTCCGGCGATACCTCGATTTTTATATTAAAAAATATCAAAGTAATATATATATACTATATTTTAATAACTTGTTCTTTTAATTTTTTACACATGTCCATTACACACAAATAGCATTGCAATATGCAAGTTCAATATGAATGAATGGGGGGACAGTAGTAGTAGTGACCTCCGGAGCAACTTCTTCGACTGCAGACATTACATATGGTTCAAATGGTGGAGAGTAGAAGCACATGTACAGTGAAAATGAAGCATATATAATACGTTCATACGGTATATAAATAATAGAATAAAAGTAAAAAATTATTTTTGTAAAAAATAATACGGTATATATACGGTATTATATATGTATAATACGTTTATATGGTATAATACATGTATAATACCATAAAGGAATGGCAAAATACTGTAAATAATAGCGTATATAAAAAATAATACAATATATATACGATATTATACATGTATATACATATATAATACGTTAATACGGTATATAAATAATAGAATAAAAGTAAAAAATTATTTTTGTAAAAAATAATACGATATATATACGGTATTATATATGTATAATACGTTTATATGGTATAATACATGTATAATACCATAAAGGAATGGCAAAATACTGTAAATAATACGGTATATAAAAAATAATACAATATATATACAATATTATACATGTATATACATATATAATACGTTAATACGATATATAAATAATAGAATAAAAGTAAAATTATTTTTGTAAAAAATAATACGGTATATATACGGTATTATATATGTATAATACGTTTATATGGTATAATACATGTATAATACCATAAAGGAATGGCAAAATACTGTAAATAATACGGTATATAAAAAATAATACAATATATATACGATATTATACATGTATATACATATATAATACGTTAATACGGTATATAAATAATAGAATAAAAGTAAAAAATTATTTTTGTAAAAAATAATACGGTATATATACGGTATTATATATGTATAATACATTTATATGGTATAATACATGTATAATACTATAAAGGAATGGCAAAATACTGTAAATGTTTAAAAAGTAGAAGGGCATTTCAGTCTTTAAACACTAAAAAAGCCTTCAGCTTTTATATATTAAGTAGATAAAATATATGAGCCTGGATCCTCTCCCCCCTTCTCCATTTCCCCTTCTGTGTCCCTGTATAAAAAGAGTGTCCCTGGCGGGCCCCTTTATTAAAAATTTTTATTTTTATTTTTTAATACAGGGGCCCCGCCAGGGGCCCTCTTTTAATTAATAATATATTATAATATATGTCAGCAGTATATTATCCGTTTTTAATTAATAATAATATTAAAGGTAAGTCTCTATTTTTTTTCATTATAATATATTATAATATATGTCAGCAGTATATTACTTATTTTTTTAAAACATTTAATTTTATATATAAATATGTCATAAAATTTGGATATTAGGAATTACGATTTCAGTAAATCAAAACGAATATATAAGCTCAAGAGGATATATAATAAATTTACGAAATTTAAAATTCTAAATTTCAAATAAAATATGATAAATGATAGGGCAAAACAACTCAATCAAAATAACACATACTTCATAATATATAGAGTTTTAATTAACGACATCTAAGATCACCATTCCTCTCGGTTCCCACTGCAATTGCTTTATTGGATATCCCCACCAGCACATAATCATCTTCTTGGCATCAATTCCCTTTGCTTGTTACCATTCTTCCAACATCGCGGAACAATAGCCACATCTCAGTTTCCTAAAATAATCACAATCAATGTGTTGTGCCCAAAATCCGTATTGGGCATAATTTAAAGCCCACTAGAGTTATGGGCTCGAGTCATGAAGATATGGGAAGATAGACTGGCTAAGGAATGATTGAGTTGGTCCAACATGCGAACTGGAAAATAGAATTCCGACATCTGGTTCAGGGTCTGCTCATGTAGGGGTACAAGTATTCGAACCTCAGATAAGGATACTGCTGTGTGGAGGCTTGATAGGGGTTCGCCAGGGCGGTAGGCTTTCAGGCAGGGGTACGTGCACGTACCCCAACAGTTTCCAGAAAATGGACCAATAATCCCGCAACCTCCTAGATTATAGGAAATCGGATAAGAGATGCCCTACCCACTTAATTGATACCTCCTAAACATTAGGAACGGCCCAGCAGCAAAGGTTATCGTGGATAAACGTTATACATACGTGAGATATGTATATATGCATATATATATATATATATATATATATATATATATACTATCCTATAACCCGTGCGATGCACGATTGCCTGTAAACTGTTTAATTATATTTCGTTAAAATTTTAAGTTGTATATATGTTTTTATTATTAAAATATTTTTTGAATTTTATAAATTTCATGAATATAAATATTATTCTAATTATGTATTTTAATTATTACTTTCAAATACAGATATATATATATATATATATATATATAAATATTACATAAATATAATTTTTTTAACTTTTATTTAGTAGAAAGAGTGAAATTTATCTAATCATGTAGACCTTTTTCCGATTTTTACATAAAATTTTTTATATTATAAGTGTTTTCCAGATTTTATGTAATTTTTAACTATATAATTTATAACTCGTGTGATGCACAGATGTTTTTTTAATAATTTTTATCTTATTACTCATATTTTCATATACATATATATATATATATATATATATATATATATATAATTAGTAGGAAAAAAAATTATTTACGTTAATAAAATATCATAATACATTTTTGATAGTATTTTAAACGATAATATTTTAATTTTTAACTATAATATGTTATTGACGGGAAATTTTGGGAGTAGCTTATAAGATTATATAAATGTATAATAATACTTTATTAAAAAAATAATAAATTTTTTTCATTATAATATGATATTAACGGGAATAGAACCTCAAACTCTTAAAAATAGTTTATAAAATAATATATATGTTTAATAAAGATATGTTGGTGGGATTTGCACTTAACCCATGAGAATATTTTAAATATTAAAAAAAGAATATTTTTCTAGTATTAGATCCAACGATTTTCACTAATCTATCTCAAAATCTAACGGTTGCTATTGAGTGTACCAAAAAAGTGTACATTTTAAATATTTTTATCTTAATATTTTTATTTGATTATTTATAATTTTAATATTTGCTAATTAATTGGCAATAATATAAATTATAAAAAATAATAAAATATGATTATACGTTTTTGATAATATTTTAATTGATAGTCTTTTTCTTGTATATTGGAAATAGATAAATAACTGTTAAATTTAATTTGTTCTCACGAATGCCACAAAGTACATGCAAATTGCGAGGATCAAGGCCAGGACCTTGATCAAGGTCATAAAATGTTGGTAGGAGAATTGTTGCCAGTGGTCGAGGCGGATGAAGAATATAAAATTGCTGTTGAGAGAAGATTTCAGAGTAGTTTAGAAGCCTTAGAAGAGTTGGAAGTGGGTTAGAAGTGCAACTGTATTATGAATTTTAATCGGAAAGGTGTTGTATTTTATTTTCATTTTTTTTAATTTTTGAATGAAAGTTTATAATATAATATAAAAGTATAAAAACAGTTTTTTTTATTATTATATCCAACGGTTCTCATTAATCTATCTTAAAATCCAATGGTTGATATTGAGTGTACCAAATAAGTGACCAAACTACCAACCAACCAAATAGAGGCTGTTTTGCTTATAATATATATATATATATATATATATATATATATATATATATATATATATATATATATGGAGATATATCATAAGAACTTGAGGATAATCATGGATGAAGGATGGAATAACAGCTGGATAACTACATCAGTTGGGATAAACGATAAAAATAGGTTTGTTATGGAGGATTAGGGTTATCAAATCGTGGGTAAATATCGATAACTACATATAGACTTGATCTCTTATAAATATAAGAGTATGTAGGCAATTTGTGAGGGGGGAGACACATACACACGCCTCTAACGTGAGTTCTGGGCATCTACTTCGATTGGGTAGGATTTACTCAATCACCATAGCTCAAAATCCTTGCAAACTCAGTCCAAACACAACCATAATCATCTCTCGGTTTAAGGTATTTAAGCCCCGAATTTGGCCCATAAACCCATTTTTGTGGCCAAGATTCACATGGATTTTTCGTTCATCCCGCAACTACCTCCAAGAAGTGTCGTACCAAATTTCCCTCACAACATTTTTGGCGCTAAAAGAAGGGGGACTTTGGTTAATCTCTAGAGGGAAGAGATGTCTCGAGATTCTGGTGACATGCGTACACCGGAGGATGAATGGAATGATTAGGAAGGAGAACACGGTGATAGAGTCACGAATCAAGAACTCTGTGAGAAGATTAAAAAGATGGAGAAGAAAATAAGCACTTTGGAAAAGAAATCCGAAAAGTTGAAAAAGTGGAAGCAAAAGCATGGATCTACAGATCGAAAAGTTAAAAAGAAAGTGGTTACACCAACTCAGTTAGATTTTGACAGTGATGTTGATGGGTCAGAGAAGGAGACTTTAAAAAAGGATTTTTCCGATGTGGAAACTTACCAAACCAACCCAGATAGGGAAGACGGGGAAGAGGAGGTCCAGAAGTCACAGGGTTCACCCACGCGTAGCCTGAGCATTTTTGACAGGTTGGGCAATAAGCTGAACAGTAAAGACTTGCACCATAAACTGGATGGAAGAACGGAAAGACAGACAAGAAAGACTCAAGACGAGAGGTCTCAATCAAAGGGGTCTCAAAGTTATAGAAGGGATAATTCTGGCTCCAAGTCTGGGAGAATCTCTAAAGAGGGCGAAGACGAGCGAAGCTACAGCTCCCAGCTTAACCCCGAACTTGATGGGGATTCAACTGAAGAAGCTAGTGAAGATGGGAGTCAGTTCACAGACAGCGAAAATGAGCATTACAAGGTGAAGGACCTACGTGATGTACTCAAAAAATAAAGGACGGAGAAGTAGTCATTAGAGGGATTAACAGTGGCTTCACCCTTCACGAAAAAGGTGAGGGATTCGCCCTTGCCAACAACCTAACGGGGGGTAGGAGACTTAAGGTTCAATGGAACCATTGACCTAGTGGAGTACCTCAGCCGGTTCAACACTGAAATGGAAGTGTATTAGATTAATGACTTGATGAAGTGTCGTTTGCTGCTGCCACGCTAAGGGACAATGCCCATCAGTGGTTCAAAAGGATACGCCCGAACTCGATACGGTCTTGGCGATAATTGAGTGAACTATTGTAACTCAATTTCGGGCTTCAGTTGCATTCGCACCCCCTTCCAATACTCTAGCAAACATCAAGCAACGAGATAATGAAACCCTTACTAAGTACTTTAAACGATTTAATGGAGAAGTCAGAGGAAGGCAACTGATGAAACCCATAAAAATTTCTTAATTACTGGCGTACGCCCAGGAACCAATTTTTGGAAAGAGTACAGGGGGCAGAGCCTAAAACCTTGGCAGACTTCTATGCCAGGGCTGAAACTCACAAAGTGTGTTAGGAATAATTCATAAGTTGTGATGTTGAGAATAGAATTTTGCTTACACTTCTTGTAAATCCTGATCTTATAAAGGATTTAGTACTTTTTATAGGATATATGCATTAGATAGTAATCTGTAGAGTTTAGTCAAGAACAGTAGTGCATCAAGGACTATATGTCAGGAACTGAGATCAAATCTTGATACGCCAAGTCAAATACCGATGGATGTCGAATCCTAATGCAAGGTGGAATCCTGATATCAGTCGTGTTACTGATGATGTCATTATGGATGCTACAGAAACTGGCAAGTGCTATAAAACAGGATCATTGTTTTGAAGAACAAGCAAGAAGATATAATGAAGAAAAGTATTTTCTATTGATGGAAACTATCAACTGGACGGCAGAATATTGTCATGTATAGATCATTACTTTCTGTTATTAGTTGATAGGTAGCATTATAAATACTCTCTTTATATCATTGTAAAAGAGTGAATTGTGAATTTTAGAGTGCATATCGTGTGAAGCTCTATATAAGGTTTGTATTCGAGAGTTCGAAACAAACAGAGATAGAGATTTGTATTGTCAGCAGCTGCTAAAGGTATTGTACACCTTTGGTAGAGTTTGTATTTGATTTATTTAATACAAACAAAGTTTGATTCATTCGTTTGTTCTTGTCATCTAATCAAGCAAAAACCAGACACGATTATATAACTTGTATTCAACCCCCCTTCTACAAGTTATTCAAGTTAACAATTGGTATCAGAGCAGGTTGATTTCAAATAATCATAAAGATCTGCAATCATGTCTGGTTACAAGGATGGTAATACTAAGATCCCTATGCTCAAGAGAAACGAATATACTCTATGGGAAGTGAAGATGTTGCATCACCTGGAAGCAACAGATCCTGATTATCTTGACAGAATCAGAGATGGGCCTTTTGTTCCAACAAGGCTTGTTCCTCAAGCAACTGTCGAAGGAAAAGTTGTTCCAGAACATACAGCAGAGAAGCCTAAATCTGAATGGACAGATAAGGAAAAGGAGAACGTTCTTAAGGATGCTAAAGTGAGAAACATACTATTCAACAGTCTTGATTATGTTCTCACTAACTATGTTCTCTCTTGTAAAACTGCTAAGGAGATATGGGACAATCTAAAGGTTCACTGTGAAGGAACAAAACCTGTCAGGAAGAATATGAGGACACTTCTCATACAACAGTATGAGTACTTTGAATCCAAGTTTGGTGAGTCACTTACTGACACCTTTGATAGGTTTACTAAACTCATCAATGAGATGGCCATGAATGGTAAATATTATGACTTGGAGGATATGAATACTAAGTTCATGAAAGCTCTTCCTGATTTCTACAATGAGAAGATATCTGCAATTGAGGAAGCTAATGATCTGGATGAAATATCATTAGAAGCAGTTTATGGAAAATTGAGAGCTTATGAACTTGACAGGCAGCAGAAAAAGAGCAGGAGTGAAGGAAAGATGAAAACTGTTGCACTCACTGCTCAATCTGAATCAAAGAAGCTTCCAGAAGAAAAGTCTGAATTTACTGAAAGAGACTTGAGGAAGAAGAAGAGCAAAGAAAGTTCTGAGTCAGAGACTGCAGATATAGACTCTGAAGATAATGATTATGAATCAGAGATGCAAGAACTCTTTGCTATGTTTGCTAAAGCTTTCAAGAAAGGAAGATTCAACAGGAGAAGATTTAGCAAAGGATCTTTTCAGAAGAAAGAGGAGAAGAAGAGTGACAAAGGCAAGAGCACAATTATCAAGCTTGATATGGCCAAGATCAAGTGCTTTAACTGCAGTGAGCTTGGACACTTTGCTAGTGAGTGCAAGAAGCCTACAAATTCAGGGAAGGGTAATGCACTCATGGTCACACAGAAGGATTGGGCAGACTCCAGTGATTCTGAAGATGAATTGGATTATGACAACATTGCATTGATGGCAAGTGAAAGGCAGAGTGTATAAACTTGTAACACTATATCTAATGTAACTCAACTAAAGGAAAAGACACTTAACCAGAAGACAATCAAGAACAAGAAGTCACAAGAAATCAACACTAAATGAAGACAAGGTAATTGATACAATTAAACATGCTAACTATGATCAAGCCAAGAAGAAATCATTGAGAGAAGTTCAAGTCAAAGTTGTTCATGCCTCGATGATTTGATTAATCAAGAATCAAGATCATAACTATCAGTATCAACAAGACCAATTGATTTCAAGTGAAGAAGAAGGAAAGCAAATATTGGAAAGCCAAGTTATTCAGTGAATATGGTAATTTATTCAAGAAGCAGAAACACTATCAAGACTAGTCACTTATGAACCAGACCAGTGCATCAAGTGTCAGGACATTGATAGCAAGTTTATGTCAGTAATAAAGAACCATGTTCAAGAGCTTGTTGAAGAATAAAGAAGACATGAAGATATCACAAGTTCAAGATGTGCATTGAAGTTTCAAGTTGAAGACCAGAATATTTTCTAAGTACTAAATGTTCTGGATGGCTAAGTAGAAATTCTCAAGTAGAAGTTCTACTTAGGAATTTCGAGATAGCCAAGTAGAAGTTCCACTTAGGAATTTCGAGATAGCCAAGTAGAAATTCTCAAGTAGAAGTTCTACTTAGGTGCAGCTTCAACATGACACATGGCATCTTCTGATTGGCAGATTTCCAAGCTTTCAAGATAAGGCAAGAATTATGTGGACATCATTGGGCCACGTACATCTTAGTCTTTGAAGACTACAGGACATAGATTACATGTAGTATAAATAGAAGTACTTGTGTAATGTTTTAGTTAGTGAGCAATTCCAGAGAAAAACACAAGAGAAAAAGAGAGAGTGCATTCACAGAGCTTAGTATCATTCACTTCTCTCTCAACTTCTGTTATACTTTGTAATGAATGTTGTAGCAACCCTTTCAAGTTATATATAAAGAAATATATTCCTTGAATCTGTGTGTTCATTTATTGCATCGTTTTTATTGCCTCTCATATTCGAAAAGTTGTATTCACCCCCCCTCTACAACACATTTGGACCTAACAATTGGTATCAGAGCTATATGTTTAACATACAAAACATAGATCCTTGTGTTGAGTAGAAGAATCGTGAGTTTTCATTTTTCAGATCTACTTTTCATTTTCTCGAAAAGTGTGTTTTAATTCGTTGGTAGTGAAAACTCATCTGAAAAATTATTTAAATACTCCAGGTGTGATTATTTAGCTTGGGTGTATTTTAATTAATTTTTGTGAATTTATCTGGGTTAGTTCATATTTGGTGTTCTTGAGTGTTCATCATCTGTTCTTATCAAAGAATACAACCCAACAACTTTTTGATCTCCTTTTCAATAGTAAAAGAATAAAAAGGTGGTTTTTGGACTTGTTGATTTATTTTATTCGGCCGAAAGTAAAAGACATACTCAGTACCTAGCATGTGGGTTAGGTGGGTTTGGTGAGTAAAGCATTCAAAGTCAAAAAGTGTTAAAGTGATAATATTGTTTATTCAATATTTAAAGAAATCTGCAGAAAAATTATTCTAAGGCAAAAAGTTCTACATAGAATTTCTACTTGAGAATTTCTACATAGAATTTCGACTTGGACAATTTCTACTTAGTGATTTCGACTTGAGCAAAATTTCTACTTAGAGAAATTTCGACTTAGGCAAAAGTTCTACATAAATATTCTACATAGCCTAGTCTTGGGTACTTAGAAATTTTTAGTGACCAGAATTGAGATGGCTCCTAAAAATGCATTCAAGATCCCAATGTTCAACAAAGATCACTATGAAGAATGGGTTTTCAGAATGAGACTATATCTAGAGACTGTTAACCCTGAATATCTGGAAGTCCTTGACAAGGGTAAATTTGTCCCAATGGCAGTTATTCCTTCACATACGGAAGGAGGAGTGGTTATACCACCTCGGTCTGAGCCCAAAAAGGCAGCGGACTTTTCGGATGCTGATAAAGAGCAAATAGCTTTGGATACTGCCGTACGACAAACCTTGATGGAATCTCTTGATCATGAAATGTTCAACATAGTCAAAGGTCTGACTACAGCGAAGAAGATTTGGGACAAGATAGAAGTTGTCATGGAAGGATCTGCAGAGGTCAGAAGCAACAAAACACTCATACTCAAGATGGAGTATGACACCTTTAGAATAAGGAAAGGAGAAGGCATAACAGATGTCTACCTACGATTCAGTCAGTTGGTATTGGATTTGAATCTGAGAGGTGTGACTCTCCCCATGGTTGAAACAAATACGAGATATCTGAGGAACCAGCCAAAAAGCATTGAGCATAGGGTCTACGCAATCAGAGAAACCAGAGATTTGCATACAACTTCTCTGGAAGAGTATTATGGAATATTAAAGACCTATGAGCTGGAAACGCTTCAAGATCAAGCATGGGACAATGATTCAAAGTCAAAAGAAAGTGCATCAGGATTAGTTGCTGATGAGGAAGAGTCTAAGAAGGCAATGGTTGCAGCAAAGCCTAAATCATCACTTGCACCACATCAAGTTGATAATGATGACGAGTGCGCATCTGACAGTGATGATGACTACTACACCCAAGAAGAGCTGGACAACATGGACGATAGTGTCGTGGCATACATGGCAAGGAAGTTCAGCAACATGAGATTTAGAAAGAGCAACCGACCACAGAGAAAATCTTCATCTTATTATCGGGCTGCTAAGGGTGGTGGTAGTTCGTCAGGCTACAAAGGAAAAGGCAAGAATACCAGCTACAAATCTCCTTTGGATTTCAAAATGAAATTCAAATGCTACAATTGTGGTGAAGCTGGACACTTTGCCTCGGACTGCAAAAAGCCTAAACAGACTTATCCAAAAGAAACATTTGAAGCTCTCAAAAGCAACTATGAAGCACTGTTGAAGGAAAGACATGGAAAACGAGCTTTATTGGTGACAGAAGGAAGAGCTTGGGATGATTCAGATGAGGAAGACGTTACTCATGTAGCGAACTTTGCGCTCATGGCTGAGACATCAGAGGAACCAGAGGTACCAGTTCTGACTCTTAAAGTAGAAATGTCTATTGATGATTATAAAGAACAGAACGGGGCTCTTAGTGAAGAGATCTATATGTTGTGCAAAAGCCTAGACTCTTCTCAAAAGGAACAGAAAACACTTGTTGCCAAATGCAGAATGCTTGAGGCAAAAGTGGAAGAGCTAGAGGCTGCTTGCACTGTAGATACTTCTCTAAGAGACTTTATTAAATCGCTGGAACACAAGCTCGTCCTTAAGGAAGAAGTAGAAGCATGTCTTAGGAACAATCTAGCTGAGTTAGAAACAAAATGCGAAGCTTACAAACTAGCTGCTAGTAAAGTGTATGTAGATAATGACACATTTAAGAAGATAACTGGAGTAGGTATAGGGCTTGATTATTCTGACCTTCCTAAGAAAGAAGGAAAGAGACCTATTGACCCTAGTTCCAGTGACCTTAAACAGGAAACACCTAGAATTCTTAAATCGGCTGTCAAACCTATCTACAAACATCTTGTTCCTAGAATAGAAGAAGAAGAGACTGAATTGATAGCTAGATATGAGATTGAGATGGAAGATCGCCAGAAAGAACAACCTGTAACTCCTATTAAACAAGTGAAAATCAATTTCCCTAGAGATGAATCTAGACTGGGATTAGGAGCTAAGGCTGTTAAACAACAAGGAAAGAAAGAAAAAGGCATAAAAGAGGTTAAGGCTGAACGAATAAAGAAAGCATGTTATCATTGTAAATCTACTGAACATCTTTCTTATGCATGCAAAGCTATGAATGTTCCTGCTGCACATGTCATGCCTACCACACATACAATGAATAATCTGCATCAGAATCATGCACAGTGTGGTCAACCTAACTGTATGCCATGCACTTTTAATATCATGCAAACTTTTGTGCATTTAATGAATGCATCTAGCCAGTCATGCTCAAATACTGTTGCTAGTTCAAATATCAAGAAAAAGTATGGTAGAGCCAAGACTGTCAGTCCTCCTAAAGTTAGGAGTGACAAACCTTCTCCTAAGACCGACAAATCTGTCAAGTCTGAGAAAGGAAAGGAGATAGTCGAAAGCTCTAGTAATGTGAAGAAAAGTGCATCTCCTGTTGTTAAATCTGTTGATTCTCGATCTTATCGAAAAGCCGGGCCCAATCAAAGTTGGGTTCCGAAGAATGTCTAACCAATCTGTCATTGCAGGGCATTAAGCAGAATAGAAATAAAGTTATATGGGTGCTAGACAGTGGAGCATCGAGGCATATGACTGGAAATAAGTCCCTGCTTACAGAGTTGGTTATGAAGGCTGGCCCTTATGTTACCTTTGGAGATGACAGCATAGGTGTGACTAAGGGATATGGCAAACTGAAAACTGGCAATGTCATCATTGAAGATATTTCCTATGTTGAGGGACTAAAGCACAATCTGTTGAGTATAAGTCAATTCTGTGACAAAGGTTACGAAATTGTCTTCAACAAGAAAGGTGTCTCAATCACTCACATCAAGGAAGGCTCACTAGCTTTAAGAGGAGTTCGAAAGGCAGATCTTTTTGTTGCAGATATGGATTCAGCAAATCAGGATGAGGTCACCTGTTTCTACAGCAAAGCCTCGGATGATGAAAGCTGGTTATGGCACAAAAAACTATCTCACTTAAACTTCAAAACGATGAATGCTCTCGCGAGGCGAGAATTGGTGAGAGATCTACCTCAAATGGAGTTCGCTCCGAAAGGACTCTGTGAAGCTTGTGAAATGGGAAAGTCGAAGCGAGCATCGCATAAAAGCAAAGAAATTTCTAGTATTACTGAGCCTCTACAACTTCTTCATATGGATTTGTTTGGCCCAGTGAATGTCCTATCTTTGTCTAGGAAAAGATATGCTTTGGTAATCGTGGATGACTTCTCTAAGTATACATGGGTATTGTTCGCAATGACGAAAGACGAAGTACCTTTCTTAATCATTGATCACATCACTCAAATTGAGAATGTTTCAACACTTACTGTGAAGACGATTAGATCAGACAATGGCACTGAATTCAAAAACGCAGTGCTAAATGACTTCTGTGTATCTAAGGGAATACGTCGTCAGTATTCAGCCCCGAGAACTCCACAGCAAAATGGAGTAGTTGAAAGGAAGAACAGAACTTTGGTTGAAGCAGCAAGAACTTTGTTGTATGATTCAAAACTTCCTTTGTATTTCTGGGCCGAAGCAGTGAGTACCGCTTGTTACACTCAAAATAGAACCTTGATCATAAAAGATAAAGAAAAGACACCATGTGAGCTAATGAACAACAGAAGACCAACAATCAAATACTTTCATGTCTTCGGAGCAAAATGCTATGTGCTTATAGATGATGAAAATCTAGGCAAGTTTGCAGCAAAAGCTCGTGAAGGAATCTTTGTTGGTTACTCTACAGACGTGGTGGCAGCTTATAGAGTGTTCTTAGTGAATGATCGAAAAGTGACTGAAAGTTACAACGTCAGATTCGACGATACCAAACTCTCATCAATTTCAAGAGATTCTAGTGAACCTGAGTCCCTAAAATTTCAGAATCTGGACTTAGAAGATCTTGAAGATGAACCTGAGTTGGTTGTTCCATTAAATGTTCCAAGCGTACGTGAAGAACCTGAGTCTAGTGAACAAGCTAATTCTACAAGATCAGGAGAGACTTCTTCAGTACCAACCGGCAACAACTCAGGGGGAGTAAATAGCAGCTCAAGGACTACTGTTCAAGGCTCGAGTCGAGTTGACTCTAGTTCTGTAGGAGCTGGCACTAACTCAGGGGGAGTTAGTGAAAATATTCAAAGTAGTCAGCACCCCAACTCAGAAAGTCAAGCTGAATCATCTAGACAATTTCCAGGTGAACGGGTATGGAATAGAGACCATCCGTTTGAGTTGATTATTGGTGATCCAGATGCTGGTGTGACTACTAGAAGAACTGCAAGAGCTGACATGGCTAATATCTCCTTATATTCTGGGTTCTTATCCAAGCTTGAACCTAAAGAAATAGAAGAAGCTCTTGGCGATGCTGATTGGGTGATTGCAATGCAAGAGGAACTCAATCAGTTTGAAAGGCAGAAAGTTTGGAAACTGGTACCCCGACCAAAGAACAAATCCGTAATTGGAGCTAGGTGGGTATTCAGAAATAAACTGGATGAAAACGGACTTGTAACACGAAACAAGGCTCGTTTGGTTGCAAAAGGTTATTCTCAGCGAGAAGGAATTGATTATGATGAAACCTATGCACCAGTTGCAAGACTTGAGGCAGTCAGGATGTTCTTGGCATTTGCAGCACATAAGAACTTCAAGGTATTCCAGATGGACGTGAAAAGTGCCTTCCTGAACGGAGAGTTAGAAGAAGAAGTGTATCTGGAACAGCCGCCCGGCTTCGTTGATCCAGAACATGCAGATTTTGTGTATCTACTCTTCAAATCTGTCTATGGCCTCAGGCAATCCCCAAGGCGATGGTATGAAACCCTATCTTTATTCTTAATTGAAAATGGTTTTGTTAGGGGAGTAATTGATAAAACATTGTTCTATAAAGTTGTGAGAAATGACTTAATACTTGTTCAAGTATATGTGGACGATATTATTTTTGGGTCATCAAATGAGCGCTTGTGCGAGAAATTTGCCAAGCTAATGCAGGAAAAATATGAGATGAGCATGATGGGAGAGCTGTCCTTCTTCCTTGGATTACAGATCAGTCAGAGAAAAGATGGTATCTTTATCTGTCAATCCAAGTACGTCAGAGATTTACTCAAGAAGTATAATCTAGAAGATGCATCAGCAGCTAAGACTCCTATGGCAACAGCCACGAAGCTTGATGAAGACAAATCAGGTAAATCAGTTGACATCACAAGCTATCGAGGTATGATTGGCTCACTCCTCTATTTAACTGCAAGTAGACCAGATATAATGTTCGCAACTTGTTTATGTGCAAGGTTCCAAGCGGATCCTAGAGAATCACATCTCGTAGCCGTCAAAAGAATTTTTAGGTATCTCAAGGGCACACCAAATCTAGGGATTTGGTACCCAAGAGATACAGGTTTTAATCTTATTGGCTATTCGGATTCAGACTATGCAGGTTGCAGGATTGATAGGAAAAGCACATCTGGTGCTTGCCAATTTCTTGGCAGAAGATTGGTGTCCTGGCAAAGTAAAAAGCAACATACAGTATCTACTTCTACTGCTGAAGCTGAGTACATTGCTGCTGGAAGCTGTGTAGCTCAAATACTGTGGATGAGGAACCAATTGAAGGATTATGGCATGGAGCACAAGAAAATTCCAATCATGTGTGACAACACAAGTGCCATTGCCATAACCAACAATCCTGTAGATCACTCAAGAACCAAGCATATTGACATCAGGTATCATTTCATAAGAGAACATGTCGAGGAGGGGACTGTGGAGCTACATTTTGTGCCCACAATGCAACAAATTGCAGATATATTCACCAAACCTCTTGATGAAGTAACATTCAATAGGTTGGTTGGTGAATTGGGAATGCTTAACACAAGTTAGTAAAGCCTTCTATCTGTAAAATCCATGTTTATGTTTGTATGTGCAAGCTAATCAATCATTATGTGCTTAGACTTTAATATGCCTAATTAATGATTGTTATAGGTTGCATATAGTGTGATTTTGCATGAATTCATTGTGTTTTAAGTGTCTTTTATAGCACAAATCTTTGAATTTATGCTTGTTAGATTGCATGATCATAGGGGGAGTTAAATTCATAATATTCTAAATATTGCATGATTTTTAGATGAATTTACCTATGATTTTCATGTAATTAAAGGCCTTAGAATTATCAAGGAATGTTTTAATTATGTCATATATTAAAAATCCTTGAATTGATATTTATATTAATTTGGCAAAATTAATTGTTGAGTTTTTCAAAGAAAAAATTGTCAAATTATTCTAAGTATCTTCAAAATTTCGAGTTAGTCTCTATCTCGAAACTCATGTAGAAATTCGACTTGAATTTCGACTTGAGCTTCCAGGGTGAAGTTTTGAAAATTCTAAGTCTGGGAAGAATTTCGAGTTAGTACCTATCTCGAAATTCATCTCGAAATTCGACTTAGAGTTCGAGTTCGAGTTAACAGTGTGCCTAGTTCTATCTTCAAAATATTCGAGATAAAGTCTATCTCGAATTTTATCTCTAAGGTTGAGATGAGGTTTCCATTAAGGGAATATTTTGAAAAGAACTGAGAATTAACTTCGAGTTAGTCTATCTCGAACTTTATCTCGAAGTTCGACTTGATGTTCGAGATAGAGTTCTTAGTCTATCTCGAAACTCAACTCGAATTTCGACTTGGTGTTCGAGATAGAGTTCTCAGTTAAGCTAAAGGGAATTTTTCGAGTTACACTCCTAACTCGAAACATATCTTGAAATTACCCTGGACTTTTTGATTCAAGAAAATATTTTGGAAAGAATTTGAGATTAACTTCGAGTTAGTCTATCTCGAACTTTATCTCGAAGTTCGACTTGATGTTCGAGATAGAGTTCTTAGTCTATCTCGAAACTCAACTCGAATTTCGACTTGATGTTCGAGATAGACTCTAACTCGAAAAGTATCTTGAATTTTCTGTTTTTCCAAGTTTACTACAAATCAATAATGTTCAAGATAGTATTTCCCTATAGTTTCTGCTGTAATTTTGGTTAAAGTGCTTCTTTGTGCATAATTGTTCGAGTTAACTTCTATCTCGAACTTTATCTCGAAGTTCGACTTGATGTTCGAGATAGAAAAGTTCGAGATAGAAAAGTTCGAGATAGAGTTCGACTTAGATGTCCCCTGTATGGACTTAGTACTTTTCACATTTTTTAACAGGGACATTTTTGTCATTTCTCATTCACCTATATATACATCTCTAACTCGATGCCTAAATTCACTTTACCTAATTTTAATTTTCAGCAGCCGTTTCACAAGAACAGTGCGATTTTACTAATTACATACCTTTGATCCTTGTTTTTGTGATTAAACTCGTACTAATCACGAATTACTGCCGATTTGTTGACTGCTATTATCTGTGTTAACCTTAATCTTTGTGTTACTGTGTTTTGTGAACATTCATACACGCGCATATACATACACACGAACACATATTGTTTGTGTACTGTTCATAAACACGATTCCATTTTGTCCATCTATAAACACACACGATTCCACTGGTATACACAAGAAATAGTAATTGGTTGTTGAATTGAATCCCGTAGTTTGATTTTTCAGATTCCGTTTGGTGTTCTTGAAAAATTAAAAGGGTTACAATTCTATTTTGTAATTCGGAAAATTAATTGTTTTTCTAAATAAAAATAAAAATTCACATCTTTTAAAAGAAAAACATTTAATCAAAATGGCTCACCAATTTTCCCTTGCTAAAAACAATTTTTACAATATTTCTACGGAAATTGGTGATCAACTCCCGCGGTTTAAGTTTTGGATACGATTTCTCAATTTGTATTCCAAAGCTAGCCAAGCTTTTACTGCTAAACCTACGCTAGTACATGATGCTTTACAGCAATTATGGACTAGTGCGGTTACTTTTGGGAGTAAATCAACCCCCTACGGTTTCAGGTTTACCTTAGCGGGTCAGGAATATGAGGTGACAGAACAAATTGTCAACAGAGTTCTAGGATTCCCCATTAAAGATGCCTATGATCCAGAACCTACTGCTGCAGAACGCCTCAGATTCTTTGAAGAAATTGGATGTTATCCTACAAAAGGCCCAATCACGGGAAATATCCAAAAGCAATTCTTCCATGCGGAATGGAATTACTTTTTCGAGGCCATCACAAGATGTTTTCGGGCACGCGAAAAAGACTTTCATCAAATTCCGATTCCCATGCAAACCTTTGCAGTAGCCCTAGCAAGAGAACTGGATATAAACTATGGACGCATAGTTCTCTCTGAGATAGTGGCCTCAATGGGATCCCTTGCAAGCAGAGACCTCTCCACCACTGATGTCGTCTGCTGGTTTCCTCGGTTTCTTCAAATGCTAATCAATGACTTAATACCGAAGGATGCTCTTGCTATTCGACAGGGATTTGCCAGAAGCCCCACATCTGAATCACTAGGGATGGGCACTAAGTCACTTGCAACTATTGCAAATCAGGATAAACATCAAGGTAAGCCTATGTCTACTCCTGAAAATATTCAAATGTGGCTTAGATATGATGCAGGAGTTACCAATTTGGAGGCATCATCACAAGTCTCATCACATGCTCAAAATCCATCTGTTCATGCTGAGGCATTTGATGAGATTCCGGATGAGGAAAGCGATGATGCACAAGGTAATCAATCAGGTAATCTCTCTATGCATACTATTCATTCCTCCTCATATGTTTCTGATTCCGCGACCCGAGAGACTGCTAACCCGCAGGATCTATCCCAGGGTAAGAGCCATATTTCTGACTCTGAGTCTGATACACATTCCTATTCTTTATCACCCCTGTTAACGGAAGTCAGAAAACCAGCACGTATATTTATACAAGATGATGAGGAGAATGAACCCGAAGAGCAGCAACTTATTCGCAAGAAAGCCAAACTTTTCCACGCTGCTACTTCACAACCACAGTCAAACCCTAGCGTGTCACACGCAACCACTCCACCTCACGCGAGTGGTTCACCCCTTGAACATTCTGCACATAGGGATTTTGATCTTGGTCAGGATGATGTGCCTCTTGATGATACTGTTGCTTCAAGAGGACATGAAGTATTAAGAACTTCAGCCGTACCTTCACCGGTACGTACTGATGCTGCAAAGAGGATCGGTTCTGATGTCGTACAAGGACACTTTGCAGCCTCTCAGACTGAGATTCCAACTCAGGAACAAACAGAATTTGATCCCATAACTGTCAACAACATTTCTTATCAAGCTTCTGCAGGTACTGCTTCACTTTTAGGATCAGTCATTGAAGACATACACGAGCGTGAGACAGGGAGTGTGTGTGAGAGGTTAGGGAGAGAGGGACCTTCATTTTTAAGGCCCGAAACCGAGCGCCAAATACCAACAGAACTCGTATTAGAGCGAGGTCACCTAAACCAAACACCGTCCCTTAATACTGAAACTTTTGATACTCGTATGACTTCAATGGAAAATCAGATGAGGCAGTTCGGGCAGACAATGGGGCAGTTCGGGATCAATATTGGAAACAACCAAAGGGCTCTAGACGACTACGCAGCAAGAATGGCAAGTCAAGCTACAGCTTTTAATGATTTGACAAATAAGGTCAATGACTTGGGCCATGCTGGTGGTGTCTTGGGAAGCACTCTCAATGAGAGGATGGGGGCATTGGAGTCTACAATGCATACAATGATTGTGGAGATCAGTAGAATGATGTTCGCAGTCAGGAGTTTTGTGCCCCCGGAGTGCTTCGAGTCGGAACAACCTCCCCCCGATGCTGGAGCAGGTGGTGCAGGTGGTGCTAGTGGAGCGGGAGCCTCTGGTTCTGGTTTTGGAGGTTCCTATGCAGCTGGTGGATCTGAAGACCATGGTGGAGCTCAGGATAACTCACCTAAGGGGGAGAGTGGAAAGGAGACGAGACAGCAGGCAGTTCACATCGAAGAAATTGAAGAACCCGCTGATCTTGTTAAGGAACCAGAAATTGAGCCTGCTGTTGCTGAAGAGGCTCTGAGGAGGAGAAAGGGTAAGGCAATAATGGTTGAAGAAGATGAACCAGTTATTGACCTGAGTCATCAGGACACAGTACAGGAGGTACTAGACTCAGATTCTGATATGGAAGACGTACCTTTCGCACATGCTGTTAAGCGATCTTTGAAGGAACAAGGTGGAGGTGCTGGTATGTCTTTCGGAATGCCTGAAGAAGATCCTGTTGATGAAGAAACCCTGCAGTCTCAACAGTTAGCCTTGGAACAAGCTCAGTTCCATAAAATGAAGATGATGCAAGAACATGCTGCGTTCCTAGAACAGAAGGTGGAGCTACAAGGGAAGCAGTATGAGTATGAGCTTGCAAGGCTAGCCAATCCTCAAGTTGATCTGGACAAAAGAAGGATAGGGCAGAAATGGGATGAAGCAAGGAAGATAATGATGGGACCATGTGCAAAAGGAGTTCATAACAAGGATGCAGATGATCTATTCTACAACTTGAATTTGCAGAATCCAATGACTGGGGACTATATAAATGCTTTGAAGAGATTAATTTCTAAAGTCAGGGTTGGATACAATGCAAATCTTAAGGAGTGGCAGGTTATCTTGTCTTTGGTAGAAGGAGTCCCAACATCTTTCCTATTTGTGGATGACCAATTCATAATGAGAAGATCTGCGTCAGAGTTGTTCTTGCTAGCGACTAAAATTCAGTACTCTCAATCTGAGGAGCTAAGCATTCTGTACAGGGATCAGTTAATGCAGCTAGCAGAGGACAAGGGTCCAGAATTCTCAGCTTATCCAAATTTTGTCCGGATGGTGGTTCAAGGAAAGATGAAGAGGGTGAGCATGGAGGAAAAGGACTTAATGGAACTTTCAGTGGAATCTCTTAAAGCTGTATGTAGACAAATGATGGGTAAGGGATTCGCCTCTGAGCTTAAAGATAAATCCGTGAGGATCATTGAAAGAGTCATATTCTTGAAGAGCAATGAGGTGTGGAAGTGTGATGTCATTGCTCCAAACCCTCTCGACAACGTGAAGATTGAGCCGGAGCTGATAGAACAGAAATGGAATATTCTTCAAGCAATGAAGAATGTAGATGAAGCTTTGACTCTTCCTTCTGGAGAACTGGAACAAGGAGAAATAAGGGAGGCAGTTGGCGTTCCAGGGAAAGATAGTGTATACTGGATACACTCTTATGCTGATGATACAGCTGATGCCTTAGCATACATAGATGCAGACCAGAAACAAACACTCTTGCATATGAGTAGACAATGGCTGCTACAGACTCAAGATGCTGCATTTCTAGAGAAAGTGTTATATGTGTTCAAATGGGGCGAAGTGGAAGACAAGTTTGTTGAAGAAAAGCAGAGACTCGTGAGTTACCTGTCTGAAGTAGTGGTGGAAAAGAAGCAAATGGAGCGAGATGCGGCTAGTGTCCACAATACTAACCGTGTCAAGGGCTACCCCAAGATGATCTATTGTCAGTTTAAAGCTGATAAAACTCATTGGAAATCTCAGCTCATCATGAAGAACTTTGAGGATATTCCAAAGATCAGGACTACTCAGGAGGTGGACAAACTCAGAAGGCTTTTCAAACATCCTTATCCAGAGCCCAAGAACCCTCTAGAAATGGAAGCTGTAAGTCTGTTGAATGCTAGGTGGAAGCAGCTTAAAGATCCAGTATACAAGAAAGAAAAGCAGCAGAAGGAGAAGCTCAAAAGGCAGAAAGAAGAAAGAGACCAAGCTGCTGAAGCTAGAAAGAGGAAACGGAATTAGGGTTAAAAGTCAGAGTGGTGTGAACTTGAAGTTGGAAAAACTTCATGTCTTTCGGTTGCTTTAACTCACTTGAGGAAAATTCACCTTAGAGTGAATCCAATAAGGTGATACAAGTTTGACCAAAAGGTATGAAATAATCCAGGTGATAGGAATCACTCAAATGATCTTTAATTCGAGGTTCGAATTCTGTTTCTAGTTTTTATGTTCATTGCATTGTTTTCAAGTACTTTTCAATTGTATATTATTCAAGACTGTAATGTTAATTATCTTTTCTCGTCTCATTGTTTAGTTGAGTTATCCTTCATTAATTTGAATGTCATTGTTAGACAATCAAATTGGGGGAGATTGAAAGGCAGAGTGTATAAACTTGTAACACTATATCTAATGTAACTCAACTAAAGGAAAAGACACTTAACCAGAAGACAATCAAGAACAAGAAGTCACAAGAAATCAACACTAAATGAAGACAAGGTAATTGATACAATTAAACATGCTAACTATGATCAAGCCAAGAAGAAATCATTGAGAGAAGTTCAAGTCAAAGTTGTTCATGCCTCGATGATTTGATTAATCAAGAATCAAGATCATAACTATCAGTATCAACAAGACCAATTGATTTCAAGTGAAGAAGAAGGAAAGCAAATATTGGAAAGCCAAGTTATTCAGTGAATATGGTAATTTATTCAAGAAGCAGAAACACTATCAAGACTAGTCACTTATGAACCAGACCAGTGCATCAAGTGTCAGGACATTGATAGCAAGTTTATGTCAGTAATAAAGAACCATGTTCAAGAGCTTGTTGAAGAATAAAGAAGACATGAAGATATCACAAGTTCAAGATGTGCATTGAAGTTTCAAGTTGAAGACCAGAATATTTTCTAAGTACTAAATGTTCTGGATGGCTAAGTAGAAATTCTCAAGTAGAAGTTCTACTTAGGAATTTCGAGATAGCCAAGTAGAAGTTCCACTTAGGAATTTCGAGATAGCCAAGTAGAAATTCTCAAGTAGAAGTTCTACTTAGGTGCAGCTTCAACATGACACATGGCATCTTCTGATTGGCAGATTTCCAAGCTTTCAAGATAAGGCAAGAATTATGTGGACATCATTGGGCCACGTACATCTTAGTCTTTGAAGACTACAGGACATAGATTACATGTAGTATAAATAGAAGTACTTGTGTAATGTTTTAGTTAGTGAGCAATTCCAGAGAAAAACACAAGAGAAAAAGAGAGAGTGCATTCACAGAGCTTAGTATCATTCACTTCTCTCTCAACTTCTGTTATACTTTGTAATGAATGTTGTAGCAACCCTTTCAAGTTATATATAAAGAAATATATTCCTTGAATCTGTGTGTTCATTTATTGCATCGTTTTTATTGCCTCTCATATTCGAAAAGTTGTATTCACCCCCCCTCTACAACACATTTGGACCTAACAGCAAGTGCTTCAAACAAGCCTGGATCTCCAAAGAAAACTTCTTCATATTCTGTTAAGGGCGCTGGAAAGAAGCATTCAATTATCTTGGACAGTGGATGCTCTGGACATATGACTGGAAAGAAGTCCCTGCTTACAAAGTTTGAGAGGAAAGCTGGCCCAGTTATATCCTTTGGAGATGGCAACAAAGGAGAAACTCTAGGATATGGCTCAGTTATTTTGGGGAATGTCATTATAGAAAACGTAGCACTGGTTGAAGGCTTGAAACACACACTTTTAAGCATAAGTCAACTGGGTGATAAGGGTTACCAATCAATCTTTGACAGTGAAGAATTCAAAATCTTGAATATGAAGAATGGAGACATTGTTCTGCCTGGTCAGAGACATGGTAACATATATGAATCTAGCTTGAGTGACACATCTAAAGGAACTGTCAAATGTCTTTACAGCAAGGCATCAAATGATGAAAGCTGGAACTGGCACAAGAAGCTCTCATATCTCAATTTCAAGAAGCTTAATCAACTTGTTAAGCACCATCTGATGAGAGGCCTACCTCAGGCAAATTATGTGCAAGATGGACTTTGTGATGCTTGTCAGCTTGGAAAACAAAGAAGAACCACTTTCAAGAGCAAGACAGAAAATTCAATTACTGAACCATTTCACATGCTGCATCTTGATTTATTTGGTCCAGTAAACAGTATGTCTATCAGCAAGAAAAGATATGCTCTAGTTATAGTGGATGATTACACAAGGTTCACATGGGTATTCTTTCTACACAAAAAGGATGAAGCTCCTAAGCAAATCATTGAACTTGTCAATAATATTCAAAATAGCTTTGAGTACAAGGTCAAAGTGCTCAGAAGTGACAATGGTACAGAATTTAAGAATTCTACAATGGAGGAGTATTGTGCAGACAATGGAATTACTCGACAGTTTTCTGCACATGGAACACCTCAGCAGAATGGTGTAGCAGAAAGAAAGAACAGAACTCTCATAGAGGCAGCAAGAACCATGCTTGCAAATGCAAAGCTTCCAACCTATTTCTGGGCAGAAGCTATCAACACTGCATGTTTCACTCAAAACTGTACCTTGGTAAATGCTCATGGTAAGACTCTCTATGAGATGATCAAAGGAAAGAAACCATGTGTGAAATACTTTCACATCTTTGGATGCAAATGCTATATCCTAAAAGTTCATCCAGAACAACTTGGAAAATTTGAAGCCAAATCGGATGAAGCAATCTTTCTAGGATATTCAGCATCAAAGGCCTTCAAAGTATTCAATCTCAGAACTCACATTGTTATGGAATCAATTCATGTTGCATTTGATGATAAGAAGTTTTGAATTTTGCAAACTGATGAAAGCCATGACAATCTGGAATTTGAAAATCTTAAGTATTCTGAGATTCTTTCCAGTGATGATGAAGGTTCTCCAGAGGAAATCTCTATTGCTTCTCAAAGGAATGCTACTGTTGAGGGGGAGCAATTCAATCAAGGAGAACACAGTACTGGTCAGGATCAGTCTAGTCTTTCAGAGTCTACTTCATCAGGAACTGATCCTTCAGAGTATAATGAAGGAAGATCAGAAACTAGCAGCAGTATTGAATCCACTGATTCTACCGATCAAGGGGGAGCTTTTGAAGGAAATGAACACTCTTCTACAAGATATACCACTAACTTAGGGGGAGAGTCTAGCAGGAATAATCTACCACCTGTTAGAAAATGGACAAGGGATCATACTGAAGATTTGATTATTGGTGATCCAAATAGTGGTGTTCGAACTTGAAGATCAATTCAAAATGAATGCTTGTATAGTTGTTTTCTCTCAAAGAATGAACTTAAGAAGGTTGAAGAAGCCTTACAGGATCCTGATTGGGTAATAGAAATGCATGAAGAATTGAAAGAGTTTGAGAGGAACAAAGTTTGGAAACTGGTACCGAGACCTAAGGATAGATCCATTGTTGGTGCTAAATGGGTTTTC
Organism: Saposhnikovia divaricata; assembly: GCA_036435485.1. Classification (NCBI taxonomy): domain Eukaryota; kingdom Viridiplantae; phylum Streptophyta; class Magnoliopsida; order Apiales; family Apiaceae; genus Saposhnikovia; species Saposhnikovia divaricata. Next base: position 212,860,412 of record CM071597.1, on the reverse strand, counting down.
AGAAACAAGCTAGATGAATCTGGTATGATTGTAAGAAACAAAGCAAGACTGGTGGCCAAAGGTTATTCTCAGGAAGAAGGAATTGACTATGATGAAACCTTTGCACCTGTAGCAAGATTGGAAGCAATCAGAATGTTTCTTGCATTTGCAGCTCATTCAAGATTTAAGGTATACCAGATGGATGTAAAGATTGCTTTTCTTAATGGCAAGCTTGATGAGGAAGTGTATGTGGAGCAACCACCTGGTTTTGTTGATCCAAAGTTTCCAAATCATGTCTACAAACTTGACAAGGCACTCTATGGACTAAAGCAGGCACCAAGAGCATGATATGAGACTTTGTCTAAATTTCTTCTTGAAAATGGCTTCGCAAGACGTACAATTGACAAAACTCTATTCTTTAGAAAGATAAAAGGTGATTTGCTTTTAGTTCAAGTTTATGTTGATGATATTATATTTTGTTCTACTAATGAAAAGTTATGTGCTAAGTTTAGCAAGCTTATGCATTCTAAGTATCAGATGAGCATGATGGGTGAACTAAATTACTTGTTAGGCTTGCAGGTCAAACAGACTGAGACTGGTATTTTCATTAATCAATCAAAGTATATCAAAGATCTTTTAAAAAGGTTTGACTTTCAAGATTGTGCAGTTGCAAAGACACCCATGGCAACAGCCACTAAGCTAGACTCTGATCCTAAGTGAAAGAGTGTTGATAACACTAGCTATAGAGGCATGATAGGTTCACTATTATATTTTTTTTTGCTAAATAGGTTCACTATTATATTTAACTGCAAGTAGACAAGATATAATGTTTTCTACCTGTTTATGTGTTAGATTCCAAAGTGATCCTAAGGAATCTCATTTAATTGCTGTGAAAAGAATTTTTAGATATCTCAAGGGAACTCCAAATCTTAGTTTGTGGTATCTAAGAGAATCTGATTTCTCCTTAATTGGCTATTCAGACTCTGATTATGCAGGGTGTAAAATAGAAAGGAAAAGCACTACAGGTACATGTCAATTCTTGGGAAACAGATTGATTTCTTGGGCAAGCAAGAAGCAGCAATAAGTTTCAACCTCAACTGCAGAAGCTGAATACATTGCAGCAGGCAGTTGTTGTGCTCAACTCCTTTGGATAAGAAATCAGTTGATGGATTATGGTATGACACTTAATAATATTCCTATGTTTTGTGATAATACTAGTGCTATCAAAATTGCAGAAAATCCAGTTCAACATTCAAGGACAAAGCACATTGATGTCAAGTATCATTTTATTAGAGAACATATTGAAAATGGTACTGTGGAACTTCATTTTGTTCCTACTGACAAACAGCTTGCAGATATTCTAACTAAACCACTTGATGAGGCTACATTCATTAGATTGGTTAGTGAGTTAGGAATGTTAAATTTTTAGATCTTTAACATCTGCACAAGTAGCAAGGTATGTTGTTTAAGTTTATAGACTTGATATTTTTGTCAGGATCTATACTTGATTGTTAAATGCTTAAGCTGTAACATTTTATCCTGATAAATTTCAGTATGATAGACTTATTAATAAACATCAGGATCAGGATTGCTATCAGTATGCTGACATCATCAGTATTGACATCAGGATTGTATCGTCAGTATCAGGATTGTGAAATTTGTGTGTCTTACTATTTCAAATTCTGAAGTTCATGTTCTGAGTTTTGTTAAAGTCTATGTTAGCAAGTTTTACCACATGCATACTGATAATTTATATCATTATTCAGATCAGTCAATAAACAACGATAGACAAGTAGATAATAAGAAAACTTGTATTTTCATTAATCAAAAGCATTACATACATGGAAATGAAATACAATTCTTCTTTTTGTCTAACTACTACTGATAATTCTATTCTTGTCTAAAGTTGTTGCTGCTTAAATCCTCAATGATCGACTTCAGGACAAGGAGCATCTCAAGATTAGATTCCTTGTCTGGGCGACTTGAATGAGAGCAGCTGACTCATCTTCATGCTTATTAAAGAAAACGAATAGCATCTCCATCAAGATCAACCTCAGACTCTTCGCCAAATTCTTCATCCTCAAGGTGTGAAGAGATTAGAGGAGAATTGTATCCAACTGGTAGATGTTTTAGAGGAGATTCGTGGAAATCATCTGAGTTAAGACCAACCATATCTGACTCGATGAGAAAAGTCATCTCTTCTAAGAGATAGTTTATTTGCTCCTGATCATCAAAAGTAAAGAACTTCTCAGTGGTAATGAACCAAAAGCTAGGGTTCATATGAAGATTTGGGTTGAAAGCTATGATGAAAGAGAAAAGAATGAAAAGGTTTTGGAGAATGGCATAAAACATTAGTTTCTTTTATAGAAAGACGTGGAAAGCTGAATAGTCGTTTGGGGGATATCAATGCAGTCAGTCATAATTATATGTGACTGTATTTCTTGTATTTTCAAGAAATATTGAACGAATCTAACCAATTGATTTTGTTCAGATTTTATTTATTTCTTTTACAGGTAAAAGAAAATGCCACGTGGAAACTCCATTTAGTCTCTGGAATCAGGATGATATTGATCATGAATACAAGTGTGTTCACATCAGGATTAGTAATTCTTTCTATTCAGAAATCACATTGAATCGTGTGATTATCTTGATGAGAAGATCACATCAGGAAAAGGAATCTGATCAGTATTGATTTTTATCTTGATTTTACCTTGATTTAATTTACTTGAAATTAATTTTGGATTTTATTTTCCAAAAGTCGTGGGTAACTGTATTTTTCAGGGACTGACACCTGTCAACCTACGTGTCAACGTGGGATAATGGGTCTGAAGGATTTTTGAAATATAATTATTTTGACACTCTAATCGTGTAATTGCTTTCTCTAATTTCATTTTCTAAAGCAAAAACACTCTTGAGTTTTCAAAATCACTAATCAATTTCAAAGATTTCTTAAGTTCTTTTCAGATCAAAATGGCAACTCAAAGAAGACTACCCAAATCAGTAGCTTTCAAGTTTGGTAACTTTGATTTTATGATGAACAATCATGTTGCAACTATCACCAACAAGAAAGGGGTGTCAACTGATTTTCACCCAATTATGGACTTTATGGCGAAAGGACCATTAAGTTATGCCTTGACAACATCTCCACAAATTAATCAAGTAGCTATTTCACAAGCTTGGGAGAATGCTGAGGTAATTGATTCTACTCAGAGTCAATCAGGTAAGATTGTTCTACACTTAGGACAAGACTCATTTGATATTACTGAATCGGTTGTTAATTCAGTACTTCACTTACCTGTTAGTACGAATTTTGAGAATGTACCATCTGATGATGATGTTAGAACTATGTTATCTGAGTTAGGGTATAATGGACCTCTAGATAACATGAGCCAGTTAAATAGATCATTTCTTAGGAAAGAATGGTCTTTCTTTTTTGATCAAATTGCTAAATGTTTTACTGTTAAATGTAGTTCTTTTCAACAAATTACTTCTGTTACATCACATATTGCATATGGCTTGCTTTATAACAGAGTAATTAATTTTGGTCACATTATCTTAAGTCAGATGTGTATTAAACTTGGGTCAAGAGATCATGACAGGAATATGGTTTATTATCACAGATTCATGCAACTGTTTATTAACCATTTCATTCCTGATGTTGAAGCTAGATTTGGTAGAGAATATTGTGTTTCTTCTTATGTACAGCAAAAGAGAATTTTATCTGACATTACAAAGAAGGACAGTGAAAAGAATCTAGATGAAATACCTGCATTACACTATCCAAATCATGTTCAGGTACTTCTAAGAACTCATCTTCCTACTATCTATAATTCTTCTTTCTTTGGTGGTGAAATGACTCAGGAATCTCAATTGAAGGAGGAACCCCCTGTGTCTACCCATGTAGCCAAATAGATTACAGTCTCTGAAACAATTCTAGAACCAAATTTTGATCCACAGCCTATTGTTTCAAAGAAACCAACCTCTGGTGTTTTTTAAAAGACATCAGTTGTAAAGAAGAGAAGATTTGTTGTTTCTAGTAGTAGTTCTAGTGAAGACGGTGATAATATATCTCTTGCTGAGAGAGCAGAATTGAAGGCTGCAATTCAACTTTCTTATCTAGGACAAAGAGATGGAACACCTAGTCACAACCAGGTTGCAGTCTCCCAAAAGGCTGTAGTTCTTAAAAAGGGAAAACAGTTACTAGATACTGTCTCTCAAAAGACTGTGTCTATTGAAAAAAGATCTCATCCCAAGATCACTTCTGTGTCTACACCTCTTGAGTCTTCTCAAGATAAATCTGTTGTTCACTATACTAGGAGAACAAGGAGAAAGATTCATTTGTCACCTACACACACAGTGTCTAGTCCAACTAACATTATGCAGGTCTCTACAAATAAGGCTATATCCACGTCAGTATCTGACAAGAGAGATCTGGATCTTGATTCTTCATGGGAAACAACATTGACATACAGACTGGCTATGGAACTTGTTTCTCTAAAAGTGAAGCTTTCCAGGCCTGTTCTAAATTTTCTGATTGAAAGAGTTCCCAAACTTTCATTTCCTGGAGAATATGGACTGTTACATCAAAGACTTGATTTAATGAAGATGTACTTCTATGTATCAGTCAGAAAGGAATTGCACAAGAAATTTGGACTTCCTGAGCATGTTGCACTTCAATCGCTTCATGCATATTTATTTGACAAGGATGTCATTGTTGAAGATGCTTCAGATCAAGGTGAACAAAAGGAGGTAGTTGATAGAGGGAAGCAGTCAACAGAAGATACTATTGCACCAGTGGTAAATAGTAGGATAGATCAGATCACAGTCACTGCAACACAAGAACCATCTAGTCAGAGGTTGGATGACTCAAGAACGGTGATTGATGATACTGGAAGGTCTTCTGTGATGACTGAAATTGCAAGTGAGAAACCCTATGATATGGGAGGAATGACTTTGATTGATTTTCCTGAAGATCAAACCAATATTGTTCTTTCAGAGTCTATCCACCTTGAGGGTGTGTCTCAGCAACCAACACTTAAAGACGGTGACATACTAGCTATGGTGTCTAATGAAGTATTACTGAAGACATCAGAGTCTAGTGTAGATCCTGAAAGTGATATACTGGAGCCTGTAGTTTCTGGAAAGAAAGTAGATGTTTGTAAGGGTTCAGAGACTATAGCAGCTCACTCCTTGAAGAAAACCTCAAGCCCCATGCCATATGAGGAACCCTCTCTTCATGTGAGTTCAGGTATAAAAACTTCTTCTAACCCTTATTTTTCTGTAGGTCATGAGAGCACTTATCCAAATTTGAGTGATATACTTGAAAAGATGGACATAGATCCACACATAGAGAGGCTGGCTCCTGAACAGGCAAAAGGAGAGGTAGAAAGGGTGTTGACTTTAGATAGTCAAAGTGAGAATGAGGGTATGGATGATCAACTCGATAGTGAGGGAGAGAAAATTAGGAAACCACCATCGTTTGATTTCTAGGATCAGGTTTTTCCTGAATCTTGGTCTGAAAATCTTGGTATGGATGCTGGTACTTATTCTTTTATCAAGATGTATGAGAAGAATGATTTAGCACATCACAATGCAAAGCCAAAAGCTAAAGCTCAGAAACAGAAAGAAAGGCTTGCAGGAATCATCAACAGAAGAGGTGAAAGGCTAAGACAAACTTCTACTCAACCAGTACCAGAAGATATTCCTAATGATCCTAGTATTCCTTTGTATGTACTTCCAATATCAGCTAGAATTGAGACATCAACAGTATCTGATCAATCTAAGGAGGAGTCAGGATTTGTAGATGTTAGTACACAGAATACTGGTGAAGGACAGGATGATCATACTTCAGCTTCAGATCAGAAAGATGAAAATGTTTGTACTTCTACTCAAGTATTATTACTTGAATATCATTCTATACAGGCAACTTCTTCTACAAGGATTGAAGATAAGGTTATTTCTGCATCTAAGTCTGAAGATACAACAAGCACTTCCAACATTGAAGTCAATTTTGAAATTCTACAGGACATTCAGAAATCTCAAAGTGATATTCAATCGAGACTTCAGATTCTTGAAGATAACCAAGTCACTATTATGGACAATCAAGCAGTTCTGATGAATCTCATTTGTTCTGTTACTAAATTTCTTGGAATTAATGTTGCTGATGTCAAAAAGGGGGAGATAAAGACAATTCAGAGACAACAACAACAACAGACTGGGGGAGAAACAGACTGGAAGAAGAACTAAGGGTGACAGAGGTGGTAAATTTCATCATGGAAGTGGTAAAGAAAAAAAAGCATCAAATAGTTGAATTCTTTCTTCTAGGTACTAGATACATGTCTACATTTGAAGAAGGAGGTACTTAACTTCATGATCTTAAATTCATAAATTCTATTCTGGTTGTATTGTTATATGTTTTGACATCTACAACTTAGATTTATGCTTCAGATTCTAAAGCATAAATAGGGGGAGATTGTTAGGAATAATTCATAAGTTGTGATGTTGAGAATAGAATTTTGCTTATACTTCTTGTAAATCCTGATCTTATAAAGGATTTAGTACTTTTTATAGGATATATGCGTTAGACAGTAATCTGTAGAGTTTAGTCAGGAACAGTAGTGCATCAAGGACTACATGTCAGGAACTGAGATCAAATCCTGATACGCCAAGTCAAATACTGATGGATGTCGAATCCTGATGCAAGGTGGAATCCTGATATCAGTCGTGTTACTGATGATGTCATTATGGATTGAAGAACAAGCAAAAAGATATCATGAAGGAAAGAATTTTCTATTGATGGAAACTATCAACTGGACGACAGAATATTGTTATGTATAGATCATTACTTTATGTTATTAGTTGATAGGTAGCATTATAAATACTCTCTCTATATCATTGTAAAAGAGTGAATTGTGAATTTTAGAGTGCATATCGTGTGAAGCTCTATATAAGGTTTGTATTCGAGAGTTCGAAACAAACAGAGATAGAGATTTGTATTGTCAGCAGCTGCTAAAGGTATTGTACACCTTTGGTAGAGTTTGTATTTGATTTATTTAATACAAACAAAGTTTGATTCATTCGTTTGTTCTTGTTCATCTAATCAAGCAAAAATCAGACACGATTATATAACTTGTATTCAACCCCCCTTCTACAAGTTATTCGAGTTAACAAAGTGGTGGAAGAGTCGATGGCCAAACTGAAGAAAGACCATAGCTCTGGTGGATGAAGTAGGAGCAAGATGAACAGATCTTACAGCCATAAAAATAGGGGGTACAACAAGCGAACCCCCTAGTGGAAGCTTCTCTACCAAGGCGGCTCATTGTGATGACAAGATGACACCAATAACTGTTAATGCAACCGGCACGGGGAGGACAGTAAGTTACAAATATCTAGCTATGATGGATTCCCAAAGTACGACAAAATATACTGAGTAGACCCCACTTACGTCATCCATTGAGCATGTGTACGAGGTAGGGAACAAGGCTGGAATGTTCAGAAAGCCAGTAAGGAACGGGCCTCCTAGAAGGAAGGATGTGGGGCGATACTGTGCCTTTTATGACACCAATGGGCACGAGACGGCGAATTGCCGTCATTTGAAGGATCACATTGAGGACCTTATCAGAAGAGGATACCTCACGAAATTTGTAGCCCAAGAAGCAAAAAGGTACAAGGATGATAAAGGAAATAAAGATGTTGAAAAGGTAAAATCCAGAATGCACTACAAGAGACAACAATATCCACATCATAATATGCAAACCCTACTTTGTGGGTATGAGCAGAAATGCTAGAAAAAACTACACTCATGAAGCGAGAAGTGCACCCCTCACAAATGTGTACAATCTTAGTGAGAGGCCTCCCAAGCTCTTCAAAGGGGAAGCAGCAGATATAACATTCACTGAAGAGGATGCGATGCATGTTCATCATCCCCACAATGGTGTGTTGGTGATTAAGGTTGCGATTGGAGGCCTAAACGTACACCAAGTATTGGTGGTTAACGGAAGCTCCGTGAATATTCTCGCATATAGCACTTACCAGAAAATGGGGTTACTTGATAAGGAAATGGTTCCTTCCTACAATGAATTATATGGTTTTACTGGGAACCCTGTACAGATTATGGGACGAGTGAAACTCCCTATTACTTTGGGAAGGAACCCTGATCCGCCACACAAGTGGTCGAGTTCATGGTGGTAAATGAAGATATCTCCTACAATGGAATACTCGGAAGGCCGCTGTTTAAAGATATGCGAGTGGTAACTTCTATCTATCATTTATCAATGAAGTTTCCAACCCCTGGCAAAATCGGTAGCATTCAAGGATGTCAGTATGACTCTAGAGAGTGCTATAGCAAAGCCTTGCATGTAGCTGAGCAAGCTTGCAAGCACCTTTTACTCGTAGATGGGGGTTCTACTAAGCAATGTTACCGCTACTTAGAATCTGTTGATGGGCAAGGGAATGAACCCTTACGCCGAAAGGAGACAAAATCAGCAAGGAAATTTGTAATGCTGTCATGATTGTACAACATCCAGGCGAAGAGCCCTATACTAGTACTGTTGTTACAAATTTTCGGGGGGTAGATACCCACAATAAGGTGCTTATGTTGGAAACTCCAAAATCTCTGGATTCAGAAACAGTTGAACCCCTAATTAAAGGAATGGTTGAAGAGGTTAATGATAGCGACTTTGAAGGGTTGGACAGTGAGAATGATCCAAGGGAAATAGAGGAGGCTTATACCAACAGACCTGAAGGATAGTTAGTAGAGACTAGCCAGGGTACGAGCAAGGTGAACCCTGTCGAAATTGATCTGGATCCGCGTATGCCGGAAACCAAGGAAAAAACTAGTGCAGCTGGAGATACGATCTCTATTCTAGTCGATGCAGCTGATCCTACTAATGATCTAAATGTTGGCAAATAGTTGAACCCTGAGATAGAGAAGCTCTGGTCTCATTCTTGAAAGAAAATCTAGACATATTTGCTTGGAGCCATGAGGACATGGTGGGGATTGACTCAAGAGTGATGTGTTATCAGTTGAACATCGATCCAGAAAGGAAGGTTGTAAGGCAGAAAAGGAGAGAAATAAGTGGGGAAAGAGTCGTGGCATTAAAGGAGGAAGTGGATAGGCTGTTGAAGGCTGGGCTGGTGAAAGAGTCCTTTTATCCTATGTGGTTAGAGAACCCGGTCTTGGTAAAGAAGCCCAATGGCAAGTGGCGTATGTGCGTGGATTTTACTGACTTGAATAAAGCATGCCCTAAGGATAGCTTTCCACTCCCACGTATTGACCAACTAGTTGATGCTACGGCCGACAATGCTCTTTTAACCTTCATGGATGCGTACTTGGGCTACAACCAAATCCCAATGTACGAACCTGATCAGGAGCATACTTCCTTTATAACTGATCGAGGCCTCTACTACTATATTGAAATGCCTTTCGGATTGTTGAACGCTAGGGTAACCTATCAAAGGCTGGTCAATATGATGTTAAAGATCAAATTGGGAAAACCATGGAGGTGTATAATGACGTTATGCTGGTCAAGTCCAAGGTTGCGAGCGACCATGTTGCCCACCTTACCGAGATGTTTAGTATTTTGAGAAAATTCAGGATGAAGTTGAACCCCCAAAAGTGTGTATTTGGGGTTGAGTCTGGAAAATTCTTGGGTTTCATTGTCAACCATCGGGGTATCGAGGTGAACCCCACAAAAATAAAAGCATTGATCGAAATGAGGTCCCCCCAGAACGTGAAGGAGGTTCAATGTCTCATAGGGCGAGTGGCAGCCCTAAATAGATTCGTATCTAAATCTTCTGACAGATGTAAAGAATTCTTCACGACCATCAAAAAAAGAAAAGGGTTTTGAGTGGACCCCCAAATGTGAAGCAGCCTTAATAAAGCTGAAGGAGCAGTTGGGAAGCCCCCCATTGTTGGCTAAACCAGTGGATGGTGAAATCCTGATACTATACTTGGCAGTCTCCGAATACTCTATTAGTGCCGTTTTAGTTCGTGAAGAATACCAGAGTCAGCACCCTGTCTACTATATAAGTACGAGACTCCTGGACGCCGAAACCCGGTATACGAACATGGAGAAGCTGACTTATGCCTCAATTTTAGCCTCAAGGAAGCTAAGGCCATACTTTCAAGCACACAAGGTAGAGGTGCGAACCTCATTTCCACTAAGGGAGGTGCTCCATAAACCTGAAGCTTCGGGCAGACTGATGAAATGGGCCGTTGAACTGGGCCAATTTGATGTTGAGTACAAGCCAAGGACAGCCATCAAAGGGCAAGCACTTGCAGATTTTCTTTTGGAGTTTCCACCATCCTTCGAGGTTGAAGCTAAAGAAGAGATAATCGAACCCCTGAGAAAAGAGATTCCACTAGAAGATTGTGCACCTTGGTGGACCTTATACGTAGATGGAGCTGTAAATGGAAATGGTGCATGTGCTGGTATAGTGCTAATAAGTCTCGAAGGCCACAAGCTACAAAGTTCAATTCACTTCACATTCAAGGCTACGAACAACGATGTTGAATATGAAGCCCTAATTGCGGGTTTGAGGTTGGCTCTTGAAATGAGAGGGGTGAATATGACTGTTTATAGTGACTCAATGTTGGTGGTTGGGCATATCAAAAGCAATTTCCAAGCCAGGGGTCCATGCACTGACCTATATCTGAGGTACACCCGGGAGTTGATAAGCAAGTTCAAGGAGGTAAACCTTGTGCAGATTCCAAGATCAGAAAATTCACATGTTGGTGCATTAACAAAGTTAGGTTCTACTAGGGAGGCAACTATGTTAGGGCTGATACCGTTGGAGGTACAACATCAGCCTAGCATCCCAAAGTTTGAATGTATGGACATTGAGGTTCAGATGGAAAGCACGTGGATTACTCCCATATTGGAATACATAACTAAGGGGGTTCTCCCGGCTGAATATGATGAAGCCCGAAGGATGAAGTACAAAGTTGCTCGCTATGTCCTTTATGATGGAAAGCTGTATAAGAGAGGGTTCAACAAGCCGCTCTTGCGATGTATCGTGGGCAGCGAATGTGAGTATATTATGTGCGAAATACATGAAGGCATTTGTGGGAATCATTCTGGAGGAACCTCTTTGGCCCACATGATACTCCGTCAGGGGTACTATTGGCCAACTTTGCAAAAGGATGCCCATAAATTTTCAAAGGCATGTGGCCGATGCCAAAGGTACGCCAACTCAATCAGTAATCCTGCTGTGCCCTTGAAGCCTCTCTCTAGCCCATGGCCTTTCACCGTATAGGGAATATATTTGATTTGAGAACTCCCCAAGGGAAAAGGAGGGATAAAATATGCTGTTGTGGCTGTGAATTACTTCACAAAATGGGTAGAAGCTGAAGCCCTGGCTACGATCACCGCAACTAAGTTGAAAGAGTTTGTGTTCCGGGCAATTGTGTGTAGGTATGGAGTGCCTTATAAGCTGATATCTGACAACAACAAGCAATTTAACAGTAAGGAGATGAGGGGTTTATGTGAAGAACTTGGAATAAAGAAGGGCTTCTCCGCGGTGTGTCACCCGCAGAGTAACGGTCAAACCGAAGCCGTTAATTAAATCATTAAGCACACGTTGAAGGAAAAGTTGGAGAAGAAGGAGGGATGCTGGCCAGAGGAGCTCCCAATGGTATTATGGTCCTACAATACAACATGCACCTAGGACTAGGGGTGAGCATGGTTTTCCAAAAACTGACCAAACCGAAAATTTAGGTTATTTTCCGGTTTGGTTTGGTTATGGTTTTATATTTTTAAAAACCAAAAAATATGGTTTGGGTTAGGTTTTACTAGTTTATGGGTAGAAATCACTGGGTAGACTCATCGGGAGAGGTGAATGGAGCTACATCAGTTGGAGGGGTCTTCACAACTTCGGGCACAGATGAGACCTTTGTCTGGGGTTCGGTTGCCAAACTCCAGTCCTCAAATCCAGCCACCTGGGTCTATATGCTTCCATCACATCCTGTGCAGCAGCGTCTGTAGGAATCTCATCAACATTCTCCTAGGGGGCTTTAGTCATGATTATCTCCGGAATGCCTGTAGCTTGCTCTGCCTTTATCAGGTTAATTACGTCAATCGCATCTTGACCCAAGAGGTTTCACTCTAAGTTTAGGAAGACTTCGTACATGGAAGTCATATAATCCTTCACCCCTGCCTTGTAACCTGCATTATATTCTTTGTCCTCATACACAAGGACGACAACCTTATACTTAGCTATGGCGCCTTGGAGGGACCTAACTTTGGATTTAAGTTTGTTCTTTTCTTGCAGATTGGTTGCTACAGCTTCATCCCTCTCCTTGTCCATCTTAAGGATAAGGTTATCCATGGTCTCCCTCTCTTTCAACAACCTTTCACGCTCTAAGATCAACACTGTCTTGCCTTTATATAACTTTTTGTTGGATTCCAGGAGTTTCTTCCTGTCATCATGGTACGCCTTCACCTCCGAATACAACCTGACCAACTCCTCACGCACCTTAGGGTCACCTTTGGCGGCCTCTGCAATCTGGTTGTTGTACTTTAGAGGAACAGGCTTTGAGTGTTAGCCATGGTAACCAGGATTGCCGCCTCCTCAGGACTGGATTTGTTCCATTCAAGGATAGCTTTCATAGGGACCTTGTCTTTTATGGAGTCAATAAAGGCATTAAGGGGTGAAGGAGGGATCACTTTAGGGGAACCTTTCCCTACATCAATTTTGGAGCGCTTGTGGCTGCACGAACCTGAAGCGCCCGAAGGTTCAGGTGTGTGCTGGGAGGCTCTCTTATGTAAAGAGGAGGACTTTTCCGTTGGGATAGCTTTAGTTTTCATGGATGGGGGCGGAGTTGCTGAAATAGGGACAGTTGAACCCTGATCATCTCTGGCAGCTTTCTTCTAGGTTGATCTCTTGGTAATGAACGAAGGCACTGAAAAAGACATATCTGCATTACAAAAGAAGTAATAGTTAAAACATGATGGCAACAAAGATATGCAACAGAGACATCAAATACGTATTATACATAAGGGAATGTGCAACATTTATGGCTAAGGGAAAAGCAATGAAAGGGGTATGCCTGAAAATAAGGGTACGAGTGGGAATTTGATTCACCAAGGGTTTCCTCAGCAGGACTTTCCTCAATAGGGGTACGAGCATCCCCTGGAGACCTGGATCCAAGTTCCTTGCTGAAACCTAAGTGGATTAACTTTTCACTAGAGAGCAGGCTAGCACCATCTCCTAGCCCTACACTCCTCCTTAAAGCCTTACGAGCTCTCCTCAATTCTTCTCCTTCTAAAATGGTTTGGATATGCATCTTTGGAGAGGGATTAAACTCTTTCCTTTACTCTGGGAAATCGTAGCAGTATAGGAACTGCTTATGCCAGCCCGACATGCCCTTCTTGTTACCTTTTATGCATTTCCCTTGATGAATGTTCTAGGTGGTGAGGTAGAAGAAGCCTGTGGTTTTCCCGGTCTCCTTGAGTTGATAGAAGAAACCCAACTCACGGGCAGTCAGCTTAACTTGAAACAAGGAATCGTACAAGATGTACATACAGATGGCCATACGGTATGAATTTGGGGTTAATTGCAGCTGGTCAAGTTGGTAGAACTCAAGAACATCAATGATGAAAGGATGAAGTGGCAATGACAGCCCCAATCTAAAAAACTGGGCAAACAACACAGCACATGGGATGGATTGGTTAGGTTGGAAGTTGGAGAAGTCATGGCATCTTTCCTCAGGCTGAGGTACGACTAACGTACACCCAGGGTTACAGGCTCCAAGAAGGTTTTCTAGTTTCTTGGCAGTCATAGAGGTACGTGTAATAGCACAGGAAAGCTGGGTTGTAGGGATGTTAGGGGCTTCGATAGGAGTAACCTCGTCCTAGCATTCACTATTCTCAGCCTGATCATTGAAGGGTTCGGTTATTGGGGATAAATGGCCCAGCGAGTCAATTTCTTCCACGGATTCCGGGGAATCGGAGCTAACGGTAGTGGGTGCAACTGGAGAAGGATCTAGGGAGCAAGATTTAAATGAGATTTGGGTAGTAGTGGGGTCGAGAACCTTGACTATAGAGCGGGTACGACCACTGACATTCGAAGTCAAGGGAGGAAATCTGGATATAGGAGTTGGGGATAAGAAGAAATTAGCCTCAGAGGCAGTTGGCGAGTGAGAAGCCTCTTTCGCAAGAAAATTCTAGGATTCAACGGATGTAGCTTGGCTCGACATCTGCACCATGGAAAGCAGAGTAAGCCTTGAATCAATAGAATAGTTCCCAGAAAAAGGGGTAAAATTTTCACAGAATGGAATGTGGAAAAGAAAAAAAGACAGAAGAATACCATCTACTCAAGGGATTCAAGCATGGAAACCCCCAATTCATTCAAGGTTGTACCATTTGCGGGATTCGACAAAGGACTAATGGTGTCAAATTTTACACAGGGGTTCAACGTAGAACCCATGGGTCAATTAGAATTGAAGGCCCTGGGAAGGGGGTAAGTGGACATTCATATAGGTCAGAGTACGGCTACACAAGGGGCTTTGGTGAATGAACCCAAGTGGCGAAAAGCATGGGAATAAAGTCAATTGAAGCAAATTAAAGTCTAAAAGCATGGGATGTGTGTAAGGGTTGACTCATGGAAAAGTAAAGATGTATAAGTGGAGACTCGACTTACAAACATGGGGCAAACGTAGAGAGAAAGTACAGATCTATGTGCATTTAAAGAATATGCCCATGTGTATAGGTGTAATTGCGCAAGAATCTGGGCAGACACAATTAACATTACCAAATAGGGAGAACGGATCTACTCAATTCAATTACTAAACATGGTATGAATCTATCAACGGTGCTAAAAACCATCAAAACGATGACATGCAAAGAAAAGAGGTATGAAAAGGCGACAATGATGGGACATGCAGCACGTGAAAGCATAGATACGAAGTGCAGTGTGGGTATGTGTACCGCAGTATGCATATAAACGGACTAGAACGCAAGAATACGGAGATAAATATAGAGAGATAAGCGAAAATTACCTTTTCTTGGAGAGGACAACCGGAAAACAACAATCCTTGCCGGAGTAGGGAATGTGGAGACGAAATGCTTTGAAAAAAAAGAGAGAGGGTTTGGTGTTATTTTTTTGTAAAAAGTAAAGAAGGAAAAGGCATGGAGGTATATGTATATATAGGCGTGTGGAGATGTGAACAGACGGGACACATAGCATTACTTGAGCTAACCTGCGTGCAAAAAAAAAAGACAATGATCTCCAATGGTTTTCTGGGAATGAAGGACATTGAATGTGGACAAATGGCAGGCCCAATGCATTGATTTTTAGGTAAATGAGGGAGAGTTGTTGTAGGATTTGAATTTTGAAAAATTGGAGTTCGAATGGGACTTAATTTATTTCGGGATTATCAATTAAGGAATTTTTTTTATTTAAAATATTTCTCAAGTAATTATCTTGGAATATTGATGTATATGCGGAAATAAGAAGTTGCGAAGCTTGTGGGCTTCACTGATGGTACCTCAATATGGAGATGATTGAACCCCATGGTTCAAACTTGAAGGTACAATCATTAGTACAGGAGTTTCATGGCAAAATCCCTTGTTTCCTATAACGAGTATGCTCACGTAGGCTTAAGGGTTCGCGTGAGACAAGAGTATGACTAAAGTACGAGTAATAATAGGTTCCTTTTGCATTTAATGGCTACAAGGAACCGGGGGTAGTTGTTGTGCCCAAAATCCGCCTTTGGCTTGATTTAAGGTCCACTAGAGTTATGGGCTCGAGTCATGAAGATATGGGAAGATAGGTTTGGCTAAGGAATGAATGAGTTGGTCCAATATGCCTTAGGAATGAACTGGAAAATAGAATTCTGACATCTGGTTCGGGGTCTGCTCATGTAGGGGTACAAGTATTCGAACCTCATATAGGGGTACTGCTGTGTGGAGGCTTGATAGGGGTTCGCCCGGGCGATAGGCTTTCAGGCAGGGCAGGGGTACGAGCACGTACCCCGACAGTTTCCAGAAAATGCACCAGCAGTCCCGCAACCTCCTAGATTATAGGAAATCGGATAGGGACGCCCTAACCACTTAATGGATAGCTCCTAAACATTAGGAACAGACCAACTACAACGGTTATCGTGGATAAACTTTATATATACGTGAGATATGTATATATGCGTATATATATGGAGATATATCATAAGAACTTGAGGATATTAATGGATGAAGGATGGAATAACAGCTGGATAAGTACATCAGTTGGGATAAACGATAAAAAAAGGTTTGTTATGGAGGATCAGGCTTATCAAATCGTGGGTAAATATCGAGAACTACATATGGACTTGATCTCTTATAAATATAAGAGTATGTAGGTAATTTGCAAGGGGGGAGACACATACACATGCCTCTAACGTGAGTTCTGGGCATCTTCTTTGATTGGGTAGGATTCACTCAGTCACCATAGCTCAGAATCCTTGCAAACTCAGTCCAAACACAACCAATCATCTCTCGGTTTAAGGTATTTAACCCCCAAATTTGGACCATAAACCCGTTTTTGTGGCCAAGATTCACGTGGATTCTCCGTTCATCCCGCAACTACCTCCAAGAAGTGTTGTACCAAATTTTCCTCACAACACAATGTTTTCTCTTCCTTGTGTTTACCAACCAAGCCACTAGGACCTTGTCCTCCTGAGCATCTCTCAACTTCACATTTAGTGGTATTGACATGTTCTTCACCACCTTTTTGTTTCATGATTATACAATCCACATTTCTCAAGTTCAACCATGTAACAGACTTGAAAAATGGTTCCTCCATCCATGCTCCATACTCATATTAAAGTGGAACAACTTCCTCACATACCTTGTCCAAATAATTCACTCGCACAAGCATATTTGTGTTAGAATCATCATCCTTGTTCTCATGCATCTTCTCGCACTTGGAAATTATAATGAATAAATTGAGTGATTCACAAATCACCGTGTGCTAAATTCTGAATACAATAATGATTAATCAAGCAATAAATGTTGAGAAACAAATACTGTGGGTTTTTAGAATGAACAATAAAAGGATCAATGACAAAATATCTCGGCAAAACAAGGACCCAATATCTAGAAACAGCCATTTCCATATCACTTTCAAGAACTTGAAGTAATAAACCAAATGAAGTGGTTAACTGAGATATTTTCAATACAACATCCACACCACAACCAGAGTTGGGAAAACATGGTACTTCCAATAGCACAACATACAGTTCATAAATAAGCTTAGTCAAATAAGCAGAAGAAAGAACCTTACTAGATTCCTGGAGTTCTCACTTCAAAGTAAAGTCGTCAAGATGGTGGTGGACACTACAACACAACACAACACAACGTACTCAGTATATCCCGCATGAGCAGGGTCTGAGGGGGGTAGGATGTACGCAATCATGCCCCTACACAAAGGTAGAGAGATTGTTTCCGGTTTTTTGACCCCCGACAGGAGTCGAACCCGTGAACTCACGGTTCACGGATTGGGCGTCCAATAAAGATGTGAGACACCATCTCCATGCAGAACAAGATCACTATGGAATTCAATAGATTCACACATGCTCTTGAGCTCGGTATTAGAAGAACAATTTAACACCGTAATCTCCAATCGCAAATCCAAGTTAGCGAAATCGAGTGAAGAAAATCGTCGTTCGATAAGTCATAATAGATAAATATTATATAATTCTGAACTATCCTTTGGGTTCAGTATAAAAATATGAAATATTATTAATTTAATACAATTATCTTAATCATAAAAATATACAATTGTTTTATATATTTGAATTCAACAAAAGTATAACTATTATTCAACAGATGATGTTGAGCTCAAGTTGTATATCTGTTAAACACTCATTATGAAAAAAATTCGATTTTTTGTAAAATTGTTACAAATATGATTTTTATAAATTATAAAATGATATAAATATGTTTTTGTTATGAATTATGTGTACTAATAAAATTTTAATTTTTATTTAATAAGTGATGTTGAACCCAAATTTTATATACGTGTTGAACAAAAAAAAATTATAAATTTATATTTAAGAAAATTTTTCTAGAACTCAGTCCTATAAATTGTAACTACACCTTCTATTTTTCTTCACTAAATTCACTTTCTTGCTTTTATCTATTATTTTATATTTTTTCTTAATCTTTATGCTCAATTCATTAAATTCACTTTCTTGCTTTTATCCATTATTTTATACTTTTTCCTAATCTTCATGGTCATTTGTAAATAAATGAGGAAGGACGGCTAGTAAAGTAAAAAAAAAATTGAAAAACGTAAACGAGCGTTTAAATACCTATATTTCCAAATTTGTTAATTCTATAGTTTTGGCATATATAGTAGCAGTTGTGTAATAATCTGGCCTACTCAAAACCCTAGATCTTCCCCGATCAATCATTATCTATTCATATACAGGTTTAATTATTTCATTTTTTGCCTCTTTTAATTTCACAATCTCATGTTATTGTATGTGTGTATGATAGTGATTTGATATCTGTGTGTGATTATGTATGTTAATTTGTGCATCTATGTTGCTTAAGTAAATCAATGATTATGATAAGTAGCTGTTGGATTGTCAATTCTGATTATGACATATACATATAGAACTCTGTATTTAAGTTTTGGTGCCATTTGTTTTAAGTTTACTAGAAGTAATATGCCTTTTAGTGGATATCGATATGGAATAGGGTGTTTCGATTATTTACTCAAGTAATCGCTTAAGCTAGGTTTACCATGATGTTCGGATATCGATATGGAATAGGGTGTTTCGATTATTTACTCAAGTAATCGCTTAAGCTAGGTTTACCATGATGTTCGGATAGCGTACTACTAAAGTACAGTATAGTTTTGTAGTGTCTAAAATCATAACAACTTGCTATAATTTTTTTATATGTATTTACAGTGAATGTGTGCGTTTGTGAGTGTAGGTGCAAGTTTTCGAGTTCCCAAAGATAGCATTACCATTTTACATTCAAAGAGAATTGAAATAATTGAAGCTTTGTGTTTTTTTTTATATTTGTATTACAATGTAGTAAATGTGAATAACAAACCGTTTAACTAAATTTTCGCTAAGCATTGCACTGTGTTGTCCTTCAGCACGAGTGTTAGATATTTGGTTATCTTGCAGTTTTCCTTTCGTAGTCATGTTAAGTCTCTTTAAATACTTGCTTCTGTTTTCAATTGTATGTTTGCCACTTTCTAGTTTATATTTTAATGTGTAACATAGGTTAAGCATCTCGAAATGCTTCATCCTTTGAAAGGATATGATCTTTTTAGTTCAGGTAATAGATCATTTATGGATTACTGAAAAAAGATCATTTTTAAGGAGTTTATCTTCGGACTCTGCATGTTTATGTGCTTAGCAGCGTCTAATTGTATTATACATATCTTGTTTTTCCATACTTGGAGACGTTAGATAATTTATCAATAGTAATTAGATAATTTCCCTTTGGTGAAATCTAAGTATCTAACTCTGTCATAACCAGTATTCTAAATCCAATTCCCTAGTATTGTATGATAAGTGATAAAGTCTTGGATGTCCTTTCGTGAGTAGATGATATTAGGTGGGTTTTTAGTAAATATGTGCAAAATAATACCAGCACCGATTATTATTACCTTTTAATATGCAAAAATTTATCATTTTAGGAAAGATTCTTTGCTGTGAACTCTTTAGTGTACTTTTGAAGCTTACCAGTACAGAAACGAACTTTGAAGACACTTCTTGATATTTAGTACTACTAAACTGAATTTGGTAAATCTAGGACACGTAGTTACCATATGTAATCTTGTACCGTTCAATTTTATAGTGCAAATATTGACGAAGACTTACGTAATTCATAGATAAATTAAAATCCTCTTTTTACAGTAATTCTTTTGTAGAAATTTTAGTATTCCAGCCTACTGTTTCTTGGGTAAAGTTGGGGAATATTGTAATGCTTTAGGGTTATGGTTTTAGAATCGAGATTCAGGGGTAAGTCATTAGTTAAATATGAATGGTGGACTTGGAATGGTTAAAATATCTGAATTGTTTAGGTCAAAATATAAGAGTTAAACATTTAGGCACTTATTGTTTTTTTTGTTTTATCGAGCACAAATAATTAAGCATCCCAACAATATTAATTGATGATTCATGAAAAGCCCATTTAGTTTCAAACAGTCATGACATATGGTCCTTAGATTACTATGCTACCAAAACACAGAAGTTTTGATGTTTTCTTCTTCTTGGATCTGTTGCAGTAATTTCATTTGAATAAAGTTTGTCTGAATTGCATGTTTATTTTTTTCATTCTCACAAAATAATTAAAGTTGTCTGTTTAGTAACTATATATGGTAAACTTGCATTATGTTATAGAGTGCGTACTCAATTTTCTTCATATGTTTATTAACACTTCCGTGACACAGAGAACGAAAATGCATGGAAGAAGGGGACATTGGGATCCACGTTTTGAAATAGGTGACCCCTTTTTAGGTTTGGGTGGCTCTAGGGGTCACCAGAGTTCAGTTCCTGGGATATTCGGAGGACATGACCCTTTTGATCACCCTTTCTTTACGGATCCATTTGGTGGATTGTCCGGATCACACCCATTTGGTTTCCCTGGTGGGGGTCTTGCAATGAATACACCTCGAACTGGTTTCCTTATGGGTGGAAGTCCTTTTATGCTTGCACCTCCGCCTCATTTTCCAATAGGAGGAAGTCCTTTTATGCATGCACATCTACCTGGTTTCCATATGGGGGGACATCCTGTTATGAATGCACATCCACCTAATTTCCATATTGGGGAAACTGCTTTTCTGAATGCACCACTTTCATTTGGTTTTGGTACTGAAATTCCTGCAATGAACGTGCAACCATCTGGTTTTCTTGAAAGAAACACTCTCCAACCAAACAGATCTAAGGGGCCAATTATTGAAGAGCTGAACTCTGATGATGAGAAGGAAATTGACGACCAAGAGGAGAAAAATGATAACCCTAGAAAGCACGATAGGCCAGAAAAAGAGGCTTATGTTGAGGATCAAGACTATCAAACTGAAGGTTAGTCTGTTTCTGTATTTCTTATGATTCTAAATAGTGTTTCTCTATACTAGCAATAAAAGGTGATTGTCAGAGTGAACTGATGTATTGGTCCTTCAGGTGTGAATAAAAGACGAATGCTTTTCCACAACGAGTCTAATAGTGTAAATAATGCACAATCGATTGCACAAGGTCATAGCTTCTCTTTTCATAGCTCAACTGTTACGCATGGTGGTTCAAATGGAGCATACTATACTAAGTCCAGAACATTGAGAAGAGGAACTGACGGAGTAAGTATACTTTTGAGCTTATGTTTCAGCTGCCTAGTTTTTTTTCCTACCAGTGATTACATGGTGCCTGTTTATATCTGCAGTTAGTGATTGATGAGAGCAAAGAAGCCGATTCTACCACTGGTCAAGCTGCTCACAGGCTCACTAGGGGAATTCATGATAAAGTAGATGGCAACTCTTTGCTTGTGATTTTTCACTGTCCCATATAAAACCCCTTCCCTGCCCCTACTCTGATTTTTTGTAATCCTAAATAAAATGTTTGGCAATCATAACTGCAGGGTCATACTTTTACAAGGAACCTACAGTCAGATGGTAAAGTGGATACAACGCAGATCTTGCACAATCTTGAGAAAGGTTTCCTACTATCACTATTTAAAACAAGTTTATAGATGCCATTCTTCAGTGTTTTAGATTTTGAATAAAATATGGGTCCTTTATACTGTCAGATGATCTTGCTGGTTTTGAACAAACATGGACAAATAATGCTAGAAAAAGTTTGCCTGGATGGAGCGAAGGGTACATGCAGAATGGTATGACCATTCTCTTTCTCTTCTTGTTTTGTTTTTCAATTGTAAGTTGTAATTCAATGCACGTGTCGTAGAGTTCATGGTGTAGAATGTAAATATTGGGTATATGTTATGGCAACTGCTACTTTGTCATTTTACATATTGTGACTTTTCCTGCACTCATGTGAATGTTATAGCTGTCTCCTAAAAGATAGTTTGCATCTGCTGATCATGGTGTCATCAAGTTGTGCACATTTTAGCTGAACAATGCATTGTTGTCATGTGGCTCGAGTAATCGTCGACTAGTCGGTTTTAGAGGGTCGACTGGTGAATTGTTAAAAAGTTGGTCAATTAGGCGGTGAACTTATCGACTAGTCGGTCGACTGGTGGAAAATTGGTTAAAACCTGGTCCAAACTGAACTAAAGAAAAACATAGTTTCTAAAATCCTTCTCAACATTTACATGCTAATCTCAATTATTCTTCTCTTGCTTTGATTCCCCGCTATAGTTTCTAAAATCCTTTATATATATTTGTGTTGTGTATGTGTGTATAAATTGATTAAAAGTGATTTATATTTGTATATATGTATAGTCAGCGTATATGTATGTATGGATATGGAAAGGGAAAAAAAAACAAGATGTTCGTAATAAATATATCTGTTTTGTAATTAGCACGCATATGGGAATGTTGAACTTTCGGTGTGAGAAACCACTTACATTTTTATATAATTATAAATTATTTAATATATTATTTTTAATTTTGTCGACTAGTGAAAGACTAGTCTATGAGCTGGACCTCCGTCAACTCGACTCGACTTACTGATGTGACAACCATGAAGCAATGCTTTATTCCTGTATCCTCAGCCTTCGGTAAAAGTATAGATATGGTCATATGGATCTGAAACAAAAATAATTACAAAATTCAAGGTTCTTCCACTCTGATGCAGAAGATAGTTGCATGTATATGCAGTTAAGATTTATGGCGGACAGCCTGTTGATCCTTGTTCATTAGTCTTTACAAATTTGGTTTTTAGAATTTATTCTGTCCTGAAACAATTGTCTGTCCTTATGGTTTAGGATCTCCAACCAGTATGGTTTCACATTTGATGATGTAGAGAAGTGGCTTTTTTGAATTGGTCCTGTTTCTTGTTCTCCTAATGGTGTTATCTGTAAGGTATCTCAAACAGTTCAGTTGATGTTTTTGTAGGCTCTGGGAGCAGTACACAGTGTGTTCCGCAAAGCAGGGTTGTTCGGGCACTACCTTCAATTGAGAACCCGCATATTTCAGGTGGAAGCGGCAGGTCTGGTTATTCGGAGTTTCAAAATCCTGGGATGAATGTCAAAAATGGAAATGGAGGTGATTCTCTTTGGGGTAGATTTTAATTGTAGCTTGTACAATGACCATCTAGCAGGATCTGAGAAGTTTAAGCGCATACACCTTGTACGCATTCCATATAGTACACACATCCATCCTTTAGAAGCGTGTCTTTTAATTTTGAAACGACAGAAGTGCTAAGGTATTGGCTGTCTGCATCCCTAATGCTCCGTAATATGCTGCTGCAGTCAGCAATGTAATTGACTTGGTCAATGTACTTTTAACTGCTTAAAATCTACATATTAACATGAAATTTGCGTATTATGGTTTGCTTCGCACCCAAATTAAGACTGTAATAACAAGTAGTAGACGTACTTAGATTAAATCAAAGTGTCCTGCATTAATTTCCATAATGATGTGCTACACATTGGAGTTTCAGCTTCGTACTTCACTTATATGACATGGAATCATACTTTTATTAATTTCCATGAAAAATTTATGGGCTCGAGTTGTATAAGGGAAGTTGACATACCAGATTAAATATGCAGAGCTAGTACATTGGGCACATGGGTCTAATATGAATTCATGAAAGTATCCTTGAAACATATGCTTTATCAGTGTGGGTGTAAAAATGCTCTTTCCAGCTTTCAGGCCTTCGTCGGCAGTATCATCGGTTTTACGGTTTTAACCAGTGGTGCAAACCACTGTAAATTTGCTTCCAATGACAAAGGAATGCTACGCAAAAAATTATTTTATGACACGTGAAAATACATTCTTCAAACCATTTCTAAGTTTGAAGGAGTGTTCGAGCGATGGAATAAAGACCCTAGTGCAAACATGGGCGCCAGATTAAAGGATATGTAAATTTTATAGTTGTTCTATGCATATTTCCCCTAGTATTGAGCTAACTGAAGCTGGGGTAGATATGTGAAAGTAGAGAAATTTAGTGCTTGGGATTTCTCTGTTTTTTATATTTATCATATGATTTTTTCATATATTTCAAAGTTTTTGACTGTATGACTATGATTATTATTTTCAAAATTTTCACTGTGTGAATTACAATATGCAAGTAATATTATAGTTCACACGAAAAGATTCAAAAAATTTATTTTAACTATATGGTCAAAACACTTTGAAATGTATGCAGAGAAATTACAAATTTCGGAAAAAAGATTCCACATAACTTTGTAATGGTTTGCAATGAACAAAGCAAACTTAAGTAAAGAATGCGATGAGCAGTGAGTGATTTTTGTTCTACTGAAGTGATTGACCTACAGTTGTGAGATCAGAGTGAAAGAAAATGAGAATCCACCAAAAACTAGCAGAAAGAAAAATATTTACTGTTAGCAAACTTTTTCTGATCTCTGGTTGGATTCCAGTAATTCAAGTTTTGTGAGGTGTGCAACTGCACAAGTATTTAGAGTTTGAAATCAAATGTCAGAAATCACAGGTTACATTTGTAGATACAAATGCAAACCTTTGGAGAGATGGAAAATTGGGGAAAAATAATTTTTTTTTTTAGAAAGAGAAATTAGTCTGAGGCAGGAGTTAGGTGGTAATCTCAGATGAGAGTACCTTTTTAGTGATTCACATTTGTAATATTAGAGTAAATCAGATCACATTCTACTATTACAGGATACTTAAAAGATTAGTCAATACTGTGGCTTTTCTTACTTATAAAAGTAAGCCTTCACCAAGTGATTGATGGTCAAATACATGTATTCTTGAACGATAATACAGTAATATTAATACTAGTAGAGAAGCTAGTAGTGCCGGCCTCCTAGAACCTGATTAGGAAAACTTCATTCAGACACATCTGGCTGAGATACCATTCTTTGTGCATTTCAAGATGATTACATAGCCGAAAGCCATAATTGTTGTGACATTGGTTTTACTTTGATAGTTGAAGGTGATCCAATATTCCAACTCATCATAATACTAAAATCCATAACAAATGTATTTTGAGCCAGAACAGTGTTTATATAGCAATGTACGGTAGATTATATAGGCTCCATAGTACAGCAATGTACGGTAGCTGAAGAACATGGTAGATATATAGGCTCAGAACAGTGTTTATATAGCACGGTAAATAATCTAATTGTGTCGAGTTTAAATGGTGTATAGGCGATTCATTACATAGTTGTGTCACATGTTCAAGCAACACAAAATTTCACCAATAATAAACATGTCTCAGTGTCATAGTACAACTTGTTTATATTTGGCTTCCTTTCAGAACATCATAATAAGACTGAGGTTTTTTCCGGGTAGCACAGAGTTCCTGAAGATAATGCAAAAAGAATGTAACATTAGCTTGCAGAATAAATAAACCGCACGGCAGCAACACACTTCAGAGTCCACATTTAGTGTCATAGCCACCTTATAGATGAACGTTTAAAACAGGAAAAAGATATACCTCTACTGCAGCAGCAAGGCGCAAAATTGTAGCTTCTGCCCAGGGGCGACCAATCATTTGCAAACCTATTGGAAGTCCTTGCTTGTCATATCCAACCTGAGGAGAAAAAAAGAGAAAAACAATTTGCGAGTTCTAAACTATAAACGACACACAGAAAACAAAGAGTACATCTATCTAAAAATGAAAAAAAAAAAAAAAAAAAGAGAGTATAATTTGTTGTCAATAACATTCAGATATGTCAAGAATTATTGAATAATCAAGAGTATAAGCCAATAGTGCCTTTTCTGCACGGTTTTAAAATTGATCTATATCAATAGGGATCTAAATGAAAGTTGAGGAAAGTAACTTCAGGAGCTCCTTCTCTTCCCAAGTTGTCTCATAAACAGTGCATTTGCATTAAAAAGGATACCCTTCCGTGAGTTGTGAATTTAAGACTGAAGGTCCTATATATGAAGCACCGCTAACACTGGGTGCCCAAGTTTTTCAGATGAAGGAAAGTATTGAAGTTGAGAGAAAAAAGGATAAAAATTTATGTATAAAGAATAGAAAGTAAGGATACAAGGTAATGACTAAAACATTTATTTTTGTAACTTTTTTTTTCTCTACACATCTTTCCATTTCTGCTAAGAAGAAAGGACAGGTGCAGGGGGGTGCGGGAGCATAGTACAAGTATACATGGATTCGACAAACATGATAATATGGGGATTCGGGTCCGGAAATTCCGCATCTATAAAAATAAATTATATATGTATTTGATGTTATGTTTTTCAAAATCTATTACGGAACTAACTTTTTTACTATGTTACTCCGACTCGGCTATAAGTGTCCGACATGAGTACGTGTCCAAGTGTCAGACCTGGTAACATTTAGAAAAATGTACATGTTTTTGGCTTAAAATAAGTGTCCAAGTCAGAGTGTCGAGTGTCCGACACCGGTACTCCAAGGTAAAATGAAGAGTCTGAGTAACATAGCTTTTTTATGCAAATATCAAATGCATAACGTAATCATTCGAAACACAAGAAATTAAAGTTACATACTTTGCTAGCCACACACAAAAAACTGAAAACAATTTGTAAAATCAAATAATTTAGTTTGGTATTGTAAAAGTATCCCCGTGTCGGATACGGGGATTCGAGTCTCCAAGAACCCGACACGGGGATACGTTTCCCCTGCTTCCTAGCACTTCTAAGGAAGTTCACTCTAAATTTTCCTTCGTCTTCTCTCCTTTTTTTTTTCTTAAGAAATTGGGGAACACAAGAGAGAAAATTAATAACCATATTTCTTTCCCTCTCCCCAAAACTACACTCAGGAAAAAACTGCAAGTATTTACGCTACGAAATTGTCGACGTTGCTGGGTCCCTCATGTTTCTTGACCTAGAAAACATAAACAGTAGCGTAAACCAGACTTTCCAAACATACTTAGTCTACTCAACTCTTTGAAGGTCTCGAGGGCTGCGATGTATGTAGACGTTAACTCAACCCCTAGGAGTGCAAAGGTGTTTCAACAAATACCCTCCCCCCTTCCCCGACTATGACTGTGCAATAACATCTTTACTACGCAAGTGAAAATCAACGAGTTAAATGGCAGTTAGGTCACTCAACAGACAGAAAACTTTCAGTTGGGTCATCGAACTCAAAAAGTTTTCAATCAGGTCACTTAACAAATAAAAACTTTCAATCAGGTCATTAAACACGTTAAAAAATTTCAATCAGGTCATTAAACAAGTTAAAATCAGGCCATTAAACACGTTAAAATCTGGTCATTTAACGTGTTTTATGACCTGATTGAAGGTTTTTATTTGTTAAGTGACCTGATTGAAATTTTTTTGAGTTGGATGACCCAACTGAAAGTTTTCAGTCAGTTGAGTGACCTAATTGCCATTTAACCCGAAAATCAACATACAAAAGACTAGAGACATTATTCATCATTTCTTTAATATATTCGACAGTGACATAACAATCACAACTACCATGCAAGAGACAGTACACTAAAAGGAGCTAGCACATAAACTCTCTAAGCCCCAACACCCATACACTACAAACACAACCCTTGACTGCTTAGTCTCCCAACCCAACAGAAAAGTCAGCTAATCGAATTTGGCGTCTACAGAAAATCCTATCCGAGGTCACTGTCCTCGGAGAGATATAAAATACCCACGTCTCGCGTCCTCTATGGGCTGCCTGTCATCCTAACACCCCTAAAAAATATTCTCTCAGCCGTTCCCACCGAAGTGAAATCTGTCTGAGGGTCTCCTATGAAAGTGACCAAACCACATCAATCTCCCTTCCCTCACCTTCTTCGGAAGAAGCACAGTCTCCTAACTTTGCACAAAAGACACCATTCGGTATTCTACTTCTATCCATCATGGTGTGACCACATGTTCACGCAACATCCTCAGCTGCATGACTAATTATTAATGCTCTGGTTCTCTCTTTATTGTCCAACAAGTGGATACATACATCATCACAGGTCTGTATTTACCTTTCGATTGTCTTTCTTTAATACTATTTTCTCTATAATATTGACTTCTACCCTTCCTCATTGGACCCCCCATTGAAGTTGAAGTTTATGTATTGACAATTTTATCTGAATTGAGACACAAATCACATAGTTTTCTCTACGTAATATGATTAGTGATCAGTTGAATGTACCATCTGGGTCACTACTTGTTAACGCAAGAACATTGTAATGTGAGATGTGCCTAAAAAATGTCTTCAGTTGGATAACACAACTCCAGAACAAGTTATCAAGATACTATGCTATATTCAATAGAAAACTTTACTAAATTTGTATTTCTTTATACAGAGAAAACTGGACAAGTATGCATAAAAATGTTAAATTTATTTTGAGGGAATAAAACTTCCAATTTAACGTAATGAAATTTAGTAATCTTACAGGGATAGAGATCGCTGGGAGTCCAAGAAGATTTGGGGCTAAGACAAACCGCATGAGATTACCTGCAATAAAAAAATATGAATAAGTAGTCTAGAGGGAAATACAAGCTATTAAACTGATACAATACACAAATGACATGCATTTTTGCGTTTCCTGTTTAGTTCAACTATAATTAAAAGATCTTGTAATTACATTTTTTTACGCCGCAATGTGCTTTTAATAATTTAAATTTAAAAGGATATGCATTAGTTGCCGTATTCTAAAGATAAACAACTTATACAAGATTTTTTTCCCTGCTTTTTTAAGGGAAGAAACAACAATTATTTATCAAGAATTGCTGCTTACATGATGATTAGTAACAGGAAGGACGGGTATCTATACTATTATATAAAAGCCGAAACATTAAAAGTTTGGTTGGTCGGTACGGTACCTATTGATTTTACTTATTTACCCTTATTTAATTACTAATAAATTTTTTTTTATATTTTATTATCTAACTAAAATTTTTTTTTACTAATCAATGTCCTTTTTTAAGTTAAACATATTACCTTTTTTATTTTTTTTTGTCAGGACATTTTCTATTTTTTAATAACTAAGCAGTTTCCTTTTTCAAGTAAAATATAATATCTTTTATATTTTATCTAACTAAAAAGCATATTATAATTACTATTAACTAATCAATTAAATTTTTCAGCCCAAAGACATTACCTTTTCTCTTTTCTCTAACCAAAATATATCTTTTTCCAATTATATTACGAGTTAACTTTTTCAACTTATGAAAGCCGAAATATTAAAATTTTGGTTGGTCGATACGGTACCTATTGATTTTACTTATTTACCCTTACTTAATTACAGATAAAAAAACTTATTTTATATTTTAATATCTAACTAAAATTTTACCTTTACTAATCAATTTCCTTTTTGAAGTTAAACATATTAACTATTCTATTTTTTAATAACTAAGCAGTTTCCTTTTTCAAGTAAAATATAATATTTTTTATATTTTATCTGACTAAAAATAATATTATAATTACTATTAACTAATCAATTAACTTTTTTAACCAAAACACGTTACCTTTTAACTTTTATCTGACTAAAATATCTCTTTTTCCAATTATATCATGGGATACCTTTTTCAACCAAAACAAGTTAACTTTTTTATTTTTTCTAACTAAAACCTCTCTTTTTCAAATTATATCACGGACGATTCTATTTAACAAAAATAAAATAATAATATTATAATGCTAATAATTAACATATTACCTTTTCAGCTAAAAGCATATCATCTTTTTTATTTTTTCTAATTAAATTCTTTTTTTCCTAGAAATATCACGGGTAACATTAATTTCTCAATTTCTAAAAACACTACGAGCAATTTTATTTAGTAAAATAACAATTAAATTATAATTACTGTAAACTAATCAATTACCTTTTTCACCTTAAGTATGTCACCTTTTTAATTTTCACGTTATTTTTTATATTTTCTCAAACTAAAATCTCTCTTTTTCCAATTATATCACGGATGGTTCTATTGAATAAAAAATAATAATATTACAATACTAATAATTAATCGATTACCTTTTTCAGCTAAAACATATCATCTTTTCTACATTTTCTAACTAAAATCCCTCTCTAGAAATATCACGGGCAACATTAATTTCTCCTCTAAAACATTACGAACATTTTTATTTTGTAAAATAACATAATTAAATTATAATTATTATAAACTAATCAATTACCTTTTTCACCTAAAACATGTTACCTTTTTAATTCTCTAACTAAGTCCTCTCTTTTTCCAATTATATCACGAACATTCTATTTAATAAAATAACATAATAATTTTATAATTACTAATAATTAATTGATTACCTTTTCAACTAAAAGCTATCACATTTTCTATATTTTCTAACTAAAATCACTCATTTTTTAGATATATCACGGATAACATTTATATAATTATGATCATCATCTCATTTAAAAATTTAAACCTCAAAAATTCATATTTTAAAAAAATTAATTCAAATTAATCTATACTATACTATTATAAGCGAAACAAGTTATAATTGGTTGATTGTTCGGTCGGTTAACAGCTTCCCAAAAGTTTGTTAACACCTTCCAAAATTGAAAATGTAAATTAAAATACATATAAAATTTTATTTTAAAACAAATAAACCACACATTTTACTTAATAACAAACTCTTTTAATTACACTCCAATTAATATTCAATTACATGCTCTTTTAGTTATATTTATTTTAAAATTCTTCACCTACACCCAACTTTTTTAGATTCTTTCAATTACTTAAAAACTAAATATTTTCAAAATCAATTTAAATAATTTCAATATCACATATTTATTAACAAATTTACAACAAATTTGGTTGGTTAACACTTTCCAAAAAAAAATGTTAACACATTTCTAAAAATAATAAATTAAAAAATATATATTAAAATATATATTTATTCATTATAAATAACAAAATTTATCAATATATCTATACTGTATACTATTCTAAGCAAAACAAGGATATGAATTTTAAAATTTATATAAAAAACCATGGCTGTGAGCTGAATAACTATATAAATTTGAAAAGTAAAGAATAAAAAATTGTATTACACCATTATTTTAAAAGAAGTGGTCTTATAAGCAAAACAGGGTATGATTGGTTGGTCGGTCGGTAACACCTTCCCAACAAGTTTGTTAACACCTTCCAAAATTGAAAATATAAATTAAAATACATATAAAATTTTGTTTTACAAAAAATAAACCACATATTTTACTTAATAACAAACTCTTTTAATTACACTCTAATTAGTATTCAGTTACATGCACTTTTAGTTATATTTGATTTAGAATTCTTCACCTACACCCAACTTTTTGAGACTCTTTCATGCAATTACTTGGAAACCAAATATTTTCAAAATTAATTTAAATAATTTTAATATCACATATTTATTAACAAATTTATAAAAAATTGGTTGGTTAACGCTTTCCAAAAAAATTGTTAACACATTTCTAAAAATAATAAGTTAAAAAATTATATTAAAAATATTAGTTTATTTATTATAAACGACAAAATTATCAATCTATCTATACTATATACTATTCTAAGCAAAACAAGGTATATTTGGTTAGTTGGTTGGTTGGGTAACGGTTTCCAAAAAAATTGTTAACACCTTCCTAAAATTAACAAGGTAAAAAAATTATATTAAAAATATTAATTTATTTATTATAAACAACACAATTTATCAATAAGGCATAAAAAATATTTTTTAAAAATTAAAAAAAAAAACCTGTTAAACATTCCAAATTCAGTTAAATTATATATATTTTACTAAAAATAAAAAACCACATGTTTTATAGAATTATAAACGTTTTCAATATATCCCGATTAGAATCATAGCTCGCACACACTTCTTTGTACGATTCTTTCTTCTACGATTTTAGGTTACCCCAAATAATTCTTTAAAAATATCTATTGAATTCTTAAGATAGTTAACAATAAATTTAAAAATAACGTTAAATTAATGATATTTATTCACATGAAATTAAGTATGGTCTTTGTACGATTCTTTCTTCTACGATTTTAGGTACCCCAAATAATTCTTTAAAAATATCTATTGAATTCTTAAGATAGTTAACAATAAATTTAAAAATAACGTTAAATTAATGATATTTATTCACATGAAATTATGTATGGAACATATATAAATTTTAAAAAAATAATAAAATAAATTAAAATTTTATATTAAATCAAATAATTAATATATGAATTTATTATAATAATATATGATAGCCCGTGCTTTGCACGGGTTATAAGCTAGTATACTAAAACAAGGAAGCATCATTAATTAACAAGGTTTTGCATTACTGTTTTAATGCCCATGCTTTATTGACATTTAAATGACTATTTTTCAGGGACTCTCATTTTCCAATATATAAGGCCCTGATATTACTTATTTGCCTGGGTTATTACATGTCATGGCAGAAAAAACCGCTCAGATGTTTTCAAGTATAAAGATGCAAGGACCATGGCAAGATTGCATAATCAAATACATGCACTTGCTGCTGGAGTAAATTACATTGTCATTGCTAGAATTGTAGTTCAATGCCAATTTTACTTAAAGAAATAGTCAATAATGATTTTAGCAGAAAATAATTAACTTACTTGAAACTTGCAAATCCGTCTCCCCAAATTCAAGAGCAGCATGAGGTATCACAGGTGCTGTCATACTGACAAAAAGAAAATTCACTTATGATTTTTAGTCAATGCAGATCACTGTCAAAAGAATCGGGAACAAAATTTAGAGGTTATATGAAAGGTAAAGACCCAAATGGATAATACAATAATTAAGTTAGAAGCTTGCAATAAGAAAGAAATGCGCTCCACGTCAAATTACATATTCTATTAAGAGTGTGAAATGAGAAAATACTGTGCCAAACAGCGTAGCTGACATGCCTTGCACATGTACTATATTATTGCTCACATAATAGTTTCAGCTTGTATTACCCAGTCGTTGGGGTCACTATGACATCAACCTTCTTGAAAATCTCCACGTGATAATACATCATCCTTTGCCTGAGCACAGTAAATATACACTATTAAATAGATACAATCCTATACAGTTCAATATTCTTCTTAATTATAAAACAATATACAGAATGTAGAACATCACCACATGCTTACATAGGAGGTACATAGAATCATTACTTGTTGAAAAATATAAGACAATTACATTCTGCAGTAATGAAAAACTAGCAACATCATTTTACCTTAGTCGTTGGGCAGCAACATATTCTGAAGCAGTAAACGACCGGAAAAGCGCAAGATTAATGCGAGTATCACGAGTAAATTTCACGGCATTCCTGTATATAAGAGGACAGATTATTTTAAAGACAATGTAAGCAAATCCAATCCAATATTTTGAATCTTGCCTAGTAAATAGTGTTGGTTATATAAATACAAGAAACTAAACTTTTGAAAACATTCTCAGATGCAAAAACGTACCCATCTTCAAATTCAGGAGATAAAGCAGAAGCTGACTCAGAACCAAATGTGACAACATGAGCTATGCGCATATGGTTTAACTCTGGTATTACGATATCTACAGTCTTCAAACAGAAAAAAATTACTCTTGTTAGAGGGTAAATACACACTGTGTTTTCTTTCCTACATATTATTAAAATAAATACACAGGGTCCAAATTTTACCCATTAAGCTCCACATGTGCATTGGAGGTTTTGTACAACATGCATATAATTGGAGCTTTAATATGTGACATATGGAGCTAACTATCAGTTTTCTATCTATGTATCATATATATATACATATATTGCTAACTTGCAATTGTATCGATGCAGTATATTTAGAAATTCAATTACTCTTAAAATGCTGAATGCAAGATAAAAGTGTCTTGGAGGATTTCGGATATTAGATTACAGTTGTTTCACTTACTAAAAGTGGTTGTATTTTGAAGCTTTATTATACTATTAGGTGTTAAGTTAATTATTCCGTAATGGGAAATTTGCAACATAATGTTAACACATTGCTCCTAAACATCATATCAGTGATACAATTTCTTTTTACAGAACACATAATTTTTAATTATTCAAATTAAAAACTACTAATTTTATTTTAACACTACATGAACATGCCTAATGCAAAACTTATTTGGGTTACTTTTGATTTTTCTATATGTTTCTGTCACCTACTTTTGCCCATATATCAGCTGATGTTTAAGCAATACTAATAACTTGTCTATTTCTCTTTGACATTTTGTCCACACATTCATTCACATTCTCACTTTTCCAGAAGTACCCATAATTTTCTACATAAGCTGTAGGCTCTGGTAGTAGATCTTGAACGAACATGAATGCTTGTTAAATATTTAAGATAAGCAGTAATATTATTTAACAATAGCAATCAAGCACGAACTTAGTAATGCCCACGTACAAAGTTGTTCTTATCCATAAAAGATAATGAACAGGACATAGACTTTTGCTAAAGGTAGATCTTACAAATAAAATATGAGAGTATAAAATAGTGAATCATATATTTATATACTTACTTCGCATCCATGTGTCTCAGACAGCATAGTAAGAGCGTCCTCACATTTTCCAGAAATTTCAGGTGAGAATACATCATTAAACCACTGTGATAGCCATAATTTTTGAAAAGTTACAAAAAAAATGAAATGACCAAGTTGCATATAATGTACTAAAAGTAGGAGGCAAAGAGGTATGATCACCTCTGTGTATTTCCCTAATCTCAATGATCCTAAAGCATTAGAACTCTCGTATGTTGATAACCGTGGCAAAGAGGGTACATACTGCAAGATAAAATGATGATTTTATGCATAGATAAAGATGCAACCAAATTCTTGTGAAGATAAAACAGCGTGTAAGCCAATCAAGCATCCTGAACTAATTGAGCACATGTACAAGCCAATACAATCTCAACTAGATGCTCTGACTAGTTTGAGATCAGGAAGCTAAATAACAGTTTTAGAGTTGAGACTTAAGCTCATAATAAATTATTTCGAAATTTTGAGTTATTTTTCCTAATAACTGAAGAACCCAATAATGACACTCTCACTTTTTGGATAGACTGCGGTTTTACCAAGCTTTAAATATAGAAATGCTATATTTTATCACTTTTTTCATATATTAACATATCTTGTACATGGTTCAAACTCAGAGGCAATACCCATGGGAGCTCACAAAACAGAGTAAAGTACCGGGGGGGGGGGGGGGGGGGGCACAACACTAACTTGTGTTTCTCAATGAATAACAATTGCTATTGTTATTAAGTGGTGAAACCATCATCTATGCTTCGAAAGATGCCTATCACTAGCCTTTTAATAACATTTAAACTAGTCATTTTCAAATTACCTCTCACTTTGACTGAGGTATATGTGGCTTAATTTAATGCCATAACTTGAAATGTACAGTTTTTTAGCATAATTACCGGGTTCAAACTGATTTTATCAGGAGCGGGATCAGAGATTACTGAGTACCTGCAGAACCAAATCGGGAGTAGAGTCTATGTTGGCATTAAAAAAGTAGGTTTTCCCAGATAAATATGGTTTAAGAATATAAATCTGAATAACTATCTTTTTCAACTGAACATACACATCTAAAACGCTTACACTAACATAACATCCTCAACTGTTGATGCAATTGGGCCAATAATTTCCACGGTCCCTATATCACATGTAGCCCTGCAAGAAAATGAATTAAAGGGATATACAGACTGTTAACCCAGTATGCAAAGATCGCTTAACAAAGTCATATTTCGTAGCTTACCCTTTCATGCTTGTTCTCTTATATGTTGATTTTAAGCCCACTACACCACAAAGAGAAGAAGGAATACGGATCGATCCTGTCTTTCCATACAAGTTATGTTTTGAAAGGCCACAGTCTCGAATAAAATCATCAAAAATATACATTTATATAGATAACTTTTGTACAACCTCCACCGTCAGTTCCCAATGCAGCTGGACAAAGTCCAGAAGCTACAATTGCTGCAGGGCCGGAGGAAGATCCACCAGTGTACCTATCTAGATCGTGTGGGTTTCTTGCTGTTCTGTAACAATAAAAAGGTTCCTTATTTTAATTTTTTTTGACTGCAGTACTAATATAAACAATTAGAAATACAATGGTAAGTTAGTATTAACAATACGTGGGTAACCCAAACAGAAATGGATGGGACGCAAGTGATGACTACATATAATTATATCCTATCATTGTTTTCAAATAAAAGTGGAAATGCCATAGAATAGGTGAAAGCTAATCTATTCTTCACTCAAAGCAAAATATAAGTTCTGCCATAGGAACTGTGACCAAAAACATAGATCAGCAACGGACAAGCATCTTTAGATAATCTAAGACATCGGAAAAAAAGACCAAAATTGGGGCCCTATTCGGATTGTCTACAAATAGAAGGATTAAACATTTCCACTTGTGTATATTCGGTAAACTCAGAATAAGGATAAAGATATCAGGGAACTGCACATCTAGGAAGGAAGGATACAGGTGCAGGTGCAGGTGCTGGTACACGGATTTGACAAACATGACAATATGGGGATTCATGTTAGGGGGATACGTCATCAATATAAATAATATTAATATATATTTGATGTAATGTATGACAAAAAGTCTTAACAAATCTAAAAATTTATGCAATCCAAATCAAATGCATAAGTTAATCATACAAAACACAAGAAATTTAAGTTAGTTTGCTGAATAACGTTAGTACTTTGCTTTTCGGTACGCAGTAAATTCACTCCAAATTCTAATGCAGTTTGTGAAAGAAGATAATATTGTTTGGGATTGTACAAGCAACCCCGTGTCGGACATGGGGATTAGAGTGTCCGAGAATATGACACAGGATTCATTCAGTAACCCAAGTATTCCTACTTCCTAGCTGCACATAAATCTTGGGAAACATGGTTACATGGAGGAGCCGAAACATGTAGTAGCGGAAAGCAATGCTGAAGCAGAATCATATCATGGGATTTGTTAAGGAACATAGGCTCAAGAAGATGCTTTAAACTTGGAGTTATGAAAATGATTCCTAAGACTACATATAGGAATACTAAAGTTGTAATACATAGTCTCATTGAATAACCAAGAATTTTGATATCGACCAATGTTTTATCAAAGGGGATATACTTTTTTCTCTACCTACTAAAAGAGAACAGACATTCAAACAAGCATTACAAGGTTATGATTTGGAAGACTTGAAATTTAAGCTGGGTATATGTGACATCTATAATCCTGGTCGAAGACACTGTAGAAAAGGCTGGGAAGATACATTCTAAACTTTTAAGAATCTATATTAAGTGAACTCTACATCATAGGAATAATTATCAAACTTTAAGACAAGTTGTAATTCAGTTTGTGAAAATTTTCCTTTTAACAGTTAGGGCTCATAAATTATTTTTTTCCTTCCCTGATTTACAAATTTAGTAGAATAGTAGAAAGGGAAGGCATGAGAAGTTGAGAACCACTGTTTCAACAACAACTTAAGTGGACAAGTAAAACAGTAAGTGGTCTGATTGCTTAAAATAAATACTTTAAGGGACATTTTAACTCTCACATAAAGCTTAACCATGCCAATGTGGAGACTTTATGAAGTTTAAGAGCATGATTAGTCCAAATTACAAAATTATAATGGAGCCAGTACCTATGGAAGGGAAAAATGTGATAAAAGATGAATGTGTTTGATATTAATTATACAAGTGCATATGTGCTACCACATCTTGGTAGCATTTGATGTGTGCTTTTTAGTTGCAGAATTACATTGCAAGTAGAAAATAAAAAAAAAATAACAATAGATATGCTGGATGGGAGCCACATATGTACTTAGAATTCATTGTATCTCTCCCATTTCTTAAACTTAAAAAGGTCAAGTAAACTTGCCCGTGATTGGGATTATTTCCGGTAGTACCACATCCCATTTCATGCATATTTGCCTTTCCAACAAAGATCACACCACAATCACGTAACCTCGACACACAAGCTGCATCTTTTTCTACGGATCTTACCTCATGGTACCATGCGGAACCACCTGTTAATCATTATTAATCAGCTATACATTTAAATATCGTACTGAATGTGAATGATATTATGAAAATATGTTACCTTTTGATGGATAAGGAAAACAATCTATATCATCCTTAATTGCCATGAAGATCCCGTCCAAGATTGACAACGGATTTCCTGCACAGCCCAAAACACATGGAATAGGTTAAGATGTTTACTCACCCTTGATCTAGATAAGTTACACTGCCTTCTACTACATGTAAAACCTCTGATATAAAAAAGAACTGTATACTCAATAGACTAAAACATAAGAAGTTGGCAATACCTTTCTCAAACCTTTGTGTGGAAGCTTCTGCTTGCTTTCTTATATCCTCAGAGTCAAAAGATATCAACAATGGTGCTGGTGGCATCTTACGACTGAACTCTTCAATAGCCGAGATGATTCTCTCTGCAACCTAATCAATGCAGGTTAAACTTCTCAAAATATTCAAACAAGATCCACGAGATTGTCCAAACTATGGCGAACTTACAATGGACGGGGTTGCAAGCCTTGACCTATACGCATATGCATAATCACGAATTTTCCAGTAGCGGAATGCAGACATATCACTTGTCCAAGTACTACTAGGATCATAGCGAGGAAGACACTTCAAGGCAACTTCAACTCGGTCTACAGATTTGACATCTTTGTCCAAAATAGTTATACCGACTTCTGGTTCTGATTAGAAATAGAACCAGTCATGTAAATATCTTGAATGAAGGAAATTATGACTTACAAACTGATAAGATCAGTGTTATATATTATAGGGTTTAACAAAGTTGACTAGAAATATAGACTTGAAAATGCTATGGAATATGGATCCTCTCCCCATCTCAAAAGGTCTATTTCTTTTCTGGGCCCAAAGTAAGATAAAGTCAGACCCCATTATTTTTATCTAACACGTATAATGATTAATGAACCTACAAACAGAAATCTCTAGTTTTCACTTCTCCGTCACTACTCACCAGGGAATTGGTCACTCAAACAAGTTACATATAACACATGTATAACTTTTCCAAACTGAATAGTATTTGCTCTGCATGAGGAAAAGCCTAATAAAAGAGTTTAAGTATTTAGGTCCTTAGCCAGAAATAATAACGATAGAAGGACTTGATTAACATTTGACTCAATTTCTTAAATTTGGGGAGTAAAGTTTGACGTAGATAATTCCAGATACAGACACTAGAACTTGATGATATTTAGATGAGAGCTTGATAGTATAACATGTGCTTACTGGAAGACAATAGTGAAGTAAGCATTATCAGAAGTTCATAGCGATAATAGAATTACAATTCTTTTGCATTACAAGGAACTGTCCACATATGGGAAGACAAAAACATGGATGGATAAAGAGTAAAAAGTAGACCTTGAAACGGGTATTCAGGTTTAAACATAGGCGTCTCTGGTATCACAGTATTCCGTAGTACCTGTCAATCACAAACAACCTTTTCAATTAGTCCTATCCTATTCGATAGCTAATAAGATCCAACTTAAATCATGGAGCAAAAGTAAGAGAAAGGAGGATTTCAGGACCATGCTTATCAAATTCTTAAACGGTTACTTACAAGAAAGAAACATTAATCCCTTTATTGCATCCGTTATAGTTCTGTGCTACGTAAGTGAGTATAGGCCACAAGCCATTGTATTTCCATGATAACATTATATCTACTTTGTAGCAACTCATGTTCATAAATTACATAAATCCATAAATTGTACTAATTCTACAAAATGCTCACACAATATATAAAAATTGAATTGTAGTAATATCGTAAAGGCAAGTGATAAAGATGATCAATGATGAAACAAGTACCTCGTTAATTCCATTCCGCTGCTTCAAGTGATCAGTAATAAACGGACCAAGGACCGGAGCTTCGAGTAACTTAACAAACAACTTGAGCATAAAACCAGTCAAGTGTGGAGCTGCAACACACATAAAAACAAAATTTCAACCATAACATAGTATACAAACGACATACAATTATCGAGAAGTAAGTACATTTGATCTGTTGAAACTCGTATTTTTGAGCCGACACATCAACTTGTTCAGCTGGTAACAAAACTCGCTTATTTCCCATGTTTTCGCCTCGAAAACAAAACTAGTACGATTTCAAAGAAACAAACACCTTGTATGCAATCTGGAATCAAGGGTTTGTTTGAGTGGGGATATGATTAATGAAATCATTTACTTACATTATCTTGTATACAAAATTCAAAGTAGTTGTTAGTAGATTGATGGCGTTTGATGAGAAAGAAAGTGATTGATTGTAATAGTTAGTTGGTGGTTGACATTGTCACTTCGCGTGTTTCTGCATTTTAAGACCGTTTTCATCTGATTACTAATTCGTACAGTATTTATTTGTGTGTCAGGATGTATATTAATTTTTCGGTTCTTCCAGAAGTGCATGTTAAGAATTCGTGCTTATTTAGTTGTCAAATTTTTATTAATAAAAATTTTATTAATAATGATGGACTCCCTGCATGCACAAAAATCTCTACCCATCAAAATTTTTCAACTCATCAAACACGGATTATTAGCATACTAGCTTATAGCCCGTGCACGGGTTACTTTTATAGAAAAAATTTGAACCGTACATCTTTATATATAATAATTTTTAATATTAAATATTAATTAATATGTTGTTGGCGGGAATCGAACCTTGAATGTATAACAACTTTTAGTATTGTTATATTTTACGATCATGATTTATTTGAGTTCATAATCTAACAGTTGTGAATGAGGGATAACCAAAAAAGGGTTAACCAAATTACAAATTATATCCTTTTTACTTATTATAATATAGTATACATAGTATAGATGCCCTTTGCACACATTAGACAAACCCTTAATTTTTACAATGGTAGGCGCGGATGTCTTTTTCCTTTGGGAAAATAAAATTGGTCAATCAAACTATTCAGGTTTTATTATTTGGGTTCTTGAAAAAAATATTTTGCAATTCGAGTAATTGAATTCTAGAAATTTTTTTCCCATTAGCTTCCCGTTTTAGATTTTGACGAAAGTCAGAATCTAGTTGAAATGACAACCTTTTTTGACATTTATAAATTTTGACGTCCGTTAGAATGTAATTTAAGAAAAGAGCTAATCATGAAAATTTTAAAAATTAATTTCCCGATTTGCGGATTTTTTTTCAGGAATTTAAATAAAACTTGAATAATTTAGTGATGTATTAATTTTTTGGGAAATTCTATACGGTACCAATGTAGTTTTTACTTTTCTACATGGTACCATCACTTTATTTGCTTCTCTACATGGTACCCCTAACATAATGTTTTTGTTACAATTGTAGCCCTCCGTCAGCTGAAACGTTGTGGAATCGTTAATAATCCAAAACTTGTAATATAAAATGATTTAAACAGCTAAAAAACACCCAAAAATAGTTAAACATAATTAAACATTAATTAAACCATAAAAGCAAAACAATGAGGGCTCATATGATCAAAACGACAATTCAGGAGGGCTCGAGGGTTCAAGAAAAGCGAAAGGATAGGGTTTAATCGGAAGCTGTACTTGACGTTCGAGGGCTCAGTCGAAGATAAACGTGGACAACACTACTGTTTTTAAAAGCTTCAAACAGGTATCTATTCTCAAGCCCTGTATTACTTTCGTTGTATGTATACATGTATATATATATAGGCTTTTGCTCAAATACAAACAAATCCTTAAATACAAACTACAAACTAACACTAGATTAATTATATTTCATTTATTCTAAGGTTCCCGCCAAGGGCACCTTCACAAAAAATGCTTAAAATAATTGGCTCTATCCACCAAAAAAAAAAAAAAAACTTGTCGTGGAAATGCGAAGCATTTAAGACAGTAAACGGATGAGTTAGGTAGTCATGAGGGCCGCAGGCCCTCGACACACCTGTCAATCGTCTATTGCCTTTACCATTGATTGCCATTCCTTACAACTTTAGAATGATAAAGGCGCGAAGCGCCGTACAAGAAGGTGCGAAGCACCGTTAACCAGTGAAATCCACTGCCACGTCATCACGTGAACAGTGAAATTTTTTTATTTTTTTTATTTTTTATTTATTTTTTTGCTGAATGGAGCCAATTATTTTAAACACTTTTTGTATTGGGGTACCCCTAGTTTGATCATTAGATTAGCATGAAATATTGAATTAGTGTTTAGTTTGTAGTTTGTAGTTAATTTTAGTTTGTAGTAGAGTAGGACTCTCTCTCTCTCTCTCTCTCTCTATATATATATATATATATATATATATATATATATATATATATCTGATTCTCATATGACTTTAGGGGTTTTTTGTACTGTCTGAGCTGGGTCTTTGAATAAGTTTGTGTTGTTAAGATGTTTGTCCTATTATTGTGATATTGTGATGTTTTTGTATTATTGTCAATTTTTTTGTATTAAATTCCAGAAAATGGATCAAAAAATCTTGAGAATGAATTGGAGGGGTAATAAGGTTGATATTAAGGTTGAATTAGACAAGTGTACTCTGTTGGATATAGTTTTAGAGTACGAAGATAAAGCAAAGAAGAAGGGTTTTAGACGTGATTATGCTTACCCTACATTTGGCTATTCGTATGAGATGAAACATCACATTTTACTAACTGATACGGACTTGATGTTGATGTTCAAAAGGTTGCCTCAGAAGAGTTTGATAGATATATGGGTTGGGACTGTGATGAAACCAAATGCATTGTATAAGTTAGTCCTAAACTTGAAGAGACAGAATGAGAATGCGAAGAAACAAGAGGCTGGTAAAAATGTTCAAGCAGGGGATGATATGTCAAATGGGGATGATATGTCAACTGGGGATGAGAATGTGTCAATGGGTGGTGACAATGTGATGGCTGGGGGTGGGAATGTGTCACTGGATGAGCTTCAGGACACTAGTGTTATAGCTACAACCCAACCAAAGAAAACTGTGAAAAACAAACCAAAACCAAAATCAAAACCTGTGAAAAAAGGGAAGGGCACTGTTAACTTACCACCACCACCTATTTCTCCTAAAACAGCATTTCAAAATCTACCCATTAGAAGGAGTCCTAGGTTTTCCCCAATCCAAAACACAACAGTGACTGCTCCAACTTGCAATAGCAGTCAAGCTCAAAAAGACCCCATCTTGAACAAAAAGATTCCAAGAACAACAGCTTGAAGGAAGGGGTTGGTTGTTGGAAAGTCAGACACAAGTGAACATGTGGGGGAATCTGAACATTATGGAAGAAGTGTGAGAAGGATGGTTGTCTTCAACTATGCAGATGATGGTATTGGAGATAATGGTAATGAAACTGATGATGATCAAGATGCAAATGAAATGGATGATCAAGAAGGGGATGCTGACCTTAGTGATGAAGTTGACTCTGATGGAGAAGTAATTGATAAAGGGGAGACTTTGGATGATGAGATGGAGGGTATCAAGAAGCTACCTAAGTTCAAAGAAAATTGGAGACCTAAAAGTTGGAATGCTTTCATAGAAGATCAGGACTGGACTATCATATCATATAGACAAAAGGTATATTTTACATGCCTTTTTCCATATTTTTAATTTTCTTCCTGGAGCCCTATATTAAACATGTATTATTACTTGATTTTTAGGGGATAGATCTTGCTTTGGAAGATGTTTGGCCAAGTGCTCAAAGAAGATATTGTTGTAGGCACTTGTCAAGAAACTACAAGAAACAATTTGCTGGCCCACTAATGTACACACTTTTCTGGAGGGCTTGTAATGCTACAAGTCAATTCACATTCAGAAAAACTATGGAGAGACTTCAGAAGGCTGGGGGTGATGCTGTCATGGGTTGGTTTGCAAATTTAGGAGATCCATGCACCTGGAGCAAACACAAGTTTGATCCCAATGTTTGTAATAATTCAAACACATCAAATTTTGTTGAGAGTTTCAATGCAACTCTAGGTGTTGATAGATATAGGCCAGTGTTGACTCTACTTGAAGGTAATTTGACTAAACTTGAATTTCATTTTATTTGAGTCCAGCTGAGGTACTAATATGTTGATACATGTTGATGTTCTTAGGTATTAGAAGGGTGTGCATGGTTAGAATAGCAACAAGGCTCCAAGTTGCTCAGAATTGGAATGATGATGATCTTTGTCCCAAAATTCAGAAAACTGTCAAGGACATCAGCAAAAATACAATCAGTTGTAAGGCATACATGTCACATCCTGGTGAATATGAGATCCATGAAGGTAAATCTCAGTTTCCACTGTCT
This sequence comes from Saposhnikovia divaricata, assembly GCA_036435485.1. Classification (NCBI taxonomy): domain Eukaryota; kingdom Viridiplantae; phylum Streptophyta; class Magnoliopsida; order Apiales; family Apiaceae; genus Saposhnikovia; species Saposhnikovia divaricata. The sequence goes on along the minus strand of CM071597.1, from coordinate 212,816,209 downwards.
TTGAATAGTAAACTCTGTTCATGTGGTGCTTGGCAGCTATGTGGCATTCCATGTAGGCATGCCATCAGGGCTATGCAGCATGCAAAGGTTGATCCAATTAAATTTGTGAGCTCCTGGTATTCAGTTAAGACATATAAGCAGTCCTATAACTATAGTATCAATCCAATTGCTGATAAAGACACTTGGCCTCAATATGAAGGCCTTCCCACCATTACTGCACCTGCACTAAAAAGGGGAGTGGGCAGGCCAAGCAGAAACAGGAGAAGAGAAGTGGGTGAGGATCCAAAGGGAAAAAGAAGTAAGACAGTGAAATGTAAGACTTTTGGTCATTTTGGCCATAATGCAAGAACTTGTAATGGTGCACCAACTGCCAAAGAACTGAAGGGAGCTGTCCCAAAGTTGTTTAGAAATACAAAGGTTAGTGATCAATCAAATGCAGCAAAAGCAGCTAGAGCAGCAGCTAAGGCAGCAAAGGAAGCAGCAAAAGGAAATGCACAAGCTGGACCCTCTATAAGGGAGAGAAATAGTACAACTCAAGGGACTACATCACAACCATCACAAGCTTCTGTTCTCACTGCATCTCATGCTCAACATCCGAACTAGAATTATATTTTACCTAGACTTTTCGATTATGTTGGTCTATTTTGGATGATATCAGGTTTTTGGGTATGCTACTAGGTTTTTGGGGATGATATTTAGCTATCCTTTATGTAATTTGGATTATGTTGGTCTATTTTGGATGCTGTCACGTTTCTCCTGTTTTTTCCTTCATTTATACTGTTTGTTATATTTGGCGCCAAAATTCAGTTTGAAACTGGTGTAGGTTGGGCTTTTAAACGTTTCTACAACGTTTACTTTGACGGAGGGTTACTACTTAAAAGGAAACAGGAGTTTAGGGGTACCATGTAGAGAAGCAAATAAAGTGATGGCACCATGTAGAAAAGCAAAAACTACATTGGTACCATAGAGAATTTCCCTAATTTTTTTTGAACTCTTTGGAGTGGTAGCTCAGATGTTTATTGAATATTAAATATTTATTATAATTATTACTTTTTTTTATGACTGAATAATACTAATCAAATCATGATATTATTTGAGTTTGGAGGATGATATTTTAAGTATAAATTTTGTTGTTTAATATATTATGGGAGATATGTAGGATAATTTATCATGATAATAATAAATGATAAATGAAATCTTCCCATCTTCATTTCTTTGAGCTATAAATTTTAATTTCACAATATGATATAATAAAGAGTTAAAAAATTTAATTTCACACAATCAATATACTTATACGGAGAAGATGGAGGCGGCGAGGGACGCCTTTCATTTTAAATCGCTCCGATCTATATTTTTAATTTTAATAAATTTTTGCAATTTTTAATGTTAAAAACTGTGATTTCCTTATATTTTTTGAATTTTAAGTGTTAATAATTAACACTTCCCCTTTTATAATTTTTTTTTATGTTAAAATATTATTTCAATTTTTTAGTGCTAATAATTATAACTATCTTTTTTAATATCAAAATCATGACTTCCTTTTTTATGTCCTTTTTAATATCAATATTATAAGTTCTTTTTTTAAATATTAAAAAAATATTATTTTCTTTATATATTACAAATTTACTATGATTTTAACAACGGAAATTCTGTATTCCACATAATTAGTTGACTATATAACATGATTTTTAGTGAACTTATATATTTTCTCCATCTATAAATATCATTATTCTGTTAAGTTATTTAACTTTTCATAGATTTACGTATGTTAGCTTTTGTTTATTAATCTTATGATCTTCATGCAATTTAAGCAGTCATGCAATTTAATTTGAGACGCACCAAATCAGCTAACTGATTTTATCATCTAAAATCTATTCAATGAATTTTTAAAATGAGCACCCTTATTTTTATAAAAGCATAGTACGTGTATTTATAAAAAGGGTTTCATGTGCCTGAGGATGACCTAACTCAATACAAATTTAAGGTTATTTGTGTAAATTACTGATAAAAATTTAATATTTACAAAAATGCCCTTGCGGGGCCACTTACTGTATAGGTAATATTTCTTATAATCTTAAGGGAGATCCCTGAGGTTGTCCTCAAGCCCAGTTTTCTCTTGTAAAAATATCACAGATTATTTAGTATAAACTCTCAAATGGAACATACAAATCCATTTTAATTTTAAAATATTGTTGAGTTCTTTATTTTTTGCAATACACTTAGGTGTCTTTATATTCTGTTCATATAAATTATTTAAGCAAAAGAATTTTAAAAAGTTTCAAGATTGTAATCAACCCCACCTTCTACAATCTTGTGGTTGTATTATTGGAAAGCAACATTCTTTTTTAATTTTAAAAGTTTAAAAAATATAAAACTTTAACTTTAAAAATTCTGATAATCATATAATAACAATATTTATAATATGTTCGTTCAATTATTTAACATCATTGCTTTTTCATTTTTTAGCAATGGTATTTTGATCTTCAAAGATTTTAAGCCCACAAAGGTAATACTTACTTCGATAACAAAATTTACACATCTTATCAAATTTTGAAAGTCTTTCTTTTTTCAATTTTTCAAATTCGAAAAATTATAACTAATTAAATTAAAAAGGGTGATAAATATGAAATAATAATCTTCATTATGTGTTGGTTCAATCATTTAATGTCAATGATTTTTAGAAAAAATAAATAAATTTACATAGCATGGTCAAACTTTGACTGTCCAACTTTTTTAATTTTACAAATTCGGAAAAATGCAATTAATTAGTTTAAAAATACTGATAGTTATAGGATAATAATTTTCACCATTCACTCGGTTTTTGGATCCCAAGTGCAGGATAACCCCAAGGGTTGTGGGTTTTTTTTCTCCCAATTGGTGCCTTCCCTTCACCACCCCCATGTGGATGGTCTACAGGATTCATAACTGCTCCTCTTACTACAAGACGCTTACCTAGCCAACGCTTTAGATCCAGCTCTACCTAAACTTTTCTGGTGTGTTGGTTTGCACTCTGAAAAATATACACGACAGTTAGGATTTAGGAATTATGTTCTTGCAAAACACCTAAAAACATATTTTGTATAAGTATTTTTAGGGGTGTTCACGGTTTGGTTTGGTCCAAATTCTTGTTTTTTTGGAACCAAACCAATATAAATGGTTTTTCAAAAATCAAAACCAAACCAGTTAGATGCCAAGACCAAACCAAACCAGACTATAGAAGAACGGATTGGTGTGGTTTCAAACCACGGTTTGAACTTTATAACATATTATTTCTTAAATTTTTTTTAAACTTAAAATGAAATCTAATTTAAATAAATATAAAGTAAAATTTATTACACATTAATATTATACACTACATATATGTATTACAATATTTGTTTATCAATGTTTAGTCTACTATTTACGTATTATGTTTATATAATTCAATTGAATTTATATAAATAGTAAACAAATTAATTTAGTGTAGAACTACAACATATTGACAATTAACTCAATATTATATTTATTAAGTAATTTAATCCTTTTATTATATATACGTACAGACATTACACACAAGAAATTATAATCTTAACTTATAACTATCTACTAGAATTTTTAGCATATTATTATATAACGGTCCGGTTTGGTTTAATCGGTTTTAAAATATTGAAAACCGTAACCAAACCATTTATGTATAAACGGTCCGGTTAACCGAACCAATAACAACGATTTTTACGGTTTCGATTTTTGTTGGTTCAGATTGTTGTGGTCCGGTCCGGATTCACGGTTTAACGGATTGTTTGAACACCCCTAAGTATTTTGTAACTCATCAACGGATGACATGTTTACCAGCATCCGTTGAAAAGTAAGCTTATCAACTGATAAGTCTTGTAACATGTGTTGTAAGTCTCAATGGATAAGCTATCAGTTTATGACATAGTTGATAGATTTCTAAGTCGTGTTGAATATCAACGGATATGCAGAATAGATTAGCTAATTGTAAGTAGGTTGTGCTTTGTAAGTCTACATAAGTGAAATGATACTTCAACGGATAAACAATCTACACCAATGTTGCGTAAAATCTAGATGTGCAAGTGTACACAATCCCAATGAAGTAATACAGAAGTAAATACCAGATATCGTTTCTCAAGGACTGTAAATTCGTATCAATCGCAAGTAATATCTAACACTTTGGTTATCGAGCATAAAAATTGATTGATGGTTTTATAAGTAGACTAATTGACAAAAACTAAATTAACAAACAAAATTATACTAGATAGGAGAGTTTAATGAGTTACAAATATGAGAAGATAAGTCAAGATAATTACTTTCTCCTAACACGTGAAAATCGCTAATAGAGTTGTGTAGCACAGTAGCAAATTCACAATTTACTAGCTAGAATTCAATGGTCATAGGTTTCTCTCGAAATCACCATGGTATAATTCCTATCAAATAAACTAACATATGTCTATGCCAATTAACTCTTCAAAATATAATTATGCACCAATTCACAAAGCTATGCATGGTCACAATATATGTCAATATCGTAACAATATTATAATCAAAAGATTTATAAGTATGCGCCACTTAAGTCTCATGTCAATTAAATATAACCCTCTTGGTATTATAATTAACTCGATAACGTACTAAAGTTGGTCAGACAATAGCAAGTATTAGCATGAAAAACACTTGAATGAATAAACTGTAGAATCGCATACAATACTCTCTAAGAAAAGACCAATAATCCCATGCTAGGGTTCATAAAAATCTCAACTTTATAAAATTAGTTCATAATCAAACTTTCCAAATTACCCAAGAATTGATAACACATAAACATGATTAAAAAAGTTAAGGAGAGAATTCTGAACAAAAAGATGAAGAAAACAAATTCAAGTGAACGTCTTCAATGACCGAATCTCCATCTTCTGCATCTTCTTTCTCTCTTGACTTCTCTCGTACGATGTGTATATATTAGGTCTGATGTATATAAAGAAATCCTCTAATAAATGTATTTTTTTAATTATTTAATACAAATATAAGGAGATTTTCTAAACAAAATTGAATTCCAAGAAAGGAAATTCGTAGCTGACTTTTGGGCTTATTCTGATATCAAGATCACTTCTGAATTAAAGCCTTCTCATAAATTTTTCGTGGGTTGTTGAATCATCTAAAACGGACTTCTGGAACTCTAGATATGGACCAAATAGTGTAAACTGCGCAAGCGACCCATAAAATCCAATTTTTAATCAAATTAATTTCCAATTCTTTTTATTTAAACTCCAAGCCCTCCTTTATTATAATTCCTTGATACCTACAATAAAACAATAGAATTTATTACATAAAAATCCAAATCAATGCAAAATAACTTAGATATAGGGACAATTTTAGGATTAAATGCACGCTTATCAACCAACGGATGAGACTCTTTAACGAATAGCAAACAACTCATCAATGGATGTCAACTTCAACGGATAATAATCACTTTAACAAATAGTGTGTTTTGAATTTATTAGTTAATTGTAAGAACCCTGATTTTTGTAATATTTTAAAAATTGGATGAAATGTGATTTTATGAATTATGGAACACTTTGGAGCCACCTATGTTATATAGTAGATTTTAATTATCTGAGAATTTAGTTTTGTGGCATGAGATGGATAAGAAAAGGGATTTACACATTTAAGTATTAAGGATGACAAAGGAAATCTTTACGCGACAAAATACTATTACGAGAAAAATTATTAGAGATACGTCAAGAATTAAGTGACAAACATTGGCTGAGAGATAAGATGAGTTAATAATGCATGCAAGGTACCATGAAAACTAGCTAGTTGGAAAGCTAACTAGGGTGAATAGTAATGAAGTACACAAGCCCATGGTTTAAAGGATAAAAAGTATGGTGATAACCTAACCTATATGCTAGGGGCATGGTGCAAGTACCCAATTTATAGATATATTGCACACACACTCCATCATTTCCAAGGAAAGCAAGAGAAAAGAAAAGAGAACTCATATCTCTCCCCTTCCCTTGCTCTCGACCGAGACACCCCCCAAGGAGGAGAAGAAAATTTTTTCTTCAACTTCCACCCACACATAATTCATACAATAATTCCTAGAGCTTCCCTACATCATATCTAAGGTAGTTCAAAGTATCAAGCCCCTTCATCCATTCAATCCTTGGGAAATAATTATTCAAGTTTCAAGACTTTCAAGAACTCAAGAAAACTAACTTTTTCTTTTTGTGGTTTCTTGAAAGATTCAAGGTTGGAGAGGTTCTTCAAGCATTCTTAAGACTCTTAATCCTTAGTTAGAGCTATTCTCACTTCAAGAAAGGTATAAGATCCCTCCACTCTTAGTTCATGTCAAGTTCATGGTTTATATTTCAAGATTTGTAAGTATTGGTGTAGATCTTGGTGGTTCGAACCTTAGATGGTGAAATCTTGAGAATTTATGGTTGTTATTGTGTTGTAAGCCATGTTCTTAGAGTATGTAGTCCTATATAGGTGTAAGGATGAGAATCTTGGTGGGTTGGATGTTTGTAGAGAAGGATATTAGTGAATCTTGAGAGTTTAAAGTCATAAAATGCTTGTTGGAGCTGTTAACATATATAATATTAGTGTATTATTGGATAGTTCTATTATTATGTTGGTTTTCTTGTTAGGATAATTTCCATTATTATTGTTGGATGTTGGTTATATAAGCCCATCCCCTCTTCTGTTGTAACCGAGAACAAGTTTCATTATAATAAAATATTAGTTTTCTCTCTTCTTCCCATACTTTATCATGGTATCAGAGCTAGGTTGATTCGATCCGAGATCGGTTGATTAAGGGTTGAACGTGATGTTTTTCGCATGTTGGATTAAAACATGTTCTTCGATTATTTTTTCTTCTCGTTTTCTTCTTCAAATTTGTTGTATCTTTTATTGGGTAATATTGATTTTGGTTTTTAATTGTGATTGTTAAGTTTTTTTTCTTCTCGAATCGTTGGGATGAATTCTGTAGTTGGTTGTCTTTTTCTTCTTCGTTTTGGTTGGATCTTTCTTCAGTTAAAACTGATTTTGGTTGGATTTTTTTTCCTACTGGTTTCGTTTTGTTTTGGTTGGGGCTCTCATACACACTCTTTGAATCTCTCTTTTTGATGTTATTGGCTCATTGGTAATTGTTTTTTTCTTTCTCTTCTCTTTCCTTGCCCTTCTTCCTTTTCGTGTTCAATGATGGGAGTAGCCCTAGGCACATCTGTATACCTTTTCATCCAGATTCTTCGTTATGATCATCTTTTTCATCCTGGTCCTCATCTCTGTCTTTGATATCGATGTCACCGTCATCGTTTTCGTCATGAATCTCTTCAGAATTCTGCTTTTGTCGTTATTAGTATGAGATAATCTCATCGACAAATCCACCACACCCATCATCATTGTCGTTGTGTTTATCATTATCTTCGTTCTCATGCCTTCTTCCATGCCCAAGAACCCTCACATATTTTTTTCGCCCCCACGACCTCTCGTAGAATTCTCGCAATTTTTTTTTCTTTTTCCACGATACCCATGAACTCTCATAAGTTTTATTTTTCTCACTTGGATGGTATGTCTTGATCACTACGTTGGTAATTAGGTGCTAAGAATTGGAAGACTTGTATAACAAGTATGGTAAGACTTGTAGAACAAGTATGGTAAGTCTTGGTGGCTAAGTTTTTGGTGACTATGTATACATAGTCATATTATATTTATTTGATGATGTGAATACTTAAGAGATGTAGTCGTAGGTATTGTTTGGGTGATGCTTGAGCATTGTTGGTTCAAGTATCGGGTTTGGGACACCATTAAGGTGTTATTATTTTGATGTATTATTGATAATTGTTTGGATTAATAATACGAGTTGGGACGTGGGTGTTTCCACGTCATATATTGTGTGTATTCTTGTTTTTATTTTACTTATTGTTGATAGAAGTAGAAGTAATACTTGAGTTACGTGTGACCGCGCTTTGGTGGATCCTGTCAACTAATTGATTGGGTGTGTGTGCTCTGTATTGTTGATTGTGAATCTCGGATTGTGTAAGTCCCCTAACCTAACAAGTGGTATCAGAGCTAAAACCTTAAGGTTTTAGATGAGTTTGTTACTTAACATGGTATCACAGCTCGGTTTAGGAGGGGTCTCAGGTTCGAGTCCCTCAATCCCATTTATTTAATTCATTATTTATTGTCGGTCTCCTTCATGTCTTCATTATCTGTTTGTCGTCTGTCAATCGTAGATGTATCTTAGGATTGAGGGGGAGTGTTAAATAATATATGTTGTAGCATAAGATCTTGTTGGGGCCTTCCTCTGACACCTTAAGGTTTTAGATGAGCTGGTTACTTAACAGGAGCCACTCGAGGCAAGATCTGTCTTGCAAAAGGGATTCAGACCACTAAATGTTGTTTCCTTAAAACCCACTGCACATATTTGGAAAGGTCTTGTCTTGTAGTTTCTAAGCATATAAAGGTCATGATGAGGTGACTTATAGTTTGAGAATTATGGTCAATTTAGTGGAGAGTGGTCCTGAACAGAAACTGCTACGGTCTGCTCACTTGTGGATCACTTTTGGGTCCTTGAAAATTGTGATAAAATTATGAACAATTGAGGGTAACAAGATTTTATAGTGGTAAAGACAACCCAAAAAGAATCAGGTCAAAATTCTTATTTTTTGATTTTACAAAAATGTTAGAGTGAAGTGCGTACAAGTGAAAAACCAAGTAAGGAGTTAGTTTAACGTAGTTTTGATCATACGTTATTATGGTTCGCATTTAGTAATTATTTCGAGTCGAATAATTTGCGAACATGATTGTGTGATAATATGGACATGTAGGAGAGTTAGTAGGTTAAATTGTGAAGTTGCTAAGGTAGTCTCGTATTCTTTAAACATTATGATTAAGTGGTATTGCTAAGATACTAACGAACGAAAATGGATATTTATAGATCATCATTCCACCCCACGAGCCCGACTACCCCCACTCCACCAAGGCAAGTTTACTTTTCAAAACTTATACATAAGGATTCGTACTGTTATGTTTATGGATTTCATACGTAATATTTTATGCATGTTGTTACGAACCCTTATGTCAAGATTGTTATATTTATATATACATAGATATATATACTTGAACTCTAAGTTGGAAAGCATTTTCTTCGGACAACGACTTTAGCAATAGAGGTCGTATCGGTCCAAGTATATTATTGACCGGGGACCGGTGTGTTATTTTATCGTGATCAAATTGTGAAAACCATTATTCGGGAAGTATCGGATGCTTATATTAATCATTAATTTTATGTTATTAAAAATACCCCAAAAATATTTATCTTGGATTAAAAGATTATTTTAATTTATTATTGGTTTATTAATTATTTAATATTAAAATCTCAAAATATTATGTTTCAAATCAAAACTAATCAAAGATACTTCAAGTGTTTTCAAACTTGAACTCTTTTGAACTAAAAATATTTTCGAAAACCCCCGGTCAGGTTTTACTCACTTGAACGTTATCTCAAGAAATTATCGGTAGACTGAAGTCGGATCACAACTACTCATTTTCCATTCAAAATGAATTTTTACAAAAAGAAAAAGAGGACTTTGGCGGTGCGGGATCGTTGACGAACGAACCCGAGTTTAATATAAGAGGCCGTTAGCCAGGCGGTCTATCAATTATTCCGGCCCAGGTGTTGCCGAAGGATGATTACGGATGGATTTTTCATAAAGGGTGACTACGGATGGAGTTTTCACCCAGGGTAATTACGAATGGAGTTTTTATCCTTCTACTAGTAGAAAAGACCAGCGGATTATGACTTGGATATGGCGACTGATCATCGTCAATCCTTGTCAGGTTTCATGTTTTCTTATAAGTCCCATTCCTCCACTTTGGAAAAATACTTAGACACTGTATCTTACGCCTAAGTGTCAAGTTGCCGATAGTGTTGCTCTTAATAAAAAGATAGTGATTTCATACAGTACCTAGAACCGCGAAACTATTTTAAAGATAATAACATGTGTTAGTGCACTTTTAAATTTATTTAAGAGATGAACGATGGTTCAATGATTATTGATGCTGTTAAGATTAATACCGTATAACACAGATAAAATGTTTTACTGCTTAAATGTACATATATATCTTGTTGAGCTATAACTGCTCACACTTGCTTGTTTTCAAACTTATAAACATAACAGTAAGAGAGATGGCAAGAACCCGCCGAACTGTCCGAAAGCAAGTGACCAATGCCCAGGCGGTAGCTGTGATCTCACCGGTAGGCCCCATTAGCTGGATTTGTTGACAACTTTTGTTAGTACGTTTTATTTATAAGTATGACCTGTGTAAGGTAGTGTACTATAACAGACATTAAGCCGCTAATGTAGCTTCATGTAGAAATTATTGTTAGTAGCATAAACACCATTTAATCTGGTCTGTAATAACTTTAAAACTTTTACTTCTGTCTAATTCCGTTGCATGATGTTTCTGAGGCTCTAACCTGTGTGTGTGTGTGAGAGAGAGATAGAGAGAGTATTATTGCGGGGTCGACAGTGTGTTATATTCATTAAGAGCAAGAACATGTATGTTATCAATGGAAAATGGATCGTGAGCGCCTAGATCTCTGACCCCGGATCTGGGGGCGTCACATTAATAGTGTCTTGACAGAAGCTGACATATCACATGGGTTGATGGACTTTCAAAGTATATGGTAGCCAGTATTAGAAACGAAGAAGAAAAAGAAATATTTCATGTCTGTACAAGCAAGTTCGATGATAATTTCAAAGAAAATTCTGTAAAAGACAATCAGCCATCTTGACTCACATGAAGACAGGGAATGAAGAAGCATGTCTGCTAGACATTAAAAAGTGTAATATTCTGTTTCTAGTAGATATTGTAAACTTCGGTGTATATATAAACAAATGTAGCATTACTTTTAGACTAAGAAAATACAGAGCACTGTCACTTAGAATTGTTAGGATTTCTTACTTTTCAAAAGCATTGTAAACAATAGCAAACACTTCACAGATTACGTCTTCGAATATATCATAGATGGAACAAACAACTCCATCTAAAATTTTGAAGTTCTGTATCTATACATTTGCTTTTATTCATTTGCTTTCTCATCTCTGTTCTCATATATAAACTGTTAGTCTCAAAATAATTCGAAAAGAAAAGAAAATGATCAAGATTTTATTCAACCTCCCTTTTACAATCTTGATTGTTATTATTGGGAATCAACATCGACTAATTCATTTCACGTTCACTCTATAATATTATTTATTGAAAGTTAGTTTGTCAAGCTTGCTAGCAAATTTTAACTTTGTGTTTTGTTCATTTATAATCTTGAAATGCATAATGTTTCTGGTAATGTTGACTTCAATAGTTGAGTTGAACCATATGCTCTATAAGTTATATCTTTTTCTCTTTACATTTTTTTTTATCAAATTTTATATACAGAGCATATTTTGGTTTCGCGTAATGAATGACTTAATAAAAACCGAAGCATCAATAAATATATTCTAATAAAAATAATTGGTGACTTTTTTGTCGGCCCTGGACACATTGGAAGGAAAAGTGTTGTCATTAAACAATTTTTACATACCTCCTTTTTTGAATTGTACATGACAACGACTTTCAAATGGTTTCTATTTCTATTTATTATACTTAAATTTTATTAAATTTTACACCTCTCTTCTCCAAGTCAACTTTTTATTTTAATTACATATCAACTTTTGTCATTTCATAAAAATAAAAATATTAACACTCGTACGCGAAGCACGAATAAAAAATACTAGTATAAGTTAATGATAGATGATCCATTTTTTTTTAACATGCACCAAATTTTTTTGGATAAGTTGATTAATTAGCATATATTAAATTTTTGTTTATAGAGTAATTTAATGTTGGTGTCCAAACCATCTTCATATGTTGTGTAAACTATTTTTATTAATTAATAATTAAAGAAGATTATTAGAAACATTCTTTCAAGAACTTTTCTTCTCCAAAAGGAATATGGCAGACTATCAAGCAAAATGTAAATTTCCAAGAAGAGTCTTCTTAGGAAAATTATGCAACGAGATTGATGATCAGTAATTGTTGGTTTGTTAGCAGCTGCTCCACACCTCAAGTGGCGGCATCTCAGGAGATTAAGAAAAATTATATAAAAACATATATTTAATGGTATTTTTTGGTTTTGATTTTTTTATTAATACTTTATTTTGTCTTTTTGACTTAGAAGTGGTAATTTTTATTCTTTTATTTTAAATTTCGCATATGTTACGTTAAAATATAAATTAATGATCTAACTATCTACTTACATTTCAAATTTTCATATTTTCAATTATCGAATCAATTCTTCTACCGATGAGAGTCGACTCTCTCATCTAAACCCTAGCAAGCCGTCACCCTAATTTCTTCATACCTATCATATCTCTCTTCCTTTTCCTCCATTCACCAATCCACTCCTGCCCTTCCATTCTCTTAACTGAACCCATAATTTCTATTATTGTTTTTTCAATAAATCCGTGCTTTCTTTCCAAAAGCTATGATTTTGTCTCCATCTTTTTGGCGTGTCTCCATCATTTTGGTGTGTTTGATGTATTTGTGTTTCATTGTTTTGATGTTTTTATGTATGGTGGTGTTGGGTATTTTGAGAATGAATTCTATGGTGTTTTGGGGAATCTGGAAAGCCCATATTGACGCTGGAACGGTGGTGTATATCACGAGAGCTCACCTATCACAACGAAAGATTGTTCAATTAATGGGGGCATCTGTACCTCCAGCCTTAGTTGGTGAAACTGATGGATCTGAACACTGGATTATCACCTGTTTTTTATGTGCCATGGTCAATTGTGATACTACTATTTTCAGGGTTGTTGGTGTCTTTTGGAGGTCTCGTGAAGCTTTTGTATTCATTTTTAATGTCAAGAATATTTTTATTCAGTATGTTAAGCGATCCGGAAACAAAGCGGCTAATTATTTAGCTCGTCTATTTGTTTTTCAACCAGGTTACATGGTCAGTTGGGGGTTTGTCCTAATTGAGCCTCATTCAAGTTACTCCTATTAATGAAATCTATTTTAAATTTGTCGAAAAAAAATTATCGGATCAATTGGTTACATAAAAAAATATTACGGATGATATATTTTTCCCTAACATCATTTTTTCCAGTCTCTTTCTTTTATTGAAAATCATATATACAGCGGTTACAGATGATGTATTCCGAAATTGTGTTTTTGCAAAGTATATTCTTTCTTGTACTTATTATTATAATTTAAATTTAAATTATTCATGGAAGCAATATTTAACATCCAGCATATAAAAGAAAGTGCAAGAAACTTTCAAAAAATTAAGATATTATTTTTTTGAGTAAATTGCATTTTGGTGTCTTGCACTAAAATAGTTTTGCACTTGATGGTCCATGTTTTCAACTCGACACTTTAGTAACTAAACAAATTATTTTAAAGCGATGTGGGGGCTCCGTCTCAGATCGCCTAACGTTGTTTGTCATATGACAGGTTGGAAATTATACCTCTCATTTGACTGACAATTATTCCCCTCATTTGACTGACAACGTTAGACGATCTGAGACGGAGCCCCCACATCGCTTTAAAATAATTTGTTCGGTTACTAAAGTGCCAAGTTGAAAACATCAGCCATCAAAGTGTAAAACTATTTTTAGTATAAGCCACCAAAGTGTAATTTAATCTAATTTTTTAGAAGGGAAAATCAATTGATGCATCCTTTAACTATTTAAATATTATTGTCAAGATGTATAAAAAATTCCATATTTTGAGTAATTAAAGTTATTTAAATTTTTTTAATTTAAAGTTATATGGATAAATATTTTGGTAAAATAATCGGTTCAAATCCCTTTAATTGAAATTTTAATTTTTAAATTAATCTAAATGGATAGACATTTAATTTATTTTTTAAAGAAAATATGTATAGATTTTTTGGTAAAGAATCGGGTCACATCTATCAATTTAAATTTATTTTTTTTTAAAATTAAAGTTATGTGAATAGATATTTAATAAATTATTTTCCAAATATTCCGTTGATTTTTTTTTAATTTTTCATACATCTCGGGTGCTTATGTGTAATATAAATGATGAAATCTGATTGTTAAAATTTTTTTGACGAAAGGACTAGTTCTAAAAAATTTCAAAAGTTAAATTACTCAAAATACAAATTTTTTATTTAAGAATCTTAGATAACAAAAATTCGAATAATTCAGGATATATCAATTGCATTTTCCTTTTTCTAGAAAGTTTGAAATGTCGTATTATTTTTATAAAATGTCGTAATATTTGATTTTCGCCTATGCATTATATACCCGCAAATCCGCTATAGTCTTACCCGGCGGCCATTTTCGATATAGTGTCAGCAGTTGCGCAACCATGACCAAGGCAGGTGCCAGCCATGCAAAAATAAACAAATTTCACAAATTTAGAGGAACACAGCAGTTCGTCACTATTTTGTCGTCAATATTTTATTTTGCTGTAATGATTTCCGATTTCGTAGTAAAATATTACATAAATACATAGTTAAAAGTATGAGGAAAACATGAGTTTATACAGTAAAACTCGTTAAATTTATAAATTTTGTGGAATCTACTATATTAATTTATAGAAATTTTATAGTATTAGTACTTGAGAAAACTGGGTCTGAGGACAACCTCAGGAATGTCTATCGAGGTTATAAGTGATTTGTTCCTCAGGAATGTCTCCTGAGGTTATAAGTGATTTGTACTTATAAAGTAGGGGCATTTTTGTAAATATAAACTTTTTTCAAGGATTTTACATAAATACCCTTAAATTTGTATTAAGAATGTTTTAACATCAGGTAAAACCCTGAGGTCATCCTCAGGCACATGAAACCCTTATTACTTTCGTTATTTTAATTATGAAATTGACAAATCTGAGAACATCTCAGATAATGATGTGCTAAAAAATAAGTTTTTAAATTGCAAGCGCACAATTTCATCGTTTTAATATTTAAGATATCGATCCACAGAGACTAATATTTTTGCAAACCTTAATTTTTAATTTAATCGAATTAGAACAAGTGTGGATTTTCCGAGAATTTTTATTTTACTAATTAATTCCTAAAAGAAAGTTAAAATTTAATCGAATTAGAACAAGTGTGGATTTTCAGAGAATTTTTATTTTACTAATTAATTCCTAAAAGAAAGTTAAATTATTATTCTAATCTAAGCTAATTAATTAAAAATGAAAAGAGCAAAATTAAATTATTCTAAAAATTATTAAAAGGAGAAACTCGAATTTAACTAATTTTAACTTTCGGAAAATTTTAAGAAAATTTTGGCATGACTCGTTTGTAAATACGACTAGCCCAAAAACAAACGAACCAAAGCATACAGTAATCACTAATCAATAAACTCAGCAGCAACATTACAATCCATTCGAATAATCAACAACAACCAAAATAAATACTAACAAAAACTAAAACCATTTACAAACTCAGTACTCGAACAGCTCAAACACGAACGAAACTAATTCAGTAAAAAAAACGCAACTTTTAGAACGAAAGCAAACACCCAAGTACCGAGTCAACTCGGTCGAACCCAATTACAACTCGGCAACGAAATCTCGACTCAGCAATTTTCAAAAAAAAACTCAGACAACGAACGCTAACTATGAAAAAGAAACTCAGCAAAAACAGACCAGCAAACTCGCAAGCAAACCCGGTGACTCGCAAAACAATCAAACGGCATACAGCGACTCAACAACTCGGTAAGACTTAGAACTACAAACTAACAATTTAATCATAACTCGGCGAATCAATTAAAGAAGAGAACTACAACGACGAAACGAACATGGATCAACTCAGCGATTTAAAAACGTAACTGGGGAAGGGGGTGTTTGGTGTTTGTGTGTATGAATCGAAAAAGAAGAAACGAAGATATAAAAATTTTCTGATTGCAGTGTGAAAAGAAGAGGAATAAGGGGTTTTAAGCTGATGGGTTTTTGTTTGAAAGAAAGAGAAGTAAAAGAGAGAAAATAGGGGATGGATTGAACTGAAAAAAACAGGGGAGTTAATAGGAGGCTTCGAATTAAAACCAAAACAAAGACAGGAAATAAATGCTGAGAGTTTTATAAAACTAAAATTTTGTGTGTTTTTTTAAAATTTAATACGGAAATAAAGAAATTAACTAAAAAAATTATTCTAAGGAAATTAGAACGAGAAACAAACCCACAATAAAATTGAGATTTAAAGGGGCACAATTATGATTATTAACTAAGAACAAGAAATTAAAATCGTTACTTTCAACCCTAAGTGGTTAGCATTTCGCTACTTTATCCACTAAACAGATTTACGAAAATAACGAAAGCAAGGCAACATAAACGAAAGAGCAAGACGATAAAATAAAGAAACTTGAAATTGCATTAAATTTAAAAGGAGTGTTTACAAAATTTAGAACCACAAAAAAAATGAATGAAAATTATGCTACCCTAAAGCTACCCTAAAATCTATGTTGTTAAATACAAGGGGGGTAAGGGGGTATTTATAGGATAAGAATTAGAGTGAAGGGGTGTGTTGGGTGAATCTCCACCATACACCTTCTAGTGTGGTGGAGAAATCCTAGCCATCCAATTGTTTCCTTCCTCCTTAACCTTTGTTGAGTGGATCTTGACCATACACTTATTTAGTGTGTTGGGGTGATCTCCACCTTCCATGTGTCTTGAAAGATTCCTTTTCCTCCAAGCTCCTAATTCTTTTTCCTTTTTTCATTTAAGTCCTTTTTCTTCCTCTTTTTCCCTTCCTTGCTCTTTATTTCTTTATTTTACCATTTCTTTATTTATTCACGATTTTCCTGAAATGCAACAAAATAAATTATTAAAATACGAGTTCAAGCAATAAATAGGTAATAAAAATATGCAAAAATATGCACTTATCAAATACCCTCATACCTATCTTTTCCTCGTCCTCGAGTAAAACAAAAACAAAAAGATATCTAAGAGAAGTCCTATGCTCCTTTTCGTAGGCGTCAAGGGTAATTTTAGGTTTACCAACCCTTTAAACCCATTGACGATCTCTACAGGAGGAGTGTTGTCTCCTAAGGGTTTAAAGAAGATATACCCATAAAATCTTTAAGATAATCAGCAAGTATCCAACTTTCCTCTTACAATTTAGCTTTCATTGGTGTCAACAAAACAATTTTGTAAGAAAATATATGCCTTAAAGATTATTCTAATAATAGCCAAGTTATAGGTTCTCACAATCCACATGAGTAGACTCAAAAAGTTTACAAAAAATCCCAAGGTGTGTAGTGAATATAAGGTCTTTGATGGATAAAGTGCATACGAACATTTTCTCTTTTTCAACCAATATTGAACTGACCCAATCCCTATCAAAACAAGTATCTAGCCAAACTTCACGCTCTTAGTAGTTAGATCGACTGTCGGTTGAGGTCCCAAAAGACTTTTATATCGATACCCATTTAGCGAGCTTTAGGTCAATAATCCCAGACCACAAAGGACCTTAGGTTACTAGGCACAAAGTCCCCTCGAACTTACTTACTCGGGTTATCAATGAGCCCAACCTAATCAATTTTCCTACTAAGGACTTATTAGACTTAAGAATTTATTAACACTAATGGTTGAAATGACCGTGCAATGATTGAGGTCCTAAAAGACTTATGCACTAATACCCATGTAGCGAGCGTTGGGTCAGCAATCCCAAACCACAAAGGGCTTTAGGTTACTAGGCACAAAGTCCTCTCAGACTTAATTGCTCGGGTTCTAATAAGCCCAATCTAGCCATTTCTTCCACTATCACTCTACAACTATAAACATTTATTGACTCTTTTTTTTTTCTTTCCTTTTTTTAAGACACTATAGGAGCAATTTATTCGCAAAGGTTTGATTCGATATTGTTTTAACATGTGGGTTCTCTCTCAGGTATCGAATAACATCCCTATACAATTTTTCCATCAAAGGTCTTGTGCAAATGTGCCATCTTGGACTTTTAAGCAAAAATTTGTTCGACACAAGTTTCATGAGTAAAACCTTACTTGACTACATTCAAATCATCAAAAGGCTTTATACATATAATTTTTGAAAAATTGTTAACACCAACTAGTTCTAAAATTTAAAGAGTGGGAAGGACAACTAAGCTAAAATATCTATATTTTTGGATTTTTAAATTTTTTTAATTTTTTTGGATTTTTCAATTATAAGTATTTACACTAAAAAGCCTCCCCCATACCTAAATCATGCATTGTCCTCAATGTATGCAATTGCAAGAGAAATTACAAAGGAGAATGAGGAGATAATACCTGACAAGGGATGACGGAGAGGAACGAAAATGAAAAACAACTAATTAACACTACTCACGCACAGTTATACTCCCCCATACCTGAATTTCACGAGGGGAAGCAAGGGAATAAAATCGAATTAGTCGATGCCGGTAGGAAAATTGGGGTGAATTTCTGAGAAGAGCTCAAGATGCCGCTGAAGCTCTAACACCTTAGTGACTTTTGCAAGAAGACAAAAATATTCTTTCAAAGTAAAAGCATTGTAGCCACTAGTGTTTTCCACATACCAAAGTAAGGCTTCTTTATGATGTTTAAGCAAATTAACTAATTGGATTTCTTGGTCCGGGTTTTAATCACTATTGATAACATCAGAGAGAAGTTTGTCTTTTTGCAAGAAAATATGATCGAAAGTGGAGGGGTGTGTTACGAAATCAAGTGGAGGTGGCTCACCAACGGGAGTTGTAACAATGGTACTAGGGTTGACATGGTCAGTATTATATTCAGCTTCCCATTTAGAACAAATGTAATTTAAAGCCCCTAACAACTCATCGAATGTAGGTGGTTCACCAACGGGAGTTTTGACAACGGCTCAACATTAACATCTTCGGGTGGGGTCTCCCACTTGGAACAAATGTCGTCCAACTCTCTCAACATTTCTTCCGAGGTCATATCCCTAAACGATTCATGAAGCTCTCGATTGGTTTCGTGATTCCTTTGAAAATCCTCAACAAGAAGAGACTCAATCTCACTATCCTTAAGGTTTGACCAATTAACAATGTCATCAACAAGATTAACCCCTACTGTTTGTTCATAAAGCTCATTGGGTTCTTTTCCGACACTAAAGATGTTAAGGTTAATTGTCATATTACCAAAAGTGAGTTTCATCGAACCATCCCTATAATTAATCAAGGCATTTGATGTAGCAAGAAAAGGTCGTCCTAGAATGATCGGGATTTGGTTCTTAGGATTCGTGACGGTTTGAGTCTCGAGGATAACAAAATCAACCGGAAAAATGAAATCACCATCCTTAATTAAGACATCTTCAATTATTCCCTTAGGCATTTTGACAGAACGATCAGCTAGTTGAAGTGTCATGTTCGTCTTTTTAAGGTCGCCTAAACCGAGGGCTTGATAGACCAAAAATGGAAGGAGATTCACACTAGCACCTAAGTCAAGTAACGCTTTATCCACAAAGGTATTGCCTATGACACATGAAATTGTAGGACAACCGGGGTCCTTATATTTCACGGGAATTTGATTCGAAAGAATTGAACTAACATGAGAGGTCAAGAAGGCTTTCTTAGGGACGTGGGTGGAATGTTTATGAGTACACAATTGTTTTAAACACTTAGCATAAGAGGGAATTTGTTGAATGGCATCTAAAAGAGGAATGTTGACCTCGACATGCTTAAAGACTTCCAAAATCTTATCCATTTGAGCCGATTGTTTGGGCGAGATGAGTCTTTGAGGATAATGAGCTTTAGGCTTAAAGACAAGTTCACTAGGTTCTTCGGGAATGAATTTTGAAAGTGATTTGCTTAAAGACGAAGGTTCACTCAATGACGGTGGTTTACAAGAAAATTCTGGTAACTTGGGAATGGATTTCGAAGATGAAGGTTCAAGAGGTGAAGGCGTGGGACTAGATGACTCGAGAGGCTCGAGATTTGGAAGATGGTTTGAATGATCAAGTTTAGGTTTTGGTTCAACATTTGACTCTTCTTCTTCTTCGGAAGGTAAGACTCCTACTTGATTATCAACTTTATTTCCCGACCTTAAAGAAATGATGGCGTTAACATTTTCGTGAGGTCTTTGATTGAGAGGAAATTTAGGGTTCACTTCGGGTTGACTCGGGAACTTGTTCTTCTCTCGCTCACACATGGCGTTGGCTAATTGACTCACTTGAACCTTTAATTAGATATGGCTTGAGTACTAGCATTCAAAAGTTGCCTATCTTGAGTCATGGTTTGCATGAAGGTTTGTTGAGATTGAGCCAAATTAGTTGTTGATTTCAAAAGTGCATCAAGAGTCTTTTCCAAAGAATTAATTCTCTTATCCGACTCATGAAAGCCGGGAGGGTGGGCGGGTGCTTGAATTGGATAAGGAACGTGATTTTGGGTCGCGTTTGGATAAGGACCTTGGTTTGGGGTTGGGTACGAGTTTTGAATTGGCTTTTGAAAAGGAGGTTGAAAAGAAGGTGGCGGAGATTGGTAGTTTTGGCCTTGGTTCCACGAGAAATTCGGGTGATTCTTCCAACCGGGATTATAAGTAAAAGCAAAAGGATCATTTCTAGGGGTTGGTTGAAACACCGTATTGACTTGATCACAACCGAGAAAATTTGGAAAACCTTGATTATAATTAGAGCACATAGACACTTGTGAGGGGGCGTTACTAGTTTCTAGGGCTTCGAGTCTTCTAGTTAGAGTAGCTAATTTGGCATCGGTTGCAATCGAATTTCCAATCGAATGCAAAGCCCTAGATGTACTAGATGACTCGTTCGACTTATTAGGTTCCCTAGTAGACTCCCACAACATGGTCTTCTCGGCTAATTCTTCGAAAAATGCCCACCCTTCGTCCTCATCTTTCTCAATGAAGTTACCTTGGCACATAGACTCTAACAAAGTGGTTGTTGGACTATCTAAGGCCTCGTAAACGATCTTACAAAGTCTCCATTTTTCTATTCCGTGGTGCGGGCATTGTGATAAAAGATTTTTAAAACGATCAAAATATTTCCAAAAAGACTCATTTTCCTTTTGATGAAATTGATTTATCTCATTTGTAATCCTTATAGTCTTGTGATTAGGAAAATATTTTTTTAGAAAAATTACCACAAATCCCTCCCACGTGGAAATAGAATTAACCGGTAGGCTATATAACCATTTTTTTTATCATTTTCTTTAAGAGAAAAATTAATGAGTCTAAGCATAATCGAGTCCTCGGTTAATTTTTGGAGTTTTTGTAAGGCACAAACCTCCTCGAATTCATGGATGAAAAGATACGGGTCCTCACCTTCACTCCTGGTAAATTTAGGTAACTTGCTAATGTGTTGAGCTTTGATTTCGAAATTATTACAATTTACAGGAGGAAGAGTGATACACGAGGGTTGGGCAGAACGAGTGGGGTAGCAACAGTCCTTAAGAGACATGACCATGTTTACTATTGGTTCGGAATTATCTAAAGACTCGGAATCAGAAGAGGAAGAAATCTCAAACGATCTCACTAGTCTAGAAGAATTATCCTTAATCCAAATAGTTCGCATAAACCATGAAAGGAAACACGTAGCAAATAAGTGCGATAAAATAAACACACAAAAAGAAAGGGTGAAAAATCAAAAGAAAAATTCTAACCTTAGGTTTCCTTAAATAAAATAAACTAGACCTTGCTCCTAACTTTAAGGACCACCAAAAATTTGGTAAATCAATAATTATTCGAACCGATTTGGCAAGGTAGGTGCAAGCATTTCCAAGAGGCTAAACACCAGCCTAGACACCAAACCTTAATTGGCCAGGTAAGCTTTCGCTTGCCTAGACACCAAAAAGTCGGAATAATTAAAGATTACGTCGTTTTTTAGGTACCTTCCTAATTGAGCGTGAAATTCCTAGGGGCCATGTCTAATTCAATTTTATTAAGGTTAAGGTATGCAAAATGAGGGATTAATTGTTTTTGGGCTAAGGAAAGAGTGATGAAATCCCTTACCTTATCTTTTGAGAGGTTTTGCCCTTCAAATTTATTTACAAATTAATGCAACAAACAACGAGATATAAAAAACTATAAACATTTATGGATGCTTTAAACTACGTGCTCTAAACTAAAGAAAAGAAGAAATGTAACGTACCTTTGGGTCCTCCAGCGATCACCACAATTATAAGGTACGAAAAACTAAAAACAAGAAAATAAAAATCTAGATGATGTGCCCTAAGTGATTAAATGCATGATGCAACAATTATGTAATTTCTAACTAATTTTTTTGGATTTTAAATTTTCAATTTTTTTGGTGATTTTTTTTGTGATTTTTTAAAATAATAAAAAGGCAAAAAGAGAGAAATACGGGTTACAGAATCACGCTTCCAAAAATTCCTATTTTTTCTAAGCTTCGAGAGGATATTCCCGAAATTTCTAACTTTTCTAAAAAAAACGAGACAAAAATAAGACAAGTAAAACTAATCCGAAAAATTAAAAATCAAGATGCAAAAAATAATTAGTCCCCGGCAGCGGCGCCAAAAACTTGATGTGCTAAAAAATAAGTTTTTAAATTGTAAGCGCACAATTTCATCGTTTTAATATTTAAGATATCAATCCACAAAGACTAATATTTTCGCAAACCTTAATTTTTAGTTTAATCGAATTAGAACAAGTGTGGATTTTTGGAAAATTTTTATTTTACTAATTAATTCCTAAAAGAAAGTTAAATTATTATTCTAATTCTAAGCTAATTAATTAAAAATGAAAAGAGCAAAATTAAATTATTCTAAAAATTATTAAAAGGAGAAACTGGAATTTAACTAATTTTAACTTTCGGAAAATTTTAAGAAAATTTTGGCATGACTCGTTTGTAAATATGATTAGCCCAAAACAAACGAACCAAAGCCTACAGTAGTCACTAATCACTAAACTCAGCAGCAACATTACAATCCATTCGAATAATCAACATCAACCAAAATAAATACTAACAAAAACTAAAACCATTTACAAACTCAGTACTCGAACAGCTCAAACACGAACGAAACTAATTCAGTAAAAAAAACGCAGCTTTTAGAACGAAAGCAAACACCCAAGTACCGAGTCAACTCGGTCGAACCAAATTACAACTCGGCAACGAAATCTCAACTCAGCCATTTACAAACAAAAACTCAGACAACGAACGCTAACTATGAAAAAGAAACTCAGCAAAAATAGACCAGCAAACTCGCAAACAAACCCGGTGACTAGCAAAACAATCAAACGGCATACAGCGACTCAACAACTCGGTAAGACTTAGAACTACGAACTAACAATTTAATCATAACTCGGTGAATCAATTAAAGAAGAGAACTACAACGACGAAACGAACATGGATCAACTCAGCTATTTAAAAACGTAACTAGGGAATGGGGTGTTTGGTGTTTGCGTGTATGAATCGAAAAAAAAAGAAACGAAGATATAAAAATGTTGTGATTGCAATGTGAAAAGAAGAGGAATAAGGGGTTTTAAGCTGGTGGGCTTTGGTTTGAAAGAAAGAGAAGTAAAAGAGAGAAAATAGGGGATGGATTGAACTGAAAAAAACAGGGGAGTTAATAAGAGGCTTCGAATTAAAACCAAAACAAAGACAGGAAATAAATGCTGAGAGTTTTATAAAACTAAAATTTTTGTGTGTTTTTTTTAAATTTAATACGAAAATAAAGAAATTAACTAAAAAAATTATTCTAAGGAAATTAGAACGAGAAACAAACCCACAATAAAATTGAGATTTAAAGGGGCATAATTATGATTATTAACTAAGAACAAGAAATTAAAATCGTTACTTTCAACCCTAAGTGGTTGGCATTTCGCTACTTTGTCCACTAAACGGATTTACGAAAATAACGAAAGCAAGGCAACATAAACGAAAGAGAAAGACGATAAAATAAAGAAAACTTGAAATTGCATTAAATTTAAAAGGAGTGTTTACAAAATTTAGAACTACAAAAAAAAAGAATGAAAATTAGGCTACCCAAAAGCTACCCTAAAATCTATGTTGTTGAATACAAGAGGGGTAAGGGGGTATTTATAGGATAAGAATTAGGGTGAAGGGGTGTGTTGGGTGAATCTCCACCATACACCTTCTAATGTGGTGGAGAAATCCTAGCCATCCAATTGTTTCCTTCCTCCTTAAGCTTTGTTGAGTGGATCTTGGCCATACACTTATTTAGTATGTTGGGATGATCTCCACCTTCCATGTGTATTGAAAGATTCCTTTTCCTCCAAGCTCCTAATTCTTTTTCCTTTTTTCATTTAAGTCCTTTTTCTTCCTCTTTTTCCCTTCCTTGCTCTTTATTTCTTTATTTTGCCATTTCTTTATTTATTCACGATTTTCTTGAAATGCAACGAAATAAATTATTAAAATACGAGTTCAAGCAATAAATAGGTAATAAAAATATGCAAAAATATGCACTTATCAGATAACAATTCCGAGATTCAGGACCATTTTTGTAAATAAAGAAAAATTAATTTTTTTATTATAAAATTACCATTCATCATTTATATTAGAAATCAATCTAAGTTCAGTTAACTGTCCTATGATCAACTTCGCTACCATTTTTCTCTTCATTATTAAATTTAAAATTTAAATATATAACCACTCGTATCCTTTAGTGCAAAGAGACGAAATTCGCGTCAACCGATCGAATAAGTTAATTTGAATGTTGAAGATTTGATTGTAAATTGGGATGATAAATTAATGTTAAGAAATCCAATAAAATTTTCAAAAAAATATTCAAAATGTTTGTGTTTAGTTGTAGGGACAGAACTAGGAATATATATAAGAGGGGTCAAATTTTTCGGTCATTGTAGCCAAATTTTCCGGTTATCAGAAAATTACTAGATCAGAATTTTTTTGTAAAAAATAGGGAATTAAATGAAGGTTTTTGTAAAAAATAGAGGACTAAATGAAGATTTTTGTGAAAAATATGAGGACTAAATGAAGATTTTTGAACAAAAAATAAGGGGACTAAATAATTTTTTTTTGTAAAAATGGAAGGATTAAATGAATTTTTTTGAATTATATATATATATATATATATATATATATATATATATATATATATATATATATATATATATATAATTTTCAAATTTTTGGGAGGACGTCCGCCACCCCGTACCCCCTAATTCCGTCTATGTTTAGTTGTCAAAATGAAGATTTTTGACTAATGTATTAAATGAATGCATGCAAAATTTGTATTATTAATTATTTTATCATTTTAAATAAAAAAATACAAATTTTTAATTTTTTTGAAAAAAAAATTATTTGATATCCTAATATTTTCATTCAAGTAACATTTTAAATTTTTTGATATCCTAATATTCTTCATTCGAGTAACATTTAAAACTACTCAAATTAACATCTTGTTTTGCCAAGTACTCGTACAATATAAAACACTGATTCAAACAATGAAGAATGTTGGAGAGGACCAAATTGCAGGAGAGCAGCGTGCGCCTTGCAGTGCATGTTGGAACAAGATTTTTTCATGACACACAACCCACAATCATTCGTTTTCTATACTCGTGTATATTTTTATTTGTGTTCGGTAGAAGTTGGTAAGATCCTATCGATCTGTAATTTTCAACATAAAAGTACATATTTTCCAACCAACCAGTACCTTAAATATATGTCATGGAGAAAATTAATGTATCATTCGAAAAACCAAGCTAGTAGCATGCTGTTTTATATCTAATAAGAAGTCATTTGGCTTGCTGTTTGTGATCATCAAAATTATAGGAGTATCAATCTCCCCCTTTTTGATGATTACGACTAATTTAGGAGAATCATAAAACTCCCCCTAAATACCTGCATCTCAAGCTTATATATAAAATAGTAATTTTTACATAAAACATATATCACCAAAGATCACATATAAAATCAGCTTAAACATAAAAACATCAAATTCAAATACCACATTCAGCATGAGCAAGTTCAGAATAATAAGCATCATTCTAAGCATTCTCCTAAAGTTCTCCCCCTTAATCCATCAAAAACTAAGAGTCTTTAGGATCATGACCAAAAATATTAAAACACATAAAACTAAGATCAACAAATGGTATGCCAGAATATAATGCAATCAGTATACCAATTGTAACATCCTAATAAAATAAATAATAAGCTAACCTGACCAGCATATACCATTCAGCACGCTGATTTACACAGAACACATGCCAAGTTCCCTTCGAGTGATTGAAAATCTTTCTTCAGCTAGGGGGTTTGTGAAGATATCAGCAAGTTGAAATTCTACTGGAACAAAAATCAGCTCTATCTTGCCCTTTGCAACATTATCTCTCAAGAAATGGTGTCGAACATCAATATGCTTCGTTCTTGAGTGATTCACCGGATTCCTTAAAATATTGATGGTGCAAGTGTTGTCACAATTGATTGGAATTTTTCCACACTTGATATCAAAGTCCCTTAGTGTTTGGATTATCCATAAAAACAACAGCTACCAGCTGCTAGATATTCTCCTTCGGCCGTGGATAAAGCAACATAAGTTTGTTTCTTGCATTGCCATGAAACCAAGCTTTGTCCGAGGAATGTACAAACACCACTAGTACTCTTTCTATCAACTTGATAACCTGTATAATCTGCATCACTATACCCAACATGATCAAAAGTATTTGTGATAGGATTGAACAAACCAAGAGTAATGATACCACTTAAGTATCGAAAAATTCTATTAATAGCATTTAAGTGAGACTCTTTAGGCTTGGATTGAAACCTTACACAAACACATACACTATACATGATGTCAGGTCTAGAAGCAGTTAAATATAGTAAGCATCCAATCATACCTCGATACCTTTTGATATCAACATCTTACCATTTTCGTCTGCAGTCAGCTTGCTGTTTTGGGTCATAGAAGTTGATTTTGGCTTAACATCCTCATAGTCAAATCTCTTGAGCAGATTCTTTGTATACTTAGATTGATGCACAAATATTCCATCTTCAGATTGCTTGATTTGAAGACCCAAGAAATAATTGAGCTCTCCCATCATGCTCATATCGAATTCACTATGCATACACTTAGAAAACCACTCACACATAGATTCATTAGTATATCCAAAAATAATATCATCCACATATATTTGTACAACAAGAATATCTTTACCATTTTTCTTAATAAATAATGCGGGAGCGATTTTACCTCGAATGAATCTATTTTGGAGTAGAAACTTTCTAAGCCTTTTGTACCAAGCTCTAGGGGCCTGCTTTAAACCATAGAGAGCCTTCTTTAGCTTGAATACATAGTCTGGATACTGTTCATGTTCAAATCCAGGAGGCTGTTTGACATAAACTTCCTATTCCAGCAAGCCATTTAGAAACGCACTCTTCACGTCCATTTGATATAGCTTGAATTTCTTGTAACATGCATAGGCCAGAAGCATCCTTATTGATTCCAAACGAGCAACAGGAGCATAAGTTTGATCAAAGTCAATGCCTTCTTGTTGATTATATCCTTGAGCCACAAGCCTTGCCTTATTTCGAGTAACGGTGTCAAATTCATCAACTTTGTTTTTAAATACCCATTTTGTTCCAATAATTGAAGCATCCTCTAGTGGCTTGACAAGTTCTCAAACATCACATCTTTCAGATTGATTTAATACTTCTTGCATAGCCATAATCCAATTTTCATCTTCTAATGCTTCGTTGACATTTTTGGGTTCTTCTTGAGCTAGAAAAGCAGAATGAGCACAAAAATTAGCTTTCCCTTTCCTTGTAGTGATTCCATCTGTAATATCACCAATTACCAACTCTGGGGGATGATTCTTGACCGTCCTTGTTGACCTCGGTAAGGAATGTTGAGTTATTTTCTCATGTGTTGTCTTTCTCATCTTTGCCGGTGGTGAATGATCTTCTCCATCATAGAGAGGTAGTTTCTCAGTAGTCCTTGAACCTCTAAGACCTTCCAAAGTCATTTTTTTGCCATTTTAGAAATTGCATCTTCAACTTCAGCTTGTTAATTTGAAGTTCCAGCCTACTGATTGCCAGTATCTGCATCCTTCTGGGCTTGCTGACTTCCAGTTTCAGCAGTGCTATTAGCTTACTGACTTGATCTAGTAACTTGAGGTTGCATGCTTTCACCTTCACCTGCAAATTCTTCCTCGTCTCTTGATAGATCATTGTGAGGTTCTTGAAAAGTAACATCAATAGATTCTTCAACAATACGTTTATGGATATTATAAACTCTATAAGCTCTACTTGTTAAAGAATAACCAAGAAAAATAGCCTCATAAGATTTAGTATCAAATTTACCATCATTACCAATTTTCTTGAGCACAAAACACTTTGAACCAAAAATCTTGAAGTAATTGATATTTGGCTTTTCGTTTCTCAACAATTGATATGGAGTTTTGTCCAAGATAGGCCTGATTAGAACTCGATTCAACACATAGCATGTTGAATTCACCGCTTCGACCCAAAAACTTCTAGGCAGCTTGCTTTCTTGTAATAGAGTCCTTACTGTTTCTTGTAAGGATCTATTCTTCCTTTTCACCACTCCATTTTGTTGTGGAGTCCTTGGAGCAGAAAATTCATGTGAAAGTCCTCTTTCGTCACAATAAGCAATAAAGTTTTTGTGAATGAATTCACATTCTCTATCACTTCTTATACCTACAAGTCTTATACCAAGCTTGTTCTCAAGTAATTTAATCATCTTCTCAAACTCATTAAAAGCACAATCCTTAGTACGAAGAAACAATACCCATGTAAATCTAGAATAATCATCAACAATTACAAAACCATATTGTTTACCTCCAATACTCTTATAAGATCCTGGACCAAAGAGATCCAAGTGCAGAAGCTCTAAAGGTTTAGAAGTGGATACCATTTTCTTTGCTTTGTGTGTACTTCTAATCTGTTTGCCCAATTGGCACGCTGAACAGACCTCTGTCTTATCATACTTTATTTTGGGTAGCCCTCTAACCAGTTTCATGCTTGATAATTTGTTAAGCAAGTCCATATGTTCATGTCCCAATCCTCTATGCCAAATATAAGGGTCATTGTCCATTGCAGCCAAACAGCTAGAAGGGAAGTATATATATATATATATATATATATATATATATATATATATATATACTTCTAGCAACTAGGGGGACTTTGTTAGTACCAATAGTAATAATAGTTTTATCAATGCCAAAATGAACAAGATGGCCATCATCAAATAATTGAGTGACACTAAGCGAATTGTAAGTAAGACCTTTGACATATTGAACTTTATCAATTGAAATATTACTATTACCAATAGAACGGTACCAAGGATTCGAAGAGTCTTGCTATTCCCAATAGTAACTCTACCACCCTTCTTCATTTGGAGACTTATGAATTGAGACTTATCTCCACACATATGTCTAGTGCATCCACTATCCAAAATACATTTCTTTGACTTTACTTTAGCAGCAAGACATATCTACAATACAAATAAATACTAACTCAATGTTTTGGTACCCATATAGGTTTGGGTCCAGATTGGTTAGCAGCAAGAATATCTAAAATATTCAAATCAGATTTCTTGATCCACATTTGGATCACTTTTGGTTACTGATTATGATTTCTGCCATTCTGTTGGTAAGCTGTTTGCGTTCTGCTAGAAGCATTCTGGTATGCTGACTGTCGTCTGACTAGTCCATTCTGGTATGCTGTTTTCCTCTTATGATTGACTTGAACAACACAATTCCTTTCCAGATGACTTTTTCCACTATATTTGTTGCATGTCTTCCAAGTCATAGTTAGTTGTAGGGTATGTCATTCCTTCCTTCATACTTGAGCACATCATCTTTATTGTTGAAGTTTAAGCCAACACCTTCTCTGACCAAAGGTGCATTTGTCTTCTTCATCATGGTCTTTAAACTATCTTCTCATTGAACAAAAGTTTCCAGGCCTTGCTGGAGATCTTTGACTTCTTTTTCCAGGAGAGTGATCAGTTCAGCTTACTGTTTGATGAGTTCAGCTTGCTAAAACCTCTTTCAACAGTTTTTGAAGACTCAGCTTGACTAGATTCTTTAAGCTTGAATGTTTTCAGACATTCATCTTTAGTTTCAATATCTAATTTCAGATCCTTGAGTTCTTTCATGAGCACCTCATTCCTCCTTAGAATTACCTTGTTGACTCCTTCGAATTGAATGATTCTTCATTTTAATTTAGCAATAAGATCATCATGATTGTTTGTAGGAGCATTCTCAGCCATTAGATCAGAAATGATTCTCCTTATATGAGCATTCTTCTTTTCCAGCTCATTATTCTCATTCTTCAATTCCATGAACTCAATAATAGACACATTACTTGGTACCTGCATGGTTAGCTCATTTAACATAGGAATACTAGAAGATAAATCAAAATTTAATAAGTTTACTTCACTACTATCGTCATCTGAATCTGACACATCACTATCTACAAGGACTTCTTCGGTATTTCCTCGTACGATATTCTCATTATCAATACCAACAAGAGCTAGGTTGACCATCTCATCACTTGATTCATCATTAGAAGCTGATTCCTCATCATCATTCCTTGTCAGGACTAGTGCCTTATATTTATTTGTGTCACTTGAGGTAGCTTGATAATGCATTTCTAAGGTATCCCATATCTCATTTGCTGTGATGCACGAAGAGACCTGAATCTGAAAGACCACAAATTAGTGTGTACTTGGCATTTCCATTATAGCTTGCTTTTATCATTTTTTTCCCCGGTAAGATCATCAACATCTTTTGGCTTGCTATTTGTTGGGTTTCATGAAATCAAACGCAGCGGAAAAAACGCAAAAAATAAAATAAAACTGAAACCCACCGCAAGGATGCATGCGAGAATTATATATTTAATTCGTAGTTTCAGAAATCAGTACCTTAAAGAGCTTTCTGATGTCTGAGAGTGAAGAAAGGTTTGTTCGATCACAACGTATCCCGCACGAGCGATGTACGCCTCTATGGTATCCACACGAACGCTTTCTCGAAGGAATTACAGTGTACTAGCACCAAGAACTCGAATCTTCTCCTCTTCTTTCTCTCTCACCTTTTTGCTGTTAGGGTTTAGTGTTTTTAATAATAAAAACGTGTAACCTAGCAGCCTACCAAGAGAGAGTTATATAGCTGGAGATAAAAATGAAATTCAACTCTAATCTCTTTTAGAGTTTTGTATAAATCCAAATTCAGTTAATTCCCATCTTATTAAGTCTTACTTAATAAGCAAGCTACTGAATATTGAATTTATATTAATTCGAATTTTGTTTATTTAATTAATCAAGTCAATACTTAATTAATTAATTAACAATTCGATTTATCATCTAAATTTAAATCCGAATATTTAAATTAAATTATCCTTCAAGCACTCTTGTGTGTGACCCTATAGGTTATTATTATATTGGCAACAATTTTATTTAATAAATAAAATCGTAAACAATGAGCGGCATCTAGTAATACATCATTGTTACCCAAATAATAATAATTAAATCAATGAATCGATTTCGCCTTTCGTGAACAATGTTCTATGTAATATAATCCCTTTAACCATAATATTATATATTAAACTAGAGGCATGGAATGTGTCATCCTCGTCATAATTTAATCTTTATTTTCTTGATCGATGAGTAGACTATTCAAACAAATCACTGTTTGAGCACGACCATGCATTTCATAGTCTCACTCAAACAAGAGGCCAACAATATCACCCCTATATGTTAAGGAGGGTTAAATTCCATCTAGATCATTCACATTTCTCATACGATTCATAATATACCCAATACTACCTTTATCATTACCCGTTTAAAGATAACCTTTGATAGAATCAAAATATATTAATTCTCGTATAGAAATGTAATGACTTCAGGTCTAAGGATCATTACATCATTATCACATTGAGATTAATAATGACACATTTATTCATTCCATGTTGAATCTCATAATGGGTCTATCCAGTACATCGTACTCATACATGTACCTATGCATTGACTTTAGTATCACTATACTTATGATCAATGAGAAGTGATCATCAGTCAATCAACATACTAGTCTCAATGTATTATTATTATCCCAATAACAATAATACTTGACTAGGGATATTTAAGATTATTATACTGTATATTATCTCATATTAATATAGTTCGTATCAATAATCTAGGGACATTTATTATACTAACAATTATATCGCAGTAAATACAAAGCATAATAAAACATCAATATAATCAAAATAGAACATAAATGTCAATAACATAGTTTATATAAACTGAAATGTATCGCCTCTAGGGCACCTACACTAACAATCTCCCACTTGCACTAGAGCCAATCATTCATATTCCTAATACCTATGGAACTAGTGTGACTTTCGTGCTTCTGCTGCGACAGAGGCTTAGTCAGTGGATCAGCAACGTTATCATTGGTATGCACTTTACGTATGTGTATATCTCCTCGCTCGTTAATTTCACGAATAAGGTGATATCTTCTAAGTATATGTTTCGCCCTGGAGTGCGATCTTGGTTCCTTTGCTTGTGTTACGGCTCCAGCATTATCGCAATAGAGATCAATGGGATCTGCTATCGATGGAACCACACCAAGCTCAGTGATGAAGTTTCGGATCCAAACTGCCTCCTTAGCTGCTTCACAAGCGGCAATATACTCAGCCCCATTGTAGAATCAGCTACTGTTTCTTGTTTAGAACTTTTCCAGCTAACAGCACCTCCGTTGAGACAAAACACAAAACCAGACTGGGATATAGAATCATCCTTGTCTGTTTGGAAACTAGAGTCAGTGTAACCTTTTACAACTAGTCCCTCTTCTCCTCCATACACCAGGAACGAATCTTTAGTCCTTTTTAAGTACTTTAGAATGTTCTTGACAGCCGTCTAGTGAGTTTTACCTGGATTAGACTGAAACCTACTCGTCATGCTTAAAGCATACGATACATCAGGACGAGCACATATCATTGCATACATAATAGATCCAATTGCAGAAGCATATGGAATCTTACTCATGCGGTCCTTTTCATCTTTCGATTTAGGACTATCTTTATCTGAGATCGTTATCCAATGAGACATTGGGACAAATCCCCTTTTTGCATCTTGCATCCCGAAACGATGCAATACTTTGTCAATGTATGTACTCTGACTTAGGCCAATCAATCTTCTTGATCTATCTCTATAGATCTTGATCCCTAATATATAGGAAACCTCACCTAAGTCTTTCATGGTGAAATTCTTTCCTAACCATGCCTTAACAGCCTGTAGAGAAGGTATGTCATTCCCAATCAATAATATATCATCAACATATAGAACTAAGAATGCCACAATGCTCCCACTAACCTTCTTGTAAACACAGGGTTCATCTTCATTTTGAATGAAGCCAAACTCTTTGACTGTTTGGTCAAAACGAATATTCCATCTCCTTGAAGCTTGCTTTAGTCCATTAATGGACTTGATTATCTTACATATATTTCTAGCATCCTTTGGATTTACAAAACCTTCATATTGTATCATATATACATCATCTTCAAGGACTCCATTAAGGAAGGCTATCTTGACATCCATCTGCCAGATTTCATAACCGTTGTAAGCTACTATCGCAATCAAAATCCTAATGGATTTGACCATTGCTACTGGTGAAAATGTTTCATCATAGTCAATACCATAAATTTGTTTGAAACCTTTTTCAACCAACCTAGCTTTATAGGTCTGGACCTTTCCATCCATGTCAGTCTTCATCTTGAAGACCCATTTGCACCCAATGGGTTTTACCCCATCAGGTGGATCAACCAAAGTCCATACTTTGTTTTCATACATGGAATCCATTTCAGATTTCATGGCTTCTAGCCATTTCTCAGAGTCTGGACTGTTCATAGCATCTTGATAGGTAAGCGGCTCATCTTGATCCATGAGCATTATATCACCATTATCGACTAGGAGAAATCCATAATATCTCACAGGCTCATGGCTAATCCTACCAGATCTACGAACAACTTGTGTTTCTTGAGCAATATTCTCTTCAAGATTATCTTGAATATCTTGCTCACGTTCCATTTCCGATTCAATGTTATCTTGTGGTTCTCAAACTTCATCGAGATCTATTTTCCTTCCACTATTTCTTCTGGAGACAAATTCTCTTTCTAGAAATACAGCATTTCGAGAAACAACTATTTTGTTCTCAATTGGATTATAGAAATAGTAACCCTTAGTTTCCTTTGGGTACCCCACAAAATAACATTTGTCTGATTTGGGTCCAAGCTTGTCAGAGATCAAGCATTTTACAAACGCCTCACATCCCTATATTTTCATAAATGACATGCTTTGACGCTTTCTAGTCCATATCTCATATGGAGTCTTTTGAACCGATTTTGATGGAACACAGTTTAGTGTATATGCAGCGGTTTCTTGGGCATCACCCCAGAAACTTATTGGAAGATCAGCATGACTCATCATCGACCGTACCATGTCCAACAAAGTACGATTCCTCCTTTCAGAAACACCATTCCATTGTGGTGTTCCAAGAGGAGTGAGTTGTGATACAATACCACATTCCTTTAAGAAATTCTTAAATTCCAGGGTTAAGTATTCACCTCCTCGATCAGATCGAAGAGTTTTAATACTCTCACCCTTTTGCTTTTCTACTTCTGCTTTGTATTCTTTGAACTTTTCAAAAGATTCAGATTTGTGCTTCATTAGATACACATATCCATATCTACTGTAATCATCAGTAAATGTTATGAAGTAGCAAAAGCCTCCTCTTGCCATAGAACGCATTGGACCACATACATCACTATGTATTAGTTCTAATCGTTCAGTGGCCCTTTCACCTTGTTTGTTAAAAGGGGCCTTTGCCATTTTACCAAGCAAACAAGCTTCACATTCATCGTATGATTCAAAATCAAATTTATCCAAAAATCCATCTTTATGGAGCTTGGATATGCGATTCTCATTTATATGGCCTAATCGACAATGCCATAGGAAGGTTTGATTAGAGTCATTTGCTTGAAGGCGTTTATTAACATTATAGACATGAGTAAAATTTAAATCTAGAACATACAAACCATTAAACATGCGTGCAATGCCAAAAGCTAAATCATTCAAACCAAAAGAGAAACAATTGTCTTTAATAGTAAATGAAAAACCCTTCTTGTCCAAACAAGAAATAGAAATAATGTTTCTGCAAATTGCAGGCACGTAATAGCAATTATCAAGTTCTAAAATAAGCCCAGAGGGCAACGGTAAATAGTAAGTCCCTACGGCTAAAGCAACAACCTTTGCTCTATTGCCTACTCGTAGGTCGACCTCTCCCTTTGCCAATGTCCTACTCCTTCGCAGTTCCTGCACATTAATACAAATGTGAGAACCACATCTAGTATCCAATACCCAAGATGTTGAAATAGACAAATTGACTTCTATAACATAAATACCTGAATCAGTAGAAATCTTGACAGACTTCATCTTCTTCAGATCCTCCAAGTAGTTAGGACAGCTCCTCTCCAGTGACTAGGCTTGTTGCAATAGTGACAATCACCCTTGTCAGCCTTCGTGACATCTCCCTTCGGCTTTCCAGCCTTTTTGAAAGAGGGCTTTGAAGTAGCAAGAGCTTTTGATGCAACCTTTTTCTTGCCCTTCCATTTCCCCTTTCCCTTAGCACCTTTCTTGCCCACCATCATTATGGGAGATTTCTCAGGTGCCTTGACCATATTTGCTTCAGTGGTCCTCAGCATGGCCAACAATTCCATAGGAGTCTTATCTTGCTCAGTCATATTAAAAGTCATAATAAACTGAGTATAGTCGCTGTTCAAAGATTGCAAGATTATATCGACTTGAGCCTCTCGCTGAAGCGGGAAACCCAAACGAGCAAGGTAATCACAATACCCAATCATCTTTAGAACATGTGGTCCGACTGGTCCGTTGTCCTGCTTGCATGAGTAGAGTGCTTTACTCGTGTTGAACTTTTCGACACGAGCCTGTGATTGAAACATCGTTGAAAGATGTTCAAACATAGCATGTGCATTCATATGCAAATGCTGCTTCTGAAGCTCAGCATTCATTGTAGCAAGCATAAGACAAGCCACATCGTTCGCATCATCAATATGCTTTTGATAAGCATTTTGTAGAGCACGAGTGGCATTGGCAATAGGGGCTTCCGGTTGAGGATTATCAATCACATAAGATTTCTTTTCCTGCATGAGAACAATTCTCAAATTCCTAGACCAGTCAAGGAAGTTTGATCCTGTCAGCTTGTCCTTCTCAAGGACTGATTGCACAGAGAAAGTGTTGTTTGTGTTTTGTGCCATTTGTTATCTACAATGATAAAATGCATAAGATAAGTTAGATTGTTACAATAATTATGTTCAAGTGATTATGGTACATTCAACTTAATATACCTCCCACTATTTTTTTATCAAATTAATAGCCCTCACTATTAACTCGGAAAGTCTATGCGAAACTTTACTTTCTAGTGGGCCAAGATCCATATTTTATTATGTCTTGGGTCAGCGTTGGCCGATACTCCCAAAACACAACTATTTAGGTAGACAACATTTGTCAATTATATCTCGTATATAATTCTTGGACAGTTTGGTGAACAACAATTGCTCTAATTTATCAAATAAATTTTCCGCCAAACCTATGCTTCTAAGTTCTCATTTCACAATCCTATTGTGATAACTTAGTTATGTTAGACCCAATTGATTAACATATCGAATATCACATTTATTCTTTCGCACCTAACCACGATAATTAGGAATGCTTTACTTTGGCAAACCAACTCCTAATGATCTAGGCTTTGATGAGTGTTATTTAATTGGAAAGCATCTAATAACTTAATATTTAATTAAGGGATTTTTAATTAAAACGACCATGATCCCATCATAAAGAGATCCCCAATTTTTCCTTGAATTAAATATTTCAAATCATAGTTCGCTGTATTAATGATTTCCAGGTAGAAAGGTTAACGTACAAATGGCATTATTGACACCTTTTAACCTTACAAGAAATTAATCTCGTTGTTGATAAAATCATTTAATCCTTGAACTATAATAATTCATATTTAATTATCGTGTTTCATAAACACAGGAATCTCATGATCATTTGTTTAATCTTCATCTTAAATCGTTACAGATTTTATCTTGTTTAGCATGGCATGGATGACGTATCTAATACATACATTCTACTTAGTCTAATTAAGCATACATATCTATCACTATGCATACATATCATCATATGTAAAGTGCATGAATATTAAAATCGTGCTTGGTTATGGCCCAATCCTATATGATCTTTCCAAGCTAATGGAAAAATCTAGGTCAATCTATGGTGGCTTATAAAACTAAATTATTGCATAGTTGGTCTTCATAAATACAAGTCTTCATGTCTTTCTTTGTGTCAACTGCCTTCATCTCCATTGATCTTTTATTGCATGCTTCCAATGATCATTTTATTACATAGAAAATAAAACATAACTATACTAATGTAATTACATAAGAACTCGATTTACATTCGCGATGAACAATTACAATTGAAAAAGAAAATGACATGCAAGTCGTATTTATAAAACTAAACCATAATAATTAAAACCACTAACCTATGGGTCTCAAGGCCATAACCAATCACCATGCTCAATTAACACTTAAGAACATCATAAATCACATTATCATATCATAATATATCATATAAAGATGACATAATATGTCACAAGCACAAATTAAAACAAAACCCTAAACCGCGGAAATTTTTCAAAATCATGTATCAGAATACATGCAAAATCCTGTATCAGTATACAATTCCATTAGCATGTATCAATATACACACGACCCAAATCCCAGTTACCAGAAACATGTATCAGTATACATATCGATCAGGCATCATCCAACAGATTGATCAACATATCAATCAAAGCAGCCAACAAAACCAGATAGTATATACAGCATGCATAATATCATAATATTCATAAACAGTAATCAAGACAGATTACATACATGCATATATTCGAAAGCTTAAACACATAAATGAATTAAATAACCTCTCGCAAGTAGCTCTGATACCATTTTTGGGTTTCATGCAATCAAACGCAGCGGAAAAAACGTGAAAAATAAAATAAAACTGATACCCACCGCAAGGATCCATGCAAGAATTGTATATTTAATTCGTAGTTTCAGAAATCAGTACCTTAAAGAGCTTTCCGATGTCTAAGAGTGAAGAAAGGTTTGTTCGATCACAACGTATCCCGCAAGAGCGATGTACGCCTCTATGGTATCCACACGAACGCTTTCTTGAAGGAATTGCAGTGTACTAGCACCAAGAACTCGAATCTTCTCCTCTTCTTTCTCTCTCTCCTTTTTGCTGTTAGGGTTTAGTGTTTTTAATAATAAAAACGTGTAACCTAGCAGCCTACCAAGAGAGAGTTATATAGTTGGAGATAAAAACGAAATTCAACTCTAATCTCTTTTAGAGTTTTGTATAAATCCAATTCAGTTAATTCTCATCTTATTAAGTCTTACTTAATAAGCAAGCTACTGAATATTGAATTTATTGAAATTCGAATTTTGTTTATTTAATTAATCAAGTCAATACTTAATTAATTAATTAATTAACAATTCGATTTATCATCTAAATTTAAATCCAAATATTTAAATTAAATTATCCTTCAAGCGCTCTTGTGTGTGACCTTATAGGTTATTATTATATTGGCAACAATTTTATTTAATAAATAAAATCGTAAACAATGAGCGGCATCTAGTAATACATCATTGTTACCCAAATAATAATAATTAAATCGGTGAATCGATTTCGCCTTTCGTGAACAATGTTCTATGTAATATAATCCCTTTAGCCATAATATTATAGATTAAACTAGAGGCATGGAATGTGTCATCCTCGTCATAATTTAATCTTTATTTTCTTGATCGATGAGTAGACTATTCAAACAAATCACTATTTGAGCACGGCCATGCATTTCATAGTCTCACTCAAACAAGAGGCCAACACTATTTTCATCCAGAAAGGTAATGGACCATCTTTAACAACCAACCATTCAAGGGGATTTCTAGTGAGAATCACCTTCATCCTTAGTCTCCATAAATCATAATTTTCTATACCAACAAGAAATGGTGGCTTGTTTGATGATTCTCCCTCTACATAAATGTGTGCCATAGAACCTTTACTTTCCTCTTACAGAAATGTTATTACACCAAAGCTCTGATAGCAAATGAAAATGCACATCTAGAGGGGGGTGAATAGGTGTAAATGGCTAGTTATGTCTAATTTTAATAATTACCAGAAATAGCTTACTGATTTAATTTTAACAGATGCAAATGGTACGCTGAATGTAAATGATAAGTTGAATGCACAAGCTATAACGCCCTAGAAATATCGTATTTATAATTATTATTTAATATTAAATGTGGATTATATGAGGTGAATTTTTTTTAGGGATTGAATATATGTGACATCATGTTTACATGTTTATATGATTTATCTGTGAAATGTGAGTCCGCGTATTTTTATTTGAATTTTTATGATTAAAATCTATTTAAAATGTGCAATATTGATCTTCTGAGATTTTTATAAAATCATCGGAGTTGCTAAAAATCACGTGTTAAATATAATTGATGTGGTTAATATCAGTGTTTAAGTTTTACAGGGAAAAACAGAGTTTAACTTGAAACTGGAAGCAGTAAGAGTTTAGTTAAACTCTGACAGTTGGAAGCTCGACAGAGTTTGTTAAACTCTGTCTGGAGGCAGCGTCTACTGGTCAACAGTGATTGAAGATTATTTAAGGAAGCAATATCTTTGAAGATTGGATAGCTGTCAAAGAGATTGAGTTGACTAGAAAGACGTGTAGCAATCGTAATTGATAATATTTGTATAGCTGATTTATAGGAGAATCAATTATCGATTGTACGTAGCTGTATATCTTATAAATACAGTTAGGCTAACATTGGATAATGTTATGTCTAACTAAGTGATCAGTTGTAAAACAGCAAAAGAGATCTGGGATGCCCTAGAGGTTAGATGTCAGGGAACTGCTGCAATCAAGAAGAATAGAAGGAACATACTCACACATGAGTATGAACACTTTGAGGCTAGATCTGAAGAATCAATGACAGAAACCTTTGACAGATTCTGTAAGCTACTCAATGATCTGTCACTGGTTAATAAAGAATATGATCTAGAAGATTCAAATCTCAAGTTTCTTCTTTCTCTACCTGAAAAGTGGGATGTTAAGACAACCACTATTAGAGACAACTATGATCTGGCTGACACCAATATTGATGAGATCTATGGGTTGCTCAAGACTCATGAACTGGAAATGGAATAGAGAAGCAGAACATCAGGCAGGAAGACAAAGTCTGTTGCTCTAAGAGTTGAAGAAAGACCTTCAAAGAAGGAAGCATCAAGGAAGAAAGCAAAAGGAAAAGCTTTGGTCATTCATTCTGAAAGTGAGTCATTAAACTCTGATGTTGACTCAAACACAGATGGATCATCTGATTCTGAAGATGATGAGGAAATGATGCAAATGGCTGCTTTGATGGTAAAGACCTTCAAGAAGATGGGATTCAAGAACTTCAAGAAGGGAAAGAGATTCTCCAAGAATGATTCAAAGTCTGACAGGAAGAATTTCAGCAAATCTGAGAGAAAGGATACCAAATCTGGGAAGAGAGACAAATCTGAGATTCAATGCTACAAGTGTAAGGAGATGTGCCACTATGCTCCTGAGTGCAAGAAGGGTAAAACTGAGAAGGCACTCTTCACTAAAGGTAGAGATTGGGCAGACACCTCTGACTCAGATGAGGATGTGAACTATGCTCTCATGGCTACTACTGTTGATGAAGCTGAAGATTCTAAAAACAAGGTACCTTTAACTACCTATGCTTATAATACTGATGATATAACTGAATTGAGAATCTATCTTAAGGCTTTGCATATCAGTTATAGGGATCAGACTTTAGAGAATGAGAGAATCAAAACTGAGAATTCTGAACTCAAAGAGAGAAATAAGGTTGTAAAAGAGAAACTTGCTAACATGCAGCATGTTCAAAAGGAGAGAGATGATGCTATCTATCTTGAACAAGAGTTGTTAAGTAAGTATAAACAACTAGAATCTGAATTGGAGAAGGCAAATCACATTATTAAAACTTGGACTCACTCTGGAAAAGATACTCAAGAAGTTTTTCAATCTGACACTGTAGGTCTAGGTTATTCTGAGGAAGATGAACTTAGGTTTCAGAATACAGTCAAGATTAGACCACCTCTTCCACCTAAGAAATTTGGAAAATTTGTTAATGGAATAAGTGAACCTAGGTTTGAATGTGGAAAAGAAGCTGTTAAGAAAGAACCAGTAAAAACTAGTGTTAAATAGGTTAATATTGGTTTAATGACAGATAAACAACTCAAGCATAAGCTTAAGGAGTTAAAATCTGTTAAGAAACATAAAGTGTCTAGAAAGAACAGAAATGGTAAAGTAGGCATCACTCAAGGTAATTATCCAATGCTTGCTACTTTTGCTCCAAGAAAGACATGTCATAACTGTGGTAGTACTAAACATCTTGCTAGCTTCTGCAGGAAGAACAAAAACATTAATTCTTTACCTTTCAAGTCTGAAGTAAAGAAAGATAATGTTAGAACTAGACCACAGACTTTATGTAAACATTGTGGAAGTACTTGGCATTCTATTTATACTTGCAGAGATTATCATGCTATTTATCATAACTACTATAAACTTAAGCCCAATTTGAAATGGGTTAAGGTTAATTCTGCAAGTGTAAACTCTGATAAAGTTAGCTTAAACTCTGATAATGTAAATTCCGCTGCTAAAGCTAACAAAATTAAGAAAACCAAAGGATCCAAGCAAGTCTGGATCCTTAAATCTAATCTTCAGTAATCGTTTATGATTGCAGGGCATCAGGGAGAGTATCCTAGTCATGGACAGTGGATGTTCAGGACACATGACTGGAAATAAAGCCCTGCTATCAGAGTATGTGGAGAAGGCTGGCCCAAAAGTTTCCTATGGAGATGGCAACATAGGACGTACTCTGGTATATGGCAATATCAATCTTGGGAATGTTATCATCACAAATGTAGCTCTGGTTCCAGGACTCAAGCATGATCTGCTATCTGTGAGTCAAATCTGTGATAGAGGATATCATGTAGATTTTCAGCCTGAATACTGTGAAATCATTAGTAAATCTACAGGAGAAGTTGTTCTAGTTGGACACAGGCACAATAATATCTATGAAGCAAAGTTATTGGCAAACTCTGATGGAAAAGCTGTGTGCCTGTCCACAAGAATGTCTAGTGAAGAGAGTTGGAAGTGGCATAAGAAACTCTCTCATCTTAATCTGAACAACATCAATGAGCTGATAAGAAAGGATCTTGTTAGAGGACTTCCAAAGTCTTTGTTAAATGTTGATGGTCTGTGTGATTCATGTCAAAAGGCCAAACAGAGGAAGACTTCTTTCAAGAGCAAGTCTGAATCTTCAATTGTTGATCCTTATCATCTTCTTCATGTTGATCTCTTTGGACCAGTAAACTTTATGTCTCTTGGAAGGAAGAAATATGCTCTAGACATTATTGATGAATATATCAGATACACTTGGGTGTATTTCCTAGCAAAGAAGGATGAAACTGCATTAACTCTAATGGAGCATATAATGTTGCTGGACAAAGGATCAAAGAATCAAGTGAAGATAATCAGAAGTGATAATGGAACTGAATTCAGGAATGCAACAATGGAAGAATTTTGCAAAAACAGAGGAGTCAAACAAGAGTTTTCTGCACCTGGAACTCCATAGCAGAATGGTGTAGTTGAGAAAAAGAACAGAACTTTGATAGAAGCTGCCAGAACTATGCTTGCTGAAGCAAAATTGTCAACCTATTTCTGGGCAGAAGCAGTTCAAACAGCCTGTTTTACTCAAAATGCCACACTAATCAACAAGCATGGAAAAACACCATATGAGATGGTGAGGGAAAAGAAGCCAAACCTGAAATATTTTCATATTTTTGGGTGCAAATGCTTTGTGTTGAAAACTCATCCTGAACAGTTGACCAAATTTGAGTTGAAAGCAGATGAAGGAATTTTTGTTGGCTATCCAGTGTCAACCAAGGCATTCAGAGTTTATAATCTGAGAACAAAGGTGATTATGGAATTTATTCATGTGTCATTTGATGACAAGAAAATAACTGGACTTGAAGATGTTGATGAACATGATCAGTTGCACTTCAAAAATGAAGATCTAATCTTTGATGAAATAAAATCTGATGAAACCAGTTCAACAAACTCTGTTGATTCAAACTCTGAACCTCTACTGGTAAACACTGAAGAAACTTCTCAGCCAGAACAAAGGGGAGAACCAGTTGAGGGGGAGCATGATCATAGTGATGACTCAAATTCTGATAGTGAGTCAACTGAAAAATCTGGATCAAACTCTGATGACTCAAACTCTGAAAGTGCAAAATCTGATAGTTCAAACTCTGAGCAGTCAAATTCAGGGGGAGCCTCAGAAAATGAAGAAAGACAACAAGAAAATCAGGAGAACATGGATCAAGGGGGAGGATCAAATACTGATAGAAGCCATTTACCTTCTGCTGGGAAATGGACAAAATCTCATACACCTGATTTAATTATTGGAGATCTAGATGCAACAGTAAGGACAAGGAGTGCTACAACAAATGAATGTTTGTTTCATCCATTCTTGTCTAAGAATGAGCCAAAGAAAGTGGAAGAAGCTCTTCAAGATGCTGACTGGATAACAGCAATGCAGGAGGAGTTGAATGAATTTGAGAGGAATGAAGTATGGATCCTTGTACCTAGACCAAAGAATAGATCTGTTGTTGGTACTAGATGGGTTTTCAGAAACAAAATTGATAGTGATGGGGTTGTTACAAGAAACAAGGCCAGACTTGTGGCCAAAGGCTATTCACAGCAAGAAGGCATAGATTATGATGAAACTTTTGCTCCAGTTGCAAGGTTGGAGGCAATAAGAATCTTTCTAGCATATGCTTCTCACAAGAAATTCAAGGTTTTTCAGATGGATGTGAAAAGTGCTTTTCTGAATGGAAAACTTGAAGAAGAAGTGTTTGTTGAACAACCACCGGGATTTGTAGATCCCAAGTATCCAGATTATGTATACAGGCTTGACAAGGCACTCTATGGACTTAAGCAGGCACCAAGAGCATGGTATGAAACTCTGGCTCAATTTCTTTTAGAAAGTGGGTTCAACAGAGGTACAATTGATAAAACACTGTTCTATTTTAACTATGGTGATGACTTGCTTTTAGTTCAGATATATGTTGATGACATAATTTTTGGGTCTACTAATGATAAAATCTGTAAGAAGTTTGCCAAGCTCATGCAGTCCAGATATCAAATGAGCATGATGGGAGAGCTTAGTTATTATCTAGGCCTACAGGTAAAGCAAACAGATGATGGAATCTTTATCAATCAAGCAAAATATACCAGAAATCTTCTCAAGAAATTTGGCATGCTTGACTGTTCATCTGCAACAACTCCCATGGTAACAGCAACAAAGTTGGACAAAGACACAAGTTCACCAGTGGATATGACAAGCTATAGAGGGATGATTGGGTCTCTTCTTTATCTAACAGCAAGCAGACCTGACATCATGTATGCAACATGTCTTTGTGCAAGATTTCAGGTAGATCCAAGAGAACCACATCTAACAGCTGTGAAGAGAATTTTCAAATATCTTAAGGGCACCATAACTTTAGGTTTGTGGTATCCAAGAGAATCAGACTTCAAGCTACTTGGTTACTCTGATGCAGACTTTGCAGGCTGTAAGATAGACATAAAAAGCACCAGTAGAAGTTGTCAATTTCTTGGTGATAAACTTGTTTCTTGGTACAGCAAGAAACAGAAATCAATTTCTACATCGACAGCTGAAGCAGAGTATATTGCTGCTGGTAGCTGTTGTGCACAGATTTTGTGAATGCACAAGCTATAACGCCCTAGAAATATCGTATTTATAATAATTATTATTTAATATTAGATGTGGATTATATGAGGTGAATTTTT
Organism: Saposhnikovia divaricata; assembly: GCA_036435485.1. NCBI lineage: Eukaryota > Viridiplantae > Streptophyta > Magnoliopsida > Apiales > Apiaceae > Saposhnikovia > Saposhnikovia divaricata. Next base: position 212,771,249 of record CM071597.1, on the reverse strand, counting down.
TTTAGGGATTGAATATATGTGACATCATGTTTACATGTTTATATGATTTATCTGTGAAATGTGAGTCCGCGTATTTTTATTTGAATTTTTATGATTAAAATCTATTTAAAATGTGCAGTATTGATCTTCTGAGATTTTTATAAAATCATCGGAGTTGCTAAAAATCACGTGTTAAATATAATTGATGTGGTTAATATCATTGTTTAAGTTTTACAGGGAAAAACAGAGTTTAACTTGAAATTGGAAGCAGTCAGAGTTTAGTTAAACTCTGACAGTTGGAAGCTCGACAGAGTTTGTTAAACTCTGTCTGGAGGCAGCGTCTACTGGTCAACAGTGATTGAAGATTATTTAAGGAAGCAATATCTTTGAAGATTGGATAGCTGTCAAAGAGATTGAGTTGACTAGAAAGACGTGTAGCAATCGTAATTGATAATATTTGTATAGCTGATTTATAGGAGAATCAATTATCGACTGTACGTAGCTGTATATCTTATAAATACAGTTAGGTTAACCCTAAAAGGGTATCGATCATGTAACGCAATAGAATTTTCATTGTAACCTAAGTAGCTCTCTGTGATATTTTACATCACTGAGAGAGGAGTTAATTCCAAAACAGTTTTTAAAGTCTTTTAAGAACTTATTGTTATTCGCTCATACTTAGTTGATTATAATTGTGTATTCGGCCTAACATCACGAAATCTTTTTGTTATCATCTTTATGAAATTATTTAGTTTTTAAAATAATTGAGAGTATTATTTTGGGTGCTTAAGTATTTTAAAATGATTTTAAGAGTTATGTTGTATTTAAAGGATCAAAACTTGGAAAATTAATATTTAATTCATTATTGATTCTAAAAATATTTATTTAAAAAAAATATGGAGGTGTTTTTAATTTCATAAACTTTATTTTAGAATTTTTTCAAATTATTTTTATACTAATTTCCTATTTAATTTCGATTTTAAAATGATTTAAATCAGATTTTAATTGATTTTCAGCAAAGTGAAATTACAAAAATCCCCCAGGGCTATAAACCCAGCACCAGCCTTCTTCTTCCCCATTTTTTCTGGATTGTTCTTGATTCTTCTTCATTTTCTTTCAAACAAAACCTTCATTCTCTCCCTCTCTTCGATTCTTGTAGCAAAACCCCTCTAACAGTTTGTAATTCACCCCATTATCTTCATTATATCTTATATTATTTGGTTTGTGTGATATGGAGTGAAGTTCTTGAAGTTATATATATAAATATGTATGTATATATTCTATTTTCATCTTGCAAAACTTGGGGTGGAATGAGTTAGCTTGGATTGAAGGTTTATTTGCTTAAAGGAAGCTTGGAAAGGTGTAACCTTCTTAATACAAGCTTTGATTTTGTTAAATTACCATGATTATATATAATTATAACTAGCATATTTGGGTTCTTCAGGAATGTATTATTACTTGTTTGATTATTGTTAGTAGTGGGATATGGATGTTAATGAAATGATGATTATTGTTTAAGAACTTGAATGCATTTTTGGTCTTGTAATCTGCCCTGTTTTGTTCAGTTCGTTTATGGGTGTTATGCTCTGTTTTTGACAATGGGTATGTGATATAATTGTTCGTTATGATTTCTAGTTTACGTACGCGAAAACCTTGTGTCGACTGGATTAACGAGTAAAAAGTTATGCGAGTTTTAGTAAAGGTCGTGCAAAGCTGAATTTGCTGTGTCCGATCTGAGAGTTGATTCAGTTCGCTTTTAGCTTAAATAAAATGATTTTCAGATGCAATTTCTGTGAGAGCTTTACTAGGTATCCAAGAAGATGTCTGCCAAATTTCATAGTAAAAAGATTATTTTTCAATTTATTAAAAATACTTGAGTAAAGTGTGCGCAGTAGCGTTTTATGTTTTTGAATTTGTTACCCTATTTTGGGGAGTAAAATTTGAGTAAGTTAAAACCTTATTTGAAGGGGGTTTATAAATGAAAGTTGTTAGTTTTGACCTTGTCTAGTTGCATACCAAGTATGGTATGAATTGAATTGGTGATTAATAATTTTACTTATACATTCAATGGATTTATAGTTGAAAATGATAGTTGAATTGTGGTTGGAGATGGTGTTGGGTATTGATTGATGTTGTGGATTGTTTGTGGATGTCTTGGATTGATTGTCGGTTATTAATAATTAGTACTTGGGATTAAAATGGTTTTGATTAAGTAATGTATTGTTGTTAAACTTTATATTTTTGTATAAATGTTGAGTGGTGGTTATTGAACCTTACCACTGGCCTTGGCCTTAGAGGCCCTTTGCAATGATTAAACTAACGTTGATGATGATGCATGGTTTGTTTTAAAATGGTTTTGATAGAATTGAGGGGCGGTGACCCCGGGATAGTCCAGTTTACAAAAAGGTTATTTCGAAAAATTTTATTTGTAATAAGAATTCAATTCGCGGTTGTATAGTTTTAAAATGTTAAATATCTAGGATAAACTGTTAGTTTATTTTCTTTATTGTTTACTGCAAGTTGAGGTAGTTTATTTTCTTAATTGTTTACTGCAAGTTGAGGCAGTTTATTTTCTTAATTGTTTACTGCAAGTTGATGAAGTTTATTTTCTTTATTATTTACTGCAAATCGAGGCAATTTTATTTTAGTATTGTATAAAGAGTTGAATTTAAAAACAGGTGGATAGTCCTATTTACGAATATTTCATGCCGAAATTTTCTAAAAATCCCCTGTATCTAAATCTATTTGACTTATTTGATTTCAATGATCTGAAAGCATGCTATGATTGTTAATAGTTAATGGGTATATGCGACTCATGTTTACGTCACTAATATATGATATCGAGTCATAATATGTGCAATGTGATTTATTTAAGTATCTGTTCGAGTGTGAATTTTAAAAGGGTATTTGATTTCTGATTGGGTCGGTCATATTACGACAGGTTAGACGATAGTATAAAGGAGGTGCTGTCCAGTTTTTTTTTAAGATTAATTTGTAATCCTTATAGTAATTTGATTAAGATTATTGTAAACCAATATGATGTACGGGTTAAAGAGGTATAAGTGTAAATTGATATTACGTGCTAAGTGTTATATATATATATGTATATATATATATATATATATATATATATATATAAGTTCTATGGAGACCAACATTTGTGGAGACCATATACATTATGCACTCAAAACATTGCAAAACATATATATTTGCAAAGAATGTTCAATGAACATTATTATTTCATTCAAAATCTTAAAAATCATATGTGATTTTCAAGCAGAACATGTTTTGGAAAACAATAACATTCTGCAATGTTTTGTTTGCGGAACATACATTATTTTCAAGATTTTTAATGAAATTTGCATGAAAAACACGTATGATTTTCAAGATTTTCAATGAAATGAATGAAATAGTGACTTTCATGGACATGATTTTCAATGAATAAGGTTTTGAAATGTTTTAATTGATATATGGTCTCCGGTCTCCACTAAAAAACTTGGTCTCCATTGAACTTAACTCATATATATATATATATATATATATATATATATATATATATATATGGTAAGTGGTAAAGTGTTATAGGATGCGTTTGGGTAGAACGAGTTAGGCGGTTAAGGTTATAAGTGTACTGAATTAGTACTTTACCTTTCTATAGGTACGAGTAGGAGGCCAACTGAGAGCCAACGCACATGTAGATGGAATCTAGAGTAAAGAGAGAATCATCGGAATTGACGAGTATAATAGCAGAGTGACGGACAAATTGTAGAGGAAAGATGAATGTATAGCCGAGCAGAGGCCAATGTATAAAGAAGAAGAGATTGCCATAAAGTGAATGACGAATCAATGTGATGGAAATGGAAACTTCATGTATTGAGGTAAGTATATTATCCCTCACTTATCGTTCAAGTGATGTGAAACTGTTTCAGTTATTTATACGATATTTCTTTCAAATCATTTTGCTTGTGTCTATGCCCCTATCTTTTCATTTGAATGACATGAATCTGTTTCTACTATTTGTAAGGTTTTCTTCCAAATCTTTTCATATTCCTTTGTTTTAAGTGACATTTTCCTTTAACTAGCATTCAGATAATTATTCTCAAATTATTTTTCAATTGTTGATTCTCTCCACCTATCGTTCAGGCGTTGATTCTTTTAAAATTATTTTATATGAATATTCCTCATCTTTATTAATATTCTTCAAGGAACGTTTTACTTCAAAATTGCTGTAAAGTAATTCGAGGTTTATATTGTCGTTGAAGCATGTGTTGCTCAGTGACGGTTAAAACTGAGAATGAATTGAGATCTTCTTAATTATTCAAACTCATTATTGTCATGCCGGTTTTGGCAGCTAAAGCCTATGAGTGCTTAGCCGACAATATTGAGACTTTAAATAATTGAGAATTTCTTGAATGTTCATTTTAAATTCCTTAAATCTTTTATGTTGGTTTTAGACTATATAATGAGACTCTACCATTTTGGTAATATTTGAAAAGAGTGATTTATGACCAATGCAGTAACTCAAATCTTCCTTTGAATTCAAATTTCCTTTATTCCATGACTTTCTTATAAATTGCTGTTCAATTTCTACAATCTTAATAATTGCTTCGTTTCTAGTTGATTAATGTTTCCTTATTGATATATGATTCTGCTTTGTTGTACCATATCATGCTTAGTTTAATCATATTGCCTTGTTATAATTTCTTATATCGAATGCTTCTCTGTCCCTTGATCTTTTATTGTTTCTTATCAAAATGGCTTAATTAATTAAAGATGTTTTAAAAAATTCCTTATACTGGACTGATCTGTTATCAGTGAGTATAAGGACTGAAAAATGAAATGTTTTAAAGGTTGAAAGGTTTTAAAGGTTTTGATGTGGGGGATTCCGTTTAAATGTTTTCCACGGATTCCTTCAGATTGGAGGCGTAAGAGGCTAGGGTGGTCCTAGTCCAGCATTTTTTTTATTTAGCGTAAGAGGCTAGGGTGGTCCTAGTCTAGCATTAAAGGCCAATGTGTTGCCTAATTGGGAACCCAATTTTCAAGGTCCAGATGGACTTCGTGTCCGGTATGGGGACTTTACGTGGCTGATCACCCGTATTGTCCGATGTTAAGGGAAAAACTCCAATCAACTTAAATGTTTTTAAAAGGTTTTCTGAAAAGTATGTTTTAAGGATGAAACGGTTTTAAAGAAAGGAATGTTTTGATAATATATATATATATATATATATATATATATATATATATATATATATCGGTTTTACTATGTATGTTTTTGTATTTTAAAAAATCCAATAGTTATTATAAAGATAACAAAATATAAAAAGATTTGTATTTAATATGAGCCACATGATTAGAAATAAATCAACGGTGGATGTAAGGGTTCTCTTGGTAAGAGGGTTCTCTTTTGAACCTCCCTCCACCTATATATATATATATATATATATATATATATATATATATATATATACGTTTCACGGTAAATGGTCATTAGTTTCAAAATTGTGGATATCAGAGTTAGTTGTTTTCTATCTTGATCAAAATTGGGAACTCAGTAAAACAATGGGATTAAGGATGGATAGAAATTTCCCAGTTATTCCCTTCGTGAGTAACATTGTACGTTGAAAGTGGAGTAATAATGATTGGGGAATTGCTTGATATTCTTTTTCTCAAAGTTTTATCTGAGGCAGTATGGTTGAAGAAAATGGAAAATTCTGATTCTATGATTGAAATATAATGTTCTTTTGAGATAAATTATTCATTGATATTGTTCATCAATGAAGTGTTGAGATATTATTGCTTCACTATATTATTAACTTGCTGAGCATTGTTGGCTCACTCTTACTTTGTTTAACCCTCCCTTTTCAGTTAGGGTTAAGGATTGGCTACCTATGTAGTAAAATTCGAATGAGAGCGATGAACAGAATAGATTTCAGAGTCAGCCCGAATGCATATGGTAATGGACCGCGCTACGAATAAGAGGGATGGTGGTTATGATTAATGTTGCAATTTAGATTCTTGTTTCATATCATAACCTGAGATCGATCCTCGGTGAGGGGTCATTGTATAATCAAGTTATATATTTGATTGTAAGGGTTGGTGGCACCAAATCCTGACCCCGGATTTGGGGGGTGTCACACAAGCAGTAAGTAAAGTGCAGGAAAAATAAAGAACACCACAATCTTTTAGCCAGGTTCGACCCCTAATCCCCTGTGGTCTGCGTCCTGGTCCCTTACTAACCTGGTTAGAGAATATATTAGTGATCAACAATAAAACGATTACAAGATACAATAATATATCACCCTCTAACCCAGCTGCTGACACAAATGGCTTGCTGAATAGACCTGAAACTGATTCTGCTCTCTAAGCTATACTACCCTAGTATACTTCTCTAGCACAAACCTCGAATCCCTACTATTCCAAGCCAAGTGTACAACAACTAAACACTTACAATCAGAACAATACAATTAATCAAAGATACAACTCAAACTATAGATTCTCTAAATAAATAATACGAATAGATATATAAATGAGCTCGAGAGAATCATAGAGAAAGATTTTGCAAAGTAAAACTGAGTTGTTTATGTTCTTGTGGTTCTTAGATTTTCAGCAACCAAAAATTTAAAACCATGAACAAGTTTATATAAGGTTTACATAAACAGTCATAAACTAATTAAACAATTTTCCAACGTTCGGATGCAATCCAACGTTTAAGTTGTTAGATTTGTTTTAATGTTATGTGAACGTTTGAAAGAAGAAGAAGAGAAATACAAGATATGAGAAGTCATTTGGGTTGCTGTTTGTGATCATCAAAATTATAGGAGTATCATCATTTCTTTAAAATAAATTTTCTTTATAACATGATTTTAATTTTTTGTTAATTATATTTAAATAATCATTTTTATCGGATAGAAATTAGAGATCCCCTTAGCGTCATTTAGGGCAATTCTAAAAGTTCAAATTTGAGGAAATTTTGTCCAAAAATATTTCATCTGTGTACTAAAAAGTGTTCCCAATTTTGATTAGTAAATAATATTGATCCAAATTTGGATGACCATTATTCACTAATCCAAATCTTTTATTATTATAATATTGTTAACTTTTGTATTTTGTTAATTTTGTTTATGTAATTAAATTTAAACTATATTAGTTTGAAATATAATTAAAATTTACGATAAATTATTAAATCAAATTTCAAAATACATAAAAATTCAAAATACAAGAAAATTAAAAACATAAAATAAAATAGTACAATATAGATAATTTCACGAGCATCAAAAATAAAAATGTTCGTCTAACACTTCGAAATGCACTAACTGAGCATTTGTGGAAAAATATACTAAGTCTGATAATTAGTATTTTTATGTAATATTTTTATGTTTTTTTTAATATTTTTTTAATGTAATGTTTTATTTTTTTCAATGTATTTTTATTGTTTTATTTTTATTTGAATGTATTTTAGGTATAATCTAATTGTTGATGTTATTATTATAACTGATAGTGATATTAATTAACTTTTTTTAATATATTTAAAATCAAAATATATGAATATAATGAATGGAATGGAATAGAATTTGAATTTATATTTAAATTACATGATTGAAATAAAATTTAGATTCGATTCAGAATTTGGATAATTTAATAATTCAAATTTGGATATTTGATTAGAATTGGACTTAGATCTGCTGCAAGCCTGCTACAGATAATTGTGACACTTTTCCTTTAAAATAAGACACAGTGTGATGATTAGGAAAAATGACTTCTAAAAGATGAGTCATGAGAGGACTCGACCAAATACTCGAATGAGTATTCAAAAATTGGAAGTGAATCGATTTAGATTTTAATTAAATATTTGGATAAATATTTGGATGTTAAATGATGTATTTATAAGCAACAATTAGTTCTGATTATTTTTTAGAAAATTTGTAAAATGATGTATTTATATTTTTTGAGGGCATTCTTTTTCCCCTTGAGTTTTTTCCCACACGGTTTTGCTCTTGAGGGTTTTTAACGAGACCTTTCTTTTGTGGGGTTCTTCCTTTCAGACTTGAAGGTTTTATTATCTAAATGTCCGGAGGCAACATGTGTGCTTTTCGGTTAGATGATGAATTTTCTTGAATGAATAAACTCCCTTGTACGATTATTGTATTTCGATACAATTAATGAATGAGAAATTCACCATGGTCACTTGGCCATTTTCACAAAAAAAAAATTTAATTTTAAAAATGAACGAGTCAAAATGATTTTCGATTTTTATAAACTTGATCATGAGTCATGACTCATGTATCCACTAAAAACGACATGCAAGGACAGTCTATCCAACGCAACGGGGCATATGTTAAAGGGTAAGCGGGATATATTTAATTCAAATTTTAATTTTAGTTTTATATTTGTTTGTATATTGTTGCGTTCAAAGTTAAAATATACTCCATCCTTTTTAAAAAAATGATCCTTTGATTTTTTCACGCATTTCAATGAGTTTAAAAATGGTATGTTTAAATAATATTTTTTTAATTTTTTTATTTTATATAAAAGTAGAAGATTTATACTTTTATATAAAACAAAAAATTAAAAAAAAATTATAAGTAACTCTACCGAACGTATTAAAATACCTATAAAAAAATTGCTCATACTTTTTGGGTTCGCAGAGCCTACTGGGAAAACTACAACGATATAATTCTTGAGACCGACAACGCGATAGCTTATTGGGAATGGACTTTTGTCAACATGGAGGGAGTTGTGCCAAAGCATAGGTATGTTGTCAATCAACTGGAACAACGTAAGGCTGATAAGAATCTAAGTTTGGAGGTTAGGGCAATAACCCATGAGGCCAATTTGTTAGCAAGGTATTTAGCTCACCATGGAGCTCGTACATGGAATCAGTTGGTGATCATCGAAGCTCCATTTGGTAGGGTTAGAGAGTTGTGATTTAATGACATGGGGCTCGGGCCAATAGGTGATCAGTTTCAAGAGGTTTGGGAAGGAGATTTGAATAAAGATGAAGCAATGCAAGAAGAAATTCTAGTTCAAGTGGAAGATAACTGATGCTCAGATCATGTATCCATTTATTGATCCTGGTAGATGCTCTCTGATTGGGAAGTTTATGTTTTGAAAGCTCGAAGAGTTATTTTGTTTTCTCATGGCTATAGGTTTATATATTGGTATTGTCATGTTTAATAGTGGTAAGGGTTGTCTAATTAGATGAGTATGTTTTAAGGTTGTAGGAGTTGGTATGTAAGTTTGAAGTTTATTTTGGGTTGTATCACCTGTACTTAGGTGTGACTTGTTAATGGAAGGTTTATTTTGCGTTTCAAAAAAAAGTAATTATTATTTTATTTTATTTATGTTATAATAGAAGTTATTGTTTATATATATATATATATATATATATATATATATATATATATATATATATCAATATAAGAGAGGTAGAAAATGCAGGAGAAGGAATGTAATATAAGACTTGCACTTGTCTGTATGTTCATTTTTTAAAGTAGTAGTACATCTCTTATTTATAGATGGTTTTCACCGCCACTTGGGTGTAAATACAAGTTTGATTACACGGCTCCGTGTATTGGTACTCTAAACTTACAGCTTGTAGTCTAATAGTAATCTAGATGGATAGCCTTGGTTACTGTAATACAATTCAAATACAACTTTTACTTATTGACAATCACATACTTTATTAAATGCTTTCACAACACTCTCCCTTGATTGTCAATTATGAGTTATTACAAAGATTAACTGCCTCGTTAAAACCTTGCAAGGAAAAACCCAATGGGATAAAAACCTTGACAAAGGAAAAAGAGTATAGTCTCCCCCTGAATAAAACGTCTCACACTTTGACATCTTGATGTAGCAAGTTCCTCAATCTTCGCATGCCAATTTTGTTTCGCAGCTTTTCAAATGTTGATGTGGGTAGTGACTTTGTAAATAAATCTGCCAGATTACCACATGAGCGAACTTGTTGTATATCAATGTCACCATTCTCTTGGAGTTCATGAATGTAGAAGAATTTTGGTAAAATATGTTTTGTTCGATCTCCTTTAATATAACCTTCCTTTAGTTGCTTGATGCAAGCTGAGTTGTCTTCAAACATAATTGTTGGACTGTCTGAAATACTTGATAAACCGCATGATTCTCGAATATGTTGTATGATAGACCGTAACCAAATACATTATCTGCTTGCTTCATGAATTACAAGTAACTCTGCATGGTTAGATGAAGTTGCTGCCATAGTCTGTTTTGTAGACTTCCAAGATATAGCAGTGTCACAATATGTAAATAGATAACCTGTTTGAGATCGCCCAAAATGAGGGTCTGACATGTACCCAGCATCTGTATATCCAATCAGTTGCGATTTTGAATTGTTTGGGAAGAATAGTCCAAGATCAATTGTCCCACGAAGATATCTGAATATATGTTTGATCCCATCCCATTGCCTTTTAGTTGGATCAGAACTGAATCTCGTCAACAAGTTCATAACAAATGCAATATCAGGTCGTGTGTTATTTGCAAGATACATAAGAGCTCCAATTGCACTAAGATATGGAACTTCAGGCCCAAGTGCATCTTCATCTTCTTTTTCTAGGACGGAAAGGATCCTTCTCAACTTCTAGCGATCGAACAATCATCGGTGTAGTTAATGGATGAGATTTGTCCATGTAGAATCGATCAAGAACCTTTTTTGTGTAGGTTGATTGATGAATAAATGTGCATGAATATAAGTGCTCCACCTGTATACCTAAACAAAATCTTGTCTTTCCAAGATCTTTCATTTCAAACTCATTTTTCAAATAATTAGCAGCATTAGTAATATCTTCAGAAGTACCTACAATATTCAAATCATTCACATATACTGCAATATTAACAAAACCAGATTGTGACCATTTGATAAACACACATGGACATACTTGATTATACCCATCATTCAATAAATATTCACTAAGCCTGTTGTACCACATACGACCAGATTGTTTCAAGCCATATAATGATCGCTGTAGTTTAATTGAGTATAAACGTCGAGGCTTAGTTTCCTCTAACTTTAATCCTTCAGGGATTTTCATATAAATATCACTATCAAGTAATCCATAAAGGTAGGCTATCACGACGTCCATTAGACGTGTTTATAATCTTTCCATACAAGCCAAACCCATTAGAAAATGAAAAGTGACTCCATCCATCACAGGAGAGTAAGTTTCCTGGTAATCAAATCCAGGCCTTTGAGAGAATCCCTGGGCTACTAGTCGGGCCTTATACCTTATAATTTCATTTCTTTCATTTCATTTTCGTACAAATACCCATCTATTCCTAATGGGAACCACACCAACTGGTGTTCGGACTGCTGGTCCAAATACATTTCTCTTGGGCAAGGATTGCAATTCTTCCTAGATTGCAATTTTCCATTTTGGCCAATCATCTCTTTATCGACATTCTTCCACACTTTGTGGTTCAGGATCGGAGTTCATAATAACATCACATGCCACAGAAAAAGCATATATATCATCAACCTCAATACTCCCATGATCCAATAATTTCCCATTATGTACATAATTCATTGAGATCTCATAATTCTCAGGTACCTTAACTTCTATGGAAGCATGTGCCACTTCAGGGGGCAATATCATCTTCTAGAGGTAATACCACTTCGGACTTCAGGGGATTGAACCTCTTCAGGAGGTGATACCACTTCTGGGGTATTTGATGTAGTTACTTTAGGAACATTTGCCACTTCAGGGGCAAGTCCATTCAATTTCCGTTTTCGTGGTACAACATCTTTCGTACCAATTGGTCTACCACGCTTCTGGCGTGGTATTGATTCACCAATCAATTCTTCAGGAATTGATTTATGAGCAGGGATTTCAACCCTGGGCGGAGCATTAACAACGGGTATATGAGATTTTATAATAGGTCTAGAATCAGTGTAAGAACCCTAATTTTTGGTAATATTTCCTTTTATTTAATACCATGTGACATTGTCAATTTGGAACCTTTCTAGTCATCCCTGTTGTTTAATGGAATTGATTGTCTGAGAAACTATGTTGTTGCATTCACTATGTAAGGTAAAAGGAAGATTGTGAAGGCAAGAGTCTTATTATTAGTAAGATTTATAAAACTTGGGATTTGAGAATGATTAGAGTATTAAAAGATTTATTAAGGATTATGACGAGGAATTATGGACATTCGAGGAATTTACACAATTAAGTACTTAAGGAATTACTAGAGAAATCTCTACGCGACAAAATATTATTACGAGGGATTAATTAAGATACGATACGAATTAAAGATTAAATGACAAGCATTGGTGGAAGAATAATGATACAAGGAGTAGTATTGCATGCAAGTCCCATGCAACTAAGTAGCTAGGAAAGCAAACTAGAAAATGCAAAAGCAACCAATGAATAGTAATTAGTTGGTGCATTATTCTAGGAGACAAAGGAGTATGGGCATGCCTAGTCTACTACCTAGGGTGTCAACATGTGATGCAATAATACATATGACCAATACATATCACAAGTACATACCACTTTATTCAAACCAACACAAAAACAAAACAAAAACTCTCCCCCCCCAAGCTCTTGTTGCTCTCGGCCCAAGCTCTAAAAAGGGGAAGAAGAATTCTTTTCTTCCACTTTTCATCAATCTTAATTCAAGGAAAAATTCCTAGGTCCTCTACACTCCATATAGAAGGTATGCTATGAATTTCAAGCCATTCTAACCATCCAATCTTGAGTTATTAATTGTTGAAGATATTGTGAATAGTAACAATGTTGGATTTTTCTTATAGATCTTGGATTATAAGGAGAGTAGGAGCTTATTCAAGGTGTTCTTGAGTTTTGTAAGGCTTACCCAAGGCTCCTAGGTACTCAAGAAGGTATAAAAATCATAACCCCTTTTGGCCATGTAGTGTTTATGATGTTCAATGATAGATCCATGTATATATTGTGTTAATCTTGGATGTTCAAGTGATGGATGATATGGATCTAGAGTTTTAGTGTTGTGATTGCGATTTTTATGATTGTGGATAGTATATGTATCTCCATGAATGTTATAAAGCATGAACTAAGTGAATTAGGTGTTGGTTGTGTTGTGGAATTAAGAATATTGGTTGATCTAAGTGAAACATGCTTGCTGAATTTTTCCCAGAAACTTGACCTGTCTTGTAACATAGTTTTGAACCCCCAAATATTGTCCCCTGAGGTCCTACCATATATTGTTGGAAAGATATTTGAATGTAGTTTCTGGAAATGTAAGGTTCATGACTAGGTGATGTATAGATTTTAAGTTATGGCCGGAGAAGTAAATTTTTTTTCTGGATTCCGGACTGCACTAAGTGACCCCCTTGTGAACCTTGTTTAAACCCCTAAAAATTTATGTGGGATCATGGAAAAATTAGAGAAACTAGGAAATGCAGTGGTGAAGGCTAACCAGAAAGAATTGGATTAAAATATGAATTTTTCAATTTTATAAAAATGCTAGAGTAAAATTCGCGCAAGGGAAAAAGTCGTTAGTGGAGCATAATTCTAGGGGTAATGGTTATGATTCGAATGTGGTACCTAAATTAAGTCGAATAAGTGACGAGCGTAATCGAGTGATGACATGAACCGATGGTGGGGCTATGGTGTCATAAGACGAAGTCATTAAGTTAATTTCGTACCCCCCCTAAAACCCCGTAATTAAAGAGATATTGTTAAGGTACTAACGAGCGGTTATTGCTTATGTATAGATCGTTCCACTCCGCACGCTCGACCACCCCAACCAAACCAAGGCAAGTTTACTTTTCAAAACTTATACATATACAAGGACTTTCACTGTTGCGTTTGTAGTTTTCAACCATATCAAATGCTATGTTTATCGAAGTATTGATGCAATTGAGATTGTATAAGTACATATATGTTTGTACCCCTTGAACTTAGATTGAAATGTTTTCTTCGGACAACGACTCTAGCAATAGAGGTCGTAGCGGTCCGTATATACCATTGATCGGGGAGCGGTATATTATTATATCGTAACTAGATTACGAAAACCCGAAGGGTCATTCGGGGAGTATCGTATACTCAAGTATTATTTTCGTATCTTCGTAAATACTCGAAACCCTATCTTGGATTAAAAGTTTATTTTATCGAATAATTATTTTATTAATTATTAATATTAAATCTTAAAATATCATTTACTAATTATTGTCCATTATTTTAAAGACCAAGTCAATCCAAGATACATTTAATACTTTCAAACTCGAACTCTTTCGAACTCAAAACATTTTCGAAAACCCCCGGTCAGGTTCCGCTTCTTGTATGATTTCAAGAATCATCGGTCGACTGATGTCGGACCTCAATTACTCTATTTTCAATCAAAATCAAGTTTTAAAAATAAAAATAAAAAGGGACTCTGGCAGGTGTGGGAACCGTTGACGAACGATTCCCGGGATGTGTAAGCGGCCGTGAGCCAGGCGGTCCATCAATTATTATTCCGGCCCAGGTGTTGCCGAAGGATGATTACGGATGTAGTTTTCATCGAAGGTGATTACGGATGTAGTTTTCACCCGGGGATAGTTACGGATGTAGTTTCTATCCTTTTACCGGTAGAGAAGACCCGCGGATTATTGGACTTGGATGTGGCGACTGATCATCGTCAATCCCTGTCAGGTTTTTATGTTTTCTTCCAGTCCCATCCTCCACTTTGGAAAAATACTCAAACACTGCTTCTTGGGCCTAAGTGCCAAGTTACTGATAGTGTGGTTTTTGATGAGAAAATATTGACATCATGTAGTATCTAGAACTGCAAGATTTTCTATAAAGATTGGCACGTGTTAGTGCACTATTGCAATTGTTTCAAAGAATGAAATGTTTTTGTATGAGAAACCTTCTAAGCTAATGGAAGGAAAGAGGTTTGCAATGAAGTATTCCCTGTACAGTATGTTCATCCTAGAGTGTTTTACCGAAAATGATATACTCATATGTATATATATTTTCAAACTTGAGATATATTGAAATGGGAACCTTATAAAGGGTTCATATGTTATTCTAAAGCTCCTTAGTGAGTATAGATGTTTTATTCAAACTCGGGCATATACATTGTCCAATTATGTTTTGAAATCTGAGATATATACCCATATAGTTGGGGATGTTTTCGAAATAAACCACATAATTATTTTACAAAATGATGAACTTGCCGAGCATTATGTAGCCCATTCTTGCTTTATAAAAAACTTTTCAAAAATGGAAGAATTTGGCCGATTAACTCCGCACCAGCAGAAGAGGAGTAGAAGAATTACCCCCGGAGATGATTTAGTTCCTGATTAATACTACAGAGTAGTCTGATCGGTTTTCAACTGTAATAGTAAGACTTGTCTTCAAGTATGGTTGTATAAGTGGAATTGCGTAAGACTCTGATTTGTACAAATGAATTGTAATATTTAGTGGCACTTTTCATTATCGTTTCTGAGGCTCTAACTTGTTTGTGCTTAAGATTGAGGTCTGGAAGGATGTATTGTGGAGTTGTGTAGTTAATACAGGTATGATATGGTTGGATGGTGATGTGACGACCTGAATCTTTGACCTCAGATTTGGGGGCGTTACAGAAATGGTATCAGAGCAATAAGTTACAGTACTCAGAAACGAGAGTGTTGAGAGTTAAGTCTAAGTAGGAGAATGACATAAGAGATCGTAGTAGACTTATGATTGGACTACCGGAAGAGGTACCGGTGAGTATAATGGACTGGAGTGTTACTGAATGTATTATACTAGGGTCGATAGAATCCCCAGATACCTTTAGAATGATGAATAGAGGTTTGAGAATCGTACATGACTTATCATAGATAATGATGTAGGAAGCAGAGCGCAATTCAAGAGCAGCTGAGGTAGAGGCGATATTGCCAATATGATCGGATGACTAGGCTGGCATAAATTTTGTGGGCCATACTCCTCCACAGTTCAGGAGGCGGCATTTTAAGAATCAAGAAGTTTGGACTTCCCTACATAATTAAGGGTACTTAGTACTTGGATTAATGAAAGTCTTTTACTTTGGTTATAAGATCCGATTTTCGATAAGTAACGGGTTTACCTGAAGGTTGGTCACTATGTCGTTATGGATTCCATTACCCTTGATGGCGAATTTTACATGTGTTATACGAGAATGTTATCATAAGACGAGCGTGCTAGATAATTCCACGCATGATTCGAACGCTGGAACATGGTAGTTCAATTTAGAGAACAAACAAGTAGAATTAACAAAGGGACTCGAGAGAAGTTGAATATGGTTGCAACGAGCGATACAGTGATCTCAGAGTCTACCAAAAGAAAAGACCAGCGGGTCTAGAGTGGGATCCTTTGATAGAGATGTTAGCAGGGACTACGTATATACGTATTGTAGACCTCAATATTTTTGGTATATATTCACATACACACACCCGCCACTGAACCTATGGACTGCATTGAGATCCCTGAGAGATCTCTTTGATCTGTTCCAAGGGGGAACTGGCCACTTGTGATTCATGTCGGGAGGCATGAAGTAGAACCCTATGGACTTAGCAAGTATCCCCAGGATGGTGTGAAGCTTGGTCTTCAAGATAAAGCATGGAAATGACAGATATATTTGTGAAACCCCAACTCGATAAATGACGTTAAGATGATGATTGAGAGACACACTAGTTAGTGTCTTGTATTACGAAGACGACGAGATGGAGTTAACCTCATAATGGTGATAATGAGATGCACGAATGATTATTAACTTATTTTGATAACTACCGGCTGGTGCACTACTTCATTTTAAACTGTTCACTAACCATGTTACCTCGATTAGCTTATATCAGGTAACCCTCCTAGCTTTCTACTTCAGACTTGTGGAATAACAACCAGTGATATACTTTCTCTAAACCGGGACTCATCCAAAGTATCTTAATTGAGCCCGAGCATTCTATTTGAAGTTTATAATTATTTCTCCTCAGTACTATTTACACTCTCTTTCAATTATCCAAGGAATGTTCCACAAATATTTCCTTAATTAATCGACGAATACTACTTAACGAATATCGATATTTGATTTGAAAGGCAGAGTGTGTAAACTTGTAACACTTTAACTAATGTAACTCAAACTAAAGGAAAAGATACTTAACCAGAAGACAATCAAGAACAAGAAGTCACAAGAAATCAACACTAAATGAAGACAAGGTAATTGATACAATTCAACATGTTAACTATGATCAATCGAAGAAGAAATCATTGAAAGAAGTTCAAGTCAAAGTTGTTCATGCCTCAGTGATTTGAAAAGCCAAAGATCAAGATCATAACTATCAGTATCAATAAGACCAATTGATTTCAAGTGAACAAGAAGGAAAGCAAATATTGGAAAACCACATTTCTAATTGGATATGGTAATTTATTCAAGAAGCAAAAACCCTATCAAGACTAGTCACTTATGAACCAGACCGTTGCATCAAGTGTCAGGACATTGATAGCAAGTTTATGTCAGTAATAAAGATCCATATTCAAGAGCTTGGTGAAGAATAAAGAAGACATGAAGATATCACAAGTTCAAGATGTGCATTGAAGTTTCAAGTTGAAGACCAGAATATTTTCTAAGTACTAAATATTCTAGATGGCCAAGTAGAAGTTTCTAAGTAGAAGTTCTACTTAGAACTTCGAGATGGCTAAGTAGAAATTCTCAAGTAGAAGTTCTACTTAGAGTGCAGCTTCAACATGACACATGGCATCTTCTGATTGGCAGATTTCCAAGCTTTCAAGATAAGGCAAGATTTATGTGGACATCATTGGGCCACGTACATCTTAGTCTTTGAAGACTACAGGACATAGATTACATGTAGTATAAATAGAAGTACTTGTGTAATGTTTTAGTAAGTGAGCAATTCTTGAGAAAAAAAACACAAGAGAAAGAGAGAGAGTGCATTCACAGAGCTTAGTATCATTCACTTCTCTCTGAACTTCTGTTATACTTTGTAATGAATGTTGTAGCAACCCTTTCAAGTTATATATAAGACATATATTCCTTGAATCTGTGTGTTCATTTATTGCATCGTATTTATTGCTTCTCATATTCGAAAAGTTGTATTCACCCCCCCTCTACAACACATTTGGACCTAACAATTGGTATCAGAGCTATATGTTTAACATACAAAACATAGATCCTTGTGTTGAGTAGAAGAATCGTGAGTTTTCATTTTCTAGATCTACTTTTCATTTTCTCGAAAAGTGTGTTTTAATTCGTTGGTAGTGAAAACTCATCTGAAAAATTATTTAAATACTCCAGGTGTGATTATTTAGCTTGGGTGTATTTTAACTAATTTTTGTGAATTTATCTGGGTTCGTTCATATTTGGTGTTCTTGAGTGTTCATCATCTGTTCTTATCAAAGAAGACAACCCAACAACTTTTTGATCTCCTTTTCAAAAGTAAAAGAATAAAAAGGTGGTTTTGGACTTTTTTATTTGCTTTATTCGGCCGAAAGTATACAGACATACTCAGTACCTAGCATGTGGGTTAGGTGGGTTAGGTGAGTAAAGCATTCAAAGTTAAAAGGTGTTAAAGAGATAATATTGTTTATTCAATATTAAAGTAATCTGCAGAAAAATTATTCTAAGGACAAAAGTTCTACATAGAATTTCTACTTGAGAATTTCTACATGGAATTTCGACTTGGACAATTTCTACTTGGTGATTTCGACTTGAGCAAAATTTCTACTTAGAGAAATTTCGACTTAGGCAAAAGTTCTACATAAATATTATACATAGCCTAGTCTTGGGTACTTAGAAACTTTTAGTGACCAGAATTGAGATGGCTCCTAAAAATGCATTCAAGATCCCAAAGTTCAACAAAGATCACTATGAAGAATGGGTTTTCAGAATGAGACTATATCTAGAGACTGTTAACCCTGAATATTTGGAAGTCCTTGACAAGGGTAAATTTGTCCCAATGGTGGTTATTCCTGCACATACGGAAGGAGGAGTGGTTATACCACCTCGGTCTGAGCCTAAAAAGGTCTCGGAGTTTTCGGATGCTGACAAGGAACAAATAGCTTATGATACTGCCATACGACAAACCTTGATGGAATCTCTTGATCATGAAATGTTCAACATAGTCAAAGGTCTGACTACAGCGAAGAAGATTTGGGACAAGATAGAAGTTGTCATGGAAGGATCTGCAGAGGTCAGAAGCAACAAGACACTCATACTCAAGATGAAGTATGACACCTTTAGAATAAGGAAAGGAGAAGGCATAACAGATGTCTACCTACGATTCAGTTAGTTGGTATTGGATTTGAATCTGAGAGGTGTAACTCTCCCCATGGTTGAAACTAATACGAGATATCTGAGGAACCAGCCAAAAAGCATTGAACATAGGGTCTACGCAATAAGAGAAACCAGAGATTTGTATACAACTTCTCTGGAAGAATATTATGGAATATTAAAGACCTATGAGCTGGAAACTCTTCAAGATCAAGCATGGGACAATGATTCAAAGGGAAAAGAAAGTGCATCAGGATTAGTTGCTGATGAGGAAGAGTCTAAGAAGGCAATGGTTGCAGCAAAGCCTAAATCATCACTTGCACCACATCAAGTTGATAATGATGATGAGTGCGCATCTGACAGTGATGATAACTACTACACCCAAGAAGAGCTGGACAACATGGACGATAGTGTCGTGGCATACATGGCAAGGAAGTTCAGCAACATGAGATTTAGAAAGAGCAACCGACCACAGAGAAAATCTTCATCTTATTATCGGGCTGCTAGGGGTGGTGATAGTTCGTCAGGCTACAAAGGAAAAGGCAAGAATACCGGCTACAAATCTCCCTTGGATTTCAAAATGAAGTTCAAATGCTATAATTGTGGTGAAGCTGGACACTTTTCCTCGGACTGCAAAAAGCCTAAACAGACTTATCCAAAAGAGACATTTGAAGCTCTCAAAAGCAACTATGAAGCACTGTTGAAGGAAAGACATGGAAAACGAGCTTTATTAGTGACAGAAGGAAGAGCTTGGGATGATTCAGATGAGGAAGATGTTACTCATGTAGCAAACTTTGCCCTCATGGCTGAGACATCAGAGGAACCAGAGGTACCAGTTCTGACTCTTAAAGTAGAAATGTCTATTGATGATTATAAGGAACAGAACGGGGCTCTTAGTGAAGAAATCTATATGTTGTGCAAAAGCCTAGACTCTTCTCAAAAGGAACAGAAAACACTTGTTGCCAAATGCAGAATGCTTGAGGCAAAAGTGGAAGAGCTAGAGGCTGCTTGCACTGTAGATACTTCCCTAAGAGACTTTATTAAATCTCTGTAACACAAGCTCGTCCTTAAGGAAGAGGTAGAAGCATGTCTTAGGAACAATCTAGCTGAGTTAGAAACTAAATGCGAAGCTTACAAACTAGCTGCTAGTAAAGTGTATGTAGATAATGACACATTTAAGAGGATAACTGGAGTAGGTGTAGGACTTGATT
Organism: Saposhnikovia divaricata; assembly: GCA_036435485.1. Taxonomy (NCBI): domain Eukaryota; kingdom Viridiplantae; phylum Streptophyta; class Magnoliopsida; order Apiales; family Apiaceae; genus Saposhnikovia; species Saposhnikovia divaricata. Next base: position 212,750,823 of record CM071597.1, on the reverse strand, counting down.
ATTCTGACCTTCCTAAGAAAGAAGGAAAGAGACCTATTGACCCTAGTTCCAGTGACCTTAGAAAGGAAACACCTAGAATTCTTAAATCGGCTGTCAAACCTATCTACAAACATCTTGTTCCTAGAATAGAAGAAGAAGAGACTGAATTGATAGCTAGATATGAGATTGAGATGGAAGATCGCCAGAAAGAACAACCTATACCTCCTATTAAACAAGTGAAAATCAATTTCCCTAGAGATGAATCTAGACTGGGATTAGGAGCTAAGGCTGTTAAACAACAAGGAAAGAAAGAAAAAGGCATAAAAGAGGTTAAGGCTGAACGAATAAAGAAAGCATGTTATCATTGTAAATCTACTGAACATCTTTCTTATGCATGCAAAGCAAACATGAATGTTCCTGCTGCACATGCCATGCCTACCACACATACATTGAATAATCTGCATCAGAATCATGCACAGTGTGGTCAACCTAATTGTATGCCATGCACTTTTAACATCATGCAAACTTTTGTGCATTTAATGAATGCATCTAGCCAGTCATGCTCAAATACTGTTGCTAGTTCAAATATCAAGAAAAAGTATGGGAGAGCCAAGACTGTCAGTCCTCCTAAAGTTAGGAGTGACAAACCTTCTCCTAAGACTGACAAATCTGTCAAGTCTGAGAAAGGAAAGGAGATAGTCGAAAGCTCTAGTAATGTAAAGAAAAGTGCATCTCCTGTTGTTAAATCTGTTGATTCTCGATCTTATCGAAAAGCCGGGCCCAGTCAAAGTTGGGTTCCGAAGAATGTCTAACCAATCTGTCATTGCAGGGCATTAAGCAGAATAGAAATAAAGTCATATGGGTGCTAGACAGTGGAGCATCGAGGCATATGACTGGAAACAAGTCCCCGCTTACAGAGTTGGTTATGAAGGCTGGCCCTTATGTTACCTTTGGAGATGACAGCATAGGTGTGACAAAGGGATATGGCAAACTGAAAACTGGCAATGTCATCATAGAAGATATTTCCTATGTTGAGGGACTAAAGCACAATCTGTTGAGTATAAGTCAATTCTGTGACAAAGGTTACGAAATTGTCTTCAACAAGAAAGGTGTATCAATCACTCACATCAAGGAAGGCTCACTGGCTTTGAGAGGAGTTCGAAAGGCAGATCTTTTTGTTGCAGACATGGATTCAGCAAATCAGAATGAGGTTACCTGTTTCTACAGCAAGGCCTCGAATGATGAAAGCTGGTTATGGCACAAAAAGCTATCTCACTTAAACTTCAAAACGATGAATACTCTTGCGAGACGAGAATTAGTGAGAGATCTACCTCAAATGGAGTTCGCTCCGAAAGGACTATGTGAAGCCTGTGAAATGGGAAAGTCGAAGCGAGCATCGCATAAAAGCAAAGAAATTTCTAGTATTACTGAGCCTTTACAACTTATTCATATGGATTTGTTTGGCCCAGTGAATGTCCTATCTTTGTCTAGGAAAAGATATGCTTTGGTAATCGTGGATGACTTCTCCAAGTATACATGGGTATTGTTCGCAATGATGAAAGACGAAGTACCTTTCTTAATCATTGATCATATCACTCAAATTGAGAATGTTTCAACACTTACTGTGAAGACGATTAGATCAGACAATGGCACTGAATTCAAAAACGCAGTGCTAAATGACTTCTGTGTATCTAAGGGAATACGTTGTCAGTATTCAGCCCTGAGAACTCCACAACAAAATGGAGTAGTTGAAAGGAAGAATAGAACTTTGGTTGAAGCAGCAAGAACTTTGTTGTATGATTCAAAACTTCCTTTGTATTTCTGGGCCGAAGCAGTGAGTACCGCTTGTTACACTCAAAATAGAACCTTGATCATAAAAGATAAAGAAAAGACACCATGTGAATTAATGAACAACAGAAGACCAACAATCAAATACTTTCATGTCTTCGGAGCAAAATGCTATGTGCTTATAGATGATGAAAATCTAGGCAAGTTTGCAGCAAAAGCTCGTGAAGGAATCTTTGTTGGTTATTCTACAGATGTGGTGGCAGCTTATAGAGTGTTCTTGGTGAATGATCGAAAAGTGACTGAAAGTTACAACGTCAGATTCGACGATACCAAACTCTCATCAATTTCAAGAGATTCTAGTGAACCTGAGTCCCTAAAATTTCAGAATCTGGACTTAGAAGATCTTGAAGATGAACCTGAGTTGGTTGTTCCATTAAATGTTCCAAGCGTACATGAAGAACCTGAGTCTAGTGAACAAGCTAATTCTACAAGATCAGGAGAGACTTCTTCAGTACGAACCGGCAACAACTCAGGGGGAGTAAATAGCAGCTCAAGGACTACTGTTCAAGGCTCGAGTCGAGTTGACTCTAGTTCTGTAGGAGCTGGCACTAACTCAGGGGGAGTTAGTGAAAATAATCAAAGTAGTCAGCACCCCAACTCAGAAAGTCAAGCTGAATCATCAAGACAATTTCCAGGTGAACGAGTATGGAATAGAGACCATCCGTTTGAGTTAATTATTGGTGATCCAGATGCTGGTGTGACTACTAGAAGAACTGCAAGAGCTGACATGGCTAATATCTCCTTATATTCTGGGTTCTTATCCAAGCTTGAACCTAAAGAAATAGAAGAAGCTCTTGGCGATGCTGATTGGGTGATTGCAATGCAAGAGGAACTCAATCAGTTTGAAAGGCAGAAAGTTTGGAAACTGGTACCCCGACCAAAGAACAAATCCGTAATTGGAGCTAGGTGGGTATTCAGAAATAAACTGGATGAAAACGGACTTGTAACACGAAACAAGGCTCGTTTGGTTGCAAAAGGTTATTCTCAGCGAGAAGGAATTGATTATGATGAAACCTATGCACCAGTTGCAAGACTTGAGGCAGTCAGGATGTTCTTGGCATTTGTAGCACATAAGAACTTCAAGGTTTTCCAGATGGATGTGAAAAGTGCCTTCCTGAACGGAGAGTTAGAAGAAGAAGTGTATCTGGAACAGCCGCCTGGCTTCGTTGATCCAGAACATGCAGATTTTGTGTATCTACTCTTCAAATCTGTCTATGGCCTCAGGCAATCCCCAAGGCGATGGTATGAAACCCTATCCTTATTCTTAATTGAAAATGGTTTTGTTAGGGGAGTAATTCATAAAACATTGTTCTATAAAGTTGTGAGAAATGACTTAATACTTGTTCAAGTATATGTGGACGATATTATTTTTGGGTCATCAAATGAGCGCTTGTGCGAGAAATTTGCCAAGCTAATGCAGGAAAAATATGAGATGAGCATGATGGGAGAGCTGTCCTTCTTCCTTGGATTACAGATCAGACAGAGAAAAGATGGTATCTTTATCTGTCAATCCAAGTACGTCAGAGATTTACTCAAGAAGTATAATCTAGAAGATGCATCAGCAGCTAAGACTCCCATGGCAACAGCCATGAAGCTTGATGAAGACAAATCAGGTAAATCAGTTGACATCACAAGCTATCGAGGTATGATTGGCTCACTCCTCTATTTAACTGCAAGTAGACCAGATATAATGTTCGCAACTTGTTTATGTGCAAGGTTCCAAGCGGATCCTAGAGAATCACATCTCGTAGCCGTCAAAAGAATTTTTATGTATCTCAAGGGCACACCAAATCTAGGGATTTGGTACCCAAGAGATACAGGTTTTAATCTAATTGGCTATTCGGATTCAGACTATGCAGGTTGCAGGATTGATAGGAAAAGCACATCTGGTGCTTGCCAATTTCTTGGTAGAAGATTGGTGTCCTGGCAAAGTAAAAAGCAACATATAGTATCTACTTCTACTGCTGAAGCTGAGTACATTGCTGCTGGAAGCTGTGTAGCTCAAATACTGTGGATGAGGAACCAATTGAAGGATTATGGCATGGAGCACAAGAAAATTCCAATCATGTGTGACAACACAAGTGCCATTGCCATAACCAACAATCCTGTAGATCACTCAAGAACCAAGCATATTGACATCAGGTATCATTTCATAAGAGAACATGTCGAGGAGGGGACTGTGGAGCTACATTTTGTGCCCACAATACAACAAATTGCAGATATATTCACCAAACCTCTTGATGAAGTAACATTCAATAGGTTGGTTGGTGAATTGGGAATGCTTAACACAAGTTAGTAAAGCCTTCTATCTGTAAAATCCATGTTTATGTTTGTATGTGCAAGCTAATCAATCATTATGTGCTTAGACTTTAATATGCCTAATTAATGATTGTTATAGGTTGCATATAGTGTGATTTTGCATGAATTCATTGTGTTTTAAGTGTCTTTTATAGCACAAATCTGTGAATTTATGCTTGTTAGATTGCATGATCATAGGGGGAGTTAAATTCATAATATTCTAAATATTGCATGATTTTTAGATGAATTTACCTTTGATTTTCATGTAATTAGAGGCCTTAGAATTGAAAAACTTCAAAATTTCGAGTTAGGTTCTATCTCGAAACTCATCTAGAAATTCGACTTGAATTTCGACTTAAGCTGTCAGAATGAAGTTTTTGAAAAATTCTAAGTCTGGGAAGAATTTCGAGTTGGCTATCTCGAAATTCATCTCAAAATTCGACTTCGAGTTCGAGTTACCAGTGTGCCTAGTTCTATCTTCAAAATATTCGAGATAAATTCTATCTCGAATTTTATCTCAAAAGCTGAGATGAGGTTTCCTTTTAAGGGAATATTTTGAAAAGAACTGAGAATTAACTTCGAGTTAGTCTATCTCGAAACTCAACTCGAATTTCGACTTGGTGTTCGAGATAGAGTTCTCAGTTAAGCTTAAGGGAATTTTTCGAGTTACACTCCTAACTCGAAACATATCTTGAATTACCCTGTACTTTTTGCTTCAAGGGGGTATTTTGGAAAGAATTTGAGATTAACTTCGAGTTAGTCTATCTCGAAACTCAACTCGAATTTCGACTTGATGTTCGAGATAGAGTTCTTAGTCTATCTCGAAACTCAACTCGAATTTCGACTTGATGTTCGAGATAGACTTCTAACTCGAAAAGTATCTTGAATTTCCTTGTCTTTCTTAAGAGGGGAATTTTCCAAGTTTACTACAAATCAATAATCTTCAAGATAGGATTTCCCTATAGTTTCTGCTGTAAAATTGGTTAAAGTGCTTATTTGTGCATAATTGTTCGAGTTAACCTCTATCTCGAACTTTATCTCGAAGTTCGACTTGATGTTCGAGATAGAGATGTTCGTGATAGAAATGTTCGAGATAGAGTTCGACTTAGATGTCCCCTGTATGGACTTAGTACTTTTCACATTTTTTAACAGGGACATTTTTGTCATTTTACAATCTTCTATATATACATCTCTAACTCGATGCCTAATTCACTTTACCTAATTCTAATTTTCACAGCAGCCTCTTCACAAAACAAGGCGATTTCATAACTTCATACCATTAATCTGTGTTTTGTGATTAAACTCATACTAATCACGAATTACTGCCAATTTTTGGACTAATCTTGACTGTGTTATCCTTAATCTTTGTGTTGGTGTGTTTTGTGTTCATCCATATACACGCACATATACATACACACGAACATATAACTGTTTGTGTACTGTTCATAAAACGTGATTTCATATTCACCATTCATAAACACACACGATTTCTCTGGTACACACGAATATTCATCTTCTTTGAATATTCAGATTTAGTAATTGGCTTTTGATTGTTAATCCCGTAGTTTAATTTTCTCTAAGGGACTTTTGTTCTTTTTGATAAATTAAAAGGGATACATCATTTAATTCGTAAATTATTTGTTTTTCAAAATTAAAAAAAAATTCACATCTTTTAAAGAAAAACATTTAATCAAAATGGCTCACCAATTTTCACTTGCTAAAAACAATTTTTATAATATTTCTACGGAAATTGGTGATCAACTCCCGCGGTTTAAGTTTTGGATACGATTTCTCAATTTGTACTCCAAAGCTAGCCATGCTTTTACTGCTAAACCTACACTAGTACATGATGCTTTACAGCAGTTATGGACTAGTGCAGTTACTTTTGGGAGCAAATCAACCCCCTTTGGTTTCAGGTTTACCTTAGCGGGTCAGGAATATGAGGTGACCGAAGAAATTGTCAACAGGGTTCTGGGATTTCCAATTAAAGATGCCTATGATCCAGAACCTACTGCTGCAGAACGCCTCAGATTCTTTGAAGAAATTGGATGTTATCCCCCAAAAGGCCCAATCACGGGAAATATCCAAAAACAATTCTTCCATGTGGAATGGAATTACTTTTTCGAGGCCATCACAAGATGTTTTCGGGCACGCGAAAAAGACTTTCATCAAATTCCAATTCCAATGCAAACCTTTGCAGTTGCCCTAGCAAGAGAACTGGATATAAACTATGGACGCATAGTTCTCTCTGAGATAGTGGCCTCAATGGGATCCCTTGCAAGCAGAGACCTCACTACAAATGATGTTGTCTGCTGGTTTCCTCGGTTTCTTCAAATGCTGATCAATGACTTAATACCGAAGGATGCTCTTGCTGTTAGACAGGGATTTGCCAGAAGCCCCACATCTGAATCGCTAGGGATGGGCACTAAGTCACTTTCAACCATTGCTAATCAGGATAAACATCAAGGTAAACCGATGTCTACTCCTGAAAATTTACAAATGTGGCTTAGATATGATGCAGGAGTTACCAATTTGGAGGCATCATCACAAGTTTCATCACATGCTCAAAATCCATCTGTTCATGCTGAGGCATTTGATGAGATTCCTGATGAGGAAAGCGATGATGCACAAGGTAATCAATCAGGTAATCTCTCCCTGCATACTATTCATTCCTCCTCCTATGTTTCTGATTCCGCGACCCAAGAGACTGCTAACCCGCAGGATCTATCCCAGGGTAAGAGCCATATTTCTGACTCTGAGTCTGATACACATTCCTATTCTCTATCACCCCTGTTAACGGAAGTCAGAAAACCAGCACGTGTATATATACAAGATGATGAGGAGAGTGAAACCGAAGAGCAGCAACTTATTCGAAAGAAAGCCAAACTTTTCCACGCTGCTACTTCACAACCTCAGTCAAACCCTAGCGTGTCACACGCAACCACTCCACCTCACGCGAGTGGTTCACCCCTTGAACAATCTGCACATAGGGATTTTGATTTTGGTGAGGATGATGTACCTCTTGAAGATACTGTTGCTTCAAGAGGACATGAAGTCTTAAGAACTTCAGCCGTACCTTCACCGGTACGTACTGATGCTGCAAAGAGGATCGGTTCTGATGTTGTACAAGAACACTTTGCAGCCGCTCAGCCTGAGATTCCAACTCAGGAACAAACAGAATTTGATCCCATAACTGTCAACAACATTTCTTATCAATTTTCTGCAGGTACTGCTTCATTATTTGGATCAATCATTGAAGACATACACGAGCGTGAGACAGGGAGTGTGTGTGAGAGGTTAGGGAGAGAGGGACCTTCATTTTCAAGGCCCGAAACCGAGCGTCAAATACCAACAGAACGAGTATTAGAGCGAGGTCACCTAAACCAAACACCGTCCCTTAACATTGAAAATCTTGATACGCGTATGACTTCTATGGAAAATCAGATGAAGCAGTTCGGACAGACGATGGGGCAGTTTGGGATGAATATTGGAAACAACCAAAGGGCTCTAGACGACTACGCAGCAAGAATGGCAAGTCAAGCTACAGCTTTTGATGATTTGACAAATAAGGTAAATGACTTTGGCCATGCTGGTGGTGTCTTGGGAAGCACTCTCAATGAGAGGATGGGGGCATTGGAGTCTACAATGCATACAATGGCTGTGGAGATCAGTCGAATGATGTTCGCAGTCAGGAGTTTTGTGCCCCCGGAGTGTTTCGAGTCGCAACAACCTCCCCCCGATGCTGGTGCAGGTGGTGCAGGTGGTGCTAGTGGAGCGGGAGCCTCTGGTTCTGGTTTTGGAGGTTCCTATGCAGCTGGTGGATCTGAAGACCAAGGTGGAGCTCAGGATAACTCACCTAAGGGGGGGAGTGGAAAGGAGACGAGACAGCAGGTAGTTCACATCGAAGAAATTGAAGAACCCGCTGATCTTGTCAAGGAACCAGAAGTTGAGCCGTCTGTTGATGAAGAGGCTCTGAGGATGAGGAAGGGTAAGGCAGTAATGGTTGATGAACCATTTATTGACCTGAGTCATCAGGAAACAGTACAGGAGGTACTTGACTCAGATTCTGACATGGAAGACGTACCGTTGGCACACGCTATAAAAAGATCTTTGAAGGAACAAGGTGGAGGTGCTGGGATGTCTTCCGGAATGCCTGAAGAATTTCCTGTTGATGAGGAAACCCTTAAAGCTCAACAGTTAGCCTTGGAACAAGCTCAGTTCCATAAAATGAAGATGATGCAAGAACATGCTGCATTCCTAGAAAAGAAGGGTGAGCTACAAGGGAAGCAGTATGAGTATGAGCTTGCAAGGCTAGCTGATCCTCAAGTTGATCTGGACAAACGAAGGATAGGGCAGAAATGGGATGAAGCAAGGAAGATAATGATGGGACCCTGTGCGAAAGGAGTTCATAACAAGGATGCAGATGATCTGTTCTACAACTTGAATTTGCAGAATCCAATGACTGGGGACTATATAAATGCTTTGAAGAGATTAATTTCTAAAGTCAGGGTTGGATACAATGCAAATCTTAAGGAGTGGCAGGTTATCTTGTCTTTGGTAGAAGAAGTCCCAACATCTTTCTTATATGTGGATGACCAATTCATAATGAGAAGATCTGCGTCAGAGTTGTTCTTGCTAGCGACTAAAATTCAATACTCTCAATCTGAGGAGCTAAGCATTCTGTACAGGGATCAGTTAATGCAGCTAGCAGAGGACAAGGGTCCAGAATTCTCAGCATATCCAAATTTTGTCCGGATGGTAGTTGACGGAAAGATGAAGAGGGTTAGCATGGAGGAAAATGATCTAATGGAGCTTTCAGTAGAATCTCTCAAAGCTGTCTGTAGACAAATGATGAGCAAGGGATTCGCTTCTGAGCTTAAAGATAAATCCGTGAAGATCATTGAAAGAGCAATATTCAAGAAGAGCAATGAGGTATGGAAGTGTGATGTCATTGCTCCAAACCCTCTTGATGACGTGAAGATTGAGCCGGAGCTGATAGAGAAGAAATGGAATATTCTTCAAGCCATGAAGAATGTAGATGAAGCTCTGACTCTTCCTTCTGGAGCACTAGAACAAGGAGAAATAAGGGAGGCTATTGGTGTTCCAGGAAGTGATAGTGTATACTGGATACATGCTTATGTTGAAGATACAGCTGATGCCTTAGTATTCATAGATGCAGACCAGAATCAAACAATCTTACATATGAGTAGACAATGGCTGCTACGGACTCAAGATGCTGCATTTCTGGAGAGAGTATTATATGTATTCAAATGGGGCGAAGTGGAAGATAAGTTTGTTGAAGAAAAGCAGAGACTCATGAGTTACCTGTCTGAAGTAGTGGTGGAAAATAAGCGAATGGAGCGAGATGCGGCCAGTGTCCACAATACTGACCGTGTCAAGGGCTACCCCAAGATGATCTATTGTCAGTTTAAATCTGATAAATCTCACTGGAAACCTCAGCTCATCATGAAGAACTTTGAGGATATTCCAAAGATCAGGACTACTCAAGAGGTGGACAAACTCATAAGGCTTTTCAAACATCCTTATCCAGAGCCCAAGAACCCTCTAAAAATGGAAGCTGTGAGTCTGTTGAATGCTAGGTGGAAGCAGCTTAAAGATCCAGTATACAAGAAAGAAAAGCAGCAGAAGGAGAAGCGCAAAAGGCAGAAAGAAGAGAGAGACCAAGCTGCTGAAGCTAGAAAGAGGAAACGGAATTAGGGTTAAAGGTCAGAGTGGTGTGAACTTGAAGTTGGAAAAACTTCATGTCTTTCGGTTGCTTTAACTCACTTGAGGAAAATTCACCTTAGAGTGAATCCAATAAGGTGATACAAGTTTGACTAAAAGGTATGAAATAATCCAGGTGATAGGAATCACTCAAATGATCTTTAATTCGAAGTTCGAATTCTGTTTCTAGTTTAAGTTCTTTGTATTGTTTTCATGTAAATTTCAATTGTAAATTATTCAAGACTGTAATGTTAATTATCTTTTCTCATCTCATTGTTTAGTTGAGTTATCCTTCATTAATTTGAATGTCATTGTTAGACAATCAAATTGGGGGAGATTGAAAGGCAGAGTGTGTAAACTTGTAACATTTTAACTAATGTAACTCAAACTAAAGGAAAAGATACTTAACCAGAAGACAATCAAGAACAAGAAGTCACAAGAAATCAACACTAAATGAAGACAAGGTAATTGATACAATTCAACATGTTAACTATGATCAATCGAAGAAGAAATCATTGAAAGAAGTTCAAGTCAAAGTTGTTCATGCCTCAGTGATTTGAAAAGCCAAATATCAAGATCATAACTATCAGTATCAATAAGACCAATTGATTTCAAGTGAACAAGAAGGAAAGCAAATATTGGAAAGCCACATTTCTAATTGGATATGGTAATTTATTCAAGAAGCAAAAACCCTATCAAGACTAGTCACTTATGAACCAGACCGTTGCATCAAGTGTCAGGACATTGATAGCAAGTTTATGTCAGTAATAAAGATCCATATTCAAGAGCTTGGTGAAGAATAAAGAAGACGTGAAGATATCACAAGTTCAAGATGTGCATTGAAGTTTCAAGTTGAAGACCAGAATATTTTCTAAGTACTAAATATTCTAGATGGCCAAGTAGAAGTTTCTAAGTAGAAGTTCTACTTAGAACTTCGAGATGGCTAAGTAGAAATTCTCAAGTAGAAGTTCTACTTAGAGTGCAGCTTCAACATGACACATGGCATCTTCTGATTGGCAGATTTCCAAGCTTTCAAGATAAGGCAAGATTTATGTGGACATCATTGGGCCACGTACATCTTAGTCTTTGAAGACTACAGGACATAGATTACATGTAGTATAAATAGAAGTACTTGTGTAATGTTTTAGTAAGTGAGCAATTCTTGAGAAAAAAAACACAAGAGAAAGAGAGAGAGTGCATTCACAGAGCTTAGTATCATTCACTTCTCTCTGAACTTCTATTATACTTTGTAATGAATGTTGTAGCAACCCTTTCAAGTTATATATAAGACATATATTCCTTGAATCTGTGTGTTTATTTATTGCATCGTATTTATTGCTTCTCATATTCGAAAAGTTGTATTCACCCCCCCCTCTACAACACATTTGGACCTAACATGATTGCTTCTTTCATACTTGCATTCTTCAGTTGAGCTCATAAATATTCAACAAATTACTGAGGACAGGGATGATCTAATGTCCAGACATCCCTCATGAATTCTTTTCTTCTATTCAAGATGAGATTGTACACCGTACATTGAAATCTTAGTAAGGATATCATTTTGATATTGGTATTCCGAATTTAATTCTATTGTCGGATCTGATAAAGCATGTGTACGGAGGCACCCTTGGGTGGACCGTTTCACTGATTAATAATATTTGATGAGAGGTTATCGATTGTTCCGATACCTAGAACATTCTCTTCAGATTTTATAGTTTTCTTTTTTAAACTTAATAACTTCTTATTTTCATTCGTTGTCCGAGAAGCCTAAAGTTTCTTCAGTGGCTACGATGTTGAAATTCTGTTCTATTCAAGTGAAACTGGCTAGTCGTTATGTCAATATGAATGACTAGTAGATCGTTCCAACTACTCAAAATTGTAATGTTATGAAGAACACCTAGCTAATTGTCCTAGCTGGTGGTGATGTCTCAAACAGGTGAACTAGCAAATTTTGTCTAGCTAGTCGCTAATGTTTCTTGAAAAGGACTAGTTATTGTTTCACTGGTCCAACTCCCAATTTAATTCATTCCGCAATGCATTTTGCATGTGGTAAAGTATGATGATGAAAGTTTGGACGAATAACTTGATTGAGACCTAGTGAGGTCGCCCACTCGACTTGAACTCTTACCCATCTTCGTATCAGACTTTATATCACTTGAATATTTTATTCTTTCATTTCATACAATGAGAATTCCTTTGAAACCATTGATTACTTGAGTGACAAACTACTTCATTCTTTAATTGTCATGGAGTAGAATTGCTTTATATTGGCTGACCTTCATCAATGCGACTTTAGATTTCCTCTTATTATTCAGGAGGAGAAGTATCCACCCGATGTAAGAATTGTATAAAGACCGTCTTTATGACTTTTGTACCCAACAATCATTGCCCTTGTGCAACATTCTCTATGGTGTCATATTACAGAATTATCAGGACGGGAAGGAATAAACCTTGTTGTATTCTTTCTGTCCATCCTTACATCTCCAAAAATCGAGACTCCTAGTATTTGGAACCATCAACATTCTTGGAACATCCAATGTGGAATTCTTATTGAGATTATCTATTGGGCCTTGTTATTTTGAAACCATTCCTTTCAAAATGATTATTCTAAGGTGAACGGGAGGTACAATTGTGAACCGTTACACCAATATGAGATCAAAAACCAAATGTTGTAATTGTGCAGCCAGAGCGTTATGCCGAGTAATTATTGAAGTAGAGATAACATATCAGGGCATACCACAAGACCTTTAATATTGGTGTGGGGAAAGTTATAAGAAATGATGAGGTGGTTGGGAGCACGCTCCTACCAACCGTTGTCAGGATGTTATATTAATGAATTCTGGAGTTACCAAGCCTTTTCCTTATCTAAGAATTGAAAATCGATTGCGATGTAAAACATATCCTTAGAGGAAACTACCTGGAAGTGAGATGGACAAGAAAGGAAGAAATATCGTGGCAAGAATGTGAAGCTTTATTTAGCTTAAAGGGATTGATGCACATAGAGAGACATAAAGTTTAACAGGCCCCTAATAGTAAATGGAGGCATGGATATATGACAATGATCCTTCGAGATTACCACCTAATCAAGTTTATTGGGAATCTCAGTAGCATGCAGGCCTCAGGCTGATTGGCGCCAGTTGTGAAGGAGGACGAGCGTATGACATCTTACATATACCATCGAGAACTGATACCCTTATCGGAAATGGAGGAATTGTTGACTAGTTAAAATGAGTAGTTGTTTTTCAAAGATAAGGTTGAATAGAAGGTTTTACCAACTCAAGATCGACCTCTGTACTGTGCCAAAGTTGGCATTTCACACTAATATAAACGTTATAAAATTGTGGTAGTATCGTTTGAATGGACTAATGAGTCAGAAGCCTTTATGGATTAATGAACAAAGTTTTGGGATGAAATGAGATATTAGCAACAACCTCGTTGTTAGCTATACTTGATGATAAAAAGAGGACTTTGAGAGTCACGATGATGCGTCTTTCGAGAGTTTAAGAGGTGTGCTGATGTAGTAGAAAAAGGATGATAGCCTATACTTCTAAACAACATAAAGGTTATGAGATAGCACTAACCGTGAGTCTGGGATTAGTCATGATGGCGTTCACGCATAAAATTGAGACGTTAACCTTATGAGAAAAGTGTGAAAATTTCTCCACAAGTGCCATAAATATATCTTCATATTAGAACTAAACATAAGAAAGAGAAGGTGACGAGAGGGAGCAGGGTGTATTATGGAGAAATTTGTTATTACCTAGGGAAGGCCAGTGTGGTGGCCGATACCTATAGAAGGTATTATTCGAAATTGGAATTCAGTTAGTATTGACCAAGAAAATAGAGTATATACAATAAAGAATAATGTTAGAAGAAAATAAATAAATTATGGGAAGGACAAAGATGTATAGAGAATTAAGGGAATGTTTGGTAAACTGAAATGAAGAATGGTATTGGCAAACTATTAAGTACTAACGCGACATGTCAAAAGCAGAATGATAGAGATCTAGTGGATTAATTCCGCCTGTAGAAAATATTGAACGTGGACAGAATTATAGTGAATTTCATAAGTGGGTCGCCAAAGATCGAGCCAAGAGATGGCCCTAGTTGAGTTATAATTGTTGGTCCAAGTGATTTACCTACGAAAGACTTTCCATTGAGAAGATTATCGAATATTATACGGGAGAGATGGTGGTGCCATATGAAACTTCTGCAGCGATCACGTCAGATAAAGACTTAAGGTTAAACTTCGAATATTGAAGGTGCTTTCGGGTATATTTAACAAAGAGATTGAGCGTATGTACTAATTTGATCTGTGGTTGATGGACAGGGAAGAAGAATTGTCCAGACGATCGAAATTATATTTAGTGTCATGCCTTAGGTTTCACGGGGCAGTTGAGAATAAAAACTTATCCATGAATGAATGTTGTTATCACGATCATCACTATGCGAACGTAAGGACGTCTCCTATAGAGCGTCGTGCGAAAGAAGAAGTTTCGCTTCTCTTGCGTTACGAAGAAGTCAACGAACGAGGGACATAGTAGCTGAACTGGTTCGACGTATACCAAAGACTATACAGTATCCATAGCAAGTGGTAACGGCTGACGGGAGGCAACACATGCCTGCTAATCAAGCGAAGGAATATGAGGAATACCGTGCGTATTGACGTTGTCTCAGATTACAAAACACGACCACAAAGCATTCACGGGCCAACGATACAGGGACTCAACACGGATACTATGAACAAGGTAGAAGGGGAACGTATAAGTAGTGGGATAGCAATTTTCAATCATAGAACAACCGATAAGGAATACAGGTCGAGGAGAGTATGCGTTGAGGAACAACATTAAGGCGTTGGTGAGACGAAGGGAGAGAACAATAGGGTTGAAGTGTCAACCTGAGAGTTGGAAAGGGTAAGGTTGGAATTGTATCCACAACTATTTTCCTTAGGTTCTTAAGATAGATTCCTTTTAAGGAGAGGAGACTGCATTAACCCTAATATTCGTGAATATTCGAAACCTGGACGAATAGTAATTTATGGGTGGATGAGGAATTTTTGCAATCACGATATGTACGAATTATTAAATAAAGATTTCTAATTGATATTACGTCTGTACGGTACAGACGAGTGTATGTAAAAGTCATTAGTTTTTTTTTTACGAAACCCATTATTTCGAATGGTCAAATTTTATGAGATATCTAAGGAGATCGTGGTAAGGCATGGGGTTCCTGTGAGCATTGTATCTGGGAGAGACCCAAGGTTCAACTCCAGGTTCTGGAGGAGTTTTTAGGATTGTGTGGGGACCAAGTTAAACATGAGTACTGCATACCACCCCCAATCAGACGGACAGAGCGAGAGAACCATCCAGACCATAGAGGACATGTTGAGAGTATGTGCCATCGATTTTAAGGGAAGTTGTGATGACCACTTGCCGTTGATCAAATTTTCCTACAACAACAGTTACCATGCGAGTATAGGGATGCCCCCATATGAAGCTTTATACGGACGAAGATGTCGGTCTCCCTTGTGTTGGGAAGAAGTTGGAGAGCGGAAGATTTTAGGGCCTGAACTGGTCCAACAGACAAGAGAAACTATTGAGCTCATAAGAGCACGGCTGGTAGCAGCCCAAGACAGACAGAAGAAGTATGCGGACCAGACCCGCAAGGACAAAGAATATGAGGTAGGAGAGTTTGTGATGTTAAAAGTATCACCGTGGAAGGGATTGATGAGATTTGGTAAGAAGGGGAAGCTAAGCCCAAGATTTATTGGACCTTTTGAGATCTTGAAACGAGTTGGGAAGTTAGCCTATGAATTGGCTTTACCCCCGAGCTTGCAGCAAGTACATAATGTGTTCCATGTGTCCATGCTACGACCCTACCATACCGACTTTCGACACGTGATAGAATATGATCAAGTGGATCTGCAACCAGACTTAACATATGTGGAGCAACCCGTAGAAATCATGGATAGAAAAGAACAGGTGCTGAGGAACAAGGTTGTCAACTAGTAAGAGTTTTGTGGAGGAACCAGAATGTCGAAGAATCAACATGGGAACTAGAGAGCGCGATGCGTGAAAAGCAACCCCAACTGTTTTCAACCTGATTCCGGGACGGAATCCTTTTAAGGAGGGGAGGCTGTAAGAACCCTAATTTTTGGTAATATTTCCTTTTATTTAATACCATGTGACATTGTCAATTTGGAACCTTTCTAGTCATCCCTGTTGTTTAATGGAATTGATTGTCTGAGAAACTATGTTGTTGCATTCACTATGTAAGGTAAAAGGAAGATTGTGAAGGCAAGAGTCTTATTGTTAGTAAGATTTATAAAACTTGGGATTTGAGAATGATTAGAGTATTAAAATATTTATTAAGGATTATGACGAGGAATTATGGACATTCGAGGAATTTACACAATTAAGTACTTAAGGAATTACTAGAGAAATCTCTACGCGACAAAATATTATTACGAGGGATTAATTAAGATACGATACGAATTAAAGATTAAATGACAAACATTGGTGGAAGAATAATGATACAAGGAGTAGTATTGCATGCAAGTCCCATGCAACTAAGTAGCTAGGAAAGCAAACTAGAAAATGCAAAAGCAACCAATGAATAGTAATTAGTTGGTGCATTATTCTAGGAGACAAAGGAGTATGGGCATGCCTAGTCTACTACCTAGGGTGTAAACATGTGATGCAATAATACATATGACCAATACATATCACAAGTACATACCACTTTATTCAAACCAACACAAAAACAAAACAAAAACTCTCCCCCCCCAAGCTCTTGTTGCTCTCGGCCCAAGCTATAAAAAGGGGAAGAAGAATTATTTTCTTCCAATTTTCATCACTCTTAATTCAAGGAAAAATTCCTAGGTCCTCTACACTCCATATAGAAGGTATGCTATGAATTTCAAGCCATTCTAACCATCCAATCTTGAGTTATTAATTGTTGAAGATATTGTGAATAGTAACAATGTTGGATTTTTCTTATAGATCTTGGATTATAAGGAGAGTAGGAGCTTATTCAAGGTGTTCTTGAGTTTTGTAAGGCTTACCCAAGGCTCCTAGGTACTCAAGAAGGTATAAAAATCATAACCCCTTTTGGCCATGTAGTGTTTATGATGTTCAATGATAGATCCATGTATATATTGTGTTAATCTTGGATGTTCAAGTGATGGATGATATGGATCTAGAGTTTTAGTATTGTGATTGTGATTTTTATGATTGTGGATAGTATATGTATCTCCATGAATGTTATAAATCATGAACTAAGTGAATTAGGTGTTGGTTGTGTTGTGGAATTAAGAATATTGGTTGATCTAAGTGAAACATGCTTGCTGAATTTTTCCCAGAAACTTGACCTGTCTTGTAACATAGTTTTGAACCCCCAAATATTGTCCCCTGAGGTCCTACCATATATTGTTGGAAAGATATTTGAATGTAGTTTCTGGAAATGTAAGGTTCATGACTAGGTGATGTATAGATTTTAAGTTATGGCCGGAGAAGTAAATTGTGTTTCTGGATTCCGGACTGCACTAAGTGACCCCCTTGTGAACCTTGTTTAAACCCCTAAAAATTTATGTGGGATCATGGAAAAATTTGAGAAACTAGGAAATGCAGTGGTGAAGGCTACCCAGAAAGAATTGGATTAAAATATGAATTTTTCAATTTTATAAAAATGCTAGAGTAAAATTCACGCAAGGGAAAAAGTCGTTAGTGGAGCATAATTCTAGGGGTAATGGTTATGATTCGAATGTGGTAACTAAATTAAGTCGAATAAGTGACGAGCGTAATCGAGTGATGACATGAACCGATGGTGGGGCTAGGGTGTCATAAGACGAAGTCATTAAGTTAATTTCGTACCCCCCCTAAAACCCTGTAATTAAAGAGATATTGTTAAGGTACTAACGAGCGGTTATTGCTTATGTATAGATCGTTCCACTCTGCACGCTCGACCACCCCAACCAAACCAAGGCAAGTTTACTTTTCAAAACTTATACATATACAAGGACTTTCACTGTTGTGTTTGTAGTTTTCAACCATATCAAATGCTATGTTTATCGAAGTATTGATGCAATTGAGATTGTATAAGTACATATATGTTTGTACCCCTTGAACTTAGATTGAAATGTTTTCTTCGGACAACGACTCTAGCAATAGAGGTCGTAGCGGTCCGTATATACCATTGATCGGGGAGCGGTATATTATTATATCGTAACTAGATTGCGAAAACCCGAAGGGTCATTCGGGGAGTATCGTATACTCAAGTATTATTTTCGTATCTTCGTAAATACTCGAAACCCTATCTTGGATTAAAAGTTTATTTTATCGAATAATTATTTTATTAATTATTAATATTAAATCTTAAAATATCATTTACTAATTATTGTCCATTATTTTAAAGACCAAGTCAATCCAAGATACATTTAATACTTTCAAACTCGAACTCTTTCGAACTCAAAACATTTTCGAAAACCCCCGGTCAGGTTCCGCTTCTTGTATGATTTCAAGAATCATCGGTCGACTGATGTCGGACCTCAATTACTCTGTTTTCAATCAAAATCAAGTTTTAAAAAGAAAAAGAAAAAGGGACTCTGGCAGGTGTGGGAACCGTTGACGAACGATTCCCGGGATGTGTAAGCGGCCGTGAGCCAGGCGGTCCATCAATTATTATTCCGGCCCAGGTGTTGCCGAAGGATGGTTACGGATGTAGTTTTCATCGAGGGTGATTACGGATGTAGTTTTCACCCGGGGATAGTTACAAATGTAGTTTCTATCCTTCTACCGGTAGAGAAGACCCGCGGATTATTGGACTTGGATGTGGCGACTGATCATCGTCAATCCCTCTCAGGTTTTTATGTTTTCTTTCAGTCCCATCCTCCACTTTGGAAAAATACTCAAACACTGCTTCTTGGGCCTAAGTGCCAAGTTGCTGATAGTGTGGTTTTTGATGAGAAAATATTGACATCATGCAGTATCTAGAACTGCAAGATTTTCTATAAATATTGGCACGTGTTAGTGCACTCTTGCAATTGTTTCAAAGAATGAAATGTTTTTGTATGAGAAACCTTCTAAGCTAATGGAAGGAAAGAGGTTTGCAATGAAGTATTCCCTGTACAGTATGTTCATCCTAGAGTGTTTTGCCGAAAATGATATACTCATATGTATATATATTTTCAAACTTGAGATATATTGAAATGGGAACCTTGTAAAGGGTTCATATGTTATTCTAAAGCTCCTTAGTGAGTATAGATGTTTTATTCAAACTCGGGCATATACATTGTCCAATTATGTTTTGAAATCTGAGATATATACCCATATAGTTGGGGATGTTTTCGAAATAAACCACATAATTATTTTACAAAATGATGAACTTGCTGAGCATTATGTAGCTCATTCTTGCTTTATAAAAAACTTTTCAGAAAGGGAAGAATTTGGCCGATTAACTCCGCACCAGCAGAAGAGGAGTAGAAGAATTACCCCCGGAGATGATTTAGTTCCTGATTAATACTACAGAGTAGTCTGATAGGTTTTCAACTGTAATAGTAAGACTTGTCTTCAAGTATGGTTGTATAAGTGGAATTGCGTAAGACTCTGATTTGTACAAATGAATTGTAATATTTAGTGGCACTTTTCATTATCGTTTCTGAGGCTCTAACTTGTTTGTGCTTAAGATTGAGGTCTGGAAGGATGTATTGTGGAGTTGTGCAGTTAATACAGGTATGATATGGTTGGATGGTGATGTGACGACCTGAATCTTTGACCTCAGATTTGGGGGCGTTACAATCAGTGAAAGCATCCGGCATTCGATTAGCAATATTTCGCATATGAATGATCCTTAAAACCTCAGATTCACATTGTTTAGTACATGGATCAATAGCATTTAATCCTGATGCATTCCATGATAGTTCAGAATTTAATTTATACAAAACATTATCTCCCCCTAATGGAGGGAACACAGACTCGTCAAAATGACAATCAGCATAACGAGAAGTAAACATATTACCAGTTAACGGTTCAAGATATCTTATGATAGATGGTGAGTCAAAACCAACATATATGCCTACTCTTCTTTGTGGACCCATTTTGGATCTCTGTGGGGGTGCAATGGGAACATACACGGCATAACCAAAAATCTTAAAGTGAGAAATATCAAGAACTTGACCAAGAACTAACACATGGGGAGATTGTTTGTGATAAGCAGATGGTCTTATCTTAATTATGTTTGAGGCATAAAGTATTGCATGACCCCAAACGGATGTAGGCAATTTGGCTCTTAAAAGTAAGGGGACGTGCAATGAGTTGAAGTCTTTTAATTAGAGATTCTGCTAAACCATTTTGTGTATGTACGTGAGCTACAGGGTGTTCAACTGAGATCCCTACTGACATACAATAATCACTGAAAGTCGAAGATGTAAATTCAGCAGCATTATCTAGTCGAATTGATTTAATGGGATGGTCGGGAAATTGGGCTCGCAATTTGATTATTTGAGCAAGTAGTTTGACGAAGGCTGTATTTCGTGTAGAGAGTAGACAGACATGAGACCATCTAGTTGAGGCATCGATTAGAACCGTGAAATATCTTAATGGATCGGATGACGGATAAATAGGACCACAAATATCACATTGGATTTTTTTTAATAAATTTGGAGACTCGGTTTGAAGTTTGATTACACGGCTCGATGTATTGGGTCTCTAAACTTACAGCTTGTAGTCTAATATAGGGATGGGAATCGGGTCGGATCGGCTCGGGTATGGCAATATCCATATCCAAATCCAAAGTTTTCGGATCGGATCGGGTCTGGATCCGGGTTTGAAAATCAAAATCCAAATCCAAATTTTCGGGTTTTATCGGGTTTCGGATCGGATTCGGGTTTAAATCGGGTTTTTAATTCAAAATTCAAAAATTAAAATAATCACATTAAGCAAAATATAAAAGTAAAAATATATTTAAAATTTAAAATATAAAAATATACATAATACATATTATATATATATAACTTATATTTTTATACATGACAAATAATGTAATATACATATTATATATATATATATATATAACTTAAATTTTTGAATTTATAAATTAATGATTAATTCTTTAAATTTTCAATGAGTACTAGTCAAAATACTAGTTGACCGTTAAATTTCCTATTTTATTTTAATTTTTTTACAAACTACTTAAAAATGAATGGAAAATCAACTTATTAGAAAATTAGTGGAAGTAAGGTAAAATTCTTCACAAAATTATTTAGTATGACTAATTGGGTGTGTGTGAATTTTAAATCAAATTTTGAATTTTTTTCCTAATTTTATTTAATTTATCAAGTAATTCTACAAACTACTTAAAAAGGAGAGAAAATCAAATTATTAGAAAATTATGTAATATAATCACAAAAATAGTTAGAATGAATACTTGGATGTGTATAAATTTTAAATTAAATTAAGAATATATATATATATATATATATATATATATATATTATTAGTATATTAAAGCCGAAACATTGAAAGTTTTGGTTTTCGGTTTGGTTATCCTATTTATTTTGGTTTTCGGTTTGGTTAATTTAATTTTTAATTAATTTTAAATATAAAATAAATCAATTTTAATCCGTTATTGGCTATAATCCTAAAGACACAATAGTATTTTATATTTACACCATTACTAATACAGCTAAACTTAAAACCTCCGTTGCCTTCACGAACACTGTGCACAGAACTCTATTCTTCTAAACCTAATTTACACCATCTTCATCAATTCAATACACGGTTTGATAGAATGGGTTAAAAGTTGGGTCTGATCCATAAAAATATTAATCTACAAACAATCCATCCAACTCCAATTCGCAGCCCATCCAAGCCCGGTAATCAAAACTATCACATTTAACAAAATAATTTAATTATATCCTTATTATATCTATATATCTATCTATACTATTATATTAAAGCCGAAACATTGAAAGTTTTGGTTTTCGGTTTGGTTATCCTAATTATTAAAATAAATAATTAAATTACAAAAACAACTCAAAAAGCTAATTACTAATGTTAACGTAATTATATTCCGATTAAAATTCCTTCATACACATTGGGCTTCTACTTGGACTCTTTTTTCTCCTCCAACAACTCAATTACCCATTTTTTCTAAAGATTTTACTTCTAATTAAAACACTTTACCATTTAATTTAAAACTAATATTACAATAATTAATATATATCCAAAATATCACACCATATCTTTCCGTAATTATTTTTAGGAGTAATTTTTGTAATTAAAACACGTTACTTTTTAATTTAAAATTAATCTTGCGATCACTAATATACACCCAAAAATATCTCACTATATATTCAAATCATTATTTTTAGTAATAAATAAGAATCGTTTGATCTAATAATAAGATATATTTTATGATTAAATTAATTTACTAAAAATTTAAAGTTCGAACCCGTCAACGACATTTTTAATTTAGAATTTTACAAAATAAATTTTAAACCATGCATATCATTACATAAATTTATATTAAATTAAAATTAAAAAATTATTAAAAATAAGGATTATATAAAAACATAATTATAATGTTAAATAAATTTTATAACCTATCAAAAGAAACCCGTGCTTCGCAACCGAAATAGTGAAAGTTTTGGTTTTCGGTTTGGTTATCCTATTTATTTTGGTTTTCGGTTTGGTTAATTTAATTTTTAATTAATTTTAAATATAAAATAAATCAATTTTAATCCGTTATTGGCTATAGTCCTAAAGACACAATAGTATTTTATATTTACACCATTACTAATACAGCTAAACTTAAAACTTTTGGTTTTCGGTTTGGTTATCCTATTTATTAAAATAAATAATAACATAATATAATTAATAATAATTAACCGATTGCCTTTTTTATAAACACCTAATAATATCAATCATACCATATCTTCCAATCATGAATATTTTTTTCTAATTAAAACATGTTACCTTTTTTATTTTCTTTCAAATTCAAACACGTTACCTTTTTAATTTACAACAAATCTTAAAATCATTAATATATACCCGAAAATATCACACCATATTTTTCAATTAATAATAAAAATATATTAAAAATCACATACATTATTTATAATAAGAAAACATTAGTATAATCCGTAAACATGCGAATATTAAATTATATCAAACTAAAATTAAAAAATTTATTAAAAATAATGATTATATAAAAACATAATTGAAATATTAAATAAAATTTATAACATAATACAAGAAACCAGAGCATTGCACGGGTTATAAGCTAGTATATATATATATAGGCTAGCGTCCAAATAGAAACCAACCTTAGAATAGAAACTAGAAACCTACACTAAATAAATTATATTTCATTTATTTTAATGGCCCCGCTAGGGGCACCTTCACAAAAAACGTTTAAAATTCTTGGCTCTATTCAACAAAAATATAAAAAAAAAAAAAAAAAGTTGTTGTTCACGTGCCACGTCATCACGTGAACAGTAACTCTTTTTTTTTAATTTTTTTTTTTATATTTTTGTTGAATAGAGACAATAATTTTAAACGTTTTTTGTATTGGAGTACCCCTAATTTGGTCATTAGATTAGCTTGAAATATTTAATTTAGGTTTAGTTTCTAGTTTTTATTCTAAGTTAGTTTCTATTAGAACAAGACCCTATATATATATCCAAATCCAAAAAACCGGGTTCGAATTATTCAAAATATCGGGTTTCAGAACGGGTATCCATCGGATTAGATTTTTTTTCCCTTCCCTAGTCTAATAGTAATCTAGATGGATAGCCTTGGTTACTGTAATACAATTCAAATACAACTTTTACTTATTGACAATCGCATACTTTATTAAATGCTTTCACAACAATTTATATATGTTGTCATATATATACACATCACAAAAGTTGTTAGACTCGGTTAATTCATGCGTTATGTGTCCATGTTGATCTTGTAAGTTCTTTCAGTCGTTAGTGCTCCTTAAAATCTTATTATGAAAACATAAACTTTTGTTATTGTGAAAGATCATTTGGGAATGAAGGAATAAATTTTAATATCCACTTTGTCATAAACTTTGGTTATTGTGGAAGATCATTTGGGAATGAAGGAATAAATTTTAATATCCACTTTGATATTTTTAGCACTACTCTCAATATATTCAACGACATAAAGTGCGAATTCAATATTAGTGAACAAACATGTATTATCTTCACTAAACTTTGGTAATCTGTCAATGATGATGAGGTAAGAAGTCCTTAAAAAGCATTATCATTGGTTCATTGGCCTGCCATGCTTTCATTAGCCTTTTGTTTATTCCGGTGACACGCAGCTCTCTATATACTACGCATTACTTACGAAATTATTACACATATACACAGACCCGAATGTCCGTTTTGGAAAAATGATAAAAATACTTATTTTTAAATTAAAAATGACAAAAATAATTATTTTTAAAATGTAAGGTTATTTTTATCCGATGGAATACCCAACTGGTAATTGGGTATCTCAATTTGTATAAGATACCCCACTCACAAATGGGTATTCCAAAAATTTAAAAATAAAAGAAAATTATGATACCCAACTCAAAAATGGATATCCTAATATAAAAAGAAATATCCAATTCACAAATGAGTATCCCATCTATTATAAATAATCAATCACCTCCAAAATGGATATTTTCATTATAGAATTTTAAAAAATGATTATTTTTAACCATTATCCGTTGGTTTTTATATATGCTGTTTTTTTTTAAAAAAAAATTTTGTCAGGATTATATATGCTAATTAAAGTGGAGTAAATTACAGAGCGGTGGCTGTACTTTACATCGATTTTCAAAAAAGTGACCAGTTTTTCAATTTCTCAAATTAATGGCTAACCTTTCACTTTGTCTTTCAAAACAGTTGTCAGTTTTTCAATTTCTCAAATTTGTGACCAACATTTCATTCCGCGTTTTAAAAAATTGATCACTTTAGAGATAATTATTCTACTATTGTCCACTTTTTTGAAAGACGAAGTGAAAAATTGACCATTAGTTTGAGAAATTGAAAAATTGACCACAGATAAAGTGAAAGGTTGACCACTAATTTAAGAAATTGAAAGAATAACCACTTTTTTGAAAATCGATATAAAATATATGGCTCCACCTGTTGATAATGTGCATGTATTGCCCCACCTGCCATGCGAAAGTAAACATTATACCTACATGTATGCTTATATGTGTGCGTGCGAGAGATTAGCAATAATTAAGGGCAACTGTCTACAGTATTCTTTCGTTTTGAATTGTTTTAGCAGTTTGATAATATTGAATAATATTTATTATAGAATAAAATTTCGTTAACATTTTTCTTTAATATCTTAAAATTTAAGATGGAATGATAACTTAATATGATATTAGAGTTTGGATTTGAATTCTATCATTCTCATTTATTTAATTTAAATATTTATTTATCTATCTATCTATTTATTTCAAAATATTTTTGGACGGAATTGATCACGTTGAATGACGAATAGGTAAATATTACTTTAAGAGTAGTGAATACAATGTGATAATAGTGACATTTTTGTCATTATTAAAAAAAATTTCAATAGCATGTTCCCTTTTTTTCAAGGGATATCAAATACTCAATAGCATGATTAAATTAAAAATTATAATGTTAATAAAACACATGATGTCAGTTTATCTTTATCAAAATAATTTCTTTTTAGAACTATATATGCATTACGAATTAATATTATATTTAAAATTTTAATTTCCCTCCAAAAAATATTATAGTTTAATTTCGTCTGCTGCAGATCATACTAATAACATATAGTATTTCAATTGCATACAAAATTGTCTAGGAAAAAAGGTACCCCAAATTGGTACCCAAAATAATTTCCAAATGTCAAGTGTCTTATTTTAATTGGTCATAACAAAATGACCCCCTGCACTTACACCAATCTCCTCAATCAAAATTTTTTATTCTATCACATCATCGAAGTCACATCATTAGGGAATAATTTTTGGATACCAATTTGGATAGCTAGCCTCACTTCTTCTAGTGCAGTGACGTACATGTACAATAGAGGCAACTGTCTTTATTATTGATTTTCAGCATATATATGTACAAACGGTACATATTTCACTTTAATATTTTCAGCATTTGATGTTTGAGGTGTCACCATTTTCCTCAAAAACAACAATTAAATTTGAGAAAAATTGTGTCCCTTCATGACTTATGGGTTCTTGCATCTTGACCCCAATCTGGATGGTAAGAAAACAAACACTTGATTTTCTACCATCCAAGACCGTCATATAATAAAGCATCATATAATAATTAAAATTAATTAACATATATTTACTTAACATCGAACTACTTTTCACCAACATGATACTTTGTAACATGCATGTCCTTTGTACTTGTCTAAAGCTTTTTTCTCTCTTCAGCTTCATGGTCGGTAGCGATCATCCGTCTAATTACTTTTCACGTCTATTTGGTTTAACATGTTCAGTTCGACATCGTTAAAATAATCGAAACCGAAATCTTGAATGCCGAAATCCTGACAGTCCAATAGCCATGCACAGGTTTCGTCCCAAGAAGTAGGGGGCACTTCAACCTTGTTAAAGTTTTCTGTACCAGTTGGAAGATCCCAAGATGCGCCAACAAGTCCAGGAGTTTCATCTTCGAACAAGTAACTAATCAACGAGTCATCGATTTGATCACAAATAGCACCAAGTGAATTAGACTCGTCACCAGATGAATTTTGATCAGCTGGTGGTGAACACGAGTATTCGGAGCTGGCCATGACACTAGTTTGCTGTTCGGAGCTGGCCTTGACATTAGTTTGCTCTTCCGTGATGGCTATGCCATTAGTGATCTCCTGTGTTGGAATTGTTGGATTTTCGACTTCAGAGGGCTGAGATAATGTCTCCATCTGGCTATGATTTTCTTCCTTATGAAGAGGTTCATGAGTGACAGGATCGATTCCCATCTTAATGAGCTTTTTCTTGATGTGTGTGTTCCAATGATTCTTGATCTCATTATCAGTTCTCCCGGGCAATCTACCAGCAATTTTGGACCACCTAAATAAAGAAGCAAAAACAATGATTTAGTTTATTTTGGTGTAATCTCTGCAAACCACTTGCTAGCTTTTCAAAATTATGAAATGATTCAATAGCGACTGCACATAAAATATGAAAACTTAAATGATGAGCCACCATGCATTTTTAATACCAATTGCTCCAAAAGGTTTTTAAGTAATACTATTTAATCACTGTATTAAGAGGATAAAATGACTAACCAATGAAATGAGTTAATTTCATTAATCTCACCAAACTTAAAAAGGCTGTCGTAGTTGGTAAAAGAAAACAAGAAAGAAAAGGTGGCGTAATTGAGTGCTTTGTAATCAAAATGATTGAGTGGCAAGCACACGTAAATTGCCAAGTCCTGTGCTTAATATCTTCATTAAGAATACTCTTAATAAAAACCAGGAATCTCTCTTTAGAACAAGAAGATGATGAACAAATGCTTTATGAAGAATTTACACGTAGAACGTGATATACTGGATATGTTTGTTTGATTTACGTAAATTTGCTGAGTTAAAACAGTTAAAAATCAGTTAACCTGTTTCCAAGGCGAGCATGAAGATCAATCACAAGTTGTTCCTCCTCATCAGTAAGAAGACCCCTCTTCAAATCGGGTCGAAGATAATTTGTCCACCGAAGCCTACAGCTCTTGCCACAACGTCGTAAACCGGCAAGTTTAGGCACAGCACGCCAACAACATTGCCCATTGGTAAGAATGAAATTGATAAGTTTCTTGTCTTCCTCAGCTGTCCATGGCCCTTTCTTCACTCCAAGCTTATCGCAACATGGTTGTCTCCCCATTTTAAAAACAACTAACAACTCTAAACCCAAACAATCCTATGTACTTGGCTTGCTATATAATCTGCCAATAGCCTAGTGAATTGAAAGAATGCAAGCACTCGAAAGCCCCACAACTCACCTTTATTTTACCTACCAAACTTTATGCAAAAGCCCGGTCTCACCTTTCTAGCTAACCCCTTATGTCATATATTGGTGACTATTTATACACAAACTTGAGTAAAATCGAGTTGGGCCCAATGAAAGATACTTTTGAGCTACAATCTTGTTTGTTTTGGTGTTACATATAGTGATATAGGCTCTACTTATGAATTGTGGTGTGGAGATAGTGAGTGATATACTGTATCATATATGCATGATAATATGAGTGACCAAAGTATAAAGTTATGTCACTTCAAAAATACAAAAAAGAAAAAAAAACTATAAAGTCATGTATCTAAGCATTCCCCAATCCCCACTCTGTGGTTGCACTCTTACTCAACCATTCCATCACTTCAAACGTCATCCCCAAGTTTTACGTGTCCATTTTACATTGGATGCCCACATATTTCAGATTGTCGTAACAAATTTAGCAACATCTAATGTTTATCTTCTTTCACTTAAAAATTCCGAAGCAACATTCACCGTCACTACAAGAAAAGCGACGACTATGATAGATTTTAGTGATCGATTATAAATTATTTTTTCGACCAATTTTCATCAACCGAAAATGTGCGTATTTCTCGTAATGAGTAAGATGTATAAGAGAGTACTGCAAATATCTTAAATCAAATATTGGTACTTGCCATCAAAGAAGAAATTAAATATTGTTACTTGCCAAGTACATTGTATGCAAAAACAAAACAGCTCATCTTCGTATAGGTACTACAATATCACCGTATCTTACCTAAGATTTAATAAATAATTATGTGTTACTCCCTCCGTCTCAAAATATTTTTTCCATTAGAGTTGGACACATTTGCCAACGCACATTTTTAATCGTTAATATTTTTCATTTCGTATTAATATTAAATATAAAAACTTCACTGTATTAAAATACTAACAAATACGAATCCAACAAGATCACTCATGCCTATATTTGATCTTATAGATTAGGTGTAAATTAATAATTTATCTCATATAATGAACAAGACCGACATTTGAAACGGGCAACTTAATATGAGACAAAGGAGTATAAATTTAGAAGGTGTTTGGCATTGCTTAAAATAAGTTATTTTTGACTTAATGAAGGTATTTTTAACTTAAAGGAGAAAGTAAAGTTGTTTACTTTAAGTTAAATGAATGTGTTTGGATAATTTTACTTAAACTTAAATGGGGGTTTAATAATTTTGACTTAAATTGAAATTTGACTTAAAAAAATTTTAAATTCATAATATTTAAACTTTACAAGAATTGTGGAAAAAAAAAACTTCATAAGTCATAAGTACCTAAATGAAACTTATGGCTTAAAGTAATTTTTTAACTTAAAACCGGTTTAAAGCCGATGTAGCCAAACACCACTTTTTCTCCTTAAAGCCCAAAACTCCTTAAAAGAGTTGTAGCCAAACCGACTCAGTCTCAGAATCTAAGTGTTGATCCAGAGGGAATGAACGTGTCATACCCCTGCAGAAGACCGTAACTCATGCAAATGAAAATACGTATATTATATGAACGTGTTACAGATAAGTATGTATGTGTACATCTGTCCTGATGTTTGGTTATTTTAATGTGTTACAGACTATGCAGTTTTGTCTACAATGGAGGTAGGTTGAAAACCAAAAACTTAATATTTGACTTATGTTTCTTAACGTAGGTAGACATTGTTCAACGTGGACCCCAAATTTCAACTAATTTATTTTATTTCTCCATCCTGATTAATTGACAAATTCGAATGAATTTATCTTGTAACAGTACACCAGTTTCGTTTTATGTTCATTTTTCAAATGATCAAGTTGGCTTGTTTTCAAGTTGGCAGAAGCTTAATATTTGCGCATCTAGTTGAACTACTATGGCGAATCAGGTACAAAAATTAAATTTTCTTCTTAATTCCATTTGAATATTAAAATGGTACTCTCTCTTTTTCATTTATATCGAATATTGACGTTTTTAATAATCAAGTGAAAGTTATATATATATGTATATCCAACTAAAAATTATATAAAATAGAAAATATGGTCAAAATAAGTTAGATGAAGGAAGTATTAAATCAACTTATTTTTCAGAATAAGTCAACTTATTTTAAGTTGAAAAGTAAGATTCCTAACTTTTCAACTTATTTTTCAATTTATTTTTGTAACTTATTGAATCTCAAACATATATTAAATACTTGTATAAATTTTTTTTATCAAAATATAAATTTTTATCCGAAAATAAGTTCATAAGTTCTCAAAAAAAGTTAAGTCAAACAAGCACTAAAATTGGATTATGCAAACATTACCGTTCTTGAGAATTAGACGCTGAAACCGATTTGCAGCCTTGGGAACACGTTATGATTTTAGCATTGTTTAATTTAGTTTGTACTTAAGTCGAATTGTATTAGTATGGTTCTACTTATGTACGTTTGCCAAATGTGAGGGAGAGTCAATACGTCCAATTTCCGAACACAAGCTAGCTAGACTTTTCAAATGTATTACTTGACAGATTGTTACTTGACAGGCACTGCACTTTATACAATCCAACACCCGTGTAAGTAGTAGGGCTGCACATGGGTTTCAAAAACCGACCAAACCGACCCAAACCGACCCTCTTTTTAACCGATCAAATCGAACCGTCCAAAACCGTGGGTTAAACGGGTTAATTTTTAAAAAACCCGAATTAATTGGGTTGGGTAAGGGTTTAACAAATTTTAACCCTTACCAACCCAACCCAACCCGTTTACATAAAATGCAGAATTTTTTTGCATATTTTCTAAATATTTTGTATATTTTCTGCATATATTTTTACAAATTTCTGCACTCTAAATTTTCTGCACTATATAAATTTTCTGCAACACTTTCTGCAACATTCTGCAACATTCTGCAACACTTTTTTTAACATTCTGCAACACTTTCTGCAACATTCTGCAACACTTTCGAGCTTCAGCAACATTTTCTGTAACATGTTCTACGAAGTGCAGAATTTTTTTATAAAGTTCTTCCGATTAGTAAATTTAACCCAACCCAACCCGAACCAAACCGAACTAATTGGGTTGGGTCGGGGTTGGGTTACAAATTTTTTTTTCAGTTAATGGGTTGATTTCTTATAAAACCGAATTAATTGGGTTGGGTCGGGGTTTGACGAAAACCCGACCCAACCCTACCCATGTGCAGCCCTAGTAAGTAGGGGTTTGAAAAAACGGAATTGAAACTGAAATGGAATTGAAATAGCCCAAAACTGAATCGGAAAAACTGAAACGAATTAGTAGTTGCGGTTTTTGATTTTTTAAAACCGAGACTTCGATTCCATTTATAGGTTAAAACTGAACCAATTAAAACCGAACCGAACCGATTATATTATTAAAATAACTAAATAACTAAATATATAATTTATATGTAGTCTTCAAATTTATAAATATATTATATCTTGAATTAATATGTATGTATATCATGCGTATGTGTTAGTATCTACTCCTTTCGTTCCAAATCTTTTGTCTTATTTGACTTTTTTGTGGTCAAATTAATCTAACTTTGACCAAATATTACATATATAATATAAATAAAAATTATTATAAAAGTTATATCATAAGAAAGTATATTAAATCTAGTTTAAGACGAATTTTCCAGATTTTGTAAATTATTAAAGAATAATACGTAAATGTTGGTCAAAATTCGATCAACTTGACCATAAAAAAGTCAAATTAGACAAAAAATTTGTGATTGAGGAAGTACATTTTATTTACCTTGTATCAAGGCATTTAGAGCCTGTTTGGGTGTAGCTCCTTAACGGAGTTTTGAGCTTTAAGTTGTTTTTCGCTTGTTTGGGGGAGTTGCTTAAAGCCCGGCTTTAAGTTAAAAAACTGCTTTAAGCCATAAGTTCCATTTAGGTACTTTTGACTTATGACTTATGATTTATGGATTTTTTTTTTCACAATTCTTGTAAAGCTTAAATATCATGAATTTA
Source organism: Saposhnikovia divaricata (assembly GCA_036435485.1). Taxonomy (NCBI): domain Eukaryota; kingdom Viridiplantae; phylum Streptophyta; class Magnoliopsida; order Apiales; family Apiaceae; genus Saposhnikovia; species Saposhnikovia divaricata. The sequence goes on along the minus strand of CM071597.1, from coordinate 212,719,035 downwards.
AATTTTTTTTAAGTCAAATTTCACTTTAAGCCAAAATTATTAAACCTCCATTTAACTTTAAGTAAAATTACCCAAACACTTTCATTCAACTTAAAGTAAACAACTTTACTTTCTCCTTTAAGTTAAAAACACCTCCATTAAGTTAAAAGTAGTTTATTTTAAGCAATCCCAAACACCCTTTTAGTTGAATGCTGAGCAAAAGAATTAATTATATTGTACGCGAGCTGTATACACAAATGCACACTAGCATGTCAACTAGTATAAGTTTTGATGATTCGTATGCTGTTAATTTGCCATGGAATAGATGTTGATTGAAGTCTCGCTAGAGGCAAGCTCTGACTACTAGAACTTGGAATACAAGGTAAATAAAATGTAGATACTAACATATACGTATATTAATAAATTTAAAGTCTTATAATATATTTATGATTTTTTTTTCGGTTTTATAACCGAAATCGAACCGTTAAAAATCGAACTGAGCTTTTTAAAATCAAAATCGAAACTGAAACCGACGGTTCGGTTACGATTGCGATTTTCAATTTTTAAAACGAAGTCATGCGGTTTCGAGGCAAAATCGCCCCGAACCGAATCGTGCTCTCCCTACGTGTAAGTATGAATGCATATATATTATAATTTGTTATTTATGCTATATACATTCAATTCTTATATGTTTATAAGTATGCAGATACATGCATGTTGTTTTGGGGTGATTAAAAAAATCAAAAAATTGAAAATCGAAACCAAAATTGATGAAAATTGAATTGGAAAAACTGAATTCGTAGTTTAGGTTTTTAATTTTTAAAAACTAAATTTTCGGTTCCAGTTCCGGTTTTAGGTTAGAACCGAATCGTAGAAAATGAACTGATCCGATTTTTAAAATAAATTAATATATTATTTATAATTTATATAATTTTTTAGAAATATTAAATGCATACAGTTCAGTAATTACTATTCACTAATCAATATAGTGTTTGGTAGTTTAAATTCCTTTACCCTCTTTTGAATTAGTTGATATATGATAGATTTCTTCAGAAGCAGTACCATTTCAATTTAATCGAATACAGTCATGTATACGTACTTATTATATATGAACAATCAACAGGCTAATGACATTCACAATGAAGCAAATGAGCTTCTCAAAATTAGAGATTATCTTTTTAAAGAATTATCTCAGAAGACGGACCAGCTTGTGTATCGTTGAAATTTTGCCGTATTATAATCCTTTGACTTGTTCGCAAATTTAGTTTCCCTCCTTTGATTTTTGCCAACAAAATTATATTGGAGCATATATAAAACGTGTTAATATACTAATTTAATTATATGTATCACTGAACCAAATGTTTGGCCTTCTGTTTTTGTTTCAATCTTGTGGTATAGTGCAGAATCATCTAAACAACTGAACTGGTAACTGTTCACGAGAAGCTAAACGAATTAGATAAGCTAAAAGTAGAAATCATGAAGTTTTATTCTCTCTGCTCCAATAAATTTTGTTTATTTAATTTGTAATAATTTTTTCATTTTTGTTTAATGTGATTTTTTTAACAAAACAGAACCGATAGAAACCGAATCGAGCTTTTTGAATCCAAACCCGAACCCAAAACCAAATCGGCGGTTGAGGTTTTTGATTTTAAAAACCGAGAGTATGCGATTCCGGTTATAATTTTATCATGAAATTGCATCAAACTCGCATCCGCTTTCCCTGACTGCTTGCAAATCAAAAGAAATAACCAACCGGAATAAACATCATTAATATTCTTTCTGATATAAAAAATATGAAATAGAGCGTGATGGAGTCATTCATCATCCAATGTTTTATATTCGATTCTTATTCATACTGAAAATTATTATTAAGAAATGAATGCGCCTTAAGAACGCACAAAATGTTCCTCAAAACCATCATCATAAAAACATGGTTAGAAATGAGGCTCTTCAAACAATTATGTTAATAAATTTCATGATATGTCTAACGACTAAAACAAACTTGCCACTTGATACTAGCCACAAAAATGTTGGTGATATGTACGTCTTGATAAATCTGAAATAAGTTATGGGTGCAAAATAAGAAAACACAACTTTACCTAATTATATTTCTACGTATTGTGGCTAGCAAGGTAAGAAAGGTGCATCTATTGCTTAAAATGATGGAGATGTAACGTTCAAGTTCAGCATTTACTGTAGCTGTTATCAGCTAGGATAGATTAGCGATTGTTTTGTTCGTGCAAGGTTCTGTACAGGTGCATATAAAATTACTGACCTGAATTTAAAAACAAATAAAAAATATAAATTTTTATTGAATAATTTGTCATTGTTTAAATGTTATTATCATGGTTGTAGATTTCGGCAATCGGAACAAATCGGTTTGGATACTTAATAACGATTTATCGATAAATCTTATCGGAATGAAAAATCGGAACAAAAATCGGATAAATTTTTATATTTTAATAATATTTAATATATTAGTCTAATTTATAATATAATATATCATTTAAAAATATTTAGATCGATAAATTGTATTTTAAAAATTAAATTAGTCAAATATTTTTTAACGATAAATCAATAATTTTTTAAAAATTGAACAATTTTTACAACATTGGTCAGTATTAGAATTGTTTATCATGTTTTCACAATTAAGATGGCATGACCATGATTTAGTACACCGAATAATCATCACTTGACTCACCTCTGCAATAATAAAACATGTGTAAAATTCTGCCATACAAGAGTAGAGAAACAGTTCCCTTATGATTAGCTCAATCTTCGCTTTTTAATATCACTTTTTTCAACTCATTACATCTTCCTCAATTTTCTTAAATTTTTTAACTTTTTTTTACCTTACACAGTAGCTCCTCGCGCTTTTTAATTATTTGTTTAAAAATCTTTTAAATTTCATTTACTAGGAATATTATATATCCTCTTATAGGAAGAAATAAAAAATCCAGTGTTAGGAAGAAGTGTATATAAATTACTTTTGTGAATTTGAAGACAATTATGAAATTTGTTAATTACATGAAGTTCTTTTTCATAGAATTCTAGTGTACCTGAGATCTTCCACAACCAGAACTGATACCATGTTAAGTCATTTCTCCTAAAACCTCAAGGTGTTAGGGAAGCGGGCTTACCAAGATCATATCATATATTCAATATTTACCCATATAATTGAATGAGCTACTGTAACATCTTAATCTGGATGGGGAAGAATAATGTGGTTTGATTTACTTATTAATTCAAAAGTTTACAGTTAATGATGGCACAAGCCCTCAACCTGATCGAGTTCCCAATCAGCATAATTACCTATGATTTCTAGCTTTGTCATAGACAATGGCTTCAACTGGATGCAAGGAAAACAAGAAAAAAACCAAGTACATTAAACACAATAGGCTATCTATCTAAAATCTATCTACGTGCACCAGCTGAACATCTCATCAAAGAACCTTTCTACTTTTTCACTTGCATTCTAGCTACTAACTTCAACATCAAGCACCAAGCCACCGTAAGCACGATAGCCAGATTCTGACCTTCGACAAGTCCAGCAAGGACAATAAAAGAGATGAACCAATAATCTAAGATCAAGGTTATTCTGTCTGTTGGTTTTTGAGGTTTTGCTTCAACTACACTTTCTTCTGAATCACTCTTCATTGGTTGACAAGGCTCAGAAGCTGGAACACAAGTGTTTTCTTTTTTATCATCAAGTTCATTAATACATTCCTTCACTTCGAAATTGATTTCTTCCATTGAACCCGCGGGGTTCTCACGTTTAGAGCAACGTCTTCTCTTCATTGACCTCCTTAGTTTACTTGGAAGAAGTTTCTTGAATTTTGACTTCACCTTCTCCCTTCGATAACCCCTGCGTTTCTCATCATTGCAATTCATACTCGTACCTTCACCATTGCAATTCTCATCATTCTCTAAAACTCTTTCTCTGGTGTCTACTTCTCCAAATGAAAGTCTCTTGTTATGATCAGAATTTGCATTTTGTAAAACCCGAATATCAGAATCGAAATCAGCTTGTACATCCTGCATTTCTTCACCAGATACGTTCAAGCTAGAACAATCCGAAACAAGGCTATCTCCTGTAGAGTTATTATCCCCTTCAATCGAAGAAAAACTAGCTGTTGTTTTTATTGTTTGTGAAACAAACAGATTTTTATACAATCCATACAAATACTTCACCACATGCTCAACAAAAAACAAAGAAAATGCAGACATACTTAGACTAGCTACCGTTCTATTGGTAACCGCAGCTACAAGAACCAAAAAGAAAATCTTCAAAACAGTCACAAAAAGTTTTCCTTTTCCCCACATTTCGGTATTCCCCAATTTTGTGGAACACTTGGGAGAACCTGGCATTTTAGAATCACCTAAAGAATTTGTTGGCGGTGCCACCATTGAATCATGGCATTTTAATCTCTTCTTCAACGTCGGCTTCTTCATTATATCACGGTTTCAATGGCATGCATCACTTAACAGGACAGAGCAAACCTTTTATTCAATGGAAATAGCATAATTTAACTATATTCTTATACCATGAAAAAGATTTGATTCACAACACCATCTATGATCGATAATTTGAAGTTATTGGTGGTGCCCGAATCTTTGAAATTTTATTGAAATGGAAGAAAAGGACTTGCGGTAGGATTAGTTTGCATGGTGATCAGAATTCAGAGACCACCTAGTTTTCTTCTGCCTTTCCGGATATGACATAAATAGAACCATGTTTTGATTTGGTTTATGGGGTACCCAAAAAATGCTGCCAAATGAGATTTTAATCGGTGAGATTGATATGATCCTGGCGGCGGCGGGTCCATTATAATTATAACCAATACACATGTAATTTGGAAAAAATTTGGAATCAAATTCGGGTATCTAACATTATACACATAAATAAAACTATGTTAATATAGGAGTAAATTGCCTATTGGTGCATTTCAATTTGGCATGATTTTAGTCTTTAACTATGTAACATGCATGTGTACGTGTTTTTTTTTCTCAAAAATAAAATGTACGAGTATATTTTTAGTTTCACCAATTAAACTGATTCAACAATAAATAGTGTGAAAATCTATCCGCAAAATAATAGCTTTCGGCAAGAACACAAAATTGAAAATTTTATCGTTTCTTTATAATTTCTCCGCACCCACACATCCCTGTTCTAATTTTCCCAATAGCGCTTCATATTTGTTCAAGCAAGGACCATTGAATATTAGCTCCTCAACATATAGAGAATATATACAATCTTAAAAGGAAAAACAATAATCTTTCGGGTTCGTTGGTTGCATTTAGAATTTAAATTGGACGATTTGTTACATTTTGAACCCATAAATTTTTTCTTAGGCAAATTTGATAGCATTATTTTTCCTACTTCTAATGCTATTCCTCGACCTACAACCAGGGCCAGTCCTGAACATTTCAAGGCCTAGTGTAAAAAAAAATTTGGGGCCCTTTAAAAAAAAATCTTGTTATAATGTACATTTTTCAACTTTTATATCTTATTTAATCTTTTTATCTATGTTTGTATTCACAAAAAATCATTACTTTTTGAAATCTAAAATATGAAAATTTAGATTGATTATAACTAGAAGTGCTAAATTTTAACTTCTAAAAGTTGTTATTTAGTGATAAATTATAAATGAGATTAGATAACCTAAGATAAATCTTAGGTAAGTTAAGTGAGATACAAAAAATTTTATATGTAAACATAGCCATAGGATAAGTATTTTTGTAAAATCAGAATTTGTTTAAAATTTTAATGATATTCTATTATTTTGTACTAAAATCTTAGGAAATTACTTAAAATGTATCTTAGATTCCTCTTTCTCATTATAAATTAATTTTAAAGGTAATTATATTTTGTGTTGTCTTGTACAAACAACAGTATATTAGCAATAAATAAAGAATATAAATTAGAATATAACATTATTTTGATAAATTAAATTAGTTAATTGCGTATCAATACTACGATATTTTATCAGATGATTTGCAATATCAACCTCACTCTATTATTTCAGACCAGCCCATATAATATTGAACCTTTATCTACTTAATATATAAAAGCTGAAGGCTTTTTTACTGTTTAAAGACTGAAATGCCTTTCTACTTTTTAAACATTTACAGTATTTTGCCATTCCTTTATGGTATTATACATGTATTATACCATATAAACGTATTATACATATATAATACCATATATATACCGTATTAGTTTTTACAAAAATAATTTTTTACTTTTATTCTATTATTTATATACCGTATTAACGTATTATATATGTATATACATGTATAATATAGTATATATACTGTATTATTTTTTATATACCGTATTATTTACAGTATTTTGTCAATCCTTTATGGTATTATACGTGTATTATACCATATTAATGTATTATACATATATAATACCGTATTATATATGTATATACATGTATGATATCATATATATATTGTATTATTTTTTATATACCGTATTATTTTTTACATAATTATAGTATTTTGCCATTTGTATTTAAAATAATATGAACATAATGAAAAAAATATGCTGATATTATACCTTCCTAAATAATATGTTGATATTTTTTATATATCGTATTATTTACAGTATTTTGTCATTCCTTTATGGTATTATACGTGTATTATACCATATTAACATATTATACATATATAATACCATATATACTGTATTTTTTATATACAATATTATTTTTTACAAAAATAATTTTTTACTTTTATTCTATTATTTATATACTGTATTATACCGTATTAACGTATTATATATGTATATACATGTATGATATCATATATATACTGTATTATTTTTTATATACCGTATTATTTTTTACACAATTATACTATTTTGCCATTTGTATTTAAAATAATATGAACATAATGAAAAAAATATGTTGATATTATACCTTCCTAAATTCTCCGTATTTGCTTAAAATTACCACTTGACTGTTCTCTCGCCCTCTTTCATATAGAATACAGTTGAATTTCTTCAATTCTTTTATATATAGAATTCGAGGAGCCGTCGGAGACGGGGCCGAGGAGTATTTTTATTTAATATTAAAATTTTTAATTATAAAAATATATTTTTATTTAATATAATATCAAATGATAAAGGAGTATTCTTATTTAATATTAAATGATAAAGCCTGAAGGCTTTTTTTTCTGTTCTTTTACCATGATGCCCATATACATTTTCAGTATCTACTGTATTTTGCCATTCCGCATGCTTTTTTTTTTTTTTTGACGAAGCCATTCCACATGCTTCATTTTCACTGTACATGTGCTTCTACTCTCCCCCATTTGAACCATATGTAATGTCTGTAGTCTGCACATATAGTTTTAATTGTATAGCAACTGACGTGTGCTGACGTATTTACTTATTGTAGTTTGAATTCTACCCAGTTGAGAAAGTTTCCCATAAGTATAATGCAATCATATAGGTTATCTGTTTGCAAAGTATGTACTATATGCCAATGAAGAGTAGCTGTTTTAATTCATTAGCATGGAATCAAATATGGACATTTAAGTTAAAAAAAATGATATTAATTTTTGTTCCAGGAAAGGACAGGTTTGTGATACTATGGAGTATTCAGGATCACATTTCTTCCTTGGCTACAGATCCAGGATCTACAAAATCTTCTAGAGCAGGGGGCATCAAAACCTCCAAAGGTGATGGAACTGATGACTCACCATCATCTAGCCCTTCCATACAAGCTGAAGTTCTGTTTGAAATGCTCTGTGCTGTTAACAAGACTGAGAAAGTCGAAGAAGTTGCTCCGGAGGTCACTACTACTACTGTCCCCCCATTCATTCATATTCAACTTGCATATTGCAATGCTGTTTGTGTGTAATGGACATGTGTAAAAAATTAAAAGAACAAGTTACTAAAATATAGTATATATATATATTACTTTGATATTTTTTAATATAAAAATCGAGGTATCGCCGGAGGCGATGCCGAGGAATCTTTTGTAACTCACCCAATTCATAACAAATGCTTCAAAACTTCACAAAAATGCATTTAAATCAAATAAGACTATTCAAAACAAAAACATAAAAAATAGAAATTCAGAAGAACAACATATATATTAAGCATCATTTATAAAATATAAAAAAAAATTAAAACTACGACCATGCGTAGCGGGCAACACATCCTAGTACATATAATATTGTATCAGTACTCCCAGAGGTCACATATACAGAATTCCATCACCTTAGATTAACATAGACAAACATAAGCTTATTGTACTTTTATGATGGGCCCCTTTGATCCAATGGATCCAGTGCGAGCGCACTGGCTTCACTGGTCAGGACCGGCTATGCCTACAACTACTCTTAATGCTACAGCTACTCCTACTAATACTCTTACATTTGCTCCCCCACAACTAGTACTACAACTACTTCTAGTTTAGACTGCACATGGATATGATTGGATCGGATTTTTGCCAAATCCAGACCCAACGCAATTAGTTCGGTTTTATAAAAAAATCAACCTATTAACTTAAAAAAATAATTGTAACCCAACCCAATTAATTGGGGTTGGTTCGGGTTGGGTCGAGTTAAATTTGCTAATCGGAAGAAATTTGCAAAAAATCCCGCATATCATAGAAAATTTTGCACTTCGCAGAAAATGTTGCAGAAAAAGTTGCAGAAGTCAGAAAGTGTTGCAGAATGTTGCCGAAAGTGGTGCAGAAGCCAAAAAGTGTTGCAGAATGTTCTAGAAAGTGTTGCAGAAAATTTATATAGTGCAGAAATTTATAGAAAATATGCAGAAAATATGCAAAAAATTCTACATTTTACGTAAACGGGTTGGGTTGGGTTGGTTAAGGGTTAAAATTTGTTAAACCCTTACCCAACCCAATTAGTTCGGGTTTTTTTAAAAATTAACCCGTTTAAGCCATGGTTTTGAATGATTCGGTTTTATCGGTTAAAAAGAGGGTCGGTTTGGTCGGGTTTCGGAACCCATGTGCAGCCCTACTTCTAGTGCCACTGTTAGTCATGATCCTCCTTAAAGTACTTCAGATTTTATCATGCAACCCTTAAACGCGATTCGGGTGTTCGCCGTCCAATTTAGAAGTATCCACCTAATTTTCGTGATGACATTAGACGTGAATACATTAGATTCAGAGCATGTCAACCTCAATTGCACAAAGAAAATTATCCGTCTACTCAATTTGGAAATCAGCGTCATCGATTTCAGGCATCTTGGTTCGTTTAACACATTCACTTGGTTTGTTAGGTCCAAAATAGTTTGTAGAAGGGGGGGTGAATACAAACTATACCGTTTTATCAAAATTGTTCTTTGGGTGTATATTATTTTTAAACAACGATGCGGAATAAAACGAACACCAATATTTCAAGTTGAATATAAAATTATATTAAACTTGGAGGGGTGTGTCTAAATACACGGGTACAGATTACAAGGTTTGAAGATCAAACTAATTATTACAAATCTATAGAAAATTTGACATGAACTTTTCTATATTTGTAATAAAAAGATCGAAAGCTAAAAGCATTTCGAGAGATAAGTTCTAGGAGTAAAAACTTGCTAGATATTTCCAAGGGTACAAGTAAACTATTTCTATCGATTTAGATTTAACAATACAGCTTAGAAATAATTTACAAGAATTTAATTGAAGTACAGAACTCTATCTCTTTGATCTCTCGGTTTCTTCTGTCTATGTGTTTTTTAGAAGAAGTGAAGATGATGTTGAAGGCGGCTGGCTGTTGATATTTATTAAAGCTTCTGCCTCTTTTTGAGTTGAATACACTTGGTTAAGACTGTCGTTAAGACCATTTTTGCTCCATTAAGACCAACAGCTCTCCATTAAGACTGTCGTTAAGACAATCTTGAGTTGTTAAGACAGTCGTTAAGACCTTCTCTGATCTATTAAGACTGTCGTTAAGACCACAACAGATTGTCTTAATAGTTCTTGTTTTTCAATAAGACCAACAGATTAATACTATTAAGACTATCGTTAAGACCTTTTCAGACTGTCTTAATAGTTCAATTTTCTGGATAAATTGTCAAGAGAAAGAAGACAAAGTCAATCTACCATTTTCATGTGTAAGTCATATGTTTACCCTATTTGTTAACATCGAGGATTCAACTCAACTCAAACAAGAATGTAATAGTAAATAGTACATGTACTGTCACAGGGATCTCAAATGTATAATTGTCAAGAGAAAGAAGACAAAGTCAATCTACCATTTTGAGTTATACTACACTTGAAGAAGTTCATTCAGTTGATCAAGCGTCAGTGGAGTAATCAAGACAGTGGGTTCTATTTATAGTGACAAGAGGTTCCTACAATGGTAGAATACAGATGAAAAGGTTTGAAAAAGAGTGAAGAAAAGGATTACAAGAACCACATTTTAAAGTTGGAAATGAAGCATTATCATTGAAGTTAGTCGTTCATGAACCAGACAGTACATCGAACGTCAACAGAAAATTCAGTGGTATTTCCTTGTTAATTTTTGTGGTTCAAGAATATATTAAGGCAGTTTAAGGATTTATGATTATTCTTCTTTAATTAATTAAATCAACTAGTTGATTTAATTAATAAATTAATTAATAGATTAATTAAAAAAGAATAATTATGTAAGTTTAAATAATTCAATTAAGTTAAATGATTTTACTTAAATCATTTATCTTGAAAATTGAACTATTAAGACAATCTGAAAAGGTCTTAAAGATAGTCTTACATTTTACGAAATCTTCCATTTTACGGAAAGATCCATCGGTAGGTGGTCCTTTTATGAACCAAGTGTCTTCACAGACATACGAGGGAAACTTGGGTTTTGTGCCATTTAATCAATTCAAGTTTAACCTCCCAGAAGGAAAATCTTTGGATCTCTTTCGAGATTTACCACTCTTTACCAGTGGTCGGCATCTCGCTTCACGCAAGGACGGAGGCTACGAACTTTCATTGCACCATCTGTGACCTCTAAAAAAGGGGCTAGGATGATTTCATTTGCAGGTACACATCTCGGTAGAAGCTCTGGAAGAGAGTTGAGGGAAACACAAACAGAACATGTAAGTGTAACCCAAACCACTAAACCGAGTGAATATAGAGTGTTGAGTGAAACACCTGCAGAACGTACGAGTGAGCAACCTACTCAACCACATGCACCTGTAACAAGAAAGAAATATAACAGACTCCTTACACGGGTCCAAACAATGGAGAAAGAGTTGCCAAATATCTGTAACTCCATTGCAGAAATAAAAAATTTGCAACTTATTCAACATGATGTATTCCAGGTTCAATTGAATACCATGGCAACCCAGTTTAATGATGCAATCAACTCCTTGGTAAAGCCATCTTCGTCTAATTTACCAACTCCACATCCTACTACTCTGGAGGATAACCCAACCGAGGGGGAGAAGTTGGATGATCAAGAAAAATCTACTAGGCGTAAGGGCAAAGAAAAGGTTGTTGACACGGAATTAACTTTATTTTGGGAAAGGAAAAGCTAATGGGAGTATTAGTGCTATGTGGAAAGAAAGCAAGACAAACTTGAAGATATGTTCAGTCTAGAGAAACAATTTGTCTTGTACTTGTTCAAATTTTAGAAATCTGGAAAATGTATATATATGATCCAGAATGCACTTTAATATTATTTATCTTTGTATTTTATTTTGTTGTATCAGTTGAGTTATCCACTAAGAATTTGCTTGTTAAACCCTAACAATCAAATAGGGGGAGATTGTAAAGGATAATGTAATGTAATATGTAATAGAGACATATATAACTCAACTAGGATAAAAGATAAATAATATTAACTCTATACAGGGATCGTGAAATTTGAAGAACAGGCATCAAACAAGGATCAAGTCGCTGAAAGAAGTTCATTAACATGATCAAGCCTCAGTGACAAAATAAGATGTACAGACGATTCAGTTGAAGGGCCAAAAAATTCCAGTGATAAAGTTTTTATGATTGCACAATTCTTAGCAGTGTTCTTAAAGACATGATATGAAGACCACGAGTGAATGTTAGTCGTCTGTGAACCAGACCAGTTGCACTAGGCGTCAACACTTCACAAAAGAATCGAAGTATCTAACTCAGAAAAACTGTTCAAGAGGCATGATTGAGTTCAGAGCAGTATTGATATCCTCTGGTTAGTTGGAAGCTGAATATTTAAGGATGCCAAATTATACATCTAGTTTTAATGCATGTGAGCAAATGAAACAACCTATTTTTCAGAAACCTACACCAAGAGTTAAGGTTGATTTAACTCAATCAGAACCCCTGGGTAATAAGGGCTTGAAAAATAAGAAGAAGGCTAACAAGGCAGGACCCAAGAAAACTTGGGTACCAAAATCAACTTGATTTTGTTTTGATGTGGCAGGGAAACAGAAAGAATCTTTGGTATCTGGACAGTGGTTGTTCTAGGCATATGACTGGAGATTCTACCCTGCTCACTAAGCTTGAGGAGAGAGCTGGCCCTAGCATTACCTTTGGAGACAACAGCAAACGATATACTAGAGGATATTGCTTGATTTCATAAGGGAATGTTGTCATTGAAGAAGTAGCACTGGTTGATGGACTTAAGCATAACTTTCTAAGTGTCAGTCAACTGTGTGATAAAGGCCAGAATGTCTGGTTCACATCTGAAGCTTGTGTCATTTTGAAGAAAAATGACAACAAGGTAGTGTTGACAGGAGATAGAAGAGGAAATGTGTACATTGCTGACTTCAATTCAACAAATGCAAACATGACTACATGTCTTCTCAGCAAGGCAAGTGTAGATGAAGGTTGACTTTGGCATAAAAGACTGTCACACTTGAGTTTTAAAGCAATGAATGAGTTGGTAAAGAAGGATTTGGTTAGAGGTATTCCAAAATTGGATTACTCCAAGGATGGATTGTGTGATGCATGCCAGAAAGGGAAGCAGAAGAAGGCCTCTTTCAAATCAAAGTCAATGTCATCAATTGATCAACCCTTGCAATTACTTCATATAGATCTCTTTGGACCAGTCAATGTGTTGTCAATCTCAAAGAAGAAATACTATCTTGTGATTATTGACGATTTCTCAAAATTCTCTTGGACATTCTTTCTGCACTCTAAGGATGAGGCATATGAAGTCATTATAAATCACATCAAGATAGTCAACAACAATCCTTTACTCAAAGTAAGGAGAATCAGAAGTGACAATGGAACTGAGTTCAAGAATTCTGTAATAAGAGAGTTTTGTGAAGAAGAAGGAAATATCCAAGAATTCTCTGCACCAAGAACTCCTCAACAAAATGGTGTAGTGGAAAGAAAAAATAGAACTCTAATTGAAGCTGCAAGAACAATGCTTGAAGAGTCTAAGCTACCAACATACTTCTGGGCAGAAGCTATAAACACTGTATGCTACACTCAGAATATTTCTTTGGTCAATCAAGCAAAAGGCATGACACCTTATCAACTTTTCAAATGCAAGAAACCAACAATCAACTTTCTGCATGTCTTTGGATGCAAATGCTTTGTATTGAAAAATCATGGTGAACATCTTGGAAAATTTTATTCAAAGGCAGATGAAGCTATCTTTGTTGGATACTAAGTTGGAAAATCCTACAGAGTCTACAACCTAAGACTAAACATTGTAATGGAGTCCATACATGTTGTCTTTGATGACAAGAAAATATCTGGTCTAGTAGATGAATGTTTTCATGAGTCTCTCTCATTTGAGAATGAGATAAGTGGTGAAGAAAGTGAAGATGGTGATGAAGAATGGAGATCAAATGGTGTAAAACAGACAAGGATCATCAGTTGAAGTGCAGAATGAACCATCTGTTGAAGAGCAACTTACACCATCAGTTGGAAATCAAAGAGAAGCATCTGTTAATGAATCTGCAAGAACTCCATTAATCTCGAGGGCCATACACTCAGGGGGAGTTTCTCACAGTCAAAACTCAACAACAAGCCACAATGATCAACACAGAAAAAATGAAGCCACTTCATCAAGGTCAAACTTACCACCACAAAGAAAATGGACCAGGGATCATCCATTTGAGCTTATCATTGGAGATCCTAATGCAATGGTCCAAACCAGAAGAGCAACTCAAGAAGAATGCTTATATAGCAGTTTTCTATCCAAAGAGGAACCAAAGAGAGTTGAACATGCTCTTCTGGATCCAGACTGGGTTTTAGCAATGCAAGAAGAGCTAAACCAGTTTGAAAGAAATGAAGTATGAAAACTTGTACCCAAACCTAAAGACAAATCAGTGATCGGCACTAAGTGGGTATTCAAGAACAAGATGGATGAGAATGGCATAGTCACAAGGAATAAAGGTAGATTAGTGGCTAAAGGCTACTGTCAAGAGGAAGGAATTGACTTTGAAGAAACCTTTGCACCAGTGGCAAGTTTAGAAGCAATAAGGATCTTCCTGGCCTATGCAGCGCATGCCAATTTCAAAGTCTATCAAATGGATGTCAAGAGTGCATTTCTGAATGGTACTCTGGAGGAGGAGGTGTTTGTTAGTCAACTGCATGGTTTTGAAGATCCAGACTTTCCAGAATATGTGTTCTTTCTACTCAAAGCACTCTATGGCCTGAAGCAAGCACCTAGAGCCTGGTATGACACACTCTTACAGTTCCTTATAGAGAATCACTTCATTCGAGGTACTATTGATAAAACTCTCTTTTATAGAAATGTCAATGGCTCTATGATACTTGTCCAAATTTATGTAGATGATATAATATTTGGGTCTACAGATGAGAAACTTTGCAAGAGATTTGCCAAACTCATGCAAAGTAAAAATGAAATGAGTATGATGGGTGAATTAACTTATTTTCTTGGTTTACAAGTTAAACAAGTGAATGAGGGAATTTTTATAAGTCAAACAAAATACATTTATGATCTTTTAAAAAGGTTTGATTTAGCAGATTGCTCTTCTGCAAAAATACCCATGGCCACTGCCACTAAGCTTGAACTGAATACTAAGGAAAAGAAGGTGGACATGACAAGCTATAGGGGCATGGTTGGATCTCTTTTATACTTAACAGCTAGTAGACCTGATATTATGTTTGCTACATGTTTATGTGCTAGATTTCAAGCTGATCCTAGGGAATCTCACTTAGTAGCTATTAAAAGGATTTTCAGATATCTCAAGGGAACACCAAACCTTGGCATTTGGTACCCTAGAGATTCTGGTTTTGATCTAATTGGTTACTCAGATGCAGATTATGCAGGTTGCAAAATGGATAGAAAAGTACCACAGGAACCTGTCAATTTTTGGGAAACAAACTGGTCTCATGGTTCAGTAAGAAGCAGAACTCAGTATCTACCTCAAGTGTAGAGGCTGAATACATAGCAGCTGGGAGTTGCTGTTCACAGATTCTATGGATGAGAAATCAACTACTTGACTACGGAGTTAAAGTTGAAAAGATCCTAATTTTCTGTGATAACACTAGTGCAATTGCAATATCACAGAATCCAGTGCAGCATTCTAGAACCAAGCACATAGACATCAGATGCCATTTCATCAGGGAGCATGTGATGGAAGGCACTGTGGAACTGCATTTTGTTCCTAGTGAAAAACAGTTGGCAGACATTTTTACTAAAGCTTTGTATGAAGCAACCTTTTCAAGATTGGTAAGTGAGCTTGGTATGTTAAATTTCACATGATCTTTTAAAATGTCTGTTCAATTTGCTTGCAGCAAGTGAATTTCATTCTCTGGATTTTGTTTGCTTTATTTGTTTATCTGCATGATTATTCTAGAGATAACATTGTAGCATAATTAAATAAATATTTTATTGACATATATCAATTAATGATATTTTGTTAATTTCATGTCTATTTAATTGTGAGTTTATCTGATTATTGTGGATTAATTTTTGATTTATTGCGTGAATCCATAATAATTAGAAGTATTAAATATGTATTTATGTGTATAGGCTGACAGATTTCGATGATAAGATGTTTTTCGGCCGACAGGTTTCGGTGATAAGATGTTTTTCGGCTAATTGATTGATTAGGTGAGAAATTATTGGTTGATTAGGTGAGAAATTATTGAGCGGTGTTATTCAACATAACCTGTCACTATCACACCTAACCCACTAATCCTTGAAACCTTATAAATGATGAGTTTATGTTTATGTTTAACATCATCATTTTTCAGATATACAGAGCATATACACACAATTGCTGAATATTTCGATCTTTGATCGAAAAGATCTCTCAATCTAGCTGGTGGTTTTTAGATCGGATTTCATATTCTTGCTTTATACATCACTACACCATAAAACGGCTATTGCAACCATATTTTTGATGGTTTGTCGAAAAACGTTGCTATTGAGAAACCACATAACACGAACTGCAACGGCTTTGAAAAACATTGCAATAGCATTGAAAAAATTCAAGAGAGTTAAAAACATTTTGTCTATTGCAACAATTTTCTTAAATTGTTGCAGTAAATTTGACTTTTAGGCCCAAAAAATTGGCGGGCTTGTAAATGTCTCCTAAATTATGAGAGCGGGATTTTCTTAATACTTTTGCCGAGCTTCCAAAATTAACAAAAGAAAAAAGAAAATTTGAAACATAACACACAACACCATAGACTCAACACACAAACACGCATACAGACTAAACCCAGATCTGAAGAAGCTTGAATACTCAAGCTCGAAGAGAGAAATTCAAGCTCGAATACTCAAGCTCGAAGAAGATTAAGGCTCGAAGAAGGTAAACCATCGATCCTCTTCCCTCAAATTGATTTCAAATCGAGCATGCATGTTCCTCCTTGTTCTTTGTGTAGTTTTGAATTGAAGATTAAGGCTCACATCTTCGTTATTCTTCTTTAATTGTTGTTTTTTTTGTGTTCTTAATTAGGGTTTTAATGTTTCTTATGTTATTCGAAATATGTAATTGGGTATTTATCTTTGTTTATAGGGTTTATCTTGTACTTGGGTTTATCTTTGTTCTTAAAGTGTTTATTGTGTTCTTAAGTATGTTCTTTGCTAATTTTTCTTTTTTTGTAAAGAAATTTGTAATTGGGACTTGTCCATTTTGCTGCTCAGTAAATTAAAATAGTTATGCTACATTTTTCTTTATGTTAAATTTGGAATTTTACTTGAATTTTGCTCTATTTTGTTTAGCCCTGATGTTATATTTATGCTCGATCTGTTCTGTTTCGATAATCCTTGTTCTGTTTTTGGTTGTCTGTGTAGAAAATAGGTTAGTGACTTACAAATATGACGTGGGTTTCAGTTTCAAAGTATAGTGAGGCTTATAGTGATGGGGTGATGGATTTTGTTCGAAACGGATTTGATAATTTTGCCGTAGGAGATGAACTTAAATGCCCCTGCAAAGATTGTAGTAATCGTTTCTGGTTCTCTGAAGAATATGTGTATGATCATCTGATAGCTAATGGTCCGTGTCCATCATTTAGTAATTGGATATATGAAGTGTCGACCCCGAAGTTTAGAAAGCCTAATGATGACAGGGACTGCGAGGGGGGTATGGGTCTAGGTGATGATTTTGATCAAATGATTAACAATGAAGGTAGAGTTAGAAATGGAATGAGTAATGATGCAAAAGATTTGCACAAGGTTATTGAAGAAGGGAAATAGCCTCTGTATCCCGGGTCTGAAAACTGTACTTGTTTAGGTTTTATCATCAAACTTTACCTACTGAAGTGCACTCATGGTTTTTCCGAGTCTGCCTTTAGCGATATTCTAGAGTTGTTAAAGGAGGTATTTCCCAATATAAATCTACCTTCTTCTTTTAATGTTGCCAAAAACATGATTAGAGATTTAGGCCTTGATTATCAGAAAATACATACTTGTCTGAACAACTGCATGTTATATTGGGCTGAAAATAAAAATGAAATCGAGTGCAAATTTTGTGGAGTTTCAAGATGGAAAGTTCACAAAAAAGATACTAATACATCTACTTCTAATAACTTCCAAGAAAAATCTAAAATTCCTGCAAAAGTGTTGAGATACTTCCCATTGAAACCGAGGCTGCAACGTTTGTTCATGTGTAAAGAGTATTCTGAACTCATGATCTGGCATGCAGTTGGACGGATAAAAGATGGGAAGTTAAGACACCCGGCCGATGCAGAAGCTTGGAAGTCAATGGATGCTAGTCATCCATTTTTTGCAGAAGAAACCCGAAATGTTAGGTTAGGCTTAGCGGCAGATGGCTGTAATCCTTACAGAGCAATGAATATAAGTCACAGCACTTGGCCCGTTGTTCTAGTCAATTATAATCTTCCTCCTTGGTTGATTATGAAACCTGAAAATTTAATTCTTTCAACCCTAATCCCTGGACATGCATACCCTGGTAACGACATAGATGTATATATGCAGCCACTTATTGCTGAATTAAAAGAATTATGGGAAGTAGGTTTAGAAACCTACGATGCCTTTTCTGCCAAAACATTTATGTTACACGCGAGTTTCCTCTGGACCATCAGTGATTTTCCAGGGTATGCAGTCTTATCGGGTTGGAGCACCAAGGGTAAATTAGCTTGTCCCAACTGCCACTGCTGTACTTCTTCATCATACTTAAAGCATAGTCGAAAAATTTACTATATGAATCACAGAAAATTCCTTCCCCAGGACCACAAGCTTAGGTTCGATACTAGAAGATTTGATGGTAAGGTTGAAACAGATGTTCCTCCAACTCCATTATCTGGAATGGATGTTGAAGAACTATTGCACGGATATGAGAATTGTTTTGGGAAAATGCGAAGAAAAGGAAAGGGGAGACAGATTGTCCGTTTAAGAAGAAGTCCATTTTTTTCAATTACCATATTGGAGGGATAATTTAGTTAGGCACAATCTCGATGTCATGCATATAGAGAAAAACATTTGTGATAAAATATTAGGGACTCTGTTGAATATTGGTGGGAAGACGAAAGATAATCTCAACGCTCGAAAAGATTTGCAAGAAATGGGTATTAGGAAGGTTCTTCACCCCGTTAAAATTGGCGACACCAATCAGTACAAAATCAGGGCAGCAAATTTTGACATGACGAAAAAGGAAAAAGAAAACTTTTGTTCAGTTTTCAAGAATGCTAAACTGCCACATGGAACTGCATCTAATATTAGTACGATTTTGCAGTTTGATAGGGAGTATGTTCCAGGACATGATAGTCTAAGTGAAGAAGAAGATGTATATTTAGTTCCTCAGGTATGACCTAATTTAAAAATTAATAGTTCAAATAAAATCTGATCTGGAAATTGTAGCATATATAATCAGTTTAATTTTGTTTATTTATCCCAAAAAGAAAGTTTTAAAGGTCAAGGATGTTATCAGACCAAGAACCCGATCATGTTCAGTAAATAATGCTCCAAAAAGAACAGAGGTGTGTAAATTTTTATACATCTCAATTTTCATGTGAAATTCCCTTTTGCTTTAGTTGTATATTTTAACTTAGTTTCATATGTATATTTTTTGTAAGGTGACTGGGGAGACAACACCTCCCCCATTAGTACTACCACCTCCCCCTCCCCTACCTGTTGATCGTACACAAATACTCAGGGTTCCTACCAATGAAGGAATCGGTTCGATGGGGGCATACATAGAAATGCAAAAGCGCAAAAAAAATATGGAAGAGCAAACACTATAATAAATACAAGAATGATGAGGAAAGGATTAGAAACAAGCCTGCAACCATTCCATTGGAATAGTTCAAGGTGTTGATGAAGTACTGGAGTGATGAGGCAATCTAGAAGAAAGCTTCAAAAAATCTAAAGGTGACTGATACTCATAATGCTGGTCGTACCAGTTTTGCTCAGATTCGTAGTAAAATGGTATGATCTTTTATTTTATAAATTGATTTTATTACGCGTACTCTATTTTATTTCTTAACGAATGCTCACTTTAATTATTTTATTTCATGTTAGAAAAATGTTAAGTCGGCTGATGCAAAAGAAACAAAGTCTCGGGTTTACCCAAAACCCCGCAAGAATAAGGTAACAAATAGCATTTTTACCTTTTCTAACCATTTTTTTGGGCAATTTGCCTTTTTGGGATTATGTTATTAGTATTTACAAACTAATCAATTTGTGAACATTTTATAGGCAAAACAAAATGGTGAAAATCAGGAACAATCAGATGAGGATGAACAGATTGTTGAGCTTGATCTTGCAGCTCATGAACCAAATTGGCTTGTTGGTAGAAGTGGCAGAACAAGAAAAACGAAGAATACTTTGCGAAAAAATATGAACATAGATTCTTCAGAATTAACCAAGATGAGAGAAGAATTAGCCGCTGAAATGGAGGAATAGATGAATAAGAAACTGAGCAAGATCTTTGAAAAATTGGGTAAAATGAATCCCACTTTGAACATCAATGTGGAAGATTTGTGTGCTGCGAGTTCTGTTGATGAGGTTGAAGTAGAGGAAGTTGGAGATGCGGATGTCGATGGATCAGATGAGGGCGATGGATCAGATGAGGGCAATGGATCAGACGAGGGCAATGGATCAGATGAGGAGGATGGATCAGATGTGGGGAATGGAGATGATGCAGATGATGAAGATAACGACGACGACGAATGAGTCGTTTCTCTCACTATGTTTAAATTATGTGTTAACAGTTGGTAGACTCCATGTACCTTATGTTTAAATTTGCGCATGACTGTTTCGTAGCTATTTGTATGCGCCTTATTCGTTTTAATTTTGCTTTTGATGTCGTTACATGGGCTGCTTTTGAGTTGTTGGTCATAGCCCTGTAATGGTACATTTGGATATTTGGCATTAAGTTGCCCTGGTTTATGAAATGCAAATGATGCTTGGATTGTGGCTATAAATGGCCTGGTTTACTGTATTTTCATCATGTTCCTACCAATTGTTTTTTGAAAAAATGTTACAATAGGGTCAAAATACGTTGCATTAATCTATAAAAAATCATTGCAATTGGTCTGAAAAATGTTGCCTTTAAGTGTCAATAAATTACCTTCTTATGCTACTGCAATAGTTTTTAATTGTTGCTATAGAGTCTAAAATGTTGCTACTGAAAGTTATTGCAATGATTTAATTATGTTGCTGTATGGTATCAAAAACGTTGCTAAATCTACCTATTGCAAGGCAATCGGATGCAAAGCCCAAATTTTGTAAATTTGTTGCCATAGACTCTACTGCAACGAATATAGGCCTTAAGGCAATGTTTTCCTGTCATTGCAATAGCCGTTTTATGGTGTAGTGCATCATCCTTTATAAAAGCTAACCCTTGTTTTTGAATTTCCTCAAAGTTTTGAAAATGGCATTGCAGGGCAGCTTTTTAAATGCTAAAGTTAATCCTATTTCCATTCAGCAAATCGAAACCATTCTGGATGAGCAATTTCGGGCTTGGACACAATTTCTGAATGAACATTCATTAATTCACTATGCTTTAGTTACACCAGTGCAGCTTAACCATGATGCATTACGTGAACTATATTGCAGTGCGGTTAACAATTCTAGACAGGACGGGTGTGAATTCACATATCGACTATTTGGTAGGTCGATTAGGGTCACTGAACGAGATGTTAATCGAATTCTTCATTTTCCTATGGAAAATCTTGTTTCTGATCCTACACCTAAACAGCATGAAATGTTCTTTCGTTTTATAAGGTACAAAGATGGAAATTTCAATACAGGTAATCTATCTAGAATGTTTCTAAACCAGTACTGGAATTTCTTCTTTCACACTCTTAACCATGTTTTTTCCTCAGATAGAACAAATCAAGATCGAATACCTGAATTTATTCAAAAAATAGGGTAAGCGGTCGCAAATAATTTGAGGATTAATTTTGGAAAAATAGTGCTTGGTCAAATCATTTTAAAAATGAAACACTTGGGAAGAAGAGATGTTCAGACTCAAAATATCAAATGTCTATATCCAAGGTTTCTACAGCTAATATTAAATGATTTTTTGAATGATGAAGATAGGGCACGCTTGGAAAATGGTCAAAAGGTGGAATGTTCTTCCATGAAGATGAATGTAATTAATTACATAAGGAAAAAGAAATATACGGATGTGCCCACAGTCCTAACTGACAAGGTAATATTTCAATCTCTGCTATTCCAACCTCTGTATTCCCTGCTGTGTCACAGGAAATACAGTTTCTACAGCCCTTAGTGGCCATCTTACCCGACCAAGAGCAGGAAATCCCACCGACTCTAACACAGGTCGAAGAGCCCATTCTACAAACACAAACACAACAAACTCCTACACCTCAATTGTCACTTAAACGACCATCCATCAACACTTTTGAGGGAGATAGTGCCTCAGCAGCACCACATAAGGAGTTAGTTACATCAGCCGCTCTACCTCATTCTAAATGGAGTAAACCCAATGAACCTGAGGTAACGATAACTGTTAGTGAAACAATTCTTCCTTATCCAATGAGTGAAAATATAAATGAGGTTGAATTGACGGGAGCAACTATCTTGAGTTCCATTTCACGGAACATAAGAGTGGTTGATGATCTTTCTAAAGATCAAATGCCTTCACAGGCATCCGAGGGGGAATTACCTACCTCAATAACTGTTGGTGAATCTTCCATTTTACGGAAAGATCCATCGGTAGGTGGTTCTTTTATGAACCAAGTGTCTTCACAGACATACGAGGGAAACTTGGGTTTTGTGCCATTTAATCGATTCAAGTTTAACCTCCCAGAGGGAAAATCTCTGGATCTCTTTTGAGATTTACCACTCTTTACCAGTGGTCGGTGATAAGTGGATTTTATATCCACTTGGAGCATTCCATATCGGCTTAAATTGATTGACTTGAACTCATGTTTGTTATATTTTTGATGTGTTTTGTGTAGTTGTGCAGGGTTGTAGCTATTGGTTAGTGTTGGTGTTTCTAATCGATATTAGAGTGGAATTAAGCATTGGAATGAAGATTGGACACTTGTGTTATGCTACCAAGGAGTTACATGTGTCATGGTATTGAAGATGTTAGCTAATGCAAAAGAAACGGAGGAGAAAGGAGCAAATTTGTGTAAAATTCGGATTTTCTGGATAGGTTGCACAGTCTTCACTGTTTTGGCCATATCTGGAGTTCTAGAAGTCCGTTTTCAGTGATTTTACAGCTCACGTGAAGCTTGGGAGATTTTCTACAACCTGGGACAGATATCAGGTGCAGGGAGCGTGCAGATCAAATTCGCGCACGTGTTCTTTGTGAAGCAAGGCTGGAAGATTATTGTTTTCTCCTTTTCTAATTCTAATTGAATTTTAGGTAGTTTCTTGCACCTAAATTGAATTCTAATTGTATTTTAGGGTGTTTCCTTGTTGGGCAAGACTTTTAGAGCCTATTTAAACACATCCTACCATTGTAATTAGAGAGAGATACAATATCAATTACATATCATAGCTTAGTTTTGCAAGGGAGAAAAGGAGAGAAGGATTCAACGCTCGTGACAAGCAACGGATCTAGATCTACTTCATCTTTTGTGTTATTCTGGATTCTAGATTTGTTTTCTTAACTCTTTGTTTTATTAATATTATTACTTCTTTCATTCATATCTTGTTTTATATCATGGTTTCATCAAATCCCATGATGACGAGTGCTTCGATTATGAACTAATCGTTGTCATGTGATTCTAATGGATTTATCTATGTAGCTTAGTAGTTTGCATGCTTTAAAGATTTATGTGTGGTGAATTCTTGATATCCTTGTATGGTTTTGTTTCATGTGTTTAGATGCGTCGCGAACATCTAATTTGTTAATCTCTTGCGAAATGAGAGTGGATCTTGAGATTTAGAACTTGCCATGCTAGCATAGGATAGGTTGATGTTTTGACATCATGATTTATGGCGTAAATAGAGATATTATGCTATCCTATGTGATCAATATGGATAACTTGTGCTTAAATCGTTATGTTTTCAAATCTTATAGAGATATAGGGTCTAAACATAATTGGTGTCTATTCATCTTCTATCTCTTTTGTGGATGTATGTTTAGTTTGGTATTCGTATACTGAGAAGTTGCGTATACTTATTTTGTGTTGTCTGATCAGATATCAAAACCATCACATGTATTGATTAAAGGCATCAACTCTAAGTGAATAGATAATGAGGTTAGGATCCCATATTTATTCTCATATAAGTAATTCAATTTTAATTCTCATCAGTTAGTTAATTCTTAGTTTGATAATTTGCATCTTAGTTTAATTTAGATAATCAAAATTCCCAATTAGTTAATTGTCTTAGCAGTGAATTTAAACCATACATTGTTGAATAGGTACATCTACTGAATTAAAACCAAAACCAGATCTCTGTGGAATGAACTTGATTTATTTCTATATTACTTGTGACCACGTATACTTGCGTGATATTGTGTTAACAAGTTTTTGGCGCCGCTGCCGGGGATCATCGGTGTTTTATTTTAGTTTATGTGCTTGTCATCAGTGGTCGTTAGCGTTAACTGACTCGGATTTCTTACGTAGTTTGTTTGTTTCGTGGTGTTTCAGGTACTAGTACATGTATGCGAACACGCTCTCAAGTTCGTAAGGATAAGGAGAAAGAGGAAACAGAAAAGCCAGTAGTAAAGAAAGTTGTAGAGAAGAAGAAGCTTAAGGAAAAAGTTGAGATTGGTGATCGAGCAGCGGAAGTAGCTTAGGCTTTGAAGGACTATTCTCAGCCAAAGATTAATGACATCCAGTCTAGTATTGTCAGGCCGGCTATTACAGCTAACAACTTTGAAATCAAGCCTAGCACGATTCAGATGGTGCAGAATTCAGTTCAGTTTGGGGGTGCTTCTACGGAGGATCCTAATATGCACATCAGGGATTTCATCGAGATCTGCGACACTTTCAAGTTCAATGGTGTATCGGATGATGCTATCAAATTGAGACTTTTACCATTCTCTCTGAGGGATAAAGCTAAGGGCTGGTTACACTCTCTACCAGCCGGTTCCATTACTACATGGGAGGATCTTGCTCAGAAGTTTCTTACTAAATTCTTCCCTATGGCGAAAACTGCAGCAATAAGGAACCAGCTAACTCAGTTTCAGCAGCAATCTGGAGAATCTTTGTGTGAGGCTTGGGAACGTTACAAGGAGATGCTTCGAAAGTGTCCTCATCATGGTATGCCTGATTGGATGGTTATTAATGGTTTTTACAATGGGTTGGGAGCACAGTCTAGACCTTTGCTAGATGCAGCATCAGGTGGAGCTCTGTGGGCTAAGAGATATGCGGAGGCTTATGATCTTATTGAGATGATGGCTGCTAATGAATATCAAAATCCAACCCAAAGGCTTTCCCAAGGCAAGGTAGCAGGTGTTTTTGAAGTTGATGCAGCAACAGCTATTTCACCTCAGTTGAAGGCTCTTACGATGAAGTGGATTCTCTTGCTAATTATGGAGTTCAGTAGGTTGCTAGTATTTGTGAGTTATGTGTAGGCGCACATGAGACAAATCAGTGTGCTATCTCGTCTGAATCAGCCCAGTTTGTGAGTAATTTTCAGAGACCTGCTGCACCAGTTCCAGCCACTTATCATCCGAATAACAAGAATCATCCCAATTTCAACTGGAGCAATAATCAAGGTGCTCAACAATAGCAGCCTTATCAGCAGTTTCAGGGTCAGCAAACGAGGCCATTCAATCAAGGTTTTCAGCAACAGTATGCTCCAATGCAACCATATCAACCTCCAGGTTTTCAACAGCAGTCTCAGGTTAATGTGGGGCAATCTTCTAATGAAAAATCAGAAATAGAGGAGTTGAGGATGATGGTTAAAAGTCAGGCAGTTTCTCTCAAGACCTTGGAGAATCAGATGGGGCAGCTTGCTAGTGCTTTACTTAGTAGGCAACAAGGAACTCTGCCTAGTGATACAGAGGCTAATCCAGGCAGAAGGGAAAGCAAAGAACAGGTGAATGCAGTAACTTTGAGATCGGGAATGGTTACGAAGGATCCTAAATCAGTAGCTGAGGAAGATGAAGATGTTCAGAATCAGCGGGTTGAAAAATCTGCAGTGCCCAAAATTTTGAAATCTGATTTAGTGGCTGATCAATAAGATGGTAAAGTGGAAAAGAGCAAGGAACCTGTTGAAAAAGCTTCTCCGGAGCAGTCTACGAAGAATAATCAAATTTACCCTCCTCCTCCATATCCTAGAAGACTCCAGAAGCAACAGTTGGATAAGAAATTTGCTAAGTTCTTAGAGGTGTTCAAGAAGCTGCAGATTAACATCCCTTTTGCGGAAGCTCTTGAACAGATGCCAAGCTATGCCAAGTTCATGAAGGGTATTCTTTCTCGTAAATTGAAGCTTGAGGATTTAGAGACCGTTGCTCTAACGGAGGAGTGTAGTGCAGTTCTGCAGCAGAAGTTGCCACCCAAACTTAAAGATCCGGGAAGTTTCACCATCCCTTGCACTATTGGCAACCTTTCTTTCAGCAAGTGCTTGTGTGACTTGGGAGCTAGCATCAATCTCATGCCTTTATCTGTTTTCAAGCAACTTGGTCTGCCGGAGCCAAAGCCAACCAACATCTCTTTGCAGTTGGCTGATAGGTCAATCACGTATCCGAGGGGTATAGTGGAGGATGTCTTAGTGAAAGTTGATAAGCTCATATTTCCTGCCAATTTTATGATTCTAGATTTTGAAGAAGACAAGAAGATTCCCATAATCTTGGGAATGCCGTTTTTAGCTACGGGCAGTACTTTGATCAATGTACAAAAAGGAGAGCTTACAATGAGGGTGCAAGATCAGAATGTCACCTTTAATGTGTTCAAGGCCATGAAATTTCCGATAGAGGATGAAGAGTGTTGCAGTGTGGAAATAGTTGATACGGGTCAGAGAAAGAAGTGTGATCAGTTATTGAGCGAAAAATCGGACACGCACGTGCTAAAGCATCACATCAGTGATTCCATTGACAGTTCTTCAATTCGAGATCTCTCGAATGTAAAGCTTGGGAAACTTCCACCATATTTGAGGTATGTCCTTTTGAATAATGAGCTAGTGATTTTTGTAGAGGGGCATGATAATGTGTTGCGAAGGTGGAAAGCCGATAATAAGGAAGAAGAAAGTTTTGTTCAGCCGTTCGAGTCGGAGAAGCACCTTAGAGGTGTGAAGAAGAAAAAGAAGAAGATTAGGCCGTTGGGTAGTAAAATCAGGTTGAAGTCTGATGGGAGAGATTTGTGGAAAACAAGCAAACAAGATGTTAACGTTCGTATGAATGGTCTTTCTGTTGAGGACGGTTCAGTTATTCTTTTGAAATCGCCATGAGTTGAGGAAGTAACGTCAAGCTATTGACGTTAAAGAAGCGCTTCATGGGAGCCAACCCACGCATTAGTGTAGGGAAAAAAAAAAAGAAATCAAGCAGGCAGCACACCTGACACGCAGGTTGCGCCTGCGTTTCTGTATACCGCGCCGGTTGCCCCCTGTCACGCAGGCTGTGCCTACGTTACCCGCTTCCCGCGCAGTTTGCACCTCTATAACGCAGGCAGCACCTGCGCTACTGGACCTCGCGCGCTCTGCGCCTCTGAAACGCAGCCTGCGCCTGCGTGACACCTCTTCTGCCCAGTTTTTCACCCAAAAATTGTTGTTTTTCAACATAAACTCAACCCCAATTTATATTCTAATTCATATCTTCTAAATACCTAAAGCATATTTCTATCATACATCAATTTCATACCCTCTCAAATCTCTCCTATACACCTTCAAATTTAAATTCATCCTATCACTACATTATAAATCTACACACCTATACATACAAACCCAATTCTTCCTCTACATCTCTAAAAATTCAAGTTTCAAGAAGACTTCAAGTTTGGGGGAGTTAGTTACAAGTTCACCTCTTCAATTCGTAGTTACTATATCTCTTATCTAATATTATTTTTATTACGAATTTGTATTCTTGTAAATTGGTGGTTTTGTATTAGTCTTGTTATTTGGGTAATTTTGGTGTGATATTGCTTTGTGATTGTTGGTGGTGTTATTGTTGAGTGGGGTTTTGATTAATATGGCTCCTAAATGTGGGAGAGGTGGTCCTAGTGTTGTGAAATTTTCGTCTCCAATGGCGGAGGTTGAGTTTGATCGGTTGTTGTCGAGGCCGATTTCTAAAGAAAGGGGATTTTTGCCAAAGAATCATGTGGGGTTGGTTGTGATTATTGGTGAGTATGTGGAAGATATGGCTACAACATTGAGTAATGCAGGTGTTCAGTCTCAGTGGCCCGTCTATGGAACTCGTACTTCGTATCCTCCACCAGAGTCACCCGAGGAGGGTGATGGCACCGATGGGTAGGTACGTTCTATTATCCCTTGTATTTACTTCCATTCAATTCGGACATTGAATCTTTTAAGTTTGGGGGTGGTTCGAGGGATGAGTAGTAGATAGTAGTTGTTTGTTGTAGTTATTGTGTTCATGTAGGATATCATGCTTGGCATTTTAGTTGTAATTTATGCATGTTTTGTTCGTGTTATTATCATGTCATGTGAGTTTATAGTAGTTGCATTTGCACCCATGCTTGATAGGAATTTTGTGTTGTTGACGCTTTTGATTGAGAAGTGATATGCTTTGTTCTTGTGCACACACATACACTAGTAAGTTGAAGCTAGTTGACTTATTGAATGTTGTAAGTAATTAAAAGGACATGAATATGTGCAAGTTGATTTATTTCGCATGCTTTGAATACAAGTAGGTGCATTAGAGAGATTTTTGCTTGGGATTGAGTATGTTTTTCCACCAAGTGAGCTTTTGAGCCTTATTGCATATTTGTTGCAATTTATTTGTTTGCTTGAGTGTCCATGGATTGTTTGCATTGCTAGCAGTTGTTTGAGGTCTTTCTTGAAACGCATGATATTATTTGACGATTAAAATGATAAATGCACTTAGGAATAACCACATATTTTCCCATATTACCACACCATATTTACATGATCAATTAGTTAACCCGTTGAGCTTAATCCTATTTTTCGGTGACATACCACATTACTTGCCTAGACCTTTTTCTTGTATTGGCCTTACATTAATTTGAAACCACATTGTCAAATGCTAGTAGAGTGCTTAAGGGAGTAATAAGGTGTGCAAGGAGGGGTTATTGTTGGTTATAGTTTTGGGGGGAAATATTGAAAATTGGGTTTGGATTGTTACTTGGTAGTCGGCATGTGTAATAAAATTTTGGGATCATTGTTATTGTTTATATTATTGTTTTATTTAGCTCTTGGAAAAAAAGAAAAAAAAAACAGAAAAGAGAAAAATATATATTATGAGAGCATATTTGTGTTTGTTGTGATCCTACTTTAGCTGACTAGTCGAGTGTTGTTAGTAAAATTTATGTGGGGGGGGGGAAATAGGGTGTTGTGTATGATTTATTATGGTGCCTACTAGCTTTTGACACTTCACCTATTTTGGCTTATTTGACATACCTTGTCCCTAGCCCCGTTACAACCCAAATAAAGACCTTTTGATTATCGTCATTGATGTATGTTGTGTTAAGAGTTAGATTGATACCAATTGTCAAGCATGCTTATGATTTTGTTGGAATTGAGTGATATACTTACCCTTGTTCTTGAGTGAATATTCTTTTGTGAGTGGATTGTGAGTGTTTACTTGTTTTTGCGTATGAGATCCCGAGTTTTGTCTCCAAAATGTACTCTTGTAGGCTTAGTATGGTTACTAACTTATTCTTACACTTGACATGGACTTTTAAGAACTTATGCATGTTCATTGAGTAGACTATGTGAATACTTGCACTTCCGACACCAAGACATCGCATTATTACTTTGATTCTTAAGTTGAAATGGCATGAGAGGATTTGAAGGTGTGGTGATGTATTAGTAGTAAATTATTTGCATTTTCATATTAGTTGCATTCATGCATTTCATTGCATTGGATTTTGTGGGTACAATCGCTATAGGCCCTCACGAGACCTTACTCGTCCACTAGGGCTGCCTAGGGGTTTAAAGGGCTTGTTGCATATGCCAAATGCAACCGTGATCACCTACGGAAGTGGTACTAATTAGGTAGAGTTAGTTGTTTATGCTTGAGCACAAGCATCGGTTTAAGTTTGGGGGTGTGATAAGTGGATTTTATATCCACTTGGAGCGTTCCATATCGGCTTAAATTGATTGACTTGGACTCAAGTTTGTTGTATTTTTGATGTGTTTTGTGTAGTTGTGCAGGGTTGTAGCTATTGGTTAGTGTTGGTGTTTCTAATCGATATTAGAGTGGAATTAAGCATTGGAATGAAGATTGGACACATGTGTTATGCTACCAAGGAGTTACATTTGTCATGGTATTGAAGATGTTAGCTAATGCAAAAGAAAAGGAGGAGAAAGGAGCAAATTTGTGTAAAATTCGGATTTTCTGGATAGGTTGCACAGTCTTCACTGTTTTTGCCATATCTGGAGTGCTAGAAGTCCGTTTTCAGTGATTTTACAGCTCACACGAAGCTTGGGAGATTTTCTACAACCTGGGACAAATATCAGGTACAGGGAGCATGCAGATCAAATTCGCGCACGTGTTCTTTGTGAAGCAAGGCTGGAAGATTACTGTTTTGTCCTTTTTCTAATTCTAATTAAATTTTAGGTAGTTTCATGCACCTAAATTGAATTCTAATTGCATTTTAGGGTGTTTCCTTGTTGGGAAAGACTTTTAAAGCCTATTTAAACACATCCTCCCATTGTAATTAGAGAGAGATACAATATCAATTACATATCATAGCTTAGTTTTGCAAAGGAGAGAAGGATTCAACGCTCGTGACAAGCAACGGATCTAGATCTACTTCATCTTTTGTGTTATTCTGGATTCTAGATTTGTTTTCTTAACTCTTTGTTTTATTAATATTATTACTTCTTTCATTCATATGTTGTTTTATATCATGGTTTCATCAAATCCCATGATGACGAGTGGTTCGATTATGAATTAATCGTTGTCATGGGATTCTAATGGATTTATCTATGTAGCTTAGTAGTTTGCATGCTTTAAAGATTTATGTGTGGTGAATTCTTGATATCCTTGTATGGTTGTGTTTCATGTGTTTAGATGCGTCGCGAACATCTAATTTGTTAATCTCTTGCGAAACGATAGTGGATCTTGAGATTTAGAACTTGCCATGCTAGCATAGGATAGGTTGATGTTTTAACATCATGATTGTGGCGTAAATAGAGATATTATGCTACCCTATGTGATCAATATGGATAACTTGTGCTTAAACCGTTATGTTTTCAAATCTTATAGAGATATAGGGTCTAAACATAATTGGTGTCTATTCATCTTCTATCTCTTTTATGGATGTATGTTTAGTTTGGTATTCGTATATTGAGAAGTAGAATATACTTGTTTCGTGTTGTCTGATCAGATATCAAAACCATCACATGTATTGATTAAAGGCATCAACTCTAAGTGAATAGATAATGAGGTTAGGATCCCATGTTTATTCTCATATAAGTAATTCAATTTTAATTCTCATCAGTTAGTTAATTCTTAGTTTGATAATTTGCATCTTAGTTTAATTTAGATAATCAAAATTCCCAATTAGTTAATTGTCTTAGCAGTGAATTTAAACCATACATTGTTGAATAGGTACATCTACTGAATTAAAACCAAAACCAGATCTCTGTGGAACGAACTTGATTTATTTCTATATTACTTGTGACCGCGTATATTTGCGTGATATTGTGTTAACAGTCGGCAACTCGCTTCACGCGAGGATGGAAGCTCACGAACTTTCATTGCACCATCTGTGACCTTTGAAAAAGGGGCTAGGATGATTCATTTGCAGGTACACATCTCGGTGGAAGCTCTGGAAGAGAGTTGAGGGAAACACAAACAGAACATGTAAGTGTAACCCAAACCTCTAAATCGAGTGAATATAGAGTGTTGAGTGAAACACCTGCAGAACGTACGAGTGAGCAACCTACTCAACCACATGCACCTGTAACCAGAAAGGAATATAGCAGACTCCTTACACGGGTCCAAACAATGGAGAAAGAGTTGCCAAATATCTGTAAGTCCATTGCAGAAATCTAAAATTTGCAACTTATTAAACATGATGTATTCCAGGTTCAATTGAATACCATGACAACCCAGTTTAATGATGCAATCAACTCCTTGGTAAAGCCATCTTCGTCTAATTTACCAACTCCACATCCTACTACTCTGGAGGATAACCCAACTGAGGGGGGAGAAGTTGGATGATCAAGAAAAATATACTAGGCGTAAGGGCAAAGAAAAGATTATTGACACGGAATTAACTTTATTTTGGGAAAGGAAAAGCTAATGGGAGTATTAGTGCTATGTGGAAAGAAAGCAAGGCAAACTTGAAGATATGTTCAGTCTAGAGAAACAATTTGTCTTGTACTTGTTCAAATTTTAGAAATCTGGAAAATGTATATATATGATCCAGAATGCACTTTAATATTATTTATCTTTGTATTTTATTTTGTTGTATCAGTTGAGTTATCCTCTAAGAATTTGCTTGTTAAACCCTAACAATCAAATAAAGGGAGATTGTAAAGCATAATGTAATGTAATATGTTATAAAGACATATATAACTCAACTAGGATAAAAGATAAATAATATTAACTATATACAGGGATCGTGAAATTTGAAGAACAGGCATCAAACAAGGATCAAGTCGCTGAAAGAAGTTCATTAACATGATCAAGCCTCAGTGACAAAATAAGATGTATAGACGATTCAGTTGAAGGGCCAAAAGATTCCAGTGATAAAGTTTTTATGATTGCACAATTCTTAGCAGTGTTCTTAAAGACATGATATGAAGACCACGAGTGAATGTTAGTCGTCTGTGAACCAGACCAGTTGCACTAGGCGTCAACACTTCACAAAAGAATCGAAGTATCTAACTCAGAAAAACTATTCAAGAGGTATGATTGAGTTTAGAGCAGTATTGATATCCTCTGGTTAGTTGGAAGCTGAATATTTAAGGATGTCAAATTAAGAGGAAAATGAATAGTATCCGAAATTACTATTCATGTGAATAGTATCCGAAATCACTATTCATATGAACAGTACTATTCATATGAATAGTAATCAACGGATACTATTTGGGGTTGGTGAAATAGTGTCCAGTTACTATTTGGGGGTTGTTTACATTGCAAAATAGTTTAATGATAAATTTTAATGTACAAAATAAGATAACAAGTATAAACAATGAGACATATAATTGCTCATTTGATAGATTACAAACAGAAAGATAATATAAATTATCAGTAATGCCTAATTACTAAGTACTATGATCAACCTAAGCAACTGTATCAAAAAACAAATTAACTTTTGATGTTACTCTTTAACAGAAAAGAAACGGACAGATAAACTAGTGCTCGGTTACTATTTGGGGGTTGTTGGAATAGTGTCAAATAGTAACTTTCTAAAACCTATAAATAGGCCTGTTGTATTTCATTTCAAAACACACCTCAACACACAACTCTCTCTTCTCTCTCTTATATCTTCTCTATGTAAGCTGCTAGACAGTCCATCTAGTAGGAAAGCTGGCTTAGCCCACTTTCAGGAAGTGTCGGGTAGAAGGTCCTCGTGCCTAAACTATCCTTACGAGTGTAATCTGCTAGACAGTCCATCTAGTAGGAAAGTCGGCTTAGCCCGCTTTTAGAAAGTGTCGGGTAGAAGGTGCTCGTGCCTAAACTATCCTTAGGAGTGTTCTGTTTTGAAGCTAATCCATTGGATTAGAAGTTGTAACACCCCTTCGAGTTTATTATCAATAAAGATATATTCTCGGAATTATTTTTTTTGGTAGTATCGTATTCAACCCCCTTCTACGATACTTCGGGACCTAACACTTATGTTCTCCTGCTTTCGTACAACTCATTTGATCTGTCTCTATGCAGCAAAACATGCCAGAACTGATGTCTCTAGGGTACCATCTCCGCAGATTTTGGTCCAACTTAAGACATCTGAAAGTCAAGTGTAATAACTACAAGAATAGATTCTCTAGGTTCCACTTGGGGCCTTGCACATTTGCATATTGAGAATATAATATGTGTGTAAGTGGTCTATTATCAATTGAATGAGATAATGAGCTGATGATTCCTCTATATCCTGATTAGGTCCTAATTAGTAGATCCTGAACTTGTTGGGTCAAATATCTCTAGGGTACCATTTCCGCAAATTTGGGTCCAGGTTAAGATTTTTGATTACCAACTAGTTAGGTCCAAACTAAT
The DNA here is from genome assembly GCA_036435485.1 of Saposhnikovia divaricata. Taxonomy (NCBI): domain Eukaryota; kingdom Viridiplantae; phylum Streptophyta; class Magnoliopsida; order Apiales; family Apiaceae; genus Saposhnikovia; species Saposhnikovia divaricata. The sequence goes on along the minus strand of CM071597.1, from coordinate 212,684,981 downwards.
AGGTCAAAAGCCAGCTGTAGTGGTATGTTGGCGGAGAGTCTTGACAGGTCTAGAATCTTCTGAACAGAAACAAAAAATTCTTGACTTACTTTTATTGTCATCATTCTTTTGGCTTACTAGAGTAAATCAAAAGAATTGCAACTTTACCAACATCAAAATCAAATATCTTGATACCAATTCATAGTTAGTAGACCAACATATAATATAATCAAGATAACATTGCACATATATATCATTTATGTTTGTGCCTAAAGATGTAGAGAGTTCTATAAATATGACACCAATTGTTAAAAGATACCAACAATTAAAGATTGATACCAAATATTAAATTATAGTTAGGGTGTCATACCATGTCTTCCATGCTTTCTTGAATGATGATACCAGTTCATACTAACCTGTAGAGATCTTCTATTATCTCACCAACCAGGAGTGCACTTGTTCACATTCCTCTAGCATCCAGATTCAGTAGGTCCAGATGTCCATTATAATCTTGAATTTGCAGCCGGTGCCTGATATCCTCAAGTCTTGTCACTGGTGCTTCTTGTCAGATATACTATATTATCAGCCTGTAACCATGCATCCAGGCCTTGTCCCTCATAACAATGCCTTGACATCCAGTTAGACTTCTGGTTATCCTTGTACCAATTACAGTCTTGTTGTTTGGTCTGGATACCAGCTTCCCTACAATCTGCCTTTTGTACTGATTGAGATAATCTTGCATTGCAATCACTCAATCTGGATCTTTCAGAGCTTTTAACAGTAATACATTTAAGCTCTATCAGTTTTACTCCACCATTAGGATCACTAGGAACTAAAACAAAGGAATGGTCTTTAAGTCCAAACCCTTTGTCTTGGCAGACATATTCTCATAGTGTCCTCTTGATTTTCAATGTGGTGTGTTGAGTTGATTAAATGATCCTTCTTTTGCTCCCCCTAAGCTGTTGCAGGGTTTACATGAAGATTCTCAATGTTGACATTTCTTGGATCTGAATCACCATCACCATTGACAGCTGGGAGCTAGAAGTTGTTGAACATCACTAAGACTTTCAATCACCTTTTGTTGATTAATAACAATCACCTGTAGGCTGTAGACTCCATTGAGTAACCATGAAAATTATCCTCTTGAGCATTAGCTGATTGCCAAGATGCTCAGTTCCATTTATCATTGCAAAACAATTTCCTTCATACTTTGTGGGGTCTTCTTATATTTCTTACTGATCAAGGTTAATCATGCCAGTAGCAAACTATTGACTCCTTCAGCATTAATAATCTTATAAGTGCAGAAATCATCCAGAACACCAATTGTTGGATTTACCCCTATAATCTGACCTTCAAGTTGTCATTGTCAGTTATGCTTCCTGCTCGATCTTCTTGATGTGATCAATCACCATCAATGGTGTCTTCTCTTTAGATTGTTTGAACAACAACTTGTTTGTTAAGAGAAGTCATCAATCACCATCACTAAAGTATATTTTACATTGATGTAAAACTTCTGTATGATGCTTCTTTGACTTCCCTTTATGACATGCCTCATAATTTCATTTTGCTTTAATTCCAGATGAGGCAGTCTCCTTTACTGATTCGATTTCTAGGAAATATTCTCTTGATTTGACATTCAGGTGCCAGAGCTCCTTATGTCATAGCTGAACTCTTGTCTGTTGAAACTTTAGATTAAAACTTGTTGACTTCACCTTTGACTGAGATTCCATGTCAACTACAAATAAGTTCTCTTTCCTTACTCCTCGAACAGTAGGCTCTTCATCTTCTAAAGATGCGTTATTACTGACAACATTCCTAGCTATTGAATAGCCATGACCCTAGGTCATACCCTTACTGTTGTCTCCAAGGGATAACCACTTGGCCTGTCTTCACAATCACATTTGATAGTATGATTCTTTCTTCGATGATATGCTTTGAATAAATCATTAACAATGCATAATCGATTAACCTGTTAAGCCCTACATTCACAAATGGATAAAAAGTTCTTGGTACCCAGATTTACTTAAGTCCAGATGGATTAGAGATATCTCTGTTTATAGAGGTAATCTATAGACTTGACATACATACAACATACAAAACATCACACATTTAAAACATGCAAACTATGACATGTATGCATTAGTGATAATCAACAAACATAACATTCATATAGCAATCAAACCATCACACATTTAAAACGTGCAAAGTATAACATGTAATGCTATTTAGAAAATCCAGTTAACCTATATACAAGAATTTTCTAAAACCAATTGGAATAGAAGAATTAATAAGTAATCACTAATTCTATCCAGTCCAAGGATGTTGTTATATACCAGCTAATAGTTTGTATTACCTAAGTAAGTTTTAGATGCATCTTTGTGTTCTACAAACATCCTAGGTAATCTATCCATCTTTTAAACTTTTAAACCTTAACAAACAATTCAGAATTAATTAGCAAGTCTGTTTTACAAGGGATCCTGAAACTAGTATAAACAGAGGTCTTATATGCTTAACATATAGCAATTACGAATTAAAAGATATTGTCTAAGGAACAGTTCTAACTCACTACTGCAATTAATTAAATTCATCAAATATTCATTCACATATTAAGATCTTCTAACCAAAGATATAATAATTAAAAACTAAGATCTTAACATGCTTTGAATTTCTGAGAATTACATATTACATTAGTTCGAAGAATTGATACCTGAGACATGTGAGGTGAATCATCTTCAGAGATTGCTATGAAAGCAAGATATTCATTAAGTTCTTCTCATCATCATCTGATCCAACCCAACTCTTTCTTTTAGCAATAAGTTCTGCCCTGATGCTTCTGTTTCATCTCATTTAATGAATCCCTATTCATCCTTGTATGTCAGACTTCTATACTGTGTTGCACACCTTTATAGTTATTTATCACATATAGCTTTCCATAGTTGTAACTATCAAGTCTTGTTTCTTTCCACCATCTCAGTCTTGTAACCACCTCTTGAGTTGAACCGTTCCCTGAAGAGTTTCTGCTTCAGAATAGATAGGCCTGATCCCTGGATGCAACTTTAGTACTCTTTCTGAATTAGTAACTCTCCCTGTCTGTTATGAGGTTCCATCATTAATTCCTGACTGAGATGACAAACTGTCTGGTCCATTCTCAAACCTCCTTGATTCCATTCTTCTAAAATCTCTGTTGATTCCTTGAAAGATATTTATTTGGTACAAACCGCTAAGTGTTTTGGATTTAGCATTGGGGAAATCCACTAAGTGTTTGTATATCATTGAATCACTAGAGTTGACTAAAATCTTCAAGAAAAATTCCATCCACTAAAACCTCTTCCTTTCCTGCTTCTGAAAAACCAATAAGTCACATGGAATATGACTTACAAAAACTTAACAAATTAATCTTCAGTAGGTATAAATTAATTCCATTGAAAAATGCATCTTCTTCAAAAGATTCAAATCATCTTTAACAACCCGGAGGAATCTTCAACTAACAATCTTCTAAGAACCATTGGCTTAGAATAAATTCAAAATATTTAAAATTCAAAAACTTCAAGGACTTGAAAATTTTTGAGAAATAAAATATCTGAAAGTAAGTTCAAATTAATTAAAATTTGAAATTAGAGTCAAATTAATTATGAATAAAAAATTCTCAAGAAATGAAAATTTTTGAGAGTTAAAGAATCCAAAAATAAATTCAAGTTAATTAAAATTCGAAATTATCAAGAATTAAAAATTTTGAGAATTAAACAATTTGAAAATAAATTCAAGTTGTTTAAAAATCAAAATTTCCAAGAATTAGTCATTTCAAGAATGAAAAAATTCGAATATAAGTTCAAATTATTTAACAATAAAAAAATCTCAAAAATGAATATTTTTGAAGGTTAAAGAATTCGAAAATAGAGGAGTTGGCTTTTTGGTCTAATACCGGATTCAATTTCAATATGTGTCAACAAACTCGACAACCAATTGGAGGAGCACAAAAATAAGGATCTTGATTTGTGCGTCAATCAAAAGGCTCGGATACCAATTGTTAGGTCCAAAATAGTTTGTAGAAGGGGGGGTTCAATAGAAACTATACCGTTTTATCAAAATTGTTCTTTGGGTGTATATTAATTTTTAAACAATTCGATGCGGAATAAAACGAACACCAATATTTCAAGTTGAATATAAAATTATATTAAACTTGGAGGGGTGTGTCTAAATACACGGGTACAGATTACAAGGTTTGAAGATCAAACTAATTATTACAAATCTATAGAAAATTCGACATGAACTTTTCTATATTTGTAATAAAAAGATCGAAAGTTAAAAGCATTTCGAGAGATAAGTTCTAGGAGTAAAAACTCGCTAGATAGTTCCAAGGGTACAAGTATACTATTTCTATCGGTTTAGATTTAACAATACAGCTCAGAAATAATTTACAAGAATTTAATTGTAGTACATAACTCTATCTCTTTGATCTCTCGGTTTCTTCTGTCTGCTCTGTCTGTGTGTTTTTTAGAAGAAGTGAAGATGATGTTGAAAGCGGCTGGCTGTTGATATTTATCAAAGCTTCTACCTCTTTTTGAGTTGAATACACTTGGTTAAGACTGTCGTTAAGACCATTTTTGCTCCATTAAGACCAACAGCTCTCCATTAAGACTGTCGTTAAGACAACCATGAGTTGTTAAGACAGTCGTTAAGACCTTCTCTGATCTATTAAGACTGTCGTTAAGACCACAGCAGATAGCCTTCATAGTTCTTGTTTTTCATTAAGACCAACATATTAATACTATTAAGACTGTCGTTAAGACCTTTTCAAATTGTCTTAATAGTTTAATTTTCAGGATAAATGATTTAAGTAAAATCATTTAACTTAATTGAATTATTTAAACTTACATAATTATTCTTTTTTAATTAATCTATTAATTAATTTAATAAATATATTAATTCTTGATGAATTAATTTATTAATTAAATCAACTAGTTGATTTAACTAATTAAAGAAGAATAATCATAAATCCTTAAACTGCTTTAATGTATTCTTGAACCACAGCAATTAACAAGGAAATACCACTGAATTTTCTGTTGACGTTCGATGTACTGTCTGGTTCATGAACGACTAACTTCAATGATAATTCTTCATTTCTAACTTTAAAATGTGGTTCTTGTCATCCTTTTCTTCACTCTTTTTCAAACCTTTTCATCTGTATTCTACCACTGTTTCTTGATTACTCCACTGACGCTTGATCAACTGAATGAACTTCTTCAAGTGTAGTATAACTCAAAATGGTAGATTGACTTTGTCTTCTTTCTCTTGAAAATTATACATTTGAGATCCCTGTGACAGTACATGTACTATTTACTATTACATTCTTGTTTGAGTTGAGTTGAATCCTCGATGTTTACAAATAGGGTAAACATATGACTTACATGGTTAGAGTAATGAGTTTCGGAAAATGTAGCATTCTGTTTTGCATGTTTTTATTTGAAAAGGATGCATCTGCACAACATGCATTTACTATCAATGGCTTCAGGAATTGGAAAGGAGTTAATGATAATGAGAGATGTGCTTTTCTTGATGCTTATTGAAAGTTGTAATTCACCACATAAAAAAGCACTGAAATCTTTGGAGGGATTGAAGAATATTACAAGGCATATTGACAAGGTCATAAATTGTGAATCTCTGAAGAGAGAAAGAAAAATATATTACATTTGAGAGCTACTATAGAAGCTATTCGATGGTTGAGTTTACAAGTATGTGCATTACGGGATCGTGACGAATTATCAACTTCTCGTAAAATAGGTAATCTTATTGAAATGGTCAAATTTTTCGAAAGATTGAATGTTGATATTTCAAATGTTGCTTTAAAAAATATACCAAAAAATGCTCATTTCTCCAAAAATATGAAAGAATAATTTATATATCCTTGCTTTTAAAGTAAAAAAATAAAATCCATAATGAGGTAGAAGATTTTAAGTTAGGGCTGTTAAGAAGCAAGTTTATTTATGAAATTTCTTTTCTATGTTGACTAATATTATGAATATTGTTACTGATTCTTCTAAATGTCTCTTAGAATTAGAGATTACACATGGCATTGAGGTTGATAATTTTGTGATTAGTGGAGAACGTGAGACTGATAAAGAATTTAATAAGATTAAAAATTACTAACAAGCTAGATCTAAAATAAACAACAAACTCTAAACTAACATAAATTAAAAAAACAGGAGGAGTATGGGTTTGAGGTATATACTAATATTTCATATTTTCTTGGTGTATGTTTTTATTTAATATAACTATATAAGACTATTCCTATGTAATGCTGACATCGTCCCATACAATCATAAAATCAGAAGGAATCAGAAAAACAGTTTTCAAAATGTTGGTGAAAATGGGTGTTGATTCATGCATAACTTAAAGTTATTAATACACATCACATTTTACTAAAATATCCTTAATCTCTTATTTTATTTATTATAATATTGATCATTTTATAAACCTCTACTTGCTTAAAAAGGATAGTAAAAAAATAATCGTGTTAGATGACATCTTATATTTTTTGAGGCATCCTTTATTATTATTATAAACATAAGTTTTAAATTAGAATAATAATAATAATAATAATAATAATAATAATAATAATAATAATAAGAAAAAATTAAATAAACTTATTAAAATTTATCAACTTTCTTATGTTGAAAAAAAATATTAGAAAAAAACAATTAGTAAATGTGATTAGAATTGAGTAAATTGTAACTTGAAAGGATTCCTCATTATTTTTAATTTGGTAGATAATAAAACATATTTAAAATTACTTTCCTTTTTCGTAGTTTTATTAATTATTATTTCAGTTGGATAATAGTAAGTCATAGATACAATTAATAAAATTAAGACAAGTAATAAAATTCAATAGTAATAAAAATAATTTAATTTCAAAATTCACAAAACATTTTATTATAGAAAAGAAAATTGTGCATAATCGTAAGATTTGGGTAAGATTATGCAAAAAAAAATAAAATACAAGATTGACATGTGAAAATTAAAGTTATTTTGATTTAAAACAAGTTTAGATGTGCATAAATAAATTTAGGATGTTCATATATTATTACGGGTGAAAAGTACCATAGAAATCTGATAAAATTGTGACTAATGTAGTACATTTTAAAATATTAACATAAACTTGGACATAAGATAAGCATCCATGACTCGACTCGCATTAAACAAAGCAGGTCTACCTTGAAAAAAAAATAGATTTATATTGTTGGTAGGAGCCTGCCATGCGCAAAGGCTTTTTTATCGAATGTATAATCGCTTACGTTAGAATATTAAAAAAGATCCAGTTCATTTTTTTTTATAATAATAAGATTTTATATGTTATAAGACAATATAATTGTTAAATGAGATCCAATTAAGATCTTTTTCTAATAACTCAAAATTTTTTATATTAGAATATAATATAAAATCATCTCCTTTTTAGGATTTTAGAGCATTTTCAAGATACTCTTAAAATTTAAAAAAAAAAAAGAGAATTAGAAAAAACTGGATTTCAATAGTGTTAGGTCCCAAAGTATCGTAGAAGGGGGGGTTGAATACGATACTATAAAAATTAAATATAATTCCGAGAATATATCTTTATTGATAATAAACTCGAAGGGGTGTTACAACTTCTAATCCAATGGATTAGCTTCAAAATTAGAACACTCCTAAGGATAGTTTAGGCACGAGGACCTTCTACCCGACACTGACTGAAAGTGGGCTAAGCCGACTTTCCTACTAGACGGACTATCTAGCAGCTTACACAGAAAATATATGTGAGAGAAGAGAGAGTTGTGTGTTGAGGTGTATTTTGAAATGAAATACAACAGGCCTATTTATAGATTTTAGAAAGTTACTATGCAGCTAATATATGTAATTGATTACGTATATTATCTGCCTAATTTTTCCACAGCCGCTGCCAACCTTTCAAATTCAAACTTCACCGAACTTTTCAATTTCAAAGTTTGATTTTTAATTCATGTGAGCCCCACATGTTTCTTACTTTATAAATAGTACTTTTGGGTACTATTCACATGAATAGTAACTTCGGTTACTATTCACCCGGTATGAATAGTGATTTCGGTGAATAGTAATTCCGGTATGAATAGTGATTCCGGTTACTATTCATGTGAATAGTGATTTCGGTTACTATTCATTTTTCCTCTTATTTTTGACATCCTTAAATATTCAGCTTCTGAAATGGAGGATATCAACACTGCTCTCAATCATACCTCTTTAACAGTTTTTCTGAGTTAGATACTTCGATTCCTTTGTGAAAATGTTGACGCCTAGTGCAACTGGTCTGGTTCACAGATGACTAACATTCACTCGTGGTATTCGTATCATGTCTTTAAGAATACTGCCAAGAATTGTGCAACCATAAAAACTTTATCACTGGAATCTTTTGGCCCTTCAACTGAATCATCTATACATCTTATTTTGTCACTGAGGCTTGATCATTTTAATGAACTTCTTTCAGCGACTTGATCCTTGTTGGTGCCTGTTCTTCAAATTTCACGATCCCTTTATAGAGTTTATTATTTATCTTTTATCATAGTTGAGTTATATATGTCCTCTATTACATATTACATTTTTATGCTTTACAATCTCCCCCTATTTGATTGTCAGGGTTTGACAAACAAATTCCTAGAGGATAACTCAACTGATACAACAAAAAATAAAATACAAAGATAAATAATATAAACGTACATTCTGGATCATATATATATTTTCCAGATTTCCAAGTGCAAGACAATTGTTCCTCTAGACTGAACATATCTTCAAGTTTTGCCTTGCTTTCTTTTCACATAGCACGAATACTTCCATTTAGCTTTTCGTTTCCCAAGATAAAGTTAATTCCGTGTCAACAACCTTTTCCTTGCCTTTATTACGCCTAGTAGCTTCTTGGTCATCCACCTTCTCCCCCTCAGTTGGGTTATCCTCCAAGATAGTAGGATGTGGAGTTGGTAATTTAGACGAAGCTGTCTTCACCAAGGAATTAATTGCATGACTAAACTGGGCTGCCATGGAACTTAATTGAACCTGGAATGCATCATGTTGAATAAGTTGCAAAATTTTGATTTCTGCAATGGACTTACAGATATTTGGCAACTCTTTCTCCAATTTTTGGACCCGTGTAAGGAGTCTGCTGTATTCCTTTCTGGTTACAGGTGCATGTGGTTGAGTAGGTTGCTCACTCGTATGTTCTGCAGGTGTTTCACTCAACACTCTATATTCACTCGGTTTAGTGGTTTGGGTGACACTTACATGTTCTGTTCGTGTTTCCCTCAACTCTCCTCCAGAGCTTCCACCGATATGTGTACATGCAAATGAAATCATCCTAGCCCCTTTTTCAGAGGTCACGGATGGTGCAATGAAAGTTCGTGAGCTTCCATCCTCGCGTGAAGCGAGTTGCCGACCACTGGTAAATAGTGGTAAATCTCGAAAGAGATCCAGAGATTTTTCCTCTGGGAGGTTAAACTTGAATCGATTAAATGGCACAAAACCCAAGTTTCCCTCGTATGTCTGTGAAGACACTTGGTTCATAAAAGAACCACCTACCGATGGATCTTTCCGTAAAATGGAAGATTCACCAGCAGTTATTGAGGTAGGTAATTCCACCTCGGATGCCTGTGAAGGCATTTGATCTTTAGAAAGATCATCAACCACTCTTATGTTCCGTGAAATGGAACTCAAGATAGTTGGTCCCGTCAATTCATCCTCATTTACATTTTCACTCATTTGACAAGGAAGAATTGTTTCCCTAACAGTTACAGTTACCTCAGGTTCATTTGGTTTACTTCGTTTAGAATGAGGTAGAGCTGCTGATGTAACTAACTCCTTATGTGGTGCTGCTGAGGCACTATCTCCCTCAAAAGTGTTGATGGTTGGTCGTTTAAGTGACAATTGAGGTGTAGGAGTTTGTTGTGTTTGTGTTTGCATTTGTAAAATGGGCTCTTCGACCTGTGTTAGAGTCGGTGGGATTTCCTGCTCTTGGTCGGGTAAGATGGCCACTGGGGGCTGTAGAAACTGTATTTCCTGTGACACAACAAGGAATACAAAGGTTGGAATAGCAGGGATTGAAATATTACCTTGTCGTATACCTGCTCTCACTGGTCTTGGTAACAACGGAAGTGGGACAGTCTTTAGATATTCAGTTAGGATTGTAGGCACATCCGTATATTTCTTTTTGCTCATGTAATTAATTACATTCGTATTTATGGAAGAACATTCCACCTTTTGACCATTTTCCAAGCGTACCCTGTCTTCATCATTCAAAAAATCATTTAATATTAGCTGTAGAAACCTTGGATATAGACATTTGACATTTTGAGTCCGAACATCTCTTGTTCCTAAGTGTTTCATCTTTAAAATGATTTGACCAAGCACTATTTTTCCAAAATTAATCCTCAAATTATTGGCGACCGCATACCCTATTTTTTGGATATATTCAGGTATTCGATCTTGATTTGTTCTATCTGAGGAAAAAACATGGTTAAGAGTGTGTAAGAAGAAACTCCAATACTGGGTTACAAACGTTCTATAAAGATTACCAGTATTGAAATTGCCATCTTGGTACCTTATAAAACGAAAGAACATTTCAATCTGTTCAGGTGTAGGATCAGAAACGAGATTTTCAATAGGAAAATGAAGAATTCGATTAACATCTCGTTCAGTGACCCTAATCGACCTACCAAATAGTCGATATGTGAATGCACACCCGTCCTGTCCAGAAGTGTTAACCGCACTGCAATATAGTTCACACAATGCATCATGGTTAAGCTGCACTGGTGTAACTAAAGCATATCGAATTATTGAATGTTCATTCAAAAATTGTGTCCAAGCCCGAAATTGCTCATCCTGAATGGTTTCGATTTGCTGAATGGAAATTGGATTAACTTTAGCAATTAAAAAGCTTCCCTGCAATGCCATTTTCAAAACTTCGAGGAAATTCAAAAACAAGGGTTAGTTTTTATAAAGGATGATGTATAAAGCAAGAATATAAAATCCAATCTAAAAACCACCAGCTAGATTGAGAGATCTTTCCGATCAAAGCTCGAAATATTCAGCAATCGTGTTTATATGCTCTGTATATCTGAAAAATGATGATGTTAAACACAAACAAAAACTCATCATTTATAAGGTTTCAAGGTTTAGTAGGTTAGGTGTAATAGTGATAGGTTATGTTTGAAAAACAACACCGCTCAATAATTTCTCACCTAACAACCTAATTCGCCGAAAGAACATCTTATCACCGAAACCTGTCGGCCGAAAAAACATCTTATCACCGAAACCTATCAGTCTATACACATATACACATATTTATTACTTCTAATTATTATGGATTTAAAAATAATCACGCTGTAAATCAAGAATTAATCCACAATAATCAGATAAACTCACAATTAAATAGATATAAAATTAACAAAATATCATTAATTGATATATGTCAATAAAATATTATTTAATTATGCTACAGTGATATCTCCAGAATAATCATGCAGATAATCAAATAAAACAAACAAAATCTAGACAATGAAATTCACTGGCTGCAATTAATTGAACAGACATTTTAAAAAATCATGTGAAATTTAACATACCAAGCTCACTTACCAACCTTGAAAAGGTTGCTTCATCCAAAGCTTTAGTAAAAATGTCTGCCAACTGTTTTTCACTAGGAACAAAATGCAGTTCCACAGTGCCTTCCATCACATGCTCCCTGATGAAATGATATCTGATGTCTATGTGCTTGGTTCTAGAATGCTGCACTGGATTATGTGATATTGCAATTGCACTAGTGTTGTCACAGAAAATTGGGATCCTTTTAACTTTAACTCCATAGTCAAGTAGTTGATTTCTCATCCATAGAATCTGTGCACAACAACTCCCAGCTGCTATGTATTCAGCCTTTGCAGTTGAGGTAGATACTGAGTTCTGCTTTTTACTGAACCATGAGACCAGCTTGTTTCCCAAGAATTGACAGGTTCCTGTGGTACTTTTTCTATCCATTTTGCAACCTGCATAATCTGCATCTGAGTAACCAATTAGATCAAAACCAGAATCTCTAGGGTACCAAATGCCGAGTTTTGGTGTTCCCTTGAGATATCTGAAAATCCTTTTAATAGCTACTAAGTGAGATTCCCTCGGATCAGCTTGAAATCTAGCACATAAACATGTATTAAACATAATATCAGGTCTACTAGCTGTTAAGTATAAAAGAGGTCCAACCATGCCCCTATAGCTTGTCATGTCCACCTTCTTTTCCTTAGTATTCAGTTCAAGCTTAGTGGCAGTGGCCATGGGTGTTTTTGCAGAAGAACAATCTGCTAAATCAAACCTTTTTAAAAGATCATAAATGTATTTTGTTTGACTTATAAAAATTCCCTCATTCACTTGTTTAACTTGTAAACCAAGAAAATAAGTTAATTCACCCATCATACTCATTTCATATTTACTTTGCATGAGTTTGGCAAACCTCTTGCAAAGTTTCTCATCTGTAGACCCAAATATTATATCATCTACATAAATTTGGACAAGTATCATAGAGCCATTGACATTTCTATAAAAGAGAGTTTTATCAATAGTACCTTGAATGAAGTGATTCTCTATAAGAAATAGTGAGAGTGTGTCATACCAGGCTCTAGGTGCTTGCTTCAGGCCATAGAGTGCTTTGAGTAGAAAGAACACATATTCTGGAAAGTCTGGATCTTCAAAACCAGGTGGTTGACTAACATACACCTCCTCCTCCAGAATACCATTCAAAAATGCACTCTTGACATCCATTTGATAGACTTTGAAATTGGCATGCGCTGCATAGGCCAGGAAGATCCTTATTGCTTCTAAACTTGCCACTGGTGCAAAGGTTTCTTCAAAGTCAATTCCTTCCTCTTGACAGTAGCCTTTAGCCACTAATCTACCTTTATTCCTTGTGACTATGCCATTCTCATCCATCTTGTTCTTGAATACCCACTTAGTGCCGATCACTGATTTGTCTTTAGGTTTGGGTACAAGTTTTCATACTTCATTTCTTTCAAACTGGTTTAGCTCTTCTTGCATTGCTAAAACCCAGTCTGGATCCAGAAGAGCATGTTCAACTCTCTTTGGTTCCTCTTTGGATAGAAAACTGCTATATAAGCATTCTTCTTGAGTTGCTCTTCTGGTTTGGACCTTTGCATTAGGATCTCCAATGATAAGCTCAAATGGATGATCCCTGGTCCATTTTCTTTGTGGTGGTAAGTTTGACCTTGATGAAGTGGCTTCATTTTTTCTGTGTTGATCATTGTGGCTTGTTGTTGAGTTTTGACTGTGAGAAACTCCACCTGAGTGTATGGCCCTCGAGATTAATGGAGTTCTTGCAGATTCATTAACAGATGCTTCTCTTTGATTTCCAACTGATGGTGTAAGTTGCTCTTCAACAGATGGTTCATTCTGCACTTCAACTGATGATCCTTGTCTGTTTTTACACCATTTGATCTCCATTCTTCATCATCATCTTCACTTTCTTCACCACTTATCTCATTCTCAAATGAGAGAGACTCATGAAAACCTTCATCTACTATACCAGATATTTTCTTGTCATCAAAGACAACATGTATGGACTCCATTACAATGTTTAGTCTTAGGTTGTAGACTCTGTAGGATTTTCCAGCTGAGTATCCAACAAAGATAGCTTCATCTGCTTTTGAATCAAATTTTCCAAGATGCTCACCATGATTTTTCAGTATAAAGCATTTGCATCCAAAGACATGCAGAAAGTTGATTGTTGGTTTCTTGCCTTTGAAAAGTTGATAAGGTGTCATGCCTTTTGCTTGATTGACCAAAGAAATATTCTGAGTGTAGCATGCAGTGTTTACAGCTTCTGCCCAGAAGTATGTTGGTAGCTTAGATTCTTCAAGCATTGTCCTTGCAGCTTTAATTAGAGTTTTGTTCTTTCTTTCCACTACACCATTCTGTTGAGGAGTTCTTGGTGCAGAGAATTCTTGGATAATTCCTTCTTCTTCACAAAACTCTCTTATTACAGAATTCTTGAACTCAGTTCCATTGTCACTTCTGATTCTCCTTACTTTGAGTAAAGGATTGTTGTTGACTATCCTGATGTGATTTAAAATGACTTCACCTGCTTCATCCTTAGAGTGCAGAAAGAATGTCCAAGAGAATTTTGAGAAATCATCAATAATCACAAGACAGTATTTCTTATTTGAAATTGACAACACATTGACTAGTCCAAAGAGATCCATGTGGAGTAGTTGCAAGGGTTGATCAACTGATGACATTGACTTTGATTTGAAAGAGGCCTTCTTCTGCTTCCCTTTCTGGCATGCATCACACAATCCATCCTTGGAGTAATCCAATTTTGGAATACCTCTAACCAAATCCTTCTTTACCAACTCATTCATTGCTTTAAAACTCAAGTGTGATAGTCTTTTGTGCCAAAGCCAACCTTCATCTACACTTGCCTTGCTGAGAAGACATGTAGTCATGTTTGCATTTGTTGAATTGAAGTCAGCAATGTACACATTTCCTCTTCTATCTCCTGTCAACACTACCTTGTTGTCACTTTTCTTGAAAATGACACAAGCTTCAGATGTGAACCAGACGTTTTGGCCTTTATCACACAATTGACTGACACTTAGCAAGTTATGCTTAAGTCCATCAACCAGTGCTACTTCTTCAATGACAACATTCCCTTGTGAAATCAAGCCATATCCTTTAGTATATCCTTTGCTGTTGTCTCCAAAGGTAATGCTAGGGCCAGCTCTCTCCTCAAACTTAGTGAGCAGGGTAGAATCTCCAGTCATATGCCTAGAGCATCCACTGTCCAGATACCAAAGATTCTTTATGTTTCCTTGCACACATCAACACAAAATGAAGTTGATTTTGGTACCCAAGCTTTCTTGGGTCCTGTCTTGTTAGCCAATTTCTTATCCTTCAAATCCCTTTTAAACGAAGGTTTAGATTGAGTTAAATCAATTTTGATATTTGGTTTGGGCCTTTGAGAGACAGAATTTAATACTTGCTCATATGTGTTATAGTTAATAGCATTATTATGCATAGTCTGTGCAAACATGTTATTCATCATCCATGGCATCTGTGGCATATTGTAGTATGGATTATACATGAATGGCATGTTAGCATATTGACTAGATGCATGAGCAGAGGGAGCATACATATTTGGCATAACATTCACAGCAGGCATAGGCATATAAGGCACAGAAGCATTCTTAACAGATTTACAGTTGGTAGATAAATGATTAACACTTCCACACTTTACACATTTTTTCCTAGGAGCATTTTTATCAAGTGTGTAATTGTTGTGTTTGTTAATCCCTACCTTACCATTTCTATTCTTTTTCTTGTCCTTAACACCTGACTTAACATTTTCTAGCTTGTCCTTCAATTGCTTGTGGGACAAGTTGCCTATGTTTATTTGTTCAACAGATTTGGTTTTGCTGCACTCTCCAACTACAAAGTTTTTGTTGACAGGTCCATATTGGTTATTTAATTTAGTTAAAGTTGCTTTGCTAACAGACTTAGGTCTCAAAGAACATTTTTTTTCGACTAAATCACTATCTGAAGCAACTTCCCTATCAACATCTAACTTAGCTTCTGCTAATTTGTGAAAAGAATCAATTCCTTGTTTACTATACATTTCTTCAGTTTTAGCCTTTGATCCCTTCCACTTAGCAATTAAGTCTTGTTCCTCTTTTAACTGTTTTATTAAACACTCTTCTCTTTTCAGAGCCTCAAGTAACTCATTCTTAGCATCCTGACAATCTCTTTTCATTGTTTCAAAATCAATTAGTTGAGTTTCTAACAGAGTATTCCTATCACCTATCTTAGCATTAAGATCTTTAATCTTTTTGTTCTCTTTGTTAAGTGATTTTAATGTGACATGCATGTTGTACAATTCATTAGACATTTCATCAACAATATTGGCACATTCATCTTTGGAAAGCTCAGTTAGATTTGTAGAGTATACCTGGTTGCTTGCTGAACTAGCCTCTTCATCAGTTTCGTTTGCCATGAGTGCAAGATTGACAAACTCTTCTTCTGCATCTGAGTCACCTCCAGCTGCCCAATCATCATCTCTTGATACGAATGCTCTCTCCTTTTGCTTGAGAAGGTGAAAGTATTTCTTTTTGTAATCGACAGTCTCAAACTATTTCTTTTCATTCTCAGATTTGGATTTTCTGCATTCATTGGCAAAGTGGCCAGTAATTCCACAGTTATAGCATTTGAACTTTGATCTTTCAACCACATCCTTGTTCGGTTGATAGTTTTTCTTGAATTGCCCGGCTCCTGCTGAATTCTTCTTGAATCTTAGCTTCGAAAATCTTTTTGATAGAAATGCCAAATATTCATCTAGATCTTCAGCTTCATCCTCACTTAATGCATTAGGTTCTTCAATCATCTTGTTTTTACCTTGGCTAGTTGCAGCTCCACCTTCCCAAGTTCTTTGACTTGGTGTGGCTTCTCTATTCTTCATCTTCTCTCCATCTTGGTTTGTTGGAATATTGGCCACCAAAGCTATATTTCCACCTTTCTTCTGGCTTTTCTCAATTTCTTCATCTTGTTGCAACTCGAGCTCATAGGTCTTTAAAATTCCATACAGTCTCTCAAGTGTAAAATCATTGTAGTCTTGAGAGTTTCTCAACGAGACTGTAACTGGCTTCCATTCCTTAGGAAGAGATCTCAGAAATTTTAAGTTGGAGTCTGTTTGCACTAAATCACGCAAGCGTACGTGGTCACAAGTAATATATGAATAAGTCGAGTTCGTTCCCACAGAGATCTGGTTATGGTTTTAATTCAGTTATTGTACCTATGCAACAATGTATGGTTACTACTCACTGCTAAGACAAATAACAAATTGGGTTTAATTAACTAAATTAACTAAGAAGTAAATTAACAACTAGAATTATCTAACTAACAAGAATTGAAATTGAATTACGTCTACAAGAGTAACATGGGATCCTAACTTCATTAAATACTTCGCTTAGATCTGACGCCTTTAATCACTATATGCAATGGTTATGATATCTGATCGGACAACACGAAACAAGTATACGCTACTTCTCAGTATACGAATACCAAACTAAACATACATCCACAAAAGAGATAGAAGATGAATAGACACCAATTATGCTTAGACCCTATATCTCTATAGAATTTGAAAACATAACGGTTGAAGAACAAGTCATCCATATTGATCACATAGGGCAGCATAATATCTCTATTTACGCCACAAATCATGATGTTAAAACATCAACCTATCCTATGCTAGCATGGCAAGTTCTAAATCTCAAGATCCACTCTCGCTTCACAAAAGATTAACAGATTAGATGTTAGCTACGCATCTAACAATTAAGCACAACCATACGAGGATATCAGATATACATCACACATAGATCTTTAAAGCAATCAAGATACTAAAGCTCCATAAATAAATTCGTTAGAATCCCATGACAACGATTAGTTCATAATCGAACCTCTCGTCATCATGGGATCTGATGAAACCATGATAAAAATAAAGTATGAAAAGATACAAATAAAACTAAGTAATTGATATGTAATGGTTCTCTCCTAATGATTCAAATTACAAGGGTTGGATGTGTTTATATAGGCTCTAGAAGTCTTGCCCACCAAGCAATTGCCGTTTCAGAGTTGGAATAGAAGATTGGCAATTTTCGTTCTTGAATGAGAATAGAATTGCAAATTCCATGTGTAGATCTGATTCTGGAATGTTCTAGCCGCCCAGAGCAATTACCATACTTATTAGAAGTAGGAATTATAGCAATTTCCTTGTCAAAGTTGAATTTCTGCAGCTCGGCACATAATACGTTTCCTAAACTGATTCGGTTTTGAAGGAAAATTCGTAGCTGACTTTTCTTAAGTATTTCTGGAACGTTCCAATCATAATTGGACCTCTGGACCACCTTAGAATGATAGAGAATCTCGTTATCTTCGCGTGGACTGCTTACGGGCCTCAAACGGACTTCTAGAACTCAAGATATGGCCAAAACAGTAATTTTCAAGATTTTCCGCGCGCAACCTGCGCCTAGCAGTCTGTTTGTCGCGCAGCCTGCGCCAACCACGCGCAACCTGCCCGTGCATCACCTGTCCCATATTGTAGAAAATCTCCCAAGCTTCGCGTGGGCAGTAAGATCGCTGAAAACGGACTTCTAGAACTCCAGATATGTCCAAAACAGTGTAGACTGCGCAACTGTCTCAGAAATCCGAATTTCAATCAATTAATTCTCCAAAAACGATAGAAGCATCCACCTTAATCAACATTCTCGTAAATCTGCACAACTAAGCAAAACACATCAAAATTACAACAAACTTGAGCCCAAGACAATCAATTTAAGCCGATATGGAACGCTCCAAGTGGATATAAATCCACTTATCAGAGTCTTTGACTTCATATGTTCTCCCGTACAACTTCAGACCATTCAGTTGTTTCTGAAATCTAATGAATATATCTGTTAAATTTTCTCCAGAATTATGATGGAAGTGTTCATACTGTTGTATGAGGAGTTGCATCTTGTTCTCTCTGACTTGTTCAGTTCCTTCACAGAGTGTTCGAATAGTGTCCCACACTTGCTTGGCAGTGGTGCAGTTGATGACATTGTCGAACATGTCTTGATCAATACCATTGAACAGTATATTCATGGTCTTTTTATCCTTCTGGACTTCCTCTTTGTCTCCATCTGTGAATTCTGCGGATAATTTGGGAATAGGCCTTCCAGCAACTCCAGTTCCTGCTACTTCTCCAACTGCAGTGTTAGCCTTCATAGGAATATGAGGACCTCTTTCTATACAGTTTACATAACCTTCATCAATAGATAAGAGATGTAAATGCATCTTTACTTTCCAGTGAAAGTAATTATCTTTGTCAAGAACTGGTATTCTCACGCCTGAATCCTTTATTCCCATGGTGGTGATCTTTAGACTTCTTGTATGCTAGAAGCTTGCTCTGATACCAATTGTTAGGTCCCAAAGTATCGTAGAAGGGGGGGTTGAATACGATACTATAAAAATTAAATATAATTCCGAGAATATATCTTTATTGATAATAAACTCGAAGGGGTGTTACAACTTCTAATCCAATGGATTAGCTTCAAAATTAGAACACTCCTAAGGATAGTTTAGGCACGAGGACCTTCTACCCGACACTGCCTGAAAGTGGGCTAAGCCGACTTTCCTACTAGACGGACTATCTAGCAGCTTACACAGAAAATATATGAGAGAGAAGAGAGAGTTGTGTGTTGAGGTGTATTTTGAAATGAAATACAACAGGCCTATTTATAGATTTTAGAAAGTTACTATGCAGCTAATATATGTAATTGATTACGTATATTATCTGCCTAATTTTTCCACAGCCACCGCCAACCTTTCAAATTCAAACTTCACCGAACTTTTCAATTTCAAAGTTTGATTTTTAATTCATGTGGGCCCCACATGTTTCTTACTTTATGAATAGTACTTTTGGGTACTATTCACATGAATAGTAACTTTGGTTACTATTCACCCGGTGTGAATAGCGATTCCGGTGAATAGTGATTCCGGTTACTATTCATGTGAATAGTGATTTCGGTTAATATTCATTTTTCCTCTTATTTTTGACATCCTTAAATATTCAGCTTCTGAAATGGAGGATATCAACATTGCTCTCAATCATACCTCTTTAACAGTTTTTCTGAGTTAGATACTTCGATTGCTTTGTGAAAATGTTGACGCCTAGTGCAACTGGTCTGGTTCACAGACGACTAACATTCACTCGTGGTCTTCGTATAATGTCTTTAAGAATACTGCCAAGAATTGTGCAACCATAAAAACTTTATCACTGGAATCTTTTGGCCCTTCAACTGAATCATCTGTACATCTTATTTTGTCACTGAGGCTTGATCATTTTAATGAACTTCTTTCAGCGACTTGATCCTTGTTGGTGCCTGTTCTTCAAATTTCACGATCCCTGTATAGAGTTTATTATTTATCTTTTATCCTAGTTGAGTTATATATGTCCTCTATTACATATTACATTTTTATGCTTTACAAATAGACAAATGGTTCTTCAAAATTTAAAGAATTTCTTCTTTCCTTCTTTTTAAGAGCTAATACATAGTAGCTCTTAACTATTTTTTAATAATAAAATATTTACTTATACATGTTTGAATTTAAATATTGATCATAATTAAATTTAAAATATTAATAAAATATAGATTAGAAACTAAGACAAAGAGTATTGTTATAATTTACACAAAAATTTATATGCATAATATACTAACTCACTAAGAATTATATACTTTATATTATTTTTAGGAGTTGAGTAGTAGACGTTGGAGTTGATCTTATATTAAATCTAAAAGTTAAAATTCTTTGATTAATAGCCAAATCGATGTGTGATCGAATAAAGACCCCTAATATCACAATTTGAAAGTAAATGGTTCCAAATATCACACCTTAAAAACTTGGCCCCAAATATCATTCTAAAACAAATTTTCGTGTAGCGTTTTCATTTTTTTATGAAAACGCTACATCGTGTAGCGTTTCTTTTTTTTTTTTTCTTTTGTTTGAAACGCTAATCTAAACTGTGTTTCATTGATTCAAACGTGGCTTAAAACTCTGTTTCATTCCAAAACGCCACTTCATGTGGCGTTAGGCGTGTTTTGCAATTTTTTTGTTTTTTTCTATATATATATTTGCAAATAATATTAAAATAATTATAATCAAATTTTTAAAATTTAAAAATACAATTTTAATTAAATTTAGGGTTCAACAATTAACTTTTGGGATTCAATGTTTTCATTTTGGGTTTTAGAAATATTCGTAACGACGAATAAATCACATACGAACTTAGGGTTTAGGGTTAACCCTAAACCCTAACTAATCCTGATTTTTAAACGCGTTAGCGTTTAAAAATCAGGCCGCTGGATTCAATTTTTTAAATTAAAATTTTTAAATTTAAAAATACAATTTTATTTAAATTTAGGGGTTCAACAATTAACTTTTGGGGTTCAACATTTCCATTTTGGATTTTAGAAATTACCCAAAACCAAACTTAAAGTAACGTTTCAAAAAAAAAAAAAATACCCAAAACCAAACTTAAAGTAGCGTTAGTATCCCAAAACTAAACTTCAAGTAGCGTTACTAGCCCAAAACAAAAATTCAAGAAGCGTTTGCAATAAAAAAAAAAAAAATCAAAACGCTATACGATGTAGCGTTTTCATAAAAAAAAATGAAAACATTAGACGATGTAGTGTTTTAGAGTGATATATGGGACCAACTTTTCAGATTGTGATATTTGGAGTCATTTTCTTTCAAATTGTGATACAGGGACCAACACCGTGTGTGATTTGATCAGTGCTTTGTATAAAAACGAAACCCATCCAGTTATAATACCACTCAAAGTGGTGTCTGGGGAGGGTAGATATACGCAGACCATGCCCCTATTGTAGGGTGGCTGTTTCCGAAATATCCCCGACCTAGTATAGAATTAGGAAACCTAATACAAACTAGGAAACGCGCACGCAGGAGTCGAACCCTGACCTCCTTCAAAGGAGACCAGTGATTCAACCACTCCACGAACATGTATACCCTGTGCTTATCCATTTACCAGTGGTACTGTGGTACAATGTAACGCCCATGAAGTTTTAGAACTCCGAAGAGTCGAGATTCACGAGAGTACTAACTTTCTAGAAAGGTCTCAAGTTCTTACCTTCCTCTCCAACTCCTTAACCTTAGATTATTATTAAGATTTAGGCGAGTAGCTCACATAACATTTTTACCCGACTGTTTAGGGATAGATGATCATAACCGTTGTGCTTGTAGGGGCAACTTAAAAAGCAACACACTAGCAGCGTGGAATAACACCTGTTCAGCTACTTCGTAAATTATAGATTGCTGTTAATAATTAGGCCTAGCCTCCAACTACGTGGCAAAAGCACCATGTAACAGGAACATACTGCTAAAACCACATTCGGTCTGATCATATTTTACATCAAATTTAAAAAATATGATTAAATTTTTAAATTCGTAAATTAATGACCAGCTTTAGTTCCCTTTTTTGAAAGGTTGGCTTCCGTTAATTTTTTTTTTAAAAGAATGGTTGTATTTTGTTTCCATTTTCTAAGAAAATGGCTCTTTTCATGTTCATAATTGGCGGAAACCATTATTTTAAAAGATGGAAATAAAATTTGACCATTATTTTACAAATTTAAAATTTTGATCAATTTTTTTAAAAATTTGTGTAAAATATGACAAGCACTATATGATTTACTCTATAAGCTAATCAAATAGGCCAGCAACTGAAAGAATACTGATTGAATTTAGTGCAACAAATGTCAACCACTTCATCTCTCTCGTACACATGGAACTCTATAATTAACAAATCGAGAAAACATGGCAAGGTCACGTTAACTCATCAGGGAGATCATACTATTCAGATTACCGGGAAACTGTAAATTATTGCTCACCTGCCTCTTTGTTTTGTAGAAAACTAATTGCATACCCGTGACAGGAATACCCAAAAAGTTTCCCCTGCCTCTACGTTCACTAGAAAACAATTTGCCGCGGATGTATGCAATCTTATCCTTATTTTTCATAAAAATATCATTTGCACTTAGTGGCGGAGGCAGGACTAGACTCGAGGTTATTTCAAAATATATTTATCGATGATGGGAATAAAACAACCCATCGGACAGAAGAAGAAACTTTTTAAATTTGGTGTGTATGAATAAGTTATCTGATGTATAAACAACTAAAATTGCAGTTCAATCCTTAAACTTCCGTGGATATAACTCTCATTCTGCATTGTGGACAAGCTTGTAAACATAATAACTTGTAAAATCTATTATATGCAGTAAATGTAGACCAAAATTCTGCATGTGGCTCCGCCCCTGTTTGCACTTCTGCATGGTGTTACTCTGGGAGGAAAGCATGTAAACACTAGCCATCACGCAAGACTTTTGAGTGTCAAGTACTAGAATAATTTGATATTTCTTGATGAACTAATCTTTATAATTAAGACGTTGTTTAAATCTTTAAAAAAATACAACATGAAATTATTATTATTATACTCTTCGGCCACGTCCGTAGGAGGCGGCCGGAAGCCCCAGTGAGAAGGGTCGAGAGTCTTCCGATTGTTGGGGTGAGGAGGAGAGGCAGACCGACGAGGTCATGGGAAGAGCAGCTTAGGTTGGATTTGAAGGCTATGAACCTAAGTGAGACCATGACCGCCGAAGGTGTTCTTGGAGGCGTCAGATCAGAGTGGTGGACTCTCTTCTAGGGGACGGCTCTGTAGTGGAGAACCTCAGAGTCGGGTTGTCTCGGATGACCTTATCTTAGGAGTTCGGCTTTTTCCGTTATCTTTTTCCATTTTCATTTTGTATTTTTATTATCATATGTTTCCCGGTTGTGCAGAGGCAGGGAGCTCCGCTTGGTGGTGTCTAGAGGCACGGTAGGTAAGTCCCGTGTGGAGAAAGCCATGGGCTCAGGTATTGCTGTGAACTTTGTCGCATATCTTTTACATTTCTTTGTTTATATCACACACCGTATATATCGTGCACATAGCCGAGGGTCTTCACGGAAACAGCCTCCCTACCCTAAAAAGTGGGGGCATGGTCTGCGTACAACCTACCCTCCCCAGACCCTGCTCTGAGCGGGAAATACTGGGTATGTTTGGTTTGGTTTGGTTTTTTCTTCGTCACCGCATACAAAGCGCTAAAATACTTGGAAAAACTTGATCAGTCCTTATTTAAAAAACTTAAACGTACGTAGTTGTAACTGAACAAGGATCAAAGTATAGCCTGTTTCTTTTAGTAAAATTTCGGATTCAAAAAGATAAATACATTTTTATTCTATAGTATAGTGTCAAACAATGATGTTCACAAGAGTTTCAAGTTGTTTGGTTCTTATTGTACTGGGATGCTTTGTTCATGATTAAAGAAGTTTTCCGGATCAACCTTACTCTTTACTTGAACCAGTCGATTAAAATTGTCCTTGAAATACCGGTTACCCCAAGCACTTGCCTCTGTAATGCTCGCATTTCCATACTTGTTCATTCCCAGATCAAGATCTCTGTAATTCACATATGCAGTTCTCGGAGACTTGGAAACGTAGGCAGCCATGTAATCGTAGAACTTGTGCATCCAGTCCTCGTGCTTTGTAACTGAATCTTTTGCAGGATCATACCATGATGTGACATACTGGATTTTGTATAGGACACCTTTCCTATGAGGGAATGGAATTTCGGATTCAGAAATATTGCCCATTTTTCCGCCATATGGATTCCAGATCATTAAGGGTGAATCCTCTTGATAAAATCTGGTCCAGATCCCTTCAAGACCACTTTCAGGAATCGGTTCTTTCACAAAATCAGATTTGGCTTTGAAGTAATTCTTAAATGTTGATTTACCGTCTAGTAGGGCTTTAGGAGGTACAGTACTTGGATATTGTGCAACATACAGAACCGATTCGATCCAGCTCATTTCTATGCAGTCTTTAGCCTGTAAACCCAATTCAGGAAAAGTTGTTTCCATGACTTTAAGTAGCCTATCAGTTGATCCAAGAAACAAACCTTGATAAGAAGTTTCAATTGTCCTCTCGCCTTTTTTAGTAGAGTTCACGGGTTGTATAAACACTCTAACGAATAGATCCTCATCAAGTTTATCTGCTGCAACTTGTTGCCATTTGTATAGGATCTTTGTGGCGTTTTGTTCTATGGTTTTTGTAACTGTAAACACAGTTACATTTGATGGAATTTGTACCAATTTCATCTTCCAGGATAAGATGACCCCGAAACTTCCCCCACCACCTCCTCTAATGGCCCAAAAGTAATCTTCACCCATTGATTTTCGGTCCAGAATCGTGCCATTTGCATCGATGATTTTAGCATCAATAACGTTGTCAGCCCCAAGGCCATATTTTCTCATCATAGGACCATAGGCGCCACCTGTAATGTGCCCACCAACGCCTAAACTCGTGCAAAGTCCAGCCGGAAAGGCATGAACTTTGCTCTTCTCAGCAATCCGGTAATAGACTTCACCAATGGTTGCACCAGCTTGGACCCATGCAGTGCCATTTTCAATATCAACACTGATTGCTCGAAGCTTTGATAGATCGACCACAATAAACGGTGTTTCCATTTCTGAAGTATAAGATTGGCCTTCATAATCATGGCCACCACTTCGAATTCTAAGTTGAATTCCAAGTTTTTTCGTGCATACGACTGCAGCTTGTACATGTGTTTCATGTTCTGGCGTAAAAATAAGCTCAGGTTTCGGCACAGTTGGTGCCAAACACCTTAAATTCTGTGCCGTAGATTGAAGAACAGAGTTAAATGAAGTGATGTTTGGGGTGTAAAAGCACGAGGAAAATGGTATCGGAGATGACTTAGTATTAAGAGCAAGACACTGGTAAAAACTATCTTGAATAGGATTCGAAGTAGCACTGAAAGCAAAAATTAGAATTACAATACTTGAAAGTGTGATAGATATCGAAGACGCCATTTCTTACTTGTGTCTCCGTCTTGCTCCTAGGTAATGAAAATATACTCCCTATTTATAGAGATTTTGATGTCTTAAGAATGACAAAATGTGAGATGATGCAAACGTAATGTTGACAATAATGTGTACAAGCTTATATGCTACGTTTGACCACCGCGCCAATCTGCAACAGTTTGGTTTGATGAAATCAAATCAAGATCAAAAGTAAAAATTCTCCACTAGCTAATCTATTCAGCCATGTTAATTAAAGTTGCTAGGTGTTTCAGTTAATGCATATTACAGTATTCGGGATATTATAAAACCAAAACAACTTTACCAGCAGTTCGAAAATTTGTAACAAATCAAACTAAACATACTTGGTATATTTCACCAAGAATTCGTACTAACAGTAAAAACAGTGTCAAGATATTAAGATCAATATATCGACAAGAAACATATGAAGATCAATATATGCCTGTTCCCGCTATATTGGAAAAAAAGAGGCAATTAACTTTAAACGGTGTATCATTATTAGTACTCCCTCCGTTTCTAAATGTTTTTCGTGTTTACTTTGAACACGTTTGTTAACATACACTTTTGATCGTTAATATTTTCAATTTCGTGTTAGTATCAAATATAAAAACTTCACTGTATTAAAGTACTCATAAATACGAATCGAACAAAATCACTTATGACAATATTTTATCTTATAAATTATGCGTAAATTAATAGTCAATTGCTTATAATGAACAGTACCAAAAGTCAAAACCAGAAAAACTTTCAGAAACAGAGGGAGTACTATTTAATTACTATTATGTTTGTGATATCTACTGATCTAGCTATCCAATTTAGATTTTAACGATCTTGCAAATTATCGTACTCTATACCTAACATGGTTGGTATGGGCGGCTTTGTCAATGAAACATATTTCACGGGGTCAATTTGTGTAGCAGTAGCACTACAGCACTACACTAATTCCGCAATCATGTGTTATCTTGAAAAAAATAGTTTTCCAACACATTAGTTCATATCAGTTTGCCGTCTCTCTCAAGTTCAAACACTATTAGTTTTCTCATGTTATCTTAGTATCTAGCTAACAAAATGTTTGATAAGGCGTATCAGCGGTTGGAAATATAAGAATATATATAATTCGGGTTGTAAACCGTATCGAAGAAAGAATTATAAAAATACATATGATTTGGGTTCTCAACCTCCTCTTATGTATCCATGACCTCTTGATTTAGTGATATTATTTCTGTCCCATGTGTCGTAAATTTGAAAGTTGGACTCTTCCCTCACCTCACTAATGTATATTGGTGGGCATTGGAGTCAAGTCTATCTGATGTGTGGTTATGTTGCCTGTAGATTTTTGTTATGCTTTGTGCTATGGTGATTTTTCTCAGTACACGTTTTGAATCACTGTTTCTCTTCAAAAAATATAAAGTAGTAATTATATATTAAAACATTCTATTTTGTGGGGGTGCAGGGGCGGATCTATGAGAGAGCGGACCCAGCTCCCGCTGGGTGGAAAATAGAAGGAAAAGGGAGAAGGAAGATTCACAGCTGGGTGAAAATTTCTGAGACTATGATTAGAAAGTGTTAGTAGGAACTCTTAATTAGATTAGAACAAGAAAATGAAGAGCTATGATGAAATTTCAAGCTTGTGCATTACAAATAGTTACTTCATACTACGTAATGTACCTATTTATTGTTGAAATATATCGAGCAACATACTTATGGAGTTACAGTATCAGTACTCTACCTATTTGATAAAATGCTCAGAAGAAGATTAGAAATATTTAGATAATAGAAAGCTTTTTAAGCTGCATTCCTTACTTTCCCTTAAAAACGACCAAAAGGGCAAAAAAACCCATCAAGTAACATGATATGGTTCATCAAAAAGAAAATTGCGCTGGGTAAGTTTTTTTCGCTAGATCCGCCACTGTGTGGGTGAGAAAAAGACAACATCCATGCTATGAATCCAGATAAATTAACCTAACACCCGAGTATAAAAAAGGAAGGAAAGCAAGAAAATGAAGGAAAATAACATAATTTAAATCTGTGTTTGTGTTCCCGAGTTTTTTATAAAAGCGAAAGCGAGTAAAAAGTAAAGCAAATTTTGCTTACTTTTCTCCCAAAATTTCCATCCCAAAATTGGGATTAAAAAAAAAGCAAGTGAAAGCAAGTTAATTAAAAACACTTGATATTACAAATATACCTTTATTATTTAAATTAAAATATTTTATATCTAAGAATTAAATTGTAATTTGACAATCATTTACATGCTTTCCTTCCAACTCGGAAGCATGTTGATGAAATCAATTTCGTTCTACAATTTTTCAAACTCGGGGCCAAGAGAACAAAATATATCACTTCTCTTTTCGCTTACTTCCTCTTGCATTCATTTTCTTTCGCTCCTTAAAGAACCCACTAGCAAGACCTAAGTCATCGTTGCCATGGGAAACACACCACTAAAATTTCTAAAGCAAGCAAAACATTGCTGCTGGGAAAAGATACATGATGCTATTTTATTGTAACCAATCAATCACAAAGGAAAGAGGATATTTGTCACATACCTTTTTGACCTGTGCACAGTCTAAAACCCTCTCTATTTTCTTTTTAAATGAAAGAAAAAGAAAAAAGATGCATTTCTAGTGGAAAGTAACATATTTAAAATTAAGAAAACCGGATGTGAGGACAATCTCAGAGATGACTTCTAAGTGATTTGTACTTATAAAGTAAGGGGCCTCGTAGAGACATTTTTGTGAATATAAACCATTTTCAGTGATTTTACATATATATCTTTAAATTTTTATTAAAAATGTTTTAACCTCAGGTAGAATCCTGAGGTCTCAGACACATGAAACCCTTTAAAATTATCTCACACTAAAATTTTAAGTTATTAGAAGAATTTCAAACCGGATCTTTTATATTTTATTCTAATATTTCTCCCATATTTTCATATTTTTATTATATAATATAAAAAATTCAAGTTGAGCTTTCTCTAACACGTTAAAATTTTAAATGAATTATTTACTTGACAATTTTTAACGAGACAATTTTCTGTCTCTTTCGATGTGCTTTATATATTTTCTGCTTAATTTACATTCTAAATGCTTCATCAGTTTGATACATTATTGTCCGTTTTCAACTTCTTTTCAGTTATATGTACTAGCTTATAGTCCGTGCAAAATACGGATTACTTTTAAATATTTTTAAAATTATATGATTAAACAAAATAGAATAAAATGATTTATTATGGATATAATTTAACTTTGTAATATTAATTAATAAAATTGTTATTAATAATAATAATTATTTAATAAATGACATGTATTGTTTAAAACTAATAATATAAAATCTTAATGTAAATTTGTTGTTGACGGGATTCGAACCTTGGATCTTTAGAAGAATTAATGCCCAAAATACCCACTTTTCCCCTACCCACTACCCAAAATACCCGTTTTCAAAATACCGCCCAAAATACCCATGGGTCACGCCCATGGGAGAGGCGCAACCCACGTCTACTGTAGCAGTCAGAACTGCCGCCTACCACCTCCCGCCGGTGACGTAATCAGATTTAGGCGTTTCCAATTCGGCAAATTAAACGCTACGAAAATGGTATGGATGTGTAGAGGGTGAAGAGACGAATTGATTGGTGTGTATAACGTGCCTGAAAAAACACGGGAGGGGGTGAACGGAGGGAGAGAAAAATCGATCGCCGGAATCGCGATTTTGAATGTAAATCGTGAGATCTCAAATTCTGGCAAATGAAATTGTATGAAAATTGTATAGAATGTTAGAGGAGACAAATGCGATTCATTTGTGTGTATGTAGTGACCGGAAAACCACAGGAGAGGGGTGAACGTAGAGATCGAGTGAAATCGCCGGTGAATCGGTGAATCGAAAAATCGCCAGAGCTCTGCAACGAGGAAGACGCCGGATACGCATGTGCAAGAAGCGTATCCTCATATGCGCCTTCCACATATGCGCATCCAAGCCCACTTACGCCTATTCTGTTGGCGTATCACTGCATCACTCCGACAACACATGCGTAACTTAGAAAATACTCCTACCCCCGAGGCGTATCCGAGGATACTCCTCGGTTCTGGGCGGCTGTTCACGAATCTGGACATTTTGGACAGGAAATAATAAAAAGTGGGTAAAAAGGGCAATCACCCTCTTTAGAATAGGGATTTAAATATATAATATCCTTATTATAAGATTTAACGATTATCATCTATTTACTAAATTTTTAACGGTTACTATTCTTTTAACGGTTGGTTGAACCAAACAACTAAACTACCAATTATCCCCTAGTTTGCTTATTATATATTAGTATAGATTATATATTCCATATAAGCCGATTAAATTAAACTATTAGTAGAGAACTAGGAGAAATTGACCTAAATGCCTACATTTGGCATGGTGTGATCCAATTTGCCTTTTCTTAGAATCTTGGCCCTATTTACCCACCAAGGAGAAAACCACTCTCCACCCCACAATTTATTAACATGTTTCATTAAGTTATTAATAGCTTGTATGACTTGTAAAATTCATAAAAAAATCAGATTTAAGTCTAATTCAAATTCCGCGAATTGCAAAAATAGCTTGGCTAAGCAAATTGCAAAAATAACTTGGTAGCATAGCCTATTTAATAATCTTTTAAAAGAGAAAAATCAGATTCCTGAGGAGGAAACGTCTTATAACTTAGAAATCGAGTTTTCAGAAACAGAAAGAGGTTTTCAAGCCAGTTTTCTAGTAAAACACGATTTATTTCTAAAATCAGGAATACAAAGCTTAATTTAAAGAAAGAAACCATTTTTAAAGTTCCATTTTTGGAACATTTAAAAATATAAAACAATATCTTTTATTACGTCTCTACAAAAGAAATGCATGTAGATATAAAAGATACATCAGGAAAAGTGTATTTGCCTTTAATCACTAAAGAAAAGATTAATAGACAATTACAAAAAATGGATTCAAAGACGAGATTAACAATCGCTATGGTTCACTTAGGAGCTTTAAAGATTTTGATATAATCTGAATTCCCTGAAGGTATAGATTCTCCAATAAAAATGGCTTTACTGGATAATAGAATTGTACCGAGAAATGATAGTATTTTAGGTGCAGCTAGAGACAATTTAGCTTACCAAAAATTCATGTTTACATTATATCCTAAATACTTAGTTAGTTTGGATACTGAAAGATTTGATCAAATTTTATCTTTTGTTCAAGATTTTAAAAGAAAAGATTTGATGCAAAAAGGAGATAAAGTATTTAGCATTACCTATTTAGTTGTTTATGCTTTAACTAATAATCATCACAGTATAGATTATAAGAAAAAAGAATACATCGAATTAGATGACATATTTTCTAAAGTAGGTTCAGTAGAAGATAATCAATTTATAGAATTGACTCCTACAGACCATACTTGGGCATTTGATATTGCTAGAAATAAACCTTCTTTACAGGAAAAACCTAGAAGAAGTTTTAGAACTAAAGGAAATCTAGCTATTAGAGAACCCTTAGCGACAAATAACGATATGCTCCTTAAAAGCATGTCCCAAAGGATAGATGATTTATTAGATAAATTTGATAGTATCATTTAAAATGAGCCTTAAAGACTTGATAGAGGACTTTAACAACAACGTTAAGCCCCAGCTAACAGAAATTTTAGCTTTACTTAAGAAAAATGCAGACAATGATGTCAAAGGCGATATTGAAGCTACTGTTGCAAAGATAATCACAGAGATAAAGATGACGATTCATGATTATCAAAGCAACAAAAAAATTCTTAAAGAAAGTGGTAAAAAACCAAAGGCCCCAGAAGAAAAACAGTTTGTTCTTACACCAGAACAAGGTAACAAAGATAAATGTAAAAGCCGTTATCGATACAGTTATCCTAACCATGATGTAGGAAATGAAGAACTCGGAACAGGTAAAAATCCGAACAGTATGACTTGGCCATTTGGTTATATTCCTAATAAGAAAATATGAACTATATACAAGACATAGAAAAGTTTTTTTGGAAAGTTCTTGAATCGGAAATTCAAGATGACCATCAAGAAGAACAATTTGATAAAGCAATGGAATTTTGGAGTAGAAGACAACGATCTAGCTAATCAGCAAGTAGTAAATAATTTAGAGTTACAGTCTTTATTTGGATTTAATTCTACTAATTATTTGAATGTCATTGAATAATTTAGTTCACCAGAATCAGATTCTCAAGGCGCAGATTCATTAAATGAATATTTTGTTCAAACGTTTAGGATGAATAAACAAGAAGAAGGTGTATACGCAGATGAAAATCCGTTCGCATCTACTTCAGGAACAAAGAAACCAGTAGATAGAAAAAAGGTAATTTCTATCCACCTACTACCGAGTTTAAAACGAATCAAAACTTATTTGGTTCAAATGTTTTAAATACCGATTGCGAATCAGGTAGAAAGACCTTAATCGATATTTAGAAAAAAAAAATTAGTTTGATAGTACAAACTAATCTTATTGCTTACAATGACCCTGAGACAGTTTTGTTATTAGTTGATCACAAAACAGCGGGAGTTGTAAATCGATTTATTAAAGAAGTAACATGGAATTTCGATAATTACGAACCCATAGAAGCCTTTAATACAATCATAGATGCTATCTACAATATGTTTTTATGAATTGATTATATCAATGCTAAAGATCTAGAAAAAGATAAAGTCAAACAAAACGCTAAGATGGCTCTTAATAAAATGCAATTGTGTGATATATGCTTAATTGGTAAATTCTTTTGTGAATATGAAAAACATGTGATCAACACAGGCGACCAAGCAGGATATCATGTTTATGTTGAAGAATACATTCACAAGATACCTTTGGTAGGAGAAAAAGCTATGACTAAGTTCTTGCAAGAAAGAACAGCCATAAGACAACACAATTTAGCTTTTGCTCAAAGAATAGTACAAAATGAAATCAATAGTTATTGTGATTTCAGCAAGACTCAAAAGAAACTGAAAGCTTTCGGCAAAAAATGTTGCAAAAAGATTTCAGAAGAATCTTATAATTTTGGTTGTAACCCTAATTACACCAAAAAATACAAGAAGAAATATTCTAAAAAGAAAATATCTTCTAAATATAGGTTTAGAAAGAAAAAGAAAGCTTTTAAACCATGAAAATATGTTAAGAAGAAAACGTTTCCTTCTAACAAAGAAAAATTATGTCCAAAAGGAAAGAAAAATTGCAGGTGTTGGGTCTGCAACGAAGAAAGACATTACGCAAATAAATGGCAAAACCATTATGATTGAAAAGGTATGTAAAGACCTTGATATGTTGATTGTAGAAGAAATATTATATACCTACTGCATATCAACTGGAAGTAGGTATAGACTTATTTTAGGTAATAATTTTTGCTTAACTTATAGTCCTTTTACAGAGCTTTAGGAAAATATGATCGTTTTTACTTTAAAGAATCGAAAAGTTTGGGTTAAGAAAATTACTCGGGCAAACCAAGTTGGTTTTCCCGAATTTTTAGAATCAAAGAAAAAGAATTCTAAAAGTAAACATGTTCGCCTATCAACATTTCCCAAATCAAAATTCAACTTTTAGAGAGGGGGAGAGATATGCTACTTAAATATCGAGAAATGAATTTTGCTCTAACAAATTTATCTTTAGATATTGACAAGAAATCTAAGATTGAAAAACTCTTAGATAAAGTATGCTCAGACAAACCGTTGGACCTTAAGAAGACCAAGCATTGGATGAAAGCATCAATAAAACTCAACAATCCTAAGGATATTTGCAGGGGTTTTACCCATGAAATATAGCCCACAGGACGTTGAAGAATTTGCAGTACAAATTAAAGAATTACTTGAGATGAAAGTAATCATCCCCAGTAAATTAGCTCACATGTCACCAGCATTCTTAGTAGAAAATGAAGCTAAACGATGATGAGGTAAGAAAAGAATGGTTGTCCACTATAAAAAGATGAATGATCTTACTATAGGCGATGGTCATAATCTACCAAATAAGGATAGCTTGATAACCCTTATAAGAGGTAAGGAAATGTTTAGTTCACTAGACTGTAAATCAGGATTCTGGCAGGTACTGTTAGATGAAGAATCACAGCTATTGACAGCATTTACATGTCCCCAAGGACATTATCAGTGGAGAGTGTTACCATTTGGTTTTCAAACAAGCTCCATCAATATTTCAAAAACATATGCAGAACGCATTTAGATCTTTTGAAAAATTTTGTTGTATTTATGTAGATGATATTCTTATATTTTTTAATAATGGAAAAGAACATCTAATACATTTGGCAGCAGTACTGAAGAAATACGAGTGTCTTGGCATAATCCTATCCAAGAAAAAAACGCAGCTCTTCAAAACAAAAATTAGTTTCTTAGGACTAGAAATTGATCAAGGAACTCACTGTCCTCAAAATCATATTTTGGAACATATTCATAAGTTTCCAGATTAGATAGAAGACATGAAACAGTTGCAAAGGTTTTTAGGTATTTTAACTTATGCATCTGATTACATTCCTAAACTTGCAGCTATAAGGTCACCTTTGCAGGCTAAGCTCAAGAAGGAAAATTTATGGAAATCGATAGAGTCTGACACTTCTTACATTAAGCAGTTAGTAAGTTTTTCAAAGCTCCATCATTCAGAGACAGAAGACAATCTTATAGTAGAGACAGACGCATCCGATAAACATTGGGGTGGAGTTCTCGAAGCTATTAATTCTGATAACAAAGAGTTAATATGCCGATATGTATCAGGAAGCTTTAAAGATGCAGAGACAAGATATCATTCTAATGAGAAAGAATACTTGGTGGTCAAAAGAGCTATTACAAAATTCTCTATTTATCTAACCCCTGTTGAATTTCTTGTCAGGATAGATAATAAGAATTTTACTTATTTCTTTAAATTAAAGATTGAAGGAGATAACAAGCAAGGAAGACTTGTGCGATGGAAGCAATGGTTTTCCAGGAACAGCTTCAAGGTTGAACACCTTGATGGAGTTAAGAATTGTCTAGCCGACTTCTTAACCAGAGAATATCAGCAAAAGTAAAAGGTATGGCACAAAAAACTCTACAGGTTTATGTCACATCTTATTGCAGGTATTCAAGGCATTCCAGGCCTATAAATAGAAGAGGTATTCAGCAATTGGAAATCACACCAAACAATAAAACACCTCTCTATACAAAGATCTCTCAACAGATCGAAGAGCTTTGCTTGCTCTATAATAATCTCTTTCTTTGAGACACCATATTTGCATAATATGGATAAGCTTGCTATGCAGGAAACAATTGTTCTTAAGAAAATTGAGAACCTCCAGCAGGAACTCTCTATAATAAGAACAGAAATGGAATTCATCAGAAAATATTCAGATGACACTCAACAAAAGGTTATTTGTACACCTTCCTTAGCAATAAGAGTAATACATGCTAATCCTGAGCAAACGGCTTCAGGTAAAGATTCAACAAATACGTTGAAGGCTGTGAATTTTCCAAAAATTCAGACTGAGGTTCAGACCTCAACAACGTTAGTAAAGCCCTCAGATTTAAATCTCAAGCCTAACGGGGGAATTCAAATCCCTAAAAAGACTGAAAGTCAAATTTTAGCAACCCCGACCGGATATAAAGGCCCTAAAGCCTATTATGTTGTGTTTAATGGACCTCATCCAGGAATATATACAACATGGAACGTCGCAGAACAAGCTGTAAAAGGTTTTCCGGGCATGAAGCATAAAAAGTATAAATCATTTGATGAAGCTAGTATGGCAGCAAGAATTTATACTAATGCAGAATTTAAGGCACCTATGAAGCTCATAAGTTCGGCCGAAGCAATCCGACCTACTTACTCTGAGGCGTTAACAAGTGGAACAAAGCCTAAAATCATTTTAGGAACAATTCCAAAACAGCAGCAAAAAGAGCCGCTAGAAAATACAGACGAAGACGTCCTGGTTACATGTTATTCAAGGTTCAAATATCTATATATTTTAGGCAGACATTCTACAGAGAAGGAGTTTGCAGAGGAACATTACTTTACCACCGATAAAAAGAATGTTAGCTACTACAACTTCTACCCAAATGCTTCTCCCGAAATGGTACATGAAGCAAATCAGTATGGATTGTTATCTCAGGTATATCCTTCTAGCAATATGTTAGAGATATCTAAGTTCTCTAAAGAATTTAGAGATGCAGTCAAAAATTACAGGAATAAGTGCCTGAAAGATTCTGACAAAGAAATTTACCTCAAGTTCACTAGTACTAATATATTTTGGGAAGATGAAGAGGATACTCCAGCAGTTCAACCATTACACTATGTTCATATGGGAACTGTCAAATAAAGAATCTACTCACCTAGTATAGCCATGAAAGCTACATTTGAGAATAGAGATCTTCCAGAGCTAGCGGAAAATAAATTACTTGTTCTTATCAATAAAATCTTCGCTATTAAGAAAGACGATAAGATTAAAGTTAATCTTGCTACTCCTTATTGTCTAATGACTTCTTATTCGCATTCTGGAATGAATTCTGAAGATTGGGGAAAAATTAAAGCATACAGGATACAAATTTCGTCCACATGTGCTTTGGGATCTCATAATTCCAATTTCTGTCAAAAGAAGATAAAGGAATTGAGAAAATTCGACACCACTAGCAATTGTCGGATATGCGGACCTACCACTAAGGAAGAAGACGACAAGCTGTCTAAAGCAGCTGGAAAAACAAAGGTGGAGGAATAAAGTAGAGAGAATCTACTTTCAAGCACAGGAGAGGACAAGATAAGGAATCTTATCTCTTCACTCAAAGGTGAAAAAATAATGGAGTATAAAAACGTAATCACTTACATTAGTAATTTTGTACAGATCCTCGACCTTATTCTATAAAAAGGCGAGTTAAGTTTTCAGTACTGATCATCTTGAACTTAGCAGAGCATAGGCATTGTATACTAAGAAATAAAAGAGTTCAAAATGAGTGAGTAAAACCCTTAGGGTTTGTGAGTGTAAACAGACTCATAATGAGTTTATATCTGTATAATTATGTTGATCAATAAATAGTCTTTTCTTTGTTATATCTTGGTTATATTTTGAGTCATTCTGGAGTCCACTTTGGAGCCAGGGAGTACAGCTAGGCAGGAGGACGTTATGGAAACGCCGCTCGTAGGATTGAAGACAAAGAATAATAACCAGAGGATCTAGACGCGAAAAGAAGTTTTAAGGATCAGCGACTTCTATGCCGATAAGAATCATTGAAGGAGCGTGGTAAATCTCATAACCCTATTTTAACAAATTTTATACAAGTTTTATTAAACGTTATAATCATGAGTGATAAACCATGGTTTGTTAATATTAAAGGTAATGCCATGATTGACATGTCTAACCTAAAATATCTAGATAATCTCTTAGAGACCTCTAGAAATATTGTTTCCCCTAGAAATCAAGTAGAGACTAGATGCCTAATTTGGGATTTAGAAGCTATAAGAAAAGAGCAACCTTCTTTCTATAGTAGATTTTCTAACATAATAGATAATGAAATTGGTAATCTAAAGAGAATTATGAAATTAGAACCCTATCCTCGTAATAGGACTAAAATATCAGAGGCTAGTTCCTCTAATATGTCATATATACTAGCATAAATCTAATGGACCGCCATAAGACAAAAAGAAATTGGTAATTTGGACCAATCAATAAAGATACGGGTATTTTGGACCCTTCAATAATAAAGTAGGTAAAAAAGACCTTCACCCGATAATTAGTGTTTAAATATTCCTAAATTTTTGTCTATAAGAGCAAGTCAAACAATGTACTAAATATTGTCCGAAACCAATATTTAGGACATTTAGTCATTTTTTGTGCTCCAACAAAGTCCTGGTGGTGCCTTAAATCTCATGCCCTTTTTTAAAGCACCTCTATACTTGTCCTAAATCATTTTTAACAATCAAAAATTAACTTCCCTCCTTTTCTACACTTCCCCCTCCTCTCTTTTTTCTATTCCCTCCAATTCTAATTCAAATATATTATTTTTTTTAATTTATAAGGCACAAGTATAAGGCATGTTGTTGGAATTGATACACAAAAATCATGACTTAAATCACTAGGACACTATATTTTATTATATTTATAGGACATTAAATAGGAAAGTGGCTTTGCACTAAGTTTATTGGTAGGAATTAGGTCTAGCCCAATATTCAAGAAAGTCTACAATTTTGTGGAAATCGGAAGTCGACGGGCAACTTGGACGACTGCAAATGACCTAACCTAGCTAGCTCCTTTTTTTCTGTTCCGAGTGATTTTTGCGGTGAATATTGACTAAATTAATATATCACATGCGATGTTGCGAAATTCGCTCTTATTTATTCACATCAGTCTATTGTCAAACGGAACGAATTTCTGGATTGTCTGGGTTATAAAAAAGTACAGGCTGAGATTAAAATAATAAACAGTAAATTATTGGAAATAAATATAATATTATTCAATTTGAATATGGATTTATTATGAGTTGAACATGAAATTAGGATGAAAATGTATAATAAAAAAGTTATTATTTAATTAGCGATTATAGGTAATCGAATTTAAGATAAAAAAAAATCATGTATTACATGAAATCGAATCCGAGTTTAATAATAACCAAATTTTAGGGGCGTCCCCGAGAATTAAGTGGTCCTAGACGAACCTAAATTATGGGACCTAAAAAATTCATACATTTGGATAACTACTTTTCATTTCTTTTATGTAGTTTAACATATCGGTTGCCCTTCTAGTATCTTCTGTCAAATTTCGACTAAACATTTACAAGTATTCATATAAATATACCTATGAGATTAGGGAGTCTGAGTTATATCTCAGGTAAATTCCCTGAGATACATGAAATTTATATGCAAATCAGAATTTTTATGGGGTGGACATTTTTGTAAAATTAGAATTTTTTAATTAGCCCTGCGGGCCCAATAAGATTTAAAGTATATTTTTTAAGTGTCTCAGAAAAAGTTCCGTGAAATCAATCTCAGGATCATTTTCCTCTATACCAATTATACCTCTAAAATTTGGGACCCTTGGATTTTGGAGACCTTAGGCATACTTCGCCTACAGTTAGGGCCACCCATGCCAAATCTAAAACTTTGATATTTTAGTATTATTGTGCGTCATTAAAACATGATTTCGTATATTAATAAAGAGTGTAGATAAATTCTTTCCGTTCTATTCAGTTCTTTACATTGGGTTGACCATGAAAGTGAAGAAAAAGGAAAAAAAGTGTAAAGAAGTAAATGAGATAAAGTGAGTATCTATACTATATTATAAAAGACGAAACATTAAAAGGTTTGGTGCGGTACGGTACTTACTTTATTTAATTATTTTACTTTATTACCCTTAATTATTCAACTTAAGTATAAAAAAACAAAACACGATCTTTACATAAAATATTACACGCATCTCTTCCTAACACTTCACCTGAATAATAACTAATCAATTACATTTGTCAGCTTTCCTACAACTTTTTTTAACTAAAATATCTTTTTTCCAAAAATATCGTCGTTCTAATTAATGAAATAAACTAATAATATTATAATTACTAATAACTAACTGATTTAAAAACATGTTACCTTTTCTATTTTTAAATAAATAATTGATTTCATTTTTATATTCTAAAAATACTACGGGCAACTATATTTAATAAAATAAAATAATATTATTATGATTACTAAAAAGTACTAATAACCAACAAATTACATTTTCAACTAAAACACGTTACCTTTTTATATTTTTTCTTACAAAAACCTCTTCTTTTCCAATATCACGTATAATTGTATTCAATAAAATAATACCATAATAATTATTATTGACTAATTACCCCTTTCAGCTAAAACGTATCACGATCTTATTTATATCTTATAACTAAATTTTTCCTTTCTAAAAAATAACATGGCCAATATGTATATTTTGTTTATATATATATATATATATATATATATATATATATATATATATATATATAATTATTATTAAATTATATCATTTAAAAATTTAACTTACAAAATTCATGTCATCAAAAATTTATTCAAATTATTTAAAAAATCATATAATATTAAAAAAAATCATTACATTTTTTTTTTGACGAAACATTACACTGGTTTTAAGCTAGTATACATGTAGTTTTTGCATGGCCAAATCCAGCATCAACTACAATCATAACCACGTATTTATATTAGAAATAAAATTCATAGAAATGTTTTGTTATCCATCGTATTCATTTTTTCTCAAATTTAATCATAACGTGTATTCATTTTTTTTTGTAAATCTTTCTTTTGACCAAATACAACATCGACATTTTGCAATGTGTAACCTAAAATTTCATAGGCCACTAATTTAAATTTTTCTTATTTGATTGATGACATAATTAAAAGTACTATAAAATTTACCTCCTTGAAAAAAATTATTATTGGAGAGTATTATTAAATTATGGAGGTTTTAATTCATGTCAAAATCTCTTTTTTGTTTCCGCTCAGCAAATTTCTTTTTCTTTTTATAATTATGATGTCATATCAATACGATGTTTTTCACATTTTTTTTTTTTTTTGCTAATTGATGTTTTTCACATTGTTATATTCAAAGACGCGTTTCCAAAATTCTGCATCCGTCTTTTAAGGAAAAGAAAGACAACTTGTTCTTTTTCTCCAAATATTAGACATTTTTTTTTCATCCAAAAATCAATTTTCCAAAATGAACATTGGGGGTGTTTGGGGGAACTTTTATCCAGAATAAGTCAACTTATTTTAAGACAAATTTAGAGATTCCTAACTTTCCAACTTATTTTCCAACTTATTTTTGCAACTAATTGAATCTCAAACATATATTAAATACTTGTATAAAAAAAATTTATCAAAACATAAATTTTTTACCCGAAAATAAGTCCATAATTCCATAATAAAAGTTGAGCGAAACATTGATCTGCTTTTAGCTGTTTGAATGATAAATAACATCGTCAACAACTCTACGTCACTTGACAGTGATCTTTAGGATAAATTGATTCAATTTTTTTTGATATTTGGATTTATATTTGATTGGAAAATACGATACATATCTTATATTCGTTTGATAAATGATCCAAATTTAACGAAAAAATTGAATTCAATAAAATATGATCTTGGATATGAATATTTATATACCCGTTCAAATTTAGTGTTACATTATTTTTTATAAAATGAACCTACCTAAATATGATCCATGATTCGTATTCGGTTCATACCCAAATATAATTACAATTAAAACCCATTTTTTTCTAAGTAAATGGCAATTTTAAAATTTTAACATCTTAATTTTCACAAATATGATTTAACGCCCTTATAGTTAGGGCTGCACAAAGGTTCAAAACTGGACCGGGCCGAACCGACGCGGACCGGACCGAAGACCGAATTTTATTGAATTCATGGACCGGGGACCGGAACGATCATAAACGGTCATGGGACCGGACCAGACCGAAAAAACCCGGATTGGATCGGAACCGGACCGGTTACTTAATATTTTTTAAAAAAATTAATTTTTATAATTTAATTTTCATTCTTTGTTGATATTTAAATTACTTGGTAAGTTAATTTAAGTTTAAAAATAAGTAAATGTCATATTATTTGTAAAGTAACATTAATTTGTAAACGTAATTATAAATTATATATAGTATGAAATATGAAATTTAATAACTTATATTATTGTGTTTATATATACTATTTCTTAAATTTATTATTTACCAATTTGGATAACTAAAATATGTTATGTGTTAATATTTAATCATTAATCTATATAATTTAAAAGAAATAGTGTAAAATTAACTATATACATAAAATCCGATCCGATCCGGTCCGGACCGATCAGGGTTTGGACCGGACCGGACCGAAGACCGAATATTTTTGATTTTATGGACCGGGGACCGGACCGGTTATATTCGGACCGTTCCGGTCCATGGACCGGTAGACCCGGTCCTGTCTAATTTACCGGTCCAGATCGAAAAGTTGTGCAGCCCTAGTTATAGTGGAACAGTTATCATTATATATACTTAATATATCATATATTTAAGCTTTTAATTTGTGATTATTATGTTTTAATAAATTTATATTTATTTTAGAATAAATGATCGTTCATATTATATCCTTCTTATATCTTTATATATAATAAGTATAAGCGAGATCTTATCCAAATTTTGGTCCAGTCATTGTACTACCAGAATCATATGATCTGGGACCACCTATCAGAGGCTAGTTAATATGATGTTTGAGAAGCAAAGTGGGAAGACAATGAAGGTCTATATAGATGACATGCTTGTAAAGTCTAAGGAAGCTAGGGATCACATAGCCCACCTAATTGAAATGTTTGATATTTTGAGACAGTATAGAATGAAGCTCAACCCCCAAAAGTGTGTCTTTGGGGTCGAATCAGGGAAGTTTCTAGGGTTTATTGTCAACCATCGAGGCATTGAGGCTAACCCAGCTAAAATAGAGGCCCTAATGGAGATGAGGTCACCAAGGAGTGTTAAGGAAGTTCAAAGCCTAACTAGGAGGGTAGCAGCCCTCAATCGGTTCGTTTCTAAGTCTTTTGACAAGTGCCATGAGTTCTTTGAGGCCATCAAGAAGGTAGGAAAGAATTTTAAGTGGACCCCTGAATGCGAGGAGGCCTTCCAAAGAATAAAGGAGCACTTGGGCTCGCCACCTCTACTCTCTAATCCTAGGGAGGGGGAGACCCTTATTTTGTACTTAGCTGTATCAGAACATGTAGTCACTACAGTGTTAGTTCGCGAGGAGGAAAGGGTTCAGTACCCTGTTTATTATGTCAGTAAAAGAATGCAGATGCTAAAACTCGCTACACCAACATGGAGAAGCTCGCCTATGCCTTAGTGCTGGCCTCTCAGAAATTGAGACCATACTTTCAAGCTCACAAAATTGAGGTTCGCATAGCCTATCCTTTAAAGCAAATGATGCATAAGCTTGAAGCTTCGGGGAGACTCCTAAAGTGGACTGTGGAGCTAGGCCAATTTGACTTCGAGTACAAGCCACGAGGTGCTTTAAAAGGACACGCCTTAGTACATTTTATATTGGAATTTCCTCCCCAAATCTAAGGGAGATGCCTGGGCTCTCGTAGCGATTCCAGAGAAAGTCGAGCCCGAGGCCAGCTAACAGAATTCGGCCTCATGGTGGGAACTCTATGTAGATGGAGCATCTAATAAGGAAGGAGCTGGAGCTGGGGCCGAGGTCGAGCTCGTTACTCCAGAGGGTCGCAGGCTAAAAAGCGCAAGCCACTTCATATTTGAAGCCTCTAACAATGCAGCTGAGTACGAGGCTCTAATTATTGGCCTTAAGCTCACAATTAAAATGAAGGTGGAGAATCTCAATGCTTATAGGGATTCCTTGCTGGTCACAGGTCATATTGGATGTGGGTGGCAGGCTATGGGGCCTCAAATTGAGCTCTATCTCCGATGTATTCAGAGATATGAAATAATTCAAACAAGTGAAGGTGGAATTCATCAGAAGGGCAAAAAATCAAGAAGCATATGCCCTCGCGAAGTTGGGGTCGCGCCGCGAGCCCACCTTACTTGGAGTTATTCCATTGGAAATTCAAACTAAGCCTAGTGTTCCAGAAGAGTTTGTCATGGAGATAGTGAACTAGGGGCCAACATGGTTGACCCCTGTATGGGAATATGTGAAGAATGGAACTCTACCCCAAGAAAAGAAGGAAGCGACGAAGGTTAAGTACCAGGCATCTCGCTATGTGATTTATGATGAAGTTTTGTGTCGAAGATGGTTCAACAAACCACTCTTGAGGTGTGTAGATGGTGAGGAGTGCAACTACATCCTAAGGGAGGTCCACGAAGGCATATGTGGCAATCACTCGGCGGGTAGTTCTCTAGTCCAAAAAATTCTTCGCCAAGGGTATTTCTAGCATGCATTAAAAAGAGATGCCTTTGAGTTTTCTAGAAGGTGCGACAAGTGCCAAAGGAATACCAACTTCAGTAGCGCCCCGGTTGCTCACCTCACTTCTCTAATGAGCCCGTGGCCCTTTGCCATGTGGGGGATTGATCTTTTTGGGGAGCTTCCCAAAGCCAAAGGAGGGGTCAAGTACGTAGTGGTCGCTCTAGACTATTTCACTAAGTGGGTCGAGGCTGAGCCTCTTGCAACTATCACTGCCAAAAAATTGGAGGACTTTTTGTACAGGGCTATTATGTGTCGTTATGGGATTCCATATCAGCTCATATCAGATAATGGGAAGCAATTTGATATCAAGGAAATGAAGAAGTTCTGTGAGAACTTGGGAATCAAGAAAGGCTTTTCTGCTGTGAGCCATCCTCAGACAAATGGCCAGACCGAGGCCGTGAATAAAATAATCAAGCATACATTGAAGGCCAAGCTAGAGGAAAGCAAGGGTAACTGGCCTGATGAGCTACCAATGGTCGTGTGGTCATACAACACGACCCCAAGGACCACTATAGGGGACACCCCGTTCTCATTGACCTATGGATGCGAGGCCATGGTCCCAGTTGAAGTGGGATCGGGCTCGTTCAGAAGAGAACATTATGACCCTGAGGCAAATGAAGTCAACCACAGGCTCTATTTAGACATGATTGAGGAGTCTAGAAACGAGGCCCAGTTACGGCTCACAGCATATCAAAGGAGGACTGCAAGATACTACAATGGGAAGGTCAGAGTGTGACCCCTACATGTAGGGGACCTAGTGCTTAGAAGGGTAATGCCTAATACTAAGGTTCCTAGCCATGGAGTTTTTTGAGCTAACTGGGAAGGGCCCTATAAAGTCTATGCCATTTTGTGCTAAGGGACCTATTATTTGGCAGACATGAATGATAAGGTCATACCACGAGCTTGGAATTCTGAACACTTGAGGAAATACTATCAGTAGTGGCCTCGTCCCCGGTAGCCTCTATCTATTACTACTTAGCATGAATAAATTCATACAAAGTACCGGAGGATAGTGATCATATAGACACCTCCTCTTTATGATGTAATGACAGTTGGGCCTCGTCCATAATATTTATATATGAGTTCGTTCTCCAAATCTTGTAAATTTATTTTTAATTTGTTTGCTAGTATTTAAAATTTCAGGACTAGGGCAGCACAATGTATGTGAGGACGAACCCCCTCAGGTCAAAGACGATGCGAGTATAGCACTTACTGCGACCTGAGGGAGCGTCCCCAAGTCTACTTAGTGTGATGCATAT
This sequence comes from Saposhnikovia divaricata, assembly GCA_036435485.1. Classification (NCBI taxonomy): domain Eukaryota; kingdom Viridiplantae; phylum Streptophyta; class Magnoliopsida; order Apiales; family Apiaceae; genus Saposhnikovia; species Saposhnikovia divaricata. The sequence goes on along the minus strand of CM071597.1, from coordinate 212,640,301 downwards.
CTACTTAAAGAAGAAATTCAAAATTGAAGAAGTTCAGAGGACGTCCTTTGTCTCGGGACCGCGTCTGCGACCTCACAAGGAAGGCATCGCATGTCGCGGTCCCAAAGAGAGGGATCGCACCTTGAAATTCACCAACATGGTTAAAAGCTACGTAAAGGCCTAGTATGACATTGGAGTTAAGGAATTGTTACATACAATGGCTAACTCAAAGTTGTAATCATCAAGCTACAAATGGGGTACAATTGATCTACAAAGCCAGCTTCGCATCTGCGAGGCCGATCTACTTAACAACATTTCAACAGTGCAAGGGGAATTAAAGTAAATAAAAGCAGACACAAGATATCGAAATGAAGAAAGTTAAAGCAATAAACGAAAGGAATTAACAACAGGCACAGTCACCAGGTTGCCCTGCGATCCCAAAATACTTGAAAAAATTATCTGGATAGTTGATCAAAAAATATTATTACATGTGTGGAGCATTTAAGGATGCCCACCCCCTAGTTCAAATCCAGTTCAAAAATAGATGATAAGAAAGTCATGGAAATTTTACAGCAACCCCATCAGGATTTGTCTTGTTAGCTTCGTTGGCCAGCCTAGCTTCCTCAGCCTTTATGGCCTCCTCTTCAGCCTCGTCCTCGATTTCCTTGCGAAGAGACTCCACGAACTCAACATTGCCAAGACCAATTCTATCCCAGTCCAAGTCAGGGATCTTCTTGATAAAGGCCTTCATGAATTCGACCTGGCCCTGGGCAAGAGATTCTTCCATAATAGTGTTGCGGTCAAGCTTAGCAAAGGCGAGGTCACTTTTCAGCTTCGCCACCTCGGCATCATGTTTCTCCTTGATCTCCTCAACAATCTTCTCAGCCTCTTTCAAGGACTTATCGAGGGCAGTATTCTGGGGGAGGGCATCCTTCAGCTCAGATCTCAGCTTGGCAGTCTCTGTCTTCAGAGCCTGCTATGGATCTCCATCAGCGACCCCTTGTCTTCTTCAAGTTTCCACCTAAGGACCTTTATCTCCTTATCAAGCTTTGAGTTCGTGGCAAGAGCATTTTTGAGGTCCTTTAGATGCGAAGCCTGGCGAATGAAGGCCTCGGCAAAGCACTTGGCAAGAGAATCAACATTCTCCTCTTGACTCGAGCTACACCAACTTGTAGCATTAGCTTCAGTCACATAGAGATACCCATGCTTGGAAACGAATGGTAAACATGGGTTGCAGTGATAGGAGCCCTCGGGTTCGGCAGCACCGACACATCTTTCCTAGCCCTTTTTGAAGGGTTCTCATCAGGAGTACCCTGGGTTTGCTCCTTTATGATCTCGGCATCGCGTTTACCGGAGAATCCTTCGGAGGTTCTATGCCTTTTTGTGCCTGAGAAGGGGTAGCAGAAGGCTTCGTAGCAGCCACACTTCCACTTTTCTCCAGGAATGGAGGCAGTTTTCAAGAACCATTTTTTGAGACATTCTTGTTATAAGGAAATGAGGTGCAGTTAGACAATAGTATCGAGTATAATAAGGAAATATGTAAATGCGAAGACATATGACATTAATGTATAGAAAAAATAAAACTAGTGAACATGAGGCTGAAGTAGCCTCGCAGTCAAAAAAATACCTTCATCCTCAGTAACTACAACTCGAGAGGATGAGGCCTCCTCTCGTGTTTTCCTCTTTTGCGAGGCACTACTAGAAATATGTCAATAGACATTGGTTTTTGGCCGTTGCAAAAAAAAATCTAGGCGATGTCTATGTGAGTGTAGAGAAAGGTCATAAATTTAGACATCGGTTTTTAGCCGATGTCTATGATTGGTTTAGACATTAGTTTCTAATAGATTTACGATGTCTCTCTTACACTTTTTCTAGTTATATTGTAGTAGTTCTTTTTAAATAATGCTATATTATGTGCATTAGTAAAACATAAACATATAACATGCAAGGTATAGGAAGACATATATATTGATTTCTTGGTAAAAACCGATGTTATATGTTCTAACAGACATCGGTTGCTTAGTGAAACTGATGTTATATGATGTTACATTGTCTAATAGACATCGGTTTCTTGGTAAAACCGATGTTATATGTTCTAATCGACATCGATTTCTGTCTATTTTCATTGTAATGTTTAACATATTACATCAGTTTTTTAAAAATATTTGATGTATTAGCTTTTCTTGGACTTTGGTTTATTTGTTAAAAACCGATGTCTCTTGTTCAGGTATTAGTATACAATATTCTTTTTATATGCACCAAAAACTCAAATCAAACCAAAATACTAAAATACGAAAACAGTTATAAGCACTTGCCATTTACCAAACACAAAACATCCAATCTTTACATCAACTAACATAACCAAAATAATATGTCTAGCTATCATAATTAACTAACTTACAAACCAATTGCATGTACTTCGATAAGCAAACCATTTATTCGACAAGCAAACCAATTGTTCGACAATTTCGTACATATCTGAGGTATAAGGACCTTCATTTTCTTTTTTTTAATCATTCAGAGAGGTCTGCACAAGCAAGCCGTTGAAACTTAAGACTCTCGGAGGGCTCTCCATTGTTTGCCTTCACAAAAATTATTGGTGACAGGACCTGTAAGAAAATAATGCAGGCTAATAAGGTACATCGGTCATCGGCCAGTAGGAAAGATGATCAAGGATACTCTGCAAGATTGTGTGCAGAATAATTTTTAGATAAATAATTTTCCCTTAAATCATGTTACAACATCTAATGCCTCCATCCCACATAATGTTTATGTGACTGTAGAAACCGTAACTGATCCATACAACATTTACTTTTCGTAGTCATTTGCATTTAAATCCAATCAAATTATTTTCAAGAAGCGAAACGGATGGGGCAAGGAGAAAATTAAAGTTCGCAACATATATTCATACAACATACCTAAATGATTAGATGAACGGAAGCACCTTTTCCAACATATATTTTCTGCTTCTACATATACCATAATTTATCAAATAAATTATGTCAATGATAAAAAGGCTGTTACAAATATTATATGGCGGAATTCTCCTGCATACAAGATAGAAATCCTTAACGAAGTTCATGGAATTATCAGGCCGTCAAGGTTACTTAACATCTATATTCTATAGTCAGTTGTCATATAGCTAAACTACGCAATACTTACATGCAAAAACATCTTTTGACAGGATGACACTATTGCTCGGGCATCAAGGATGCGGGAAATTCACGTTGTTGTTAGCACTTGCCAGGAAACTCGACCAAATTCTGAAGGTTCACATTAATGCTACATATTCCTGTAAAATATATACTAAAAGTGAAATCAAATTTTATTAATAAACTGAAATTCACACAGTAATCTACAGTTGGAGAAGTAATATAGAAGTAATTTTCTTCTTCTTCGTAGTCCGCAAAAGAATTAAACAAAATAACTACTAAGGGATTAGTTGTCACCCCATATATATCATTTATGAGGTATTAAGGCAATTCTACCAAGATATTACAAAACTACATATCCAACAAGGGGTACATGAAAGAACAGAGGAAGGGGTAGAAATAGATTTTTAGCTTTCCAAGTCTAATCCTTCATCCCTCTACAACTTGCCAAAGCATAACAATTGACTGACCATGGCCATTCAATAACTTCTCACAATATATCATTCATGTATTTACAAAAGTATGTCACCCTAACTAGTTATGTCAATTATTTTAGTTATACAATCAGTATTAGTAGAATATTAAAAAAAGGTAAACGTATGTAAAAGAACAAGTCCAAATCTTATTGTCAATAACTAAAAGATAAAGAACAGAGGTTTACAATATGCATAAGCCAAATAATATATTGACTGGCATCCTCGCTAACACTAAGTTTTTTTGTTAAAGTGTTACTGTGATTCCAGGCATACAGGGCAGAAGCATAGAATGATAATTATATTGAATAGCAGGCTTTCATAAGTGTTAATTTCACAAGGTGGCAATACAACACGCAGTCATGTGATACTGATTGGACAAGTTTCTTATACAGACTACGATTCACATCTTCTGTGGGAACAAAGACCCATGAATACGGGTATTACACACGAGCCCAACTCAGTAAATGCCCCAAGCCCTAATCTATCTAAAAGAAGTAAGATAACGCTCTTACAATTTTAAACCATAAATACAAGACATTATGTTAACACTCTTAAATCTTACCTGAAAACCATATACAGTAACTTATAGTTGTCACCAACATTAAGCTAAGAACAATAATAACTCAACTATTGAAATATCACATGGAAAAAGTTTTCCTTTTACAAACTATTTCACTACTAAAAGTCCAATTAACAATACAAACTATCAATCCACAAGAAGACAGAGCCACTAAATCAAACCGCCTCAATCTATTAGAAAAAGATAAATTAACACAACTACAGTTTATGTTTACATATATGCTATACAAAAATGCATATATATAACACAAACACAGAACAATAACTTACTTTGAAGATGACCAACTCAAGAATCCAACCAATCTATAAAAAGAAAACCTAATTAAAACATAAAAACTGAAATAAACAATTGAAAACCCACTTACAAATCCGAGCTAGTAATTGGAGAGAATAATTGATTTGAGCTTCCCTTCACCGATTTAGGGTTCTTGAAAGAGGTTGTTTAGCTTTTCCACCGATTGGAGAGAGATATGAGAAGACATGTTCGGGTTTTGATTTAGGGTTTCAAGATATATGAGAGAGAGTAGAGTGAGAGAGATGTAAGAGAGAGTAGAGCGATAGAAATGTGAAAAGAGGGTTAGAGAGGGGAGGGAGGGAGTCGGGTTAGGTTGTAAGAGAGAGGTAAATTAATTTGGGGGGAAATAATATTTGGGGAGAGGCGGGCTAAAAAAAAATTCTGGGGGGAATTTTGTTTTATTTCAAAAGGGGGAAACTAAGCCGCGTGTTTTGATTTTTTTTAAAATTAAAAAAGACATCGGTCGTTTTAAGAGCTGATGTCTGAAAAAAGCAATTAACATCGATTTTTTAAAAACTGATAACATTAGTGGTTTTTCCTACCGATGTTAAAGGCCTGATATCTATTCCAGTTTTTCTAGTAGTGAGGCCTTCCTCGCGCTCGACGATACAGCTAGTGGTGATAGCCCGACACCCTCCTTAAGGAAGCCGCATTCAATTAAGTTCTTGATGGTTAGTAGCGATCGAATATTCCTATTATCGCGAGGCATTTTCAGGAGATCATCAGCCCGCTTCTTCTCCTCGCCCTTCAATACAGTGCGAACTTGGCCAACTGCGATCTTACAAGAGTTAATTCATAATCTAAAAGGAAAAAGAGGGAAGTACGACACTTGTGAAAGACAGCTACTCACCAGGATCATAGTTGAAGGAGGTTTTAATCCTCGTGGACATAGAAGTAAGGTCCTTGCCACGAGCCCGCATTACTTGGACCACCGTAAATTAAATCTTTCTTGTTAAAGTCGGGCCAAACGGAAAAATACACGAAGCCAAAGTCCTTGGCCCCGCATCATTTCAATTGCAGAAAGTATCCCATTGTCCTCGTATCTAATTTTGGATATCCAAGATTGTGGTAGAGAATGTATAGCGCGATCATGGATCTATAGTCGTTGGAATTTATCTGGATTGGGGCTAAATGATAGGTCTCACAAACGTCTCTGATAAAGGGGTGGAGAGGAGAAGAGACGGCTATTTTCATCAACGGAACTGTCAATACCATCCTGGGCACTCTCTCACCGTTTTCTTCATGATTAAAGCGATAGCATCGCATTGCAAGAGAAGGAAGGATAATTTTGCCCTCTGGCCTGAATTTTTCAACAGCTTTAGTCAACGAATCCACAGTTAAGGTCATGGATTGATCTCTGCAAGCCAAGATGCGAGGCTGTCCTGGTTTTTCACCGGAGCCTTCCTCAATCTCTTCAGGAGGAGGTCCCCCCCACATATATAACACCCTCTAGTTCAGGTTGAGGGGTTGGAACATAGGTCTCGGGGGACGCCTCAGGCACATACGTATAATTTTCAAAATTAACGACTCTGGAGACTTCATCAAGATCGCCATCAACAAAAGAAGGCTCTTCATAGTCAGTGTCATCTGAGTTGGCCTCGTTGTCACCACCTCCCTCGAGGTCATAGTATGCCTCGCCAAGTGAGTCTGTAGAAGTGTTACTATTTATCTCGATAGGATTTGCCTTAATGGGAGAAAGGAGCTTGGGGACGTGCGAAAAGATCTTCCTTTTCTTATCAACACAGCAGCTTGCTCTTGGAACTCTGCAACAGTAGATCTAGTTTGATCTCGCGAGCCCGAAGGAATGTCAATGGGTTGGCTCTACGAACTGGATGGACGCTTTGACCTCCATGAGTCTAAGGGAGTTTTCCTAATATATTCTTTATTCGACCATAAGGAATCCATGTATAGCTTGAACGAACTGCCACTTGTACATGTTGCCTTAGCGATGTTTGTGACCCACATAAACACTTTATATCCTATATATAATTGGCGTAAGGAGGTTTAGGTGGTTGTCGGTCGTCAGGGGTTATTAAGTTACACATGTGTATTTAGATGATCGACTCGCTGCCTAATCATGAAATTGATTTCTTTCTTACATGTCTTAAAAATATTGATCACATTTTCTTAGTAAAATAAAATAAGTATCATGTCTTATATTTTATATAAATGTAAACAACTGAAATTAAATTTGATAATTTTTATTTAAGACGTGCTTTTTGATTAATGAATAATATTAAAGAAATAAAGAGAGTAAAATACAGAGTTTTTTTGATAAATAAATTGTTAAAAGTAATTTTTTGCAATTTTACTTTCTTTAAGAAAATGTATTTGCAATTTTACCATTTTAATTGCAACTATACCAATTTTTTTTAAAAAAATTGCAAAAATATTATCTTTCCTTATTAACCAAACATCACAACAGGTCACCAAGCCCATTTAGAAGCTAACCCACATAAACACATACAAACACATCAAACCTCATTATTTTCCGATGAACCGTCATTATTTTCCGACGAACCGAAATTAATCCTAACGATCTATACACTCGTGGTACTGAAAATAACAAACGAGTTGTCAAAATTATTTTCCGGCCGATCAAAACTTTTCCGATGAAATCAAAATATTGGTAACTATCAATTTCTCGGCATGCACGGTTAATTAGAGTACTAACAACTCCTAATTAAACAATAACTCTCAAAACAAGGCAAGAATCATCGAACTTAATCATTAAAATCAAAAACCCCAATTCGATTCGAATTAAAGGTTACCGATTTCGAGTTGTTGCTCGATGGAGAAGGCTATACAATGGTGGAGATGTTCAGTGGTGGTGGAGAGGCCTGCGGCCCCAACGTCGGAGAAGGAGGTGGAGGCTGGGAGGTCGCCGGAAAAAGTCGCCGGAAAAAGTCGCCGGAGAAAAAAGTGGGGATTGGGGATGTCGGAGGAGTAAATGGCGGAAGAATGAATTACAGAGATTGAAGAAAGAACAGAAAAAAAGATGAAAGAAGGAGAGAGAAAGATTGATAATGTGGAGGTAACTGGTAAGAATGAAACAAAAGAGTGAAGATACGTGTAATTGCAAGGATTTATAAAAGAACGTATAATTGCAAAGAAAGTTAAAAAAGATAGTACATTAGATAAATACTCTGAAATATAAACTTGATTAGATCTATGCTGCTATGCACTCGTTCAATTTGTTTTTTCAAAATAAAAAAATTGTCATCATGCCGCCTGACTTCGTTATTTTAGCAAAAATTTTGTTGCCTTAGCTGAGAAATCGGTTGAGTGCACAGATTCGGATTCATTTCCGATTCAAGTTTCGGTTACACAATCAATAACTCTGTTCCATGTAATCGGTACAAACTCAACTAAAATAGGTTTTTTTTTTTTTTTTTTTTTTTATAATTTTCTAATAAAAAAATTAGCTCAAATGATAAGAATTTATTTTTCATAATTTCAATATTCAATTCGTTCTCGTTCTCCAGAATTTGTTAAAACATATATAATAATTTGTGAGTTATAAGAGCATTTTCAACGATGTTATATATATTGATTACTTAAAGTGATGATTATATAAAATTTATTAAAATTAAGTGAAAAAGCCGCGTTTCGCGACGACGTTATAATTTTTTTAAAAAAAAACACTTTTGTGTGTACATTTAATTTAATTTATATTATTGATATTAAATTTTATCAATTAACGATTTCCTTTAGTGATCCGTTCTCTCATGTAACACGGTTATCTTATTGAGGCACTATCTCACTAGACATGATTCTCTTATTGAGTCGCTCATTCATTAAAATCGAACCCCAATTTTTACATATACTATCAATACTTATGTAATAATTATATCCTATATATAATTAGCGTAAGGAGATTTTGATGGTATGGTTTGGTCGTCAAGTTATTGTAGTAAATTCAAGACACAAAAAAGACAACTAAAAAATGCACGGGAGATATGTAATAGCCAAACCCTAGCACAAATCCTACAATAATATTAAAAAATAACATATCATTTTCAAAAATAAACAAACTAACAAAAATAATAAACAAAGTAAAAAAAAAATAGAACAAAAAACCCCAAAAAAAAATGAAATATTAAAATACATGCTAGGCTAAATGTTTAAATATATGTAATTTACAAGAAAATCATTTACAACATACATGTTTCTAAAATTTAAGAAAGCAATCCAAAAAATAAAATTATATTGTATCTAAATATAAAACATCCTAAACTTGCTCAAAATAAAAACACATAATAAACACTACACATAAAAAAATATAAAATAAACATAAACAAATAAATAATATTCAAACAAATAAAAAATTTAATACAAAAACATATTTTCAAAAAATTTCTATCACGCGTGTAAAATTCAAAAAGATAAAAGAATAATTACACGAATATAATACTAACATCATATATAATGTACTAAAATAAAAAAAATAAAAAACTGAAATGTTTTAAATATAACTTGAATAATTATTATTAGAAGTTCACATAATTTTTTTAACAAGATAAGTTATATATATATATATATAATATTATTATTTAACAAAAAATAAATAAATAAAACTATAAACCCAAAATAATAATTTAATATACAATCTAAATATAATTTTTTACCAAAAAAAATAATATTAAACAAAAATAACCAACAATCAAAACACACCGTAAAATCACGTAATATAACCCATTTTTTTTTAAAAAAAGTTAATCTTTTAAAAATTCCTTTCAAAGACAAAAAAATAAAAAATAATAATAATATTAACAAAATACACATTAACAAATTTAATAATAATTATTAAAAAATCACATACATCCTTTAGAAAATGAGAGAATTACCAAAATGCCTATTTTTCACAAGTTTTTGCCCAAATTACTGATTTTGAAAAAAATGGCCCGAAATACCGACGGGATACGGAGAATCGTCCTCCGTGTTAGCATAATACGGAACACCGTGTTCCGTATTATGCATGATACGGAACACCATCTTCCGTGTTAGCATGATACGGAACACGGTGTTCCGTATCCGTGCATGATACGGAACATGGTGTTCCGCAACACCCCATGATACGGAACACGGTGTTCCGCAACACCCCATGATACGGAACACGGTGTTCCGCAACACCCCTCATAACACGGTAGACGGTGTAGCGTTTTCAGTCAGTAAAAAGGGCCAGCATGGCTCCCATATGAATATTTTGGGCCATCACCCTTAGAAAATTAATAACAAATTATAAGACAATGCTTTATTATTAAAATATGTGAAAAAAATATTAAATATAAAATAAAATATTTGCAATAACATTCAAAATAAAATTTAACAAAAAAATTATAAAAGCAACCCGTGATATAAACCATACAAACACACGGAAGAGAAAAAGTTGTTGCAGTACAACCAAAAAAACCCTAAAACATTATTAACAAATAACATATCATCCTCAAAATAAACAAAGTAAACAAAAAATCAAACAAAAATAATAAACAAAGTAAACAAACAAAACAAACTTATAAACAAACAACACCAAAATTTAATAAAATGTATCCAAAAATTATAAAAAAAAGTTCTAAAGAATTCTTAGTAGCCATACATTTGTTAAATTACTTAATAAAAAAATAAAATGGTTGTACCAATAAATTCATACATGTTTGAAGTATATTATATATAATCTAATGAAATAGAAAAAAAAACATCCCAAGAAATATGAAATATTAAAATATATGTTAGACTAAATGTTCAAATATATATAATTTGAAATAAAATCATTAAAACAAAAATATAAAAAAACAAAAACAAAATAACAATTAACCAAACAATCAACAAAAATTCTATAAAGAAAATATTTAAAAAAAACATTAAAATGTAAAAAAACATAAAATGATTGGAAATGACACCAAACCTTAACAAAATATATTATACAGGAAAAACTCTAATTTAAAAACAAATTGAAGATCACAAATTACTCCAATATAGTACACATAAAGAAATCTAAACCAACATAAAAAAACATGGAAAAAAGGATTTAAAAATTTAATTACACAAGTACGATAATAATATGTTTCAACTATATCACATCTAACCTAATAAGAAAAAACAAAAAATATATGAAATAATCAAAATAAAAATATCCTAAATTTTAAAATGTAATTTACATTAAAACCAATAAACATCTTTTAAAGAAAAAAATATTCAAAAGAATAAAAAATATACTAAAGATTTAATATAAAACAGATTTCAAAAAATGATACTAAAAATAGGGAACACTAAAAAAAACCAAATATTTAATTTGCAAAAATGATAGATTCTGTACTACTTGATAACAAATTCAAAAGATCAACGAAAACACCCAAAAAAAACATAGTTATTAAATAAAAACAATATCCCAACAAAATCCCTAAAATAATTTAATGACTTAACAAAAATCTTAAATTCCATAATCGAAGAAAAATGAAAACTAATAAAAAAATCAGAAAAATTTCAATAATTATTATTATAAATTTACATAAAAATAAACAAAAATCAATGATAAAAGCAACCCGTGCATCGCACGGGTTTAAAGCTAGTTTTTATTAATATAAATTGAAACCTAAAAATAAAATAAAATTTATATCATCAATATTAAATTTCAATAATTAATACGATCTTTTCAAGTGGGCCGTCTTCTCGTCAAAGATGTCACTTCACTGGGTAGTTACAATAGAACTTTAATTTATAAGCCGTGCAATGCATAGCTCATTTTTTAATATTTATAATTATATTATTTTTTAATATTTATATGTTATTAATTTACATATCAAATTATTGTTAAAAAAATGTTATATAAAAAAAGTTAATATTTGTTCTCTATGTTGAATTCTTAAAATTTGATTTGTATAATTTTATAATTTGAAATAATATTATTTTATATATTTATATATTATAATTAATATTTCAATATATAATTTTCTTTACCAAGTGTTCCAATTAATTGAGTACTACAGGTAGAGATGTTCAAAAAGCCTGAAGCCCGAAATCTGGCCCGATCCGGCCCGAAAAAAAGCCCGAAAAGCCCGGCCCGAAAAAAGCCCGGCCCGGTTCGGCCCAGCCCGGAGGCCTAAAATGGGCCTCCTATTTTTCACGAAGCCCGGCCCGAAGCCCGAAAAGCCCGGATAAAGCCCGGGCTTTTTTAAAAGCCCGGATAAAGCCCAAAGCCCGGTTAAAGCCCGGCCCGAAGCCCGGATAAAGCCCGAAGCCCGGATAAAGCCTGGATAAAGCCCAGATAAAGCCCGGATAAAGCCCAGATATAATTTTTAATTTTTTTTTATTTTTTTATTTTATTAATGTAACTTATAATCTACATTTAATGTGTTTAGTTTGTTTAGTTAGCCTTAGCCCCGATCACAGTTCACATTTAAAGTTATTTTCACCAAATTACCAAAATTTGTATAATTGATGATTCAAGAAAATTAATTTTAGAAATTATGGTACTAATCCTTTTATTTTTTTTGTAAATAAAACATCTCGCAGAATTTGTATTATTTGTTAAAGCTTTTACTTTTTATTTTTTTATCTCCAACCAAATTAATTTTTTATTAATTAGATATTGACATCCATATGGTTAGATGATTTGTATCGTCGAGAAATATTTTTTAAAAAATAGAAATAACAATTCGTGACAAAGCACTAGTTACTAAACTAGTTAAATTAGTAGTGTTTAACTAAGTTCTCCAACCAAATTAATTTTTTATTTTTTAAAAATTTGGAGATTGTCCGGGGTTTATTATCCTACAACTCCTCTAGTGTTAGGAGAATTTTACTTGATAACAATGACTTTTATAAATTGGCATAATAATGATTTTTGGGCACCCGTTATTTATACAATGCGTGAAATTTTTTTAAAATATTATGAAGAAATGCCACAAATGTTTTGTTGTGCAGCGGCTTTAGATCCTAAGATTGGAGTTGATGGAGTTGAAAGTCTTATAGAATGTATTAATAGTAACTTAGGAATTGGTAGTGATGTAACAATTGCTAGTATTAAAAAGTTTAATGAAACACTAAATGCATTTTATGACCATTATGAAACGTTATATGGAGCAAAACCGCGCGATAATCCTGTTGAAACTGGTAGTAGTAGAGATGTTGCACTTCAGTTGGCTATTTCACGTAAGAAATCAAAAACCATAAGTTCAACTAGTGAATTAGCAAAATACAAAATGACAGATTTCGTAAGTGAGCAATCAGATATACTAGAATTTTGGAAAACACGATCTTGTCATTATCCTGTTATGGCCATAATGGCCCGTGATATTTTAACTGTCCAAGCTAGCACAGTAGCTTCGGAGTCTGCCTTTTCTTTTAGTGGCAGGATTTTGAATGAAAGAAGAAGTCGTCTAAATCCACAATCATTAGAAGTCTGCATATGCTATAAGGATCATCTGGATGCGGAAAAAAGGAGACAAGATGTTGCTTCTGCTGAGGATAGTTCATCATCGGGTGAAGACATTTCTACAAATGAAGAAGATTCATCTTAGGTCTGGTCAGCACTCTGTGCAATGTGCAAAAACATCTGGTAATATTCTCAATACATGGTAGAGTTAGTAGAATATGTACCTCTGCAGGCTTCTACATAGATATTGCATATATTAGTTTGTCAAACATAATTAGTCTGTACTAGCTTAATTAGCTGACTGGCCATATATTAGCTGACTGTTTTAGCTTATTAAGCATAAATGAATAGGTGATATCTTAATTGATTAATTGAAACTCAGTAAAATAATCAAATCATGGCATTGCTTAATTGATTTGCAGGCACTTTAAGTACTGGGCACTTCCCTCCCTGAGTCCCTGACTGATGAGCTTACTGGTTTGGGCTTGAAGTCTTGAACTAGCTGACTGTTGCTGTGTTGCAGAGTGCAGACTGCAATTGAACTACTTGGCCACTTTAATATTCAGATTTATATTTTTTAGAAGTTGTAATTTGTATTTTTAGTTTTAAGGTTGTTGTAATTTAAATGAGTACTTCATATGTTTGTTCCATTTTTATTTTCAGTATTCATCATTCATGTTGTAATTTTTAATTAGGACCAGGTTCATTTTTTCATATGTTTGTACACATATTTTACAAAACAGGCTTTTTTTTTGAAATTGACCAGGCCCGGATAAAGCCCGGCCTGGCCTGATCCGGCCCGTGGGCTGAAAACAGGCCTCCTATTTACCTAATAGCCCGGCCCGGCCCGGCCCGGTTTTTAGAAAAGCCCGGCCCGGTTTTTCAGGATTAAAGCCCGGGCTTTTTAAGGCCCGGATAAAGCCTGGCCCATCAGGCTTTTTGTGCACCTCTAACTACAGGTAGGTTCGAATCAAATCGATTTACTTGACAATCTATAGAAAACAAGATTTTAGACGAATAATTTAGAAAAAGTAACGTGACATAGTCCGTCCTCGACGGACTAAGTTATTATCAACCTGTTAAATTTTGATTTTCCTAAATGTATATCTTTCTTTGCCAATTCAATCTCTCTATTGAGGCATATCTGGGACTGGCATATTAGCATTTGCTTAAACTAAAGATAACAAACTGTCCTGGCCAGCACATTTGGCCAGCACTTCGACATAAACTACTCTATAAAAGAAGTAACGGATGATAATTATATGCCATGCAACATCTTCATTGCGTCTAAGGACTCTTTGGAGGTTGCAGAACCGGGATGCTTTGCTCGTTTCTGAAAAAGTTTTCAGGATCAACTGCAGTTTTGATTTTAACGAGTCTATCGAAATTAGGCCCGAAATACTGCATCCCGTAGATTTTACCCTGATCAAAACTTTTAACACCATTATCTGTGGTACCAATGTCTATATCTCGATAGCAAAGAAATGCACCTCTTGGATTCTTGGAGACATAAGGTGTCATAAATTCATGTAAACTTCTAATGTTACTCATATACTTATTATCTGCGGCAGGCCCAGTTTCACTCCAACTAGTGGAATACTGAATTTTGTAAAGGTTCCCTGCTCGGTGAGGCATTGGCGTATCAGCAGGCAGAACTTCATTCATTTTTCCTCCATATGAATTGAAAACAAATCCAACAGTCCCCAATTCAATCATTTTTTTCCAAATTGCTTCCAACCCTTCTTTAGGAATCGGAGTTTGAACATAATCTGACTTCCTCTTCCCATAAGTCACCGATGAGTTTCGTACAAGCAATTGTTCAGGGGCAGTGTTATTTTCAAAATTCGCCCACCAGAGCTTAGATTTGATCCATGTTGATTGCATGCAATCTGTATTCTTGAATCCCACTTGAGGAAGTTCTTGATTCATAACTCCAACAAGCCTGTTACAATCACCAAGAAACTCACCAAGCAGTGTTACTCTAACAGTTTTATCACCTGGTTGCAAAAGCAACCGAATAAATAAATCTGGATCCATCTTGTTTACTGCAAGTTGATACTGATAAACGATATCAGTTCCATTTTCAGCCAATGTTTTCATTATCTTAAAAGTTGTCACAGCTTCAGGTACTTTCACTAAATGTATAGTGTAGGACAAAATTACACCAAAACTTCCACCACCTCCGCCTCTAATAGCCCAAAAAAGATCCTCCCCCATTCCCTTCCTATCCAAGATTTCACCTTTCGCATTAACAATTCTAGCGTCGATTACATTATCAACTGTTAGTCCATATTTTCGTATCAACGTTCCATATCCACCGCAACTTATGTGTCCCCCTGCTCCTACAGTTGGACAAACACCAGCTGGAAAAGCATGGATTTTACTCTTGTTCCAAATGTTGTAATAAACTTCACCTAAAGTGGCTCCGGCTTGAACAACAGCAGTCTCAGTTTCAGGAAAAACATCAATTCTTTTCATATTAAACATGTCAAGAATCAAGAAGGTCTCGTTAGACGTGTACGACCTTCCATCATAATCATGGCCACCACTACGAGCTTTTAGTTGAATTTTCATTTCCTTGGCACAGGCTATCGTGCTTTGAACATGCGAATCAATTTTAGGGGTCACAATAACAACTGGCTTAGGAGTTTCGGGTGTTTGAAACCGGAGATTCTTGGCAAGAGAATTTAAAACAGAGGTGAACATGGGGTTTTGGGGAGTAAAAACAGTGGATTTGACGTCCGCATATGATACTTTATTTTTGGCTAGGCATTGGATGAAGGCGTTTGGGTCTGGTGGTGGTGCAGATGAGACACAACTGAGTGCAATAAGAAGATAAACAAGAAACAATAATGAATGTGAATCCTCTGTTTTCATCTTTCCTGAGTTTTTTTCTGCAATAGTTTTGTACAAGACAACATTTGAATAAAAGCAAGTTACAATTTCCTGTATTTAAAATGCTAGAAATCTCGAGTTCCTAAGGGCCAAGAAATCCATTGGACAGAATCACACATAAAAGTAATGGAGTGAAAAAACTCCGATTGCTTTGTTTAAAGTTTGAAAAAGTCTGCAACTTTTTATTGTTCTAATGTACTAAAATAGTTTGATTATTCGTGGCAAAAAAAAATAAATAGTTTGATTATTTTGTTTAAACATGTTCATCACTTACTTTCGGAGTGGTGGTCGATTTGGTGGACAATAAAAGATCGCAGAGTGAGATAAAGGTTTATACATACACTCCCTCTCTCTCACGCACTCACACACATTATACATATGGGTGTATATCATGAACGATACCAATTGTTAGAAGAAATCATGTATATAAATACAACATAATATATATACATGAATCTCCTGATCAAAACTATGAGTATAGATAAATAACGGAAGCGTACCTGAATCGAAAGAGGCCATTAATATCTTGAGAGAGTCCGAAGAGCGCAAGTACTTGAGGGCTTTGATCTTCACTATTCTCCTCTATACGTAAGGATGGGGGTGTGTGTATTTTCTGAATAGTATGAGTATTTATTTGTAAATATGAGTATATTAAATTATAATAAATTAAAATTAAAAACAATTAAAATAATAATTATATAAAAAAATAATTGTAATATTAAATTAAATTTAATAAATACATAAAATATCGTATCTTTCAAGCAATTTAAAAGACGTTTACTTTTACTTGAACATATTACCCTTTACACACACCTAAAATATCGCATCTTCCAATCATTATTATATATTTTCTAATTAAAACACGTTACCTTTTAATTTAAAACATAATTTTGCAATCATAATCTTACAATCATTAAAATTTCTTTTCTAAACTAAAACATGTTACCTTTTAAATTGAAACATAATCTTGCAATTATTAATATATACCCAAAAATATCAAAAAATATCTTTCAATCACCAATAAAAATATAAAATCAAAATCCTTATACAACGAATAATTACCGTTAAATTTTTAGCCAAAAAATCAGAACCATTAAATCTGATGATTAAATATTTTATATGATTAAGTTACTTTACAAAACATTCAAGATTCGAATTTCATCAATCACGTATTTAAAAAATTTTATAATATAAATTTTAAATCATGCATATCATTAATTAAACTTATATACATTATTTAAATTTAAATTAAAAGAATTATTAAAAATAAATATAACATAAAATAAATTTATTTCATATAAAAAAAACCCGTGCATCGCACGGGTTATAAGCTAGTATATATTAAGTGCTATTTATATATTTAATTATTAATTAGGCTCAAGTCTTATTTAGATGATTAATAATAAAACCCGATGGACCATAAATTATGGATTGGATCCCGTCGAATCCAACATTCTCCCACTTGGCCGAGGGTCAGTATATCATCGACATACATATAACAAGACCTCATTATTGAGCTTTACATCCCTTAAGACAGGCTAAATTTTACATCATACTAAAATAGAATTAAAGGTAGTATCATACTCGTATAGAGATATGAAACCGTCCTCTAGTTACAATCCAAGTATAATTGCAAAACTTAGCAAAAGATATAGCTTAAAGTCATGAACATAATATATCATAAGCAATAGCAAATCAATATGTTCATGAGGTCCTTACATAATTGTTAGTTCCATAAACTTCGAATGTGCACAATAATAGAAGTAACAAACTAAATACTTTGTCCAAAAACCATAACATAAGGTGATCACAATACTAGTGTCTTACAATAAAATCCATGAATCAATAAGAAAGATTATCAACCAAACCCATGCTAGAAACATGTTCTCGAAAGAGATTGGGCGGTAAACCTTTTGTCAATGGATCCGCCAACATAGCAACTGTACTAATTTGCTCAATAGACACTTGTTGTTTTTGAACTCTTTCTCGTACTACAAGATACTTTATATCTATGTGTTTTGTTGCATCACTTATCTTGTAGTCTTTAGAGAAAGAAACAGCAGCTTTATTATCGCAATAAATTTTCAGTGGTCTTGAAATATTGTCAACTATTTTGAGATACGTGACAAAATTCCTCAACCATAGAGCTTGCTTCGTTGCCTTATGGCAAGCCACAAATTCAGCTTCCATTGTAGAAGAGGTATGCAACGACTGCTTAGCACTTTTCCATGATATAGCTCCTTCAGAAAGCATAAAAATGTAACCTGAAGTGGATTTCAACTCATCTTTACACCCAGCATAATCAGAATCCGAATAACCAATAACTTCAAGGTTATCCGTCTTTCGATATGTGAGCATAAAATCTTTTGTACCTTGCAAATACCGCATGACCTTTTTAACAGCTTTCCAATGATCCGGACCTGGATTTATTTGGTATCGCCCTAGCATTCCAACAATATATGCTATGTCTGGACGAGTACAAACCTGAGCATACATAAGACTCCCAACTGCCGAAGCATAAGGAATATTCTCCATTTGATCCAATTCTAGCTGATTTTGAGGACATTTTTTCAAGCTAAATTTGTCACCCTTGACAACAGGAGCAACGCTTGGAGAACAATTTTGCATGTTAAAACGTTTGAGAACTTTATCAATATAAGCTCTTTGTGATAAACCCAAAATTCCATGAGATCTATTTCTATGAATTTCAATGCCCAAGACATAAGATGCTTCCCCCAGATCCTTCATATCAAAATTCTTATGAAGGAATCTCTTTGTCTCATGCATTAAATTCATATCACTACTAGCGAGTAGAATATCATCCACATATAGTACTAAAATAATGTACTTGCTCCCACTCACTTTTAGATATATGCATTGGTCAACAAAATTTTCTTTAAACCCAAATTTTCCAATCACATCATCGAATTTAATATACCACTCTCTAGAAGCTTGCCTTAATCCATATATGGACTTCTTTAACCGACATTTCATGTGTTCCTTGCCTTTGACTACAAAACCTTCCGGTTGTGACATGTAGACATCCTCATGCAAGTCACCATTAAGAAAA
Source organism: Saposhnikovia divaricata (assembly GCA_036435485.1). Classification (NCBI taxonomy): domain Eukaryota; kingdom Viridiplantae; phylum Streptophyta; class Magnoliopsida; order Apiales; family Apiaceae; genus Saposhnikovia; species Saposhnikovia divaricata. Next base: position 212,621,481 of record CM071597.1, on the reverse strand, counting down.
GCGGTTTTAACATCCATTTTGTGTAACTCTAAATCATAATGAGCTACTAAAGCCATGATGATACGAAATGAGTCCTTACTCGAAACAGGGGAAAATGTATCATTATAATCAATTCCTTTTCTTTGTGTGAAGCCCTTTGCAACCAATCTAGCTTTATATCTTTCGATGTTCCCACTAGAATCAAGCTTAGTTTTGTAGACCCATTTGCAGCCTACAGCTTTGATCCCTTGTGGCAACTCAACTAGATCCCATACATCATTATCCTTAATGGATTTCAACTCATCCTCCATGGCTGCAAGCCATTGAGTTGAATGGTTACTAGCAATAGCTTCTTTATAAGAAATAGGATCAGGTCCCATGCCAAGATTAGACTCAATTTCATCTAAATACACAATATAATCATCTGAGATTGCTGATCGTCTTACTCTTTCTGACCTCCTAAGAGGTTCAGTAGTATTATTGTCATCTTGAGGTGGTTCTTGATGTACATTCTCATTTGCACCAATATTTTTATCATCATTTTCTGGTGCACTAATATTTGGAATGATAGGAATAGAGACATTCTCCTGAATCTCTTCCAGATTTATCTTTCGAGATGTACTCCCACTGACTTCAGCATCCTCAAAAAATACTGCATTTCTAGTCTCAACTATTCGAGTGGTGTGTGATGGACAATAAAACCTAAAACCTTTAGATCTTTCGGGGTAACCAATAAAATGACAAGTAATAGTCTTAGGGTCCAATTTCTTGATGTGTGGGTTATATACTTTCGCTTCAGCCAAACAACACCATACATGCATATATCCAAAACTAATTCCCTTTCAGTCCATATTTCATAAGGTGTTTTAGGCACAGACTTACTTGGGACCCGATTAAGGATATGCATAGCTGTTTTAAGGGCTTCAACCCACAAAAATTCTGGCAACGTACTGTGACATATCATGCTTCGAACCATATCCATAAGAGTTCGATTTCGTCTCTCAGCAACACCATTCTGTTGGGGTGTACCCGGCATTGTGTACTGAGGAACGATGCCACATTCTCGCAAAAATAAGGCAAAAGGTCCTGGATTCTGTCCAGATTCAGAGAATTTTCCATAATACTCTCCTCCTCTATCAGATCTAACAACCTTAATATCTAATTTAAGTTGTTTTTCAACTTCTACTTTATAAATTTTAAACATATCGAGTGCTTCAGATTTTTCATGCAAAAGATAAATGTAGCCATAACGTGAGTAGTCATCAATAAAAGTAATAAAATACTTATGACCACCTATGCCTGGAGTGTATGGTCCACTAATGTCAGTGTGGATTATCTCCAAACACTTAGTGCTACGAGTTGCACCCTTTTTGTTTGTTTTTACAAATTTTCCTTTAATACATTTAATACATGTGTCAAAATCTGAGAAATCTAATGGATGAAGAAGTCCTTCTTTAACAAGTCTTTCCATTAGACTTTTGGATATGTGACCAAGTCGTTCATGCCACAATTTTGAGGAATTCTCGTCATTTTTTTTTCTCTTTTTAGAACCAGTTTCAACTTCATTTTGCTCATTCATTGAAATTAAGGATTCACTAAAAGAAGCATTCAAACATAATCTGTAAAGGTTTCCCTCTAACAGCCCAGAGCCAATATACTCAGAATAAAGAAATAGAGAAAAACCTTTATTTTCAAATTTAAACGAATATCCATAAGCGTCTAACTTTGAAACAAAAATAAGGTTTCTAGTAATACTGGGAACATAAACAGTATCCACTAAATCCAAATTAAAACCACTTTCCAACATAAGTCGGAAAGTTCCTACAGCTTCAATTTGTACTTTCTCTCCATTTCCAACGAGTAAATATCGATCTCCTTTATTTAGCTTCTTCACGGAAAGGAATCCCTGCAATGAATTAGTTATATGCACAGTTGCACCAGTGTCTATCCACCATGTATTTAAAGGAGCTTCAGATGTAAAAGCTTCATAACAAACATAAATAGATGCATTACCTTTCTTATCTAACCACTCGCGAAATTTGGAACACTCTTTCCTTATATGTCCTTTAGCTCTGCAGAAGTTACATTTAGGACCTCCAAAGTTCTTTGTGCCAGAAGTCTGTCCCTTGTCTTTCGTGACAGCTGCATCAATTCCCTTTTTCTTTTGACTATTGCCATAATAAATGGAATGAGGTGGTGATAACGACGGTGTAAAGCAAGTGATGGTGTCTATGGTCGCCAAAAATGGAAAGGTCATAGGAGTGGATATGGGTGAAGGTTGAGATGTAAATTAGATTTGAATGTGTGGCCATCATTAGTTTTCGATTCTCATATCAGGAAATGATCTTATTTAACATCCTTTATATATATTATATGCCAACAAGGCCTTTCAAGCCTATTTAGTAATTTACTAATTTGCCCTTCTATCATATTAATATTAAAAAAAATTTTGTCATGAGAATTGAACCCATGACCTTATGTAAGGAAAGGATTATTATTTTCACATCTCCAACCACTACACCAAAGAAGTTTTTTGAACCTTTTTATAACTCATTAAATGCATACTCCAAGAACTCATTTGTTATAATGTTCAATATTTCTATTCATTCATATATTTTATAGTCAAACCTGAGCCAAATTGTTCATCGAAATCGGATTTTTAATATTTAAATTTTTTAAATATTATAAATATCTTTCAATGTAAATATTCAATATTTTATAAAATTATGTGTTTTATCAAGTTAAACCCGTGTCGAACATAAGTCGAACTGTTTATATTCAAACTTTTTTCACAATAGGTTAAATCGATTCGAGATTTCAAGCTTTATGAGTCCAGTTTCGAGATTAAAATTAAAGGACCAATTGAACTTGAGCTCGAGTTCAAGCTCGACGAAACTTTTTAGCCGAGTTTGAGCTCGAGTGTGGCAATGTTCGACTCGACTCGATTACACCCCACTATCATTGCTATTGGGCAAAATATATTGATAAACTAGAAAAAAAAATAATTTAAGGAAAACAAAACAAAAATTATTGTAGATGAGATTTGTACTTTATATTATATATTAGATAAACATTTAGATAAAACACATAGTTGGGTCAAAAATATTTATTAAAAAATAGATTATAGATACTCTTTTAAAAATAATAGATTTAAAATGTCTAACTGTATTACTGAAATATGATACTTAGTAGATAATATATCACACTGTACATGAATACAAACCAAAATTTTAGCTAATTTTAATATAAATTACAAGAATATTAAATCACTATCACATGACCACTTCCACGCCACCACTACCACGACCACGATATGCACTACTACCAAAATTACCAGAATTTTATCTATAACACTAACAACATGAACACCACCACTTACACCACCAAAATCACCAATATCAAAGCAAAAACACTAGGAATTCAACTAAAGTTACCAAAACTTAAACGTAAATCACTAAAAAATTTAAACGCAAATTACAAGAATATTCCATATTTAGAATTGTCTAAGTATTCGAAGCTGTTGGTAATGGTGTTGACGGTAGTAAATTGAGTAAAAATGTCATCGATCGACGTTACAAACTTAGATCTATTGAGAGAGGGATGAATGAATTAGTGGAGGTGTGGTCAGGAATGTGATTGGAATTCGTGTTCTTCAGTTACTTTCGGAGTGGTGGTCGATTTGGTGACCACAAAAGATCGCAAAGTGATGATGGTATATACACACATTCCCCCTCTCTCACCCATTCACACACATTATACATATGTGTATGTATATCATGAACGATGATGACAAATAGAATGAGGTGGTCATGATAACGGCGGTGTAAAGCAAGTGATGGTGTCTAAGGTCGCCGAAAATGGAAGGGGCATAGGAGTGGATGTTGGTGAAGGTTAAGATGTAAATTAGATTTGAATGTGTGGTTATGATTAGTTTTTGATTCTCATATCTATAAAAATCTTATTTAGCACTTATCTATATATAAACACGTGAGTCTACAGGCTCATGATTAGATTTTTAAATTACATAGTGTTTAATCATTCCAAGTTATGTTTTTTAAATTGTTAGATGTGATTGTATTGTTATCATCATATATGAATTTTAGGTATGAAATTTGAGTTATTACAAGTATCCATAAAAAATACCATGATGTATAGTGTTTCAAAAATTAGAAATCGTCTATTTAGAAAAATCAAAACAACAACATTTTATGAATTCAAATGGTGCCCGTGCTTTGCACGGGTTTTCATCCTAGTTTGTTTATATATATAAACAAATGAGTCTACTGACTTATGATTAGATTTTTAAATTACGTATTGTTTAATCATTTCAAGTTTTGTTTTTTAAATTGTTAGACGTGATTGTATTGTTATGATCATATATGAAATTCAGGTAAGAAATTTGAGTTATTACTAGTGTTCATAAAAAATACCACACAATGACGTATAGTGTTTTAAAAATTAGAAATTGTCTATTATAAAAAATCAAAACAACAATATTTTATGAATTTAAATGGTGTCCGTGCTTTACATGGGCTATCATGCTAATTATAATTAATATTTCAATAAATCATTTTTTTACCAAGTGTTCCAATTAATCCTAGTACTCGTTATAATTGGTAGGTTTGAATCAAATCGATTTACTTGACAATCTATACAAAACTAGATTTTAGACGAATAATTTAGAAAAAGTAACGTGACATAGTCTGTCCTCGACGAACTAAGTTACTGTAAACCTGTTAAATTTTGATTTTCCTAAATGTATATCTTTCTTTGCAAATTCAATATCTCTATTGAGGCATATCTGGGACTGGCATATTAGCATTTTCTTAAACTAAAGATAACAAACGTTGTCCTGGCCTATAGAAAGAGCTATCTAGCACATTTGGTCAGCACTTCGACATGAACTACTCTATAAAAGAAGTAACGGATGATAATTATATGCCATGCGCCATCTTCATTGCGTCTAAGGACTCTTTGGAGGTTGGAGAACCGGGATGCAATCAACTCCTTGGTAAAGCCATCTTCGTCTAATTTACTAACTCCACATCCTACTACTCTGGAGGATAACCCAACTGAGGGGGAGAAGTTGGAAGATCAAGAAAAATCTACTAGACGTAAGGGCAAAGAAAAGGTTGGAAAAGCTAATGGGAGTATTAGTGCTATGTGGAAAGAAAGCAAGGCAAACTTGAAGATATGTTCAGTCTAGAGGAACAATTTGTCTTGTACTTGTTCAAATTTTAGAAATCTGGAAAATGTATATATATGATCGAGAATGCACTTTAATACTATTTATCTTTGTATTTTATTTTATTGTATGAGTTGAGTTATCCTCTAAGAATTTGCTTGTTAAACCCTAACAATTAAATAGGGGGAGATTGTAAAGCATAATGTAATGTAATATGTAATAGAGACATATATAACTCAACTAGGATAAAAGATAAATAATATTAACTCTATACAGGGATCGTGAAATTTGAAGAACATGCATCAACAAGGATCATGTTGAATTATTGATCACAATAACAACTGGCTTAGGAGTTTCGGGTGTTTGAAACCGGAGATTCTTGGCAAGAGAATTTAAAACAGAGGTGAACATGGGGTTTTGGGGAGTAAAAACAATGGATTTGACGTCCGCATCTGATACTTTATTTTTCTCTAGGCATTGGATGAAGGCGCTTGGGTCTGGTGGTGGTGCAGCTGAGACTGTACTGAGTGCAATTAGAAGAAGATAAACAAGAAACAATAATGAATGTGAATCCTCTGTTTTCATCTTTTCTTCTGGAATAATTTTGTACAAGACAATATTTGAATAAAAGCAAGTTACAATTTTTATGTGTAATTTAATCTAGTTAAATATTTAATATTTAAGCTAGTTAATATTAAATAGAAGAAAGGTAATTTAATCTTAATATCAACAAAAATGTCTATAATCGAGAATCTGACCCACATAAACACTAAAAGAGTAAAATGCACACATTTCGTTTCAGAATGTTCGTTATGTTTCTTTTTGCAGAGATGTGCACATGTGTATTTAGATGATAGACTCGCTGCCTAACCATGCAATTAATTTCTTTTTTACATGTCTTAAAAATATTGATCGCATTTTTTTAGTAAAATAAGTGTCATGTATTATATTTTTCTAAATATGTAAATAATTAAAATTATAATTTTTATTTAATTATTAAATACGTACTTTTTGATTAATGATTATTATAAAAATGGAACAAAGAGAGTAAAATATAAACTTGATTAGATCTATGCAGTATGCACTCGTTCAATTTGTTTTTTCAAAATAAAAAAATTGTCATCATGCCGCCTCACTTCGTTATTTTAGCACAAACTAGCTACAATACCCGTGCAAGGCACGGGATTACTTTAGTTTACGATAAGAGTTTTTATTTAATTTTTTTCATTGTGCATTGATGTTAATGTTCGATGTTTGTATTGTGACGATAAAAATCATTTTAGGTATACATAAATTTTTTGAAATATGTACCTAAAGAGGCCGATATTTTGTGTCTATCTTTTTATTGTTGTTTTTGGATGTTGATGCCTTTCTTGCGATTAGAGTTAGAAAAATAATTGACGAATGTACTTTCAACATTTTTCATAAGTTTATTAGGATGATCATCTCTTAATCTATTGAACTGTTATATTTGCATTCAATTATATATTATGAAATTATATGAATGTGACTTTTGATTTAATACTACTACTAAGTATTATTGAAGCTTCAATAATTCGTTTATGGATTTATAAAATATGAATTAAATTAAAATAAGGTTATTGTTATAGATGTTAAAGGTTCAGTTCTCACTTATGTGACGCAATTTTAATATATTGTAGCTTTTAATTTCAGAGGATGCTATGGTAAATCATAACAAATTGAGAAATATAATGGTAAAGTTTGATTGATTAAAATGTGACATGTCGCCCTTTCATATTTTATCATTTCATATCCACTAGTTTTAGTAACCAACTCTCCAAAATTGTAATTCACATCACATGTATCGATTAAGTATTCGAATCTCCCAAAAAAAATTCGGGAGAAAGCGATGCGCCGGTCAGTTAGGACGGTAGTTTGAAAATATTGTAAAAAATATATTTTCTAAGAAGACAAGCAATAATAAAAAAAAGATCATTCAGAATTTAAATGAGTACTAAGATTTTGTTATCACATTTCTAATCCGGATATTATAAATTATAAAATTATACAATATCTTTAATAATTTTTACATTTCTATTGGTGCTTTCATAAACAATTAGAATAATGATGACTTTTTTTCCCGCAAAATATCCTTCAAATATTAGTAGACATAGAGATTTTTGTATATATACAAATAATAATATGTAAAATTATAAAACAAATATTGATTAAAAAACACATGATTGATAGGTAAATAATATAAGACATAATATAGGACACTCTGATACTGGTGAATGTATCTAATGAATCATAAAATTTAATCAAATATACATGTAGCTGAATGGTCATAATGGTGAATTTGAATTCAAGATTAGTAGATTCCTTATGTCAAAGGTTCGATCGTCATCTATATAATAATATTTTTTTTTACTTAACTTGACATTTAGGGGCATTTTTGTAAAATTAATTGGATTAAAATGTGACATGTTGTGGTATGCATTTAAGTGTTTAGATTATTACGTGTTCATTAACCATTTTTTTAAAAAAAACATGCATTTAAATTTAATAAATTTATTATAATTATCTATGTATTGCAAATACTAATTATTAATATTATTTTATTAAGTCGAATAATTCCGAAATATCTAAGTTCACTAAATATCATATATCACTCATTTATACTAAACTATAACAAAATAAAATATAAATGTAAAATGAAGAAAAATGATTAAAATATCTTAGAAATCAAAATACCAAATATTCTTCATTCATCACCCAACATACATAGCATATTTATGACTTACAACACATGTGATTTGTTAGCCTAATGGTAAGGTGGTGTGCAAATGAATGGAAAGACCTAGGTTTGATTCTCATTAGCAACAACTTTTTAAAATTTTTTTAATCCATTTCCAAATGGATTAAAATGTGACATGTTGTGATATTATATATATAGTAGATTTTGTTGACTTAGCTGAGAAATCAGTTGAGTGCTCATATTCGGATTCATTTCCGATTCAATTTTTGGTTACACAATCAATAACTCTGTTCCAAGTAAAATTAATTGGTACAAACTCAATTAAAATAGGTTTTTTTAGCAAAAAAAAGGTTTTTTTTTATAATTTTCTAATAAAAAAATTAGCTCGAATGATAGAAATTTGTTTTTCATAATTTCAATATTCAATTCAATTCTCGCTCATCCAGAATTTGTTAAAACATATATAGTTATTTGTGAGTTATAAGAGAATTTTCAACGATGTTATGTAAGAGAATTTTCAACGATGTTATGTATATTGATTACTTAAAATGATGATTATATAAAATTTATTAAAATTAGGTGAAAAAGTCGCGTTTCACGATGGCATTATAAATTTTTTTTTTTTTAAAAACATTGTATGCACATTTATTTTATATTATATTATTGATATTAAATTTTATCAATTAACTGTTTCCTTTGATGATCCGTTCTCTCATGTAAGAGGATTATCTTAATGAGGCGCAATCTCATTAGACATGATTCTCCCCAACTTTTACATATACTATCAAGACTTACGTAATAATTTTTATGGATTTTTTCATAAATAGGTATGGCCAAAAACTCTTTTATAAAAAAATACCAAAATATTTGTAAAAATACGAAGGTTGTATATGCAACTGGATGCAGCCACATGCAACTGAATGCAACCAATGCAACTGAATTCAATCTGCATAGCCAAATAATGCAAATTCAACTTCTTTGTATATAAGGGTGGCGCAATCACATATGAAAATTCAATTTTCAATTACGTATAAAATTAGTTGCATGCAACCACATATGCAATTGGACGCAACCACATGCAACTGAATGTAACCGATGCAACTGAATACAACCTGTAGCGCAACCAAAAATGCAAATTCAATTTCCTTGTATATAAGGGTGGCGAAGCCACATATGAAAATTCAATTTTCAATTACGTATAAAGTTAGTTGCATACAATCACATATGCAACTGGATGCAACCACATGTAATCAAATGCAACCAACCACATATGCAACGCAACTGTATGCAACTGAATGCAACCTCCGTATTTTTTCAAATATTTTCAGAAGATGGTAAAATTGCAAAAAAAACTTTAAAAAGGTATTATTTTTGGTAAATTACCTAATTTTTATTCATATAAATTGAAACCTAAAAATAAAATAAAATTGATATCATCAATATTAAATTCCAATAATTAATATAATCTTTTCTAATGGGCCGTCTTCTATCAAAGATGTCACTTCACTAGTCGTCCTCGTATTCTACTTCCAAAAAAACTTTAATTATACTAGCTTATAACCCATCCAACGCACTGTTCCTTTTTTAGTATCTATAAATATATAAATATAAATATAAATATATATATATATATAAATATTTTTATGCTATTAATTTAAATATTAAATTATTGTTAAAAAATTAATATATATATATATATATATATATATATATATATATATATATATAAGATTTTACACGTTCAATTTAATATTTGTTCTCTATCTTTAATTCTAAAAATTTGATTTAGAATTTTATAATTTTATAATTTGAAATAATATTATTTTAAATATTTATATATCCATTATATATATTATAGGTCAACAAGCCCTTTCAAGTTTATTTAGTAATTTACTAATTTGTCCTTCCATCATATTAATATTAAAAAAATGTTTGTCAAGAGAATTGAACCTATGACCTCTATATTAAGTATGAATTATATCCACATCTCCAACCACTATACCAAAGCAAATTTTAGAAACATTTTTACAACTCATTAACTACATGCACCAAGAACTCATTTATTACAATGTTCAAAATATTTATTTATTCATAAATTTTATAATCAAACCCGAGCCGGATTGTTCATATTCAAACTTTTTTGGAAATAGGTTCAATTCAAACTTTCAAGTTATATACTAGATCTCGGCTAATAAAATTTTCGAATTCAGTTTGATAGTATTCGAGTTAAATTCGAGTTTTAGCTATTCAAGTACTTTACCAAGCAAAGTTCAAGTCCGAGGTTCGCGAGACTATCGAACTCTTAATATTTAATTTTTTTTTAATATTATTAATATATTTTTATGTAAATATTCAAATTTTTTTATAATTCATATATTTTATCGAGTTGAACCGTTTACATTCAATTTTTTTTTTTTTAAAAATAGGTTAAACTGATTTGAAATTTCAAGCTTTATGAGTCAAGTTTCGAGGTTAAAATTAAAGGACCAATTGAGCTCGAGTTCAAGCTTGACAAAACTTTTTTTTCCAAGTTTGAGCTGGAGTGTGGCAGTGTTCGACTCGAATCGATTACACCCCACTCTCATTACTATTGAGTAAATATTTTGATAGACTAAATAAAGATAATTTAAGGTAAGCAAAACAAAAATTAAATGAGTTTTGAACTTCACATTAATTATTATTTAAATATTTAGATAAAACACATAGTTAGGTCAAAATATTAATTAAAAATTAAATTATAGATACTCTTTTAAAAATAATAGATTTAAAACGTTTAACTGTATTATTAATATAGGATACTTAGTAGATAATATATCACAATGTACATGATTACAAACCAAAATTTTAGCTAATTTTAATATAAATTACAAAAATATTAAATTAGTGTCACATGACCACTACCACGCCACCACCACCACATCCATGACATGCACCACTACCAAAATTACCAGAATTTTGTCTGTAATAACATGAACACCACCACTTACACTACCAAAATCACCAATATCAAAGCAAATCACTAAGAATTCAACTAAAGTTACAAAAACTTTAACGTAAATCACTAAAAAATTTGAACGCAAATTACAAGAATATTCCGGAATTAGAATTGTGTAAATGTTCGAAACTGTTGGTAATGGTATTAACGATAGTAAAGTGAGTAAAAATGTCATCGATCGATGTTACAAACTTAGATCTATTGAGAGATGGATGAATGAATTAGTGGAGGTGTGATCAGGAATGTGACTGGAATTCGTGACAAACATGTTCATCAGTTACTTTCGGAGTGGTGGTCGATTTGGTGGACAATAAAAGATCGCAGAGTGAGATGAGGGTTTATACATACACTCCCTCTCTCTCACCCACTCACACACATTATACATATGGGTGTATATCATGAACGATGATGATAAATAGAATGAGGTGGTGATAACGACGGTGTAAAGCAAGTGATGGTGTCTAAGATCGCCAAAAATGGAAAGGTCATAGGAGTGGATGTGGGTGAAGGTTGAGATGTAAATTAGATTTGAATGTGTGGCCATCATTAGTTTTCGATTCTCATATCAGGAAATGATCTTATTTAACATTTGTCTATATATATAAACAAATGAGTCTACTGACTTATGATTAGATTTTTAAATTACGTATTTTTTTAATCATTCCAAGTTATGTTTTTTAAATTGTTTGACGTGATTGTATTGTTATGATCATATATGAAATTCAGGTAAGAAATTTGAGTTATTACTAGTGTTCATAAAAAATACCACACAATGACGTATAGTGTTTTAAAAAATTAGAAATTGTCTATTTAAAAAAATCAAAACAACAATATTTTATGAATTTAAATGGTGTCCGTGCTTTACATGGGCTATCATGCTAATTATAATTAATATTTCAATATATCATTTTTTTTACCAAGTGTTCCAATTAATCCGAGTACTAGTTATACTTGGTAGGTTTGAATCAAATCGATTTACTTGACAATCTATACAAAACTAGATTTTAGACGAATAATTTAGAAAAAGTAACGTGACATAGTCTGTCCTCGACGGACTAAGTGACTGTAAACCCGTTAAATTTTGATTTTCCTAAATGTATATCTTTCTTTGCAAATTCAATATCTCTGTTGAGGCATATTTGGGACTGGCATATTAGCATTTGCTTAAACTAAAGATAACAAACGTTGTCCTGGCCTATAGAAAGAGCTATCTAGCACATTTGGTCAGCACTTCGACATGAACTACTCTATAAAAGAAGTAACGGATGATAATTATATGCCATGCGACATCTTCATTGCGTCTAAGGACTCTTTGGAGGTTGCAGAACCGGGATGCTTTGCTCGTTTCTGAAAAAGTTTTCAGGATCAACTGCAGTTTTGATTTTAACAAGTCTATCGAAATTAGGCCCGAAATACTGCATCCCGTAGATTTTACCCTGATCAAAACTTTTAACACCATTATCTGTGGTACCAATGTCTATATCTCGATAGCAAAGAAATGCACCTCTTGGATTCTTGGAGACATAAGGTGTCATAAATTCATGTAAACTTCTAATGTTACTCATATACTTATTATCTGCGGCAGGCCCAGTTTCACTCCAACTAGTGGAATACTGAATTTTGTAAAGGTTCCCTGCTCGGTGAGGCATTGGCGTATCAGCAGGCAGAACTTCATTCATTTTTCCTCCATATGAATTGAAAACAAATCCAACAGTCCCCAATTCAATCATTTTTTTCCAAATTGCTTCCAACCCTTCTTTAGGAATAGGAGTTTGAACATAATCTGACTTCCTCTTCCCATAAGTCACCGATGAGTTTCGTACAAGCAATTGTTCAGGGGCAGTGTTATTTTCAAAATTCGCCCACCAGAGCTTAGATTTGATCCATGTTGATTGCATGCAATCTGTATTCTTGAATCCCACTTGAGGAAGTTCTTGATTCATAACTCCAACAAGCCTGTTACAATCACCAAGAAACTCACCAAGCAGTGTTACTCTAACAGTTTTATCACCTGGTTGCAAAAGCAACCGAATAAATAAATCTGGATCCATCTTGTTTACTGCAAGTTGATACTGATAAACGATATCAGTTCCATTTTCAGCCAATGTTTTCATTATCTTAAAAGTTGTCACAGCTTCAGGTACTTTCACTAAATGTATAGTGTAGGACAAAATTACACCAAAACTTCCACCACCTCCGCCTCTAATAGCCCAAAAAAGATCCTCCCCCATTCCCTTCCTATCCAAGATTTCACCTTTCGCATTAACAATTCTAGCGTCGATTACATTATCAACTGTTAGTCCATATTTTCGTATCAACGTTCCATATCCACCGCAACTTATGTGTCCCCCTGCTCCTACAGTTGGACAAACACCAGCTGGAAAAGCATGGATTTTACTCTTGTTCCAAATGTTGTAATAAACTTCACCTAAAGTGGCTCCGGCTTGAACAACAGCAGTCTCAGTTTCAGGAAAAACATCAATTCTTTTCATATTAAACATGTCAAGAATCAAGAAGGTCTCGTTAGACGTGTACGACCTTCCATCATAATCATGGCCACCACTACGAGCTTTTAGTTGAATTTTCATTTCCTTGGCACAGGCTATCGTGCTTTGAACATGCGAATCAATTTTAGGGGTCACAATAACAACTGGCTTAGGAGTTTCGGGTGTTTGAAACCGGAGATTCTTGGCAAGAGAATTTAAAACAGAGGTGAACATGGGGTTTTGGGGAGTAAAAACAGTGGATTTGACGTCCGCATATGATACTTTATTTTTGGCTAGGCATTGGATGAAGGCGTTTGGGTCTGGTGGTGGTGCAGATGAGACACAACTGAGTGCAATAAGAAGAAGATAAACAAGAAACAATAATGAATGTGAATCCTCTGTTTTCATCTTTCCTGAGTTTTTTTCTGCAATAGTTTTGTACAAGACAACATTTGAATAAAAGCAAGTTACAATTTCCTGTATTTAAAATGCTAGAAATCTCGAGTTCCTAAGGGCCAAGAAATCCATTGGACAGAATCACACATAAAAGTAATGGAGTGAAAAAACTCCGATTGCTTTGTTTAAAGTTTGAAAAAGTCTGCAACTTTTTATTGTTCTAATGTACTAAAATAGTTTGATTATTCGTGGCAAAAAAAAAAAAAGTTTGATTATTTTGTTTAAACATGTTCATCAGTTACTTTCGGAGTGGTGGTCGATTTGGTGGACAATAAAAGATCGCAGAGTGAGATGAAGGTTTATACATACATTCCCTCTCTCTCACTCACTCACACACATTATACATATGGGTGTATATCATGAACGATGATGATCTTATTTAACATTTGTCTATATATATAAACAAATGAGTCTACTGACTTATGATTAGATTTTTAAATTACGTATTGTTGAATCATTCCAAGTTATGTTTTTTAAATTGTTAGACGTGATTGTATTGTTATGATCATATATGAAATTCAGGTAAGAAATTTGAGTTATTACTAGTGTTCATAAAAAATACCACACAATGACGTATAGTGTTTTAAAAATTAGAAATTGTCTATTTAAAAAAATCAAAACAACAATATTTTATGAATTTAAATGGTGTCCTTTTACCAAGTGTTCCAATTAATCCGAGTACTCGTTATAATTGGTAGGTTTGAATCAAATCGATTTACTTGACAATCTATACAAAACTAGATTTTAGACGAATAATTTAGAAAAAGTAACGTGACATAGTCTGTCCTCGACGGACTAAGTTACTGTAAACCTGTTAAATTTTGATTTTCCTAAATGTATATCTTTGTTTGCAAATTCAATGTCTCTATTGAGGCATATCTGGGACTGGCATATTAGCATTTGCTTAAACTAAAGATAACAAACGTTGTCCTGGCCTATAGAAAGAGCTATCTAGCACATTTGGTCAGCACTTCGACATGAACTACTCTATGAAAGAAGTAACGGATGATAATTATATGCCATGCGACATCTTCATTGCGTCTAAGGACTCTTTGGAGGTTGCAGAACCGGGATGCAATCAACTCCTTGGTAAAGCCATCTTCGTCAAATTTACCAACTCTACATCCTACTACTCTGGAGGATAACCCAACTGAGAGGGAGAAGTTGGATGATCAAGAAAAATCTACTAAGCGTAAGGGCAAAGACAAGGTTGGAAAAGCTAATGGGAGTATTAGTGCTATGTGGAAAGAAAGCAAGGCAAACTTGAAGATATGTTCAGTCTAGAGGAACAATTTGTCTTGTACTTGTTCAAATTTTAGAAATCTGGAAAATGTATATATATGATCGAGAATGCACTTTAATACTATTTATCTTTGTATTTTATTTTATTGTATGAGTTGAGTTATCCTCTAAGAATTTGCTTGTTAAACCCTAACAATTAAATAGGGGGAGATTGTAAAGCATAATGTAATGTAATATGTAATAGAGATATATATAACTCAACTAGGATAAAAGATAAATAATATTAACTCTATACAGGGATCGTGAAATTTGAAGAACATGCATCAACAAGGATCATGTTGAATTATTGATCACAATAACAACTGGCTTAGGAGTTTCGGGTGTTTGAAACCGGAGATTCTTGGCAAGAGAATTTAAAACAGAGGTGAACATGGGGTTTTGGGGAGTAAAAACAATGGATTTGACGTCCGCATCTGATACTTTATTTTTCTCTAGGCATTGGATGAAGGCGTTTGGGTCTGTGGTGGTGCAGCTGAGACTGTACTGAGTGCAATAAGAAGAAGATAAACAAGAAACAATAATGAATGTGAATCCTCTGTTGTCATATTTCCTGAGTTTTCTTCTGGAATAATTTTGTGCAAGACAATATTTGAATAAAAGCAAGTTACAATTATTATGTGTAATTTAATTAGTTAAATATTTAATATTTAAGCTAGTTAATATTAAATAGAAGAAAGGTAATTTAATCTTAATATCAACAAAAATGTCTATAATCGAGAATCTGACCCACATAAACACTAAGAGTAAAATGCACACATTTCGTTTCAGAATGTTCGTTATGTTTCTTTTTGCAGAGATGTGCACACGTGTATTTAGATGATAGACTCGCTGCCTAACCATGCAATTAATTTCTTTTTTACATGTCTTAAAAATATTGATCGCATTTTTTTAGTAAAATAAGTGTTATGTATTATATTTTTCTAAATATGTAAACAATTAATATTATAATTTTTATTTAATTATTAAATACGTACTTTTTGATTAATGAATAATATAAAAATGGAACAAAGAGACTAAAATATAAACTTGATTAGATCTATGTAGTATGCACTCGTTCAATTTGTTTTTTCAAAATAAAAAAATTGTCATCATGCCGCCTGACTTCGTTATTTTAGCACAAATTTTGTTGACTTAGCTGAGAAATCGGTTGAGTGCTCATATTCGGATTCATTTCCGATTCAATTTTTGGTTACACCATCAATAACTCTGTTCCAAGTAAAATTAATTGGTACAAACTCAATTAAAATAGGTTTTTTTAGCAAAAAAATGTTTTTTTTTATAATTTTCTAATAAAAAAATTAGCGCGAATGATAAAAATTTGTTTTTCATAATTTCAATATTCAATTCAATTCTCGCTCATCCAGAATTTGTTAAAACATATATAGTTATTTGTGAGTTATAAGAGAATTTTCAACGATGTTATGTAAGAGAATTTTCAACGATGTTATGTATATTGATTACTTAAAATGATGATTATATAAAATTTATTAAAATTAGGTGAAAAAGTCGCGTTTCACGATGGCATTATAATTTTTTTTAAAAAACATTGTATGTACATTTATTTTATATTATATTATTGATATGAAATTTTACCAATTAACTGTTTCCTTTGATGATCCGTTCTCTCATGTAAGAGGATTATCTTAATGAGGCGCAATCTCATTAGACATGATTCTCCCCAACTTTTACATATACTATCAATACTTACGTAATAATTTTTATGGATTTTTTCATAAATATGTATGGCCAAAAACTCTTTTACAAAAAAATACCAAAATATTTGTAAAAATACGAAGGTTGTATATGCAACTGGATGCAACCACATGCAACTGAATGCAACCAATGCAACTGAATTCAATCTGCATAGCCAAAAAATGCAAATTCAACTTCCTTGTATATAAGGGTGGCGCAATCACATATGAAAATTCAATTTTCAATTACGTATAAAGTTAGTTGCATGCAACCACATATGCAATTGGACGCAACCACATGCAACTGAACGCAATCGATGCAACTGAATACAACCTGCAGCGCAACCAAAAAATGCAAATTCAATTTCCTTGTATATAAGGGTGGCGCATCCACATATGAAAATTCAATTTTCAATTTTCAATTACGTATAAAGTTAGTTGCATACAATCACATATGCAACTGGATGCAACCACATGTAATCAAATGCAACTGATAAGTGGATTTATATCCACTTGGAGCGTTCCATATCGGCTTAAATTGATTGTCTTGGGCTCAAGTTTGTTGTAATTTTGATGTGTTTTGCTTAGTTGTGCAGATTTACGAGAATGTTGATTAAGGTGGATGCTTCTATCGTTTTTGGAGAATTAATTGATTGAAATTCGGATTTCTGAGACAGTTGCGCAGTCTACACTGTTTTGGACATATCTGGAGTTCTAGAAGTCCGTTTTCAGCGATCTTACTGCCCACGCGAAGCTTGGGAGATTTTCTACAATATGGGACAGGTGTTTCACGGGCAGGTTGCGCGTGGTTGGCGTAGGCTGCGCGACAAACAGGCTGCTGGGCGCAGGTTGCGCGCGAAAAATCTTGAAAATTATTGTTTTGGCCATATCTTGAGTTGTAGAAGTCCGTTTGAGGCCCGTAAGCAGTCCACGCGAAGATAACGAGATTTTCTATCATTCTAAGGTGGTCCAGAGGTCCAATTATGATTGGAACGTTCCAGAAATACTTAAGAAAAGTCAGCTACAAATTTTCCTTAAAAACAGAATCAGTTTAGGAAACGTATTATGTGCCGAGCTGCAGAAATTCAACTTTGACAAGGAAATTGCTATAATTCCTACTTCTAATAAGTATGGTAATTGTTCTGGGCGGCTAGAACATTCCGGAATCAGATCTATACATTTTATTTGCAATTCTATTCTCATTCAAGAACGGAAATTGCCAATCTTCTATTCCAACTCTGAAACGGCAATTGCTTGGTGGGCAAGACTTCTAGAGCCTATATAAACACATCCAACCCTTGTAATTTGTATCATTAGGAGAGAACCATTACATATCAATTGCTTAGTTTTATTTGTATCTTTTCATACTTTGTTTTTATCATGGTTTCATTAGATCCCATGATGACGAGAGGTTCGATTGTGAACTAATCGTTGTCATGGGATTCTAACGGATTTATTTATGGAGCTTTAGTATCTTGATTGCTTTAAAGATCTGTGTGTGATGTATATCTGATATCCTCGTATGGTTGTGTTTCATGTATTTAGATGCGTAGCTAACATCTAATTTGTTAATCTCTTGTGAAGCGAGAGTGGATCTTGAGATTTAGAACTTGCCATGCTAGCATAGGATAGGTTGATGTTTTAACATCATGATTTGTGGCGTAAATAAAAATACTTATATTGCCCTGTGTGATCTTAATGGATAACTTGTTCTTCAACCGTTATGTTTTCAAATTCTATAGATATATAGGGTCTAAGCATAATTGGTGTCTATTCATCTTCTATCTCTTTTGTGGATGTATGTTTAGTTTGGTATTCGTATACTGAGAAGTAGCGTATACTTGTTTCGTGTTGTCCGATCAGATATCATAACCATTGCATACAGTGATTAAAGGCGTCAGATCTAAGCGAAGTATTTAATGAAGTTAGGATCCCATGTTACTCTTGTAGACGTAATTCAATTTCAATTCTTGTTAGTTAGTTAATTCTTAGTTGTTAATTTACTTTCTAGTTAATTTAGTTAATTAAACCCAATTTGTTATTTGTCTTAGCAGTGAGTAATAACCATACATTGTTGCATAGGTACAAAACTGAATTAAAACCATAACCAGATCTCTGTGGGAACGAACTCGACTTATTCATATATTACTTGTGACCACGTACGCTTGCGTGATTTAGTGCAAACAGCAACCAACCACATATGCAACGCAACTGTATGCAACTGAATGCAACCTCTTTGCAAATATTTTCAGAAGATGGTAAAATCGTAAAAAAAACTTAAAAAAAGTATTATTTTTGGTAAATTACCTGATTTTTATTCATATAAATTGAAACCTAAAAATAAAATAAAATTGATTTCATCAATATTAAATTCCAATAATTAATACAATCTTTTCTAATGGGCCGTCTTCTATCAAAGATGTCACTTCACTGGTCGTCCTCGTATTCTACTTCCAAAAAAACTTTAATTATACTAGCTTATAACCCATGCAATGCACTGCTCCTTTTTTAGTATCTATAAATATATATATATATATATATATATATATATATATATATATATATATATATATTTATTGTAACACCCCTAGATCCGGGGTCAACGATCCAGGTTGTTACTCCAATCTAGATTCCAATTTTATCAATTACCATCCCTGATTATTAACCATTTACTAATTTATATTCCACGTTGGCAGTGACCCCTAAATAAATAATATCCATCACAGGTTATAAGCTCAGAGCGAAAGCAGGACATTACTTAAGGTACTGCGTACAGACCAAAGTTAAAAGTTATTACAAACCAAATGTTTCGTCTTAGAAAAGGTTGATAATCCATCAAAAACTACTACCTGAGGTGATAGTGAGAGCAGGATAGTATTCTGGTTTCCAAAAGTTTACACAAGTCATACTTGTACAAAAACCTAACCAGTCTAAGTTGGCAACATATCCTACTAAGTCTTCTCACCTGATGCAGGGGCATCCGGGGTCCGAACAACCTACGGAACATCTGCGCGTTTCCCACGCGCTTCCTGACGGTATGGTGTGTCCTTGCCATGACTACCTGTTGTTGTTGGTGATATATATATAGGAAACAAGTGTGAGCATAAGCTCAGCAAAATAATAATAATAATAATAATAATAATAATAATAATAATAATAATAATAATAATAATAATAATAATAATAATAATAATAGTACTGTAAAAATTGTCTTTCGTTTGAAAACATGAGTAATATCATATAAACTTTATCTTTCAACCATAGTAACTTTCCCTGAGTTATTTTTAAAACAAATGGTTCGGATTTCCAAAATGTTGCACGATGAGTTCAACACTGACTACACTATCGGTACTGGTGCACCTGGGCCCTCAGTACATTGTAGCAGCACAATTCCAATTGGAAAGATGGGACTATACCGGATAACCACGGTACAAGGTGATCAGCCTCTGTACCGCAAAATAATTACACTTCGCTACTAGTAGACGGGTGACGTACCTACTATAGGCCGTGGCCCGACCATCTATGGGTCTTATAATTGACTTGCCTACTGGCAAGTTTCTTCATCCAGTACATATACCTTGATGGACAGGCCACCTGCCAGCTCTTACACTTCGGTATATGCACTTCCAGGATGGGCCTGCAACCCACGAGTCGCTTCCCATCCAAAATAACATCCAGTCCTGGAGCCATTAACTAACTTTGATACCTTTTTAAAACTCCAACACTTCCGAAAGAAAACATGGAAGTATGTTCATCCCACAAGTTGACCTCTGTCAACTGATTTTCTCTACTCAGGGAATTCTTTTTAAATCAACTAGGGAGTTGTTCGGAGTTTTCTTAAGAATTTCTAAAACCTGACTCCCCTTAATAAGGCAGAGTCACCTCTTCAGTTGTAGCGAAGGGAGAAAATATTTTTAGTAGCTCCCAAAGCCTTGGGTTCTCAAGTTTTGATAAGTTCGTGAGCCGTTGTGGTGGTATTTGCGAGGTATGGGTAATTGTAAAAATATTTGAGAACCCCTGATATTTTTCTAAAGGTCAGAAAATATTTAAAATAATTTTTAAATAATTTTTAACATTTTTAAATAAGTAATAAATAATTAATAATTAAATAAATAATTAATCATTAATTAAATAATTAAATAAATTAACTTTAAATGAATATTTTAAAAAAAATATTCATTCTTAATAAATAAATATTCCTAAGTAATGTTTATTTAAGAATAAAATAATTCCGATATTCATAGATTTTTAAATCATCAGAACATAAGCGTTTCTTGAAAATATACGCCTTCAGGGTTACCGGGTTTTGAAAAATACTCCGACTCCCAATTTATAACGAAAGTACTTACGCTCTAGCCGAGCCTTAACATCACTATACATGTACGCATAAGAAAATTCACAAGTACTTTCAGAATCAAGCATGCATGTATAAGCTTCTTCGCAAAACAGAAATATTTAAGACAGTACATGCATTTATATCACAACAACAACAGTTTTAAAGCATACTTAAAGTTTGGTATAGAAAACTTGCATAGGCAGAATCAAAATATAATATTTTGAAAACAAAACTTAGGGTTGGAAAACTTGCCTGACGGGGTCTGTAAAGTGGCCGCGTACGTGCTAGGGTGACGATCTATAAATAACAGGGAAACACTAGGGTTAGTTTCGTATTCGAACCATTTAACCTACGTTCTTATAACAAATCTAAATTCCTTAAGGACACTTAGTGTTCGTATTGTACTTATACGTTTATGGAGACGTCCCTTGACCGAATTAAAATTACAAATTTTATTCGGGTCGAGTTTCGAGTACGTTTGATTTTATCCGCTCGTCCCCTAAAAGCATTTATCATTCGCGCAACTCTTATACGAACATTTTTATAAAATTGTAAAATTCGACTTTTGCCTCAATTCGTTTTGGACAGATTTCTCCACTTCAAGACCTATCTGTATAAAAATTTTCATAATACTTCCAATTTTACAAGATCTTCAACCAAGACCCAAAAGAATGCTCTTTTCTGCAGGGGTTTTACTTGCGTAGTTCCGACTCCACGATTTTTAGTAAATCGAAAAATTTACATTCTAACTTGATTCTTTTTGGAACATCTTCCTTACTGTAATAACTAGTGTCCCAAAAATTTTCATAATACTTCTCAAATTTTAAGGGTTCCAAAAGTTGTTCACAAGTGAGTCAAAACGTAGCAGTTTTGTCCAGGACCCCTCTCTACTAACTTGGCCATAATTTCCAAACCATAAATCTCCTCAAGGTGTTCTTTATATGCCTACAATCTATGGGACAAGATCTACACTGTCAAGGGCAGTGGTTTTTAAGTCCAGTATATGCTTTGTCCGGAAATCTCATTCAAAGTAGCACTAATGTCAATCAAGCATTATAACAACTATACATTGCATATTCTCTAGTTTCCAACCATCAATCCATGTATAACAACTCAAGACTTCACTCAAAACTCTTTATACATGTTATATGCAGTAGGTTATCTCAAGAGCTCAAACCCATATCAAGAATATCAATATCGTTTAACCACAAAATCATGTACACATGTTATAACACAATCTTACGCTATACATGATCTTCCCTCAAAACTCAAGCAACTAACACTCTTAAAATCAAAGATTGGTTAAGAACCTTACCTTTATTGGTACTTAAGATCACTATGAAGAACTTGTATGACTTGGTGGATGCTTGATCTTAACCTTAAACACTTGAAACCTTAAGACAAAATCAAGAACAAGAAAAGTTATTATTTGGCACTATTCCCTTAGCAACTTCTCCGATTTTTTTCACTACCCAAAACATCTTTAAAAATTCTGAAATTTTGAACGTACCTCTTATTGAGTGTGAAGAATATCTGTGATTTTTCTTGGAATTTATGAGTGATTGGAGGTTGGAGCAAAGATTTTCCAGGTGACCATGTTTCTTGAAAAAAAAAAGGTGCAGTTTGGAAAAAGGATGAGAGCTTTTTGGCTTGCTTTTGCTTGATGGAAATGTGATATGAAGTTGTAGTATAATTTGTATGTTGTTTTGCCTTTTTAGATCAGCCGTGCAACCACTCCAAGACTAAAGTCCAAGCAACTATTTCACTTTTTGAATTTGTTAGCCTTATTCCATGAAACATGGAACTTGTCTTAAAATTTTAGTTTGGTTTCTTTTTTTTGCTCGGTTGGGTTAGTTCTAAGTATATGGTTTGCATGGACTATTGACTTGCCACCTTGCATGGTTTTCAAGTACTTTGTTTATTACTCCATCAACCTATATCCTTTGATTCATTATTCGCTCGGAGTTCGATATCAAAACGATTCAGTAAATCGACGTCTTACCGAAAGTACCTTTAATTCTTAACATTTTTAATTATATCTTAAATTCCATAAAATTCCATATTAGGGGTTTTATATTGCTTCGGGATTTTCTTATTCCTTGATATCTCATAATTTACGAAATAATTCGTAAAAGGTAAAATATTCGAATTCTGACGACTTTAACATACACTCATTTCACTTATATAATCTTAATATGGGATTAAAATCCTCAAATTTCCATTACATACTAGTGGGTAAGATTTGTTTTTCTTACATACCGGAATTACTATTCATCCGGGTCTTTCTACAATGGTACGAAAATTAGGGTTATTATAGTCTCTCCCCCTTAAAAGGATTCCGTCCCGGAATCAGTCTGAGAACAGATGGGGGTACTTCGCTTGCATCTCTCTTTCTAGCTCCCATGTCGATTCTTTGACATTATGGTTCTGCCACAGAACTCGGACCAGCTTAACAACCTTGTTCCTCAGTACTTGCTCCTTGCGGTCCATAATCTCCACTGGTTTCTCTACGTAGGACAGATCTGGCTGCAGTTCTACCTGATCATACTCCACTATATGCTTGGCATCAGGGTTGTACTTTCTTAGCATGGACACATGGAATACATTGTGCACTTGTCGTAGGTTTGGGGGTAAGGATAATTCATAAGCCACTGGTCCAATGCGCCTTAAGATCTCAAAAGGTCCAATAAACCTCAGACTCAACTTTCCTTTCTTCCCGAACCTCATCAACCCTTTCCAGGGGGATACTTTCAAGAACACCATATCAACTACTTCATATTCCTTATCCTTTCGGGCTAGGTCCGCATACCTACGTTGTCGATCCTGGGCTGCTGCTAGTCTTCCTCTAACTAAGGTTATGGCATCCCTTGTTTGTTGCACTAGGTCGGGTCCCAATATCTTTCGTTCACCAACTTCATCCCAACACAGGGGAGAACGACACTTTCGGCCGTAGAGGGCTTCGTAAAGGGGCATCCCAATGCTTGAGTGGTAGCTATTGTTGTACGCGAACTCAATCAAGGGCAAGTGTTCTTCCCAGCTTCCTTTAAAGTCTATGACGCATACCCTCAACATGTCTTCTAAGGTTTGAATAGTTCTCTCGCTCTGTCCGTCGGTCTGAGGGTGATATGCCGTACTCATGTTTAGCTTAGTCCCTACACACTCCTGGAAGCTCCTCCAAAATTTGGAATTAAACCTGAGGTCTCTATCAGATACAATGGTTACTGGGACTCCATGTCGCACTACAATCTCCTTTATGTAGATGTCTACAAGCCTATCGATAGTGTATTTTTCATTAATTGGGAGAAAGTGAGCAGACTTGGTTAGTCTATCGATAATCACCCATATCGCGTCATGATTGGTTTTAGTCTTGGGTAGTCCTACCACAAAGTCCATGTCTATATGCTCCCATTTCCACTCTGGGATCTCTAAGGGTTGTAGTAAGCCACTGGGCCTTTGGTGTTCCGCTTTCACTCGTTGACAAGTCAAACATCTATTCACCCATTCCGTTACGTCCTTCTTCATGTTAGGCCACCAATAGTATTCCTTCAGGTCTCTATACATTTTGGTGCTACCGGGATGTACCGAATACCTAGCATTGTGGCCCTCATATAAGACTTCGTCCTTCAATTCCTGAACATTCGGGACCCATATCCTTGTTGCATACCTCATAATCCCATTCTTATCTTTCTCGCATTTGATTTCTTCTCCGGTTAGAATTTCCTACTCCGAATTAGCTTCCTCTTCCATCTTTTGCTCCTGACACCGCCTAATCTTTTCTAACAACGGTGGTTGGATTTGGATTTCCATTAACATTTCTTGGCCCTCGTCTGGTCTCCTGATCTCTATCTCTAGTTTCTCGAATTCTCTTGCCAATTCCCCTATCATGGTTAGCATCTTGAGCTTCTCTTTCCTACTAAGGGCATCGGCCACCACATTGGCCTTCCCCGGATGATAACGGATCTCACAGTCGTAATCCTTTATTAGTTCTAACCACCTCCTCTGTCTCATATTCAATTCTTTCTGAGTGAAGATGTACTTGAGGCTCTTATGGTCGGTGTAGATCTCGCATTTCTCTCCGTACAAGTAGTGCCTCCATATTTTTAGCGCGAAGACGATCGCAGCTAATTCTAAGTCGTGGGAAGAGAGTAAACTGCCTTTGTTGAATGTAATATTTCTGTCTGAAATGTCTTGTGTCGATTCTGTCTTGATATATAATATTCACTGCCTCTTTATCTTCAAATATAACTGTCAAGACAATCGGCAATACAATCTATTCTTCCAAGACAACCAATTTTGTACTGCCAAGACAATAGGTAATACAATCGTCAAGACAATCAGGTTCTTCCAAGACAATCGGCAAGACAATAAAATTCTGAGATCTTTGTCTTGCTTTATCAAAAATTATCATTCTGTCTGAAGCTTTTTCTTTTTGATCATTATCAAGACAATCTGATTTGAACTGTCAAGACAATCGTCAAGACATTCAAATCAGATTTTTATTCTACTTTTTTAAAGCTGTTCAGAATTTATCATTACCAAGACAATCGGCAAGACAATCAGAGATTGTCTTGCTTTACTGATTTTCTTCTTCAAGACAATCAGTGATTGTCTTGTTTCTCTAAATCTCTTCTCCAAGACAATCGGCAAGACAATCAGGGATTGTCTTGCTAGTTCATTTTTCAGATTAAATTAAATTGATTAACAATTAATCATTTTAATTTAACCTTACTTAAATAATTAATCAGATTTAATTAATGTAATAATTAATTTAACTAAAGAATTAATTCAAGATGAATTAATTAATTAATTAAATTGACTACTTGATTTAAATTAATTAAAGAAGAATAATTATATATCCTTGGATTGTCTTAATTCTTTTCTGAATCACTGAAAGTAATAAAGGAATACCATTGAATATTTTGTTGACGTTCCATGCACGGTCTGGTTCATGAACGACTAACTTCAATGACTGTCCTTTAATTTTCACATTAAAAATGTGATTCATTTTTCTTCTCATTTCTTTCTCCTTCTTGTACTTTACTGTATTCTGTCTGAACCTGTCACTCTAGAAATCTCTGTCTTAGAAATAAATCCACTTCTTTGATGCTATACTGAGGCTTTATCAGCAATCTGAGCTTCTTCCAGTGTAAAACATCAAAACTATATATTGACTTTAGGGTTTTTCTTCTGACAGATTGTACCTCCTGAGATTCCTGTGACAGTTAAAGTTATTTACTTATTACAATCTAAGCTTAAGTTGAGTTGAGTCCTCTAACTACAAATAGGCTGTGACATATGCCTTTCAATCTCCCCCTATTTGTTTGTTAGAAGATAACAAGCAACTAACTCAACTTAACTTAGTAAAAGATAAAACTTTAAATACAAAGTAAACAAAAGAAAGGTTCTGGTTTATATTTTACATTGTCCAGATTCAAACATAAAAGATAAATACAAGATAGATGATCCTCTAGAGTGATCATATAATACAATTTTCTATCTTGACCTATCTAAGCTCTAAAGATATCACATGTAGAGCTGATCTTCACTTTGAAGTTTCTTCATCCCTTATCTCTCCAGGTTCAACTTCATCTTCTTGTTCTAGAAATCTTCTGATATTCTCTGTGTCAAATCGTTCTTGATCATCCAAGGTTTTGATCAAATCCTTGTCAAGTACACGTTCATAATCTGACACAAGACCTTTAGGTTTCTTAGGCAAAATTCCAAGGTTGCCCCATAGCCGATTCCGAAGCATGTAATATTTCTTTTCAAAGCCAGTTAAAGCATATGATCGAATAATGTCAGCAACAAAGATACTTTCTTTATCTTCAAATCCTGTAGTCCTCAGCATATGTTCTAACCAGACCAGATGAGATGCAGTATATAATTTTATCGACTTAGAATCAAGGAAGCAAGAATGTAGTGTATTACCCTTGAGAAACTTAACATGATGTGGAGTTTGAATAACTTGTGGACTATTCCTTTGAGCAAACTCCAAAAGTCTTTCATGAAGTAAAATATTCAGTTCAGAAAACCTTTTTACCTTTAGGGACATAATCCACAGTTCAATCAAGCTTCTCTGTTGAAAGATTTGAAGTGACACATAGAGAGAACCCATTGTACGAGAGTCAATCTGAATTATCAGTTGATCCGCACATCTGTCAAACCCAACTACCATCCTTGAGATTTCCAGCATCAATGCATCCATATATTGCAAGTAATTTGGATTGGTCTCTTGAAACTGTTGAAGTAGTTGGAGAAAACGTTCATCATCATTAACAGTGTTTTGAATAGAATCAAAAATTTCTCTTGCTCTCTCCCACTTTGGACCAATCTTCAACTGAATATCTCTTTTTCTTTCTTGTACATTGATTGCATGTAGCTTTTGTTTCTCTGCATCTTCAGCTTGCTTCAGCTTCAATCTTTTATCCACTACCTATCTGGTCTTCTCAAGCTTAGCTTGTCTCATCTGACGATCAGCTTTCTCCTCTTGAAGTTCCTTCTCAAATTCAGGATCATCTTGCCAGTTTGAAAGATCTTCTTCAATATCATTTAATTGCTGTACCTCAAAATTACTATTCTTGAGATCGAAATCAAAATCGGATACATCCTGATCACGAGCAGCTTTTTCTTTTCCCTTGGTAGACTTCTCAGACTTCTCAGACTTCTCCTTATGACTCCCTTGATCTCCTGACTTACTTCCTCCTGCTCCTCCAGACTTACCTGCTCCTCCATCTCCAGACTTCTCCCCCTTAGTTGAGGAATCCTCTACAGACTTTCTTCGACTGTCAAGCCCTCTATCTTCATCATTATCTCCCTCATTATCATCATCATAGTCTTCAAAATATGCTCTTTGTTCTAGTGTGATATGATGAGTAATTTTAACAATGTTGTATAGATGATCAAGTCCTTCAAACATGTAATCATACTTTTCTTCAAGATTCGCAAAGGTTGTTGAATATGACTGAGCAGTTACATGCATTTCCACCTGAAGTTCATCCACCCTATTAGAGAGTCTGTCAATAGCATTTAGAATATCTGTTCATTCTGTAGATGCCTGAGAGTTGGATTGTATCAATGTATTGATTGTTGGAGTGAGTGTAGTCTTTATATTCTGGACATTGTCACGAATAATCATGAGCTGATTGTTGACAGAGGTGGAAGAAGAAGACCGTTCATCCACTTGTGTTTTGAAAAATTGTTTTTCAGCCTCAGTTTCCATCAATTTCTTTTGCAGATCTTTGATTTGAGCCATAAGAGACAAAGTGTTTGTGTCAGTGTGTGCGCTCACCTGATGTTCACTCAAGGATATGTCATTCTCCTTTCGTGCATGTGTTTCACTCATATTTAAGGTGGTCCTCACATCACTCAACACTAGCTCCTTTCCTTGAGCTGTACCTGCAAAAGAAATCACCCTAGCCTCTTCTGGAGAGGCCAGTGGTGGTGCAATGGGAGTTCGCAATTCCCAATCCTCAGTCATCTCTATCAATTCATTTGGATTTGATAACTGAATTTCTTCAGTGATAGGATGACCAAGTTGCCCTTCACTTTCTCCAGATAAATCTGCGAGTGAAGAATCCCTTGAGGGAGCCAGGAATGTTCCTCCTGGGAGGGGAGATGATGACTCTATTATAACTGGCAGAGAGTCAAGATTTCCCTCTGAAGCCTGTGAAGGCTCTTCTACCGTAACAATGGTAGGCACTGTAACAATCCTATCGTGCACTCCTTGCTCAGTGTCCTTAACAACATCAGATTCTATGGTAATGTTTCCCCCCATTGTGAGTAATAGAGGTGTGCTTGACTCTGTACAAGGTGCCACGGCCCTTTGGCGAATTTCAATAATTTCATCCTGTTGAGAGGATGAAATTAGTAACAATTCATCGGCCATTTCAATGTCCAAGTCCTGTTGGGAGGAAATGGATGGGCTAACAGATGCCTCAAGTAGTAGGTTTCTTCTCTTCTTTGGTGGAGGCAGAGCTGTGGGATCACTCACATTATCACTTCTTCTATCAGCTCTTTTTGTCAACAACTTGCTTCTGGCTTTAGGTTTAGAGATTTGATTAGACACAGTGTTTGGCTCTAAGACCTGGGATAGAGGCTGTGGTTCTACAACCTCTTGGTCTGACCTATGAGCCACTTGGGCTCCAGAAAAAGTTTGAGAGATAGAAGGCAATACCTGCTCCATTGATGTAGTAGCTGTACCTGAAGAAATGGATTGTTCCATTTGATGTTGAAGTTCAGGGACAGGTACATTTTGAAGTTCAGGTTCAGGTGCATTTACAAGTCGAGGAATGACAGGTAGATTTATGAAGGTAGACAAATATGGTGTAATATACACTGGCACATTTATCAATTTTCTATGTGTATCAAGGCTAGTGAATATTTTCTTGGTTTGCCTGCCTGATACCATAGGGTTGTCATTCCTAAAAATTGTTTGTTGACCAACAGGAACAAGATGATTAAATATCAAAGTTAAGAATCTAGGATAATAACATAAAACTTTCTTACCCTCATCAAAATCCCTTCTGGCCTAAACAATTCTACCAACAATAGTATTCCAAAGTAGATTACCAATATTGATTCTACGGTTGTTAGCAACAGCATAACCAATAGTTTGTAACATAGAAGTGAGTAAATGAAAGTTACCTCTGGCTGTATTAGCAAATACCTTGGAGATCGTGTCGAAAAATGCATCCCATTGTTGAACCAGATTCCTTTTGCTCAGGTTGTTCATATCAATTACTCCACGATAATTAATATCACTGAAGAATTGATAGAGTTGTTCACTGGTTGGAAATGGATCAAAATTATCCACCGGGAGGCCCAATACAGTAGTAAGGGTTGATTCTGTCACGACGTGGTGTGTACCATCAAAATCAAAAGAGAATGAGGTCAAGTCTTCAGACACCACAGCTTCTGTGCAAATCAATCTCAGTGGTCCTATCTTAATTGGGGCTTCGATCGAAATAGCAGTTCGGATAATTGAATCGTCATTTAAAAACCGTATCCAAGGCCTAAATCGATCATAGGGACAATCGTTCGGATTAAAATAGCCAACCAAATTATGCTTCATTATCTCAAAATTATCAGCCATTTTTTTAACACAAAAACATACTTCAATTTTAGGAAAATTAAAACAGTTCGAAAATTTTCAAAATTATTAATTAATTAAAATTAATTAAAAATTCGAATTAATTCAAAGTTGTCAGAAAAATCC
This sequence comes from Saposhnikovia divaricata, assembly GCA_036435485.1. NCBI lineage: Eukaryota > Viridiplantae > Streptophyta > Magnoliopsida > Apiales > Apiaceae > Saposhnikovia > Saposhnikovia divaricata. Next base: position 212,591,118 of record CM071597.1, on the reverse strand, counting down.
CAAAAAATAGTATGATGTTCTCCTGATCACTGGGAGTCTCAATCTATTTTTAGATTTCAAAGAAAAAATCTAAAACTCTCAAAATAGTGAAAACCCGATTCAATTTTTTGAAAAATTGAGTTTTCAAAACCTTAATGAAACTCGAAGATATTCGGTTCAAAAGAAAGAAGATCGAACGATCTATTCGAATCAGGTCTCAGATTTCAGTTTCGTTGAATAAATTTGAGCAGAGTTTCAGTCCAAGAATCGTGTGTATCGTGTATATATGTAAGTTCTCTGTGTCAATACACGAGAGAGGAAAGCTGTGAGTGTTGATTGTCTTGGCCCTTTTTTTTTTTTAAGTATAGAATAACACTACAAGACAATCGGTTGATTGTCTTGCCGATTGTCTTGGTAGTATAACACTATCAAGACAACCGTCTATTTAACTGATTAAAAACAAACAGACACATTTTTTTTATTTATTAAAAAAAACAGAATTGACACTCCAAGACAATCAAGTGATTGTCTTGCCGATTGCCTTGGTAGTTCAAAACTATCAAGACAATCGTTTGTCTTGAGTAAAACAAAATAAAAACAAAACAAAAAAATTTGAAAAATATTTTATTATCAACAAAATAACCTGCCAAGACAATCTGTGGATTGTCTTGGCGATTGTCTTGATATTAAAATGACAAAAAAGACAATTGATTAATCTGTTAATTTTATACTAATAAAATACAAATTAATGAGCAAAATTAATCCAATTAAAGTAAACTATTATTTATTATTAAAATTACTATAAATAAATATTTAGTAAACACATGGATTAATCTTTTTACGAAAACAAAAATAAATAACAAAAGGACAAACACTACAAAACATTTAATAAAATATTAAATATATTTACAAAAACATTTATAACAAATTAATGAATCTAAATATTTTCTAATAAATAACTTCCTAATAGAAAATTATTTAAGGAGAGAATATGATTCATTAAAATATCACAAATATTTCAAAACACAAGAAGTAATGTAGAAGTTATTATAAACATGTTGACAAAGATTTTTAGCAATTACAAGCAATAAAAAGTTGATAAAATAATTATGCAAGTGATTAAAATTTAAAAATAATAACAAAATCCCTTGCAAATTATTAAAGAATAAACCTCAGATATTAACCAGCTTAATTACTAGGACTGTTTAACATACCCAATTCACCAACAATTTTGGTGAATGTGGATTCGTCAAGAGACTTAGTAAAAATATCTGTTGTTTGTTCTTCTATGGGTACAAATAACAATTTCACAGTACCATCCATGACATGCTCTCTTATAAAATGATACCTGATGTCTATGTGCTTGGTCCTCGAATGCTGCACAGGATTGTTGGAGATTGCTATGGCACTTGTATTATCACACAAAATTGGAATTTTTGTTAATACAAAACCATAGTCTTTCAGCTGATTCCTAATCCACAAGATTTGTGCACAACAGCTTCCAGCAGCTATGTATTCAGCTTCAGCTGTTGAGTTGGAAACTGTTTGTTGTTTCTTGCTGTACCAGGAAACTAGCCTGCCACCTAGGAACTGACAACTCCCAGAGGTGCTTTTTCTATCTACAACACTTCCTGCATAATCTGAATCTGTGTATCCAACAAGATTAAAAACAGATTCTTTAGGGTACCAGATACCTAGATCAGGTGTACCCTTAAGATATCTTAAGATTCGTTTTACAGCAATGAGATGAACATCTCTAGGATCCGCTTGGAACCTTGCACACAAGCATGTAGCATACATAATATCTGGTCTACTTGCAGTAAGGTAAAGTAATGAGCCTATCATACCTCTGTAACTTGTGACATCTACCTTGGCAGAATTTTCACAAGCTCCAAACTTGATAGCTGTAGATGATGGTATCTTAGCTGAAGATGAGTCCTCCATTTGATATTTCTTGAGGAGCTCTTTGATATACTTGGATTGATAGATAAATATTCCATCTGTCCTTTGACTTATTTGAAATCCAAGAAAGAATTTCAGTTATCCCATCATGCTCATTTCAAATTTACCCTGCATTAACTTAGCAAATTTCTTGCACAAAAGATCATTAGTAGACCCAAATATTATATCGTCCACATAGACTTGGACTAATATTGTATCATTTTTATGTTTCTTAGTGAAGAGAGTTTTGTCTATGACACCTCTAACAAATCCATTTTCAAGTAAAAATTCAGAAAGGGTGTCATACCATTTTCTTGGTGCTTGCTTGAGGCCATAGATAGCCTTGAAAAGGAAGTAGACATAGTCCAACAGATCTGGATCTTCAAAGCCAGGGGGCTGTTCTACATAGACCTCTTCATCCAGCTTACCATTTAGAAAAGCACTCTTTACATCCATTTGATAAACATTAAAGTTTGAGAATGCTGCGAATGCCAAGAATATTCTATGGCCTCAAGTCTTGCCACTGGAGCATAGGTTTGATCATAGTCAATGCCTTCAGCTTGTGAATAACCCTTTGCTACCAGTCTTGCTTTATTTCTTGTGACTGTGCCATCTTCATCAAGTTTGTTTTTGAATACCCATCTAGTGCCAACCACTGTTCTATTTGAAGGTCTGGGTACCAGCTTCCATACTTCTTGTTGTTTGAATGGATTGAGTTCATCTTGCATAGCAATCACCCAATCAGGATCAGAAAGAGCTTCTTCAGTTTTCTTAGGTTCCATTTCAGATAGAAACCCTGAATAATTGCATTGATTCTGATAAGCTCTTCTAGTCTTTACTCCAACATCTGGATCACCAATAATTAACTCAAAAGGATGAGTTCTATTCCAAACAGTTTGTCTGGGTAGATTAACTCTTGATGATTCCCCTTGATTTGAATTGTGTTGTTGAGTATGACTTATTGATCCTTCACTAACTCCCCCTGAGTTGTTGCCAGGTTGATTAGATGAGTGTTCAGAAGCATGAGTGGTGTTTTCAATATTATCATTATTATCACCACCATTATTCTGATTAAACTCATCATTGACATTATTGTCATTAGCATCAGCAAAAATATCAGGTGGACTATCATCATCTGAATCTAGATCTTTCATATCTTCAAAAGATAGTTTTTCAGATGAATCTTCAGTTTGGATACTAGGAAGTTTAGTGTCATCAAATGTTACATTGACACTTTCCATCATCTTCTGATGTTCAATCAAATACACCTTATAAGCTCTTCTTTCATAACCAACAAAAATTGCTTCATGTGCTTTGGCTTCAAATTTTCCACCTTGATCCTCTCCTTCTTTAAGTACAAAGCATTTTGCTCCAAATACATGAAAGTATTTGAGTGTTGGTTTCTTTTCATTCAAGGCTTCATAGGGTGTCTTCATCAAGTCTTTGTTGATAAGAGTTCGATTCTGAGTATAGCAAGCAGTGTTGACAGCTTCAGCCCAAAAATATAATGGAAGCCGTGATTCGCTTAGCATAGTACGTGCAGCTTCAATCAAGGTTCTGTTCTTTCTTTCAACTACCCCATTTTGCTGAGGAGTTCTTGGAGCTGAGAATTGTCTGGTTATTCCTTTTTCAGTACAAAAGTCATTCAGAACTGAATTCTTGAATTCAGTTCCATTGTCTGACCTTATAGCCCTCACTGGATACTTGGAATCCAACTCAATTAACTTGATGTGATCAATCACCAGTTGTGGAGTCTCATCTTTAGAATTCAGGAACAAAACCCATGTGTACTTTGAAAAATCATCAACAATCACAAGAGCATATCTTTTCTTTGACATAGACATCACATTCACTGGACCAAATAGATCCATGTGAAGTAACTGTAAAGGATCAGTTATTGAAGATATATCAGTGCTTTTGTGAGTTGCCCTTTTTAGTTTGCCTTTTTGACAGGCATCACATAGTCCTTCCTGTGTGAATTCCATAGGGGGTTAAACCTCTCACCATTTCCCTCTTAACCAAATAATTCATTGTTTTGAAATTCAGGTGAGAGAGTTTCTTGTGCCATAGCCAGCTTTCATCTATGGATGCTTTAGAATAGAAGCAATTGATTTCTTGAGTGCTTCTAGTGTTCATGTTGGCTACATACAAGTTTCCTTTTCTGACTCCCGTCAGAGATGGTTGTTCATTTCTTTTGTGTGAAATCAGAAAATTCATTTTGTTAAAGTGGACTTCAAATCCCTTGTCACAGAATTGACTGATGCTGAGCAAATTATGCTCAAGTCCTTTTACAAAGGACACTTCTTCAATGATAACATTTCCAGCTTCAAGTCTGCCATATCCATCAGTTCTACCTTTGCTGTTATCTCCAAAGGTAACTACTGGGCCGGCCTTCTCCACCACATTTGTCAGCAGGGTTCTGTCTTCAGTCATATGCCTTGAACATCCACTGTCCAAGATCCAGGTTACTCGTTCAACCTGTTCAATACCCTGCAATGACAAATGAATTAAACCTTCTTCGGGACCCAAATTTGATTGGGTCCAGCGGATTTAAAGTACTGACCTTTATCAGGCAAAACAACATTTTTAATTTTAACATCTTTAGTCAATAAACATTTAACCTTATAAACAGATTTGAAATCTTTTGTTTTATCTTGGGTATCCATGTTTCTCTAGCAGCAATAACACTTGTGTCATTGACTAGACATTTGACCTGGTAAACATTCTTGGTAACCTTTTGTTTAGTCTTAGGTGTAAATGTCTCTCTCCTAACTTGAGGAGGAAAAGCAGTCTTTGATCGAACATTATTGTTCCTGTTCATGTGCTGTCGAGGAGCAGTCTGTTTAACACATGCATAACTACCATTAAAATAAGCACGCATACTGTTAAAAGCACAAGACATACAATTGATAACACCACATGCTTTATGATTAGAATCAATGATAGGCATGGTATTTTTCTGCTTCAACTTATTACTACCTAATCCAGTCTTAGAAGAACTAGCTGATTCAACAACTTTGACTGGCACTTTAGGTACATCTTTCTTGGATGAAACATTCGTTGTATTAGTGTCGTCAACTGATTTAGCCTTAACAAAGACTGTGACATCTTTCTTGAATGAAACATTCTTTGGATTAGCGTTCTTAACAAATTTATCCTTAACACATTTATCCTTAACAAAGACTGTGCCATTTGCACTATCCTCATTTCTCATTTCTTCTTGGATAACCATAGAAAGAATATCTGGTGGTCCAGCATCTGATTTTTTAAACAGAGTTTCTTTAACATTTTTGAGCACATGTGGTATTCCCCTTTCTTTAGCACTAACAGGGTTAGGGGAATTTATGCCCAATGAACCAACAGCTTCATTGTAACCATACCCTATACCTGTTGTTCGTTCTACAACTTGATTGTTAAAGAACTCTTTGGAAACTTTAACCGAATTATAACAAACCCTGACCTGTGTTTCAAGTTCAGTAATTCTAGCCATTTGTTTACCTACAACTTCTAGAATAGCTTTCTCCTTTTTATAAAGCATTGTTATTTCATCTCTTTGTTGATCTTGATTAATATGCACCTTTTTCAATTCTGACACTTCATTGCCAAGATTAGTGCTTAACAGATCTAGTCTTCTATAATCAGTTTTTGCATTATCTAAGGAATTATAAAGACTACGAATCTACTCAGGATCAGTAACAATTACTTGTTTGTTATGATGATCAGATGCTTCATCATTTGCCACCAGTGCAAAATTTCCATATTCTTCATCTTCGCTGTCCGTGTCATCCCAACTCTTACCAGCCGCAACATAGGCTTTTCCAGGTTTCTTTTTCTCAGCAGCAAAATCTCTTCTTTGAGTTTGCTTCGGTTTCTGACATTCAGTGGCAAAGTGCCCTAATTCATTACAGTTGAAGCAACGAATCTTGCTTCTGTCAACAGATCCAGTTTTGTATCTTCCTCTGTTACTAGAGGAAGAAGAGCCTCCTCTTTGGAATCTGTTATTTGACTTAAACCTGTACTTTGGATTTCTTCTGAATCTGAAGTTGCCAAATTGTCTTACCATCAATGCCATGGATTCATCTTCCAGTTGATCTAACTCTTCAAATGAATAGAAGTCTCCACCATCCTGAGTAGGTGGTGTTTGACCAAGTTCTACTTCAGTCTTTTCCTTGTCTGAGCTGTAAGGTGGAACAACCTTAGCTTCCACTTCCTTAGGTGCCTCAACTACAAGAGCTGTAGATGAACATGGCACTCTTCCTTTACCAGATACCTCCCTCTGTTGTACTTGTTCCAGTTCATAGGTTTTCAGAACACCAAACAATCTTTCAAGAGCAATCTTATTCAAATCTCTTGATTCTCTGATGGCTGTTATCCTATGTTCAAGATGAGTGGGCATTGTCAACAAAAACTTCATATTAATCTCCTTCTGTGTATATTGCTTGCCATTGACTTGCAAGTTGTTGATAATTTTGTTATACCTTTCAAACACTTCCTGAATGCCTTCATTAGGGCCAGCTCTAAAGTGTTCATACTCAGAGGTTAAAATCTGGAGTCTGTTTTCCCTGACTTCATCAGTTCCTTCATTGATAGTCTCAATAGTTTCCCACATATGTTTTGCAGTTTTACAATTTATCACATGACTGTACATCACAGGATCCAGGGAATCTATTAAAATAAGTCTCAAATTCTTATCTAGTCCTGCGTCCTCTTTTTCAGCAGGAGTAAAAGAATCAGCATGCTTTGGAACAGATGTTGCAGGTGATACTACAATTCCTCCAACAATAGATTCAGATATATGTTCTTTTGGAATTATAGGTCCATTCTGTAGAACACCCAAATATTTAGAATTTGCGACATCAAGAAACAACTCCATTTTATTTTTCCACATTGTATAATTGTCCTTGTTAAACATGGGAATTTTAACAATGCTTTTTGACGACATGATGAATTTTTAAGTGAGTTAAAAATAGATTTTTGGCGGAATAAAATTAGGATCTTGATTTGTATATCAATCAATAGGCTCTGATCCCAATTGCTAGGTCCAATATGTTTGTAGAAGGGGGGGTTGCATACAAACAGTACTGTTTAATCGAAATTTGTCCGGATAATTTAATTTATATTTTGACAAATTTGAGCGGAATTAAATGAAACCAAATTCAAGTTGAATATAAAATTATATTAACTTGAGGGGTTTGTTACAAATACAGTACAGAATTTATATCTAGTTAATAAAAACAAATTAGAAAATTCGACATGAATTTTTCTAGATTTGTTAATAAAAATCAAGATATAGATTAGGAGTAAAAACTCGCTAATAGTACAAGAGTATCAAGTAAACAAGTTCTATCGGATCATATATTAAAAATAATATGAACTTGATTTTCTATGAATTTTTCTACTCCTTGTATTGTGTTCTTGATGAGAGGGAAGAGAGCAAACTGCCTTTGTTGAATGTAATATTTCTGTCTGAAATGTCTTGTGTCAATTCTGTCTTGATATATAATATTCACTGCCTCTTTATCTTCAAATATAACTGTCAAGACAATCGGCAATACAATCTATTCTTCCAAGACAACCAATTTTGTACTGCCAAGACAATAGGTAATACAATCGTCAAGACAATCAGGTTCTTCCAAGACAATCGGCAAGACAATAAAATTCTGAGATCTTTGTCTTGCTTTATAAAAAATTATCATTCTGTCTGAAGCTTTTTCTTTTTGATCATTATCAAGACAATCTGATTTGAACTGTCAAGACAATCGTCAAGACAATCAAATCAGATTTTTATTCTACTTTTTTAAAGCTGTTCAGAATTTATCATTACCAAGACAATCGGCAAGACAATCAGAGATTGTCTTGCTTTACTGATTTTCTTCTTCAAGACAATCAGTGATTGTCTTGTTTCTCTAAATCTCTTCTCCAAGACAATCGGCAAGACAATCAGGGATTGTCTTGCTAGTTCATTTTTCAGATTAAATTAAATTGATTAACAATTAATCATTTTAATTTAACCTTACTTAAATAATTAATCAGATTTAATTAATGTAATAATTAATTTAACTAAAGAATTAATTCAAGATGAATTAATTAATTAATTAAATTGACTACTTGATTTAAATTAATTAAAGAAGAATAATTATATATCCTTGGATTGTCTTAATTCTTTTCTGAATCACTGAAAGTAATAAAGGAATACCATTGAATATTTTGTTGACGTTCCATGCACGGTCTGGTTCATGAACGACTAACTTCAATGACTGTCCTTTAATTTTCACATTAAAAATGTGATTCATTTTTCTTCTCATTTCTTTCTCCTTCTTGTACTTTACTGTATTCTGTCTGAACCTGTCACTCTAGAAATCTCTGTCTTAGAAATAAATCCACTTCTTTGATGCTATACTGAGGCTTGATCAGCAATCTAAGCTTCTTCCAGTGTAAAACATCAAAACTATATATTGACTTTAGGGTTTTTCTTCTGACAGATTGTACCTCCTGAGATTCCTGTGACAGTTAAAGTTATTTACTTATTACAATCTAAGCTTAAGTTGAGTTGAGTCCTCTAACTACAAATAGGCTGTGACATATGCCTTTCAATCTCCCCCTATTTGTTTGTTAGAAGATAACAAGCAACTAACTCAACTTAACTTAGTAAAAGATAAAACTTTAAATACAAAGTAAACAAAAGAAAGGTTCTGGTTTATATTTAACATTGTCCAGATTCAAACATAAAAGATAAATACAAGATAGATGATCCTCTAGAGTGATCATATAATACAATTTTCTATCTTGACCTATCTAAGCTCTAAAGATATCACATGTAGAGCTGATCTTCACTTTGAAGTTTCTTCATCCCTTATCTCTCCAGGTTCAACTTCATCTTCTTGTTCTAGAAATCTTCTGATATTCTCTGTGTCAAATCGTTCTTGATCATCCAAGGTTTTGATCAAATCCTTGTCAAGTACACGTTCATAATCTGACACAAGACCTTTAGGTTTCTTAGGCAAAATTCCAAGGTTGCCCCATAGCCGATTCCGAAGCATGTAATATTTCTTTTCAAAGCCAGTTAAAGCATATGATCGAATAATGTCAGCAACAAAGATACTTTCTTTATCTTCGAATCCTGTAGTCCTCAGCATATGTTCTAACCAGACCAGATGAGATGCAGTATATAATTTCATCGACTTAGAATCAAGGAAGCAAGAATGTAGTGTATTACCCTTGAGAAACTTAACATGATGTGGAGTTTGAATAACTTGTGGACTATTCCTTTGAGCAAACTCCAAAAGTCTTTCATGAAGTAAAATATTCAGTTCAGAAAACCTTTTTACCTTTACCGAGTTAAGGATTAGGGTACCTGCGATAACATCTGAGTCTCTGACAGCATCTTGCACGGTCATGTTAAAGGTCCTGGCAGTAGGGGGTCGGTTAGAAGCTGCTCCACTCACTCTTGACCCAGACGGGTTCAACTTAGGGCAGTCCTTCCTCATGTGCCCTGTGCTTCCACATTGATAACACTTTGGGCCTTGGGCTTGCTGGGTACAGTTGTTGGAGTAATGACCCGTGCGTCCGCACTTATAACATGTCACTGTGGATCGGCACATCCCCAGATGCTTCCTTCCACAAGTCTTACAATCAGGTAGGGAAAAGCGTGTTTGGGTGAAGGTGGTTGCTCTAGACTGCCCACCTCCCTGATTAACGCTCTCGCTTCCAGCCCTCCTCGTAGCTAGACCAATGGTCGGCTGAGACACAGTTGCTCGGTTGAATTTGTTAAAGCGTCCTCCGCTACTAGATCCTCCCCCTAGACTCACCGCCTTCCTTTTCTTGTCCGCTTTTATCCTCAGGTTCATTTCACTCCCGGCCTCCACTATCGAGGCCTTCTGTACCAAGGTAGCGTAATCTGTTATTTCCAACATAGCAACACAGTTCTGAATCCATGGTATCATCCCTAGTTGAAACCTTTTTGCTCTATCCTCCTCCGTATCCACAAGTCTAGGCACAAATCTAGATAGTTCTGTGAACTTGGCCTCATACTCGGCCACTGTCATGTTCTCCTATTTCAGCTCCAGAAACTTCAGCTCCATCTGGGCCTCCATATACTTGGGAAAATACTTATCCAAGAACAATCTACAGAACCTCTCCCAAGTCACTACGCCAATTGGTTCCAAATTACGTTTGGCCTCCCACCAATAGTTCGCCTCTCCTTTTAGTAAATAAGCAGCAAAGACCGTCTTCTGGGTCTCATCTACGCCTAAGATCTCGAAGGATTTTTCCATCTCCTTCAGCCAAGCCCTTGCTGCTACAGGGTCAGCAGTGCCTTGAAATTCTGGGGGTTTCAGGGATTTGAAGGCTCGAAAGGCGTTAGCGTTGGCGGTATTGAGGTTTCTTGGTGGCGGGGGTGGTTGTTGTAGGTTCTGCCTGAGCAAATTCATAAATTGCTCCATAGGGTTTTCATCTCTGCCTTCCTCAATTTGAGTGGCTTTCTCCTCTACCTCCTCCTGATTTGCATTTTCATGCTCATTAAAGCCTTGCCCTTCTTCTTCATGGGCTTGGCTTTGGCGCTCTTCCTCTCTGCGCTGATCATTGCCATGGGTGGCAGATTCAGCATTGCGGTTTACTGTGTTCTGTCTGGGCGGCATCTTTCTGAAAACATATGCATTTATATATACACAATTGTTAGGGTTACTTGCATAAGTAAGTGCTACCTCAAAAGGATAGTCCATTTCGGATACATCTGTGTTTTCTTGTTGTAAGCAGTTGATATATAGAGCATTGTACGTAATGAACTTAAACAAAATTTAGTGCCGAAATGAAAACAGTCATATATATATATTGGGTACCATCAAAAGGTTACCCTGAAGAGTCACAGGTCATATAATACATCATCTGAATACATAAGGCCTACCAAAATATACAACACATGCTTTCCAGTGGGACTATCTGCTACCTGCTACTACTATACCAAAAGTGCGACTATAAACTACAGTCCCTACTAGAAAGCTAACAGTCATAATATGCTATAAATATCGGTGGGAGCGAGCCGCATCCCGAATCCTCCTCATGGCTGATGACACGATCCGCTCGGCCTCACTCGCCCTAAGCCTCCTGTCGGAGCGGGATGATGATCGGATCCTGGTAAGAGCTCTCCTCTCGACACGCAGTGTCATCCATAGAATGCTCCTGGACACTGAGTCAGTCCTCTCTCTGCGGGTGAGTTGACGGGACCTCCTCTCCTCAGTCAACTGGTACCTCAGCTCATCAACCCGAGCCTCCGCTGCTACCACCCTAGATGTGAGTCGGGCCATGTCCCTGTCGTAATCTGCTGCTAAGACCACTGGGATCGGGGGTGGAGGTGGGATCTATGGCTCACTCTGTGGAACCTCCTCAGTATCAACATCATAATCGGGTAACTCCTCTGTCTCTCCTGCAGGAAGGGGACTCCACTGTGGGGAGTCGAAAGGGGACGGCTCCCTACGGGGAGGGGAATGCATGGGTATGTCAGTCCAGGCCGCAGAGTCATCATCCGGGTCAGCATCGTCCATAGGGTCCTCATCCGGGTCCTCCTCTGGCTCACTCTCTGGCTCAGGGTCAACAGGGTCGCCCTCTGCAGGGTCTGCTACTGGCTCCTCTATCGGGTCCACAGCCGGGTCTGCTACTGGCTCCTCTATCGGGTCTACAACTAGGTCAATGGCCGGGTCCATATGGGGCTCCTCGGGAATCTACACAGATAAGGGAAAAGTGTTACTTTCTTTAAAAGTTTCAATATATTATAATCTTAAACGACTTAGGTTCGGTAGGGCTATGTCCATTAGCCCGCCCATATATCTGGTAAAGGTTGGACCCTCAACCTACCTTTCACTTCTGAGACTATAACCTAGGGCTCTGATACCATTTCTGTAACACCTCTAGATCCTGGGTCAACGATCCAGGTTGTTACACCAATCTAGATTCCAATTTTATCAATTACCATCCCTGATTATTAACCATTTTACTAATTTATATTCCACGTTGGCAGTGACCCCTAAATAAATAATATCCATCACAGGTTATAAGCTCAGAGCGAAAGCAGGACATTACTTAAGGTACTGCGTACAGACCAAAGTTAAAAGTTATTACAAACCAAATGTTTCATCTTAGAAAAGGTTGATAATCCATAAAAAACTACTACCTAAGGTGATAGTGAGAGCAGGATAGTATTCTGGTTTCCAAAAGTTTACACAAGTCATACTTGTACAAAAATCTAACCAGTCTAAGTTGGCAACATATCCTACTAAGTCTTCTCACCTGAGGCAGGGGCATCCGGGGTCCGAACAACCTACTAACATTCGCGCGTTTCCCACGCGCTTCCTGACGGTCTGGTGTGTCCTTGCCATGACTACCTGTTGTTGGTGGTGATATATATATATAGGAAACAAGTGTGAGCATAAGCTCAGTAAAATAATAATAATAATAGTACTGTAAAAATTGTCTTTCATTTGAAAACATGAGTAATATCATATAAACTTTATCTTTCAACCATAGTAACTTTCCCTGAGTTATTTTTAAAACAGATGGTTCGGATTTCCAAAATCTTGCACGAAGAGTTCAACACTGACTACACTATCGGTACTGGTGCACCTGGGCCCTCAGTACACTGTAGCAGCACAATTCCAATTGGAAAGATGGGACTATACCGGATAACCACGGTACAAGGTGATCAGCCTCTGTACCGCAAAATAATTAACACTTCGCTACTACTAGACGGGTGACGTACCTACTATGGAGGCCGTGGCCCGACCATCTATGAGTCTTATAATTGACCTGCCTACTGACAAGTTTCTTCATCCAATACATATACCTTGATGGACAGGCCACCTGCCAGCTGTTACACTTCGGTATATGCACTTCCAGGATGGGCCTGCAACCCACGAGTCGCTTCCCATCCAAAATAACATCCAGTCCCGGAGCCATTAACTAACTTTGATACCTTTTTAAAACTCCAACACTTCCGAAAGAAAACATAGAAGTATGTTCATCCCACAAGTTGACCTCTGTCAATTGATTTTCTCTACTCAGGGAATTCTTTTTAAATCAACTTGGGAGTTGTTCGGAGTTTTCTTAAGAATTTCTAAAACCTGACTCCCCTTGATAAGGCAGAGTCACCTCTTCAGTTGTAGCGAAGGGAGAAAATATTTTTAGTAGCTCCCAAAGCCTTTGGTTCTCAAGTTTTGATAAGTTCGCGAGCCGTTGGGGTGGTATTTACGAGGTATGGGTAATTATAAAAATATTTGAGAACCCCTGATATTTTTCTAAAGGTCAGAAAATATTTAAAATAATTTTTAAATAATTTTTAACATTTTTAAATAAGTAATAAATAATTAATTATTAAATAAATAATTAATCATTAAATAAATAATTAAATAAATTAACTTTAAATGAATATTTAAAAAAAATATTCATTCTTAATAAATAAATATTCCTAAGTAATGTTTATTTAAGAATAAAATAATTCCGATATTCATAGATTTTTAAATCATCGGAACATAAGCGTTTCTTGAAAATATACGCCTCCGGGGTTACCGGGTTTTGAAAAATACTCCGACTCCCAATTTATAACGAAAGTACTTACGCTCTACCCGAGCCTTAACATCACTATACATGTATGCATAAGAAAATTCACAAGTACTTTCAGAATCAAGCATGCATGTATAAGCTTCTTCGCAAAACAGTAATATTTAAGATAGTACATGCATTTATATCACAACAACAACAGTTTTAAAGCATACTTAAAGTTTGGTATAGAAAACTTGCATAGGCAGAATCAAAATATAATATTTTGAAAACAAAACTTAGGGTTGGAAAACTTGCCTGACGGGGTCTGTAAAGTGGCCGCGTACGTGCTAGGGTGACGATCTATAAATAACAGGGAAACACTAGGGTTAGTTTCGTATTCGAACCATTTAACCTACGTGCTTATAACAAAACTAAATTCCTTAAGGACACTTAGTGTTCGTATTGTACTTATACGTTTATGGAGACGTCCCTTGACCGAATTAAAATTACAAATTTTATTCGGGTCGAGTTTCGAGTACGTTTGATTTTATCCGCTCGTCCCCTAAAAGCATTTATCATTCGCGCAACTCTTATACGAACATTTTTATAAAATTGTAAAATTCGACTTTTGCCTCAATTCTTTTTGGACAGATTTCTCCACTTCAAGACCTATGTGTATAAAATTTTTCATAATACTTCCAATTTTACAAGATCTTCAACCAAGACCCAAAAGAATGCTTTTTTCTGCAGGGGTTTTACTTGCGTAGTTTCGACTCCACGATTTTTAGTAAATCGAAAAATTTACATTTTAAATTGATTCTTTTTGGAACATCTTCCTTACTGTAATAACTAGCGTCACAAAAATTTTCATTATACTTCTCAAATTTTAAGGGGTCCAAAAGTTGTTCACAAGTGAGTCAAAACGTAGCAGTTTTGTCCAGGACCCCTCTCTACTAACTTGGCCATAATTTCCAAACCATAAATCTCCTCAAGGTGTTCTTTATATGTCTACAATCTATGGAACAAGATCTACACTGTAAAGGGCAGTGGTGTTTAAGTCCAGTATATGTTTTGTCCGGAAATCTCATTCAAAGTAGCACTAATGTCAATCAAGCATTATAACAACTATACATTGCATATTCTCTAGTTTCCAACCATCAATCCATGTATAACAACTCAAGACTTCACTCAAAACTCTTTATACATGTTATATGCAGTAGGTTATCTCAAGAGCTCAAACCCATATCAAGAATATCAATATCGTTTAACCCCAAAATCATGTACACATGTTATAACACAATCTTACGCTATACATGATCTTCCCTCAAAACTCAAGCAACTAACACTCTTAAAATCAAAGATTGGTTAAGAACCTTACCTTTATTGGTACTTAAGATCACTATGAAGAAGTTGTATGACTTGGTGGATGCTTGATCTTAACCTTATACACTTGAAACCTTAAGACAAAATCAAGAACAAGAAAAGTTATTATTTGGCACTATTCCCTTAGCAACTTCTCCGATTTTTTTCACTACCCAAAACATCTTTAAAAATTCTGAAATTTTGAACGTACCTCTTATTGAGTGTGAAGAATATCTGTGATTTTTCTTGGAATTTATGAGTGATTGGAGGTTGGAGCAAAGATTTTCCAAGTGACCATGTTTCTTGAAAAAAAAAAGGTGCAGTTTGGAAAAAGGAGGAGAGCTTTTTGGCTTGCTTTTGCTTGATGGAAATGTGATATGAAGTTGTAGTATAATTTGTATGTTGTTTTGCCTTTTTAGATCAGCCGTGCAACCACTCCAAGACTAAAGTCCAAGCAACTATTTCACTTTTTGAATTTGTTAGCCTTATTCCATGAAACATGGAACTTGTCTTAAAATTTTAGTTTGGTTTCTTTTTTTTGCTCGGTTTGGTTAGTTCTAAGTATATGGTTTGCATGGACTATTGACTTGCCACCTTGCATGGTTTTCAAGTACTTTGTTTATTACTCCATCAACCTATATCCTTTGATTCATTATTCGCTCGGAGTTCGATATCAAAACGATTCAGTAAATCGACGTCTTACCAAAAGTACCTTTAATTCTTAACATTTTTAATTATATCTTAAATTCCATAAAATTCCATATTAGGGGTTTTATATTGCTTCGGGATTTTTTTATTCCTTGATATCTCATAATTTACGAAATAATTCGTAAAAGGTAAAATATTCGAATTCTGATGACTTTAACATACACTCATTTCACTTATATAATCTTAATATGGGATTAAAATCCTCAAATTTCCATTACATACTAGTGGGTAAGATTTGTTTTTCTTACATACCGGAATTACTATTTATCCGGGTCTTTCTACTGTGGTACAAAAATCAGGGTTATTATATTTATGCTATTAATTTAAATATTAAATTATTGTTAAAAATTTATTATATATAAGATTTTACACGTTCAATTTAATATTTGTTCTCTATCTTTAATTCTAAAAATTTGATTTGGAATTTTATAATTTGAAATAATATTATTTTAAATATTTATATATCCATTATATATATTATAGGTCAACAAGCCCTTTCAAGTTTATTTAGTAATTTACTAATTTATCCTTCCATCATATTAATATTAAAAAAATGTTTGTCAAGAGAATTGAACCTATGACCTCTATATCAAGTATGAATTATATTCACATCTCCAACCACTATACCAAAGCAAATTTTAGAAACATTTTTACAACTCATTAACTACATGCACCAAGAACTCATTTATTACAATGTTCAAAATATTTATTTATTCATAAATTTTATAATCAAATCCGAGCCGGATTGTTCATATTCAAACTTTTTTGGAAATAGGTTCAATTCAAACTTTCAAGTTATATACTAGATCTCGGCTAATAAAATTTTTGAATTCAGTTTGATAGTATTCGAGTTAAATTCGAGTTTTAGCTATTAAAGTACTTTACCAAGCAAAGTTCAAGTCTGAGGTTCGCGAGACTAATCGAACTCTTAATATTTAATTTTTTTTAATATTATTAATATATATTTATGTAAATATTCAATTTTTTTTATAATTCATATATTTTATCGAGTTGAACCGTTTACATTCATTTTTTTTTTAAATAGGTTAAATTGATTTGAAATTTCAAGCTTTATGAGTCAAGTTTCGAGTTTAAAATTAAAGAACCAATTGAGCTCGAGTTCAAGCTTGACAAAACTTTTTAGCCAAGTTTGAGCTCGAGTGTGGCAGTGTTCGACTCGAATCGATTACACCCCACTCTCATTACTATTGAGTAAAATATTTTGATAGACTAAAAAAAGATAATTTAAGGAAAGCAAAACAAAAATTAAATGAGATTTGAACTTCACATTAATTATTATTTAAATATTTAGATAAAACACATAGTTAGGTCAAAATATTAATTAAAAATTAAATTATAGATACTCTTTTAAAAATAATAGATTTAAAACGTCTAACTGTATTATTAAGATATGATACTTAGTAGATAACATATCACAATGTACATGATTACAAACCAAAATTTTAGCTAATTTTAATATAAATTACAAAAATATTAAATTAGTGTCACATGACCACCACCACGCCACCACCACCACATCCATGACGTGCACCACTACCAAAATTACCAGAATTTTGTCTGTAATAACATGAACACCACCACTTACACTACCAAAATCACCAATATCAAAGCAAATCACTAAGAATTCAGCTAAAATTACCAAAAACTTTAACGTAAATCACTAAAAAAATTGAACGCAAATTACAAGAATATTCCGGAATTAGAATTGTGTAAATGTTCGAAACTGTTGGTAATGGTATTAACGGTAGTAAAGTGAGTAAAAATGTCATCGATCGATGTTACAAACTTAGATCTATTGAGAGATGGATGAATGAATTAATGTGACTGGAATTCGTGACAAACATGTTCATCAGTTACTTTCTGAGTGGTGGTCGATTTGGTGGACAATAAAAGATCGCAGAGTGAGATGAGGGTTTATACATACACTCCCTCTCTCTCACCCACTCACACACATTATACATATGGGTGTATATCAGAATGATGATGATAAATGGAATGATGTGGTGATAACGACGGTGTAAAGCAAGTGATGGTGTCTAAGGTCGCCAAAAATGGAAAGGTCATAGGAGTGGATGTGGGTGAAGGTTGAGATGTAAATTAGATTTGAATGTGTGGCCATCATTAGTTTTCGATTCTCATATCAGGAAATGATCTTATTTAACATTTGTCTATATATATAAACAAATGAGTCTACTGACTTATGATTAGATTTTTAAATTACGTATTGTTTAATCATTCCAAGTTATGTTTTTTAAATTGTTAGACGTGATTTTATTGTTATGATCATATATGAAATTCAGGTAAGAAATTTGAGTTATTACTAGTGTTCATAAAAAATACCACACAATGACGTATAGTGTTTTAAAAATTAGAAATTGTCTATTTAAAAAAATTAAAACAACAATATTTTATGAATTTAAATGGTGTCCGTGCTTTACATGGGCTATCATGCTAATTATAATTAATATTTCAATATATCATTTTTTTTACCAAGTGTTCCAATTAATCCGAGTACTCGTTATAATTGGCAGGTTTGAATCAAATCGATTTACTTGACAATCTATAGAAAACAAGATTTTAGACGAATAATTTAGAAAAAGTAACGTGACATAGTCCGATCGATTTACTTGACAATCTATAGAAAACAAGATTTTAGACGAATAATTTAGAAAAAGTAACGTGACATAGTCCGTCCTCGACGGACTAAGTTACTGTAAACCTGTTAAATTTTGATTTTCCTAAATGTATATCTTTCTTTGCAAATTCAATATCTCTATTGAGGCATATCTGGGACTGGCATATTAGCATTTGCTTAAACTAAAGATAACAAACGTTGTCCTGGCCTATAGAAGGAGCTATCCAGCACATTTGGTCAGCACTTCGACATAAACTACTCTATAAAAGAAGTAACGGATGATAATTATATGCCATGCGACATCTTCATTGCGTCTAAGGACTCTTTGGAGGTTGCAGAACCGGGATGCTTTGCTCGTTTCTGAAAAAGTTTTCAGGATCAACTGCAGTTTTGATTTTAACGAGTCTATCGAAATTAGGCCCGAAATACTGCATCCCGTAGATTTTACCCTGATCAAAACTTTTAACACCATTATCTGTGGTACCAATGTCTATATCTCGATAGCAAAGAAATGCACCTCTTGGATTCTTGGAGACATAAGGTGTCATAAATTCATGTAAACTTCTAATGTTACTCATATACTTATTATCTGCGGCAGGCCCAGTTTCACTCCAACTAGTGGAATACTGAATTTTGTAAAGGTTCCCTGCTCGGTGAGGCATTGGCGTATCAGCAGGCAGAACTTCATTCATTTTTCCTCCATATGAATTGAAAACAAATCCAACAGTCCCCAATTCAATCATTTTTTTCCAAATTGCTTCCAACCCTTCTTTAGGAATAGGAGTTTGAACATAATCTGACTTCCTCTTCCCATAAGTCACCGATGAGTTTCGTACAAGCAATTGTTCAGGGGCAGTGTTATTTTCAAAATTCGCCCACCAGAGCTTAGATTTGATCCATGTTGATTGCATGCAATCTGTATTCTTGAATCCCACTTGAGGAAGTTCTTGATTCATAACTCCAACAAGCCTGTTACAATCACCAAGAAACTCACCAAGCAGTGTTACTCTAACAGTTTTATCACCTGGTTGCAAAAGCAACCGAATAAATAAATCTGGATCCATCTTGTTTACTGCAAGTTGATACTGATAAACGATATCAGTTCCATTTTCCGCCAATGTTTTCATTATCTTAAAAGTTGTCACAACTTCAGGTACTTTCACTAAATGTATAGTGTAGGACAAAATTACACCAAAACTTCCACCACCTCCGCCTCTAATAGCCCAAAAAAGATCCTCCCCCATTCCCTTCCTATCCAAGATTTCACCTTTCGCATTAACAATTCTAGCGTCGATTACATTATCAACTGTTAGTCCATATTTTCGTATCAACGTTCCATATCCACCGCAACTTATGTGTCCCCCTGCTCCTACAGTTGGACAAACACCAGCTGGAAAAGCATGGATTTTACTCTTGTTCCAAATATTGTAATAAACTTCACCTAAAGTGGCTCCGGCTTGAACAACAGCAGTTTCAGACTCAGGAAAAACATCAATTCTTTTCATATTAAACATGTCAAGAATCAAGAAGGTCTCGTTAGACGTGTACGACCTTCCATCATAATCATGGCCACCACTACGAGCTTTTAGTTGAATTTTCATTTCCTTGGCACAGGCTATCGTGCTTTGAACATGCGAATCAATTTTAGGGGTCACAATAACAACTGGCTTAGGAGTTTCAGGTGTTTGAAACCGGAGATTCTTGGCAAGAGAATTTAAAACAGAGGTGAACATGGGGTTTTGGGGAGTAAAAACAATGGATTTGACGTCCGCATCTGATACTTTATTTTTCGCTAGGCATTGGATGAAGGCGTTTGGGTCTGGTGGTGGTGCAGCTGAGACAGAACTGAGTGCAATAAGAAGCAGATAAACAAGAAACAATAATGAATGTGAATCCTTTGTTTTCATCTTTCCTGAGTTTTCTTCTGCAATAATTTTGTACAAGACAATATTTGAATAAGAGCAAGTTACAATTTCCTGTATTTAAAATGCTAGAAATCTCGAGTTCCTAAGGGCCACGAAATCCATTGGACAGAATCACACATAAAATTAATGGAGTGAAAAAACTCCGATTGCTTTGTTTAAAGTTTGAAAAAGTCTGCAACTTTTTATTGTTCTAATGTACTAAAATAGTTTGATTGTTTGTTTAAAGTTTGAAAAAGTCGCAACTTTTGTTCTTCTAATATACTAAAATAGTTTGATGTTTGATGTAAAGTTTGAAAATCATGGTACATGATCAAATTGTAGTATTTTGTGTTTGTGATTGACAAATAGTACATAGGTTAGGAGAATTCAAAATAAAATGAGAACTGAGTCTTATCACAGTCCTACATTTATTTTTAATGCTAATCATCTAATTAAAATTAAAATAATTATTGAACATAGAAACATAATTTTAACATAAAATCAAATTTATAACATATCAAACAAAACCTACCTGTACATTTATTAACTAGTATCTATACAAATACAAATATGTTTTTTTATATCTTTGTCATTATGTCTATCAGGATTTTGTAAAGTCATGTTAGTTTTACATATCTGAATGTTCAAATAAATTTAGTTATTCAGAACAAATTTATTGTGTGATTTATAAATTGCATGGAATCATTCTAAAAACTTACAAAAAGTTTACTGAAAAATCTAAAGTATATTTATTAGTGTTTTTAACAAAGTTAATGTGAATAATTTACAAAGGGAATCTAACAAGGCCCTCTTCCAAACACACTATGTGTTCCCAAGCAATTTGGCATTGAGTCCAATTTTATACCTAATGAATCATACATCACCTTTTTTTTTTTCTCAAATAAGTAGTAGTTTATATTTAACCAGTGATGCAAACGAATTTTCAAATAGCAGGAGCCTAGCTAATTCTACAATTGAGTTTTATCTCATCGAACCTGAAAAATTCTCAGAAATTCTTTAACAAATTAAATGTCTTGTAAGACTCGGTTTAAGCTAAATGAAAATCACAACAAAAAATATGCAGTCATATATAGCGCGACACAAACACTATTTGTAAGCACAATTTGTGAACTCAAGTCGAAACTCAAACACCACAATTTTGTAACCTAGACGAGTTCAACCTCGCTACTGTGTGGGCAGAACCTGGTCCGGTTATGTCCTTGAGAATGTGTAACAATGTCTCTTCAAATTTAATTTGACAAAACAAAAATTCTCCTTGTTCCTTCTGTCCAAAGGACAACTATTCCTTATTCCAAGATGGCCAACAAGAATTTGGATCGGACCTCAACGCAGGTATTTGCGGCAGGACTATACATTCGATGCCATTTGTCTTTTCAGTCTCTCCCCTCAACAAATCATTACACGTACTAATGTATGCCTACAATACTTTGGATCGGGACTAGGAGAGCTGAGAGCTCTACCTCATTTTGTGGTTACTGACAAATGATTCACACGAGTGCAAAAAAAGTGTGCAACTACACTTTTTTCTGTGTTGACCAACAAGCAAATGGTAAACCTCAAGTTCATTCTAATGTGGCAAAACTCAAGTTCATTCTAATGCTACAAATTTGGGCAATGTCAAACTCAGAGAGGCTATTTCAGTTATGGGAAATTATTGAGCTGCTAAACATGATCACAGTTGTGGGCTTGCAAATATTTTTGTAGGTACTAATTTTACATCAAGTTCTTCCTTTAAAATTAAAATTTGGGCAAAACTAGTCTCTGTTTATTATAACCTAGCTTGTAGCTGCAGGCTGGTTACGTTTCTTATGAAATACACATGGCAAGCCTTGTCAAAACAGATTAAATTGTACTCCGTCAATTCGTCTTCACATTGGTGAAATTGTAATATTTACTGAATGAACTCTGCTGTTGTGCATTGGTCTATTAGAAAAAAAGAATTATAAGAATGAAGATCTTAATTGATTTGAAATGAGAAACACCCACAAACAGAGATATGATATCTGACGAATAGTTTGATATTTAAGTCTGCAGGGTCCAAAAATAGTAGCAGCAAAATAGTCTGCACAATGCACTAAATTCATGTATCGGGCTCGGGCCGATTGACAGTATAAATAAAATGCAGATACTCAAACAAGGCCATCCTAAGTTGAATTCACAGGGATCATCAGTTTTACACTGAAAAAGGGGAAGAAATCCACGACATTTAGCATAATCCATTGAATGAAATTTCATACTGTGATGAACAGCATCACGTCATATCCATCATGAGTTTTCAACAACTTGTCTCTAATTGATGCTTATATCTTTCCCGCAACTCCTTCATTGATGTTGATCTAATGAAAGAACATAAATAAGAGTATGTTAGCAGCATTTCTAACAAATTATTACAAATGACATATTAAAATTATTCAAAAACATTCAAGATGACATATTGAATCTTTATAATTTACAAATGTGCAGATTAAAAAGCTCGGTGCTTTTTCTGCTTACATTCGAAATTAAGTTCTCATAATATGAAGAGAACAAACTTGCACCAACAAAATGTACATAAATTGAAAAAGAGTTGTGCATATGCTTTGTTGAAAGATGTATTTAGGCTTTACAAAATTGGGTGAAGTGAATTTCTACGCACTTATGCAACTCACGTGTTGTTTTCCACAGAATTTGATTGTTGCATGGTTGAATTCAATAATCGTACACAAATACTTAGTGTGTATTTCAAATTAATACTTAGAAATTTATACATTCATAATTGATGAATTTAATCATATAGGTTGATATGTATAAAAGAGCCTACCGCTTTCCTAGCATGTTTGCGCCTCCTGATGCGTATGTTACTGCATTCTTCTTCTTCTTCTTCTTGTTCCAAGTTGAAGTCCTCAATAACATTGACAACCTGAAATGTCGTAGTGGGTCTTTCCCCAACAGGCTTTGCTTTCTTATAGATATCAGACAACAGGTGAACCTTTCTCCTCTTTCTACAAGAATGTTTTTTTCTTCGTACAGCCAAATTTGTGGTGGTGATAGCAGGATAAGCGTTCCGAACTTCGGTAACGACAGGGTTTTCTTCTGAAATTTCGTACTACTTAGCAAATACTCAAACAAAGAGGATTTATTGCAATTGAGAAATGTGAAAGGTTCAAATGGAAATCTATATGATATTTTGTATCAATTACCTTTGATATGCACACCTAGTCCTTCACTCAAGGAACGAGCACCTTTGGGGTCTTCCAAAGTTTTCTTTTCCATCTTCTGATTTTCATCATCGAGTCCTAATTACAGCGTAAAGTTAAGTAGAATCAAACACATTACGTAAAGTGTTACATTATTGGCCTAATAACACATTACGTAAACTGTAAAGAAATGAGAGGGAGGAGGGAGTATAATCTTGTACCAGTAGTGACAGTTTTGTTGTGAATGGATGATGAATTTGCTGTGCCAAGTCTACTTGCACAAGTAAGCGACTTATCCATATTGGCAGGAGCTTCATTTGAATTTGACGGCGCTTCATTTAAATTTGACAACACATCAATACTGACCGGAGCTTCAGGGGACTCATTCAAATTGGCTAAAGCTTCATTTGGATTTGACGACTGATCCATATTGGTCGGAGCTTCATCCAAATTTGGTAACACGTCTATACTAGCTGGAGCTTCATTTAAATTTGGTGAGTCGTGCATACTGGCCGGAGCTTCATTTGAATTTGGTTCTATTGCAAGGAGCTCACCGTGCACTGCGTATTGCTCCCTAATTTTCTCAGCAACATATTTTCTGCATCACATTGTGAATGTTAAGTAAACAATTTGACAAAGATATATCCATCCATACTTGTAGGCAGAGATGAAATGCAACATGACAAGAACGTCAAAAGGTAAAAAATTAGGATGAAGAACATGGGAATTAAAAAATAAGTAGGGTATTAGTTTTTAAAATTTTGGATGAAGATGAGATTTTAATAAAGAAACGCCTCAAGTACTTCTACGTACATGTGTGTAAAGGGAGGAATGTGCATTTTGCTAAATGATTTAGTTAGTTTTTAGTTTTACAAAACTCTTGGTTTATGGCCCGTAAACAAGGGTTAGTTCTACTTTCCAATTTTTGCTTTTGTGTGCGAAAGTAATGTATCGCCTCATTTTGTACTAAATGTGTAATTTAACAGTACTAGCGGATAACCCGTGCGAAGTACATCGTAATAAATTATCTTAAATTTTTAATTATTAACTTTTTTTCATAAAATAAAATCTTGAAGCACTAAGTTGTAATATAATATTTAATATTAAATAATATTTAATATTGTTATTTTAATTAATTAAATTTACATAACTTTATTCTGGTAATATAATATAAGAGTAGCTATATTATTAATTGAATTTATTATTAATCTATTATAGATACTTTTAAATATTTATTAAAGGAGTCCTAAGTTCTATTTAATACTATATTCCTGATTTTTTATTAATTAAAGGAGTCCTAAGTTCTATTTGATACTATATTCATGACTTTTATTTCTATTTTTAGTTAATAAACTCATAATATATAATTTCATTATTAAATTAAATTATTATATAATATTACAATTTTATTTTAATTAAATTAATTAATATTTAGTTGCATACCGTGCATACCGCGGTATACATGGCATACCATTTTAAAGGGGGTTTCTGATTTTAATAAAGAGTATAGATTAGTATGACAAAGTATCATACTCCCTCTGTACAGTTTTTTTCAACACGCATTTTAAGGTTCTTAAAAAGTATAGTTTCATAACTTCTTTTTAAAATTTTCTTTTTTTGTATAAAAATTGAACAATTCTATTTTTATATAAAAAAAGAAAATTTTAAAAATAAATTATGAAACTATCCACAAAATGAACCTTAAAATCCGTGACAGAATTATGGTCCCTAATGTAAAGAATCAGTGGACAGAGGGAGTATATCCGTAATCAGACATCTACATCTGTAGTGCTAGTGTATAATCCTAGTGTTCCCTTTAATTTTTGCTACAAATTACAGATATTAGATAGTTCACCTCATACTAAAATCTCCTCGACTTTTTCTACCGTTTTCCGATGTATTTGCACTGTCAGTTGCATTTTCTGAGAGTTGCACCGAGGTTTCCCTGCAGAAATGTATCATTTCTCATTTTTTGGGCAAAGCACATTCTTGTTAATGCAATAACTTAACTTAAAGATGATGAACCAAAATGAACTTGCGCTAAGTCGCACCAGATGCACTCTGGACAAAGTTGGAAAAAAGACATGAAATATATCAGTTAAATGGCACCTGTTTGACGAATGATTGTGACTGTTTCCATCATCTTGATGTTTTTTATAACAGCGAAAATCGATGTAGATGGAGTCAATCTTGATAGGTGTCACTCTTGTTCTGGACACACTACTCCCGGCATTATTCTTGTCCATATCAAAAAAGAACACCACCTGCGACAGAAAATCAAATTGGTCATACAATTGCCAAAACTTAAGCATATGTATATATAAATATGAATGCAAGGATACGCACCTTATCATATTAATTTTTTACAAAAAGTTTAATTATAGAATATCTTGTTTATTATACATTTATAGAAAGAATTTTCTAATTATCCCGCCATAATTATGTTACCCATTTGAAATGGCGACCAACGAGGGAAAGAATTCGCATTTGGGACAAAGGTGTCTAGCACCTTCAATGACATCTAGAATGACCCATGGACCAAGAAAGGAGAAATAACAATATACATTTACCAAGGGGATATATTCGCATGAGATTTTTTCAAGATTTTTTTTTTTTTGATTTTCGAAATATAGGATATTAAATTTGGATTTTAAAAAATTATTAAAATACAGTGGTATTCAATTTGAATTTTAAAGTATCTTTTGAAATCTAGGTGAATTTAGTTATGATTTCAAAATGTCTTATAAATCTAGGTGTATTTAATTTAGATTTTAAAAACTCCATTAAAATTTAGTGGTATTAAAAAATAGGAAATGTTATTTCCTTTTTTTATTTTCAGAGTAATATTTGTAGCATATGTCCCCTCAATTCACAAAGTGTTGCATATGGTAATACAATATGCTACAAATAGCTCTCGAAAAAAATGGCTCTCTAAATAACAGTTTCCTAAAAAGTTCATGAATTTATTTAAATTTATTAAAAAGATGGATTTTGATGGATTTAATAGTACATTATAAATTTTGAAATTCGACTAAAATCAGTGAGATTTTGAAGAATTACCCACTTTTAAATCTGAATCAAATACAACCCTGTTAAAGTCACACCTCCATTTTCATTTCAAACATAAGTGGTTCTGTTCTCATACACATATTCGAAAATCGGATCAAATTCCGATTCCAAATCTGAAATAAACCAAAGTAAACTAACCTAAATGCAAAGACTTGGGTAGTCCACAAGCCCAACACTGCCCCCCAACCGATCATGATTTGTTGGTACAATTAGTGGTAATACTTTGCCTTATAATTTGAACTAAACTCCTAAATTTTCTCGATATGGGACTAAGATGTTATAAATTTCCCTACTAAAATTGACACCACGTCAGGCATAAACGGATGGCCTATAGGTCCAGATCGTTCCCCCTAGCCATTATGGGATAGCATCGGCGAGCTTTGTGTCCCCATCTCACATTTGTCAATTGTGGGATATTATCACCAGTCTTCGTGTGACCACTTCCGGCAACTTAACGAATCAATCTTTCGAAAGTCGGCTCTGATATCATATGTGACAACTCAGTTAATATGTCGACTCTTTTTCAAAATTCGAGTCAAGGCCCGATTCTGAATTCAAAATAAGCCAAAAAAATTCTAGCCCAAATGCAATGATTTACTGATACAGTTAGTAGTAGTACTTTGACTTATAAACTGAACAAAAGTTTCAAATTTTCTCAATGTGGAACTGAGGTGTTACAATCATAATTATGAAGCAAAAATTTTAAGACAAAAAAAAAGGGAGTCGAAGCTAATAATTGGAGAGTTAACATTGCTAATTCTACATGTACTTGGAGAGCTATGATGTGTGTATTTGTATTTCTTTTGATCTCGGTATGAAATATCCTAACCCCTCGTTGCTTGAGCCATACTTATTTTTAAAATAAATGTTTTACTATAATTGTCAAATATACATATATGTTTTTCTATTTTATAAACTGTATTCCAAATTCATATTGGGCGGTTTAGTTCATGCCATATTTTTTTTGGCAGGTGCTTAGGGGATCCGTCACTGTGTAATAGAGAGTTACCTTTATTCCATTTATTAGGACCTATGGACTTATAGCATCATTTAGAATTGATTATTTATCTAGGGATTTTGGTTTTTCATTGTTATTGGTTTGAACTCTAATTTAGAGGTTAATGCTTTTTGGAGATTATTAGACTGTTTAATCATTACTTAGATATTATTATAGTGCTCTGTTTGTAGGTTTATGAATTTTAAGTAATATCTCCTCCCATTTTAGGAACGGGGTGTTACAAAATAACACAAAGGTGACGAGTTTGACTAGATAAATAAAAACTATTTATCAATTTTTTAATTTATCATTTAATTTTTTTTTCAAAAAGTAATGTTAATCAAATCTTATTTTCTTATTTTGGACTATTTATATTTATATATTATTATATTTAGTTCATATGTACATATTCTAAAATATAGAAATAGCAAGAAATCAATCCAATTAAATGTGTAGGATGTTTTGGCCCATAAAAATCATGATAAATCAATACACTAAAATTCAACAAAATCTATTTAAAATTAAAAGAATTAGTGTAGAATTTATTATAATTTCAATAATCTATAAATTTATATAATTCATCAAATCCATATATTATTATCAATCCATTAAAATTTCAACTGAATACATCCCCGTAATAGAAGTTTAAGGAATTTGAAAAAACGATGACATCTTTGAAAACTTGGTTACCCTTCTTACATGAATCACCAAAGTCACAAATGTGAAGATAGTGAAACTCAACACTCTAAGGACGGTGTTCAAGTTTATTATATTGAATGTCAATAAACTTGAGTGATTATTTTATTGAAAATGAAACTCAAATTCCAATGACGGAGCTCAAATCTTTTATGTTCATAAAAATTAAACTTAGATACGAGTATAATTTCAATAACCATAGTGGTGGTAGTGGTTATGGTCAGCCAAATGAAACAAATTGAGGGGCCATTATAAAATGTTCATTCTGTTCAAATAATTCTTCGTTCTTTCGACTAAAAACTGATCAACTAGTAATTAGGAATGAATAATTGAAAGACTTGTAGAGCCTATCCGCACATATCTCAATTCATCTTTGAGAGCTCATGTAGAAAAGATAAGGATTTGTTTGGAATTGTTTCGGGGTTGAGGAGGGATGGATTGTGTTTAATCTTTACCTTCTTTGGATGTAATGGTTAAATAAAAAGGTGTTCAATTCTTACCATGTTTGAATGAGGGGTTCGGATGCAAAGGTTGGAATAATAATTTTTCTAAACAAAATTGAATGACAAATTAAGTTTAAAAAATTAAAATACTAATTACAAAATATATTTTAAGATATGTTTAATCTGAAATCACAAATTTGTTCATTTTGCCAATAATGGTCCATTACATAAGTAGAAGAAATTAATTATATTATTACTACTTATATTTACATCATAAAATTTTCAATAATTGATATTTAGATTTAGAAAGAGGAAATACCTTTTAATAATATATTACATTAATCAAATTAAGTTCACATGTAAATAAGTAAATGTGACTAATTATTTATTTACATAATAAATGTAATATATTAAATTATAATGAAAACTTTGATATGTAACTTACATCAATGTATGAAAGGATAAAGTTAATTGAAATTGATTAATGTGAGAGTGAGACATCAATTTTAAAAAAAATATATGTGAAAGAGTAAAAATGAAAAAAAAAAAACACTACAGTACTAAAGATATGGTAGAGTATAACGTGAATCCTTCCACAACACCACGTCATAGGGTATTGAAACTCTCTCCCTTTTCAATCGGACCATAACCCTTACCAACCCCTCACTAAACCTCTGAAAACCTAACCCTCCATTCTAAATCTTTTTCCTACCGAGGATTGTGAGATTTGAACCCCTCCCAACCCAACTCATCCTTCCCCGATCCCCACTCTATAAAAATCCTAAGTGGTAGAAGGAAAATAAAAATAGTGTAAAATATTTATAAAAAATTTGAACCAAATTTTAAAAAAAATTGAAATCATGAATGACACTGTGGTCTCGGACATTGAAGAGGTCGAGGCCTTGGTCAAGGTGTTAATCATTAAAGAGAAAAAAGAGATTAAACAATTGTAGAAGATATAATTTGCTTTCCTAGTGTCATGGAAAAGTAAGAGGAGAAGAAAGAGATAAATGACAAGATATTTTCCTAGTATCAAGGGTATAATGAGGTGAAAAATGACAAGATAAATGGAGTATCACTCTTTTGAAAATATTTGGAAATTTAGTTTAGGAATCCATATGCGTTTAAGAAGAATAAAAATTAATGATTTAAAAGGAAAGAATATGAAAAGACCAACTTTCTTTTCGCGCTTAATTATATCAAGATAGTTGATCTCCAGGATAACTATCACATGTAGGAAAAACAATATAGAGCTTAATACAGATGTGACAATGAACATTGAGCTTAAATTTCAACCAAGAGTGAAGACCAAAACAAAAAGGATTATTGAAAACGTGTCGAATTATGTTGCTACGGGTTGCGACACAAAATTAATGGTATTATGTAACTAGAATGGATATTTTGAGGTATGGACATGATACCTACATACATTAAATCACAACGGATAAAGATAGGGCAAGTTAGGACTAAGGGCTATATCTTCAACTATCACGAGGACAAAGAAATTTAAATGAGCGAGTTTGTCATACATATCCTTATTTTAAATCGTTGGGAGAATTGTTTCATAATAGAAATTTAATTACGGCTAATATTTACGTCAAGCAATCATGATATTTTTTCAGTGTTAGGAATGTAAATGGATTACCTAAGTACTTTGCATACAGGGAAGTTACTTTGACCTTGTGTTGGATTTGAAATCATGATAAACGTGTATATTTTATTAATAATTGGGAATAAACTTTGGTTGTCACAATATTGTGATAAAATATTCAGAAAGTACTCTAGATAGATTGCTAGTAAGCCACCTCAACTTTTCTTGATAACTTACGGTTCTATCAAACGCGTGTTATATTTTGAAATCCTATATTTAATTCTTTTGTACCAAAGACTATTTAATAAAAGATTGAATAATCTTTTTATACAAACATATAAATTTTTAAAAAATAATTGTAGCATTAGCATATGATTAGTTAAGAAAGAATTGGCATAAGTACAATTAGTCAGATAACTTCGGTATAGGTCTTTTAGGGTGTGTCTTTTACGGTGTTCTCGCTGCACAACAAAAGATATCAAAGTTGAAGGTGAAGAAGTTGTATTATTGGTTGCAGTTCTATTATGTGTGATGTATTCAATATACACAGCGATTTGTGCCAAAAACGTTTCAGATATTATAGTGGTCAAAGTTATGTATCCTAAAAGTGAGCAACGGAGATCTAAAGGTCAGGAGATTGGTTGTTCTGAAACGAAAAGGGAGATCATGTAATTGTTAGAGTTGTTAACCTAAGTCCCACGTCAAGAAGGTTAAAAAGGATTGTCTTGTATAAAAATATCAATTAATTTATTAAGTAATAGACCTTTTAGAAGGTGTACAAAAACATGTTCGTGTAGACTCAACCAAAAGCAAACAAAATCACTCTATTGTAGAGTTAAAGGTGATATATTCACTTCCAACTAACCTAAGCATTTTACAAAACATCTGAAATTCATTATCTCATGAATACAATATTACCACAATGAAATATGGTAGAACAAAAGGGTTGAACAATCCGTAATGTGATGGGAAACATAGTGAAAGGAAAGAAGATTCTAAAGAAATTCAAAGCGAAAATTATTGTAATTGTTGTGTAAATATATCTGTAATTGTTCACCTACCAAAAGTTTAAAAATATTATACCTCAAAAGGAATAAGGCCCTGTTTGACATTGCTGTTGCAAACAGTAACAACAACTTTTTTCTGAAAATCAGGTAAAAATCTGTTGGGTAAATTTTAAAAGCAGTTTTTTCAAAAAGCGCTTTTGGCCTGAAAACTGCTTTTAGAGAAAACAAGTCCCCCACGCTTTAAAAAAAATATATTTTTTAGCTTTCCGGGAAGCAACTACTGATTTCAACATCAAATCTCACCAAATGTTTTTTTTTAATATTATGCCAAAAACATGCAAAATTGTTTTACCAGCATTGTTACCTGATAGTAACCTGACTTTCATAACAACACTTATTTTACCAGCATTTGTTTCAACAACACAACAGTTTTTAACAGAAATGCCAAACAAAGCCTAAGTAGAAGAAATCCAAATTAATCACACTTGCAGTACTTTAGCTCTGTTGTTTATACCTTTGTTCTAGATTAAAATAATCAACAAAAAGAATTAAACTACTTGATGGAAGCTAGATCTAATGTATATATGATTATAGTAAAAATTATGAAAAATTGTCAAAATTGATGAATTACAACAAGTCAATATATACTAAAGAGGCATAAAGTAGATCACAACGTAGATCACAACGTAGATCACTAATAGATCAAGCAAATAAATCATTTCTATGGAGTATCATTTGCGATTAAATAGATTTGGTTTTAAACACATTAAATCTACGTACATAAGTAAATTAATCTGAACATCATAGATACTGTTAATAACAATCACCTGATTAGACGGAGAATTCAAGACGATATACGTTGAGCGAAACAAAAGGCCTTCGATACTCAAACAACCTAATAAAAATATTTGGTTAAAAACCATCCACGAAATTAGAAAGATTATCAAATTTAAATTCAATGATAGAGTATGAACACAAGAAGAATACCTACGAATGTAGAGAAGAAGGTTAATATTCTTTCAAGTAATTGATTGCAGAACTAGATTGATGAGGTACAAGTTATTAATAAATTCGATTTTGGTTGACAATTGTCATCTTTGGGCCATTCAGGTTTATCTTTCTATCTCTTTTTATATGTTACAATTATTACTAGATTATTACCCGTATGATGCACAAATTTTTTTAATACATACATAATTTTTTATTTTAATGAAATTTATAAATTAATCATCTGATATGATCAGAAACTGAGTTAAAGCAAAAATATGAACATATATACAGAAGTAGCAAGAAAAGTCAAATTGATAATTTAATTCAGCATGTAACTTATCCCACCAATGTTGTTGATATAAAAAATGATCAAATTGTAACTATAATAAAAAAAATTTAATATTCACTACTTGGACTTTATCTTGATTTATAGAAATCAGAATTGGACGATTTTACAATTTATGCAAAGCTCATAAAATAATCTTAAATATAGTGATGGTTAACAATTACAATCTAAATTAAATGCCTAGAATATGAAGATAAAATACAATTACAAATTTCAACACATTAAGAATTCTATTCAACATTGAAAACCTGTTTATACTTGATTTAGTATTTCAATATAACTACACTTTTTAGTTTAAAAATTAAAATATGAAATATTCGTTTATGTTATATCCAGCGGTTCCCATCTATTTATTATAAGATATAACATTTCTTATTTATTTGGTCGTAGTGAGTATCAGACTACCAAGATTACCGAGATTCTTTATAAGATCCCTTTTACATTCATTATATATATATATATATATATATAAATTGAAAACCTTTGTGATGCACGATTTGCTTTAATATTATATGATTTTTTTTATTTAATTTGAAATAAAAAATATAATATGTGAACTCTGTAGACTTAAAATTTTTAACTGATATGATTTGATAATAATTATATACACACACACTCACACATTTATTGTCTGTGATATATTTTAAAAAATTTATAAAATCTGATGCATTCTAGCTGAAAAAATTAATTGGTTAATTATTTATAATTATAATAATTATTTTATTGAATAGAATTACCCGTGATATTTTTTGAAAAATATGAGGTTTTAGCTTGAAAAGATAGAAAAGGTAAAGTGATTTAGCTTAAAAATGTAAATGGTTAGTTATTAATAATTATATTATAATCACGTAATTTAATTAAACGGAATTATTCGTAGTTTTTTTTAGAAAATGAGATTACATAAAAGTTAACATATTTTAGCTGAAAAATGTAATTGATTAGTTATTAATAATTATATTATTATTAGTTTATTATATTAAACCAAACTACCCGTGATGTAATAGGAAAAGAAGATGTTTTAGTTAGGAAAAAAAAAAGGCAACATGTTTTAGCTGAAAAAATAATTTATTAGTTATTATTAATTAGTAATTACAATATTATTATTTAACAAAATATTATTATTTTATTTTGTTAAATAAAATTGTTCATATCATTTTTAGAAGATGAGAAAATTTAGATAAGGAAAATATAAAAACTAATGTGTTTAACTTGAAAGAGAAAGATTGAATAGGTAATGAAAAATAGAAAATGTAACTTGTTTTATCTGAAAAAGGAATTGATAAGTTATCGATACTTATGATATTTTTACTTTATTTCATTAAATAAAATTGACCAAAAAGGGAAAACCAAAACTTTCAGTGATGGACCCCTTGATCCATATAGTTGTGTATAATAGTTTATAATGTAAAGATCGGTTGCCAAAGTAAATCATCAACTTATTATGTTTGGAATTTAATTTAAATCATTTAATAAACTTGTTATGTAATTGTTAACATATGTGCTAATATAAAATATTGGGAAACTAGGGAGAGTTGCCTGTATTGTATTATTAGCGAAAATAGGGAGAGTCCCCTTACTTTGTTAGTTTCCGTGTTATTATTAATTAGAGATTAGTTATATAAACAATTGTGATGTTGTAATAAACTTGAGGCTGATGCCTCCATCTTTGAATGAGAATAGAATTTGAAAGAATACTTTATCATGGTATCAAGAGCCTAGGTTGATTATTTATAGAACAAGAAAAAAACCCCACGAGAGTTCGTGATTGAGAAAAAAATCCTGCGAGAGTTCGTGGGTATAAGAAAAAGATCACGCGAGAGTTCGTGGGTGAGAGAGAAAAAAAAAGATACCATGTGGGTACGAGAAAAAAAAATTTGAGAGTTCGTGGGAGCGATAAGATATATTGCCAGAGTTCTTGTACATGAAAGAAAGAAAAATCATGAGAATAAAGATGGCGATAAGGTGAAAGCATAACGACGATGATGATGAGTGTGGTGGATTTTTGGAAGAGATTATGTTATACCAATGACGACAAAAGCGAGATTCTGAGAAGAATCATGACAAAAACGGTGACGGTGATATAAATATAAAAAATGGAGATGAGGACCGGAATGGAAAAAATGATCATAACGAAGAATAGGAAAGCATGTGATTTTGTTAATTGAAGCAGCTGATTTTTTTTTATTTTATTAAAATCTCGATTTAACGATCGTGAGTTTGAGGGGGGATGTTACCATGTATGTTAATATAAATTATTACGGGAAAATATAGAGAGTTGTCTCTATTGTATTATTAGCAAAAATTGGGGGAGTTCCCTTTTATGTTAGTTTCCGTGTTATTATTGATTAGAGATTGATTACCTAAAAATTGTGATGTCGCAACAAACTTGAGGCTGATGCTTTCATTATTTGAATGAGAAGAGAATTTAAGGGAATACTTTATCAGTAATCTTATTCTTGAATTAGCAAAATGTAGTAGAAGGATTGCGCACAAGATTGGTAATGGATAGTTGCTTATATCGAAAACATAAATTTTCATGTCAGTAATATTGTTCTAAAATTATTACAATGTTAAAGAAACTTCATAAATTGTGATTGTGCAAGAGACTTTTAACAAAAACTACACATTTGTTGCAATGAATATTTTTTTCTGTCAAACACATAAATTTACGAATTTTCTAATATAGTTTAGATATTTAAATGAGGTCTTTGAGGAATAAAAGTTCTTTGATATCCTGAAATAGAAGTTAAAGTGACTAAGACCAAAAGATTAAACACGATCTTCCTAGCTAATATATTGTAATTAAGAGCCCTCAAGAGACCTTTTTAGGTGACCTGCGTTCAAATGGCTTCAAGCAAGAAGATATCGTGAAGGAAACGAATTCTCTATTGATGGAAACTATCAACTGGACGGCAGAACATTGTCATATATAGATTATAATTCTGTTATTAGTTGATAGGTAGCATTATAAATACTCTCTCAATATCATTGTAAAAAGAGCGAATTGAGAATTGTAGAGTGCATATTGTGTGAAGCTCTGTATAAGATTTGTATTCGAGAGCTCGAAACAAACAGAGAGAGAGATTTGTATTGTCAGCAGCTGCTAAAGGTATTGTACATCTTTGGTAGAGTTTGTATTTGATTTATTTAATACAAACAAAGTTTAATTCATTCGTTTGTTCTTGTTCATCTAATCAAGCAAAAATCAGACACGATTATTTAACTTGTATTCAACCCCCCCCTTCTACAAGTTATTCGAGTTAACATTGGTCATGTAAGCTACTTTGTTCTAGAGAAAGTACTTGTCGAAAATCAGCATTATGTAAAGAGTTTATGTTTGTTCTACGATTAGTGTTTTAATTTTAAAACAATTCTCTTGTTCTTGTAATTTACTCATTATCCTGGAAAGACCTCCACTTTTGTGGTAACCAAATTCCTCCACTATAAAAATGATGCTAAAAGAAGTGGATAATTGAAGTCTTTTTGAATGACAGATATCAACAAACATAAGTCAATAGCATGCACCATCAAATGGAAGAAATAGAGTTTCTCAATAAGGTGAAAATAAAGAGAACAAAAAAGACATTTTATGGTATGTAAATGCATGCACGCTTAGATGGATGAAAGAGTGGCCAGTTTGGAGAATTTGGCTAGTAAATGAAAAACCAGGGGAAATGTTAGCTTGAACATAAATATCAAGGAAGCAACAGTAGGAGATGGTGGAAGTCAAAATTGATACATGCTAAGTTTGCATATATTTTGTAGTATGTTATCTCTCATTTATCCTTGGTTTGTAATTATTTTGTCCTTGATTAACATTATTAGTAGCATTTTAACTTGGATTGGATGCTAAGATGATTTTTGATGTTTCTAGGTTAATATTGGAAGAAAAAGGTGTGAAAGAAGAGCAAGAGTGAAAGACATGAACAGAATTTTTTAAGGGCTTGAGGCTGATATTCAAGGCCCTGTATTTTGGCATTCAAGGGCTTAAAGCTGATTTTCAAGGCCTTGTAGTGGGACGAAAATTCTAATAATATGTCTTTTATATTTAGTTAAAATTATCCTTTTTATGTATTGAAAAGGTTTTTAAAAGCCCATCCAAGTATATATACAATTTATTAGGATTTTTATAGGTATTGTACGGCGGGAGAGTGAGAGGGAGATAAAAAAAACACTTTGAGAGAGAATTGTAGAGCGAGGATTGAAGGGATTCACTCCAAGCTTTAAGAGACTTCATCAAGTTGTATCTTCTTTACTCTAAACTCTTGTAACCATGATTTTGGATATCAATATATGTTTGTATTCTTTATCTATCATGGGTAACTAATTCTCTAATCCGAGAATTAGGTAGTACTCGTTGGTTATATATGTTTGTTTGATTGTGTGCGAATTCTCTACTTTGCTAATCTATCATTGAGGGCTTAATCCAATTAAGGGAGTAGCTAACCTTTAATTGTATCTCTAGGAATTGTGATGAATTGGGAGAGGATTCACAATTCTTGTTCAAGATTTGGTAGACATAGTTTGATTATTGAATCAGGAGATTAATAAGAGGACTGTGAAACTTATAATTCTTGGGTCTTAATAGTTTATAATTGTATATCAATTGATCATGGGAGTGACTTTTGAGGTATAGTTGTAGGCACTATATTGTATCTAGGGAGAGAACATTATAAAGTTTAGAAGAATTGTTTTTAGCAAAGTACGAGAAGTAGATATTGCATTACATTAACATCATTGAACCAATTGAAGAACCCTTATTCTCAGGTTGTTTCTCCTCATCGATAAAACTCAGTTTTAATTGCTTTATATAGTTAAATTTAGTTAGAAACAAATTGATAAAATAGTCACAAAATCTCTTCTCATTCAATAGTTGGAGGTACTCGCCTCAAGTTTATTACAATACATCACAATTATTTATATAGCAAATCCCTAACTCTTAATAATGGAAATTAACATATCAAGGGAACTCTCTCTATTTACTAATAATACAATAAAGGCAATTATCCATATTTTCTTATAGTAATATATATTGACATATATGTCAACATCCCCCCTCAAACTCACGATACACAATCGAGAGTTTGCCAAAATTAAATTAAAAAAAAAAGTTGATACATCTGCTCTAATAAAAAAGTTGATACATCTGCTCTAATCAACATAATCACATCCACTTGAATCATCTTTCTCGTTGTGATCAATTTTTCATCCTTGTATTCGTCATCTTTGTCCTCTATCATCATCTTTGTCATAATTGCCACCACTATTTTTCTGTCATGATTCTTCTCAGAATTCCCTTTTTTTATCATCGTTGGTTGACACAGTCTTTTCAACAAATCCATCATATCGTCATGCTTCGCCTTGTCATCATCTTCGTTCTCATGATTTTTCTTTCTTTCATATCCAAGAACTCTAGCAGCATCTTTTTTTTCCCACGGTCTCCCACAGGTTTTTTTTCTCACCCCCAAAAACTTTTGTAAGAGTTTTCTTTTCTCAGATCCACGAACTCTAGTAGATTTTTTTTTCTCCAACCCACGAACTCTCGCAGGATTTTCTCACACCCACGAACTCTCGTAGGATTTTATTTTTCTCACTGGCTCTTGATACCATGATAAAATAGTCAAAAAATCTCTTCTCATTCAACAGTTGGAGGCACTCGCCTCAAGTTTATTACAATACGTAACAATTATTTATATAGCAAATTCCTAATTCTCAATAATAGAAATTAATTAACATATTAAGGGAACTCTCCCTATTTACTAATAATACAATAAAGGCAATTCTCCATATTTTTTCACAGTAATATATATTGACATATATGTCAACACAAACACATCAATTATTTCTCACACTTCTAAATATTAAGAGATTAAAACTTAAACTCGAGTCAATAGTCCTTCCCTGCGAACGAACTCATAAAAATACTTCAACAGAAATGAAAGCAATGTCAAGATTCATTCCTCACTTGAATGCAAGCATATTTGATATAGTGAAGAAGGTTGACTAATCAAGACCTGCAATGCAAGCTAGATAGGTTGAAAGAGAAGCCTCAAATCAATGAAAAAAAAAAAAGAAGGATTAGAGAAAAAGACCCAGACAAAATATCACAAAAGGGATGTGTGTCCTTATGTTCATACATCTACCCATACCCATTATAGAGAAAAAATTTAGGAGCCCTTAGATAGATTGAAACAATTTAAAAGCTTCTCATAGGGGCCGATATACCATCTTTGTTCATGAGTCACCTCTTGCACCTGTTATTTGAGGTATTAGAGATCCAAAATTTATTAAAGATTTGAACCTGATAGAATACCTAAGAAGGATCAACACTGAGATAGAGGTCTACTAAGTTGAAGACATCTCTAAGTGTATATTACTGGATGCTACATATAAGGAAAATTTCCCCCAAAATGTTTGAATTTCTACATGGTCTATAGATTCATGGGAGCAAGTGATTAGAGTTTTTATCACACCATTTTTGGCTTTTATGACATATGCACTTCTAGTCAATACCTTGGCCAATATTAAGCAATGGGAGAAGTACTTCTTAAAAGAGTACGTCAAACGGTTCAATGGTGAGAAATCCGTAATATGGGACCATAAAAATTTCTAAATAGTTAGAGTTGGAAAGAAATTCAAAGAAAGGAATATAAAATTGATTGGTCACTTGACACTATCAATTAACCTACGTAAGTGCACATGATCTTAGATAGTATTTCTCAGAAATACAGGTTGTTCCCACAGAGTTTGTGTGACCTATATATATGCAACATGTTTTAAGAATTTCAATAATTAATATAAACAAATTATCAGGTTTTGGTTATATTGAAGCTAATATAGAAGTGATTAAAACAATAAAATAAAGATTCTTTAATCCACTAAATCATTCATCTAGTTGATCATGCTTTGATCCTCTTGTTGAGATATCTAATCTTGCATACTTGTTTACATATCATGAACTATCTCCTATACACATTCAAAAAAGGAAAAGAGCATTCAACCATCAAGTTAATCATAATCACTATGTTTTAGTGATATTGAACTATTAATATGATTTATATCACAAGCCCTTACCTTGGCTATATGTGGTATGAAGGTAACTCTCGTTCTAGGTATGCATGAAGTAGTTTTCAACAGGATTCATAACAGAGTCATAATTAAACTACATAAATAAGCTTTATCAATATCATATAATGAGTTTAGCTGCTCATCACAGTTTAGACCACTTTGAAAATTTGATAAAACATGTATGAAAACATGATAATTGAATTAAAGAAAAAAAAAGATAAAGATATAGAACAAATCCAATATGAAGAAAAGACTCCAAATCTGGAAAAAAAATCTTATGCAAATATTCTAAAAGCAATACCTCAAATAAAGCTATAAACCTTAGTCTACTTCTTCATTCCTAATAATACGTTATAAAAGTTCTAATCTATAACCTTTATTAATAAACTAAATCCCTTTTTTAATGTACTACTTTGTATCAAATTTAGTTCGCACTATATTTTGGTTTAACCCCTGGAATTCTATGTTGTTTTTATAAAAAAATATAAAAAAAAATCCAATTACAATTATTATTCTTTTGTTACAATTTAATCAAAAAATATTACGAATACATATATTGATCTAGGGTGATATGCTTATTTATTAGAAACGAAATCCATTTTTAATGGTACTTCGATACCAAAATTTGGTTTCACCCCTAAGATTCCTATTTCTCCTAGGATTCAATAATATTTTTTAATAAAATAATGAAATTGTTAAATACTATTATAATTGTAATTTTTGTATTATAATTCTATTCAGTTCAAAGATGACGTATTTATCATAATCATGTACATTTTTAAGTATATATAAAAATCATTTAATTTTTTTCTTAATTTTCTTAAATAAATTATTTATAAATTGACCTTTATTAATAAGCACATTATTTGTAAATAACATAATTTTTTAAAATAAATTAACGATCAATTTAATTGAATTTTCTCGGGCCCGTGCTTCGCACGGGCTAAGTGAAATCCCGTTTTAATGGCACTTCCTTCTAGATTCGTGTCTCCTAATTACAATTCTTTTATTATAAACTACTAAATTGTATAAAGTGTACTTTTATCATTTTTTTAAAGTATTTTCTTGTAATAATTAAAATAAATTAAAATTTAAATAAAGAAATGACGTAAATTTTTTTATAATCAATTTAAATAAATTTTCTCGACCCGTAATTCGCATAGATTATCGTCTAGTAATAATAATGCTGTAAATTGTCATTGGTTAAAAACCAACAAATAAGTTTATATGGGCGGCCGAATTATATAGCGAAATCCAAAAGAAAAAATGATTAAAATACCTATTTTTGAGTAAAAAATGACAAAAATAAGAATTTCAAAATGTATGGTTATATTTACCCGATGGGATACTCAACTTGTAATTAGGTATGTCATTTTGTATAAGATATCTGTAATAACCGTAAATCCTAGAATAAATATTTCCATTCGATATTTAAATTTTATTTAAGAGCGATGCACTAATATATTTAATTAGTACGTTTTTGTGAGATTTTAAGATTTTATTTATTTATAGGTGAATAAATATTATATTATATCTATTTATTTATATTTATTTGTATTTGTTAAAATTTGGAAATTTAGGAAAAATTAGATTTTTATTTTGAGTCGAATTTATTTCCGGAAGCGAAATTAGAGCCTCGTTTTAATTGACCGGCATGGAAGGAATGGTTTAAATATTATTAATGGAGGTTAAATTCAAAAGAGGACAACAATAATTTCCCTAAAATCCGGAACTTGTTTTCAGGTCATTATTTGATACCACATTCATGTGTCTTAAAACGTGTAAATCACAAACCAAACACTCCCATACTTGTTTTTTTTATTACAACATTACAATCCCTGCCTCTTTAAAACATAAAGCCGGGTCATTTGTTTTCTTCTCACAAACACATACACTACATATTTGTTACAGAAACAAACACAAACCCATTCCTGTTTTCACATAATCACAGTATAAACACAAGTCTTGCATCTTTGAACCAAAAACCAAAACATTCGGCCTTAATTCTCAGACCAAAACAAGACCCAGGTAGTTTAAATTTTGTTTTCCTTTTTCTCTTTCGATTTCTGTTTGTGCTTGTACTGTTGGGTTTGTATCTCGTTTCCGATTGTTTCGGTTGTGTAGAATTGGTTCGTTGGTGTTTGACCAGTGGGGAAAGAATCGAATGGTGAGGGAAAATCGGTGAGGCCGGAGTGATAAGAGGTAGTTGGAGGGTGTTTCAGTTGGGGGAAGATGTGATTAAGGTGGGTTAAGGAACCACCACCGATTGGTGGTGGTGGAGAACGGTGGATGGTGTATGCGAGAAGAGAGAGAGGAGCGATTGGCGAGAGGGAGAAGAGAGATACGGGAGAGGTTGAGGGAGAGAGATAGAGAAAAGAGAGAGAGAGAGAGAGAGAGAGAGAGAGAGAGAGAGAGAGAGAGAAAGAGAGAGAGAGAGAGAGAGAGAGGGAGAGAGAGAGAGACGGAGAAAGGTTGAGAGAGGAGAGATTTGGAGAGTTTGAGTGCAAACGAGAGAAGGTGCAGGGAAGGGGAAATGAGACAGGTGGGGCCCACACGGTGGGACCCACATCGATGTGAAATTTCTGTTAAAATGTATTATTAACGTATTTTTCGTTCGTTATATTATAATAAAACGAGATTTAATAAGTTTTGTTAAAAATGGAATATTAATTAACTTGGTTTGTAATTAATAATTTATTTAAATTGGTTTAGTTAATTAATTAATTAAATAAGATTTTAGATGTAATTTAGAATTTATTTATTTACTAATTAAATAAGTGTTGTTATGTGATTTTTGAAAAGAAATTAGATATTTATTATTTTGCAATAAAAAGGGTTTAATAAAATGGATTAATTATTAGTTTGTTAAAAAGAGTTATTTTGTGATTTTTGGACGAAAATTAGAGATTTAATAATTTGTTGATAAAAAGAAGAATATTTGTGAAATAAGTAGAATAAAATATGTTTTATTTTGGAAAAGCTGTTATTAATATTTTCAGATTATTTTATAATCCGGACCGAGTCAGATTTAATTTAGAGATTTAAAATTTGTTTTATTAAAGAGTTTAGTAAATTAGAATTTGTGAGATTTCTTAAAAAATTAGGATCCTTTGATAATTAGTTTAAAAATGAGAATAATAAATATGGATTTAAATTGAATAAAAACGGATGTTTGAATTTTTCATTTTGAGTGAGAATTTAGATTTCCAGATATTAAAAATAGGATTTATTTTCGAGATTTAATTCCTGTGTTCGAATAAATATTTATTTACTCCGGGATTTATTTCTGTTATTTATTCCGGAGCTTTTATGAGATATTATATTATTATTAATTAGATTATCGGATCGGGAGTATTTTATTCTGAAGAATCGCTTACGTATTTCTGGTTGCTATTTTTAGAAAATAATTCTCGAGACGTAGATCGAAGCCAAATTCACGGGTAGAGTATATATTTTAGCTTCATTCATTCGTACTTCGAGATCGAGGCAAGTTCGTTCTTACCCTAACTTTTGGAAACTGTGAATTTCTGTTCGTGTTATTTAATTCCTTAATTATTTTTGAGATATTATATATTGAGATTATCTGTTGCTCTATATGATAAAATAATTTCTTTTGAAAATTATTTCTTGTTAAATATTATTATTTGAGAAT
This sequence comes from Saposhnikovia divaricata, assembly GCA_036435485.1. Classification (NCBI taxonomy): domain Eukaryota; kingdom Viridiplantae; phylum Streptophyta; class Magnoliopsida; order Apiales; family Apiaceae; genus Saposhnikovia; species Saposhnikovia divaricata. The sequence continues at coordinate 212,547,983 of CM071597.1, read as the reverse complement.
TATGATCCCTATAAGCGTAAAGACAATTTAGTTGATATCGGGTCGATCTCATTAATTCGAGACGACTATTATTTTAATTCAGTGAAACTAATCTCATTCGTCCGAGATAGTTAAATTTATTCTTTTCGATTGAATTTATTGTACAAATTCAATCGTTATTTATTGATTATCTTTCAGTTAGTTCCTCGTTTGAACTAACCGATAGGAGTTTAAAATTATGATTATTAGAGATTTTTTATTTGTCGATCAAGTGAAAAATATTCTATTTAAACGTTCGTCAGTGTTGAGTATTATAAATATCGAGAAGTACTATTTGTTCAGTACGACTCCCAATTACTTTAATCTTAGGACTATTCTCATAGATTCGAGATAGTCGATTTTATTGTCAAGGTTTGGCATTTTGTTCATGTCAACCGATAAATTATTATTGAGAATTTACATCAGTCTATTGTTCGGATTGGTGGTAAAATCGAGTCATACTGGCAGTCCGCCAGATTTGTAAATATTTTCTGAAAAGAGTTATCTCAAGTTATCTGTACCCCAAATATTCGGGAATTCTGTATTCTACTGGTCAATTTTGGGCAAGAGGCCCTTTATAGAGAAAGAGAGACTCGTGTACCGTTTTACGGACCCGAGAATATTTAGGCATTCGTTGCCTTGGTTGAATTGATAACCATTATGATGCTAGCATTCATACATATATATTATAGTTGATATCGTATTGTAGCCGTGATCGGGCGAAGTGCGGTGTCATTGGAGGCCGGTATTCTTGGTTGGTTAGTTGATCGCCCCACCGAGATACGGAGAGGTGGAAGACCAGTTCATTCTTAAATCATGAGTTATCAGAGTTATATCAAATGAGTCTTTAGAGTATTCTGTTTTGAGATGAGTTTTGAGCCTTTTCGAGTATGATATTTTCAAGATGAATTTGAGCCAAATCTTATTGTGATTTTCAATATTAAAATTTTGAGTACTTATTTCGGTAAACCTTATTATATTTATATACCGAGCGAGAAGAGAACTTGCTGAGCACTATAGTTGCTCATTCTTGCTTTACAACATTTTATTCAGCTATCAAGAGGGAAAAAGGCGAGACGTCCAACCAGGGATCCAAGGGAAAGGAGAAAGCTCCAGGCTATGCTGGCGAGAACTAGAATGTCTAGCTGGAATCTTCATCTACCTACTTCTGTAAACATATGTAAAATATTATCCCGAGATGTAATATGTTGTAAGATAACAATGTGTGAGACTGATCTTGGATCTGCAGAGTGGGACATTTTATGCTCCGTTGTATTATATATTTTGCTTTGTTATTGCGTAACTTGTGCTACAGGATATTGAGACAATGTGACGACCCGGGTCCCCTGTCAGGGTGGATTTGGGGGCGTTACAGTTTTGGTATCAAAGCCATAGTTATATTTTTAGGAATCGTACGAGCCTTGGAGTATAACCCGATGCGAGAATTTAGAGAAATAATACGAACCTAGAACTATAACGCGACGTGAGAATTTCGAGATATATGATACGATGTTGAGATTTTGGCACTAAGCGCCTTACGCCTTTATATATATTTATAGGCATATCTAGTCGATTGAAACCTAACCGAGATTTTTCGTACTTTTGTAGATGTCTACTTCCAGACCATCAGATTTCCGTTCTACCCGAGATAGATCTCCTACACCTTACCCGCATGGACCACTTAGCTCAGGATCAGACAGTGACCCGTCTGAAGAGTTTATGCTGATGGTTAGTGACACGGAGGATTCTTCGGTGCAGATCCTTACACCTTCTCCTCCACATGTGATAGATTTAGTAGATTCTCCTGACCAGATCATTGAGATAGTCGATTCTCCTCCACCAGTGATTGATTTAGAGGCTCCTACCCCTGAGACGTTCAGAGTTGAGACCCCAGTGCCCGAGACTACTGATCCAGTTGATGAGAGCCAGCTTTCACCCGTCCGTATTGAGGTTGTACCTAGCTTGTCAGCTCCAGTATCCGGAGTTGATGTACCTACAGGAGTAGCAGCTCTTGCTGAGTTGTTTACTTTACCTATCCCCGTCTATGCTTCGACGCCGGCAGTCCCTACCGTGCCTGACTACATGTTTCCACCTGTCAGTGCCATGCCTGCTTGTGATACTACTCCATCTGCACCTACCATACCTGCACCTGCTCCTGCTCAGCCCACTGTGGTTGCTACTACTGTTGCTATGCCACCTGTTCCTTCTGAGCATCCTGATGTGGCCGGAGGGATGGTCCCTTGGCATGTCCACCATACACTGTTCCAGCATTACCGTTGGTTGTGGGGACGTTATGAGGAGATTTTTACTACTAGGGATAGTATTCTTCGACTGTTGTCAGTTTCAGAACCTCTTGCCGTGCATCATGGAGGGAGTCTGTTGGTAAGAGACGTACCCATGGAGATTATGCACCAGATTGCCCTGACTGTTTTGACCGGGCTTCAGACTGACATAGCCGCATTACCATCATCCAGCACAGGACAGATTGATCAGGCCAGAGTTGCCACCCTGGTTTCAGATTATTATCAGAGAGTTCCATCGGAGAGTGGGTGAGATGTTTCTTCAGTGATGACGTCGAGATAGACCCTTCTGTAGTAGGGTGCATATATTATGTTGATCCTTGTATTTTAGACCCGATGCCCAGCCTGTTGGGTAGTAACCTTTGTTATCTCTACTAGACTAGTATGTTGGCTAGTTACTTTTACGATGTACTTATTATCAGCGACCAGTTTGTATTCAGTACCATGACCTGGATTTCACCAGTATGGAATCTTATCAGTATTATATTGTGATCTGTTATAGTACCGTTATATCATTTTGTTTATTATAGATCTGTGTTATATTAGAATGCATGTTAGAATAATTTCCATGTTACCCCTGAATTAGTTAATAATTTCTTTTCCGATACTACGATTTTAAAAAAAAAAAAGAATTTTCGAGAACCAGAGATTTATGATGATTAAATTATTGAGTAACTGTTTATAAAAAGACAAGAGAGAGTCGTGATTGTGAGTATTGTGAGGAACCGTAAATTTTGACCGAGTAGATATTTATGAATACCAATTTCAATTGTGCCAGCAGTGGTGTTTGAGAATTGCATATCCGAAATATAACATACCTTATTGTTTTCGCTCTTATAGAAAAAGATGCCACCAAGGAGAGGAAGACCCGCAAGAAATCCTCGTCCTCAACCCGAGGTGAATCCAGGGAATGAGGTTCCACTTCAGAACCAAGTTCCAAACCCGGAACCACAACTCGCCCGAGATCCCAACCAAGATAATAACCCGATGAGTCTACTTATGAACTTCCTTATTCAGCATACCCAGAACCCTCAGCCTCAGCTATACCAAAATGTAGGAGGGAATCCACCTCCAGCTCAACTGACCCAAACTACTGTGAGTTTCAAATCATTCAAATCCTTGAGTCCACCTGAGTTTAAAGGTACCACTAACCCAGTGGAAGCTAGAATCTGGTTACGTGAAATAGAGAAGACCTTTGAGGTCGTAGGGGTAGAAGAAGAGAAGAAAACCATCTTTGCGGCCTACATGTTAAAAGGTGAAGCGAATTATTGGTGGGAATCAAAGAAAGCAATGGAAGGGAACGTAGTCATACCCTGGACTAGGTTCACGCAGCTATTTTTGGAGAAATATTTTCCTAAATACTTGGAGAGTCAAATGGAGGTCAAGTTTCTGGAACTCAAGCAAGGCAACATGACTGTAGCTGAATATGAAGCCAAGTTTTCTGAACTCTCTAGGTTTGTGCCTTACCATGTGGATACGGACGAAAAGAGAGCTAAACGTTTTCAACTAGGGCTGAAGCCGTGGATCCAGAACCGAGTTGCGGTCCTAGAAATCACCAACTATGCTACTGTGGTTCAAAAAGCATCTATTGTGGAAAGTGGATCTGAGTTGTACTCAAAGGACAAGGATATAAAGAAGAGGAAGTTTCATAATCGTGGAAATAATTTTGAGAGGAAGCCGGACGATCGGAATAGAAAGAGACCTTTTGTGAAGCGGGAAGACAGAAGCAATGATACAAAGAGAATTGAGAATCAAGACACTAGGGGAAACAATCAAAAGTCCAGACCCCCTCAGGCAGCCAATCTAATTCAAGGAAGGCCACCGCTACCCGAATGCAAAACGTGTGGAAGGAAGCACCCAGGACCATGTAATCTGGCCAACATTGTTTGTTACAACTGTGGACAAAAAGGGCACTATTCTTCTCACTGCAAGGATAAGGCCGTTACTTGTTTCAATTGCGGAAAGAAAGGACATATTGCACGAGATTGCAAGTCACCACCAAAGGAGACAACTGCACCTAGACTCATGGCACCTCCCAGCAACAAGCCAACTGCTCGTACTTTCAACATGACGGTGAAGGATGCTATTGCCGATAGTGATGTGATTGCAGGTACGCTTTTAGTCAATTCCGTAGATGCATGTGTTTTGTTTGATTCGGGAGCAACAAAATCTTTCATATCGGAGAATTTTAGGAATAAATTGAATATTCAGTCCGTACCATTAGGGGAGACATTGATTATAGAAGTAGCAAATCAGGAAAAAGTCCCTGTAGATCAGACATGTCCAGATTGTGGAATTGAAATCCAAGGACAACGTTTCGAAGCAGACCTTCTTTCTTTTAATTTAGGGGAGTTTGATATAATTCTGGGAATGGATTGGTTGACACGTTATGATGCTCAGATCAATTGTCGGCGTAAGTGGGTTAGTGTAAAGGGACCCAACGGCAAAAGAATACAATTTCGCGGAAGGAAACCTACTAGTAATTTTCTGACTTTGATTCAAGCGAAGAAACTACTAAGGAGTGGGTGTCAAGCATACTTAGCTTATGTGGTTGACAACGAGAAGCAAGCCCCTGCCATTGATGAAATTCCTGTAGTGAATCAATTCGAAGATGTTTTTCCTGAAGAGTTACCTGGATTGCCGCCCGACAGAGAAATAGAATTCAATATCGATCTTGCCCCGGGAACTGCACCAATTTCCAAAGCACCATACCGAATGGCTCCAGTTGAGATGAAGGAGTTGGCTACCCAACTGCAAGAATTACTTGACAAAGGCGTAATCAGACCAAGTGTATCCCCGTGGGGAGCTCCAGTGCTGTTCGTGAAGAAGAAGGACGGATCCATGCGACTATGCATTGATTATCGTGAGTTGAACAAGATGACCATCAAGAATAAGTACCCTCTACCTCGAATCGATGATTTGTTTGACCAACTTAAGGGAGCTAGATGTTTTTCAAAGATTGATTTGAGATCCGGCTATCATCAACTAAAGATCAAGCCTGAAGATATTCCTAAGACTGCCTTTAGGACCCGATATGGACATTACGAATTCTTAGTCATGTCTTTTGGATTGACGAATGCGCCAGCTGCCTTTATGGACTTGATGAATCGTGTGTTCAAGAGGTACTTGGACAAGTTCGTGATTGTATTTATTGATGACATCCTGATATACTCGAAGTCTCCTGATGAACATGCTGAACACCTCCGTTTAGTTCTGGAAACGCTGCGGAAGGAAAAGTTATATGCGAAATTCTCAAAGTGTGAGTTCTGGCTAAAAGAAGTTCAATTTTTGGGACACATTGTAAGCGGCGAAGGGATTTCTGTAGACCCCGCAAAGATAGAAGCCGTAGCAAATTGGGAGAGACCCAAGACTCCAACCGAAGTTAGAAGTTTCCTTGGATTGGCTGGATACTATCGAAGGTTCGTGAAGGATTTCTCAAAGATAGCTACACCACTGACTCGACTTACCAGAAAGAGTGAAAAGTTCGAATGGACACCCAAATGCGAAGATAGCTTTCAAGAATTGAAGAAGAGATTGACTACTGCCCCGGTGTTGACCTTACCCGATGAGAAAGGCGATTTCGTAATTTACAGCGACGCTTCTCACAAGGGTTTGGGATGTGTTTTGATGCAACATGGAAAAGTAATAGCTTATGCCTCTCGGCAACTGAAGGAGTATGAGTCCCGTTACCCTACTCACGATTTGGAACTTGCTGCTATTGTTTTCGCACTCAAGATTTGGAGACATTACCTTTATGGAGAGAAATGCGAGATTTACACGGATCACAAGAGCTTAAAGTATATATTCACGCAGAAGGAATTAAATATGAGACAGAGAAGATGGTTGGAATTGATCAAGGACTATGATTGCTCGATAAACTACCACCCAGGGAAGGCTAATGTTGTAGCTGATGCATTAAGTAGAAAGGAGAGACTTAACCTGTTGACAACCTCAGAAGAATTGGTCAGAGAATTTGAGAAAATGGAATTAGAAGTCAAGGTCCCAGTCCAAAACAATGAAAGAGTTTACAGCATTCAGTTTCAACCAGAGTTACTCGAGAAGATTCGACGTTGTCAAGAGCAAGTGATGAAAGAAAGAAGATCAGAGTTGACCGGAGAAGAATTTCTAAGTTCAAAAGATGAAAAGGGAATTAAGCGATTTGCATCGAGAATATGGATTCCTAATGTTACAGAGTTGAAGGAGGAAATTATGAGCGAAGCGCATAACTCGAGATATTCCATTCATCCAGGGAGCACAAAAATGTATCAAGACATCAAGGTGAATTATTGGTGGCCCAATATGAAGAGGGAGATTGCAGAGTGGGTAAGTAAGTGTTTGACATGTCAGAAAGTGAAGGCAGAACATCAACGACCAAGTGGACTTCTACAACCTTTAGAGATACCCGAGTGGAAATGGGAGCATATTACCATGGATTTTGTCGTAGGATTGCCCCGAACTAGAGCCAGTCACGATGCTATTTGGGTTATTGTCGACCGACTCACTAAATCTGCGCATTTCCTACCAATTAGTGATAAGTATTCCGTTGAGAGATTGGTGAACATATATCTAAAGGAGATTGTAGTTCGTCACGGAGTACCTGTTTCAATTGTATCTGATAGAGATGCCCGTTTTACTTCTCGATTTTGGAAAAGTTTTCAAGAATGTCTTGGCACGAAGTTAAATCTGAGCACTGCATATCATCCACAGACCGACGGACAAAGTGAAAGGACGATTCAAACAGTTGAAGATATGTTAAGAGCCTGTGCACTTGATTTTAAAGGAAGTTGGGATGAACATTTGCCCCTAGTCGAGTTTGCTTACAACAATAGTTACCATTCGAGCATATGTATGGCACCTTATGAAGCTTTGTACGGAAGGAAGTGTAGATCACCGTTATATTGGGATGAAGTAGGAGAAAGAAAGATATTAGGACCGGAATTACTTCAACAAACTAAGCAAGCAACCGAGGTTATTCGAAAAAGATTAGTTGCAGCTCAAGATCGACAGAGGAAGTATGCAAATCAAAAGAGGAAGGACAAAGCATTTGAAGTGGGAGATAAGGTGATGTTGAAAGTTTCACCTTGGAAAGGAGTAATGAGATTCGGAAAGAAAGGCAAGTTAAGCCCCAGATATATAGGACCTTTTGAGATTCTTAAGAAGATAGGACCACTAGCTTATCAGTTAGCCCTACCTCCAGACCTTCAGCATATCCACGACGTGTTTCATGTTTCTGCATTAAGAGAGTACCATTCTGATTTCAGGCACGTTATAACCTACGAACCAGTGGAAATTCGTCCAGATTTGACATACGAAGAAAAGCCAGTGGAGATCCTAGATTACAAAGTGCAAGAGTTAAGAACTAAGAAAGTGAATTTAGTGAAAGTACTTTGGAGAAACCACCAAGTTGAGGAAGCCACGTGGGAATTAGAAAACGAGATGCGGAATAAATATCCTGAATTGTTTAGTGCATAGTTTTGATTCCGAGGACGGAATCCTATAAGGGGGGAAGACTGTAATAACCGTAAATCCTAGAATAAATATTTCCATTCGATATTTAAATTTTATTTAAGAGCGATGCACTAATATATTTAATTAGTGCGTTTTTGTGAGATTTTAAGATTTTATTTATTTATAGGTGAATAAATATTATATTATATCTATTTATTTATATTTATTTGTATTTGTTAAAATTTGGAAATTTAGGAAAAATTAGATTTTTATTTTGAGTCGAATTTATTTTCGGAAGCGAAATTAGAGCCTCGTTTTAATTGACCGGCATGGAAGGAATGGTTTAAATATTATTAATGGAGGTTAAATTCAAAAGAGGACAACAATAATTTCCCTAAAATCCGGAACTTGTTTTCAGGTCATTATTTGATACCACATTCATGTGTCTTAAAACGTGTAAATCACAAACCAAACACTCCCATACTTGTTTTTTTTATTACAACATTACAATCCCTGCCTCTTTAAAACATAAAGCCGGGTCATTTGTTTTCTTCTCACAAACACATACACTACATATTTGTTACAGAAACAAACACAAACCCATTCCTGTTTTCACATAATCACAGTATAAACACAAGTCTTGCATCTTTGAACCAAAAACCAAAACATTCGGCCTTAATTCTCAGACCAAAACAAGACCCAGGTAGTTTAAATTTTGTTTTCCTTTTTCTCTTTCGATTTCTGTTTGTGCTTGTACTGTTGGGTTTGTATCTCGTTTCCGATTGTTTCGGTTGTGTAGAATTGGTTCGTTGGTGTTTGACCAGTGGGGAAAGAATCGAATGGTGAGGGAAAATCGGTGAGGCCGGAGTGATAAGAGGTAGTTGGAGGGTGTTTAAGTTGGGGGAAGATGTGATTAAGGTGGGTTGAGGAACCACCACCGATTGGTGGTGGTGGAGAACGGTGGATGGTGTATGCGAGAAGAGAGAGAGGAGCGATTGGCGAGAGGGAGAACAGAGATACGGGAGAGGTTGAGGGAGAGAGATAGAGAAAAGAGAGAGAGAGAGAGAGAGAGAGAGAGAGAGAGAGAGAGAGGGAGAGAGAGACGGAGAAAGGTTGAGAGAGGAGAGATTTGGAGAGTTTGAGTGCAAACGAGAGAAGGTGCAGGGAAGGGGAAATGAGACAGGTGGGGCCCACACGGTGGGACCCACATCGATGTGAAATTTCTGTTAAAATGTATTATTAACGTATTTTTCGTTCGTTATATTATAATAAAACGAGATTTAATAAGTTTTGTTAAAAATGGAATATTAATTAACTTGGTTTGTAATTAATAATTTATTTAAATTGGTTTAGTTAATTAATTAATTAAATAAGATTTTAGATGTAATTTAGAATTTATTTATTTACTAATTAAATAAGTGTTGTTATGTGATTTTTGAAAAGAAATTAGATATTTATTATTTTGCAATAAAAAGGGTTTAATAAAATGGATTAATTATTAGTTTGTTAAAAAGAGTTATTTTGTGATTTTTGGACGAAAATTAGAGATTTAATAATTTGTTGATAAAAAGAAGAATATTTGTGAAATAAGTAGAATAAAATATGTTTTATTTTGGAAAAACTGTTATTAATATTTTCAGATTATTTTATAATCCGGACCGAGTCAGATTTAATTTAGAGATTTAAAATTTGTTTTATTAAAGAGTTTAGTAAATTAGAATTTGTGAGATTTCTTAAAAAATTAGGATCCTTTGATAATTAGTTTAAAAATGAGAATAATAAATATGGATTTAAATTGAATAAAAACGGATGTTTGAATTTTTCATTTTGAGTGAGAATTTAGATTTCCAGATATTAAAAATAGGATTTATTTTCGAGATTTAATTCTTGTGTTCGAATAAATATTTATTTACTCCGGGATTTATTTCTGTTATTTATTCCGGAGCTTTTATGAGATATTATATTATTATTAATTAGATTATCGGATCGGGAGTATTTTATTCTGAAGAATCGCTTACGTATTTCTGGTTGCTATTTTTAGAAAATAATTCTCGAGACGTAGATCGAAGCCAAATTCACGGGTAGAGTATATATTTTAGCTTCATTCATTCGTACTTCGAGATCGAGGCAAGTTCGTTCTTACCCTAACTTTTGGAAACTGTGAATTTCTGTTCGTGTTATTTAATTCCTTAATTATTTTTGAGATATTATATATTGAGATTATCTGTTGCTCTATATGATAAAATAATTTCTTTTGAAAATTATTTCTTGTTAAATATTATTATTTGAGAATTATGATCCCTATAAGCGTAAAGACAATTTAGTTGATATCGGGTCGATCTCATTAATTCGAGACGACTATTATTTTAATTCAGTGAAACTAATCTCATTCGTCCGAGATAGTTAAATTTATTCTTTTCGATTGAATTTATTGTACAAATTCAATCGTTATTTATTGATTATCTTTCAGTTAGTTCCTCGTTTGAACTAACCGATAGGAGTTTAAAATTATGATTATTAGAGATTTTTTATTTGTCGATCAAGTGAAAAATATTCTATTTAAACGTTTGTCAGTGTTGAGTATTATAAATATCGAGAAGTACTATTTGTTCAGTACGACTCCCAATTACTTTAATCTTAGGACTATTCTCATAGATTCGAGATAGTCGATTTTATTGTCAAGGTTTGGCATTTTGTTCATGTCAACCGATAAATTATTATTGAGAATTTACATCAGTCTATTGTTCGGATTGGTGGTAAAATCGAGTCATACTGGCAGTCCGCCAGATTTGTAAATATTTTCTGAAAAGAGTTATCTCAAGTTATCTGTACCCCAAATATTCGGGAATTCTGTATTCTACTGGTCAATTTTGGGCAAGAGGCCCTTTATAGAGAAAGAGAGACTCGTGTACCGTTTTACGGACCCGAGAATATTTAGGCATTCGTTGCCTTGGTTGAATTGATAACCATTATGATGCTAGCATTCATACATATATATTATAGTTGATATCGTATTGTAGCCGTGATCGGGCGAAGTGCGGTGTCATTGGAGGCCGGTATTCTTGGTTGGTTAGTTGATCGCCCCACCGAGATACGGAGAGGTGGAAGACCAGTTCATTCTTAAATCATGAGTTATCAGAGTTATATCAAATGAGTCTTTTGAGTATTCTGTTTTGAGATGAGTTTTGAGCCTTTTCGAGTATGATATTTTCAAGATGAATTTGAGCCAAATCTTATTGTGATTTTCAATATTAAAATTTTGAGTACTTATTTCGGTAAACCTTATTATATTTATATACCGAGCGAGAAGAGAACTTGCTGAGCACTATAGTTGCTCATTCTTGCTTTACAACATTTTATTCAGCTATCAAGAGGGAAAAAGGCGAGACGTCCAACCAGGGATCCAAGGGAAAGGAGAAAGCTCCAGGCTATGCTGGCGAGAACTAGAATGTCTAGCTGGAATCTTCATCTACCTACTTCTGTAAACATATGTAAAATATTATCCCGAGATGTAATATGTTGTAAGATAACAATGTGTGAGACTGATCTTGGATCTGCAGAGTGGGATATTTTATGCTCCGTTGTATTATATATTTTGCTTTGTTATTGCGTAACTTGTGCTACAGGATATTGAGACAATGTGACGACCCGGGTCCCCTGTCAGGGTGGATTTGGGGGCGTTACAATATCCAACTCGTAAATGGGTATCCCTATAAGATACCCAACCTGTAAATGGGTATCCAAAAAAATTAAATAAAAAAAAATTATGATACCCAACTCCAAAATGGGTATCCTATACAAAATGAGATACCCAACTCACAAATGAATATCCCATCTGTTTTAAATAATCAATCACTTTCAAAATGAATATTTTCATGATGTAGTTTTAAAAAATGATTATTTTTAACTATTACCCAAAACCAAAGCCCGTTAGAAATGGAATAAGGCACTATCAACACAAGAATTTCTAGCATGCATAAAAATATTTTTGGGAAATTCTTAATGGTACCCTCTTAGAATTGGCTTTTCTAAATGGTACACAAAATAGTTTTGGCTTCCGAATGGTACCATTATACTATTATGTCATTTTATGTAGTACCCCTACCGTTAACCTCCGTTAGTCAAATGTAATATTTTGGGTACCATTTGTAAAAGACAATTCTAGGAGGGTACCATTGATAATTTTTCTTAAATATATTATTCTGATTTTTTTTTATATCCTATTATTCTAAAAATTTAGACATATATACGTATTACACTAAATATCAGTTCTTAAAGTCGGGTTAGATTAAAATGAGGGAAATTTGATTGAGTGAAATTTGGGATAATCAAATTCAGTATAATCGGGTTCAAAAATCGAGTATCATCTCTAACTAAACAACGAAGAATCTCATTTGTTTTAATCCGAGTGCATCTTCTCATTACCCTACTCCCTCCGTCCCACCCATTTCTTTACATATTTTCAGCACTGTTTGTCACGCATTTTAAGGTGTATATAAAGTATAGTTACATAACTTATTTCTAAAATTTTATTTTTTGAATAAAAATTTCGTTGGGACAGAGGGAGTATTTATCTTCCACCTTCTCACTACTCTATTTATCTTCGATCATCACATAAATACGAAGAGACAATTTTTAGAATAATAAGATAAAAAAAAATAAGAATAATATATTTAAGAGAAATTATCAATGGTACCCTCCTAGAACTGCCTTTTACAAATGGTACCCAAAATATAACATTTTAGTAACGGAAGTTAACGATAGGGTACTACAGAAAATGACATAATAGTATAATCGTACCATTCGGAAGCCAAAACTATTTTGTGTACCATTTAGAAAAGCCAATTTTAAGAGGGTACCATTAAGAATTTCCCTATTTTTTTTGTTTCAACAAAAATTCCTTCCATGCATAGCTGCAAATTGACTTAACCAATATTTATAGCTCCAACTTTACATGTTTTCTTTCGCATCAACTTTCGAGACACATTTTCACTTCATTTAGCGCATTTTTACTTCATTTAGCGCCAAATAGGCTCAAAATCATCATATATCAGTATCTTTCTGTGAAGCGATTGTCTGAAACTAAACATAAAATCCATAATTGAAAAGATAACAAATAACCAACCACCAATTATATCTTGTTTATATAGGATTTAGTATAGATTTGTGATTGTATGAGAATTTTATTGTTTATTATTTAATTCGAGTTTGTATTTCTTTTTGTTAATTAATTATTTACTTTTCTTCAAAACATAATTAAAAGAGCTTGTAGTTATGTACAACACGTGATTTATCTTTTTTAAATTAAATTGAATACATTTTAATTTGTTTTTTTTAATTTTTTAGGAAGATGTTAACAAATTTTTTAGGAAGGACCAACCCAACAATGTTTGGCTTATAATAGTGATGGTTGTTAAAACTTACTTTGAGCATGACTATAAGGTGAGTGCTAGTACTTACTAAGAGGGGGGAAAGGATACAAAAGATTAGGGGGGAAAATGAGAGGAAACGAGTAACACATTTTGGCTAACTGATTGTTGGTCTAAGAGCATTTCCAATCCTTCTAACCCCTTATGTAAAAATGTTGTGATAAGCTAAGATTTAGAGAATTGGAGAAAATATGCACATTCCAAGGGAAGCAACTCATTATGTAAAATTTTACAATTTTCCATTCTTCTTCTCCGAATTTGCTAGTCAATCTCATTCTCTAAAATTGCCACATAGACTCCACATAGATTGCCACTTTCTTTGAAAGCTATCAAAAAAGTTTAGAGAACCATTACAGTTTTACTACATTAGCCGAAACATATGAACCTGTCATAGTTTGTTTAAGATCGTTCTCATCATTTTGGATGGTTAGTTGGTTATCACGTTAGTCTCACACATAAGGTTCCCGGGTTGAACCCGGGCTCAGACATGTTTCTATCAAGGGTATCGATATTCTATATAGGTTGGTACCTGGTGGAAAGTATTTTAGTGCAAGTCCAGTAGACTAGTGATAAGTGCATATTTTTGCATATTTTAATTACCTATTTATTGCTTGAACTCGTATTTTAATAATTTATTTTGTTGCATTTCAGGAAATTCGTGAATAAATAAAGAAATGACAAAATAAAGAAATAAAGAGCAAGGAAGGGAAAAAGAGGAAGAAAAAGGACTGAAATGAAAAAAGGAAAAAGAATTAGGAACTTGGTGGAAAGGGAATCTTTGAAGACATGTGGAAGGTGGAGATCATCCCAACACACTAAATAATTGTATGGCCAAGATCCACTCTACAAAGCTTAAGGAGGAAGGAAACAATTGGAAGGCTAGGATTTCTCCACCACATTAAAAGGTGTATGGTGGAGATTAACCCAACACACCCCTTAACCCTAATTCTTATCCTATAAATACCCCCTCACCCCCTTGTAATTATCAACTTAGATTTTAGGGTAGCTTTAATTTCTTGTTTTTTTAGTTTCAAATCTTGTAAACACTTTTTATTTTAATGCAAAAATTCTGTTTCCTTTAATTTCTCGTCTTGTTCTTTCTTTTTTGTTGCATAGCTTTCGTTATTTTCGTAAATCCGATTAGTGGACAAAGTAGCGAAAAGCTAACCACTATGGGTTGAAAGTAACGATTTTTATTTTCTTGTTCATAGTTTATAATTCATAGTTGTGCCCCTTTAGATTTCCATTCTATTGTGGGTTTATCTTAAAATTTCGATTTCACTTTTGTAGTTAATTTTTATTTTATTTTAGAAAAAAAAAACAAAAAAATTAGTTGTATTAATTTTCAGCAATTTATTTTACCTATTTTAAACCTTAATTCGAAGCAAAAACCTTTCTCCCCTGTTTTATTATTCAAACCCAGCTTTGTCTTCTTCTTTGTTTTCGAATTAACCTTCCCTTATTTCTTTTTATTCGAACCAATCACTAAACCCATCTCCTCTTCTTATTTCCGTTTTCGTCTCCTTCCTTCACTTCCCACATACATAACCTTTTCTTCTTATTTTACTGTTGCTTCAAATCAATTAGAACCCACAAGTCCCCTGTTATTCCCTTTACTACGTTTTTAATTTCGTGTTGATTATCGTAGTTGTGTTTAAACTGAGGAGTTGAATTGTTATGTTTGTTTTTCTATTGTTGCGATGTCTCGTATGTATTTTTTTTATGTCTGCTAGTTATGAGTTATTGGTTTTGTTTGTTTGATTCGCGAGTTACCGAGTAACCATGGCTGAGTTTTGTTTTCGTTCGCTTTGCTGTTAACTGAGTTCTTTTCCGAGTTGCTTTTCTGAGTTGACCCGCGAGTTCTGCTGTTGCTTTGAGTCGAGTCGATTGTCGAGATTGTGTCAAGTCATTGTTGAGTTTTGGTGATTGTTGAGCTTGCTGTTTGTTGGAGTAGAATATTCGATTTGCTGTTTTCTGAATTCCCGTTTTGCTGGTGCTTTCTGAATGGGTTTTTGTTTATTTCGCAGTTTTTGATTAATTGAGTTGTAGTATTTGTAGTTTTGTAGTGTTTGTGGTTCGAATTTTAGTTTAGCGCCTTGAATGTGGTTTGTGGTTTTGTTTGTGCTGAGTTTTCTGTCGTCTAAGTTGTAGCTTTGATGTTTGAATGTCTTAGTTCTTGTTGCTCTTCGTTGATTGTTGCGTCTCTGTTATAGTTCATTAATATGCTATGTTCACTGAGTTGACTGAGTTGTTCTTTGCTACATTTCCTTTTATGAATTTATTTGTTGAGTTAGTTCGAGTAGTGTTGTTAATCGTTGCTGTTTTTTTCTGAGTTGTTGTTTCTGTGCAATCCGAGTCGTAGCTGAGTCTGAATCTTTTTTCTGTGTTTTTGAGTTTTTCTAATAGCTGAGTTTCTGAGTTGTTTTTTTTCCTGTCTTTTTGTTGTTGCTGAAGGTTTTTGCCATATTATGATTTTGTGGCTAGTTATTTTTCGAACACTCATGTAAATTTTTTTTTTTCCTAAAATTTCCTGTAAATAAATTTAATTTTTCTTTTAAAATGTTAAAATAGGGGTTTTAGAATTAAGTCCAATTTGAACTTGAATTTAGGATCTTTAAAATAATTTAGAATTTTTTAGAATAATTTAGAGTAAATTAGTTTTAATTACTTTAAAATAGAATTTCATTTAGTAATTAATTAGGGTAAAATCAAAATCATCCAAAATCCACTTATCGTAATTCGATTAAATGGAAAATTAAGTTTGCGAAAATATTAGTCTCCGAGGAACGAACCTAAAATAATTCAACGATTGAGTCGTGCGTTTGCGATTTAAAATTGTATTTATTTTAGCACATCAACTAGTACAAATGAGAGTAAAGTGTTAAACCGAATATACTTGTAGAAGGGGGGTTGAATACAAGTATAAGTATTCTTTTCTGATTTTTGCTCAAATAAATAACACAGAAAATGAATGAATCAAACTGTTTGTATTAATAAGATCAAATAAAAAATCTACCAAAGCTATACAGATACCTTTAGCAGCTGCTCTCAATACAAATCTCTCTCTCTCTCTCTCTCTCTATGTAAAAACCTTAACACTAAGGCTGTCAAAAAATTCGAAAAATCCGATATCCGTTCGAAATATCTATATTCGTATTCGAAATAAATCGGATATTATCCGTATTCGAAATTAATCGGATATTATCCGTATTCGGATCGGACACTTTCGGATACAGATATGGATATAGGCACATCTGTATCCGATAATATCTGAATACGAAATTATACATATATATTATAAATTTATTATATATTTATATTAAGATTCATATAATTTAGAAATTATTATGTTCCTTATTCATCAAATAATTATTTCTATGAGATAAATATATTTGTAAACATAATATAGGTATAAATTTATATAAATATCATATAAATTCAATATTTTAAGAATAACAAAAATATACATAAGAATTTATACTAAAATAATTTTTTTTAAATAAAAAATAAAACATGTCCAAGTAAATTTTAATTTTTATTTAGTTTTAGACAAGTTAAAAATATATATTTTTTATTTTTTAATATATTTTTAAATTAAAAAATGAATTTAAAATAGAAAAATCTGACTGGAAAACGGATTCGGATATTATCCGGATCCGGATAATATCCATCGGATTCGGATTCAGATATTTTTTAAAAAATATTTTCAAATCCGGATACGAATTCGAATTTTTGGATTCGGATTCGGATACGGACAGATCCGCATCCGAAATATCCGTATGACAGCCCTACCACAAGTTAATACAGACTCTCGATCTCTCTTTTTATAATGATTTTGAGAGAGTATTTATAATGCTACCTATCAACTAATAACAGAAATTAATAATAATACATGGTAATCTTCTGTCGTCCAGTTGATAGTTTCCAGCTTTAGTTTGATTCTTTTCTTCATGCACACTTCTTGTTTTTCTTCAAAACATATGATCCTAAAAGATAGCACTTTCCATTTTCTGCAGCATCCAGAATATCATCAGGATTTCATAAACATCAGGATCTGATCATTCCATCAGGATTTGATCATAGCATCAGGATTTGAATTGTCATATCAGGATCTAACCATAGTTCCTGAAATATAGTCCATGACGCATAGTTCTTGATTGAACACTATTCACAGTTCTGCAGTTTCTTAATAACTTGTTCATCCTATACTAAGTGCTAAACCCTTTATAAATCAGGGTATTACAAGAAGTATATGACTATTCTATTCTAAACATCACATCTCATGAATTATTCATAACAACCTCCCCGTATTTTTGCTTTATAATGTGAAACATAAATATGAGTTCTTGATGTCAAAACTTCTAACAAAACAACTAGAATAGAATACACATGAAGTTAAGTCAACCAAATATCTCCATTACTCAATCTTTTTCTTGTAAAAAATTGATTAAGTATCTAGTACTTACTTTGTTACAGACTCTGACTGGATTAGCTTATCACTTGATTTCCTTTAGATCTAGAAGAACCAGATCTACCAGTAATAGAGTATGTGCCTTATTTTCCTCTCTCACCTCCAACATCTGAACCACCACTGCCTCCATCATCACCTTTATCAGTACTGTCCTTAGAAGCTTCAGCCTTGCAAGAAGTATCTCTAATGACTAACCCAGTAGTTTGATTTCTCTTAATTGTTTTTATCTCCCCATATTTCTCCCCCTTTTTGACATCAGCAACACCAAGAGTTGTAGAAAGAGAACAAATAAGATTCATCAAAACAACCTGATTTTCCATGATAGTGGCTTGGTTGTCTTCTAAAGTTTGAAGTCGACGAGTAACATCAGACTGAGAACTTTGAATATTCTTAACTGCTCTCTTTTGTGAACATTGTTGATCTTCAATGTTGGAAGCTACAAGATATAATGCAGCGTTGGAAAGTTGAATAACATTATCAAGACCTGCAAATTTAGTAGCTAGATCCTAAACAGACTGGTGTACAGAAAAAAGATCAGCATCCTTAAGTTGTGAGTCATCAGCAGAAAGCTCAGATTGATAATTAAATTCTGAAATATCTTGTGCATGAGTTAAAGCTATAGGATCTGAAACTTAATCTGGATAAAACCATACTTGTTAAAGAACTTAAGTTTGTTCTTAGCTCTAAAATGTTCAACTTTGCCAATGTGCTTAACAAAAGTGAAAGATTCAGGATCATTAGCAAATTGACTACCAGAAAATTCAGTATCATCCTGAGGAAAAACCTTATCCCAATAAGTGAACACCTTCTTCTCTTCAGACTCCATATCAGACGAATCAGAAATATGATCATCAATTTGATTATGATAATTAAGATGCAATGGAGTAGCCTTCTCAAGAGCATGTTCTCTATCATTAACTTGAAGCTTTTGAATAAATGTGAAATTTAGAGAATCAATACCCAAAGCATGAGCTTCAACTGAAGTAGTTGGCCACTTTTGATAAAAATAACTAAATGTAGGTTCTGTAACCTTTGCAGATGACGTTGCCTGTGAATCATGAACTATAGATGTAGAATGATATTCAAGTATAGGGACTTGAGTAGAATAACTTACAGCTGCAACTGGAGTATCCGAAACTGAAGTAAAAGGAATCATAGCGAAATGTCCAATATCACTAACATCCTGACCTTCACAAGTATCCTGTGTGCTAACAGCGATAGACTCTGACTCCTCATTTGAGTTATCAGCTCCTGCAGGTGTCTCAATCCTAGCTGAGATTGGTTGCACATGCAAAGGGACACAAGGATCATTAGGTAAATCCTCTAGTACTGTCTGAGAAAGTGACTCCCTTAGCCTTTGACTTCTTCGATTAATAGCATCTATAAACCTTTGTTGATATTGCTGAGATTTAACTTCAGGTTTTGAATTATGCTTCGCTAAGTCCTGTTTCTCATACCACTTAGTGAAATAAAAAGTACCAGCATCCATATCAAGATTCTTAGACCAAGATTCAGGAAAAACCTGATCCCAAATTTCAAAAGATGGTGGTTTCCTAGTTTTCTCTCCCTTACAATGGGATTGGTCACCCATACACTCATTCTCACTTTGACTATCTAAAGCCAACGCTCTTTTTACCTCTCCTTTTGCTTGGTCAGGAGTCAACCTCTCTGTTTGTGGATCTGTGTCCATTTTTCAAGTGTTTCACTCAAATTTAGAAAAGTGCTCTCATGACCTACAGAAAAATAGGGGTTAGAAGAAGTTGTCATATCTGAACTCACATGGAGAGAGGGTTCCTCATCTGGGAGGGAGCTACTATAGTCTCTGAACCCTCACAAACATCTACTATCTTTCCAGAGACTAGAGGCTCCAGTATACCACTTTCAGGGTCTACAGTAGACTCTGATGCCTTCAGTAATACTTCATCAGGCACCACAGTTTATGTGTCATCGTCTTTAAATGTTGTTTGCTGAGACACACCTTCAAGGTGGATATACTCTGACTGAACTATATTTGTTTGATCTTCAGGAAAATCAATCAAAGTCATTCCTCCCTCATCATTGGGTATCTCACTTGCAGTTTTAGTCATCACAGAAGACCTTTCAGCAACAGCTATCACAGTTCCTGTGTCATCAAACCTCTGACTATTATGTTGCAGTGACTATGACCTGATCTATCCTACTATTCACCACTGGTGCAATAGTATCTCCTGTTGACTGCTTTCCACTATCGACTACCTCCTTTTGTTCACCTTGTGCTGGAACATCTTCAACAATATAATCTTTATGAAATAGATATGTATGAAGTGATTGAAGTGCACCATGCTTAGTAAGTCCAAACTTCTTTTGTGATTCATTTTTAATTGAAACATAAAAGGGTATCTTCATAAGATCAAGTCTTTGATACAAAAGTCCATATTCTTCAGGATATGATAGCTTTGGAACCCTTTCAATCAGAAAATATAGAACAGGCTTGAAAAGCTTAACTTTGGTATAAATAACCTCCATAGCTAATCGGTATGTTAATGGAGATTCCCAAGCTGAATTAATATCTAGACATTTATTAGGCACAGATATTTTGTCACTTGCTGACTTGGATATAACTTGATGTTTAGAGACTTGCAAAATGTTAGTTGGACTAGACTCCGTGTATGTAGGTAACAAATGAATCTTTCTCCTTGTTCTCCAGGTATAGTGAGCAACAGATTTATCTTGAGAAGACTCAAGAGGTGTAGACTCAGTAATGATCTTGGGTTGAGATCGTTTTTCAATAGAAACAGCCTTTTGAGAGATTGTACCTAGTAATTGTTTTCCCTTGTTAAGAACTACAGTATTTTGTGAGACTGTAGCCTGGCTGTAACTTGGTTCTTCATCTCTTTGTCCTAGCTTAGAAAGTTGAATTGCAGCCTTCAATTCTGCTCTCTTAAAGAGATATATCATCATCTTTACTAGAACTACTAGAGCTACTAGAAGAAACAACTAATCTTCTCTTCTTTACAACTGGTGTCTTTTGAGAAACACCAGAGGTTGGTTTCTTTGAAACAACAGCCTGTAGATCAAAATTTGGTTCTAGAATTGTTTCAGAGATTGTAGTGTGTTGGGTTACTTTGGTAAACACAGCGGGGTCCTCACCAATTGAAGTTCCTGAGTTATTTCACCACAAAAAGAAGAAGAATTATAGATAGTAGGAAGATGAGTTGTAAGGAGTACCTGAACATGATGTGGATAATGCATTACAGGTATCTCATCTAGATTCTTCTCACTGTCTTTCTTTGTATTGTCAGAGAAAATTCTCTTTTTCTGTATATAAGAAGGAACACAATGTTGTCTACCAAATCTAGCTTCAACATTAGGAATAAAATGGTTAATAAACAGTTGCATAAATCTATGATAACAAACCATATTCCTATCTTGATCTCTTAACCCAAGTTTGATACTAATCTGATTCAAAATGATGTGACCAATGTTAATTAATCTGTTATAAAGTAAACTATATCCAATATGTGAAGTAACAACAGTAATTTGTTCAAAGGAGCTACATTTATCAGTAAAGCATTTAGCAAGTTGGTCAAAGAAGAAAGACCATTCCTTTCTTAGAAAGGGCCTTCTTAACTGGCTCATGTTGTCTAAAGGTCCACTATAACCTAATACAGATAACATAGCTCTAACACCATCATCAGATGGTACTTTCTCATAATTCATATTAACAGGTAAGTGAAGTACTGAATTAACAACAGATTCAGTAATGTCAAAAGAATCTTATCCTAGGTTTAGAACAATCTTACCTGGTTGACCCTGAACAGGATCAACTACCTTAGCATTCTCCCAAGCTTGTGAAATAGCAGCTTGATTAATTTGTGGAGATGTTGTCAATGCATAACTTAATGGTCCATTCGCCATAAAGTTCATAACTGGGCGAAAATCAGTTGACACCCCTTTTTTGTTGGTGATTGTCGCAACGTGGTTGTTTGTCATAAAATCGAAGTCACCAAACTTTAAAGCTACTGTCTTGGGTAGTCTTCTTTGAGCAGCCATTGATTCTGATCTGAAAAGAACTTAAGAAATCTTGAAATTGATTAGTGATTTGAGAACTCGAGAGTGTTTTTGCTTTAGAAAATATGAGAACAAAGAAATCAATAAACAATTAGAGTCTGAAAACAAGCATATATGCAAAAATTCTTCAGACCCAATAACCCACGTTTACACGTAGATTGACAGGTGGTAGTCCCTGAAAAATGCAATTACCCACGATTTTTGGAAAATAAAATTTAAAATTGAATTTAACTTAAATAAATCAGGGTATAATCAGAATAATAAATATTAAAATTCAATACTGATCAGCTTCCTTATCCTGATGTGATCTTCACATCCTGATAACCAGGAATCCTGATGTGGTTTCCAATTACTGATGACTATAAATCCTGATGTGATCACACTTTATTTCCTGATCAGTCTCATCCTTATTCCAGAGACTAAAAATGGAGTTGCATACGTGGCATATTTGCTTTTTTTGTAAGAAGAAAAACATCAATCCCGAACAAAATAATTTGGTTAGATACGTTTAATATTTCTTGAAAAAACAAGAAGTGCGGTCACGCGTAGTAAAATGACTAGCTGCGTTGATAATCTCCAAAAGACTATTCGGCTTCTCACGTCTTTCTATATAATAACCTGACGTATTATGTCTTTCTCCATTCCAAAACAACTTCATATATTCTTTGTAAAAACAAAACCTTTCCAAACACAATAGCTTTCAACCCATATATACACATGAATCCTAACTTCCGGTTCCTAACTTCTGTTGAACTAGATGCTCTTGATGATCAGGAGCAACTAGATTACTTCTTTGAGGAGATGACTTTCCTCATCGAATTAGACATGGTCGGAATCGTTCCAAACACCTTTCATAACCCTCGTCTTGACTCTTCAAACCATGAAGTTGAAAATGAAGATGAAGAAGCAGAGGAGGATTTTGATGGAGATGCAATACCTCCTACTCCAACATGCAAAGTCCAGTCGGGAAAGAGAAAGAGGGATGATGATTTTGACCCTTCTCCTAGAGGATGTTGAGTCTTCATTCCTCTTCCTATCATCCTTGCTCAATAAATGTGGGGTTATGCCAATTGCTCTCACTCAAGTCGCCCAGACAAGGAATCCAAGAGCAGATGGACTGTTCACATCCCCCAAATGGATTTTGGCATGCTCTTCTTCCTCGAGTTGATTGTGGAAGATTCGTGGAAGAGACAAGTCCAAGAAGCCACAACATTAGACAAGAACAATGTTAACAGTAGAGATTAGACAAAAAGAAAATATTTGTATTTCAATTCCATGTATGTAATTGCTTTTGATTAATGAAAATACAAATGTTCTCTTTATCTACATGTCTTTTGTAAGTATATTAGAAAGAACTAGATATAGTATAAATTGACAGTATGCATGTGTTAAAAACTAACAAGTATAGACCTAACAATTCTAAGATTTAGACCACTGAATAAAAATGAACTTCAGGATTTGAAACATTAAGTCAGAGACTAAATGTTCTCAATCTCCTGATACTGATGCTGCAATCCTAATGACGTCAGCATCCTGATAGTAGTCCTGATCCTGATGATCATTGCAAAATCTATCATAATTCAATTTATCAAAGTAAAGTGTTACAGCTAAAGAATTAACTATTAGATATAGATCCTGACAGTAATATCAAGTCTATAAGCTAAAATATCATACCTTACTACTTATGCAGATGTTAAAGATCTAGAAATTTAACATTCCTAACTCACTTACCAACCTAATAAAAGTGGACTCATCAAGTGGTTTAGTTAGAATATCTGCAATTTGTTTATCAGTAGGAACAAAAAGAAGCAAAGTACCATTCTCAATATGTTCTCTAATAAAATGATATCTGACATCAATGTGCTTAGTCCTTAAATGTTGAACTAGATTTTCTGCAATTTTAAAAAACATAAGAATATTACTAAGTGTCATACCATAATCCATCAATTGATTTCTTAACCAAAGGAGCTGTGCACAACAACTGCCTGCTGCTATATATTCAGCTTCTACAGTTGAGGTTGAGACAAATTGCTGCTTCTTGCTTGACCAAGAAATCAATCTGTTTCCCAAGAATTGACATGTGCCTATAGTGCTTTTCCTGTCTATCTTACACCCTGCATAATCAGAGTCTGAATAGCCAATTAGTGAGAAATCAGATTCTCTAGGATACCACAAACCAAGATTTGGAGTTCCCTTGAGATATCTAAAAATTCTCTTCACAGAAATTAAATGAGATTCCTTAGGATCACTTTGAAATCTAGCACATAAACAGGTAGAAAATATTATATTTGGTCTACTTGTAGTTAAATACAATAATGAGCCTATCATGCCTCTATAATTAGTGTTATCAACACTTTTACCCTTAAGATCAGAGTCTAGCTTAGTGGCTATTGCCATGGGTGTTTTTGCAATAGAACAGTCTTGAAAGTCAAACCTTTTTAAAAGATCTTTGATATACTTAGACTGATTAATGAAAATACCAGTCTCAGTATGTTTGACCTGCAAGCCTAAAAAGTAATTAAGTTCACGCATCATGCTCATTTGATATTTAGACTACATAAGCTTGTTAAATTTAGCACACAACTTTTCATTAGTAGAACCAAATATGATGTCATCAACATAAACTTAAACTAAAAGCAAATCACCTTTAGCCTTTCTAAAGAATAGAGTTTTATCAATTGTACCTCTCGTGAAGCCATTTTCAAGATGAAATTTAGATAAGGTTTCATACCATGCTCTTGGTGTCTGATTTAGCCCATAGAGTGCCTTGTCAAGTTTATAGACATGATTTGGAAATTTTAGATCAATAAAACCAGGTGGTTGCTCCACATAGACTTCCTCAACAAGCTTGCCATTTAGAAAAAGCACTCTTTACATCCATCTGGTATACTTTGAATTTTTAATGAGCTGCAAATGCAAGAAACATTCTGATTGCTTCCAGTCTTACTACAGGGGCAAAGGTTTCATTATAGTCAATTCCTTCCTCTTGAGAGTATCCTTTGGCCACCAATCATACCTTGTTTCTCACAATCATATCAGATTCATCTAGCTTGTTTCTGAAAATCCATCTTGCACCAACAATAGATCTATCTTTAGGTCCTGGTACTAATTTCCAGACTTTGTTTCGCTCAAACTCATTTAATTCTTCCTGCATTGCAATTACCCAATCAGGATCTTGTAAGGCTTCTTTTACCTTCTTAGGTTCATTCTTTGAGAGAAACCTATACAAGCATTCATTTTGAGCTGATCTTCTAGTTCGAACACCACTATTTGGATCACCAATAATTAAATCCTCAGTATGATCACTTGTCCATTTTCTAACAGGTGGTAGATTTCTCCTGCTAGACTCTCCCCCTAATTTAGTGGTATCTCTTGTAGAAGAGTATTCATTGCCTTCAAAACCTCCCTCTTGATCAGTAGAATCAATAGATTACATACTGTTACTAGTACCTGAACTTCTTTCATTAGTCCTTGAAGAGTCAGTTCCTGATGGAGTAGACTCTAAAAAGTTGGTCTGCTCCTGACTAGTACTATGTTCTCCTTAATTAATTTACTCCCCCTCAACCAGTAGCATTCTTGTGAGAAGCAATAGAGATTTATTTTAGAGAACCTTCATCATCACTGGAGAGAATCTCAGAATCTTTAACATTTTCAAATTCCAACTTGTCATGACTCTCATCATTTTGCAGAATCCCAAATTTCTTATCATCAAATGCAACATGAATTGATTCCATAACAATGTGAGTTCTGAGATTATATACTTTGAAGGCCTCTGATGCAGGATATCCTAAAAAGATTGCTTCATCCGATTTGGCTTCAAATTTCCCTAACTGTTCTGGATGAACTTTTAGGACATAGCATTTGCATCCAAAGATGTGAAAGTATTTCACACTTGGCTTCTTTCCTTTAATCATCTCATAGGGAGTCTTTCCATGACTATTCACCAAGGTGCAATTTTGAATGAATCGTGCAATGTTGACAGCTTTTGCCCAGAAGTAGGTTGGAAGCTTTGCATCTGCAAGCATGGTTTTTGCTACCTCTATGAGAGTTCTATTCTTTCTTTCCACTACACCATTTTGCTGAGGTGTACCAGGTGCAGAAAACTGTTGAGTAATCCCATTGTCTACTCAATACTCCTCCATGATAGAATTCTTGAATTCTGTTCCATTGTCACTCTTTAGTACTTTGACTTTGTACTTGGAGTTGTGCTGAATATTCTTGACAAGTTCAATGATTTGCTGAGGAGCATCATCTTTCTTGTGGAGAAAGAACACCCATGTGAACCTTGTATAATAATCTACTATAACTAGAGCATATCTTTTCTTATTGATAGACACAATGTTTACTGGACCAAATAGATCAAGATGCAGCATGTGAAATGGTTCAGCAATTGAATTTTCTGTCTTGTTCTTGAAAGTAGTTCTTTTATATTTACCAAGCTGACAAGCATCACAAAGTCCATCTTGCACAAAATTCACTTGAGGTAGGCCTCTCACCAGATTGTGCTTAACAAGATGATTAAACTTCTTAAATTTGATATGTGAGAGCTTCTTGTGCCATTTCTAGCTTTCCTTATTTGATGCCTTACTATAAAGACATCTGACAACTCCTCTAATTGTATCACCCATGCTGGCTTAATAAATGTTACCATGTCTCTGACCAGATAGAACAATGTCTCCATTCTTCATATTTATGATTTTGTATCCTTCACTATCAAAGATTGATTGGTAACCTTTGTCACTTAGTTGACTTATGCTCAAAAGTATATGTTTCAAGCCTTCAACTAGTTACATTTTTAATGATGACATTCCCAAGAATTATTGAGCCATATCCCAGAGTTTCTCCTTTGTTGCCATCTCCAAAAGATATTACTGGGTCAGCTTTCTTCTCAAAATTTGTGAACATGGACTTCTTTCCAGTCATATGTCCAGAGCATCCACTATCCAAGATAATTGAATGCATCTTTCCTATGCCTTGCAAACAAAAAGTAACTATTTAGAAATTTTTAGGACCCAGCATTGATTAGATCCTTTCTTACTAGATTTAGAAGCAACAGGCTTTGAAGATTTTACTTTTAAGCTACATGTCTCAGAGTCTGCCTCAGACTCTGATTTCACAAACTGTTTGTGACTAGGAGTTTTAGATTTCAAAGAATAAAAGTCATAATACAGTTCATGATAATCTCTACACATGTAAATAGAATGGAATAAACTACCACAATAATAACAAGCATTTTGTGGTTGGTACTGAATTTTCTGAGTCTTGGGAAATCTATTTTCAGTTTTCCAAGAAAGTTTCTGATTACAGTCTAGGGCTAGATGATTATGATTACCACATTTAAAGCATTTCTTCCTACGTGCATCAGGTACATTCTTATAACTATTCTCTTTATAATTAATACCTATTTTTCCATTCCTCTTGGTCTTATTAGACTCAGAACAGAAAGCCTATGTTCACATTCTTAGGTTCTTCTAACACTTTCTTATCTGAGACATTATTGTTAATTCTTTTGTGCACAACAGGGGTACCATTAGAATAAACAAACTTAACATGTTTAGGTTCAGAAATTATCTTTTTACATTCAGACTTAGATATGCTAGCTTCTACTTTTCTATCATCAATGACAATAGCTACATCATTTCCATTCCTAACCTTGTCAAAACCTAAGCCATTAACCTTACCAAGAATCTGATTGTTAATGATGTCATGAGTCTTTTTGCAAGAGGTATTCCATGATTTAAACCTATCTTTCTCTTCCTCTAGTTCTTTTCTGACAAAGTCATAAGCCTCAAGAATAACACTATAATCATGCTTAGCCTTATCAGAATTTAGCATATACTATTCCATTTGAACTAACTCGAATTCTAGAAAATTGTTCCTACCAACTAATTCAACATTCTTAATCTTAAGAACATCTCTTTCACTAGTAAGAATTCTGAAATTAGTCATAAGATTCTTAAATTCAACATGGATAGTTCTAATATCATCAGAATCTAAGCTATCAAATGAATCAAGAGAGTGCATTGATACCTTAACAGAAGATGAAGAAGTTTTCTTTGGAGAATCAGGTTTGTCTGAAGCACTTGCCATCAAAGCAATTTTGTCATACTCCAATTCATCTTCAGAATCACTGGAATCTGCCCAATCCTTCTATGTGACCATGAGTGCATTAACTTTTCCAGTATTTCTTGGCTTCTTACACTTACTAGCGAAGTGTCCAAGCTCGTTATAGTTAAAGAACTTGATCTTTGCTTTATCAAGCTTGATGATTGTACTCTTGCCCTTGTCACCTTTCTTCAATTCTTTCTTTGGAAACGATCTGTTGCTAAATCTTCTCCTGTTGAATCTTCCTTTCTTGAAAGCTTTAACAAATATAGCAAAGAGTTCATGCATATCAGATTCAGAATCACTATTGTCAGAGTCTGTACTCTATGACTCAGAATTTTCTTTGCTTTTCTTCTTTCTTGTGTTTTTAAAAGTAGGTTCATCATACTGTTCTTCTGGAAGCTTCTCTGGTTCACTTTGAGCAGTAAGTGTAACAGTTTTCATCTTTCCATCACTTCTGCTCTTCTTCTGCGACTTATCAAGTTCATAAGCCCTTAACTTTCCGTAAACCGCCTCTAATGATATTTCATCCAAATCATTAGCTTCTTCAATGGCAGATATCTTCTCATTGTAAAAATCAGGCAAGGCTTTCATGAACTGTGCATTCATATCCTCCAAATCATAATACTTGCCATGCATAGCCATCTCATTTATGAGTTTTATAAACCTATCAAAGGTATTAGTAAGTGACTCACCAGACTTGGATTCAAAGTACTCATACTGTTGTATGAGAAGTGCCCTCATTTTCATCCTGACAGGTTTAGTTCCTTCATAGTGAACCTTTAGATTGTCCCATATCTCTTTAGTAGTCTTACAAGAGAGAACATAGTTAGTGAGAACAGAATCAAGACTGTTGAATAGTATGTTTCTCACTTTAGCATCTTTAAGAACGTTCTCCTTGTCCTTATCTGACCACTCAGTCTTAGGTTTCTCTCCTATATATTTTGGAGTGACTTTTCCTTCAACGGTTACTTGAGGATACAGTTTCGTTGGAACAAAAGGTCCATCTCTTATCCTATCAAGATAATCAGGGTTTGTTGCCTCAAGGTGATGCAACATCTTCACTTCCCAATGAGGATACTCGTTTCTCTTGAGCATTGGGATCTTGGTATTACCATCCTTGTAATCAGACATGATTGTAGATCTTTTTGATTAATCGTAATCAACCTACTCTGATACCAATTGTTAAACCGAATATACTTGTAGAATGGGGGGATGAATACAAGTATAAGTAATTTTGTCTGATTTTTACTCAAATAAATAACACAGAAAAACGAATGAATCAAACTGTTTTTATTAATAAGATCAAATACAAACTCTACCAAATGTGTACAAATACCTTTAGCAGTTGCTCTCAATACAAATCTCTCTTTCTCTTTATAAAAACTTTAACACACAAGTTAATACTGACTCTCGATCTCTCTTTTTACAATGATAATGAGAGAGTATTTATAATGTTACCTATCAATTAATAACATAAAGTAATAATAATACATGGTAATCTTTTGTCATCCAGTTGATAGTTTTCACCTTTAGTTTGAGTATTTTCTTCATGCACACTTTTTTCTTTTCTTCAAAACATCCGATCCTAAAAGATAGCACTTTCCAGTTTCTGCAGCGTCCAGAATATCATCAGGATTTCATCAACATCGGGATCTGATCATTCCATCAGGATTTGAGTTGTCGTATCAGGATCTGACCATAATCCTGAAATATAGTCTGTGACGCATAGTTCCTGATTGAACACTGTTCACAGAGTTCTGTAATTTCTGAATAACTTGTTCATCCTATATTAAGTGCTAAACCCTTTTATAAAATCAGGGTATTACAAGAAGTATAAGATTATTCAATTCCAGTGTTCTAAAAAGCGGTAAGCGGTTCTAAGCGGTGGGAGGACCTTTTAGCGCTTAAGCGGTTAAGCGGACGCCTAGGCGGAATTTTAATCGGGTCATTAAGCGGATTGTGAATATATACATATTTATTTTAATTATTTTAATTATATATGTTTATTATATATATTAATTTATAATATAAAATTTGAAAAATATGTAAAGAAAAAATTAAAAAAAATAATTAAAGGGTCAAAATTTGGTCAAACCGCTTAATCCCCGCCTAAATCCCCCATAAATCCGCTTAATCCCGCCTAATCTCGCTTAATCCCGCCTAAACCCGCTTAATCCCCTGAAAAACGCTTAATTCCCCGATTTTGTACTAATCGAAGCGGTTAGGCCTTCAAAACCGCCTAGGCGGCCGCTTTTTAGAACAGAGTTCAATTCTAAACATCACAACTCATGAATTATTCCTAACATAAAGAGAGTACTCCAACAATCTCCTTAATATGTAAGAATGAGCTAGGAGACTACTGGACTTGCTCCGGTTTTAAATTTCTTTTGTTTGTTGGAGGAAAGTCCAGTAGACTAATATTTATGCTCCCAAGTTGAAATTTAAGGAATAAGAGTGAAGAGAGTTCTCCAGCAATCTCCAAAGTTAATATTTAAAGAGTGAATTAAGATAGTACTGGACGTGTGCTTCAATTTTCATTTGTCGGTTGGAAGGTGAAACAGATATGTCTCGAGCACACGAAGACATGCATTGAGACTTGTGATGGACAAACTTACTTTACGGAGATTGGAGATTTACATTTGGGACTCGATATCAATACACATATGATCTGTTAGTTTTCTTAAACTCTCATGAATTTGTTGTATCTTGACTTGATCCATTTTATAGACTCTTAAACACCCAAAGTAATTGTTTCTATATTGTTCGTTGCAGTTACATATTTGAATATATACCATTCATGTGTTTAAGATGCAAGATTGATAACAGATGTACGAGAAGTTGGGTTATCTTGTGTTAAGCATGTACAAACATAAATTTAATGAAATCAATTTTTCTAAAGTTGTGCGTGCGAGAGCCCTCAGAGAAAAGGGTAAATGGTCATTTTCGTCATTGTACTATTCGAAAACTTTCACTTGGATCACCAGCCCAAAAAACCTTTCAGTCAAACACTTAAACTAAAAATATTTCAAATAGGTTACTGCCGTCAGTCTCCGTTAAATTGACTAACGGAATGCTGACGTGTCAGCTGGCGGAATGAAGTTTACATGCAAATCTATTACCGAACTTTATATCAATTTTCAATTAGGTCATCTGTATTGTTTTTTGAATTTTTAAATTTTCAATGAAGTTTATTTTTTTTAATTTTTTTTTAAATTTTCAATTATGAACATACCCATTCAGTTTATATGCGTATAAATTGATACATGCGAACAAATATTTTAATATATCACGCTTTTTCAATCCAAATTGAAATTGAAATTTTAAATTTTTTCAAATTATTAGAATTTAAGTAAATTTAAAAAATGATGAATTTTTAATTTTTTTTTTGAATGATTATAATTTAATTAAATGTATGTTCAACCAGTACATAAACTCGCGAACACATAGAACATCGTCATGATGTGATAAAATTAAACATTTTAATTATCGCAAGCACATGATCATCGTTTTAATATTTGAGATTCGATCCACAGAGACTATATATTTTTCACGATCCTTGATTTTTAACTTAATCGAATTAGAACAAGTGGTGGATTTTTGAAACTTCAATTTTACTAATTAATTCCTAATTCTAATTTCTAAATTATTCTAATAAGCCTAAATTCAATTTGAAATTTAATTTTATTCTAAAACTTTTTTTCTTTTTTTCTTTTTTTTTTTAAATCTACAAACCAAAAACAATCAAGCAACAGCAATCAATTGTGAAATTAAATTATAACTCAACTCAAACGGAACAATAATTCAAAATTAACGAAAAAGAAACATGAATTCAGCGAAATAAAACCAACATTCTGCAACAACTTATAACAGAGAAAGAAGACTCGGACTTGGCGTTTAATCGCGAATTCAGTAAACCAGTTCAAACACACTAAACGAACTCTACGAACACTACAATTAACCAAACCAACGAACAAATGCAGCAACGAGTCAGCAAAACAAGAACACAGTAGCTAAATCCAGTCGAATAGCAACAACAGCTCGTAAAACCAACGAACACAGCCACAGACTCACGACCAAAACTCAACAAGTCTCGAACAATAGCAGAACAACGCATATTCAGAAAAATAGCAACTCAGCGAAGCAATCGAACTAAGCACAAACGCAACAACAGCAATTCTCAGAACTCGGAACAAAAATCTGGACTCACTAAGGAACTCAGTTGACTCGAAAAATACCATCGAAACTCAGAAGCAACTCGACAAAACAATGAAAAACGAAATTAAAAATAAGAAAAGGGCAGTCGGGTTTAAGAGGAAAAACAGGGGTTTTGCGAGAAGAATAAACAAAATGGGGGTTGTGTTTTTTTGGAAAAGAAGAGAAGGGTAGTGGGAAAAGGGAGTGTGGCGTTTGTGGGGAAAGGAAGAAGAGGATGATGTGTTTGAATTGAGAAAAAGAAGGAGATGGAGAGCAGGAGAATCAGAGATGGGTTCGATTGAATGGTAGAGATTTTTACAAACAGAGAGGAATTGAAGGGAGAAAAACAGGGGACTTAAATTCATATATTTTTTCTAAATTTTATAATTTAAATTTAGATAAATAGTCTTTATTTAGATTTTAATCAAAACTGCTGACCTTGATAAATAGTTGATGAATAGTTTAACGTTTTCCGTTAAAGTTAAACACGATTTAACGGTCGTGAAATTTTTTTAAAGTACGGTGTTACGATTGGCAGCAATTAATTGTACAGTTATGCGATTGAAAAGTTTTTTGGACTGGTGATCCAAGTGAAAGTTTTCGAATAGTACAGTGACGAAAATGGCCATTTACCCTCAGAAAAAATCATAAGTATAATTCGGTCACATGACTTAGAAGTTCAGCATGCTAGCTAGTATACAGTATGCATGTAAATTACTGATCCATGTACCCAGCTTGAAGTATCTTTCAAGCAAATGATTTCTACAATTATTTGGAAGAATGGGGGCAAAGGCACAAAGGGACGGCTTTGTCTATTACTTCAACAAGCAGGACAAAGGTGCTCAAAGAAATCGTCTATCAAAAACGTCCACCAGAAAAAACGTTAAAAACATTGGACATTTTCTTACTACTACTGTAGTTGCTGTTTGCTAGTTGCCGTTTATCGACTAAACGAATCTGCTTACTTTGAATATAGACATTTATATATTGTTTAAGAATATTTTCTTCATTTTTGGCACCACATTTAGATCTTGGCAATAATCTGGTTCAGAATCTGAGTAACAAGTACCAAAAAAACAGAGAAAGAAACTTGGAGACTCTAGTTCATGAAAAAATGGGGAATCCACATATTCTAGCTATACCATACCCCTTTCAAGGTCATGTACTTCCACTAATGGAGCTATCCTTAAAATTAGTCAAACATGGTTTCAAGATTACATTTGTAAACACCGAGACTAATCACAAGCGCCTTGTGAATGCATTCTCAGAGGAAGACGTTGTAAATGAGCTTATAAATTTGGTTTCGTTCCCTGATGGAATGGAACCTTGGGAAGATAGGAATGATATTGCCAAGCTAACACAAGCCATCTTTCGAGTCATGCCTGGAGAGCTTGAGCAACTTGTTAAAGATATTAACCTGACAGATGTCAATAAAATTACGTGCATCATTGCCGATGAAACCATGGGATGGGCACTGGAAGTTGCTGACAAAATGAAAATTAAAAGTGCTGCTTTCTGGCCTGCATCAGCTGCAATGTTGGCCTTAAAATTTAGCATCCCAAACCTGATCCAAGATGGAGTTGTAGACAGCGAAGGTGAGAACCCAGAAATTATTTTTACTTCTTCCTTTTGACTCCAGTACAGTAAAATATTTACGATTAATTCCGTTGTAATCTTTATATAATTTACTTTTTTATGCATATCAAGGACACTGATTATTTAGAAATCATCCCAGTACTAGTCAATCACTGGAAAGTTGGACTCAATGTATCAACTAGCTAGCTACATGCACACTGAAATTAGAACTATGAGATGAATGACTTGGTGGCTGTTTATCTCCATGTTGTTAAGTTTAGTAGATGGACACTTATTTTTTACAGTGTGATGGCTGAAATTAGTTTTACGTGTATCTGACAGAGTTAGCCATTTTTTCTGGCTAGGATATTTATTTAGAAACCATTGAAAGCAGCTACATAATTTTTTTTTTTTTTTTAAAAAAGACTTAACTTCAGTCATCAAATTGTAAAGAATAGGATTCCAAAAAATGGAGTTGATCAAACTACGATCACATACCACAGTGAAACCAAAGTGTGCTTCACTTTTTTTCTTTTACATAAAGAAGTACGTGATATAGTATTACACCATCATGCATCTCATTTTTTACGAGAATTAAGCATAAGAAATCATTAGCAAAGATACATATATAAATTCTACACATGTTTTTTTTTTCTACAGTCGAGTATCTTAGTGATTCTTTTACATTTTCATTGCAGGAACTGTGTTGAGAAGCGAAATGTTTACTCTGACCACATCAATGCCCGTCATAAATTCTAAACACTTTGCATGGACCTCTGTGGGTGACTCCGATGCAGCGAAAATCGTATTCAGAATTTTGGAAGAGACTAATAGAACTGTGAAGTTGGCAGATAGAATTATATGCAACACATCCTATGAGCTAGAGCCTGCTGCGTTGGGATTATTTCCAGAAATACTGCCGATAGGTTCACTTCTTGCAGACAACCGGGATGGAAAATCATCAGGCCACTTCTGGCCTGCTGATGCAAGCTGCCTAGCATGGCTAGACCACCAGCCAGGCCAATCAGTTGTTTACGTGGCATTTGGTAGCTTGACAATTTTTGATCAAAAACAGTTCCAAGAACTCGCTATTGGACTTGAGTCCACCAACAGGCCATTTTTGTGGGTTGTCCGGAGTGATACCATGGACGAGAAGTGTGAGATGTTTTTAAAAATATTCAAGGTCCGAGTTGGGCAGCGTGGAAGAATAGTGGGCTGGGCTCCTCAACAGGCCGTATTGAATCATCCTGCAGTAGGCTGTTTCTTAAGTCATTGCGGCTGGAACTCTACAATGGAAGGTGTAAGCAATGGTGTGCCTTTCTTGTGCTGGCCTTACTTTACTGATCAGTTTCTTGACCAGACCTACATTTGTGATGTATGGAAAGTTGGACTGGCCCTTGATAAAGATGAAACCCGGATCATCACAAGAGGAGAAATCCAGAATAAGGTGGAAAACTTGTTTAGTGACAAGACTTTTAGAGACAGGGCTTTGATCCATCAAGAAATGGTTATAACTGGTACTCGAGAGGGTGGAGGCTCCAACAAAAATATGAGCAACTTCATTGAATGGATCAAGAAATGAAGGATATCACACCATCTCTATGAATAACAGAGTCCAGATTGCTCTGTATAACAGTAGCTTATATTTGCATTGGGTAAAATGTTATTTAGCGAGTGATGGGTCGTTGATTAGTAGCTATACTGAGATGTCACTCTTTTATCATTGAGCTCCTTATTATATTGAGCAATGAGCTCATGCTCGCACTTTGCTACGCAAGACACTATCACAAACTTCGTTCTCTTCCTTATTGAAGCTGCTCTTTTATTATCATTGTTTTTCCCAGAAATCTTTCTTTCAATGTATTACTATGTGGTCAAGGTCATGCATTTAAATTCTATAATGTGCTCTTGTATAGTTGTATGATTTAAGGTTGACATGTGTATCTGGGATGTAACATTTTCGAAACTCGTTTTGGTTATTCATTAGTTCATATTCTCTTGAAAAATAGATGCATTTTATATTGCATGCTAGGGGTAGCAGATGAATGTCAATTCGAATAGAGAACCATGCTTTCATTACTCAATTTTCTTTTTTTGCTTTGAATATTTTCAGGTACATATATAATTTGAAATTCAATTACTTTGTGTAATTTGACCGGCTTTTTTATTTTAATTATAATTTAATTATTTGTATTCTTTATAGTGGAAACTTTGACCAAGGTTCAAAGCATTGCCAACAGTCTTGGCAAGGATGGTGTGGCTAGTGGGTGGGTCTGAACTGAGTCACTGCTACTAGAATTGTCTGTTGAACCAAAAACAATAAGAAGACCAGGGAATAATACGACCATGGCATTGGCAAGCTAGAAACTCAAAAACAAATTTCCACTAGTGTATACATTGCATTAAATAAAAGATTAAGAACTTTACCAGAAATTATCATAATGACTCTCAATGCAGGAGACTTCTGCAACCAAGTTCACATGCTTTGGTAATTGTCTTGATCGTGTCCGGAAGTTCAAATAGATATCCTTCAACTACTCTATGTTTGTTTTGGAAATTATGAAAGCCAAGACAGAATCGTAGTCGATCCTCAACGATGTACCTTGACATCACAAAGTAGGAAAACCATATTTTGGTCGCATGACATATATGAAGAGAGGAAAGTTTAAGTGTTTAAAAACAAGAAATAAATAGTACTCAGGAATGAAAGACTACTTTACATAGAGAATTCAGGAATCCAGGAACTGGCCATTGTAAAGAGCAGGAGGTTGATAGAATCAGTGTGACGATTCTCAGATATACAAAATTAATTTTCATCAGCAGAAGGCATGAATATCGCAAACGTAAATTTGGATTTAAAAAATCAAAACAAAGTCATCCAGGCTGTGATCCTTCATCAAGACATGACTATTATACTCTTCAATTTATCTAATAAGATGTTTATTCGGCATAAAAACATAAAGTGAAAAAAAAAAAAAAAAAAAAGGAAAGGCTTTAGCCCAACACCAGTGTACAACTAGTTACAATAATTTTTTACACCAAATAAACTTGACCCTGAAATTCTTACATGAAACCACACATATCACCCCAATCAAATGAATCATTTTCTACAGACATAGTTCCTCAGCCAAAAGAATGAATTTTTCTAAAAACAGTATAGAAATAAAACAAAACAAAAGTGATCCAGATTATATATTACATCTTCTCTTTCAAATGAACAAGTATATAATTTAGTAATGATCATAGTATTTAGAAAGGAGACTTCTTGACCTTGTTTCGGTAAAACACTTTCTTCTTCCTGTTGGAGCAATTCTCAATAGTAAGCACTATCTTCCCTGGTTCATTGGTCCTGAAAGTGTTGCGAATCGGTCCTTCAGTGGAAGTTAGCTTCTTTTGCTTTTGAACAATTATGGTGTATGAGCATTCGTCCGTAGGGACAAATTCCTCTTTGTAGATTACATCCCAGCCCAGAACTGTTATATCCCAGATGAATGTTGTTCCAGCCTGTGATCATTCGTAAGGCACAATATTTATTATAAGAAAAGCAGAACAAATTTCGTTTGATCAAGATCAGTAAAGCTAATGCAATACCTCTGGTGCAGGTATTTCAATAGTCGCTGTAGATGCAGCCTTAATGATAAGCTCCGAAGCAGTGCAATCTTCTGCTGAAAACTCGAAATCGTTGTCTCTCTTGAGGCCACCGTACTGGATGGGTATTTCCTCGACAGGAATGTACCTGTACAAAATTTTCTAGGTTAATATCCTTATATTGAATAATGTCAGTCGATGCTGATTTTTGTAATGCAAAACACATCAACTTCGCAGAAAATAGTGTTGATACTCTAGGAGTGTCTGCATACACTACAGCTTTCTAGGACATACATTTTACCTTTCCTAGACCCTAGTCCATGAACGGATACAGCAATTTTGTTAATATGTTTTGGTTTCTTAAGAGTCAGCAACTTTAAAGGTAATTCTCAATTGCTGTTAATGTAATCTATTCAGAAAAAAGTAGTGAAATATCAAGAACTTCATGCTAATCTACGATCAGCGGTTGGTTTGGTTTTCAAATTACCAACTATTTTTGGTACGGTTTGGTTTTCTTAAATAAACCATGTTCTACGATAATTTTGAGCTGAAAGGAAAATGTTCAATCGATTTACAAAACCTACCGAAATGTCAAGAACTTCATGCTCTATATGTAGAATTTGAAAAAAGAGAACCAAATCTTGAAACGAACAATAAGGGAAAGATAATCTGTAGTTTTTTTAAGATAGTTCGGACTACTTACTTGAGCAAGGTCTCAGTGACCTTGGCTGGGCGTGCAAAAAGTAACTTGCTCTTGGTTCTTTGGGTCAGCAAAGTAGAGAACACAGCATTGTAGGCATAGTACCAGAAAGGAACATTGATAAATATCTATAATTAAAAAAACAAAAAAAAAAACAGAAAACTGTTAGAAATTCCACAACTGAAATCAGATTAAAGAGCCATGGTTTGAAAACAAATCGGAAAGAAACATACATTTCTAGCCACGAATTCCGGATAATTGTCCTGAAGTAGCCCAAGGGCTTGCTTAATGACAAGGCGAACCTCCTTTTTTGCTGGACCAGGTGAATTTTTCAGATCATTAATTTGAAGCAGAGAAGTGACACCAGTGGGCTTGAATTCAAGTTTTTGAATACCCCTCTCCATCAACTGAAACCTCCACCGTAGGAAAGCATTGCGCTTCTCTTCACTTCCTAAAGTCTTTTGGTAGAGCTCTTCGTCATCCAACACACCAAAGATGTTGTAACAAATGGGGTGACCTTCGCGATCAACACCGCTCATGTATGCAACAGATGACAAATCGGTTCCCAGATCTTCGTCCAAGATCGAATCAATTTTCCATTCCTTCCTCCACTCCAGGCTCTTTTTGAGCATCTCAAAGGCCTCGTTGACCTTAAAATCCCTAGCCCTCAAGAATTTCAAGAGGACGACATCAGTCCCCTCATCAGCCTTACTAGGCAAAAGTGGAACTCCCCAAAGTGAAATATCCTTGTCAACAACAACCTCCTCAACTTTTGTTTCCTCTTCACATACTTCAACAACATCCTCAACTTTCTTTTCTTCCTCGCATTCTTCAGTTTTGATCTCCCCAGCAACTTCCTCAACAACCGCCTCCGGTTCTTTCTCCTCACAAACTTCAGTTGGGATGACCTCCACTACTTCGTCTTCTTTTTTCTCCTCCACCTTCTCCTCTCCCTCGGGCTTCGACTCTTCCTCCACCTTGTCATCCCCCTCGGGCTTTGGTTCTTCCTCCACCTTGTCATCGCCCTCGGGCTTCAACTCCTCGGGCTTTGGTTCCTCCTCCACCTTGTCATCGCCCTCCGGCTTCAACTCTTCCTTCTTCTCCTCTACTTCTTTCTTAGACTTTTTACTAAACAGGTGACCCTTGAAGGCTTCTTGGATTGTTGATTTGAATTTATTCAACCCCTTCTTCTCAACACTCTTCTTAGAAGACTCCTCTCCTTCTTCAGCCTTCTCCCTTTCTTCAACTGTCTCGCTCTCTTTCTCCTTAACATCCTCCTGCACTACTTTATTCTCATCCGCGCACTCTTCCTTTTTCTCCTCTTCTTTGTTCTCCTCTTCTGTTTTCTCTTCTTCCACCTTTGGTTTCTCCTCCACAACTTCCTCAACCTTTGGCTCATCTTTCTTAAACAGACCACCTTTGAAGGCCTCTCCGATTTTCAATTTCAATTTATTCAACCCCTTCTTCTCGACACTCTTTTTCGAAGATTCCTCTCCTACTTCCACCACCTTCTCCTTCTCTTCAACTTTCTCACCCTCTTTCACCTCAACATCCTCCTCTACCTTGACAGCTTCTTCCACACACTCTTCTTCTTTCTTCTCTTCTTCCACCTTTGGTTTCTCCTCCACAACTTCCTCAACTTTAACCTCATCCTTCTTGAACAAACCATGACCCTTAAAAGCTTCTTGAATCGTGGATTTCCACCCCTTCTTCTCACCACTCTTTTTCGAAGACTCCTCTCCCTCAACTTTCTCCTTCTCTTCAACCTCTTTGTCCTTAACATCCTCCACAGCTTCTTCTTTCTTCTCCACCACAACTTCCTCAACTTTAGGCTCCTCCTTCTTAAACAAAGTGTTGCCAAGAATCGCTTCTTCGAGCTTGGCCTTCAAATCAGTCAAGGCCTTCTTCTCATGATCCTTCAAATCAGAAACAAAGTTACTCTCTTCTTTAAAAGAAGTCGTCTTCTCAACACTCTCAGGCTTTGCTTCTTCAACATCATTCTTCAACTCAACCTCCTCCACTAACTCTTCCACAACTTCCTTTTTCTCTTCTTGATGAGAAACTGTAGCAACCTCCTCAACAGTCATGATATACTGATATGTACTCAACAGATGAACCTTCTATTTTCCTCTGCAAAACATCAAACACAACAAAAAAAAAATCTATAAGAACAACAAAAATTTACAAAATATATCAAGCAAAATAACTACATAATATTCAAACCGTTCAAACCCTTGTTAGGATACGAGTGTGTTTAACTATCAAAAAAAAAACGTACCGAAAATAACAACATGTATAATAAGTGTAGTAAAAGTTAAAGAAAACCCAACTGACCTGACGGAAGATTTGATGAGAAAAAACACAGGAGGATATATTTTGTAGGATGAGAATAAAGGATTGTGATGTAAGGGGGGGATTATATATAAATGTAAGAGGATAGTTATAGTTTAGTAGAAGTGTAAAATGGACCCTTAACCCTTAACAACAACGGTCATCTATCTGGATACCAGCGCACATGAGGAGCCGTTACCTGGACACCAGCTAACTTTGGCCCCACTTTTTAATGATTTTTCCTAAAATCCAATTGACTTGGTCCAAAGACAAAATTAACATAAAATGTACTTTCAACTTTGTGTAAGAGAATATGTGTTTATTACCGAATCTGCAGTCTGTGTAGGCCATTTTTTTGGCTAACCTCAGTTTGTAGCTCATTTTCGGCTTAAAAGACAAAGTATAAAAATGGAAATATATGCCTCTTTAATATTTGCAACTTTTTTATATTTGTGTTTTTATTTTTCTATTATAACGTTGAAAATGTTTTTTGGAAATTTATATGTTGATACGTGTGAAAATGTTGTGATTGTGATAAATCTTGTTAAGAACACATTAGATGCTTTTCTTTTGTAATAAAACAATATGGATAGATTTTATTTTATTTTTTGACAAAGTTAATATGGATAGATTGAAGACAGAATTACCAAAATACTCATTTTTGAGATGTTTTTGTCCAAAATACTGATTTCCAAAATGTTGGTCCTGTTTACCCACGGAACACGTTACTACGTGTAGCGTGTCCCAAGTCTCTCTCCCCTCTCGTCTACCCTCTCTCGCTGTAATCTCTCTTCGGTGATCTCTCTCCGGTAATTTCTCTCCGCACCACCACCAACACCATCGTTTCTCCATCTCCCTTTCTCGATCCTATATCTCTCTCGTTTGTATCTCTCTTTCCCCTGCATGTATCCCTATCGTTTCAATCGGCCCCGCAGGGGCGTTTTCCGATTCGACGAAAAATATGGTTCGAATTAGGGGTTTAGAAGAAAAATATGATTTTGGTTCGAATGGATGGAGAAGGGTATAGTGTTGTAGATCGTCGAAAGACGATTCAGATGATATATAAATCATAAACGGAAAGTTAAGTAAAGAGATGAACGGAGCTGCCGAACTTTGGTCGGGAATCGGCTTTAGAATCTCCAGAGAGAGAGAGAATCGCATATTTTGCAGAAGGAATGAGATTGGCGATACGCTAGATGCAACACCGTGTCTAGCGGATACGCGATTAGGTACACCGTAACAACAAAATACGGCACGTTGCCTAACGTGTCACAGCATTTTCACGGTGTATGGTCTGGCGTAACCACAGTATACGGGAGATAGAATAGCGTATCACAGGATACGGTACACGCAATAGCGTGTCCCGTCGGTAAATAGGGCCATCACCCTAGATTGAATGTGAATGTAAATTATTATTATTCCTCGGTTTCAAAATAATTTCGATTTTGATTTTTGTGTACACATTTTAAAGTAAATTGATCTAAAAGTTATGCAAATTATTTTTGAATTGTGTGTTTTTTTTAAAAAGATATAATTTTATTTAGAATTTTATATGAAAAAATTTATCAAAAAAAATTTAACTGAATGCAGGTTATATAAAGTTATTCAGTATACATATAATATATATATATATATATATATATATATATATATATATAGAGATTATATCCAAAATCATGATTTATTACCAAAATCCTGGCCTGTCATTCTGCCATGGGTTCCAAGTGGGAAACTTCCATAACTGAAAGATTAAGAAGATGAATCTTACATACAAAAAATAAGTGCAAGAAAAAAATCGGTGGATGATCCTTAAACAGTAAAAGTTCCATGAAGAAACCTTTGGTTGGGAGTTGGGACAATTTATTTTGCAGAAATGAGAAACTCTAACAATTAGCTAACAATTGGGACAAAAATAATATTTACAAACTAGTATTTTTTGCAACTTATTCAATGATGTTTAGCTAATAAGATCATAATCTTATCTCAATCTCATCTTATATGTCCCTACCTCAATCCTATTATATATGTTTTTTTTCATTTTCGATTAGTTAAATTGATCAAAATTTGATATATATATGTATATATATATAATTAAAAATATATATATATATATATTATAATTAAAAAAATAAAAAAATTGTATCATTGAAAAATATATTTAATCCATTTTAAACTATAATGCTCAATTTTCAAAAATAAGTTATTAAATAATTTTTAATATTAAATCAAAAATTAATCAAATTTACCACTAAAAAGGTGTAAAATGGAACAGAGTAAGAAAACCACCTTGAAGAGGATAGCAACTTTCCTCGTCGACAACCTTAATCCGAAAATAACAGATATTTTTCTACCTATAACACCTCATCCTTAAATTTAATCCACAATGGAGTATTAATCTACTCACACTATTAAGATACAGAGACAGACATCCCTGAAATTGATGGATGGACTGGCAAGCACGACCATTATAAATAAATTAAACAAAATTTAATCATGTAATTCCTGCATGTAGTCATAATATGAAGATTCTATAAGCACAAAAATTTTCAGATATTCCCCTCCTTAATCATATGGTCTACTCTTATCTTTAAGTAAGTTGCTAACCACGTACCAACTTCTCCAACAATGCACACTATTATTTATGTCAGAGCTGTAAGCTAATTCAATTACGCAAATTAAGATTTAGTTAATTATACGTTGAGTTTACTTTTGGGTTACTTGTTAAACATAATAACTTAATTTGTTTATGCTTCCATTATTGAACATTAATTATTTTAAACCATATTTTTCGCTTTCATATAATCAAGTGGTGAAGATGACTTGCAAAAGATAAGTACAGTCTTGCATAAGACTTTGATTAGATATGTGTAATCGACTTGAACCGATATTTATCTTGTATATAGTATTTTTGCTGTTTTATTTGTAATATTTCTCTGTGGATGTGAAGTTGGAACATTAAATTGCAAAATTAATCAATAAAAATCTTTTTTTGTTAAAGTTATAGGAGTACTCAACTAATATTATATTCATAGAATTTTAATCTTTCTATCTATCTGTACTAATCTAATAGTGTATTTAAAACCTAATTCAACATGAACAATGGATGTGATATAATATTCAATTATAGGGTGAGTCATGAGTGAGAATTTTTAAAATTTAATATAATGGATGTGATTGAATATTTTGAAAAATGAATTAACAATTATATGATGAGCGAGAAACGAACCAAAACTCTTAGATAGTTTGAATTTGTAAAACTCAATTCAATGTGAAAAATGAATGTAACTTATAATTTTAAAGAATTAAATAATCTATATATATTATAATACTAGGAGATTGGAGAGTCTTTCACTCAGAAGTTTCAAGATGTTTTTCTTGATTTTTTACATTTTTTATTTTTTATTAAAATAATTTCCTTGCATTTAATAACATTTTAATTAGTCATTAATTGTAGTTATTAAATATATATTAAATACAATTTATTTTATATTTAATATAAAATTTAAGCAGTCTTTATTAGAATATTATAAACATTATTAAATATAAAATATTAATTATCTATATAAAATTACAATTATTTAAAGGTAAATCGATAACATAAAATTTATTTATATCCTACATTGATAATCCTTATTCAAAATTACTGCAATTTTTTCGAAAACAATAAATAGTTGATTTTAACCTTTCAATAAATTCGTAATCAGTGACCGTGAGAATCATGATAAGATACAGAAGTATATAAATTTTTCAATTAACATCCACAATTTAAATACAAGTAATATTGTAGAGTTTACTTTACACATGAACAAATTACATACAGGGTGTGACTAACTCGAATAAATTGAACCAACCCTTTTCTCACTATTTAAATCAGTAAAAATGTTATACATTCGTTGTTCTATTATATTGTGTTGGAATAAATTAATATTTTAATTAAACACATTCTTATACTATTACTATTCAATTAATCATGTATGTTATGAGACGGGCGTCGGCGTTTAAGAACGTTAATTAGTTATATTTAATATTTATAAATTTTTGTTACAAACATTATTGATATGGGCTGAAAATAAGCCCTAAATGTGGCATTAATTAGGCCAAGAATGGTCCAAATGTGGGGCCCACCAGATGGGCCCAAAACCCCAATT
This sequence comes from Saposhnikovia divaricata, assembly GCA_036435485.1. Taxonomy (NCBI): domain Eukaryota; kingdom Viridiplantae; phylum Streptophyta; class Magnoliopsida; order Apiales; family Apiaceae; genus Saposhnikovia; species Saposhnikovia divaricata. Next base: position 212,503,623 of record CM071597.1, on the reverse strand, counting down.
ATAATATTAATTTCGTAATTAATATTGGGGGAAATAAATAGCTCAGCAATAAGAGTTGGATAAGGATATTATTTCCACCAGACTTATCCACCAAGACATCCAATTCAATATGGAAACTGATTCCTACAAGGAATAGATCTAGAACCTTCCTCAAAGACTTTTCTACCAAGTCTCTGACTCCTACCATAATTCTAAGGCTCCTGCAGCCTATTTAAAGGGCCAGACCCCTCATCTCAGAACAACGTTTTTGGGCAGAGCTCAATACGTCACTTACGTTTTTGGACACAGCTCCATACGTTACCCACCACATTTTGGCTTAATCCTCGAATAAGGACATACAAGCCACTGCGTCCTAGGTGAGCTCTCGCCGCCATAGCCTCGAGGGCACCATCACCTAGAACTACGTTTTCTTGGCTTGATTCTCTAAGACAGAGATACGTAGGCATTCTGTGAGGGCCGTTTAGTCTCGAACGCAGAAGCAGCCATTAAAGCTCGAAGCTCAACCACCCTAGCATTAATTACAAATCGTAAACCAGTTTTTATTCCACAACATTTGGCGCCGTCTGTGGGAAGAAGACATCAACCATGGTTCAAACACGAAGAACAACATCAACTGAGGCCATACCCCTTAGCACTGCTCCACCTGCTGTCTCTGATCCGCTCGTCACCGCTGAGGGAGGACAATTACCCCCACCAACAGGGACGGTCATTCAACCTCTAACCTCTCAACCCTCAGGGACGATTCCCCATGTTGAGGGAACTGTGGCTATTCCTCAAAACCGAGAAACTAACCCTCTTCAGATGGTGGTTTCTCCTCTTGATAGCGCTGGTCGTACGCTACCTCCGGGGGTACAGATCCACACCACGGATCTCCCTTTGAACACCAACCCGATGTATGGGCTGCCTAATTATCCCCCTCAACGTAGGGAACCTGGACCGAGCGGTCATGCCTTACAGATCCGAGATCGAGAGTACGATGATTACTCTGGTCCCTATACTGATGATTCAACGTTTGAGGATGACAACGATGATCGTGATGAAGCCCCGAGGAGGCGACGTGCTAATAAAGAACCTCGAAGGAGGTCCCAAAGAATCCATGATGGACCTCCACAAACGGCTGAGGAAAGGATTAAGGCTCATGAAGCTGAGATCCAAAGGCTGAAGGATGACATGCTAGTCAAGAGCCTGTTCAAGGCAGACCACATTAAGCACCTCAGAGAGGCATTCGAAGTGCTGAGGCACCACAAAATGATGTTGAATCCAGCCAAGTGTGCCTTTGGCGTTGGATCAGGCAAATTTTTGGGTCTGATGGTTTCAAAGAGAGGCCAACCCTGACAAGATCAAGGCGATCTTAGACTTGGAGCCACCACGCTCTATAAGAGATGTGCAGAAGTTGACAGGCCGGGTAGCGGCTTTAGGAAGATTCATCTCCAAGTCTGGTGACAAATGCTTGCCTTTCTTTCAAGCATTGAAGAAGGTGAAAAATTTTGAGTGGACCCCTGAGAGCCAAGAGGCCTTTGAACAACTGAAGAAGTACATGGTTGAAGCCCCGTTGCTGGCCAAACCTAGTCCCGGGGAGACTCTTTATCTATACCTGGCGGTATCTGAGCAAGCGTTGAGCGCCGTTCTAATTCGAGAAGAAAAGAAAGTCCAGAAACCTATCTATTATGTGAGCAAGGTATTGCACGGGGCTGAGTTGAATTACTCTCCAATTGAGAAGTTCGCCTTGGCTTTGATAACAGCCTCGAGGAAGTTACGCCCGTACTTCCAGGCACATAAGATTGAAGTCCTGACGGACCAACAGTTGAGAAACATATTGAATAGCCCAAAAGCTAGTGGAAGGCTAATCAAGTGGGCAATTGAACTTGGAGAATTTGACATCACGTATAAGCCTCGAACAGCCATTAAGGCTCAGGCATTGGCTGACTTCGTGGTTGAATGCACCATTAGCAACCAAGAAGTCGGGGGCAGGAGACAATAATAACCCCTGAGAAGCAAGATAAAGATGGAGAACTTGAACCTGATCAGAAGGAATATTGGGTGCTCTATTTTGATGGAGCATCAAAAACAAAATCTAGTGGCGCAGGCTTAGTGTTGCAAAGCCCCGATGGGTTCACAGTCGAATATGCTTTGAAGTTGGATTTCCAGACAACTAACAATGAAGCTGAGTATGAGGCCTTGATAGCTGGTTTAGGCTTGGCCAGAATCATGAGAGTCAAGAATCTCAAAGTTTGTGGAGATTCAAGATTAGTAGTCTCTCAAGTGAATGGTGAATTTGAGGCCAAGGATGAAACTATGGCAAAGTATCTGCGAGTTGTGAAAGCTGTCATGACTCAGTTTGATGAGTGTTATGTAGAACACATTCCGAGAGAAGAGAACGTTAAGGCCGATGCCCTATCCCAGTTCGCTTCTTCCGAAATAGAAAACTATGCAGGGAATGTTTACTTCCAGGTCTTGAAGGCCCCGACTATTAACTCAAAATTAGTGGCACCAATTGATGTGGGAAGCTGTTGGATAGATCCTATCAAAGCTCACCTAGAAACTGGTTGGCTCCCCGGCAATGCCTTGGAGGCACGAAAGCTGTCCGTGAGAGCATTAAGATATGCCTTGATCGAGGGCGTTCTTTACAAAAGATCTTTCGTTATCCCGTACTTGAAATGTTTGAGGCCCCAAGAGGCAAGGGAAGCTTTGGAAGAAGTTCATGAAGGAATTTGTGGGCAGCACTTGGGGGGCAGAGCCCTAGCTCACAAAATAACTCGTTTGGGATTCTACTGGCCAGAAATGCTGGCCGATGCACAGAGCTATGTCAAGCGGTGCGATCGATGCCAGAAGCATGCTCCGATAGTAAGGCAGCCGCCCGAGATGTTAACATCGGTTAACTCCCCTATTCCATTCGCGATGTGGGGAATGGATATACTTGGTCCCTTCCCCGTAGCTTCAGCACAAAGGAAGTTTCTGATAGTGGCCATTGATTACTTTACTAAGTGGATTGAGGCTAAACCTCTAGCCAAGATAACCACCAAACAAGTTGCCCAGTTCTTTTGGGAGAATATAATTTGCAGGTATGGAATCCCTCGAATTTTGGTGACAGACAATGGGACACAGTTCAATAATGAAGAGTTCAAGAAATATTGTGAGGAGAATGCAATTGAGCTTCGTTTTACCTCCGTGGCTCATCCACAAGCCAACGGGCAAGCTGAGGTAGCTAATCGAATTATCCTTGATGGACTGAAGAAGAGGGTTGAACGCTCTAGAAACACTTGGGTAGATGAGTTGCTACCCATACTATGGGCATACCGTACCACTTGTAAAGTGACCACTGGAGCAACCCCGTTCCTGCTGGCTTACGGAGCTAAGGCAGTTGTGCCTTTGGAGATCATGCAAGCGTCACCTCGAGTTGAGGCTTTTGAACCAGAAACTAACGAAGAGGGCATGAGACTCGCCCTAGATCTGATTGACGAAGTCAGGGATGAGGCAAACGCTAGAAATGTGGAACATCAAAAGAAAGCATCCTTTTATTACAACCATAGAGTTAAGGAAAGGTTCTTTCGACAAGGCGACCTGGTTCTAAGGAAGATCGAGGCTTCTGGAGTCGGCCAGAAGGGAAAGCTAGCCCCCAATTGGGAAGGGCCATATCGAGTCAAGAAGACGTTGGGACGAGGATCATATAAGTTGGAGACCTTGGACGGGGTTGAGGTGCCCCGTACTTGGCATGCTTTGAACCTCAAAGTTTATTATGTATAAGCTATCCTTGCATGGATTCAGCTTTCTATCTATTTATTATGAGGAGTAGAAATAAGGTTCGATGAAACCATTTCAGGGCTTTACGCCCCGAGTAGGACAATAATAAGATATGTAAGGGTTAAACCCATTTCAGATTATTAATGCAAAGTTTGTTTCCCTTCAATGATTTTGTGATTTTGTTTATGTACCAAGCACCTGTTGAGTGTGAGTCTAGGAAGGACAAGTACCGAAAACAAGTAAACAAACTAATGAGGAAACAAATGCATAAATAAAGACCCCGAAGGGCCAACAGTTAAGTTACATCAACAAGACAGATAAAAGTTTGGTCCCCAAGGACCGTGAATGAAATCTAGACAAATAAAGCCACATCTGGCTAACAAGGCCATGCAAGGCCACGAACTAACTCCAGCTACTCCTCCCCAGAACCCTCTTCTCCAGACTCCTCACCGCCGCTCTCCTCTTCCTCACTCTCCTCCTCTGAGTCTTCGCTGGAATCACCACCGGACTCTGCTATCACCATTGGCTGAGCTCTAGCAACTTTGGCTCCTTTTCCCTCGGAAGATGAAGAAGAAGTAGAACTGCCCTCGTTCCGGATTAGCCTTTTCCCAGGGATGGGTTGGCGAACTACTCCAACCTTCTTTGCATGCGGGACTTTCTTCCCACGGGAGCCAGAAGAATGTGAGTCTTGGCTAGCAGCGGGAACAACCCCCTTTGAGTTGGACCCGGAACGACGATGACTGCCTCTGGAACCGGATCCTGATGCCTGGGGAACAATTTTAGTTCCCGAACCAGAAGCTAGGTTAACCGGGAGGGCACCCCAATTTGGGCAAGGAAAATCTGCTGGGTTGACAACAGATGGATGCCTATGATTCACAGCGTTAATAGCCTTCTCCCAACCAACATACATGTTGAAGGGACGCACCTCATCATCATGATCATCAATGAGCTTAAGGAAATCTTCAGACCTATGGTAGGCCTGGATCACCTTGTCAGCATCAGAGGCCTTCTTTCTGGCTAGAGAAGCAAGCTGTTTGTGGGTAGATGCGGCGTTGGCCTCAGCTCGAACAACTTGGGAGTGTAGATCGTCAATCTCTTCCCTGAACCTCATGGAGTCATTTCTCAAGCTAACATTTTCGTCCCTAAAGGCCCGGCCTTGGGTCGAAATGGTTTGAAAATAGGCGTTGGCCTGCAACAAGGAAATAAGTGAGCCACAAGGAATATGCAGAATTAAAATCAATGACAATGTCAAACTTAACGGAAGGAATTTCATACCTGATACAAGGCCTGGGCGCCCATGAGTTGAGACTCATCCAGCTTATCACCTGCATGCATTGTCGCTTGGTCAGGCGGAGTGATGGAAAGCTTGGACCAGTCTAGGGCCAGATGAGGACTCCCGAAGACCGAGTCTTGTTCGCATATGCCCCAAGGAGGTATGAAAGGAGTCCGGACATCCCCGTCAGCGTTTCGGGATCGTTTACCACCTTGAGAACAACGCAACAAGAAATTAGGGATGTGAGGCTTAGTTGGGTTCAGCTTCTCTTCAGCCCTTTTCTGCATCCTCTTGGTAACAGTTGGCCGGTTCTCGGGACGATTATCAATCTCCTCAGCAGCTGAAATACAAAGAGAAAAACATCGGTATAAGAACAAACAGAGTTCACAATAAGTTCAAGTAAGAAAGTTACCCTCAATAGAAAGAAAGCTAAGGCCAGCCCCAATGAGATTCTTTTCGTTTAAAATAGTTTTATAGTGTGTGCGACCGTCGTCAGCGAGAAGCTTATCCCGGTCCAACAATTCCGGATCAGAAAGGTCACACACGAAGTGGGAACTATCTTCTACAGACCCGAATTTCTTCACAAAGAAGTTGCCCCAATCACCGCCCTTCCATTCAAGAACTACAAACTCCCTTTCCCAGAAATGTTGTGAATCTGGAAAGGAGAAGGGATTCACCATGTGTGGAAGCTTGGCTCGGTGCTTGAGGCTCACCCATCCTTTTTTGGATTCAGAAGAGTTGCTGGCCCCGAAGATACTTCGAAACATTGTGGTTGTCGGATGAATCCCCAGCTCCCGACACCTTATCAAGAAAATAGAAATGTACCTCCAGGCGTTGGGATACAATTGACAGGGGTGGATTTGATATTCAGCCAGCAGCCTAATAATAAAATTGTCAACCGGGAACCTGAACCCAGCATCTAAGGCACCCCAGTAAACACAGATCCTTTCAGGATGCCAGTTGCAAGTTCTATCTGATGGACTCGGGAGACGAACCTGGATGGCACTTGGAAAGTGATAATACTCCCTTATCTTCTGAACGTCCCGTTTCGACAATTTACTGGAACTATTAAAAGAATCTAGACTAGAACAGTTGGGAAATGTATCCCTCATGATATTTAGAAGTTCTAGCAAGGATTCGAATCTATGTTCAACATATGTAGGAGGTTGAATTCTTTCTTTACCTTTGGCAGTCCTCATTTTACTCCTCTTTGACATGGCTTCCATCATGGAGACCGGGGGAGCCATTGGTTGATCACCTTCCGACATCTTGATGCAGGAGCTGAAACTTGATCTTGAATCTGAAACTTGATCTTGAAGCTCGAACTGGATCTTGTAACTTGAACCTAAGAGAACTTAAGAATCTGAAAGCTCAGAAATGAAGAAGTGAATGGAAATGAAGGCTACTTCTCCTCTTTTATAGAAAATACATGACCTGGTACATCAGGTTGAATCTCAGCTCGGTTCGTGTTAACAGGTCATCTATCGTTTCCAGACGAAAAAGGACAGAAAATTATCCACGTTATACAGAAAGAATCGTTATAATTCATATCTGTCGGAAAAGAAACAGCTGAAATATTTACTGCATGGATGTTTGCACTTAAAGAGATAAACAACGAGTTTAATCTTAAACACGAGGTTAGTAGTGCTAATCCTGAATTAAGGTGTAATCCCGATAGAAGTCAGGATTGACCAAAATACTAAACCTAGAATTAAGGTTCAGCTTCTGAATCCCTAGGATCGAGATTCAGCTTCTGAATCCCTAGGATCGAGATTCAGCTTCTGGATCCTAGGCCAACCACCTACCGACCGACCACGAAGGATTCGGGCCGTTTGGCCGACCACCTCCCGGCCGACCACGAAGTATTCGGGCCGTTTGGCCGACCACCTCCCGGACGACCACGAAGGAATTAGGCCGTTAGAGATCGAGATTCAGCTTCTGAATCCCTAGGATCGAGATTCAGTTTCTGAATCCTTGAAAGTCACGGATGACCAAAAAACCGACCTAGGATCGAGATTCAGCTTCTGAATCCCTAGGATCGAGATTCAGCTTTTGAATCCTTGAAAGTCACGGATGACCAAAAAACCAAACTAGGATCGAGATTCAGCTTCTGAATCCCTAGGATCGAGATTCAGCTTCTGGATCCTCGAAAGTCACGGGTGACCAAAAAACCAAACTAGGATCGAGATTCAGCTTCTGAATCCCTAGGATCGAGATTCAGCTTCTGGATCCTCGAAAGTCACGGGTGACCAAAAAACCAAATTAGAGATCGAGATTCAGCTTCCGAATCCCTAGGATCGAGATTCAGCTTCTGGATCCTCGAAAGTCACGGGTGACCAAAAAACCAAACTAGGATCGAGATTCAGCTTCTGAATCCCTAGGATCGAGATTCAGCTTCTGGATCCTTGAAAGTCACGGGTGACCAAAATACCATACTAGGATCGAGATTCAGCTTCTGAATCCTTAGGATCGAGATTCAGCTTCTGAATCCCTTGAAAGTCACGGGTGACCAAAAAACCAACCTAGGATCGAGATTCAGCTTCTGAATCCCTTGAAAGTCACGGGTGACCAAAAAACCAACCTAGGATCGAGACTCAGCTTCTGAATCCCTAGGATCGAGATTCAGCTTCTGAATCCCTTGAAAGTCACGGGTGACCAAAAACCAACCTAGGATCGAGATTCAGCTTCTGAATCCCTAGGATCAAGATTCAGCTTCTGAATCCTTGAAAATGGTCGACCATGACACCTGAAGGAGCCATGGCCGACCACCTCGCAGCCGACCACGACGTTTTGGGATGCCCCGGCCGACCACGAGCTAGCCGACCAAGGCACATTCAGGAGCCCCAGCCGACCAGCCCACAGCCGACCAGGTGCCGGCCGACCACCTGGGGTCAAGGCCCTCCAGCCGACCAGGTGTCCGCCGACCACCTTGGTTGGAGGCCCTTCGGCCGACCAGGAGCTAGCCGACCACAAGCTAGCCCTCGATCCGGCCGATCGCGGGTTAGCTTGTGGTCCTGAATCTTGGTTTTTCAGCAATTCTCGGGCAGCTTCTGAACCTGAATCTCAATTTTTTCGTATGGTTTTAGGTGCACCGTTTAGTGTCGTTTAGTGCCGTTTAGCACCGTTTATCGCCGTTTAGCGTCGTTTAACATCGTTTAAACGTCGTTTAAGGCTGTTTAGCACCGTTTAGTGTCGTTTAGTGCCGTTTAGCACCGTTTATCGCCGTTTAGCGTCGTTTAACATCGTTTAAACGTCGTTTAAGGCCGTTTAGCACCATTTAGTGCCGTTTAGTGCCGTTTAGCGCCGTTTATCGCCGTTTAGCGCCGTTTAACATCGTTTAAACGTCGTTTAAGGCTGTTTAGCACCGTTTAGTGTCGTTTAGTGCCGTTCAGCACCGTTTATCGCCGTTTAGCGTCGTTTAACATCGTTTAAACGTCGTTTAAGGCCGTTTAGCACCGTTTAGTGTCGTTTAGTGCCGTTTAGCACCGTTTATCGCCGTTTAGCGTCGTTTAACATCGTTTAAACGTCGTTTAAGGCCGTTTAGCACCATTTAGTGCCGTTTAGTGCCGTTTATCGCCGTTTAGCGTCGTTTAACATCGTTTAAACGTCGTTTAAGGCTGTTTAGCACCGTTTAGTGTCGTTTAGTGCCGTTTAGCACCGTTTATCGCCGTTTAGCGTCGTTTAACATCGTTTAAACGTCGTTTAAGGCCGTTTAGCACCATTTAGTGCTGTTTAGTGCCGTTTAGCGGTGTTTATCGCCGTTTAGCGTCGTTTAACATCGTTTAAACGTCGTTTAAGGCTGTTTAGCACCGTGTAGTGCCGTTTAGCACCGTTTATCGCCGTTTAGCGTCGTTTAACATCGTTTAAACGTCGTTTAAGGCTGTTTAGCACCGTTTAGTGTCGTATTAGTGCCGTTTAGTACCGTTTATCGCCGATTAGCGTCGTTTAACATTGTTTAAACGTCGTTTAAGGCTGTTTAGCACCGTTTAGTGTCGTATTAGTGCTGTTTAGTACCGTTTATCGCCGTTTAGCGTCGTTTAACATCGTTTAAACGTCGTTTAAGGCTGTTTAGCACCGTTTAGTGTCGTTTAGTGCCGTTTAGCACCGTTTATCGCCGTTTAGCGTCGTTTAAACATCGTTTAAACGTCGTTTAAGGCTGTTTAGCACCATTTAGTGTCGTTCAGTGCCGTCTAGCACCGTTCGATGTTGTTGGCATAATCTAACATCGTTGTAAATGCGTCGGTCGCTCCACGCTTTACATCAAAACGATATCAAAGATAAACCCTGACCCGAGTCTCGAGTTAGACAAGTAAAACTTCAAGGAAAGCCTGATCAGTTTTCCTAGAAGTTGGGGGGCAAATGATATGGGCTGAAAATAAGCCCTAAAGACACATTTAATGTGGCATTAATTAGGCCAAGAATGGTCCAAATGTGGGGCCCACTAGATGGGCCCAAAACCCCAATTATAATATTAATTTCGTAATTAATATTGGGGGAAATAAATAGCTCAGCAATAAGAGTTGGATAAGGATATTATTTCCACCAGACTTATCCACCAAGGCATCCAATTCAATATGGAAACTGATTCCTACAAGGAATAGATCTAGAACCTTCCTCAAAGACTTTTCTACCAAGTCTCTGACTCCTACCATAATTCTAAGGCTCCTGCAGCCTATTTAAAGGGCCAGACCCCTCATCTCAGAACAACGTTTTTGGGCAGAGCTCAATACGTCACTTACGTTTTTGGACACAGCTCCATACGTTACCCACCACATTTTGGCTTAATCCTCGAATAAGGACATACAAGCCACTGCGTCCTAGGTGAGCTCTCGCCGCCATAGCCTCGAGGGCACCATCACCTAGAACTACGTTTTCTTGGCTTGATTCTCTAAGACAGAGATACGTAGGCATTCTGTGAGGGCCGTTTAGTCTCGAACGCAGAAGCAGCCATTAAAGCTCGAAGCTCAACCACCCTAGCATTAATTACAAATCGTAAACCAGTTTTTATTCCACAACAATTATGTTGATATCGTAATTTGGTATGAAAAAAAGTAAGAGTTCTTTAAGGAGTTGATGGAGTTGATAATATGTATGAAAATCTTCATTTTGTTATATATATAATTTTAAATGACTTAGTGTTTATTCAGATTCCAATAATTTTTAAATTCATTTTTATTTATTATTAAATTGAAAATAGAAAATAATTACATATACATTATTATTATAAAATTTAATATAAAAATATTAGAATACGTGAGTAACACTTTGAACATGTGTCCGTGAATTTAAATTTAACATTACACACAAAAAAGTTCTTATAAATGCTCAAATAATTTAATCAAATGAATAGAGGTAGGTGTTGGAACACTCCAAAATATATGAAGCATGACTTGCAAAATGCATTTGAATTATGTTCTTTCATCATACAACCAAATTTATCGACAAGTTAAGGCAATCACACCTCTCATCACATTTATATTCTGCTTTTTCTCATCATATAGTCAAATTTATTAACAAACTAAGCAATCGTGTCTTTCATAATGTCATCGACAGTAAAAAATATTCAATAATGTTACTTTTACTTATCCAGTGTCAAACTTGCAATTTTTTATCAATATTGAATTTCAAAACATTTTTTATTCGACAAAATATGTTCGCTAATATCTTCGAAAATATTATTAATAATACTCAAGAGTGTAACTGAAACATGTTCTCTTCTGCTAATTCTTTTATCTATAATTCTTTAACATTCAAATTTAATTACATTTCACACAAGTTCCAATTAATCATATCAGCTTCCAAAACGTAATGAACGATAATGTTATGTATACGATTTTTAAAAATATTTTTGTGCCGCGCGTTGCGCGGCTTTGTTACCTAGTTATATCATAAATGAGAACGAATCCAAAATCTAAGGATGACTATAAGTAAAATCTTTGCCAACTATCTCATCTTCGAGTACAAATTAATGTGAATTTTTTTAATTTTTTTGATTATGCAAACAATGTATGGAAAATGATTTGGAGGCAAATAATAAATCCAATAAAAAAGGTGCCACCTGGAAAATATTTTAAGAGCCGACGTGGACAGCCATGTCTTGGGACTTATCAGACATTTGTAGCCGCTTGATTAGTTGGCAAAGACACAAAACCAGGTTGTAGTCGGTCATTTTGGTTGTATCTTGTACGCATAAATATAAATATTTTATGTAGACGAAATATCTTAATCACGATATATTTCTATATTTCTGAACACTGAAATGTACTACCGCTGTCTCAAATTATATGAACCACTTTAATTTTTACGGAGATTAAGAAAAGGTAGTAGTGTACTAATTCCGTCCCAAATTATATGAACCACTTTAACTTTTCCGGAAATTAAGAAAAGGTAGTAGAAATAGAGTAAAGTTAGTTAAAAATTGGGTAAAGTGGTGGGACCTAACAATATTTAATTAATCCCTCTATCCCATATTTCTTGTCTTGTTTGACTTTTACGCGTATTTTAAGGTGCTTTGACCGCATAGCTACACAAATAGGGGTTGTTGAGTATTGAATACGGTAAAAGAATACAGAGGGGGGTGAATGGATTCTTGAACTTTTCTTTGTTCTTGAATCTTTGGAGCAAGATATGTGTTGAATGTGTGAGATATGTAAGTACAGATAACAAAGACAAACACAACACAATATCACTTTAATCTAATATTTTATTAGATAAAGATTTTGCTACAATCTGTGAATACAAATGGTAGTATTCTCAGCTTCGTTTTTCTTAGAGAGATATTTCTTGAGATGTATATTGAAAAACTTTTCACCCTCTCTCTCTCTAGCTAAGGAAGTGAGGCTGTATCCTTACAGACATGGATACACCTACTTACTACAAATAAGGTAGGTAAACAAAATACTTTCCAGTCGGTCTATCTTATTTGAGTAAGAGTCCAAACGGTTACAGATTTGACTTTGCAAAGCCTGTTCAGATCCACTTCTTTAGCTCCTTGTCTCTTTGTCTTATCTCTCCAAGCTTCTTTGTAGGCTTTCCAATCTGCTTTATAGTACATAGTCAAATAAAGCGTCTTGGCTTGTTGCAGGTTTCTGACTTGTACAATTCTTCAGTATTTTGTCTCCACGAATGTATTCGAGAAGTGGCTAAGTGATTGATTCGAGAACTCGAATTGACTTAATCGATAACTCTGAGTTCTCGAATAGTGTTATATTGACATATCGAATCACTTCTCGAATAGCTCTTTTCTCTGGGACTCCTTGAGATATCGAATAGAGCATTTTGACATATCGAATCCCTGAGATGTCGAATAGCTTCTTTAGTCCTTGAGATATCGAATAGATCATTGACTTGTTGACTCTTAGAGAACTCGAATGATGCTTTGACTTGTTGACTCCATGAGTTCTCGAATAGAGTGATAGACATTTCGAATCTCTGAGATATCGAATGAGATATCGAACAGTGTATTCAGAGATATCGAATATTGTCTTCTAAGATATCGAATCTCTGACTTCTCGAATGCTAGACTTCTCGAATAGACAAATGTACTTCTCGAATTGGTACTTAGGCAAATTCTTCATTTCTTCAAATCCCAACTGTGATTATTTGGCAGTCTTTATCTCCTTGCTTGAGGCATGAACCTTGGAACTTCTTTCAAGCATTATTCTTGACTTTATAGTTACAGTAACACAACTAGAATTTGATGCCTATTACAAGTACAGAACAAATAGAAACTCTACAACTAGAGGTTCCCTCAGTTAAGAGGTCATGTACGTAATGCATAGCATTACACATACTTAGGCTTGTTATTAGATGTATTCAGACATGTCTCTGTGACTAACAATCTCCCCCAAATTGTGAGTAAGACCCTTAGTCACAATTTCATGTCTGATAACAAGCCTAACATACATAAAGATAAAACTTGACAGTACATGTATGAATTTTGATCAGCAATGTGAATAGAACTACAGGGTGAGTAATCTTACAGCCTATAATGAAGTACTAGCCATTGTCATTAGTTTCCCTTTCCATAGCTTTGGCTTGCAAATCATCATATGCTTTCTGTCTTCTTTCCTTCTCCTTCCTTGTATGCTCATCCATAGCTTTTAATATTTCTGTCATAGCATCCAGTTCCTCAAGCAAAATTGAGTCTTTGAAATCTTCAATTACTGGTTTCAGAATGTTTACAGGATAGTGGTTGAGTAGATTCATTCTGATGTGGACCTGATCCCCATTTCTCCTCCTATACTTCACCACATAGGGGTTAAACTGAACTCTACACAATCCCTTTGCCCTTAGTTTTTCTGCTTCAATCTCCAGTCTCTCAATTTCTTTCTCCCTTGCTAGCCATTTCTCAAGACACTCTTTTCTGATTTTCTCCTTATGATCTCTCTTCATCTTCACAAAATCAATTAGCTTCAGCTTCCATACTCTTTCCACTTTGTCTTCTGAGCTCAACAATGCAATGATTCTTTCTATGTCATGTAGTTTGCCCCATTGTTGACATCCTCCTTGTTTGAATTTGATCCTTTTGACATGGTTGCCTGGCAGTAGCATGTGACCTTTGTTTGAGGACCATTGTAGTATTCCATTAGCAGTATGCTTTTTGAAATGTACAGATGGTTTCTTGACTTGAATCTTCTTCTCTTCTTGAGGTGGTAAAACCGTTGCAGAAGCCATGGGATTAGATTTTGGTAGGTCATTACTAACAGCATTCACCCTAGACTTAGAGTCTTGTGTTGTGGTGAGATTACTGCTAGCAATGCCTAAGGCTTGCTGTTTTCCATTCTTCCTCTCACAGACTTTGCTTTGGTCATCATCCTTCTTATCCTTGCTGTCTTTCTTCTTCTTCTTATCCTCATCCCCCTTATCACTCCTGTGATGACTTCTCCTCCCATAACTCCTGTCTTCATCTTCATCATCCTTATTCCTCCTAGACTTGGCCATTTCTGGAATTACACCAGTTGCAATGAATGATCTGAGAATGTGCAGTGCCTCTATCTCTTCAGCAGTACTTGTCCCCTTTTTCTTTTGCAGTAGATCAATGATGGCAATAATGAGTCTGTGATTTCGAGAAGTGAGATCATTGGGAATGACCAATTGTTTAATCTCTTCAATTCTGGTGCCAGACTGATAGATGATGGTCCATGGCTTCTTAATCACTTCTGGCTGCCTTGAAGGTTGGCCATTCCTCAAGTCATCATACAGGCTCTTATTGTTTTCATTTACATTCCTCTTCTCTATGAGCTTTATCAGTGCATCTATCTCTGAATGTTTCAAGGCATGTAGAGTTTTGTAGGTTAGATGCCAGATTCTGGATTTTGCTACCATCATTACTTCCTTGAGCCATGAGCTATTAACTTTTTTAGGTACCACAGTGAAGTAATCGATCTGATCCTTCAAGCTCCTTAGATACAATTGAGTGTCACCAGCCTGTTCTCTTGAGACTTTCAGAAACTCCAAGAATGCATCATCATGATAAACATTTGAGTTTGCAATTTCTTGTAGCTTGGCCTCAGTGACCACCTTCACTTCTACAGGCTTGGCACTTTTAGATATGGAGAGTGAAGGTTTATCAGATGGCATACTCCCTGCAACCACTGTGGTTATGATAGTTTGCTTTTGACCAGTGGAAGTAGTGATGTGCACAGTTGGTAGAGTGAGAACTGGCAGAGAAGTAGGAGGCTCATCAATTTTGTCTTTTCCTTTGCCAGGCACATGAATTAGAGATTTTGAAGTTCTTTGATGAGCACCTTTAGTGATTTTGATGCTTTTTACTGGTGGTTTCTCCCCCTTTGTATTTGAGTTCCTTGATGTCCTCTCTCCCCATTAGGCTTGTTGTCAGGCACAGAGGCTGTAGTATTGACCTTTGGGGTTGAAGATTCTTCAGGTAGAGGGAGACCCATGTGCTTCATCATTGCAGACAACATTGATTGTTGATGCAGAAGAACATCAGCTGTGGTGGTGGCTTGAGTGTTCAACTGCTCAGTTAAAGTTTGTACCTTGTCTGTAAGATGAGCATTGGACTGAGTGAGAGTAGCTACCTCCTTTTCAAGTGCATCTACCTTACTGAATAATGCAGTAGATTTGAAGCCAGACAGGGATTGTTCTTTAAGTCTCTGCACTTCAAATCTAGACAGCTCATGCACAGGAACCTCAGTTACCAGCTTGTCTCCATATTGATTTGCAAAGAGTGTCCTAAGCATGGCATTGGCATCTGTAGTCTGATCAGATAGAATTTGAAATTTGCTTCCTAGACCTGTGACT
This sequence comes from Saposhnikovia divaricata, assembly GCA_036435485.1. Lineage (NCBI taxonomy): Eukaryota > Viridiplantae > Streptophyta > Magnoliopsida > Apiales > Apiaceae > Saposhnikovia > Saposhnikovia divaricata. The sequence continues at coordinate 212,488,346 of CM071597.1, read as the reverse complement.
GTATCTTTAAGGAGAGCTAGACCATTATCCATCTTGGTGCAGGTGGTGTTGAAGTGTCTGATATCTTTGACCACACTGTCTAGTTGAGGAAATTTGGCATCAAAGGCCCTCTTTATCTATACTACTGAAGTGGCTGTCTTGTCACTCACCTTGTTGACTTCAGTTTTGACTCCCTTGCCAAGATAGTGTGCAGCCTTGAGGAAACCCTTGTAAGAATCATTGACAGCTTCATACACTTCACTAGGGGACAGGGATTTTGCATTTGAACCCAGTGAAGTGATGTATTCCTCTCTAAGATATTGAAGTGCTTCACTGAGAGTTACATCATACTTTCCTTGCATCCAGGCATCTACATTGCCATCTCTCTCAGCATCATCAATAATCTTGGCCTTCTGCATCTCCACATCATCCCTATGACATAGTAGGATGGCTTCATAATCTGGATTTGAGATGTTGGAGGTGACAAGGTTCTGGGCTATTTTGACAAACTCAGGAATCTGATCCACAACATAGCTTTGGAAAGCGTCAATGGACATTTGTGGTGGAACAGACCCTGATCCTGAAGCACTGTCATGTTGCACAGGCTTTAGCCATTGGGACAAAAAGTGAGAGCTAGAGCTAGGCAAGCTAGACTCCTTAGTTACAGATGCAACTTCTGTAACCGGATGAAAAGACTCTGCTACTGTTGTCTCCACAGAAGTGGGATGAGTTACAACAGTAGTTGACACAGGCACAGAGTCTCTAGTTAAAACTAGTGAATCCTCTGTGTTTGTGATGGTGTCATTAGGAGATGCCCCAGCATGCATTCCCTGACCATCTAAGTGTGGTACCTGGGTGGTGAGCAAGGTGTCATGCACCAAGTCACTTGAATCCATTGGCTCATCAAGAGAAAAGAATTCTTGATGATCAATGCCTTGCTCCTCAATTTCTTGAGTTGCAGGCTCCAAAGAAATATGAGTGGTAGATTCTGGAAGAGAAGTGTGTTGTAGATTAGATTTTGGCAACTCCCCCTGAGAGATAGAGGGAGTTTCAATTGTGATGTGCTCTCCACTCAGTGTTGTGCCAGCCTTATCACTCCCATGTGCTGACTCTGTACAAGTAGGTGCATTGGGGAGAATGCTTGATTCTATAGATGCACCCTGTTGAGAGGATACACCTAGTGAGCTGTTTGCCCCTGATTTTACAACTTCAACCATTTGGGTGACTGAGGAGGTGGTTTTAGACTTCTTCTTCTTCTTTGGCCTTAGTAAGGGTGACTCAGGTTCCTCACTTGCTATGCCTAATTCTACAGCCAAGGCTGCTTCAGTTAAGATTTTTAGAGGTTCATAAGCAACCTGTTTTCTCTTCTTTTCACTAACATCACCCTTTTGAGAGGATGATGCAGTTGTCTCTGTGTTTGGTAAAGTGTTTGGCTGAGAGGGTTGGTTAGCAGGCCCTGGGTTATCATTTTGCTCTACTTGCTTGGGCCTTGCTAACTTAGATTTTGAGGCACATGTTGGCATGTTGTGGGGGTAAGTCCTAAATAAACTCTCCATAAGGGGAGTTATTTTGAGCCTTACATCCACATCATTCCTAGTCTCCAAGCTACCAAAAATGAGTTTGGTCATGGATTTCGGATAGCCTATTCTATTTTTATCTAACCCAGGCAATTCAATCAATTTAACATCTATGAAATTAAGTACAGATTGAATAAAGCGAGGGAAGAAAATTTCATTACCTCTCTTGGCTGAGTTCTTACCAAGTCTCCCATACAATTATTGCATTATGATCAAACCAACATCAATCTTTCTCCCATATGCTAGAGCATATCCAATTTGTTGAACAGGTGTGCTGATTTGATCAAAGCTGGACTTCCTTGCTGTGAAGACTTGAAGAAGTGTGCCAAAGACATAGCTCCATTCCTTCCTCAAGTACTTCCTATTCAAATTTCCAAGCTTGATTTTATCTGAGTAGTTGATAAAATCAAAGAAATCTTCCAATTCCTGATCAGTTGCTTGACTGTCATACACTCCTTGTTGTAACCCCAGTGTTTGATTCATATTTTCAGTAGTGATGGTGATTTCCTTGTCCTGAATCTTGCAATAGATTACATATGAAGTAATTGCATTCTCTAGGGCCACGACCTCCATAGTAGCAGTTCTCCAAAACTGTTCTAGTAAATCTAGATACAGAGTTGGGTTAGCTGAGAGTGCATCCTTGATGTATGATTCAGCCATCCATCGAACGAAGCACTTAAAGTTTGCATTGGGTGCTTCAACATCGTTGGTTATTGCTATGAAATTGGTGTGTTTAGGAATTGTAAGTTGGGTATTTGCCATTGTTACACAGAGAGATGAGAAGAGAATGAAGGTTGAAGAAGAAATTTGGCTTTTGACGTTAGGGTTTACAGAGGTTTTGGAACTTTAGCTGCTTGAGAAATCGAATGAAATGATTTGAACAGTTGTGGAATTGTATATATGTGAGTGACTTGAGTTGTCGATTAGATATAGGTTTTGTATCAACAAGTCAGTCATTCGAGAAGTATAAAACAACTATTCGATAAGTCAAGAAAGGCTTATTCGATATCTCAAGCAGTTTGTAACTCACAGCTGGCAGTTATTTAACTCAGAAAATAATTCTAAGCTAAATAAAATATGTTTTTATGAGTGAGATGAAATTTTGAATATAAATCCAAAAAGCGATTAAGTGTCAGCGAGAAATCAGCCTTTTCAAATGATTCGATAACTCAAATACAGTATTCGAGAACTCCATCATTAGAGAACTAAAATACTCTATTAGAGAACTCAAAGTGTGCTATTCGATTTCTCAAAAGACACTATTCGAGAACTCAGAAGAGTTCTTGATAGGCCTATTTGAGAACTCGAGTCATGACAAAACAATGAACCATTCGAGAAGTCTGACTTATCGAACTATACTTTTCACTCATAAAATTCAATTTTCACTATCTTTTAAAATTTACAAGAAGTATTCATTGAAGAATATTCTACTAAATTAAATAGTGATTTTCTCAAAATTTCACAGAAATTTCAAGCTAAAGATGTATGATTTTCAACATATGCAGCATTGTGGAATATTTATAAATCATAATCCAGCCAATACTTACTTTAGGAATATTGAGCATTTGATAAAGTAAGTATTTACTGCTGCAACAATCTAGTTGATATATTCACTCAGCCAGAATTTGAAGAATTCAGCATTCCAATCTCACTAACCAACCTTGTGAAGGTGGCTTCATCTAATGGCTTAGTGAATATGTCAGCTAGTTGTTTCTCTGTGGGAACATAATGTAACTCAATGGTTCCATTAGTTGCATGCTCCCTTATGAAGTGATATCTGATGTCAATGTGCTTTGTCCTAGAATGATTGACAGGATTGGAAACTATAGAGATTGCACTTGTGTTGTCACACCTGATTGGAATTCTTTCCAACACAAGTCCATAATCTCTAAGTTGGTTTCTGATCCAAAGCACTTGAGCACAGCAACTTCCAGCAGCTATGTACTCAGCTTCAGCTGTGGAAGTTGACACAGATTGTTGTTTCTTGCTGTACCAAGAGACTAACCTTTGTCCAAGAAACTGGTAGCTACCTGAGGTGCTTTTCCTATCCATTCTGCATCCAGCATAATCAGCATCAGAATAACCAACCAGATTGAACCCTGTGTCCTTAGGATACCATAACCCCAAGTTTGGTGTGCCCTTCAGATATTTGAAAATCCTCTTTATCGCTATCATATGTGATTTCTTTGGATTTGATTGAAACCTTGCACACAAGCATGTTGCAAACATGATGTCTGGCCTACTGGCAGTGAGGTAGAGTAGAGAACAAACCATGCCTCTGTAGATTGAGATATCTACCTTCTTGCCCTTACTATCTTCATCTAACTTGGTGGCAGTGGCCATGGGTGTCTTTGCAGGTGAGCATTCTTCTAAGTCAAATTTCTTCAATAGATCCTTGATGTATTTGGTTTGGCTTATAAAAATGCCATCCTTCCTTTGACTCACTTGCAGCCCAAGAAAGAATGTTAATTCTCTCATCATACTCATCTCATATCTGCTCTGCATGAGCTTGGAGAATTTCTCACACAGCTTCTCATTTGTAGAGCCAAATATGATATCATCCACATAGATTTGAACTAAGATAATATCATCACCATGTTTTTTGTAAAACAGTGTCTTGTCTAGTGTGCCTCTAGAGAATTGATTCTCAAGTAGAAATTGTGACAATGTCTCATACCATGCCCTAGGAGCTTGCTTAAGTCCATACAATGCTTTAAGCAATCTGTAGACAAAGTGAGGGAATTGTGGATCCTCAAAGCCAGGTGGCTGTTGCACATATACTTCTTCTTCCAACTCCCCATTCAGAAATGCATTCTTGACATCCATTTGATAGACCTTGAAATTAGAATGTGCAGCAAATGCCAAGAAAATTCTGATGGCCTCTAGTCTGGCAACAGGGGCAAAAGTCTCATCATAGTCAATGCCCTCCTGTTGAGAGTATCCTTTTGCAACCAACCTTGCTTTGTTTCTTATAACTACGCCATTTTCATCCATCTTATTCCTTAGAACCCATTTTGTTCCAACAATGGTTCTATCCTTTGGTGCAGGCACATGTTCCCATACTTTGCTTCTTTCAAATTGGTTTAGCTCCTCTTGCATAGCAATTATCCAATCAGGATCCAACAATGCATCTTCAAGTTTCTTAGGCTCAACTTGGGATAGAAAGCAACCATAGAGACATTCATTTAGAGTTGCTCTCCTTGTTCTCACTCCTGTATTTGGATCTCCAATTATCTGATCTGCAGTATGTGATCTATCCCATTTCCTTGTATGTTCAGATTGATTTCTCAGCCTTGATGTTGCTTCATCATCCAGATCACGATCATTTACATTTCCTCCCCCTGTGAAGTTTCCACTAATCACAGGTGTGTCTTGGATGCTTGTTTCTTCATTGTTGGTTGACACAGGTTCTTCATTCACTTGAGTTTGTTGAATTGTGGGCTCAAATTCAGTTTCAATCTCCTCATCAGAATCATCTGGATTGTCAAACTTCAAAGGATCTTTATCTTCATCATTGGCTTCTTCTAATCCAGGTAGTTTGCTGTCATCAAATGTCACATATGTGCTTTCCATAACTTTATTTTGAGTGATGACATAAACTTTGTATGCAATTCTTTCCATAGAGTAGCCAAGAAAAATTCCTTCAAATGCTTTTGCATCAAACTTTCCAACATATTCTGAGTTGTCTTTTAACACAAAGCATTTGCTTCCAAAAGTATGAACATACTTTAGGGTGGGCTTCTTTCCAGTCATCAAGTTGTAAGGTGTCTTTCCAGTGTTTTTGTTGATGAGGGTTCTGTTTTGGATATAGCATGCAGTGCTCACAGCCTCAGCCCAAAAACATGTAGGCATCTTTGCATCAAGTAACATTGTTCTAGCAGCCTCAATCAGAGTTCTATTCTTTCTTTCAACAACTCCATTTTGTTGTGGAGTCCTTGGAGCTGAGAATTGTTGAGAAATACCATTTTCTTTGCAGAATGCTTCAAGCATGGCATTTCTGAACTCTGTTCCATTATCACTCCTTAATGCAATCACACTTGCATTGTTGGCCTTTGCTTCCTTGTCAATTTTCTTTATATGCTCAATGATTACTTGGGGAGCCTCATCTTTTGATGCCAGAAATTCTACCCATGTATACCTTGTGAAATCATCAACCATCCTAGTGACATAATATTGACAGGCCCAAACAAGTCCATATGAATTAGTTGTAGGGGCTTGGTTATTGATGTCACTGTCTTTGACTTGTGGCTTGATCTTTTCATTTTTCCCTTTTGACAAGCCTCACACACTCCTTCTTGACAGAATTCAAGTGTGGGCATGCCTCTTACTAACTCTCTTTTGACTAGAGAATTAATGCCTTTGAAGTTCAAGTGTGATAGCTTCTTATGCTACAGCCAACTGTCTTCATTTGATGCTTTTGAGTAAAAGCAACAAATTTTGTCCTTGTTTGCAGAGTTCATATTGGCTACAAACAGGCTTCCTTTCCTTACTCCAGATAGAGCAAAGTCACCAGTCTTTTTGTGGGTGATCAAACATTCATCTTTGTCAAAATTCACTTTGAAGCCTCTGTCAGTAAATTGACCAACACTCAGTAGATTGTGCTTGAGTCCCTTGACCAGTGCTACATTCTCAATGATGACATTTCCAATTTCCAACTTGCCATATCCCAGTGTGTTGCCAATGCTGTCATCTCCAAAAGCAACCATTGGGCCAGCCTTCTCCTCATACTGTGATAGCAGGGCCATATCACCAGTCATATGGTTTGAGCATCCACTGTCCAAAATCCACATGACCTTTCTTTCACTTTCTTTGCCCTGCAAACACAAAGGTATTACTTCTCCTTTGGTACCCAAACAAGTTTGGGTCCATGTGGCTTAGCAACAGTCTTATCATAAACAGCATGCTTATCAATTTTCTTGATGTTAGTCTTCTTGTCACTGTTAGAAGTCTTAGAATCAGGGTTCTTAGACATAGGTGACAGAGGCACCTTCCTAACTTTAGGAGGACTTGAAGACTTTGTTCTTGTGTAGTGTGTGTGAACATTGTGACTGATGCATCCTTCCATGAATTGTCTTCTCAAATTAAAGCAATTAGTCATTACATTCATGTTACATGGCATACAATCAAATTTATCACAGAAGGGAGAGTCTCTATGTCTTAAAGGCACAGAGCAATCATAGAATGGTTTAGCAACACTACCAGATGGTTTCTTACAAGCATGAGTTAGATGATTAGTGCTAAACAATTTTGACAAACTTTCCTAGGGGCATTGGGCACATAAGCATAGTTGTTGTCCTTGTTAATCCCTAATTTGCCATTCCTGTTTTGTTTCTTTTTAGCCACTTTCTTCTCAAACTCATTATTCCCAGCTGAAACAAACTTCACAAATTTCTCAAGTCTAGGTTTACCTCCTACTGACTCCTTGGCTTTGGTTTTGACATTCTCACTCTTAGAGGATGCTTGTTGTTCATTTGATTGTGCCTTATCTTCATCATCCAACATTTGCTTAATGAGTAAGGCATCCTCATCAATCTCAAGTGTTGGTGTTTTAAATATTGGGGTCTCAGCCTTTTTCAAAACCTGAGGCACTTCCTCTTGAACAACAATGTCATCTTCAATGACTGCATAGCCTTTCCTCTGCTTGAGAGTGTCATAATCAAGTCCAATAGCAGCCTTAGGTCTAGCTAGATTTTTCTCATGGTAGGACTGCAATAGACTAGAGGAATTCTTGAATGTTTTCAATTTAAATTCATTTTCATCTAGTTCATCCCTAAGAGCTTTCTCAACTTGACTAGCACATAGAATCTTATTCTTTAGATATTCGATTTCTTGTTTAAGGTTTTCTATTTGCATAGCAGTTAGTTCTAGTTCCTCATTTCTTTTGTTTAACAGTTCATTCCTAGTGGACAGTTTAGCAATCTCTTCATTAGCAGCAGTCATACTAGTATGAATATTAAACATCTCAATAGATAGTTGTTCAACCATAGATTTGTATTCAGAAACAGACATGTCTATAGTAGTGAGGGATGGTACCTGAGAGTCTGATTCAGATGGTTCTTCCTTGGAGTTGGCCATCAAGGCATAGTTGCAGAATTCTTGTTCTTCTCCATCACTATCAGAATCATCCCAACACTTCCCTTCAGCTATGTAGGCCTTACCTGGTGCATGCTTCTTTAGCAGAGCCTCATACTTAGCTTCAAGCTCAAGAAACTCCTTATCCTTCTTCTTAGGCTTCTTGCATTCACTAGCAAAATGCCCTAGGTCATTGCATCTATAACATCTCCCAGATGACCTATCCACATAGCTGGTTTTGAATTTGTTTTTGTTTGATTTCACAGGTGCCTTGCTCTTGTTGAATGAATGATTTTGAGATCTAGACTTGAAGGGCTGATTCCTCTTAAATCTGATGTTTGGGAATTTTCTAGCCATAAAAGCATATGAAGTGTTTTCCATGGCATCCAACTCTTCAAGAGTATAGAACTCATCTTCTTCCTTTTCATCAACAGGTTCAGTCACTTCTTCTTCAGTCTCTTCATCATCTACTATCTCTTCTATTCTCAGTTGACTTGTAGATGCTTCCAGGTCTTGAACGGATTTGTTGACAATCAAGGCACAGGATGTGTTTATCATTCTGCCTTGGTTGGCTTGGATAGCCCTCTTCTGAAGCAACTCAAGCTCATGAGTTTTTAAAACCCCATAGAGCACATCATATGTGACTTTGTTCAAATCTCTTTCTCTTAGAGATATGACCTTTTGCTCTAGATGGTTTGGTGCAGATAGTAGAAACTTCATGTTTAATTCCTTAGTGCTGTAAACCTTCCCATTCATTTGAAGCTCAGTCACCAGTTTGTGAAATCTCTCAAACATATCAGTAATACTTTCTTTGGACTGTGCCATGAAAGCTTCATACTGTGTGACCAATATCTGTTTCATATTTTCTCTTACCTCCTCTGTCCCTTCACATAACACCTCGATGTGATTCCACATGTCCTTGGCTGATGTGCATGATGCTATATTAGCAAACATCGACATATCCATGGAGTCTATGATCAGCAACATGAGATGACTGTCTAGGGCAACCTTCTCCTTCTCTGAGTCCGTCCATTTGGATGGCTCTTTTGCAACATATGATCTAGGAATGACTATTGTGCCCACTTTAGATTCAGTAATTTGTTGTTGTGGTACAAATGGACCATTCTTGAGGATGTTAGGGTAGAGAGGATTGGCAGCTTTGATGAACAACAGCATTTTTATTTTCCAGAGGTTGTAATTCTCTTTGTCGAACTTAGGGACCTTCACCGTACCTGTAGTCTTTGGTGTATTCGAACTCATGATCGTTTCCTGTTTAGATTAAACAGCCTGCTCTGATACCACTTGTTGAGTATTGAATACGGTAAAAGAATACAGAGGGGGGGTGAATGGATTCTTGAACTTTTCTTTGTTCTTGAATCTTTGCAGCAAGATATGTGTTGAATGTGTGAGATATGTAAGTACAGATAACAAAGACAAACACAACACAATATCACTTTAATCTAATATTTTATTAGATAAATATTTTGCTACAATCTGTGAATACAAATGGTAGTATTCTCAGCTTCGTTTTTCTTAGAGAGATATTTCTTGAGATGTATATTGAAAAACTTTTCACCCTCTCTCTCTCTAGCTAAGGAAGTGAGGCTGTATCCTTACAGACATGGATACACCTACTTACTACAAATAAGGTAGGTAAACAAAATACTTTCCAGTCGGTCTATCTTATTTGAGTAAGAGTCCAAACGGTTACAGATTTGACTTTGCAAAGCCTGTTCAGATCCACTTCTTTAGCTCCTTGTCTCTTTGTCTTATCTCTCCAAGCTTCTTTGTAGGCTTTCCAATCTGCTTTATAGTACATAGTCAAATAAAGCGTCTTGGCTTGTTGCAGGTTTCTGACTTGTACAATTCTTCAGTATTTTGTCTCCACGAATGTATTCGAGAAGTGGCTAAGTGATTGATTCGAGAACTCGAATTGACTTAATCGATAACTCTGAGTTCTCGAATAGTGTTATATTGACATATCGAATCACTTCTCGAATAGCTCTTTTCTCTGGGACTCCTTGAGATATCGAATAGAGCATTTTGACATATCGAATCCCTGAGATGTCGAATAGCTTCTTTAGTCCTTCAGATATCGAATAGATCATTGACTTGTTGACTCTTAGAGAACTCGAATGATGCTTTGACTTGTTGACTCCATGAGTTCTCGAATAGAGTGATAGACATATCGAATCTCTGAGATATCGAATGAGATATCGAACAGTGTATTCAGAGATATCGAATAGTGTCTTGTGAGATATCGAATCTCTGACTTCTCGAATGCTAGACTTCTCGAATAGACAAATGTACTTCTCGAATTGGTACTTAGGCAAATTCTTCATTTCTTCAAATCCCAACTGTGATTATTTGGCAGTCTTTATCTCCTTTCTTGAGGCATGAACCTTGGAACTTCTTTCAAGCATTATTCTTGACTTTATAGTTACAGTAACACAACTAGAATTTGATGCCTATTACAAGTACAGAACAAATAGAAACTCTACAACTAGAGGTTCCCACAGTTAAGAGGCCATGTAGGTAATGCATAGCATTACACATACTTAGGCTTGTTATTAGATGTATTCAGGCATGCCTCTGTGAGTGTAAGTGAGCCGAGCCGAACTATAAAATGTTCATGTATCGTTTGTTAAGAAATTATCGAACTCGAATGAAAGGCATATGACTCAGCCTATTTGTAGTTAGAGGATCCTAATCAACTTAAACCAAATTGTAATAAGTAAATATACATATGAACTCTCACAGGAATCTCAAGAAGTATTTTCTGTCAGAAGAAAGAAGAAAAGTCAATCTATAGTTTTGATGTCATACACTGGAAGACGATTCAGTTATCTGATCAAGCCCCAATACAGCATTGAAGTTAATGGATTCATTTGAATAGTGACAGAGATTTTTCGAGTGATAGTTTGAAGATCAGTTACAGTACAAGAGAATTGAGAGAAGAAATAAACCACAACCTAAAGTCAAAAGTGAAGAAGCATCATTGAAGTTAGTCGTTCATGAACCAGACAGTACATCGAACGTCAACACAAATCAGTGGTAATTCTTTACTACCTTTAGTGGTTTGTAAGAATTAAATTAATTATTTATTGATTTAATTAAATTCATTTATAATTGATATAAATTAATTTAGTTGATTTAATTAAATGAATTAATTCTGGTAGAATTAATTTATTAATTAAATTAATTATTGTATCAATTAAATATGAATTAGTTAAAACATTAACTAATTAATTGGATCAATAAGACTTAAAGAAAGAAAATTGATTAAGTCTTGGAGGAGATAAAATTCGGTAAGACTTAATTTAAGTCTTACCGACAGAAGCCTTTTGAGGATTAAGTCTTACCGACCTGATTTAAGTCCTACCGACCTCTGCCAGCTGTTATAAGTCTTACCGAAATTCTGGTAAGTCTTACCGACACATTTTAGGTCTTAATGGAGGTTTGTGTAAGTCTTATTGAAGGAAAATCAAGTCTTGGAAGCTGTTTAAGTCATGCTGGAGCAGTTAAATATCTTACAGAAAGCCAGCAAGACCTGTTACTGATATAAAAGAACAGAACAGACCAGATTAAGATATAACGGAGAAAACACAGCAGAAACATTTCATCAAGAACAGAATTCTCTCTCTCAAGAACACTAAAGCTTAAACAATTCCCAGAAATTCAAGTTCTTCATCTTTGTGATATTCTATCCGATAGAACTTGTTTATTTATGATTCTTGTACTACTAGCGAATTAAGTTTCCTAGTTCTTATCTTGATTATTATTAACTAAATTAGAAAAGTTCATGTCGAATTTTCTAATTAGTTATTAACATCTTGATAAGTTGTTATACTGATTTTGTAACACCACATCAAGTTAATATACAATTATATTCAACTTGAAAAATTTTGTTAAATAATTCCGCAGATAAATTTGTCTTTATCAAATTTAATTTAAAGGACAAATTTCGATAAAAAGCTAAAGATTGTATTCAACCCCCCCTTCTACAATCTTATCGGACCTAACAATTGGTATCAGAGCAGATTGATTGATACACAAATCAACGATCCCATTTTACTCGATTAAAAATCATCCCCGAATTTTTTAACTCTCTTAAAAAATTCATCATGTCTTCTAAAGTCGAAACTGTGAAAATTCCCATTTATGACAAAAACAGTTATGATATGTGGAAGAACAAAATGTTAATGTTCCTCGAGGTTGCAAATCCTAAATACATGAAAGTCTTATCAGAAGAACCAATAATACCTTTTGGATTAACTCCTGAAGTTGTTACTGATGGAAAAGTTGTTGCTCCTGCAAAGTTTGTTCAAAAAGATTCTTCTGAATTCACTCTTGCTGAAAGAGAAGAAGCTGGACTTGACATTAATTTAAGACTGATCTTAATAGACTCTCTAGACTCTGTAATGTACAGTCATGTGATTAACTGCAAAACTGCAAAGCAAATGTGGGAAACCATTGAAACTGTGAATGAAGGAACAAAGGAAGTTAGGGAGAATCGACTAGAAATTCTGACTTCTGAGTATGAACACTTTCGATCAGCATACAATGAAAGTATTCAAGATGTGTTTGAAAGATATAACAAACTTGTCAACAATTTACAGATGCATGGCAAGTACTACACTCAGAAAGAGATCAACAGAAAATTTCTACTGTCAATGCCTGTTCATCTAGAACATAGAATTACAGCTATCAGAGAGTCGAGGAATCTAAGTGAAATAACTGTAGAAAGACTCTTTGGTGTTTTAAAAACCTATAAACTGGAACAATCTCAACAAAAGGAGATTTATGGAAAAGGAAGAGTTGCTAATACTTCTACAGCTCTTATTGTTGAGAACAAACAGGAAGTGGAAAATAAGGTTATTCAATCTTGTAATGTTGACAGTGGCAAGCTTGAAGTTGAAGTTGGTCAAACGAATGCTAGTCCAGATGAAGGAGACTTCTATTCGTTAGAAGAGCTAGATCAGTTGGAAGATGAGTCCATGGCTTTGTTGGTAAGGAAATTCAGCAACTTCAGATTCAGGAAGAATCCCAAGTTCAGGTACAAATCTAACTTTAACAGGTTCCAGAGAGGAGGTTCTTCATCCTCAACTAACAGAGGAGGTTACAAAACTGGAACAGTTGAAAGAAGTAAAATTAGATGCTACAACTGTAATGAACTTGGACATTTCGCTACTGAATGTCAGAAGCCAAAACAAAACCAAAGAAAAGATTTTGGATCTGAGAAGAAGAAGACAGGTAGAGCCTATGTGGCTGCTGGAAAGAGTTGGGATGATACAGACTCTGAAGATGAAGAGTATGGCAATCTTGCCCTGATGGCAAAATCTGATAACTCCAGTGGTACTTCATCAGAGGTATCTTTTACTGAAAGTCAATATATTTATCAACTTACTGATACACTGGGTAATGCTAATAGAGAGATTGAAAGGATCAATTTGTTAAATACAGATCTTAGAAATCAATTATCAGAATTACACGATGTACAAAATTGCCATGTTATACAAAAATCAGAAATAAGAATTCTAAAAGAACTTGAGAGGTCTCTAGCAGAGATGGTGGTTCAACAACGTGAAACAATAGCTGAGTTAGAAATAAGAGTCAGTGCTACTTCTAATTCATGTAAAGTAGCTAAAGAATTGTTTAACCAACAAGCTATTAATCAAACCGTAGGAATTGGGTTTGATTATAATGAAGCTATTGGACGGAAAAGCATTATTACCCCTAATCGTGTCAGTGCTGTAGATAGGGGTATACCATAATTGCTTAAGAGTGTTAGTAATCCACTCTTTAAGACATCCATAGCAGAACCTTTGGATACAACATCTTTAATCATTAAGGAAGAGATGCCCATTGAGGACGTAGCTAATGGCGTAGTCTTAGAAAGTAATCAAGTTGTTAAAAATGATAAAGATAGAAAGACTGTGTTTGTAAAAGCAGAAAGAGTTGGTGAGTCTACTAGTTCATTGAAAACTAGTAGCAGAAGTAACAACATGAATAAATGCAACAACAAATCTACCATGCATGCTATTCCTGTTATTGATACTGCTCATAAGAAATGCGATGCTGTTAATTGCATGTCTTGTGCTTTTAATATAATGTCTGCTTACTTTAACGGTAATCATGCATGTGTTGATAAGAATGCTCCTAGACAGCAAATGAGCAGAAATAAACATGTTAGATCCAGGACTGTAACATCACCTAATTCTAAGATTAGGACTCCAAAAAGTCCTTCTCAGGATTTGGTAAAGACATGGTTACCCAAGTTGAAACCAAAACAAGTTAAAGCTGTTTACAGGGTTAAATGTCCAGTACCTGTAGAAAATGTTGTTAAGATAAAAAGTGTTGCTTTACCTGATAAAGGTCAATTCTTTAAGTACTCCGGACCCAATCAAATTTGGGTTCCGAAGAAAGTCTAACCAATTTGTCATTGCAGGGTTTGAAACAGGTTGATCGAGTCATGTGGATTCTGGACAGTGGATGTTCAAGGCATATGACCGGAGATAAAGCCCTGCTGACAAATGTGGTGGAGAAGTCCGGCCCAGTCGTTACCTTTGGAGATAACAGCAAAGGTAAAACTGATGGATATGGCAGATTAGAAGCTGGAAATGTTATCGTTGAAGATGTCTCTTATGTGAACGGCCTTGAGCACAATTTGCTCAGTATTAGTCAATTCTGTGACAAAGGTTATGAAGTTCATTTCAACAAGAAGAATTGTCTAATATCACACAAGAGAAATGAAAGGCCGCAGTTGACTGGAGTAAGAAAAGGAAACTTGTACATAGCCAATATGAACTCTGGAAGCACAGAAGAAATTAGATGTTTTTATTCAAAGGCATCCACTGATGAAAGTTGGTTATGGCACAAGAGACTTTCTCACCTAAACTTCAAAACAATGAATTCTCTAGTGAAAAGAGAGTTGGTGAGAGGTTTACCTTCAATTGAATTTACTCAGGAAGGTCTATGTGATGCTTGTCAAAAAGGGAAGTTAAAAAGGGCAACTCACAGGAGCACTAACATATCATCAATAACTGAACCATTACAACTTCTCCATATGGATTTGTTTGGTCCAGTTAGTGTGATGTCTATGTCAAGGAAAAGATATGCTCTAGTGATTGTTGATGATTTCTCAAAATTCACATGGGTACTATTTCTGAACTCAAAAGATGAAACTCCACAACTGGTAGTTGATCACATTAAGTTAATTGAGATGGATTCTAATCGTCCAGTAAGAGCTATAAGGTCAGACAACGGAACTGAGTTCAAGAATGCAGTTCTGAATGACTTTTGCATTGAAAAGGGTATAACTAGACAGTACTCGGCTCCCAGAACTCCTCAACAAAATGGGGTAGTTGAAAGAAAGAATAGAACCTTGATTGAAGCTGCACGTACAATGCTAAGTGAATCAAGGCTTCCATTGAGCTTTTGGGCTGAAGCTGTCAACACTGCATGCTATACCCAGAATCGAACACTTATCAATAAAGACTTAATGAAGACACCATATGAAGCTCTACATGACAAGAAACCAACTCTCAAGTACT
This sequence comes from Saposhnikovia divaricata, assembly GCA_036435485.1. Classification (NCBI taxonomy): domain Eukaryota; kingdom Viridiplantae; phylum Streptophyta; class Magnoliopsida; order Apiales; family Apiaceae; genus Saposhnikovia; species Saposhnikovia divaricata. The sequence goes on along the minus strand of CM071597.1, from coordinate 212,473,165 downwards.
TCCATGTATTTGGGACAAAATGCTTTGTGCTGAAAGAAGGAGATGATAAAGGTGGTAAATTTGAAGAAAAAGCACATGAAGCAATATTTATTGGTTATACTAGAAGAGCCTACAAGGTGTATCTTATTGATCAACAGAAAACTTTGGAATGTGTCAATGTTACAATTGATGACACGAAACTCCCAAATATCCAAAATGAAGATCCATCTGAAAAGCTTAAGTTTGATGATATGTCAGACTCAGATTCAGATGATGACAATCAACCTGGCGTTGTTGCTGATAATAATAATCCAAATGTTGGTGGTAATGATCAAGGTGATGCTGGTGAAAACAATGATAACTTTCAAGACACCACTGATACTCTTGAACCATCAATAAGTCAAACTGGCAACAACTCAGGGGGAGATAATGAAGGGTCAACAAGTCATACTCAACATCATACTGAAGATCAAGGCGAATCGTCAAGATCAATTCTTCCCAGACAAACTGTTTGGAATAGAGCTCATCCTTTTGAGCTGATTCTTGGTGATCCAGATGTTGGTGTGAAAACAAGAAGAGCTTATCAGAATCAATGTAACTATTCTGGGTTTCTGTCTGTTATGGAACCTAAGAAAGTAGAAGAAGCTCTATCTGATCCTGATTGGGTGATTGCTATGCAAGATGAACTCAATCAATTTAAGCAACTAGAAGTATGGAAGCTGGTACCCAGACCTAAAGATAGAAAAGTGGTGGACACAAGATGGGTATTCAGAAACAAACTAGATGAAGATGGCACTGTGATAAGAAACAAAGCAAGACTGGTAGCTAAAGGTTATTCTCAAGCTGAAGGCATTGATTATGACGAGACCTATGCTCCAGTGGCAAGACTTGAGGCCATCAGAATATTCTTGGCATATGCATCCTATTCAAGATTCAAAGTTTATCAAATGGATGTCAAGAGTGCTTTTCTGAATGGTAAGCTAGATGAAGAAGTGTATGTAGAACAGCCTCCTGGTTTTGAAGATCAAGATCATCTGGACTATGTCTACTTTCTTTACAAAGCTATCTATGGTCTTAAGCAAGCCCCAAGAAAATGGTATGACACTCTTTCTGAATTTTTATTAGAAAATGGTTTTATAAGAGGTGTCATAGACAAAACGCTCTTCACTAAAAGACATAAGAATGATATAATACTAGTCCAAGTCTATGTGGACGATATTATATTTGGGTCTACTAATGAGCTTCTGTGCAAGAAGTTTTCTAAGTTAATGCAGGGTAGGTTTGAAATGAGCATGATGGGAGAACTGAAATTCTTTCTTGGATTACAAATAAGTCAGAGACAAGATGGAATATTTATTTGTCAATCTAAGTACATCAAGGAGCTCCTCAAGAAATATCACATGGAGGAGTGCTCATCAGCAAAGACACCATCAACTATAGCTGTCAAAATTGGTTTATGTGAAAATTCTGCCAAGGTAGATATCACAGGCTATAGAGGTATGATTGGTTCATTGCTATACCTAACTGCTAGTAGCCAGATATAATGTTTGCCACATGCTTGTGTGCAAGGTTCCAAGCGAACCCTAAAGAAATCCATCTCACTGCTGTCAAAAGAATCTTAAGATATCTAAAGGGTACGCCTAATTTAGGCATCTGGTACCCTAATGAATCTGGTTTTACTTTAATTGGATATACAGATTCTGACTATGCAGGAAGTGTTGTAGACAGGAAAAGTACATCTGGGAGTTGTCAATACCTAGGTGGAAGGTTGGTATCCTGGTTCAGTAAGAAACAGCAAACAGTTTCCAACTCTACAGCCGAAACTGAATATATAGCTGCTGGAAGCTGTTGTGCTCAGATCTTATGGATAAGGAATCAATTAATGGACTATGGCACTGTATTGGAAAATATTCCTATTTTATGTGATAATACAAGTGCCATAGCAATCGCAAGCAATCCTGTGCAGCACTCAAGGACAAAGCACATTGACATAAGGTATCATTTTATAAGAGAGCATGTAATGAATGGTACAGTGGAGCTACTATTTGTAGGATCTGGAGATCAAACTGCAGATATTTTTACTAAGTCGCTTAATGAATCCTCATTCACTAGAATTGTTAGTGAATTGGGTATGTTAAACAGTCCTAGTAATTAATATCTGAAATTTGATCTTTAATAATTTTACAAGTGATTATTCTGTGAATATTTGTTGTTTGAAATCACTTGTATAATTATTTTACCATCTGATTTTCTTGTTTGTTTAATTATTTTTCACTTTGTTTATTCATATTATTTAATACTTCATACTTCTGTATTTTTAGAATATTTGTAAATATTAGTTTCTATTTTATTAATTAATTTATCATATGTTTTGTAATGTTTGTCCTGTTAATATTGCTTTGTTTTCGTTAATAGGTTAGCATATGGTATGTATAATTATTTTTATTATTTGTTTAATTTTATATATTATTTTTATAAGTTAATTGTATATTTTATAGTGTTTTTAATGATTATTTAAAGTTAATATGACTTAAAAATAGGAAAAACAGTCAATATGACTTAATTTAAAATCGGTATGACTTAAACAAGTTAAGTCTTACCGAGATTTTAAATTTAAGTCATATTCGCAGGTCAGTATATATTAAGTCTTGTCTGTTTTTAAGATTAAGTCTTAGTCAAATTAAGTCTTAATTTTATTAGTTAAGTCTTATTAGTAATAGTGTTTTTAAGTCTTGTTAATATTAAGTCATATTCGAATATATATACATTTCAGTTATGTCTTAATGCTAGTTTTAAGTCTTATTCGGTCTACTAGTATATATATATAACAGTTAGGTTGTTTTTAAGTCTTATTTCATATTTCTATCAAGTTAAGTCTTATAGAACAATATTGATACATACAATACACACACATATCTGTCGAATTTATGCCCAATTTTCGATCGATTTCTCTCAACCAAATCACGAATTAACCACATATCTGGACTCCTTGCTTGATTATCTGTGTTTTGAGTGGTTAAAATCGAGATTTTGTTCTATTTTGAAGAGTTTATTTTCGGAAAATTCGTTTTCAAGATCTACTTTTGTGGAAAACTGAGTTCGATTTTTGAAAAACTAAAAATACACGTGTGTTTGTGTGTATACAAGGATTGTTGTGTGAATTTTTCAGAATTTTTGAAGAACTTTTAATTATTTCGAATTTTTAATTAATTATTAATTCGAAAAATTAATTTTTAAATTAAAAATTTGTAAAATCTGAAATTTTCAAGGAAATTAAATCTTGATTAAAATGGCTGATCGATTTGAAATTATTAAACATAATTTAATCGGTTATTTTGATCCAGAAAAATGTTCAGTTGAACGTTTTCGACCGTGGATTCGGTTTTTAAATGAAAATTCACTGGTTCGCAATGCTTTGAGATTGGATGCTCCTCTCAAGATTGAACCTTTGCGAATCATGTGTACTACTGCTGTCATTTCTAATGATAACAGATCTTTTGTCTTCTCTGTAGGAGATAATCAGTACACAGTGAATGAAAATACAATAAATACGGTCTTAAATTTTCCAACTGATAATTTCGAAGAATTACCATCAGATCAAGAAATGATAAATTTTTTAAATGGTGTATTCTATCAAAACAGTCCTGATCAAACTGTCTGGAATAAAAAGAACTTCGTTCAGGAATGGGATTATCTGTTTGACACACTAGGTAGAGTCTTTGCCAATACTACTAAAGGGAACTTCGGGGTATTACCATCTTTCTTGCAGCATATTGGATATGCAATTGCACATAACCGAAGGATTAATATTGGCAGACTACTGTGTGTTCCGATGGTTAGAAGAATCATTAATGCAAAGAAGAATTTTGATAATGGACATAAAGTTTCATGTTATTATCCAAGATTCTTATCATTGATTTTTAATCATCTTGTGGAACTAGAAAACCAAGCCCAATTCCTGAATGGAGAGTCACTGGCGTCAGGTAAACCTACTACCAGATTGTTCACTGAGTACAGCAACAAGCCAAAATTCACAAACATACCTGTAGTTGTCACCCAATACATGTCAAACTATATACAACTACCTGTTATTGAACCTGTACCAGAACCTGAACAACCAGAACTAAACCCTGAACCACCAGTAGACAACATACTTGTTGATAATGAAAATCAAGGCAATCAACAAGTTGAACCTGCTCAGCAGATTGTTCCTCAGCCAGCTGCTCTTGCTGTTGAACATCCAGTGCAAGAAACTGCATCTGTCCCTGAACCTGAATTGGATCAACCCATCTTATCAGAGACTGTTGCGGAATCAGCTGACCAGGTATTGCCTTCTGTTCCTCAAACTACTGCTTCACAATCTATTTCTGGAACCCAAGTGGTTGGTAGGTCTGACCAAGGGGTTGTAGTACCACAACCTCTAACCAAGGTCATAGAGCCAAACACTCAACCACCAAAACTCATATCTTTTCACTCCAGAAAGAAATTGCAAGTTAAAAGAAGTCGTATCAGTAGTGGTAGTATGAGTGAACCCACAGCTCTGCCTCTAGAAAAGAAAAGTAGAACTCAAACTGAGGCAACTGTAAGCCCGTCTATATCCTCCCAACAAGATATGGAAATTGATATGGCCGTTACACAGTTACTAGAATCATCTTCTCAACAGGATGATTCTATTGAAATTCGCCATAGGGCCGTGGCACCTTGTAGTGAGTCAAGCACACCTCCTCTATTACTCACAATGGGGGAAGACATACCTTTAAATGAGTCTCAGGACACACTGCAAGGAGAGCACGTAGAAAATGTGACAGTGCCTACCATAGTTACGGTAGAAGAGTCTTCACAGGCTTTAGAGGGAAATCTTGGTTCTCAGCTAACTTTAATAGAACCATCATCTCCCCTCCCAGGACAAACACTCCTGGCTCCCACAAGGGATTTTCCACTCGCAGTTTCGACTGGAGAAGGTGGAAGGCAACTTGATCAATCTACTACTGAAGCAATTCAGTCAACAATTTCAAATGTTCAAGTAGATTTGATTAAGGACAGGGATTTGCGAACTCCCATTGCACCACCACTGACCTTCCCAGAGGAGGCTAGGGTGATTTTACATGCAGGTACAAATCTGGAAGAAGCTAAGGAATCTGAGAGGAGTGATGTGAGGAATACCATAAAATTGAGTGAAACACATGCACTTCAGGTGAGTGGATCTCAAAGTGAACGTCAGGTGAGCGCACACACTGACACATACACTCTCTCATTATTAGAAAAGATAACTGCTTTAGAGAAAGAACTTGCAGTCAGCAAGGCTGAAACAGAAATCCTTAGAGCACAAGTGGGTGAGCGATCTTCTACATCCACCTCTGTCAACAGTCAGCTTGCTGTAATGAAGAAGGACATAAACTACTTAAAGACATCTTTCACCAAAAAGATAGAATCTCTCGAACTCTCTCATGAAAAGGCACTTGATGACTCTGGAGATATTACTGTTGCTCAAGACATGTTAATTTCTGAGATTTCCTTGAAAGTTGATAATCTACAGTCAGAGGTACAGCACAATCAAGAATCTACTGATTCTCGTCTGGACCAGATCGAAAAGCAAAATGCACACCAGGCTAAAGGGTTAAGACATTTGTTTAATCTTGTAAGTCAAAGTCGCAAACCTACAAATGAAGAAATTGAATTCTTTAGAAATAAGGGTGGTGATGATGATGCACAGGATCCTGAAGCTGGAGCAACTGATAAGTCTGTAGAGGATTCCTCAACTAAGGGGGAGAAATCAAAGGGGTCACAAGATAAAACTACTAAAGAAAGAGAGGGAGGAGAAGGAAAATCTGGTAAATCTGACCAAGGTGAAGATAAGAAGAAGAAAGTAGTTGAACAAACTGAAGAAGATATTCAAGAAAAGAACACAGGTTATTATTACACGGGTGAACCGGATAACTTCGATGTTTTTGCTGATCTTGAATTCCCTGATCAAGGTGAAGAACTTCCTGAACCTGATCTTAGTCACTGGGAAGATGAAGGACCAGTGATATCTGAATTTGAAGCTCAACAAGCTGAGAAAGAATCTGAAGAATTATTTGCTCAAAGGGAAGCTAATTTGCAACTGAGAGAAGAAAAACTTCAAAAATCTTTAGAGCAAATTGCACGAAATGAAGAACTTCAAAAAGCTGAACAGCAAGCATTACAACGACTACATGCTATAAATGTTGAGAAGAGAAAAACATATATCAGACTAAAGAGTGGTGACAAATGGGAACGTGCTCAAAGAGCAATTGATTCACCTCAGAGTTCTGATTATGAAGATCGTCGTCTTGGACAAATTCTCGAAGAATTCAAACTGGCAAATCCAATTCATGAAATGTATATAAAGGCCTTACAGGTAGAAGTCATCAGGATAACTACTGCATTTGAACCCAAATCTGATGAGCTGGTAATATTTGTAGATTGTCATAAAGTTGGAACATTCAGAGTATCTATTCAGTTCTTTTATGACAGATCACTGACAGAGATATGGGTACTTAGGCCTAAGGTAAGAACATCTTCTGAGCTAGGTGTATTGTTACATGAAAAGTTCAAAGAATTTGCTGAAAGAGCTGGACCAGAAGTGATTAAGGAACCTCCACAAGTAAAATTTCTTAAGGGAGAGGTACTTCACACAATCAATCTTCAGACAGATGAGCTATACGAACATCATGCAAAGCACTTGGTATATGCTGAATATGCTCTTAGAAATCATGGATACTTGACTGAAGAAAAGGTAATAGCTGCAGATCACATCCGTTCCTATGCACAAACGAACATAAAAGATTACAAGAAATTTCAAGGTGAACTGAGAAAGAAGCTTGGAATTCCTTTAGTCTTACCTCAAGGATTGTCATCAAGAAGAGAACGTCTTGTTGATTCTGATCTACATATGAAACTTCAAGTCACAGATGAGCCAGAAGAAGGAGAATTCAGAAGGGAAGACAATTGAAGATAAAGAATTGCTCTTCATGTTATATCTTTAGAGCCTAGATAAATCTTGATAGGAATCTATATCATATGATCAGTCTAGAGGATCATCTATCTTGTATTTATCTTTCATGTTTGAATCTGGCAAATGTTAAATATAAACCAGAACTTTTTTTCATATTTACTTAGTATTTAAAGTTTTATCTTTCATTTGGTTAAGTTGGATTAGTTGAGGTATCCTCTAGGAATTTGCTTGTTATTATCTAACAAACAAATAGGGGGAGATTTAAAGGCATATGACTCAGCCTATTTGTAGTTAGAGGATCCTAATCAACTTAAACCAAATTGTAATAAATAAATATACATATGAACTGTCACAGGAATCTCAAGAAGTATTATCTGTCAGAAGAAAGAAGAAAAGTCAATCTATAGTTTTGATGTCATACACTGGAAGACGATTCAGTTATCTGATCAAGCCCCAGTACAGCATTGAAGTTAATGGATTCATTTGAACAGTGACAGAGATTTTTCGAGTGATAGTTTGAAGATCAGTTACAGTACAAGAGAATTGAGAGAAGAAATAAACCACAACCTAAAGTCAAAAGTGAAGAAGCATCATTGAAGTTAGTCGTTCATGAACCAGACAGTACATCGAACGTCAACACAAATCAGTGGTAATTCTTTACTACCTTTAGTGGTTTGTAAGAATTAAATTAATTATTTATTGATTTAAATAAATTCATTTATAATTGATATAAATTAATTTAGTTGATTTAATTAAATGAATTAATTCTGGTAGAATTAATTTATTAATTAAATTAATTATTGTATCAATTAAATATGAATTAGTTAAAACATTAACTAATTAATTGGATCAATAAGACTTAAAGAAAGAAAATTGATTAAGTCTTGGAGGAGATAACATTCGGTAAGACTTAATTTAAGTCTTACCGACAGAAGCCTTTTGAGGATTAAGTCTTACCGACCTGATTTAAGTCCTACCGACCTCTGCCAGCTGTTATAAGTCTTACCGAAATTCTGGTAAGTCTTACCGACACATTTTAGGTCTTAATGGAGGTTTGTGTAAGTCTTATTGAAGGAAAATCAAGTCTTGGAAGCTGTTTAAGTCATGCTGGAGCAGTTAAATATCTTACAGAAAGCCAGCAAGACCTGTTACTGATATAAAAGAACAGAACAGACCAGATTAATATATAACGGAGAAAACACAGCAGAAACATTTCATCAAGAACAGAATTCTCTCTTTCAAGAACACCAAAGCTTAAACAATTCCCAGAAATTCAAGTTCTTCATCTTTGTGATATTCTATCCGATAGAACTTGTTTATTTGTGATTTTTGTACTACTAGCGAATTAAGTTTCCTAGTTCTTATCTTGATTATTATTAACTAAATTAGAAAAGTTCATGTCGAATTTTCTAATTAGTTATTAACATCTTGATAAGTTGTTATACTGATTTTGTAACACCACATCAAGTTAATATACAATTATATTCAACTTGAAAAATTGTGTTAAATAATTCCGCAGATAAATTTGTCTTTATCAAATTTAATTTAAAGGACAAATTTCGATAAAAAGCTAAAGATTGTATTCAACCCCCCCTTCTACAATCTTATCGGACCTAACATCGAACTTGAATCGAGCTAAAAAAATTGTTTGAGCTCGGTTCATTAAGATAAAATGTTGTTCGCGAACAGTTCACGAACAACTAACGAACATGTCTCATGAGCTTACTCACGAACTTTTGCTTTCGAACAACTCATTAAGCTTGTTCACGAGCTTGTTCATGTAATTATGCTCACGAATAAATTTTAAACATTGCTCGCGAACTTATGCTCACGAGCTCACTTACGAACAATTCATAAACTTGTTTCCTTATTTTTGTATACAAAAATCTAATATTAAAAAAATCCAAAAAATCCAAAATTAAATAATTAAATTTTTGTCTCATCACTAGAAATAATAATAAATCATCAACCAATAAAATTCTCACATCTCCAATTCCAAAAAACAAACAAAGTTTGATTTAAAAATAAATGGCAAAGAAACGTAATTGTTTGATATAAAAAAACTTAAGTTATTAAAGTTTAATCATTTAAAAATCTGAAGCTTGCACCAACTTTATTATTATTATTATTATTATTATTATTATTATTATTATTATTATTATTATTATTATTATTATTATATTATTATTATTATTATTATTATTATTATAAAATAAAAAATTGTAATAACTAGCATAACATATAAAATATTATAATTAATTGTTTACAATTAATAAGAGTTTCGATAATATATTCTAATAATAAAACATATATTATATATAGGAGATTATTTATCGAATTTGTTTATGAACCTCTAATGAACTCGTATACCGAACATGTTAACGAGCTCAATTATCGAACTTATTCACGAACATGTTCATGAGTTATGTTCACGAACATATTAATGAGCCATGTTCACGACCACGTTAATCGAACTTGTTCGCGAGCTATCGAGTCGAACTTTAACATGATCAAGTTCAGCTCGTTTATAAATCGAGCCTTAAAATCATGTTCAAGATTGACTCGTTTGTGAATCGAATCGAACCCGAATCGATCTTTTTTCGAACCGAACGCTGAGCCGTTCGCGAGTGTATCGGTTCATTTACAGTCCTATATACAAATTATTGTCTTGTTTGACTTTTACGCGTATTTTAAGGTGCTTTGACCGCATAGCTACACAAATTATTTTTAAAATTTTCTTTTTGTGTATTAAATTTTTATTCACAAAAAGAAAATTTTAAAAATAATTTGTGTAGCTTTGCGGTCAAAGCACCTTAAAATAAGCGTAAAAGTCAAACAAGACAAGAATTATGGGACGGAGGGAGTATAAATTTGAAATTGTGGAAAAAGTAGTGGGTATAATAGTGTTTAGGGTAATGCTTTAGGGCTATGGTTAAGAATTAATGTAAGTGGATAAATACATTTAAAATGTCAAATTTGCACTTAATACATCAAGTTTGCACGAATTTCAATATAATTATTTAGCAATTTGGGATATTTTTATTAATGAAAATTAATGTGAATGCAGGGAGGTCCACTATTATTTCTTGGGAAATTAAATTGATGTTGTAAAAGAAAATTGAAAAACTAAAAGTCAATTAAATAACTAAAGTCAATGTTGAAAATATAAGAATATTTAATGCTTAATCATGGCCCGTTGGGCAATGGTTAGCATTTCCCTAATGTTTATTTAATATAAAAAAGAATATAAAATGGAGAAGTAGTGGATTTAATAATGAAAATTATTGTTCAAAAATAATAAATATAATAGGTTCATTTTTTTTAAAATGTCTAAAAACATAATGGTCATATAAAATAGGTATATAGGACGGAGGGAGTATTAATTTAGTGAATTTGAATACGTTAGTTTCGTCACAATTGAGAAGATTTGCATTGTAAGAACCCTAATTTTTGTAATATTCTTTTTATAATATCATATGACTTTGTGAATTTGGAACCTTTCTAGTCATCCCTGTTGTTTAATGGAATTGATTGTCTGAGAAACTATGTTGTTACATTCACTATATAAGATAAAGGGAAGGTTGTTGAAAGCAAGAGTCTTACTGTTAGTAAGAATTATAAAACTTGGGATTTGAGAATGATTAGAGTATTAAAAGATTTATTAAGGATTATGACGAGGAATTATGGATATTCGAGGAATTTACACAATTAAGTACTTAAGGAATTACTAGGGAAATCTCTACACGACAAAATATTATTACGAGAGATTAATTAAGATACGATACGAATTAAAGATTAAGTGACAAGCATTGGTGGAAGAATAATGATACAAGGAGTAGTATTGCATGCAAGTCCCATGTAACTAAGTAGTTAGGAAAAGCAAACTAGTAGTACCAAATGGACAAGAGGAATAGTAACTAGTTGGCATTTCTTTTTCCAAGGAGACAAGAGTACATGATGGCCATACCTAGACTTGTACCATGTATCACATATACACACACTAATACATATCACCCAACCACTTTACAATTATTCAACCAACACAAAAATCAAAACACAAAACACTCTCCCCCCCCCTTGAACAAAAGCTCTCGGCCAAAGTTTCAACCAAGGAAGAAAAATTTTCTTTCCTCCATTTCTCTTCATTCATAATTCAAGGCATAATTCCTAGGCTCTCTACATCATCTAAGAAAGGTATACTAAGAATTACAAGCCTTTTCATCCATTGATTGTCAAGTTATTAATTGTTTAAGTTTTGGTGAATAGTAACAATGTTAAGTTTTCTTATAGATCTTGGATTATAAGGATAGTAGGAGTTTATTCAAGGTGTTCTTGAGATTTGTAAGGCTTACCCAAGGCTCCTAGATACTCAAGAAGGTATAAAAACCCTAACACCTCTTGGCCATGTAGTGTTTATGATGTTTGGTGATAGATCCATGTGTATTGGTGTTAATCTTGGTTGTATAAGTGATGGATGATATAGATCATGAGTTTTAGCGTTGTGGTTGTGATTTTTATGATTGTGGTTAGTATATGTATCTCCATGAATGTTATAAAGTATGAAATTGGTGAATTAGATGTTGGTTGTGTTGTGGAAGTAAGAATCTTGGGTGATTTAAGTGAAACAAGCATGCTGAGTTTTTCCAGGAACTTGACCTGTCTTGTAAGATGGTTTTGAACCCCCAAATCTTGTCCCCTGAGGTCCTACCATATATTTTTGGAAATTTATCTGAATGTAGTTTCCAAAAATATAAGGTTCATGACTAGGTGATGTATAGATTTTTAGTTATGGCCGGAGAAGTAGATTGTGTTTCTGGATTCCGGACTGCACTAAATGGTCCCCTAGTGAACCTTGTTTAAACCCTTAAAAATTTATGTGGGATCATGGAAAAATTAGAGAAGCTAGAAAATGCAGTGGTGAAGGCTACCCAAAAAGAATTGGATTAAAATATGAATTTTTCAATTTTATAAAAATGTTAGAGTAAAATTCGGGCAAGGGAAAAAGTCGTTAGTGGAGTGTAATTTTAGGGGTAATGGTTATGATTCGGATGTGGTAACCAAATTAAGTCGAATAAGTGACGAGCGTAATCGAGTGGTGACATGAACCTATAGTGGGGCTAGAGTGTCATAAGACGAAGTCGTTAAGTTAATTTTGTACCCCCTAAAACCCCGTAATTAAAGAGATATTGTTAAGGTACTAACGAGCGGTTATTGCTTATGTATAGATCATTCCACTCCGCACGTTCGACCACCCCAACCACACCAAGGCAAGTTTATTTTTCAAAACTTATATATACAAGGACTTTCACTGTTGTGTTTGTAGTTTTCAATCATAACAAATGTTATGTTTATCGAAGTATTGATGAAATTGAGATGTATAAGTACATATATGTTGTACCCCTTGAACTTAGATTGAAATGTTTTCCTCGGACAACGACTCTAGCAATAGAGGTCGTAGCGGTCCGTATATACTATTGACCGGGGAGCGGTATATTATTATATCGTAACTAGATTGCGAAAACCCGAAGGGTCATTCGGGGAGCATCGTATACTCAAGTAATTATTTTTATATCTTCGTAAATACTCAAAATACCTATCTTGGATTAAAAACTTATTTAATTAAATAATTATTTTATTAATTATTAATATTAAATCTTAAAATATTATTTATTAATTATTGTTCATTATTTTAAAGACAAAGTTAATCCAAGATACCTTTAATACTTTCAAACTCGAACTCTTTCGAACTCAAAACATTTTCGAAAACCCCCGGTCAGGTTTGCTTGTTGTATGATTTCAAGAATCATCGGTCGACTGATGTCGGACCTCAATTACTCTGTTTTCAATCAAAATCAAGTTTTCAAAAGAAAAAGAAAAAGGGACTCTGGCAGGTGTGGGAACCGTTGACGAACGATTCCCGGGATGTGTAAGCTGCCGTGAGCCAGGCGGTCCATCAATTATTATTCCGGCCCAGGTGTTGCCGAAGGATGATTACGGATGTAGTTTTCATCGAGGGTGATTACGGATGTAGTTTTCACCCGGGGATAGTTACAGATGTAGTTTTCTATCCTTCTACCGGTAGAGAAGACCCGCGGATTATTGGACTTGGATGTGGCGACTGATCATCGTCAATCCCTGTCAGGTTTTATGTTTTCTTCAAGTCCCATCCTCCACTTTGGAAAAATACTCAGACACTGCTTCTTGGGCCTAAGTGCCAAGTTGCCGATAGTGTGGTTTTTGATAAGAAAAATATTGACATCATGCAGTATCTAGAACTGCAAGATTTTCTATAAAGATTGGCACGTGTTAGTGCACTCTTGCAATTAATTCAAAGAATGAAATGTTTTTGAATGAGTAACCTTCTGAGCTAATGGAAGGAAAGAGGTTTGCAATGATGTATTCCCTGTACAGTATGTTAACCGTAGAGTGTTTTGCCGAAAATGATATACTCATATGTATATATTTTCAAACTTGAGATATATTGAAATGGGAACCTTATAAAGGGTTCATATGTTATTCTTAAAGCTCCTTAGTGAGTATAGATGTTTTATTCAAACTCGGACATATATATTGTCCAATTATGTTTTGAAATCTGAGATATATACCCATATAGTTGGGAATGTTTTCGAAATAAACCACATTATTATTTTTCAAAATGGTGAACTTGCTGAGCATTATGTAGCTCATTCTTGCTTTATAAAAACTTTTTAGAAAGAGAAGAATTTGGTCGGTTAACTCCGCACCAGCAGAAGAGGAGTAGAAGATTTACCCCGGAGATGATTTAGTTCCTGACAAATACTACAGAGTAAGTCTGATAGGTTTTCAACTGTAATAGTAAGACTTGTCTTCAAGTGTAGTTGTATAAGTGGAAGTGCGTAGGACTCTGAATTGTACAGATGAATTGTAATATTTAGTGTTACTTTTGATTATCGTTTCTGAGGCTCTAACTTGTTTGTGCGTAAGATTGAGGTCTGGATGGATGTATTGTTGAGTTGTAAAGTTAATACAGGTATGATATGGTTGGATGGTAATGTGACGACCTGAATCTTTGACCTCGGATTTGGGGTGTCACATGCATTGCTGCTGAGCTTAAAATAGTAAGAGATAGAATCAATTAGTGTAATAAAAAATACTAGAACGATTGTCACTTGAACAATCATTTTAATTTATAACATGGAAATGCGATAAGAAGAGGTTAAATTTAAGAACATAGTGTTGGTTAAAAATATTATTTAAAATAATATAAAATAAATATTGGCTAAATTTTACTAAATTTGTAAGATGTTGTGATTCACTGGGATTGACTATTAATAAAATTTATATATACAGTTTTTTTTACAGCTCTTGATAGGTTCGATAAATTTGGCCAACGTGGAAAGATTGACTATAATTATAACCAAAGATTTTGCATGGTTGGAGATCAAAAATTTATAAATATTATCTAAAATATTGTCACGTACGATTTTTTTGCTTAGGGGCTCTCTCATTAAAGATGCTCTAAGAGCACATGTATAATTTTAATTTATAATTTTGCATATTTCTTTTAGTGTTTCACTTGTTTTTTTAAATAATTAAATTTATATGCCTTACAAATAAGTATCTATTCTAATAAATCTTTTAGATGAGCGAGAATCAAATCCATGACCTGGCACGGCAAAACATAAACCTTTAATCATGTTATTAAGTTATTTCATGTTATAGTTTAATTATAGTTATCCATTCCGGTAGAAATTTAAGTTCTCGATACTGTTCTAAAAATTGCCGATTCAACCGATTAATCCGGTAATTCTTCCGATTTATTTTTACGACTATTTCTTGATCGTAGTATTTATAATAAATCAATAAAATTTAAATAATATATTAATCAAATATAAATTATTATATGATAAATACATATTACTTAATAAATAACTAATAAAATCATAATAATATATACTCTCTCCGTCCCAGTTTTATTGTCCACATTGCTTTTGCACGCATTTTAAGGTGCAAATTAAACGTAGCTCCATTAATTTTTTTTTCAAAATTTCTTTTTCTAAATAAAAATTCAGTATCTAAACTTTTATTCAGAAAAAGATTTTTTTTAGAAAAATATGGAACTATGTTTAATTTACACCTTAAAATGCGTGCAAAAAGTAAAGTGGACAATAAAACTGGACAGAGAGAGTATAAATAATATTATAATATTAAAATACATCCAATTTTTACTTGGATTAATCCTTCCGATTAATTCGTGATTTAATGATTAATCCTTATAAAATCTATTAACCGATCTTGTTCGATCACTAGTTCTCGTGAGTTAATTTGTCATTTCCAGTATACATCCAAGAAACCGAGCCGACTTAATTAATTAATTAAATGGAATCTTATTATTTTTAAAAAAAAGGAAAAATGAATGGAATCTTCTAAGGTAAATTATTAGCAATTGAAAGATGAGAGAAATAGTCAATTGGTAGATACCTACCAACTTCATTACTTTTAAAATCAAGTAGGGGGTTCGGCCGGTTGTTTGATGTGTGTTTTTGAGCGTGTAAACAGAGGCTTCTAACTATGTGAAACTATCGCATGTTTCTGGAGTCCCACCACCCCCCTTAGTAATGACCAAACAACAATATTTCTTTGTATTGTCATTATTGAAAACAGCCTTGTTACGCACTCATGGAATGAAGGTGTTGGCAAAAAATAATATTATGTTGCTGTAACCGGAGGAAGATCATGCCAAACACAACATGCCAGTCATCACGACTAGATGATAAATTTAGTCTTTATGCAAGGATACGGGTTCTAAATACATGTCGAAAATCATGTGATAATTCTCACGGTCGATTAGAGGCTTCCGATCACTGTTCCGGGTGCTTTACCGGAAGTACTTCACCTGAGTCTGGGGCGCCTGCAAAACAATGCTTGCCCGGGGGTGGTGGCCGTCAAGCACCTCCGGCGTGAGAATCAGTAATCGGAAATAATAATAATCGGACTGGTGAAAATATATCGTATGTGAAAGAGTATTGTAAAGAGCTTTTCTGTGTCTGAGAGGATTGTATCTTTTTTCTTTTTTTCTTTTCTTTCCTTTTTGTGTGTAGGATGAGGGTATTTATAGGTTGGGTTTTTCAATCACTGTTGCCCACTAGTTGTGCCGTTAAAGCTACAGTGAGCCACTATTGGAACAGTGATTGATGTCCCTTTAAACATACCTTGATTCTGCCACTTGGATTGCTTTGATCAGATTCTGTCTCTTGCACATGGGTGTCTTTGAATATTATATTGCTTCTTTGCCTTATGGAGTAAGATACCTTTATGCAAGTGGGCAAGTGGGTGTACCTTTATGCAAGTGGATAAAGCAAGATATTTCTGTGCAAGTGGATTAGTATGATGATTTGAAATACTTTTTGTGGGTATTCTTTTGTATTTGAAATAATACTCTTGAAATTAGATATACTTTGTCAAGTATTCCATATTTGTGTTTTTAGAGGGTTAATGTTTTTACGTATTAGCGGTGGCTATCAGCGGGTACTTATCATTGCCCCCCACTCCCTCTAGGCGCGGTTGCGGGTAGGGGGAGGAAGAGGAAACGGTAAGCGGGGAAAATGCAAAATTACGGAATGTCTGTGCCCCCCAAGTGTTGGCGGTCAACACTTAGGCGGCGGATTTTTTTGGTGAAAATGTGCCCCCCAAGTGTTGGCGGGCAACACTTAGGAGTTAGAATTTTTTGGTGAAAATGTGCCCCCCAAGTGTTGGCGGGCAACACTTAGGAGTTAGAATTTTTTGGTGAAAATGTGCCCCCCAAGTGTTGGCGGGCAACACTTAGGCGGTATGCGGTGCTTGACGTATGTGGAGTTGAAAAGTTCTTTGTTTGATATGCGTAACTGTTATGCGAATAAATGCTTATTATTTGCAATTAATGCAAGAATAATATTAAATGCCAATAATAAGAGAAATGATAAGTGGCAGTGCGTATTAAATGAGTGAAGTGACCTTTGGGTGGAGAGAGAGTGTACCTTTGAAATAATATGTAAGGAGACGTGGGGAGTTATTACCAAGTGAGTAGTTGGTGTTTTGTACCGAGGTGGTTACTGTTGTGCTTTTGGCGTGGACCAGTAGGAATCCGCCACGTTGCGTGTGATAGTGGTTGCCCCTTTTCACGCGCCTCACGTAATAAAAAGGGGTTTGGTCAGTTATTTTCTCTCATCTTTTTACTGCCTTCATATCTCTTGCCATTGAGTGCTTACTCGATTGTTTTTGTGGTGGTTGTGCTATTCCGGTGATCGGCGAGGTTTATAAAGCCGTTCGTATCTCCTGCTTTTTGGTAAGATTCGTTGTTCTTTCCTTGCCTTTCTCTTTTGTGATATCTGTTGCATGGATAATCGTGCTATGTATGTATTTATAATCTGGTGATGTCTGGTTAGGTTGATGTTTTTGATCGTGGTTTTGTGTTTGGTTTTTGTTTTGGTGGTAAATGGGTATTTGTTGTTGATTTCCTCTTTTATGCAAAAGAGTTCGATCTAAGTGCTTGATAGGTTTTTGGTCAAGATTTTCGGTGGTGTATTGTTTGTTGTTCATAGGTTCTGAGCTTGAATAATGTAATCTGTGAATGTTTAGGCCAGTAATGGTATATATATATGTGCGTATAAGTGGTAAATGTTTGTAAATTGGGTTTGTGATGGTGTGTCTTCGATGTTTGTGGAGGGAAATGGAATATGAATCGTTTTTCCTATTTTTTAGAAAAAAGGAAATTGCTCTGAAAATCCACGTGTACCTTGTTAGTTGTAAGCGGTTTATGTGTCCGTGGTAAAGGAATTTTACTTTTAAGTTTGTGTAGATGGGTGACGAATTTACAGATCCTGGGACCGGAGAGAAGAGGCCGCTGATAAATGGGTACGGGCGGTGGGCAGACATTGGGCAACTGACCTATCCAGCGGTGCTTCGGAGAAATCGGTATAGGTACTTTGAGAGTAGTGAAAGTTTGTTCCGGGCGACCAATTTGGCCCCGACAGCGTATTCGAAGGCGCAGATGGATACCGTCTTTTCTAGATTTCCTCACCTTCAACATGACAGTACGTTTCTGAGTGAGGAGTGGTCAGCGTATGTGAGTAGGATGTTCCGGATAGAAGATGGGTATTTCTGGAGGCGGGCGGAGCCGGGTGAGAGGTTGTACCACCATTTTGATGATGGTTCCGTTTGTCTCCCCGTTAGTCATTTGAAGGCTGGTTTCCGGGTTCCCCCGCATAAATTTATCATGGATTTATTCCGTGTGTACTTTCAGTGCCCGTTAGCTCAATTCGGTCCCAACTCCATAAGGGCTATTAATTGGTTTATAGCCAGTTGTGAAGCAATGGGTAAGCAGCCGACTTTCAGGGCTTTTTTCTGTCTGTTTGATGTAAAAGCGAGTCGTTCGAAGCCTTTCTATGAGCTGCAATTTGTGAAGCCAAATAGCGTGATTGGGAAGGCCTTGGAAGGATTTCGGCCGTGGGTATTTCCCAAGGGTATGGCGGGTTGGGCTGAGGAGTTTTTGGTTATTGGTGGCGGTGAGTTTGCTTGGCAGAAGAATTTCACGAAGAAAGTTGAGTGTTCTTATAAGGTGAACCGCAATCGATTGAGCCGTGCTGAGATTGATATTTTGGTGAGGCTTGTGAAGGCGTTAGGCGAAGTGTGGACGGAATCCAATTTTGTTTATCCGGCCGATCTAAGAAGACACTGCTGTAAACCTTTGTTTGTTGTAGTCTGTTGTTTTCGTTGTATTTGCTATTAACCATATTGTTTCTTTTTGTGTAGTATTGGATCCTCGTAAACCGGAGCTAGATGTGCACCCGACTTTGGGTGTGAACGAAGCGAGGTTGTATGCAAAGTTTATATTGACAGTGCCCCCCAGACCCAACCGTCTCCGTGGCGGGCATTTTTCTGTTGCAAATATATTAGATGCCTTTGATTTGTCAGGTGAAAGCAGAGGGGCTGGGCCTTCTGTTCGTTTTGAAGACCCAGAAACCGCTGTGGAGGAAGATGCGGAGGAGGAGGAGGATGAAGATGACATTGATTCGAAGGACGAGTCACTATCTGAGGAGTTGCTAGGTGAGCAGTTTTTGGGTGGGGAAGGCCAGTCATTTGAAGAAAACATTGAGTTGGAGTTTGAGGGAGAAGAAGCTGCACAAGGGGAGAGTGAGAGGGATGAGGTTGAAGTGGATATTGGCGGGGCCAGTGTGGGGGTTGTTGAAGCTGGGGGTGAAGAGCCCGCTAATGCTGAAGAAATGGCCACTGAAAGCGGAGGCAATAGTCCCGGTACTGTGGCAAGGTTATATGCTGCCAGCGTAGAAGTTGATGAGCACGAACCGGACATTCTTTCCAAGGAGTATAGAGCATCCATTCGAGAAGTTGAGCGGGGTGTTTCTAATATTCCCGAAGCGGTTGGTGGCCATGGGAGCAAAGAAGTTGTTGACTTAGATTCTGAAGAGACTTTGGGGTCCGCAAAGGAGGCTAATGTTGGAGCGGAAAAACAGGTTGACATGGCGGGTGATGTTCCGCCGCCCAGTCTGAAACGGAAAACTATTGATGATGCTGGTCCGTCTAAACGTAGACGGGTTGAGCCTTTCAGGGTAAGTGATTATGTTCCTCCCATCGCGGCTGTTGATGAAATCGCAGGTACCGCATCTGATGGTACTGGGGAAGAAGATGGTAGAGATAGTGGAGAGTCGTCGGAAGAGATTGTCCATTATACAAGTAGTGATGATGAAGTGAATGATGCTGAGTCTGGCAGTAGGCCCGGATATGGTTTTCTGTTCAAGTCAGGGCCTAATACTTTTACAGCGGAATCTATGACCGATGATGATTTGCTGAGGATGAATGAGCTGAGTTGGGGGCGGATGTGTCGCCTTTCGCAGAAGTACGCCGCTCGGGTATGCATTTGTTCAGTAGTTTGGTGTTTTCTCTTACTTTTGCTTGGTGTTGACTTGCTAACCTTTGGTGCATTTGTTTTTTATAGAATCAGTGCATGTATACGGGTTTGATGGCCCGGGGTAACATGTACCGCAGCAGCAACATATCTTTAAGGGAGAGAGTGAAGGTGCTTGAGCGGGAACTAGCTGCCGAGAAGACAATGAATGATAATGCTGCCAAGGCTTTGCTTGAGATTGAGACCGAGAAAACCGACATTAAGGCAAGCTATGCTTACAGTTCTAAACTTCGAAGGTGTTTGGCGGAGGATAAAATCGAGCTTGAGGCCGAGAAGGCGGCTTTGACGGAACAGATAAAGAACTTAAATACCTCACTGAAGTATGAGAGGGACCGTGCAAATGATGCTGAAAGCCACCTTGACTCCCGTCCGACGGAAGAGGCCGCGGTTATGAAATTTAAGAACAGTGCCGAGTTTACCGAAATTGTGAAAGAGGAAGCCACGAAGATGCATGTAACGGTGTCGCAAGGTAGTGCAGAGATTGACCGGCTGAGAACCGAAATGGCTAAACTGAAGTCTAAGGCCAAGAGAGCTAAGCGTAAGGTGAAAGCACTGAAGGCCCGTCTAGGGGAGACGGTCAGAGTTAGTGTTGGCTGTCAAACAGAGGCCGTGGCAGGTGAAGTTGATGTGCCAGTTACTGAGCGTGGAGCGGATGGAGATGAGGTTGATGTTGCCACTCCGTTGTCGGCCATAGCGGCCGTTTATGCCGAGGAACCGGATGAGAAGGGGCCGTTGATAGGCGAGTCCGGGTTGGAAGAGTTGGACGCCGTAGCGCCGTTGTCTGCAATAGCGGCCGTGTATGGCGAGGATTCGGGTGAAGATGAAACTTTAGTAGGTATGTCGAGCTCGCTGAGAGCTTCCCGCTGGGGATAAGGCCTTAGTCCGGGCGCCCGCTGCTATTTGTGTTTTTTGAAGTTGCTCTGCGGGTTTGTCCGCTTTGTGACTTGGAAAAAGATTTCTATTTCTCGCATTTGTAAAGTCTGGAATATTTTGTGTTTGGTGGGACTTATTTTTGAATTTCTGTTGGCGAAATATTTTTGCATTGTGTATATTTGTGTTTGTTTGTGAAAAAGGGAAAATAAATATGTGTTTGGGAAATGTCACCTTGACTGTGGGGATTAGGCACGAGCATTAAATGCTGCATGGAAATCACGTTGTTTTGACCGTGCTTTTACTGCAGTCTTCATGGGAATAGATATTTTTGACTGTGTGCGTTGTATTCCGTAGCTTGGAAATGGCAGTATTAACTGCGCACCTTTTGACTTGCTTTTACCCCCCTATAAAAAGGGTTTAACGTGCTCAATGCTGAGCATCTTTTTTATTTCCCAGCTTTCTTCTTGCTCTTTCCTAGCTATCTGGTCATGGATCCCCGCGTGATGATGTACGACTACGACAACAACAAGGTCATAATCGATGGCATGGTGTTTGACGGGCCGGAGTCTGAGGCCGATTTTCCTGAAGTGTTCAGGAAAATCGAGGAAGCCTTGGCGAAACGCCGGGAAGAGAGGGAGGCTGCCAAGAACCCACCCCCACCAAAGAAAGATGACGGTGGCGGAGAAGGCGGAAGCTGCAAGGCGTAGACTAGGGATTAAAATCTTTTATACCGTCTAGCCTTGTAATAATAATAAAAATGAATAAAATGGCCCTTTTTCTTTTTCCGTTTGAACTTGTTTGCAATTTTTCCTTCTTTGCGTGTCTTTTGCATATCTTTGATACAGCGCCTCGCTTGAATGCTTGATAACTGTTGTTTCTTGCCTTTGCCCGTTTAGGGACGTACTATTTGTTTTTGTTGACGGAATTCCATAGGATGATTGCCCGCGTAGTTTGTGTTGAGTAATAGGATGGTTGTCCGCGGGGATGACCTTGAGATAGAATGCTTTGAGTAGGCCGTGTGTCCGCTTAAGAGACTTTGTAATAGAATGTCTGTCCGTTTTAGGGGACTTGATAATAATAGGATGCTTGTCCGCGTAGAGGACTGTGTAATAGAATGCCTGCCCGTTTAGGGGACTTGATAATAATAGGATGCTTGTCCGCGTAGAGGACTGTGTAATAGAATGCCTGCCCGTTTAGGGGACTTTATAATAATAGGATGCTTGTCCGCGTAGAGGACTGTGTAATAGAATGCCTGCCCGTTTAGGGGACTTGATAATAATAGGATGCTTGTCCGCGTAGAGGACTGTGTAATAGAATGCCTGCCCGTTTAGGGGACTTGATAATAATAGGATGCTTGTCCGCGTAGAGGACTATGTAATAGAATGCCTGCCCGTTTAGGGTACTTGATAATAATAGGATGCTTGTCCGCGTAGAGGACTGTGTAATAGAATGCCTGTCCGTTTAGGGGACTTGATAATAATAGGATGCTTGTCCGCGTAGAGGACTGTGTAATAGAATGCTCGCCCGTTTAGGGGACTTGATAATAATAGGATGCTTGTCCGCATAGAGGACTGTGTAATAGAATGCCTGCCCGTTTAGGGGACTTGATAATAATAGGATGCTTGTCCGCGTAGAGGACTGTGTAATAGAATGCCTGCCCGTTTAGGGGACTTGATAATAATAGGATGCTTGTAGACAATTTGTTGGTAGAAAAGTATTCCATTCATGACTGTTGCGTACAAGAAAGAGAAAGTACAGATTGATCGATTGTCTACTGGTAATACTTTCTCAATTTATCCCCGTGCCAAGTGTTGTTGACTTCGGTGCCATCCAGGCGTGCTAGTTTGTAAGAGCCCGGCCTTAAGACCTGAATGATTTTGTATGGGCCTTCCCACTTTGGCATAAGCTTTCCGGTGTGTCTAGGGTCAGATGCCTCAGTTGCCCTGTTGACTAGATCGCCTTCTAGAAAAGCCTTGATTCTGGCTCTTTTCCCGAAAAATTCCTTTGTCTTTTCTTTGTAAGCAGTCATTTTTGTGACAGCGGCTTCCCTTGCCTCGTCTAGTAAGTCTAGGTTTGTTTTGAGTCCTTGATTATTGGGCTCTTCTTCGAAGTTGACTGCTCGGTAGGATGGGGATCCAATCTCGATTGGAGCAAGAGCTTCCGTGCCGAAAGCTAGTTTGAACGGGGTTTCCCCTGTACTTGCCCTAGCTGACGTCCGGTATGCCCAAAGGACGTTAGGCAACTCATGAGGCCATTTCTTTTTGGAAGTAGTCAGCCTTTTTTCCAGGCCTCGAACAATGGTGCGGTTAGTCACTTCGACCTGTCCGTTGCTCTGTGGGTGGCAGACAGAAGCTTTCTTGTGTTTGATCCCGTGGTCGGATAGGAATTTTGTAAATTTCGATCCAACAAACTGTGTCCCGTTGTCGGATATGAGTACCACCGGGATCCCGAACCTTGTGATGACTTGATTCGTGACAAAACGGATTGCATCATCCTGTGTGACGTTCTTAAGTGCCTTTGCTTCAGCCCACTTAGTCATGTAATCGATGGCGACCATTACGTATTGTAGGTCACCCTTGGCTTTAGGGAAGGGTCCCATTATGTCGATGCCCCAAACCGCAAAGGGTATTGGGGACAATATTGCTGCTGGAAGAGCTGGCGCTTTCCGGGACATGTTGCTGAATAGTTGGCATTGATGGCACTTCTTTGTGAAAGCTTTGCATTCTTTGTGCATCTTGGGCCAGTAATAGCCTTGTCTGAGTATTTTATGTGCTAGTGCCTTTCCAGCCATGTGGTTGCCACAGATGCCTTCGTGGACTTCTCTCATGCAGTATAGAGCCTCTTCTTCATCAACACACTTGAGTATGGGAGAATCAAAGCTCTTTTTGTACAGAGTGTCTTCTTGCATAAAGTACTTTACCGCTTGAGATTTGAGTACCTTAGCTTTAGTGTTGTCATCGGGTAGGGTGCCATCTTTTAAGTACCGGATATAGGGAGTCATCCAAGTATCTTGTTGCGGGCCTATCTCCATTACGGGTAGACTGTTAATGCTGGACGTTTGCAATTCCTCGAAATAGACTGTGTCGCTACCCGTTTTTTCTCCTTTCGTTAGTTTGGATAACATGTCCGCCACTGTATTATCTGTTCTGTCTATTTGTTCGAGGGTATGTTTCTCGAATTGGGATAGCATAGCTTGTACCATTTCCTGGTACTTGCCGAGGCTTGTATCTTTGGTAGAATAATCCCCCGTCGTCTGGCGGACTATGAGCTGTGAGTCGCTGTAGATAGTGATTTCTTTGACTTGTAAGTTTCTTGCCAACGCTAAACCGGCGAGGAGTGCCTTATACTCTGCCTGGTTATTGGTCGCTTTAAAGTTTAGCTGTATGGCCTGTTTGACTTGGAAACCGTTGGGGCTAGTAAGGATTAATCCTGCCCCACAGCGGGTGTTGGTGGAGGAACCGTCCACGTATAATTGCCAATTGTTATCGGCGATGACCCCGCTCTCCGCTAGTACTGTTTCTTCCCTTGTGGTGAATGAACATTCGGTGACAAAGTCCGCTAATGCTTGTGCTTTGATTGCGGTTCTCGGCTTGTATTTTAAATCGAATTGACCAAGCTCTACAGCCCAATTGATTAGTCTGCCCGATAGGTCCGGTTTGTGCAGTATTTTTCTCAGCGGTTGGTCTGTGATAACCCGGATTTGCCTGCCTTGGAAGTAATGCCTTAACTTTCTGCTTGCGATTACCAGAGCCAGAGCAAACTTGTGAACATTAGGATAGCGAGTTTCTGCGTCTTTAAGTACTTGGCTGACGTAATAGACGGGCTTTTGCTCGGCTTTTTCTTCTTTGATCAGTACGGCTCCTACAGCCTTGTCTGTTGCAGATAAGTATAGTGATAGCGGTTCTGAAGGAGCCTCGACCGTAAGTAGAGGAGCAGAGGAGAGATAGGTTTTAAGGTCCTCGAAGGCTTTCTGGCATTCTTTTGTCCAGGAGATTGCCTTTGTTTTTGTTGCCCCCTTCAGGGTATCAAAGAAAGGAAGACATCTGTCGGCCAACTTTGCTATGAACCTTCTGAGGGCTGCTAGTCTCCCTGTTAACTTTTGTATCTCCTTTAAGGTCTTTGGCGGTTGCATGTCGATGATTGCTTTTATTTTTTCGGGATTGGCCTCAATGCCCCTGTGAGATACCAAAAATCCCAAGAATTTGCCCGCGTCTAGTGCGAACGCACATTTGTCCGGGTTGAGCTTCATATTGTCTTTTCTGAGGGTTGAGAAACATTCCTCCAAGTCTTGTAAATGATAGGTCGTTAAGAGAGACTTTACTATGAGATCGTCCACATATACCTCCATGTTGCGGCCTATCTGACTGCCGAAGATTTTGTTCATTGTCTTTTGGAATGTGGCGCCCGCGTTGATTAACCCAAAAGGCATGACTTTGTAGCAATAGACCCCTCTGTGTGTAATGAAGGCTGTTTTCTCTCTGTCTTCCGGCGACATTTTGATCTGATTGTATCCGGAGTACGCGTCCATGAAACTCAGCATTAGGTGACCCGCTGTTGCGTCAATGAGTTGATCCATTGAGGGGAGGGGGTACGGGTCTTTTGGGCATGCTTTGTTTAGGTCGGTGTAATCCACGCACATTCTCCATTTGCCGTTGGCCTTTTTTACCAGTACTACATTTGCGACCCATTTTGGGTAGGTGACTTCGCAAATTAAGTCCGCGTCCAAAAGTTTGTCAATTTCGACGTCAATTGCCTGTTGTCGCTCAGGAGCGAAATTCCTTTTCTGTATTTTGGGGGCCTTCTCCGGGTCCACATTCAGTTTGTGGATTGCTACCGACTCGTCCAGACCTGGCATGTCTTTCGGGCTCCATGCAAAGACATCGGCATATTTTCTTAGGAGGTCTGTGAGGCCGGCCTTAAAGACCGAATATAAGCCCGTTGCCACACTCACACTTTTGTTTGAGTCTCCGGGCACAACTTCTATTTTTTCTGTCTGCACCGCGGGGCTTATTGGCGGTTTCTCATCCCGTTTGAGACACTTCAAGAGATTGGCATCTATTCGTTGCGGGTCGGGCCCGTCGATGAACTGTACCTCTTTCTTTCTTTTGCGGTTATTTTGTTGATGTTCAATGTGTCTTTGTCTTTTTTCCCTTTTCCTCTAATTTGCCTTTTCTCTGCGGAGGTTGTTGGGTTCAGTCTTACCCAGGGTGAGTGCTATGCCGTAGCATCTTTTGGAAGTTTCGGAATCCCCCTTGATTTCTCCCACCCCGTTCAGAGTAGGAAATTTGATCTTTAGATGCGGGGTGGAGGTGACTGCTTTAAGTGTGTTCAGTGTGGGCCTCCCTAGAATCATGTTGTAGGAAGATGCAGTATTGATGACATAGAACTTGATCGTTCGACATACTTGCCGGGGTGATTTGCCGAAATAAACGGGTAGTCTAGCAATGCCCGCAATTGGGACAGCGTTGTGGCCAAAACCGTAAAGTGGTGTTTCATCGGGACAGGGTTCGAGTTTCTCGCCATTCAACTTGAGCCTATCCCATGTGTGTTTGAAACAGATGTCGACTGAGGATCCATTATCCACAAGGATTCTCTTTACCTCGTTGTTGGCCACGCCCAATGACACAACTAGTGCCTCAGTGTGATTCGGGTTAATACCTTCATAGTCCGCGTCAGTAAAAGTAATGATATTCGGGGGTCCTTCGTATATCTCATAAATGTCACGCTCCTCTCTTTGCGGGGAGGATTGTCCGCCGAAAACGGTATGTACGATGTTTCTGTCCTGCCCTTGAGGCGTGGCTGCCCCTTGTATTTGTCTGGGCAAGTATTGGGATAGGTTGCCCGCTTTTAATTGCCTTTCCAGGAAGTATTTGAGGGACAAACAGCTCTCCGTAGTGTGGCCATGTGTTTCATGATAGTCGCAGTGCTTGTCCTTAGGTCTGTCTTCAGGCAGTGTGTACATTGGGGCTGGTGGTAGATAGAAAGGCTTTCCCCTGATTTCTCGTAGAATGGTTGCCCTGGGGAGTGTGAAGTCCGTCCATTTTGGCTCGGGACGCCTATCTGTCCGCGGCGGGTTTGTTGGCCCTAAGCGGTCTCTTACTGGGATTGCGGTATGTGCCTTTTGGGCGGGAGGTGGCGGCCCGTGAGTGGTTTGTACCTGATTTAGGGCCGGTGTTTGCCTTTGGTAGGGCGTGTATCTTTCTCTTTGGAAGTAGGATTGAGTGGGCGGTGCCCTGGATTGCCTAAGCACATTCAAGGATTCGGCTTCATTGATGGCCTGTGAAGCCAGGTCATATGCTTTTGCCAAGGTGGTAGGTTTGGCTTCCATGAGTTTGCACACATACTTTTCACATTCGTAGGGGTTGAGACCTCTTCTTAGGTGAACCAGAGCTTCTGTCTCATTTACACAAACGACCTTGTTAACGGCCTCTTTGAAGCGGTCGATGTAATTCTGCAAGGTTTCTTCGTTGCGTTGCGCGACTGTTTCCAAAAACACGGTATGCACCTCGTGTTGTTGGTTTGCTTTGAATTTGTTTAGAAAAAGTTTCTTGAATTCCAACCAGGTGTCGACGGATCTGGCGGTCAAGCGACAGAACCATCTCTGGGCGTTACCGCGGAGAGTCGCGGCGAAGAAACGGCATCTTGTGAGATCATTATACTCGTAATGGAGGGCTAGTTGGTCGAAATAGCTGAGATGTTCCTCCGGGTCGCCAAGCCCGTCGAAGGAATTGAAGCTATGGTGCTTGATGTCTTTTTGTCTAGGCTCCGCTTCCAACCTTGCGGTAAAGGGTGACCCGTTTGTTTCTGGTTCGCTTGTGCCCTCTATTTTTCTCTTTAGCTCCATGATGGTGTGCATCATGTCTGCATTTGAGGGTTGGGTATTCTCTGTTTCGTGCGGGCGGATGGGGGACCGTTCTCCCCGTCCTTGGCTATTATATTCCGCTAACACTTTCTCATATGCGGTCTTCTTGTCGTTGATGATTTTTCTCAGGTCTCTTTCTTTTCTATTCTGTTCCCATGTTTCCGGCCTGTGGTGACCTTTTCCGTGTTTTTTGTGGTTTGTGTTCTGGGAGGAGCCTAGTCGAGAGAAGGCCGAGTTGGCCTTCCTAGGCTGGCTATGTGCCTCTTGGTCTTGGTCGTTGTGAGAGCGGACTTGGGAGCCCTGTAGCGGTTGCCCTTGCTGCGGAAAGGCTGAAGCTATTTGCATGATTAAATCTACTTGTTGCTGGTTGAATCCCGCGAGGTTCAGGCTAAGCGGTTGCTCCCGGTTATCTTTTTTGGGGGGGGTGATTTGTTGACTGATTATTTTGCGGGTTTGTGGGGGGGACGTTTGTGTTTAGTTCTCTTTGCTGCTCCTCTTGGTTATCTGTCATGGTTTTGGATCGGGTACTCAAGGCTATTTTGGCAGTGCGTGTGTGTTTGGTTTCTCTCGAATGCGAGGTTCTTGTGTTGGGATTTTTGCCGTGTTGGTTAGAGCAGGTGAGGGAATTTTCTTCAAGAAAATAAACGCCCTCCTTCTAGCGCCAAATGATAATTCCCACGGCCGATTAGAGGCTTCCGATCACTTTTCCGGGTGCTTTACCGGAAGTACTTCACCTGAGTCTGGGGCGCCTGCAAAACAATGCTTGCCCGGGGGTGGTGGCCGTCAAGCACCTCCGGCGTGAGAATCAGTAATCGGAAATAATAATAATCGGACTGGTGAAAATATATTGTATGTGAAAGAGTATTGTAAAGAGCTTTTCTGTGTCTGAGAGGATTGTATCTTTTTTCTTTTTTTCTTTTCTTTCCTTTTTGTGTGTAGGATGGGGGTATTTATAGGTTGGGTTTTTCAATCACTGTTGCCCAATAGTTGTGCCGTTAAAGCTACAGTGAGCCACTATTGGAACAGTGATTGATGTCCCTTTAAACATACCTTGATTCTGCCACTTGGATTGCTTTGATCAGATTCTGTCTCTTGCACATGGGTGTCTTTGAATATTATATTGCTTCTTTGCCTTATGGAGTAAGATACCTTTATGCAAGTGGGCAAGTGGGTGTACCTTTATGCAAGTGGATAAAGCAAGATATTTCTGTGCAAGTGGATTAGTATGATGATTTGAAATACTTTTTGTGGGTATTCTTTTGTATTTGAAATAATACTCTTGAAATTAGATATACTTTGTCAAGTATTCCATATTTGTGTTTTTAGAGGGTTAATGTTTTTACGTATTAGCGGTGGCTATCAGCGGGTACTTATCATCATGCGAGGTGAGAAAATGTAAGAATATCGGAATTGGGTAAGTAGATGATAAGATTTGGTATAAACATAGGTGGTTCCTAGCGGAGGTACGCGATCGGATTGGGCTCATCAAATTCAGGGACCCAACAAAATTAATCAACTCTTTACATTTATATACCAGTTTAGATATTTATAGGATATCAAAATCAACTTTACATTCTTATATATTTAACAAGTCTTCCCTTCCATTGTTAATCGATTTGGGGAAAAGTTTGATAAAATTTGAGACCATGATGCAAATTAGATGTATTTGCATCGAAAGAATCAAGTCACTTTAAGATTAGAATGAGTACGTTGCCATTGCTGCTATAACAATAGTCAATGCAAGTTAGTAAAGTTACTATTCCCTCCATTCCTTAATGTTTTTCCCGTTTACTTTTGACATGTTTGTCAATACAAATTTTTGATCGTTAATATTTTCAATTTCGTGTTAGTATTAAACATAAAAACTTCACTGTATTAAAGTACTCATAAATATGAATCAAACAAAAGCATTCATGATTATAATTTATTTTATAAATTATGCGTAAATTAGTAGTCAATCGCTTTTAATGAACAGTACCAAAAGTCAAAACAAGAAAAACAATAAGAAACAGAGAGAGTAGTTTATAGATTGTATCTACTATTTTGTAAGTATTAAATTATGCAATTTAATGATTCTGTAGTATTTGAGCAGGGTAATATTTTTTACTAATACATTTCTTTTAATTATTTTACAGAAAAAGTTGAAAACGATCACTTAAATATTTTCGCGTTGTTTGACAAAAAAAAAAAAAAAAATATTTTCGCGTTGGGCCTCACAATTCTCAAGACTGGCCCTGCGTATAAAATAATCTAAAATCCAAATAATTAACTTTATTCTACACAATGTTTGTCCAAAGAATTATATACAACGAAGTATTATTGTTATTTTATGAAAAAAAATTAATTATCTACAAATTATGTTATTTCTGCAACCTTCTTCCAAATAAGTACTGGACATGCCTCGGCATATCCCCTATGCTTCCAGTGCGAAATTTGCACTCCGGAAGTGCAGCTATGTGAACAATCTCTGGCTCCTAGTTTAGTACTCCTATAATTCTTTTTTTTACAATTATAATGTGTATAGCTTGTAGTTTTACTCTTCTTCCCCCTGATGGTGCATATCCTTGACCTAGTACCGAGAGTGTGCCGTGCCTGTACACTGCACGCAGATGTTTACTAAAACAAATGTGTGATCCCTGATGCCTTGTTTGTATGTGCAAAAATGACGCCGTAACGTGATCTTGAAAAAGACCGGCAAGATAAAATTCTATTTGTGTTTATACTACAACTGTCATGTTGTTCTTGGATGTATCTTTATTTTCAGATCCCGGAAAGTTAAAAATATATAAAGTGCACATCCATTTACATGGGCAACTGACACTAACAAGGCTGAACCATTTTCCAAACTCTTATTAATTACTTATTATTCCAGCAACTTTGTTTCATGCTTTAACATACCTGAAATTTATCGTTTATATACGTGACACTAAATCTCAAGCACAACGAAAGAAAATGCAGACTGCAACCAGCGATGTGTCAAAGTCCAGCTCAAGATGCTTTTTACGATAATAAGTAATCTCGTTATGAAGTGTACAAATCCACTGGTGTCATGTAAATCCGGGGTTCTCCTGCCCAAACATCAACTAAACATGCAAAGTGCTAAACATGTTCACAAGGTTTGACAATCATATGGGAAAAAAAGAGAGTTGGACCTGACAACCTGTACTGGATGTGCTATACAAACCAAATGTAACAAGAATGGAGTTGAGAAAATCGTTTCTTTTGTATGAGTCTCACTCACGTATTATGTTTGGGTTTTGTTACAAAATGTCGTAGAATGTGACTTGAAACGGATGACACAACAAAATGTTCAGCTCTATTTAGTCCAACATAAGACAAAACAACCAACAAAAAACACACTTTTCCCTACATTCAAGATAAAACAAGATCAAAACATTTAAACAAGGTATTAATTCCCGGATCCAAATATGCCTAAACTAGATATAGCACAGAACCTCTGCAAGTATTTAAAAAGTACTAAACCATAATAGATTGCTACAGCTCATTGAGCCAAAATTAAAACATGCTAATAAGGAGATCTGGAAACGAAATACGAACGAATAATCTCTGTTTTATATAAGGTTAACATTGTGAGCACTTAACGGTATGATAAGCCTGCAAGGCTGCAACATTCTGTTTACAATTGTCTAGGTGATGCCACACGCGAAGAAGATAACAGACGACTCCTCATGGCTTGAAGATAAAGCCGCAAGTGATCACAAACCACACCTGCATACTAGATCATGATTTCCTATTTTATGCACATCAACTGCAGCAAAGTATTGCATCTTAGGTAGTCACTTAGGAGAAAATGGTGCCTTGTGCAATTTAAGTCATTCCTTAACTACGGAGATTTATTTAGGCTTGACTGAGTGATTTTCTGTAAGATGAGAAGATGCAGGATTCTTTATGAGTGTTGTAATTTGGTGTGGATGGAGATTAACTTGCAAGCTAGATCTATGATATATTCGTTGGGTGACAAAAATAGAATTGGAATTTATTGATTTTGGGCCAAATTTTATTAATATCAAGTGGAATAAAACCGAAAACTTATAAACAAACATGAATTGAGTTTAGGCTAAGGTTCGCTTAGCTAAAAAGAGTCAAACTCGAATATAAATTTTGCAAGTCCATTATTCTTAAGTTCAGCCCAACTCGACAAGAAAAAGGCACGAACTCAAATAAACCAACAAAGAGAACACCATTCACCTTAAACCACACAGTCCACAAAGAACAGAGAGTTGAAGAATTTATCGTTAGTACACACACTTTAATAGCTGATATTAAACATGAAGAATCTATTGTTCTCTGTGTACTTCCTCATGTTTCTTCTTTTCTTTGTAGCCCATGAAACAAATGCACACATCACATGTGACACTATTGTATCCAAGGCTATTCATTGTGTAGCATTTGCCACACGAACGGATACCATGCCATCTGCAGAATGCTGCAGTGGATTGCAGCAGCTAGCTCAAAGTGCACAATCTATCGACGATAAGAAGGCTGTCTGTAGGTGCTTAAAAAATAGTGTTGGAAGATATAATGGAGTTCGGGACAAGTTCCTCAGCACAATCCCTGATATCTGCAAGCTTAAAGTTGGATTTCCTATTTCCCTATCTATCGATTGTAACAAGTAAGAAACTCCTTGTTTACAAGTAGTTGGTATAAACACTATAAATGGATTTTTCTGGATGACATTGTTAAATTTAATACGTGTCTTTTCTGTGCAGGATCCACTGATATGGTATTATGGAAGGAGATGCTCTATATATGTAGAGATATACAAATAAGATTTTGAAGTCTTTTCTTTTGTTGGCAGTGGTTGTGTCTATGCAAGTGCCTAGCTTAAGCTTTCGTAATGTACTTATGATGACTATAATGAATACAATGCAGTTATAACAGCATCGCAAACTACTACTCATATTTGAACGTAGCAATTGAGAATATATAGATAAAATCAGGAACTGAACGACTTTCTGCCAATGTTAAGGAAAGGTTAAGAAAATTCTTTTTGTTTGTTGCGAAAGATTATGGCAACAGAACGTATATAGCTATGCCTGTAGTATTGGCATCCACAAGACTCACTATTAGCCTTTCGGGCATCATTGTGGAAATATCACATAAAATGAAATACACTGTTGCTTGCCAGATCTCTACAGTGTTTAAAAGAACAGCTCAACATTTTAAACAGTAGAACCCCCCAAGTATTCCATAATTTTCAAATATTAGTGCATACAGACACAGTCAATAGCCTTCTATATATGATATTACTCGTTTACAACATGTAAAAAGCATTAAAAAAATAGCAACGACTATATATCAACAAAAGCCTAAGAACTAAGCCTGGAAACGAATAGTAGCACAGAAGATGCGGTGACAAAGTAACACTACTTGAGAGGGGTGCTTTTAGGACCTTCTGATGAGCCTTTCTCATCAGAAGGTCCAAGGAGTCTTTTGCACTGCATGTACAAGCAGTAAACCAGAAATCCAATAAGAAAAGTATGACAAAAATGCATATTTTAGTCCTTTCATTACAAAGTAAATAAATGCCCATACTTAATTTAAACACTTGAGTGAACCAATTTTAAGCTAAACACAACTAGTTTCAGAAGCATGGGCAGATGTTAGAATATGTGATCTGTCAAACACATGTAGCTCAGGATGGAGCACATGTATTACATGTATTAGCACATGCACATGAAGAGAGGATAGTGCGATCGATGCACAATCAATCTGCATACTGCACAATGCTATATATATGTGTGTGTGTAATGTTAAGCAATGAATATCCAAGCAGTTATAATGTAGTCCTTTGCTATACTCTTCTCTCTAGTCTCATATACATTGCATTTCTATAAACTTTAATATGGTATCAGAGCTAGGGGAGAGAATCAAGGTTTAACAGCCTTCCTCCGATCATTCTTCATTCCGCAAGTTTTCTTCAGGTTTTTCTGCAGTTTTTTTTTCAGTTTTTCCAGAAATTTTTCAGTTTTCCAGTTTGTTTGTTTTGCATCTTTTAGTCAGTTTTTCTAGGCTAGCATAACCACTTCGTGATGGAGTGCATCACCACCAACATCATAATCATGTTTTAATCCATCGAAGCCGGTCCAAGTCTACACGTCTCCACCTCCATGTCAACCAGTTGACACTCAACTGAAAAATATAACAAACCATCTCTTTACAAGCTTCAATTCAAGTGGATTAATTTGTTTAGCTTAGAAGCCGATGCCGAAAGCCCAGAGCCAGAGCCAAAAGAGCCAGAGCCAAGAGCCAAAGAGCACGAGTCAAAAGCAATCAAATTCAAGTCCGCGAAATTTCAAGCAAGCTAAGAGCTTCACTTCGTTACGCCCATTAGCTTGAGGGAGGATGTTAGAATATGTGATCTTTCAAACACATGTAGCTCATGATGGAGCACATGTATTACATGTATTAGCACATGCACATGAAGAGAGGATAGTGCGATCGATGCACAATCAATCTGCATACTGCACAATGCTATATATATATATATATGTGTGTGTAATGTTAAGCAATGAATATCCAAGCAGTTATAATGTAGTCCTTTGCTATACTCTTCTCTCTAGTCTCATATACATTGCATTTCTATAAACTTTAATAGCAGACGACTAACAATCCTTAAAAGCCACAGATTTATCACTGTTCTCAGTGTTCATAATTTGTAATTTACATCTATGAATCATCAATTTTTTTTTTATTAGAACACACAACCCAAGTTGCCATTGGCAAGGTTTAACTGATAGAATTAAAGAAACAAATTGATACAGAGAAATCGTAAAACTGTCAATCGAATTGAAAATCAAACAAAATCTGTATCAAATTCAAGCAAATTAAAGATTAAAAAGTAATTCAATTGACAAATTTTCTATTTCAAAGAAACTAGTAACAAAAATCTATACTAGTGTTGCTCTTCCCAATAGAGTTTGAAGCCAAGAATTTTATTCCAAAAGATAGATCAGTCAATTTACCATGCATCTGAACCAACTGAGGCAAAAAATTTGCCATTGTCATGGATCTTGGCATTTTTCATGATGGATAAGAGCTTCTGAACTGGGAACTCTTTGGTGATAAATTTGTCTTTCGCAACATATTTAAGAAATGGCCTAGAGAGATCTGTGTCGACTGTGCCTCGGTGCAATAAAAGACATGTCACTGTATCCTTCTTTCAAGCATTTTTGGTTGCTGCATGCATCAACGATCAGGATTATCATGAACAAGAATATAAAATTTTCAATCCATTAGCATCAGAAAAGAAGAATATATTAACGACCACACAAGCCTACAGCCTACCAAAGTGTTCTATGCTGCAAAGTAAGTCTTTCAGAGTCCAAAAGGTTACGGCATCATGGTCTGGGGAAGGTGTATATGCAGCCCTACCCTTGATTATCATAAAGAGGTTGTTTCCACAGTTGGAACCCGTGAAAATGTTTTTCTTAATTTGATAGATATTTGTAGTAGCAGCGCACTACAATCATTTATGTTGAGAATGTTTATATCTTTCTATAGATGCATTTTAATTCACAAGACTGAACTCTGTCCACTTTGACCTGGTTAGTAGTATTCATTAGCTATCTAAGTCTCTGTTGAAAATAATTGACTGAAAATGCTGCCTATTTTAATGAGACTCAATTAGACGAGATGAAAGCTACTTCCTTTGCTGATAAAAGTCTTGCATGATTAGCCATGTATGATGCCTGTACATTGAAAAAAGGGAAGTTCTTTTGGACATAAGGAATTTTTTTAAAAGTTAACTAGCAAAATTCTGAACTTGTATTCTTTGGGATAAACATAAATTACTCAGATTGGCATAAATAGCACATACAGATACACTCATACAAGACATAGACACTGCCTGCAAATTTGTAAACATGGCAATTGATACCCAAAATTTATCTCAAATATATGGAAATTAATACCTAAATTGTAGAAGCATGCATTGATTTCGAACAATCTTATAAGCACGATATGAGTGCCAACCACCCAAAGATTGTCCCCAATTGATTTAACCCTGGCACTTGAACTGGCCACAACAGCTACGTCTCCTTTAGAACATATCTTTAGCATGAACCCCATTCTTTAGCAATCACCTCCCAGTTAGTTTTATTCCAAAGGCTGAGTGGTAATCCATCACATTTAATCCATGTTTTTCTTGGCAACAATAGATCTTTATGAGACACATCATGAAATGAAGAAAACCAAGGATCCAGCCATCCTAAATCCTTCTCATTTTGGCTTTTTGAGAGATAAAAGTTAACAAGTACTTTGATTTAGAAAGCCCTTGAACTCTAATATCATTTATTCATTCCTCTTCCTTCCTTTTTTCTTTTTCAACAAGGAACCACTAAAAAAATCCTGGGTCCGCCACTGATGATGATGATGATGATACAATGGTTTAAATGAAAAAGAGCTATAAGAGATAATCTAAAAGCGATAACCTAAACCAACTTATACATCACAATTAATAATATAGAAATAGATATTATCAGTTTTACATACAAAACATACCTATCCTCAAACTCCACGAACCCACATCCTTTGTCTGGTCATGAAAATTTTTCTGGGCAACATGAGGTTCAAAAATGGATGAAAAAGAGTACCAAGCTTCTAGAAAAAAAGTAGAGAAAGAACTAGAATAGGAGAAGTACAACAAGTGGTACCAAGAAAATCAACACTATCAGCATTTGTTCGAACAACAATAGCAACAGTACCTAGAAAAAGTACAGAACAATCAACTCTATCAACAAGGAAATTTGCAGCCAACAGTGACATACTCATTACAGCCATCTCAACCCACTACTCAAGAAGAAGTCCGTACTCTTTGGATTGGTGGTTTGCATCACGACATTGATGAAAATTATCTCTACGTTTTGTTGTCTAATGTAGCTCAGGTACATTTTCTTTTCTTTATCCTTTTTGAAAATGTATGTATAAGTTTTTCTTATTCAGTTTCAAAAATATCCGTAACAAAGCATATCGTAATAAATGATGGATAAAGATCTTAACTTTTATGTTGATACAACGTATTAGAAACCAACTGTGCACAATATTACATAAAAGTAATTAGGAGTAGAATTTATTATTGTACATTTACAGTGTGCTAGCTGTTACAATTATTATTGTACATCTACAGGGTGCTACAATTATTATTGTACATTTACAGGGTGCTATCTGTTACAATAGTGTATGCATATAAATATAGTAGCTCAGAAATGTACATGCTTTGACTGAACATCTAATTACTTTATGTTGCTACCACAGTTTTCAAAGTCTTTTACTATCTGCATAGAGTACCATTGATTTGATACTATGTTTAGGCAATGTTTCACCTGCTTCCAGACAAGGATCAATTTTCTAGAATAAATATATATTACTATTTCATATATTTATCATTTTTTTTACAAGATAACTTTTATTTTTATCTAGTTATAATAAACATAGTTTATACCTTGTACTAGGAGCATAATAGAAAAATTATATATAAATTGTTTTTTTTGAATAAAAGATATCTCATTAAAATCATGCATCCGACACAAGTGTCTCCAACACAGAAAGCGGAGGAGATGAGTAACCAACGAAGCTATTAAGCGTACAAGGGAGCCTAGCCATCAAATGCGCTACCCTATTTGCTTACTTCTTAACAAAACACAATGACACATTTACTCTACTTCTAAACATAGACCTACAATGATCAATCAGCACTCCCACTTCAAGATGATTTTAGCGACTTCCTTTTATAGCTTGAACACTCAAGAGAGAATCACTCTCAATACAGAAGCTCTGGCCATTATATTCAATTGCCCATTTAAGAGCTTCCAGGATGCCAACCATCTCAGCTTCAAGAACTCCTATCCTTCCTGCAAATCTCAGCGTACGACCATGAAGAAAACTACCTCGATGGTCTCCAATCACCATACCAATCGAGAAAGAATCTGCACCTTCAAAAACTGAGGCGTCAACGTTCAACTTCCATAAACCTTCATCACGAGCAACCCATCAGATAACATGATGCACTTTTTCCTCTTGCAGATGAAATGAACTCTGCACTTTCTTCCTACGAGCCTTCCTCCAATCTGAGACCTGTTTACAGCTCCATTCCATGGCTATTTTCGGAGTCATCATCTTTCCTTCCCACACTCTTTTATTCCTAGCCCACCAAATTCCCCATGCTACAGTGGCAACTTTAATCAAATTCTCATTCGATTCTGTACTAAGTTTTTCCAAGAACCATTCCGGAGCACTTTCCACTTCTCTCGTATCATATACTAGACCGATATGTTGCCAACAGGACCTAGCAAACTCACAGTCACAAAACAAGTGAAGCAAATGCTCTATATCGCCAGTACACATCATGCAAGTAATAGGCACATTCACTCCTTTTCCCCTGAGTCGATTTCGAACCGGCACAGTATTACAACAAATCCTCCAAAGAAGCACCTTGATTTTTTGAGGGATGCACATTCTCCATAATTTACCCCAACCACTAGCTGTCTGAACATTCTCATTAACCGAGTGTATCGAGTGCCAATAATGATAGCCCGACCTCACTGAGTACTGTCCATCATTTGAATGGACCCAGGCTAACCTGTCTCTTGTACCATTTTGAGGAATCCGGGTTGCCAGAATGGCCTCAGCATCACAGTTATTGAACGTATTTCTGATCTTGACTTCATCCCAAGCTCTACTGTCTCCCAGAAAATATTCACTGACTTTATCAGTTCTCAAATCAAAGCTGTCAACATCACGATTCACACAGTAATTTAATTTCCCTCTCAACCATCTATCAGTGAAAATATTTATAGAATTGCCATCACCTAAAACCCATCTTAGCCCCTCCTTCATACTTTCTTTCGCTTCCCAAATGCCTGACCATGTAAAGCTTAATCCTCCCGTTCTACTAGCTTGGATCAGACTGCAGTTTGGATAATATCTTGCTTTCAATAATCTCGAAACAAGGGCATTAGGATTTTTGAGAAGATTCCAGCATTGCTTTCCCAGAAGAGCTAGGTTGAAACCATACAAATCACGAAACCCTGAACCCCCTTGCTTCTTTGCCATGCTCATACGCGACCAAGACAGCCACTTTATACCCTTGCTGTTAGAAGAGCTAGATCCCCACCAGAAAGCATTCATCATTCTTTCAAGTTCTTGGCAAAGTGTCTTTGGTAGTAAGAAACACGACATCGTATAGGCTGGAATGGTTTGAGCCACATTACGCAATAGCACAGCTTTCCCTACTCTCGACAACAGCTTTGGGTTCCAGTTGTTTATTTTCGCCCCGACGTTTTTCTTCAGATAGCTAAAAACTGTCTTCTTTGATTTTACAATAAGAGACGGTAAACCAAGGTATTTGCTGCTACCAATATCAGTCTGCACGTGAAGTATACCTTTTATTTCATACTGCTTGTCACGTCGAACATTCGAGCTAAAAAAGATTGCAGATTTTTTATAATTCACCGCTTGCCCAGAAAGAGACTCATATCGACTAAGAACCTCCTTTACTGCATTAGCCTCATCCTTATTCGCTTTGAAAAACAGAAAACTAGAGTGATAGATGGAGCCTGCGGACAGATACGACACCCAGAAATAGAAGACCTATTAGCTGCATCTTTGAGAGACAATGATAACCCTTCAACGCACAGAAGAAACAAATAAGGGGACAATGGGTCACCCTGTCGAAGCCCACGTTTTGGAATGATTGGCCCAATATTAGAACCCTGAAAACAGATCGAATATGAAATAGAAGTCACACATAACATCATCCATTGAATCCATTTAGACGAAAATCCCATGGCAATCATACGATTTTTTAAGTAATCCCAACTGACTCGATCGTATGCTTTACTTATGTCCAGCTTAAGGGCTACATTTCCACTTTCTTCACTAGTCTTCCTTTTCATGCAGTGGATCAATTCAAAAGCAACCAAAACATTGTCTGTAATATTACGTCCCGGGACAAATGCACTTTGTTCCTCAGAGATTAGAACTGGAATGATTTTTTGCAATCGGTTAGCAAGAACTTTTGCAACAATTTTATATAAGACATTGCACAATGCAATGGGTCTCAAATGTTTAGCTTCCTCCACTTTCTCCTTCTTTGGGATAAGCACAAGATTTGTGTCGTTCACATTGGCTGAGAACTTACCAACATCGAGCCAACTTTTGCAGCAATTAAACACTTCTTTGCCTAACAATTTCCAGAAATGCTGGAAAAAGGCGGGATTTAATCCATCCGTGCCACTAGCCTTATCATGATGCATACTTTTGATAGCATCTGTGAACTCCTCAAAAGAGATCTCCTCCGTAAGATTTCTGTTTTGCTCTTCTGTCACTTGAACTTCATTTAACGCCACAGGGTAGTTTGACACCTGTTTTGAAGCAACAAAAACATTAGTATAGTATTCTTTAAGGATGGCACACAGATCCTCATGTTTTGTTAGCACACGCCCATCATCTGACTTTAACGAGGTTAAATGGTTCTTCTTTCGACTAGAAGCTGCTGCATGAAAAAACCGTGAATTTGAATCACCTTCCTCCAACCACAGTGTCTTTGCTCTTTGCTTCCAGTAGGCCTCTTCCTGGAACAACAGCTCCTCTAATTTCATCTTCTCAGCAAAATATAATCGAATTCCGTCTGCATCTTCTCTATCTTTCAAAGCATCAATAAAACTTTTTTGTTTCAAGACTTTCTCCCTAAACTTATGAAAGAAAACTTTCCCCCACTTGGCCATGAACGAAGAGACCGAAATAATCTTGGGAAGCAAATGAGTTGGAGGGAGATTTTGCCAATAACTCGACACATCAGAACTAAAGTGCTCCTCTTTCAGCAAAATGTTTTCAAATTTAAACCTGAACTGCTTTTTGGTGATCATGGTGTTAAATAAATTCAACTTAATAGGTTCATGATCAGAGACAACTGCATGAAAGACCGCTAGAGTACATAGCGAAAACAAATTCCACCAAGAATTAGAAGCAAAGGCTCGATCAAGCCTCTCTCGAACCCAATCCTCAGTCCCCTTACTTTTCTCCCATGTATACAAGCCTCCAGTTAAATCAATCTCATTCAGATCACAGTCATCAACTGCTGCCTTGAAGCCATCAAGAAGATGTTGAGGGTGCAAGTGCTTACCTTTCTTGTCCTTTCCACACAAGAGATCGTTGAAATCTCCCAATACACACCACGGGAGTTGAGATTTAGAAGCTGGATGACGAAGAAAATCCCATGTTTGCCTGCGTCTCTCTCTCTCCGGGAAACCATAATAACAAGTAAGCCTCCACTTCATTTATATAAATTGTTGGATGTGAGTTTTAATTTTATGATTGAGAAAAAAATTAGTTATTGTTTAATAATTTATTTAATTATGATTTGTTCTTTCACTTTAAATAAATAAACAAGATAAGCAATTTTAACTTTCACCATGTATTTTGCTAATATTTATTCCCTTTAATTTTTTAAACTTTCTTAAAATGTTCAAGCAATACCAGTCAATATAGTATCTAGCCAAAGGGATACTCCTTTTGGCTAGAGTAATGATGTTCTTGTTGATTTTAATTGTGCAGGAATTCCCGACATGTTTATCGACCTTCAACATTTGGCATAGACGAGTTATATTGGCAGGGTACATGTGAAGAGATGATGGATGGAGGAAGGAGCGAAAGCTTAGAAATTGTTTTTGGAG
This sequence comes from Saposhnikovia divaricata, assembly GCA_036435485.1. NCBI lineage: Eukaryota > Viridiplantae > Streptophyta > Magnoliopsida > Apiales > Apiaceae > Saposhnikovia > Saposhnikovia divaricata. Next base: position 212,431,841 of record CM071597.1, on the reverse strand, counting down.
CATATCATGGAGGGCACTCTTTTCCCACTTGAATTTTTTACCCAAAGGGTTTTGCTCTTGTGGGTTTTTAACGAGGCCCTTTTGTGTTCCCTTTTTGTCCCTACTGTTTGGGTTGATGAGCAGAAAGGCAGGTTTATAGTTGGCTGGTGACAAATTATGGAAAGTCTGAGTATTTGTGCCTTTGGGTTCTGAGACTTTTGAAGATCGGCCATGATACATTTTTGGAGTTTGGTCTTGTAGTTTTGATTCTTTTTTCTTTCTAATTTTCGTTTTTTTGTATTGTACTTATCATTCGGGCGGCATCTTTTCATACATTAAAATTCTATTGTCTAAGCGTCCAGAGGTAACATGCGTACCTTTCGGTTAGATGATAAACTTTCTTTAATGAAAGAAACACCTTCTTACGAATATTGTTCTCGTTGCAATTCATCTATGAAATAGATATCCCTGACAAAAAACACTATAAAAAGTACACATAAGAAATTATAGACAAATTGGTTAGCAAAAAAAAAATAGAGACAAATTTATAACAAAATTTTTTAATAATTAAAAACTTTGACTACTCTCCTCGATACATAACTCCATGTTACTTACAGTGTTCCATTCCAAGTCATAACCGAGTTGACAGGGGTGGCCAAGGTCTGTATAAAATGTCCTCCTAGCTTGTTTCATCCCTTTAACAACTTTTCTTCCTTACTTAAGCAACATCTTCGTTTTCTGATCATTCATGAAAATTTTTATTGGCAATAGGAGGTTCAAAAATGGATGAAGAAGAGTACCAAGCTGCTAGAAAAAAAGTAAAGGAAGAACTAGAATGGAAGAAGTACAACAAGTTGTACCAAGAAAATCAACACTATCAGCATTTGTTCGAACAACAGCACCAACAGTACCTAGAAAAAGGACAGAACAATCAACTCTATCAACAAGGAAATTTGCAGCCAACAGTGACATACTCATTACAGCCTTCTCAACCTACTACTCGGGAAGAAGTCCGTATTCTTTGGATTGGTGGTTTGCATCACGACATTGATGAAAATTTGGATTGATGAAGAAGTCCGTATTCTTTGGATTGGTGGTTTGCATCACGACGATAATGAAAATTATCGGGAAGAAGTCCGTATTCTTTGGATTAATGGAATCGCCATTGTTGTCGCCGGTTGAGAGCTCCAGGATGACGTGTGATACGCATCTTCAAGATGCGTATCCACAGTTGCGTGTCTGCTAAAGGTGCATCCATGGTCGGTTACTCCTTCAGTATAGGCGTATCCAAAATCTTACTCATTCACTGTAGGTGTATCCAACAATATACTCTTATCCCAGTGGCATAACTCCTCTGTCATGGGCGTATCCCGTGGGCATTTTGGGCGGTTGTTCACGAATCTGGGTATTTTGGACGGGAGATAATAAAAAGTGGGTAGAAAGGGCAATCACCCTCTCTAATTTCTTATGTGTACTTTTTATATTTTGAATATTATATTGACAGGTATTGCTTGAACATTTTAAGAAAGTCTAAACAATTAAAGGGAATAAATATTAGAAAAATACATGGTAAAAGTTAAAATTGCTTATTTTGTTTACTAGATGATAACCTGTGCGAAGCACGGGCTAGGGGGTTTATGTTAATTAATTACTAATTTTTTATTTAATTAAATATTTATAAAATTATATTATAAAATTATAAAAAGAATTATGTTATTTGCATAAAAAATTTATACGATTAACAAACTATAAACTTATATTGTTTAATAGAAATGCATGAAAACACGTTTCAGTTGTTTTCATTGAAAAATATTTAAGATAATTGATCGTAATCTTTTTTTATTCTAAGTTATATTAAAAAAAATTATAATATAATATAAGACTTATAATAATAATTAGATTTCAATTTTATTATGTTTTTAAAAAAATAACATATAATCGCAGGGAATATTGTTTTAGAGTAGTGTTTTGAAACATGTTCTAGTTGTTCTCCTTGAAAAATCTTTTGAAGAATGGATCGTATTATTTTTTTATTCCAAATTATGATTAAAAAAATTGTATTATAATTATAATAGGATTTCAATTTTATTATTTTCTTTAAAAAATAACATAGAATTATAAGGGAAATATGATTCTATGGGTGAAACTATTTTTTTTATTTAAAGTTGTAATAAAAGAATTTTAATAGAATTTCTATTTTATTAAAAAAACAACACAGAATTATAGTAGAAATAGGATTGTAGGGTGAAACCAAAATACAATGCGAACCAAAAAGTGATAACGTTAAAAGAGTGTTTCGCTTATTAATAAAGGTTATTATTATAGATTATAGATATGGTGCGAACTAAATTTTGTACATAGTGGTACCGTTTAAAAAAATTATACGATCTGGAAACTTAGATTGTTCTAGAGTAGTGTATAGAAACATGTTCTAGTTGTTCTCCTTGAAAAATCTTTTGGAGAATTGATCGTATTATTTTTTTTATTCTAAATTATGATAAAAAAATTGTATTATAATTATAATAGGATTTCAATTTTATTATTTTCCTTAAAAATAACATAGAATTGTAAGGGAAATATGATTCTAGGGGTGAAATTATTATTTTTATTTAAATTTGTAATAAAAGAATTATAATTATAATAGAATTTCTATTTTATTAAAAAAACAATATAGAATTATAGTAGAAATAGAATTGTAGCGGGGAAACCAAAATACAGTACGAACCTAAAGTGGTACCGTTAAAATGGTGTTTCGCTTATTAATAAAGGTTATAGATTTATTTGAAGTAAAAGAACAAATCATAATTACAGTAAATAATTATTAAACAATAACTAATTTTTTTCTCAATCACAAAATTAAAAATCACATCCAACAATTTGTATATAATTTTTCTATTATACTTCTAGTACAAGGTATAAACTAAGTTTATTATAATTAGATAAAAATAAAAGTTATCTTGTAAAAAAAAGAGTAAATTGCACCATGGTGGCCGGTAAGATTAAGTTTTTGCACTTTGATGGCCAATGTTACAAATCTTGCACTATGATGGCTCGAAATTGTTTTTTTGAACATTTAAATGACTTCCGTCTATTTACCTAAACGGAGTTAGTTTTGACAGGGTATTTTGGTCTCACCGTGTAAGGTTTATGGTTCTTGAGCCTACATTTAGCAAGCTTACACACTTTTAAATTTAAAAACTTGTCTTAATTCGCATTTAAAAACTTGTCTTAATTCGCTCGATGCTTCTCAAAAACAGACCTAATATAATATTAAAGAGAAAATGAATAGTGATATATTTGTGTGTGGTTGGTTTGTTAACGAGTAGGTGTTAAGAAAACCACTACATGTACATACACAAAAACCAATACATCAAAATATACACTTGCGACCATGTTCGAGTATTCAAAAACAAAGATAAATCTACACGCTTTTTGCCAGAACGCACATGTATTGGAGTTTAAGATTTTAAAAAAGCAAGAGAAGATAGGAGAGTACCTTGAGTTTTAAAGAAAAACGAGCTAAAAGTCAGTTCCAATATTAACCCCAAATTCTACAAGAACGAGCCTGCAAATATTGCACTGTATTTGTTAGTATATGTACTAACAAACAAAAAAAAACAAAAACAAAAACAAAACTAGTGCACTCACAGCGTTTCATTACTCTCAACTATGGTAAACAAAGCTGCTACACAGTTAAAAACAACTGGTTTAAGATTCTAGATCCTCATCCATAAAGAAGAGAGAGAGCTACTGGATTAAGTGCGAACTATGGCTTTCCCAAGTGAAGTTAATGATACTTGAAGGTGCAGAAAGAAATTAACGGAGCTACATGTGGTCATCTATCTGTGTATATTGCAACTGCACCTCCCACAAAAAGGAATGGAGTTTGAAACTTGAAGAAGCTAATATTAACACCATCTGAAAGTTCTGGTCCTGTTCAAGTAGGGGAACATAAAGTTGGGAAATAAAAACTAAAAATTTGAAGATTAAGATCTAAAACTCAACCTTGCAGATTTTAAATTCTTAACTATTTAGTAGCCGTATGTGTATGTATATTTTTACATATACATCTGTTTGGAAATGAGGAACAGTTTGTGAAAAGGAGACGAGAGGATAAGATTGAGACAAGAGGATAAGATTTTATGTTTACAAAATAATCTACTGTACAAAGTTTAGAACAACTGGTCAGTGGTCACGTATGGTCAACTAAAAAGAATACAAACGAAAGCGACATTATGGAGTCCCGTGAATGGAATAAAGCAAACGATGTCAGATTGGTTTGGGGGATGAATATCGGAAATAATTTTATCTACAGTTAAATTTTGATAAATGAATCCGTTCAAGATCTGAAAATTTAATTCATTAATTAAGATTAGTTATTTATGAAGGTCAAAAATATATTGTTTCTATGTTAGAATAGGAAAAAATTATTCATTTATTAAGATTATTCGTTTATCACCATATGCATACATATACTGATATACAGATATATATATTTAACACCCCTAACATCCTCTCCAAACACTGAAACCCGTAAATTGGTTTGGAAATACAGGTATATATATTTAACACCACTAACATCCTCTCTAAACACTGAATCCCCTAAATTGGTTTCTTTGTGGTGGCCAAACATATCCTGAATTTATGTTAGTGGGACTCTACTACTGGTTTCAGATGCATGTGTGCATTTGTAGATATGATGTATATTTCTTACATTACACTTCTCCCCAGCCCAACAATTTTATATGGACCCAAATACGATGTACATTTCTTACATTACACTTCTTCCAAGCCAACAATTTTGAGATAACAATAAGGTACTACGTAGGTTAAGGAATCATTGCAGACAACATTCTAAATATAATATTTATATAAATATATTTTATATACAATAAAATAAGAACTATACTAAAAGAGTATTTAGAGACCTGACTCCTACTCCACTAGCCAACAACATGTTGGTGCAGTGGTTGAGCCACTGGTCTCCTTTGAAGGAGGTCAGGGTTCGACTCCTGCGTGTGCGTGAGTTTCTTAGTTTGTATTAGGTTTCCTTTCTGTATTTGTAATGGCCGGGGTCTTTCGGAAACAGCCTCCCTATTGTATAGGGGCATGGTCTGCGTACAGCTACCCTCCTCAGACACCACTTTGAGTGGTATTATAACTGAGTAAGCTAAGTTTTTACTCCTACTCCACTAGTAACATGTAACATTCACTTAATTACCAGAAAATTATTAACATTAAAGTATTTATTATCTCCAGCTTTAATTTATGCGTTCCATATTCGTTAATGTGACCTTTGGGAGTCTATGTAATGTGTCAGTGTGTTGAGAAGCTTTTACCATGGCATAATTACTATTTTTTACAAAATTTTAATTTATCAAATTAATCCTAATTTTATATGTATTTTTCTTAAAATAATTTTATAAGTACTTTAATTATTCTAAATTATCCCAAAATATATATGATTTTCAAAATTTTACTTAAAAAACGATCTTCATTATATCCTTATATATAATAAGCATATAAGATTGTTTTGTCGTCGCCAAAATAATCTCAAACGTTGGATGTAATATTTTTTTAAAATAGACGATCAAGATTATAGTATATAAAAATGAATTATTATCTGAAAACAATATAAGTTAAAAGAGGTTATATTAGACCTGGATTTTAAAATTTGTAAAATAAAAAAGTTATAACTTAATAAGGAGACTAATTTATTTAATATGTAAATTACATTAAATTTCTATTATATACCAAAATTAAAAGGATCGTTAGATCTTAAAATCAAAAGATGAAAACCATTAATTTTTTAATATTAAAAACTGTATTTGGTTGTTAGTAGAAGTATATTAAATACTAAAAATGATATTTTGATAAATTAAACCAGATATAAATAGATTTTCTAAATCGAATATAGTTTTCAATGTAAAAAAATTATTCAGTTTCTTTTTTTCTTTAGTTCGGGGTAGTTGTAATTATAAAGGAATTGTTAAAACATTACTAAATTAAAGATACTTTGGTTAGTTTCACGTGAACTATAAAATCGTTCAAATCTAATTTTTTGAATTCAAGATAGAACACAAATAATAAACTGACTGTTTAAACCATAAAAAATATCAATTTTTAACTACAACTTGATCATGTTTTTTTTGTTTATTTCCAAATATAGGAATTTGTATTTCCTCCAATAAATGTTAAAAATTGTTTATTAAAAATCTACTATAACACAAAATATGATTAATATGATAATAAACTCATATAATATTCATATATAGATGTTGTGGAATAAAAATCGAGTTATCGATTTGCGACTAGGGTTTGTGTGTATTTAATGCTAAGGGATGACGAGCTTCAAGCTTTAATGGCTGTTTTCGTGTTCGAGACTAATCGGTCCTCACAGAATGCCTACGTATCTCGTTATTGAGAATCAAGCCAAAAACGTAGTTCTGAGATGAGGGGTCTGACCCTTTAAATAGGCTGCAGGAGCCTTAGAATCGTAGTAGGATTCGGACACTTGGTGGGCAAGCCACCGCCTTGAGGAAGGTTCTAGACTCCTTCCTTGTAGGAGTCTGTTTCCATATTGAATTAGGTACCTTGGAGGCTAAGTCTGGTAGGAATAGCATCCTTATCTGATTACTATTGCTGAGCTGTTTATTACCCTTAATATTAATTACGAAATTAATATTAAAATAGGGATTCTGACCTCATTAATGGGCCCCACGTCTGGACCATGCTGGGTCTAATTAATGCCATATTAAATGTGTTAGGGCTTATTTTTAGCCCATATCATTTGCCCCCCAACTTCTAGGAAAACTGATCAGGTTTTCCTCGAAGTTTTAACGGCCTTTTCGAGACTTGGGTCAGGGTTTATTGCTTTTACGCGAGTATTCAACAATATCATCTTAATGTAAGGCGTGGAGCGACCGACGCATTTACAATGATATTGAACGACACTAACAGTGTTAAACGGCATTAAACAGCGCTAATCAGCCTCAAACAACGTTTAAACAGTGTTAAACGATGTTAGACGGCATAAAACGGCACTAACGGCGCTAATCGGCACTGAACGGTGCCTAATCGGCACTAAACAGCGCTAATCAGCCTCAAATAACGTTTAAACAGTGTTAAACGATGTTAGACGTCATAAAACGGCACTAACGGCGCTAATCGGCACTAAACGGTGCTTAATCGGCACTAAACGGTGCTTAATCGGCACTAAACAGCGCTAATCAGCCTCAAACAACGTTTAAACAGTGTTAAATGATGTTAGACGGCATAAAACGGCACTAACGGCGCTAATCGGTACTAAACGGTGCTTAATCGGCACTAAACGGTGCTTAATCGGCACTAAACAGCGCTAATCAGCCTCAAACAACGTTTAAACAGTGTTAAACGATGTTAGACGGCATAAAATGGTACTAACGGTGCTAATCGGCACTAAACGGTGCTTAATCGGCACTAAACGGTCACCACTATCAAGACGGAAAAACAAAAAATGTGAAATCCCGACTCGATCACCACTATCAGTTGGCCGGGTCGAAAAATGCATACCGACAAAACTGCACACCGAAGGTCGACTTCGATCGGCCGATTTTTTTTTTTGTTGAAGTAGAATATTGACATCGATGATCAACGTCGGTCGGCCGGGAAGTCCCCGGGAGGCCGGTCGGGACAAAACACTCGACTCATAGGTCGATGTCGGTCGGCCGAAGGGTTCAATTTTTCTTCAGTCGGCCCTGCTTCAATCGGCTGACAAAAACACTCGACTCGAAGGTCGATGTCGGTCGGCCGAAGGGTTCAATTTTTCTTCAGTCGGCCGTACTTCAATCGGCTGACAAAAACACTCGACTCGAAGGTCGATGTCGGTCGGCCGAAGGGTTCAATTTTTCCTCAGTCGGCCGTGCTTCAATCGGCTGACAAAAATACTCGACTCGAAGGTCGATGTCGGTCGGCCGAAGGGTTCAATTTTTCCTCAGTCGGCCGTGCTTCAATCGGCTGGTGCCCTCGTAGGTGCTTTGTCCGGCCGGTTCATGGTCTGCGAGTTTTGATTTCCAATATTGACCTCGATCATCAATATTAACATTCAAACTTCGGCTTTCAAAAGCTAATCAACTAGGCCACACATTGCTTTTATTTAAGGTTTTACTTAAAACCTTGATCAGCATTATTAATCCCGTACTTAGGACTAATTTCTTGATTATCCTCTCTTAAGAACGCTTAGCTTCCAAAGCTTAACTGACTGCTCTGGTGAAACGTCTTCCCGGATATTTATTTAAATTCCGGAATTTCATGAGTTGTAACGACTGTTTCCATCTATAACAGATAGTTTTTGCTCGTTTTTCACATTTTATCGATACTTGACCTGTAAACGCGAACCAGGCTGCATTTCAACCTGAGGTAGCAGGTCATCCTTTTCTTATAAAAGGAGGGGAGTATCCTTCATTTTTACTCACTTCTTCACTTCTCAAATTTTTCTCAAGTCTTCAAATTCTCTAATTTACAAGCTTCCAAGTTCAAGCTTCCAAGTTCAAGCTTCAAGTTCAAGCTTCAAGTTCAAGCTTCAAGTTCAGTATGGCCAACAAGCATGCATCTGCCCCCCAAATCTCCATGGAGGAAGCCTTCAGGAAGAGGAGCATGGCGAGAACCATGAAAGGTAAACTAAAACTCATGCCTCCTAAATATATTGAGCGTCGATTCGAGTCTACATTAGATTTGTTAAATACTATGGGAGAGTCATTCCCCAATAGTTCAAATTTAGATGCCTTCCATAGTCCTTGCAAGTTAAAGAGAAAAGACATAGAGAAGATTGAAAGCACGTATGGTTTTCCAAGTGTGATCAAAGTTTGCCTTCCCAGCCCTGGGGATAGAGCTTGCAATTGGCATCCTGAGAGGATCTGCGTTTATAAAGGCGCTTTAGAAGCGGGGTTGAGGTTCCCCGTCCATCCATTCATCATCAGGTTCTTAGCGGAGCTCCAAGTTCATCCTTGCCAGCTATACCCGAATTCATGGAGGTTTCTCATTATTTTCATGTTGAAGTGTCGGGAATTGGAGATCCCTCTCAGCACAACAATGTTTAGGAGCATCTTCTAAGTGAAAAACTCTTCTGATTCTAAGGCAGGGCGGATTAACTTCCAACTTCGAAGTCATCTTCCTCATATAGTAAACTCTTCTTCCTTTCCTGGCTCCCATCACTTCTGGGAAAGAGAGTTTGTTGTTTTGGAATGGCAAGGCGGTGACTGAGGCCAGTTTTTCGTTAAGAGGTTTGGATATGTGGAGGATAGTTCGCACTTCGTGTGTGATCTTAGCCATGAAGAATTGCTAAACAGAGACAGATTGCTTGCTGATGATGGTCGTACCCATTACAAAACTATTCTGACAGAGAAGAAGCTTATCGAAGCCGGCTTAAGCATTCTTTCTTTTGAGGGTAATTTTCCTTTGTTACTTTATCACGAACTATGTTTGTTCTTATTTCGATATCTCTTTCTTTTTCGTTTCAGCTGCTGAGGAGTTAGATAGTCGTCCCGAGAATCAGCCACATGTTACCAAACGAATGGTAAAGAAAGCGGAAGAGCAACTGAATCCTACTGGTCGAAAAGTTCCTGCGTTCTTGGAGGGATGTTCCCAATGGGGGAATAGGTCCCGGAATGTCGCTGAAGGTACCCGAGTCCCATTCACTCCGGATTGGGGTATTTGTGAGCAGGATTCTATCTTGGGAAGTTCTTCCTTGGCCTGGTCCAGGCTCTCTATCACTACTCCTGATCTCTTGACAGTTACTGCGGGAGATAAGATCGACGAATCTGAGCGCCTTGGAGCTCAGGCTCTTTATCAGGTATCAAATTATGCACTTGAAGTTCTTGTTTGCCCAACTTTTTGTTAAGTGCCTTACCTATCTCCTTATTGCAGGCAAATGCTTATCTTCAATCCGCCACCCGTCAAGGCCGAGCCCATAGGGATAGCAACGTGGAGCTGCTGAATGAGCAAGCACGGTTCAAAGAACAAGTTCAAGACCTAAACTCCAAGGTTGCTCGAGCTGAGGCAAGTAGCCTGTCTTACCGAAAGAAACTTCGCTCTCTTGCCAAGAAGAAATCCTCCGATGCTGACAAGGTGATTGATGCCTACCATAGGTCGGAAGCTTTTACAAAGTTTATAGATGATCATGATGATGAGATGCGGCCCTTTAACATGTCAGTTGGGTGGAACAAAGCTGTTGGCGCTGTTAGCCACAAGTATCCTTCGATGGTGAATCCAGCAGACTTCCCTTGCCCTAACTGGACTGCTGCTGTCGGAAGTCACGGAGATCATGCCTTGGGCTCCGGGGATAGTCGCCGCCCTTCTGGTTCTGGTTTGAGGAAGGCAGCCAATGTTGTTAGTTCCAGTTCGACCTCTTCCCGTTCAGCTGGGAAAAAGGCCATGTCGGAGAGGGAGGCGACCGTGAGACGATCTTTTCCTGGAAAAAAACTTTGAATTAGACCCAACTCCTCGACTGAGACTTCAGACGAAGAAGGGGACGTGGTGAAGAGGTAGTGGCGCAACCTATTGAAACAGAAGCCGAAGATGATGACGATGAGGGCTCCGAAGAAGAGGGAGATGCAGAGGAGGAGGGAGAAGGACAAGAAGCGGTGGAGGAGTCCTCCGAGGAGTAGATGTCTTTGATCAAGGGCCTTGCATGGCCTTCACAGCCATATGTGGCTATGTCTTTTTAGTTTTAAATCAAGGTCCTTCGGGACTTAACTTTTATTCGTGGTTTGTAATTTAAAACTTAGCCCTTCGGGGCACTTTATTTATGCATTTGCTTTCCTCATTCATATGTTCAATTATTTCCGGTACTTGATTTTTCTAAACTCACACTCAACAGGTGCTTGGTACATAATCAAAATCATAGAATGGAAGACAAACTTGCATTAATAAATCGAAGTGGGTTTAACCCTTACATATGTAATACTACTGTCCTACTCGGGGCACTAGGCCCTGGAATGGTTTCATCGAACCTTATTGCTACTTCTACTAGATATATATATGAAACTAAGTCCTACTAGGATAACTCGAGCCCATCAGGGCTTTGCAAGACTATGCCTGCACCACTTGATTTTGTTTTTGATGCTCCATCAAAATAGAGCGCCCACCACTCCTTCTGGCCTCCTCATTCTTATTCTGAAGTTCACTTTCTGCTTGGGGTACTACCTCCTGCCCCCCGACTTCTTGGTTGCCAATGATACATTCAACCACGAAGTCAGTTAACGCCTTAGCCTTAATGGCAGTCCGAGGCTTCTGTGTGATGCCCTCTTCTGGCCTTCCTTGGTGTTCCTTACCTATGAAGACATTCATGTATTCAATCGGAAGGACCTGCCCCCCGACTCCATCAGGCCTTAACGAGGCTACATAACAGCTTCGTGCCATCTTCTGATCACCTTTATGTTCTCCAACACCACTCCTGGTTGGGAACTTGATCTTCATATGATAAGTTGAGGCAACAGCCTTGAATGCATGAAGTCCAGTCCTTCCAAGGATAGCATTGTACGTTGAAACAGCTTTAATTACTAGGAAGTTCAACATCTGAGTGGCCTCCTTAGGCTCCTGTCCAATAGTTACAGGCAACTGAATAGTCCCTTCAACTTTGGATTCTACTCCATTAAATCCATATATAGGCATGTTATTGGGGGTCAACTGAGAGTCAGTGTACCCCATCGTCACAAACGCATCATGAAACAGAATGTCAATGGAAGATCCATTGTCTATCAAGACTCGCTTCACCTCTGAGTTTCCAATCACAAGAGTTATGACCAACGGGTCATCATGGGGAAACTTCACTCCTTCCAAGTCCGAGTCATTAAAACTAACCGCTACCTCAGTTTTTGCACGCTTCGGGACCTCTTCCACGATGTGCATCACTTCTCGGGCATAAGCCTTCCTAGAGTTCCTAGTTGTCCCGGTCGCAGTTGGGCCTCCTGAGATCATGTTGATTACTGGCCCTCGGGGTTGTGGGTTGCGATCTTGATCGTTATCCCTCCTATCATACTCTCTTCTCTGATTACCACGGTCTTCACCCTTAGTGAAGTGGCTCAGTTTCCCTCTACGGATCAAAAACTCGATCTCATCTTTGAGTTGCTTGCAATCATCAGTGTCATGCCCCACATCTCTGTGGAATCTGCAATACTGATTCTGGTTTCTCTTTGCGGGATCACCCCTGAGTGGCTTCGGCCATCGGAAATCTTTATCCTTCTCAACGTCCAACAAGATTCGACTCCTAGGAGTATTCAACCTTGCATACTCAGTGAACCTTGGCCCTTGGTTCTTCTTAGGGGCATGGTCGGAGTCCTCGCTAGTTCGGGGATACTTGTCCCTAGCATCATACTTCTGGTCATCATACTCCTGGTCTTGCTTTCGCTTTCTAGAGTCGTTGTTACCCCCTCCATTACCTACTGTGGCCTCTTTCTTCATGCTATCCTCGGCTTTAATATATTTATCAGCTCTTCGTTGGAGCTCAGCCATGTTCTCAGGGGGATGCTTCGCTAATGACCTTTTAAAGAAGAGGTCGGTGGTTCCGTGTACCAGGGCTACCATGGCCACCTTATTCTCTAAGTCAGTGATATTCAATGTCTCCTTGGTGAATCGCTTGAGATAATCCCTCAAATTCTCATTCTTCCCCTGCACCACATACATGAGGGATGCAGAACTTTTTTCATGAACTCTCCCACTAATGAACTAGCTGACAAAAGCAGTGCTCAACTCCTTAAAAGAGCCAATCGAGTTTGCAGGTAGGCGGCTATACCACCTTTGAGCCATGCCTGACAGGGTTTGCGGTAACGCCCTACACTTTAAGGCATCACTCGCAGGCTGCAACAGCAGTGCGTTTGAGAATGTCCTAACATGGTTTGCGGGGTCGCCCGTTCCATCATAAGCCTTAATTGTCGGCATCGTGAACTTCCTTGAGATGCGGGCATTCATCACCTCCTCGGTAAACGGAGGTGTGGGATCATCAGGTTCCCCAAGTGGCATCAGATCCTTGGGGTTGCTTCTGGGGGTGTCCACCCTTATCGATTTTTTAGTTGGGGCATCGGCCCTTCGCTGTCTCCTTGAAGGCCTCTCCAGATTTATAATGGGAATCCTCCCTGTAACTGGAGGAGGTTGAATCAGACTTTGCCTTGCTTGCTCCCTAGCAATATCATCCTTCAACCTTTGGATCTCAGCCTCATGAGCCTTAATCCTTTCCTCAACCGTTTGTGGAGGTCCATCATGGATTCTTTGGGACCTCCTTCGAGGTTCTCTACTAGCATGTTGCCTCCTTGGGGCTTCTTCGCGATCATCATCGTCATCCTCAGATGTCGAATCATCAGTATAGGGGCCGGAGTAGTCATCGTACTCTCGATCTCGGATCTGTAGGGCGTGACCGCTTGGTCCAGGTTCCCTTTGTCGAGGGGGATAATTAGGCAGCCCATACATCGGGTTGGTATTCAAGGGGAGATCCGTGGTGTGGATCTGTATTCCCGGGGGTAGCGTATGATCAACGTTATCAAGAGGAGAAACCACCATCTGGAGAGGGTTAGCTTCTTGGTTCTGATTGACAACCATGGGTAGAGTTCCCTCAACATGAGGAATCATCCCTGGGGGTTGAGAGGCTAGAGGTTGAATGATCGCCCCTGTTGATGGGGGTAATTGTCCCTCTTCAGTAGTGACAAGCGGATTAGAGGTGGCAGGTGGAGCAGAGCTAAGGGGTGTGGCCTCAGTTGATGTTTTTCTTCGTGTTTGAACCATGGTTGATGTTGTCTTCCCATAGACGGCGCCAAATGTTGTGGAATAAAAATCGAGTTATCGAATTGCGATTAGGGTTTGTGTGTATTTAATGCTAAGGGATGGCGAGCTTCAAGCTTTAATGGCTGTTTCCGTGTTCGAGACTAATCGGTCCTCACAGAATGCCTACGTATCTCGTTATTGAGAATCAAGCCAAAAACGTAGTTCTGAGATGAGGGGTCTGGCCCTTTAAATAGGCTGTAGGAGCCTTAGAATCGTAGTAGGATTCGGATACTTGTTGGGCAAGCCACCGCCTTGAGGAAGGTTCTAGACTCCTTCCTTGTAGGAGTCTGTTTCCATATTGAATTAGGTACCTTGGAGGCTAAGTCTGGTAGGAATAGCATCATTATCTGATTACTATTGTTGAGCTGTTTATTACCCTTAATATTAATTATGAAATTAATATTAAAATAGGGATTCTGACCTTATTAATGGGCCCCACGTCTGGACCATGCTGGGTCTAATTAATGCCATATTAAATGTGTCTTTAGGGCTTATTTTCAGCACATATCAATAGATATATATATATATTATTTATTATTTATGAAAAATATTCAACAAATAATCATTTGTATAAAATGATAAAATTTTTGCTAAATATGAAGAAAACTAATCGATTAAGAAATCTATTACGAAATGGAAACCTTAATTTTTTAAAAATTAAATTTATATAAATTAAATTTGATGAAAATCCAATATAACAAGTATTTTGAACAAATAAGTATAATCAACATGTTAACAAAAAACTAATAAATTGATTTAAATAATACTCAATTAAATAAAGGAAAATAGGCATAAAATTTGGTAATTATTCTTCAAATTTTAACATAAAATCGATTATTTATCAGTGTTTCGCGGCTAGCTAGTATAAAGAATTATAGATATCTATGCTAAACTAAGATAATCGGGCGTATTCTATTCTTATATATAATAACCGTAAGAGAAATATTATTAAAGACGGTTCCAGGGGAGTTGTCCTAGACAGGGCCTCAAAAAATGTTGAGGCCACATTTTTCTTCCATACTATATAAAATATTTAGTATAACTAAAATGTTAGTAAAAAAATTATTGTTAAATTTTATATTTTTCATCTAATATCAATATTTTTCAATGTTTCATATAGAATAAATTGGAGGCCAAGAAAATATTTACTAGATTCATTATTGAAAATATTAATTATTCTTCCTTGTTTCTAAGAGTTAGTATTAAAAGTTTTAATATTTTGGTGTAGTTTGATTGTTATAATTTAAATTTATATAATATTTTAAAAATTAACAAATAAAATATTTTATTAATGAAAATCAACTATATCTACTATATTAAGAACTGATTATTGTTGCATTTGATTCTAGAAATTAATATTCTACACTTTAGTTGATTTGGTTGAGTGCCTTTTTTCCGAATATTTTTCAAAAAATCTAATATTAGAAAGGAAAAAAAATCTTGTTTGTAAAAAAATAAAAAAAATCCAAAGCAAGTTTCTAAAATTTATAATAAAATTTTCTTGTGCGCACCAATGTGAGTCGATGATTGTTTGATGTTCAGGAAAGTTTCTTGAAAGAATCAATCTTAATCCATTTCCCAATCGGAACAATCTACTCTCACCATATAAGCTAAAGACAATAGAAGCTAGGGCCTCCAAAAGATACAGCCCTAAATCTTATCCATAATTTTGATCATTGTACCGCCAAAATAATCTCAATCATCGAATCTAATATTTTTAAAAATAGACGATCAAGATTATATCATATTAAAAAGAAAATTATAATCTAAAAGGGATATAATTAGAAAAGTTTGTATTAGAAGTGAATTTTAAAAAGAAAATTATAATCTAAAAAGAACATAATTAAAAAGGTTGTATTAAATTTTATTTTTTAAAAAGAAAATTATAATCTGAAAAGGAGATAACTAAAAAAGGTTGTATTAGAATTGAATTTTATTTATTTATTTATTATTATTAAAAAAAACTTAAATTTACTATTTGGACTCTATCTTGAGATCTAGAAATCGGATTTGGATAATTTTACAATCCACGTGAAGTTCATAAAATTATCTTTAATTTAGTGATGATTTAATAATTATTACTCAAATGGAAACACTCAGAATATGAAGAGAAAATAAAATAACGAATTTTCACATTAATCCTATTTAGTGTAGAAGTCCTACATTGATAATGTCATTCAACGTAGAAAACCTAATTATAAATGGTTTAAATCATTGACATACACCTTTCAATATAAATACAATTTTTAGTTCGTACGTAACATATTAAAATATAAAATACTTTTTATGCTTGATCCAACGGTTTTCATCTATTTATTTTAAGATCTAACAGTTCTTATTTATTTTGTCGTACAGAGGACCAGACTATAGATTATCAAAGTTTTGGACAAAATCCCTCTTACACTTATTAATAAGACTAGCTTATAACCCGTGCAACGCACGGCTCTTTTTCTAATATTTATTATATTATTTTTTATTATTATTTATTTGTTATTAGTTTAAATATCAAATTGTTGTTATGAAATATATATATATATATATATATATATATATATATATATATATATATATATATATATATAAGATTTTATACGTTCAATTTATTATGTATTTTATCTTGAATTCTTAAAACTTTATTTGGATGATTTTACAGCATACGTGAAATTAACAAAATAATCTTTAATTTAGTGATGATTTAACAATTTTCTCCAATTAAAACTACCAATAAACAAAAGAAAGATGAAATTGACGATTTTTTATATTGAAAATTCTATCCTATTTAGGAAGTCTACTTATATTTTGTTTCAATTATCAAAATAACCTTCTTATTATTTGAAGATGGTTGTACTAACAACTAAATACAGTTTTAATCATAAGTATAGGAGGAATTTTGTCCAAAATTTTGGTAGTTGGTAGTCTGGTCCTCAATATGATTAAATAAATAAGAACTGTTAGATCTTAAAATAAATAGATAAAAGATGTTGGATCTAGCATAAAAATATTTAATATTTAAACATGTAAACTAAAAAGTGTATTTATATTAAAATACGAAAAAGTGCTTGTCAATGATTTAAATCATATATAATTAGATTTTCTATATTGAATAGGATTATTAATGTAGGTATTCTACACTAAATAGGATTAATGTAAAAAATTCGTAATTATATTTTCTCTTGAGATTATGAATGTTTTCATTTAGATAATAATTGTTAAATCATCAATAAATTAAAGATAAAAATATTTAATAGTTTAACATGTAAACTAAAAGGCATATTTATTAAAATACAAAAAAGTGCTTGTCAATAATTTAAATCATATATAATTAGGTTTTCTATATTGAATAGGATTATTAATGTAGGTATTCTACACTAAATAGGATTAATGCAAAAATTCGTAATTATATTTTCTCTCGAGATTTCGAGTGTTTTCATTTGGATAATAATCGTTAAATCATCATTAAATTAAAGATAATTTTATGAGTTTCGCATGGACCGTAAAATCATCCAAATCTGATTTTTATATCTCAAGATAGAGCCTAAATAGTAAATATGAACATTTTTTAATATAAATAAATAATATTCAATTCTTATACAATCATTTATATCCTTTTCAGATTATAACTTCTTTTTAAAATTCAATTCTAATTTAACCTTTTTAATTATATCTTTTTTAGATTATAATTTTATTTTTAATATGATATAATCTTGATCGTCTATTTATAAAAATATTATATTCGACGGTTGAGATTATTTTGGCGGTACAACGACCAAACCAAAATTATATATAAGGATATAATTGTATTTGGTTGTTAGTAGAACTATCTTCAAATAATAACAAGGGTATTTTGATAATCAAAACGAATTATAAGCAAAATTCATAAATCGAATTGAATTTTCAATGTAAAAAATCTTCAATTTCTTCTCTTTTTTGTTTCTGCGTAGATTTAATTGGAAAATAATTGTTAAACTATCACTAAATAAAAAAAAATTATTTTGTTAATTACATGTGGGCTGTAAAATTGTTCAAAATCAAATTTTAAGAATTTAAGATAGAGTAAAAATATTAAATCGAACGTGTAAAATCTTATACATATAAATTTTTTAACGACAATTTTTCTAAACTAACTGAGGGTTTCCTGGTTAAACCACGAAATCATAGAACTGAGTCAACTGACCCACTCCGTAAAATTTTCGCAAAGTTTGTATTCAAGCAGTTAGCATCTTATGGATTGTCATCAGATATATTCTTCCTATTTTATGCAAAGAAGGCTTCTATTATAATTCCAGCAACTTTGTTTCATGCTTTAACATACCTGAAATTTATCGTTTATATCCGTGACACTAAATCTCAAGCACAACGAAAGAAAATGCAGAGACTGCAACCAGCGATGTGTCAAAGTCCAGCTCAAGTTACAATAATAAGTAATCTCGTTATGAAGTGTACAAATCCACTGGTGTCATGTAAATCCGGGGTTCTCCTGCCCAAACATCAACTAAACATGCAAAGTGCTAAACATGTTCACAAGGTTTGACAACTAGTAAAATCATATGGAAAAAAAAGAGAGTTGGACCTGACAACCTGTACTGGATGTGCTATACAAACCAAATGTAACAAGAATGGAGTTGAGCAAATCGTTTGACTTTTGTATGAGTCTCACTCACGTATTATGTTTGGGTTTTGTTACAAAATGTCGAAGAATGTGACTTGAAACGGATGACACAACAAAATGTTCAGCTCTATTTAGTCCAACAGAAGACAAAACAACCAACAAAAAACACACTTTTCCCTACATACTAGATAAAACAAGATCAAAACATTTAAACAAGGTATTAATTCCCGGATCCAAATATGCCTAAACTAGATATAGCACAGAACCTCAGCAAGTATTTAAAAAAGTGCTAAACCATAGACTGCTACAGCTCATTGAGCCAAAATTAAAACATGCTAAAAAGGAGATCCCGAAACGAAATACGAACGAATAATCTCTGTTTTATATAAGATTAACATTGTGAGCACTTAACGGTATGATAAGCCTGCAAGGCTGCAACATTCTGTTTACAATTGTCTAGGTGATGCCACACGCGAAGAAGATAACAGACGACTCCTCATGGCTTGAAGATAAAGCCGCAAGTGATCACAAACCACACCTGCATACTAGATCATGATTTCCTATTTTATGCACATCAACTGCAGCAAAGTATTGCATCTTAGGTAGTCACTTAGGAGAAAATGGTGCCTTGTGCAATTTAAGTCATTCCTTAACTACGGAGATTTATTTAGGCTTGACTGAGTGATTTTCTGTAAGATGAGAAGATGCAGGATTCTTTATGAGTGTTGTAATTTGGTGTGGATGGAGATTAACTTGCAAGCTAGATCTATGATATATTCGTTGGGTGACAAAAATAGAATTGGAATTTATTGATTTTGGGCCAAATTTTATTAATATCAAGTGGAATAAAACCGAAAACTTATAAACAAACATGAATTGAGTTTAGGCTAAGGTTCGCTTAGCTAAAAAGAGTCAAACTCGAATATAAATTTTGCAAGTCCATTATTCTTAAGTTCAGCCCAACTCGACAAGAAAAAGGCACGAACTCAAATAAACCAACAAAGAGAACACCATTCACCTTAAACCACACAGTCCACAAAGAACAGAGAGTTGAAGAATTTATCGTTAGTACACACACTTTAATAGCTGATATTAAACATGAAGAATCTATTGTTCTCTGTGTACTTCCTCATGTTTCTTCTTTTCTTTGTAGCCCATGAAACAAATGCACACATCACATGTGACACTATTGTATCAAAGGCTATTCATTGTGTAGCATTTGCCACACGAACGGATACCATGCCATCTGCAGAATGCTGCAGTGGATTGCAGCAGCTAGCTCAAAGTGCACAATCTATCGACGATAAGAAGGCTGTCTGTAGGTGCTTAAAAAATAGTGTTGGAAGATATAATGGAGTTCAGGACAAGTTCCTCAGCACAATCCCTGATATCTGCAAGCTTAAAGTTGGATTTCCTATTTCCCTATCTATCGATTGTAACAAGTAAGAAACTCCTTGTTTACAAGTAGTTGGTATAAACACTATAAATGGATTTTTCTGGATGACATTGTTAAATTTAATACGTGTCTTTTCTGTGCAGGATCCACTGATATGGTATTATGGAAGGAGATGCTCTATATATGTAGAGATATACAAATAAGATTTTGAAGTCTTTTCTTTTGTTGGCAGTGGTTGTGTCTATGCAAGTGCCTAGCTTAAGCTTTCGTAATGTACTTATGATGACTATAATGAATACAATGCAGTTATAACAGCATCGCAAACTACTACTCATATTTGAACGTAGCAATTGAGAATATATAGATAAAATCAGGAACTGAACGACTTTCTGCCAATGTTAAGGAAAGGTTAAGAAAATTCTTTTTGTTTGTTGCGAAAGATTATGGCAACAGAACGTATATAGCTATGCCTGTAGTATTGGCATCCACAAGACTCACTATTAGCCTTTCGGGCATCATTGTGGAAATATCACATAAAATGAAATACACTGTTGCTTGCCAGATCTCTACAGTGTTTAAAAGAACAGCTCAACATTTTAAACAGTAGAACCCCCCAAGTATTCCATAATTTTCAAATATTAGTGCATACAGACACAGTCAATAGCCTTCTATATATGATATTACTCGTTTACAACATGTAAAAAGCATTAAAAAAATAGCAACGACTATATATCAACAAAAGCCTAAGAACTAAGCCTGGAAACGAATAGTAGCACAGAAGATGCGGTGACAAAGTAACACTACTTGAGAGGGGTGCTTTTAGGACCTTCTGATGAGCCTTTCTCGACATAGTACTGTCCCTGGAGTCTTTTGCACTGCATGTACAAGCAGTAAACCAGAAATCCAATAAGAAAAGTATGACAAAAATGCATATTTTAGTCCTTTCATTACAAAGTAAATAAATGCCCATACTTAATTTAAACACTTGAGTGAACCAATTTTAAGCTAAACACAACTAGTTTCAGAAGCATGGGCAGATGTTAGAATATGTGATCTGTCAAACACATGTAGCTCAGGATGGAGCACATGTATTACATGTATTAGCACATGCACATGAAGAGAGGATAGTGCGATCGATGCACAATCAATCTGCATACTGCACAATGCTATATATATATGTGTGTAATGTTAAGCAATGAATATCCAAGCAGTTATAATGTAGTCCTTTGCTATACTCTTCTCTCTAGTCTCATATACATTGCATTTCTATAAACTTTAATATGGTATCAGAGCTAGGGGGGAGAATCAAGGTTTAACAGCCTTCCTCCGATCATTCTTCATTCCGCAAGTTTTCTTCAGTTTTTCTGCAGTTTTTTTTTTCAGTTTTTCCAGAAATTTTTTAGTTTTCCAGTTTGTTTGTTTTGCATCTTTTAGTCAGTTTTTCTAGGCTAGCATAACCACTTCGTGATGGAGTGCATCACCACCAACATCATAATCATGTTTTAATCCATCGAAGCCGGTCCAAGTCTACACGTCTCCACCTCCATGTCAACCAGTTGACACTCAACTGAAAAATATAACAAACCATCTCTTTACAAGCTTCAATTCAAGTGGATTAATTTGTTTAGCTTAGAAGCCGATGCCGAAAGCCCAGAGCCAGAGCCAAAAGAGCCAGAGCCAAGAGCCAAAGAGCACGAGTCAAAAGCAATCAAATTCAAGTCCGCAAAATTTCAAGCAAGCTAAGAGCTTCACTTCGTTACGCCCATTAGCTTGAGGGAGGATGTTAGAATATGTGATCTGTCAAACACATGTAGCTCATGATGGAGCACATGTATTACATGTATTAGCACATGCACATGAAGAGAGGATAGTGCGATCGATGCACAATCAATCTGCATACTGCACAATGCTATATATATATGTGTGTAATGTTAAGCAATGAATATCCAAGCAGTTATAATGTAGTCCTTTGCTATACTCTTCTCTCTAGTCTCATATACATTGCATTTCTATAAACTTTAATAGTAGACGACTAACAATCCTTAAAAGCCACAGATTTATCACTGTTCTCAGTGTTCATAATTTGTAATTTACATCTATGAATCATCAATTTTTTTTTGATTAGAACACACAACCCAAGTTGCCATTGGCAAGGTTTAACTGATAGAATTAAAGAAACAAATTGATACAGAGAAATCGTAAAACTGTCAATCGAATTGAAAATCAAACAAAATCTGTATCAAATTCAAGCAAATTAAAGATTAAAAAGTAATTCAATTGACAAATTTTCTATTTCAAAGAAACTAGTAACAAAAATCTATACTAGTGTTGCTCTTCCCAATAGAGTTTGAAGCCAAGAATTTTATTCCAAAAGATAGATCAGTCAATTTACCATGCATCTGAACCAACTGAGGCAAAAAATTTGCCATTGTCATGGATCTTGGCATTTTTCATGATGGATAAGAGCTTCTGAACTGTGAACTCTTTGGTGATAAATTTGTCTTTCGCAACATATTTAAGAAATGGCCTAGAGAGATCTGTGTCGACTGTGCCTCGGTGCAATAAAAGACATGTCACTGTATCCTTCTTTCAAGCATTTTTGGTTGCTGCATGCATCAACGATCAGGATTATCATGAACAAGAATATAAAATTTTCAATCCATTAGCATCAGAAAAGAAGAATATATTAACGACCACACAAGCCTACAGCCTACCAAAGTGTTCTATGCTGCAAAGTAAGTCTTTCAGAGTCCAAAAGGTTACGGCATCATGGTCTGGGGAAGGTGTATATGCAGCCCTACCCTTGATTATCATAAAGAGGTTGTTTCCACAGTTGGAACCCGTGAAAATGTTTTTCTTAATTTGATAGATATTTGTAGTAGCAGCGCACTACAATCATTTATGTTGAGAATGTTTATATCTTTCTATAGATGCATTTTAATTCACAAGACTGAACTCTGTCCACTTTGACCTGGTTAGTAGTATTCATTAGCTATCTAAGTCTCTGTTGAAAATAATTGACTGAAAATGCTGCCTATTTTAATGAGACTCAATTAGACGAGATGAAAGCTACTTCCTTTGCTGATAAAAGTCTTGCATGATTAGCCATGTATGATGCCTGTACATTGAAAAAAGGGAAGTTCTTTTGGACATAAGGAATTTTTTTAAAAGTTAACTAGCAAAATTCTGAACTTGTATTCTTTGGGATAAACATAAATTACTCAGATTGGCATAAATAGCACATACAGATACACTCATACAAGACATAGACACTGCCTGCAAATTTGTAAACATGGCAATTGATACCCAAAATTTATCTCAAATATATGGAAATTAATACCTAAATTGTAGAAGCATGCATTGATTTCGAACAGTCTTATAAGCACGATATGAGTGCCAACCACCCAAAGATTGTCCCCAATTGATTTAACCCTGGCACTTGAACTGGCCACAACAGCTACGTCTCCTTTAGAACATATCTTTAGCATGAACCCCATTCTTTAGCAATCACCTCCCAGTTAGTTTTATTCCAAAGGCTGAGTGGTAATCCATCACATTTAATCCATGTTTTTCTTGGCAACAATAGATCTTTATGAGACACATCATGAAATGAAGAAAACCAAGGATCCAGCCATCCTAAATCCTTCTCATTTTGGCTTTTTGAGAGATAAAAGTTAACAAGTACTTTGATTTAGAAAGCCCTTGAACTCTAATATCATTTATTCATTCCTCTTCCTTCCTTTTTTCTTTTTCAACAAGGAACCACTAAAAAAATCCTGGGTCCGCCACTGATGATGATGATGATGATACAATGGTTTAAATGAAAAAGAGCTATAAGAGATAATCTAAAAGCGATAACCTAAACCAACTTATACATCACAATTAATAATATAGAAATAGATATTATCAGTTTTACATACAAAACATACCTATCCTCAAACTCCACGAACCCACATCCTTTGTCTGGTCATGAAAATTTTTCTGGGCAACATGAGGTTCAAAAATGGATGAAAAAGAGTACCAAGCTTCTAGAAAAAAAGTAGAGAAAGAACTAGAATAGGAGAAGTACAACAAGTGGTACCAAGAAAATCAACACTATCAGCATTTGTTCGAACAACAATAGCAACAGTACCTAGAAAAAGTACAGAACAATCAACTCTATCAACAAGGAAATTTGCAGCCAACAGTGACATACTCATTACAGCCATCTCAGCCCACTACTCAAGAAGAAGTCCGTACTCTTTGGATTGGTGGTTTGCATCACGACATTGATGAAAATTATCTCTATGTTTTGTTGTCTAATGTAGCTCAGGTACATTTTCTTTTCTTTATCCTTTTTGAAAATGTATGTATAAGTTTTTCTTATTCAGTTTCAAAAATATCCGTAACAAAGCATATCGTAATAAATGATGGATAAAGATCTTAACTTTTATGTTGATACAACGTATTAGAAACCAACTGTGCACAATATTACATAAAAGTAATTAGGAGTAGAATTTATTATTGTACATTTACAGTGTGCTAGCTGTTACAATTATTATTGTACATCTACAGGGTGCTACAATTATTATTGTACATTTACAGGGTGCTATCTGTTACAATAGTGTATGCATATAAATATAGTAGCTCAGAAATGTACATGCTTTAACTGAACATCTAATTACTTTATGTTGCTACCACAGTTTTCAAAGTCTTTTACTATCTGCATAGAGTACCATTGATTTGATACTATGTTTAGGCAATGTTTCACCTGCTTCCGGACAAGGATCAATTTTCTAGAATAAATATATATTACTATTTCATATATTTATCATTTTTTTTACAAGATAACTTTTATTTTTATCTAGTTATAATAAACATAGTTTATACCTTGTACCAGGAGCATAATAGAAAAATTATATATAAATTGTTTTTTTTTGAATAAAAGATATCTCATTAAAATCATGCATCCGACACAAGTGTCTCCAACACAGAAAGCGGAGGAGATGAGTAACCAACGAAGCTATTAAGCGTACAAGGGAGCCTAGCCATCAAATGCGCTACCCTATTTGCTTACTTCTTAACAAAACACAATGACACATTTACTCTACTTCTAAACATAGACCTACAATGATCAATCAGCACTCCCACTTCAAGATGATTTTAGCGACTTCCTTTTATAGCTTGAACACTCAAGAGAGAATCACTCTCAATACAGAAGCTCTGGCCATTATATTCAATTGCCCATTTAAGAGCTTCCAGGATGCCAACCATCTCAGCTTCAAGAACTCCTATCCTTCCTGCAAATCTCAGCGTACGACCATGAAGAAAACTACCTCGATGGTCTCCAATCACCATACCAATCGAGAAAGAATCTGCACCTTCAAAAACTGAGGCGTCATCGTTCAACTTCCATAAACCTTCATCACGAGCAACCCATCAGATAACATGATGCACTTTTTCCTCTTGCAGATGAAATGAACTCTGCACTTTCTTCCTACGAGCCTTCCTCCAATCTGAGACCTGTTTACAGCTCCATTCCATGGCTATTTTCGGAGTCATCATCTTTCCTTCCCACACTCTTTTATTCCTAGCCCACCAAATTCCCCATGCTACAGTGGCAACTTTAATCAAATTCTCATTCGATTCTGTACTAAGTTTTTCCAAGAACCATTCCGGAGCACTTTCCACTTCTCTCGTATCATATACTAGACCGATATGTTGCCAACAGGACCTAGCAAACTCACAGTCACAAAACAAGTGAAGCAAATGCTCTATATCGCCAGTACACATCATGCAAGTAATAGGCACATTCACTCCTTTTCCCCTGAGTCGATTTCGAACCGGCACAGTATTACAACAAATCCTCCAAAGAAGCACCTTGATTTTTTGAGGGATGCACATTCTCCATAATTTACCCCAACCACTAGCTGTCTGAACATTCTCATTAACCGAGTGTATCGAGTGCCAATAATGATAGCCCGACCTCACTGAGTACTATCCATCATTTGAATGGACCCAGGCTAACCTGTCTCTTGTACCATTTTGAGGAATCCGGGTTGCCAGAATGGCCTCAGCATCACAGTTATTGAACGTATTTCTGATCTTGACTTCATCCCAAGCTCTACTGTCTCCCAGAAAATATTCACTGACTTTATCAGTTCTCAAATCAAAGCTGTCAACATCACGATTCACAAAGTAATTTAATTTCCCTCTCAACCATCTATCAGTGAAAATATTTATAGAATTGCCATCACCTAAAACCCATCTTAGCCCCTCCTTCATACTTTCTTTCGCTTCCCAAATGCCTGACCATGTAAAGCTTAATCCTCCCGTTCTACTAGCTTGGATCAGACTGCAGTTTGGATAATATCTTGCTTTCAATAATCTCGAAACAAGGGCATTAGGATTTTTTAGAAGATTCCAGCATTGCTTTCCCAGAAGAGCTAGGTTGAAACCATACAAATCACGAAACCCTGAACCCCCTTGCTTCTTTGCCATGCTCATACGCGACCAAGACAGCCACTTTATACCCTTGCTGTTAGAAGAGCTAGATCCCCACCAGAAAGCATTCATCATTCTTTCAAGTTCTTGGCAAAGTGTCTTTGGTAGTAAGAAACACGACATCGTATAGGCTGGAATGGTTTGAGCCACATTACGTAATAGCACAGCTTTCCCTGCTCTCGACAACAGCTTTGGGTTCCAGTTGTTTATTTTCGCCCCGACGTTTTTCTTCAGATAGCTAAAAACTGTCTTCTTTGATTTTCCAATAAGAGACGGTAAACCAAGGTATTTGCTGCTACCAATATCAGTCTGCACGTGAAGTATACCTTTTATTTCATACTGCTTGTCACGTCGAACATTCGAGCTAAAAAAGATTGCAGATTTTTGATAATTCACCGCTTGCCCAGAAAGAGACTCATATCGACTAAGAACCTCCTTTACTGCATTAGCCTCATCCTTATTCGCTTTGAAAAACAGAAAACTAGAGTGATAGATGGAGCCTGCGGACAGATACGACACCCAGAAATAGAAGACCTATTAGCTGCATCTTTGAGAGACAATGATAACCCTTCAACGCACAGAAGAAACAAATAAGGGGACAATGGGTCACCCTGTCGAAGCCCACGTTTTGGAATGATTGGCCCAATATTAGAACCCTGAAAACAGATCGAATATGAAATAGAAGTCACACATAACATCATCCATTGAATCCATTTAGACGAAAATCCCATGGCAATCATACGATTTTTTAAGTAATCCCAACTGACTCGATCGTATGCTTTACTTATGTCCAGCTTAAGGGCTACATTTCCACTTTCTTCACTAGTCTTCCTTTTCATGCAGTGGATCAATTCAAAAGCAACCAAAACATTGTCTGTAATATTACGTCCCGGGACAAATGCACTTTGTTCCTCAGAGATTAGAACTGGAATGATTTTTTGCAATCGGTTAGCAAGAACTTTTGCAACAATTTTATATAAGACATTGCACAATGCAATGGGTCTCAAATGTTTAGCTTCCTCCACTTTCTCCTTCTTTGGGATAAGCACAAGATTTGTGTCGTTCACATTGGCTGAGAACTTACCAACATCGAGCCAACTTTTGCAGCAATTAAACACTTCTTTGCCTAACAATTTCCAGAAATGCTGGAAAAAGGCGGGATTTAATCCATCCGTGCCACTAGCCTTATCATGATGCATACTTTTGATAGCATCTGTGAACTCCTCAAAAGAGATCTCCTCCGTAAGATTTCTGTTTTGCTCTTCTGTCACTTGAACTTCATTCAACGCCACAGGGTAGTTTGACACCTGTTTTGAAGCAACAAAAACATTAGTATAGTATTCTTTAAGGATGGCACACAGATCCTCATGTTTTGTTAGCACACGCCCATCATCTGACTTTAACGAGGTTAAATGGTTCTTCTTTCGACTAGAAGCTGCTGCATGAAAAAACCGTGAATTTGAATCACCTTCCTCCAACCACAGTGTCTTTGCTCTTTGCTTCCAGTAGGCCTCTTCCTGGAACAACAGCTCCTCTAATTTCATCTTCTCAGCAAAATATAATCGAATTCCGTCTGCATCTTCTCTATCTTTCAAAGCATCAATAAAACTTTTTTGTTTCAAGACTTTCTCCCTAAACTTATGAAAGAAAACTTTCCCCCACTTGGCCATGAACGAAGAGACCGAAATAATCTTGGGAAGCAAATGAGTTGGAGGGAGATTTTGCCAATAACTCGACACATCAGAACTAAAGTGCTCCTCTTTCAGCAAAATGTTTTCAAATTTAAACCTAAACTGCTTTTTGGTGATCATGGTGTTAAATAAATTCAACTTAATATGTTCATGATCAGAGACAACTGCATGAAAGACCGCTAGAGTACATAGCGAAAACAAATTCCACCAAGAATTAGAAGCAAAGGCTCGATCAAGCCTCTCTCGAACCCAATCCTCAGTCCCCTTACTTTTCTCCCATGTATACAAGCCTCCAGTTAAATCAATCTCATTCAGATCACAGTCATCAACTGCTGCCTTGAAGCCATCAAGAAGATGTTGAGGGTGCAAGTGCTTACCTTTCTTGTCCTTTCCACACAAGAGATCGTTGAAATCTCCCAATACACACCACGGGAGTTGAGATTTAGAAGCTGGATGACGAAGAAAATCCCATGCTTGCCTGCGTCTCTCTCTCTCCGGGAAACCATAATAACAAGTAAGCCTCCACTTCATTTATATAAATTGTTGGATGTGAGTTTTAATTTTATGATTGAGAAAAAAATTAGTTATTGTTTAATAATTTATTTAATTATGATTTGTTCTTTCACTTTAAATAAATAAACAAGATAAACAATTTTAACTTTCACCATGTATTTTGCTAATATTTATTCCCTTTAATTTTTTAAACTTTCTTAAAATGTTCAAGCAATACCAGTCAATATAGTATCTAGCCAAAGGGATACTCCTTTTGGCTAGAGTAATGATGTTCTTGTTGATTTTAATTGTGCAGGAATTCCCGACATGTTTATCGACCTTCAACATTTGGCATAGACGAGTTATATTGGCAGGGTACATGTGAAGAGATGATGGATGGAGGAAGGAGCGAAAGCTTAGAAATTGTTTTTGGAGCATATCATGGAGGGCACTCTTTTCCCACTTGAATTTTTTACCCAAAGGGTTTTGCTCTTGTGGGTTTTTAACGAGGCCCTTTTGTGTTCCCTTTTTGTCCCTACTGTTTGGGTTGATGAGCAGAAAGGCAGGTTTATAGTTGGCTGGTGACAAATTATGGAAAGTCAGAGTATTTGTGGCTTTGGGTTCTGAGACTTTTGAAGATCGGCCATGATACATTTTTGGAGTTTGGTCTTGTAGTTTTGATTCTTTTTTCTTTCTAATTTTCGTTTTTTTGTATTGTACTTATCATTCGGGCGGCATCTTTTCATACATTAAAATTCTATTATCTAAGCGTCCAGAGGTAACATGCGTACCTTTCGGTTAGATGATAAACTTTCTTTAATGAAAGAAACACCTTCTTACGAATATTGTTCTCGTTGCAATTCATCTATGAAATTGATATCCCTGACAAAAAACACTATAAAAAGTACACATAAGAAATTATAGACAAATTGGTTAGCAAAAAAAAAATAGAGACAAATTTATAACAAAATTTTTTAATAATTAAAAACTTTGACTACTCTCCTCGATACATAAGTCCATGTTACTTACAGTGTTCCATTCCAAGTCATAACCGAGTTGACATGGGTGGCCAAGGTCTGTATAAAATGTCCTCCTAGCTAGTTTCATCCCTTTAACAACTTTTCTTCCTTACTTAAGCAACATCTTCGTTTTCTGATCATTCATGAAAATTTTTATTGGCAATAGGAGGTTCAAAAATGGATGAAGAAGAGTACCAAGCTGCTAGAAAAAAAGTAAAGGAAGAACTAGAATGGAAGAAGTACAACAAGTTGTACCAAGAAAATCAACACTATCAGCATTTGTTCGAACAACAGCACCAACAGTACCTAGAAAAAGGACAGAACAATCAACTCTATCAACAAGGAAATTTGCAGCCAACAGTGACATACTCATTACAGCCTTCTCAACCTACTACTCGGGAAGAAGTCCGTATTCTTTGGATTGGTGGTTTGCATCACGACATTGATGAAAATTATCTCTATGTTTTACTGTCTAATGTAGCTCATGTACATTTTTTTCTTTATCCTTTTTGAAAATGTATGTATAAGTTTTTCTTATTCAGTTTCAAAAATATCCATAACAAAGCATATTCTAATACATTGTATCAACATAAAAGTAAGATCTTTATCCATCATTTATTACAATATGCTTTGTTACAGATATTTTTGAAACTGAATAAGAAAAACTTATACATACATTTTCAAAAAGAATAACTAAAAGAAAATTTACCTAAGCTACATTAAACTGCAAAATATAGAGATAATTTTCATCAATGTCGTGATGCAAACCACCAATCCAAAGAGTACGGACTTCTTCGTGAGTAGTGGGTTGAGAAGGCTGTAATGAGTATGTCACTATTGGCTACAAATTTCCTTGTTGATAGAGTTGATTGTTCTGTCCTTTTTCTAGGTACTGTTGCTGCTGTTGTTCGAACAAATGCTGATAGTGTTGATTTTCCTGTTACAACTTGTCGTCCTTCTCCCATTCTAGTTCTTCCTCTACTTTTTTTCTAGCAGCCTGGTACTCTTCTTCATCCATTTTTGAACCTCCTGTTGCCAATAAAAATTTTCATGAATGATCAGAAAACGAAGATGTTGCTTAAGTAAGGAAGAAAAGTTATTAAAGGGATGAAACTAGCTAGGAGGACATTTTATACAGACCTTGGCCACCCCTGTCAACTCGGTTATGACTTAGAATGGAACACTGTAAGTAACATGCAGTTACGTATCCAGGAGAGTAGTCAAAGTTTTTAATTATAAAAATTTTGTTATAAATTTATCTCTATTTTTTTGCTAACCAGTTTGTCTCTAATTGAAAGAATGCCCTAAATACCTAAAAAAATCGGTACCCACTTATCAAAATACCCAAATTTCAAAACAACGCCCAAAATACCCGCGGGATACGCCGTTTCCACAGGCGTATCCGAAACACTGTAGCTCGCCAGAAAACACAAGCTCATTGCCGGAAAATCCAGAGCTCCTGAACGGCGACTTTTGGGCATTCCGTTCGAACTCACCCTCCAGGCACTTTACATACGCCTACAGAACGTCAAAATGACCACAAGCTCATGTACATCATCTTCCCGAACTCCGTTTATCACCTCCGGCCCCGTAGGGGCGAATTGAAGCTCGTCGGAGTTGTTTGAATTGGTTGAATCGCCATTTTGGGCATTTTAATTACGGCAACGAAACTGGTATAAAATTAGTATAGGCATGTAGAGAATCGAAGCCCGATTCTAATGGTATATGGTAGGTGATGGGGAAGTCAGGGATGTGAATGAACGAAGAGCTAGAAAATAAACACCGGAATCGCCATTGTTGTCGCCGGTTGAGAGCTCCAGGATGACGTGTGATACGCATCTTCAAGATGCGTATCCACAGTTGCGTGTCTGCTAAAGGTGCATCCATGGTCGGTTACTTCTTCAGTATAGGCGTATCCAAAATCTTACTCATTCACTGTAGGCGTATCCAACAATATACTCTTATCCCAGTGGCATAACTCCTCTGTCATGGGCGTATCCCGTGGGCATTTTGGGCGGTTGTTCACGAATCTGGGTATTTTGGACGGGAGATAATAAAAAGTGGGTAAAAAGGGCAATCACCCTCTCTAATTTCTTATGTGTACTTTTTATATTTTGAATATTATATTGACAGGTATTGCTTGAACATTTTAAGAAAGTCTAAAAAATTAAAGGGAATAAATATTAGAAAAATACATGGTAAAAGTTAAAATTGCTTATTTTGTTTACTAGATGATAACCTGTGCGAAGCACGGGCTAGGGGGTTTATGTTAATTAATTACTAATTTTTTATTTAATTAAATATTTATAAAATTATATTATAAAATTATAAAAAGAATTATGTTATTTGCATAAAAAATTTATACGATTAACAAACTATAAACTTATATTGTTTAATCGAAATGCATGAAAACACGTTTCAGTTGTTTTCATTGAAAAATATTTAAGATAATTGATCGTAATCTTTTTTTATTCTAAGTTATATTAAAAAAAATTATAATATAATATAAGACTTATAATAATAATTAGATTTCAATTTTATTATGTTTTTAAAAAAATAACATATAATCGCAGGGAATATTGTTTTAGAGTAGTGTTTTGAAACATGTTCTAGTTGTTCTCCTTGAAAAATCTTTTGAAGAATGGATCGTATTATTTTTTAATTCCAAATTATGATTAAAAAAATTGTATTATAATTATAATAGGATTTCAATTTTATTATTTTCTTTAAAAAATAACATAGAATTATAAGGGAAATATGATTCTATGGGTGAAACTATTTTTTTTATTTAAAGTTGTAATAAAAGAATTTTAATAGAATTTCTATTTTATTAAAAAAACAACACAGAATTATAGTAGAAATAGGATTGTAGGGTGAAACCAAAATACAATGCGAACCAAAAAGTGATAACGTTAAAAGAGTGTTTCGCTTATTAATAAAGGTTATTATTATAGATTATAGATATGGTGCGAACTAAATTTTGTACATAGTGGTACCGTTTAAAAAAATTATACGATCTGGAAACTTAGATTGTTCTAGAGTAGTGTATAGAAACATGTTCTAGTTGTTCTCCTTGAAAAATCTTTTGGAGAATTGATCGTACTATTTTTTTTATTCTAAATTATGATAAAAAAATTGTATTATAATTATAATAGGATTTCAATTTTATTATTTTCCTTAAAAATAACATAGAATTGTAAGGGAAATATGATTCTAGGGGTGAAATTATTATTTTTATTTAAATTTGTAATAAAAGAATTATAATTATAATAGAATTTCTATTTTATTAAAAAAACAATATAGAATTATAGTAGAAATAGAATTGTAGCGGGGAAACCAAAATACAGTACGAACCTAAAGTGGTACCGTTAAAATGGTGTTTCGCTTATTAATAAAGGTTATAGATTTATTTGAAGTAAAAGAACAAATCATAATTACAGTAAATAATTATTAAACAATAACTAATTTTTTTCTCAATCACAAAATTAAAAATCACATCCAACAATTTGTATATAATTTTTCTATTATGCTTCTAGTACAAGGTATAAACTAAGTTTATTATAATTAGATAAAAATAAAAGTTATCTTGTAAAAAAAAGAGTAAATTGCACCACATGGTGGCCGGTAAGATTAAGTTTTTGCATTTTGATGGCCAATGTTACAAATCTTGCACTATGATGGCTCGAAATTGTTTTTTTGAACATTTAAATGACTTCCGTCTATTTACCCTAAACGGAGTTAGTTTTGACAGGGGTATTTTGGTCTCACCGTGTAAGGTTTATGGTTCTTGAGCCTACATTTAGCAAGCTTACACACTTTTAAATTTAAAAACTTGTCTTAATTCGCATTTAAAAACTTGTCTTAATTCGCTCGATGCTTCTCAAAAACAGACCTAATATAATATTAAAGAGAAAATGAATAGTGATATATTTGTGTGTGGTTGGTTTGTTAACGAGTAGGTGTTAAGAAAACCACTACATGTACATACACAAAAACCAATACATCAAAATATACACTTGCGACCATGTTCGAGTATTCAAAAACAAAGATAAATCTACACGCTTTTTGCCAGAACGCACATGTATTGGAGTTTAAGATTTAAAAAAAGCAAAAGATAGGAGAGTACCTTGAGTTTTAAAGAAAAACGAGCTAAAAGTCAGTTCCAATATTAACCCCAAATTCTACAAGAACGAGCCTGCAAATATTGCACTGTATTTGTTAGTATATGTACTAACAAACAAAACAAAACAAAAACAAAAACAAAACTAGTGCACTCACAGCGTTTCATTACTCTCAACTATGGTAAACAAAGCTGCTACACAGTTAAAAACAACTGGTTTAAGATTCTAGATCCTCATCCATAAAGAAGAGAGAGAGCTACTGGATTAAGTGCGAACTATGGCTTTCCCAAGTGAAGTTAATGATACTTGAAGGTGCAGAAAGAAATTAACGGAGCTACATGTGGTCATCTATCTGTGTATATTGCAACTGCAGCTCCCACAAAAAGGAATGGAGTTTGAAACTTGAAGAAGCTAATATCAACACCATCTGAAAGTTCTGGTCCTGTTCAGGATTCAGAAACTTTTACCAACAGAAGTTGAAAGAAACAATAGCCTGCTAGTGGAAAATTGACAAGTAGGGGAACATAAAGTTGGGAAATAAAAACTAAAAATTTGAAGATTAAGATCTAAAACTCAACCTTGCAGATTTTAAATTCTTAACTATTTAGTAGCCGTATGTGTATGTATATTTTTACATATACATCTGTTTGGAAATGAGGAACAGTTTGTGAAAAGGAGACGAGAGGATAAGATTGAGACAAGAGGATAAGATTTTATGTTTACAAAATAATCTACTGTACAAAGTTTAGAACAACTGGTCAGTGGTCACGTATGGTCAACTAAAAAGAATACAAACGAAAGCGACATTATGGAGTCCCGTGAATGGAATAAAGCAAACGATGTCAGATTGGTTTGGGGGATGAATATCGGAAATAATTTTATCTACAGTTAAATTTTGATAAATGAATCCGTTCAAGATCTGAAAATTTAATTCATTAATTAAGATTAGTTATTTATGAAGGTCAAAAATATATTGTTTCTATGTTAGAATAGGAAAAAATTATTCATTTATTAAGATTATTCGTTTATCACCATATGCATACATATACTGATATACAGATATATATATTTAACACCCCTAACATCCTCTCCAAACACTGAAACCCGTAAATTGGTTTGGAAATACAGGTATATATATTTAACACCACTAACATCCTCTCTAAACACTGAATCCCCTAAATTGGTTTCTTTGTGGTAACATATCCTGAATTTATGTTAGTGGGACTCTACTACTGGTTTCAGATGCATGTGTGCATTTGTAGATATGATGTATATTTCTTACATTACACTTCTCCCCAGCCCAACAATTTTATATGGACCCAAATACGATGTACATTTCTTACATTACACTTCTTCCAAGCCAACAATTTTGAGATAACAATAAGGTACTACGTAGGTTAAGGAATCATTGCAGACAACATTCTAAATATAATATTTATATAAATATATTTTATATACAATAAAATAAGAACTATACTAAAAGAGTATTTAGAGACCTGACTCCTACTCCACTAGCCAACAACATGTTGGTGCAGTGGTTGAGCCACTGGCCTCCTTTGAAGGAGGTCAGGGTTCGACTCCTGCGTGTGCGTGAGTTTCTTAGTTTGTATTAGGTTTTCTTTCTGTATTTGTAATGGCCGGGGTCTTTCGGAAACAGCCTCCCTATTGTATAGGGGCATGGTCTGCGTACAGCTACCCTCCTCAGATACCACTTTGAGTGGTATTATAACTGAGTAAGCTAAGTTTTTACTCCTACTCCACTAGTAACATGTAACATTCACTTAATTACCAGAAAATTATTAACATTAAAGTATTTATTATCTTCAGCTTTAATTTATGCGTTCCATATTCGTTAATGTGACCTTTGGGACTCTATGTACTGTGTCAGTGTGTTGAGAAGCTTTTACCATGGCATAATTACTATTTTTTTACAAAATTTTAATTTATCAAATTAATCCTAATTTTATATGTATTTTTTTTTAAAATAATTTTATAAGTACTTTAATTATTCTAAATTATCCCAATATATATATATATATGATTTTCAAAATTTTACTTAAAAAACGATCTTCATTATATCCTTATATATAATAAGCATATAAGATTGTTTTGTCGTCGCCAAAATAATTTCAAACGTTGGATGTAATATTTTTTAAAATAGACGATCAAGATTATAGTATATAAAAAAGAATTATTATCTAAAAACAATATAAATTAAAAGAGGTTATATTAGACCTGGATTTTAAAAATTGTAAAATAAAAAAGTTATAACTTAATAAGGAGACTAATTTAATTAATATGTAAATTACATTAAATTTCTATTATATACCAAAATTAAAAGGATCGTTAGATCTTAAAATCAAAAGATGAAAACCGTTAATTTTTTAATATTAAAAACTTTATTTGGTTGTTAGTAGAAGTATATTAAATACTAAAAATGATATTTTGATAAATTAAACCAGATATAAATAGATTTTATAAATCGAATATAATTTTCAATGTAAAAAAATTCTTCAGTTTCTTATTTTCTTTAGTTCGGGGTAGTTGTAATTAGAAAGGAATTGTTAAAGCATTACTAAATTAAAGATACTTTGGTTAGTTTCACATGAACTGTAAAATCGTTCAAATCTAGAACACAAATAATAAACTGACTGTTTAAACCATAAAAAATATCAATCTTTAACTACAACTTGATCATGTTTTTTTTTGTTTATTTCCAAATAAAGGAATTTTTATTTCCTCCAATAAAATGTTAAAAATTGTTTATTAAAAATCTACTATAACACAAAATATGATTAATATGATAATAAACTCATATAACATCATATATAGATGTTGTGGAATAAAAATCGAGTTATCGAATTGTGACTAGGGTTTGTGTGTATTTAATGCTAAGGGATGGCGAGTTTCAAGCTTTAATGGTTGTTTCCGTGTTCGAGACTAATCGGTCCTCACAGAATGCCTATGTATCTCGTTATTGAGAATCAAGCCAAAAACGTAGTTCTGAGATGAGGGGTCTGGCCCTTTAAATAGGCTGCAGGAGCCTTAGAATCGTAGTAGGATTCGGACACTTGGTGGGCAAGGCACCGCCTTGAGGAAGGTTCTAGACTCCTTCCTTGTAGGAGTCTGTTTCCATATTGAATTAGGTAATAGCATCCTTATCTGATTACTATTGCTGAGCTGTTTATTACCCTTAATATTAATTACGAAATTAATATTAAAATAGGGATTCTGACCTCATTAATGGGCCCCACGTCTGGACCATGCTGGGTCTAATTAATGCCATATTAAATGTGTCTTTAGGACTTATTTTCAGCCAATATCATTTGCCCCCCAACTTCTAGGAAAACTGATCAGGTTTTCCTCGAAGTTTTAACGGCCTTTTCGAGACTTGGGTCAGGGTTTATTGCTTTTACACGAGTATTCAACAATATCGTCTTAATGTAAGGCGTGGATCGACCGACGCATTTACAATGATATTGAACGACACTAATAGTGTTAAACGGCATTAAACAGCGCTAATCAGCCTCAAACAACGTTTAAACAGTATTAAACGATGTTAGACGGCATAAAACGGCGCTAATCGGCACTAAACGGTGCCTAATTGGCACTAAACAGTGCTAATCAGCCTCAAATAATGTTTAAACAGTGTTAAACGATGTTAGACGGCATAAAATGGCACTAACGGCGCTAATCGGCACTAAACGGTGCTTAATCGGCACTAAATGGTGCTTAATCGGCACTAAACGGTGCTTAATCGACACTAAACAGCGCTAATCAGCCTCAAACAACGTTTAAACAGTGTTAAACGATGTTAGACGGCATAAAACGGCACTAACGGCGCTAATCGGCACTAAACGGTGCTTAATCGGCACTAAACGGTGCTTAATCGGCACTAAACAGCGATAATCAGCCTCAAACAACGTTTAAACAGTCTTAAACGATGTTAGACGGTATAAAACAGTACTAACGGCGCTAATCGGACTAAACGGTGATTAATCGGCACTAAACGGTGCTAATAGCGATCTTGAACATAAAGACGGAAAAACAAAAAATGTGAAATCCCGACTCGATCACCACTGTCAGTTGGCCGGGTCGAAAAATGCATACCGACAACCAATGTCGATCGGCCGGGAGGTCACCGGTATGTCGGTCGGCCGGTACCCGGTTGGCCAAAGCAAAAACTCGTACCGATGGTCGACGTCGGTCGGCCGTGCTTCAATCGGCTAACAAAAACACTCGACTCAAAGGTCGATGTCGGTCGGCCGAAGGGTTCAATTTTTCTTCAGTCAGCCGTGCTTCAATCGGCTAACAAAAACACTCAACTCAAAGGTCGATGTCGGTCGGCCGAAGGGTTCAATATTAACATTCAAACTTCGGCTTTCAAAAGCTAATCAACTAGGCCACACATGGGTTTTATTTAAGGTTTTACTTAACTGACTGCTCTGGTGAAACGTCTTCCCGGATATTTATTTAAATTCCGGAATTTCATGAGTTGTAACGACTCTTTCCATCTATAACAGATAGTTTTTGCTTCTTTTTCACATTTTATCGATACTTGACCTGTAAACGCGAACCGGGCTGCATTTCAACCTGAGGTAGCAGGTCATCCTTTTCTTATAAAAGGAGGGGAGTATCCTTCATTTTTACTCACTTCTTCACTTCTCAAATTTTTCTCAAGTCTTCAAATTCTCTAGTTTTCAAGCTTCCAAGTTCAAGCTTCCAAGTTCAAGCTTCAAGTTCAAGCTTCAAGTTCAAGCTTCAAGTATGGCCGACAAGCATGCATCTGCCCCCCAAATCTCCATGGAGGAAGCCTTCAGGAAGAGGAGCATGGCGAGAACCATGAAAGGTAAACTAAAACTCATGCCTCCTAAATATATTGAGCGTCGATTCGAGTCTACATTAGATTTGTTAAATACTATGGGAGAGTCATTCCCCAATAGTTCAGATTTAGATGCCTTCCATAGTCCTTGCAAGTTAAAGAGAAAAGACGTAGAGAAGATTGAAAGCACGTATGGTTTTCCAAGTGTGATCAAAGTTTGCCTTCCCAGCCCTGGGGATAGAGCTTGCAATTGGCATCCTGAGAGGATCTGCGTTTATAAAGGCACTTTAGAAGCGGGGTTGAGGTTCCCCGTCCATCCATTCATCATCAGGTTCTTAGCGGAGCTCCAAGTTCATCCTTGCCAGCTATACCCGAATTCATGGAGGTTTCTCATTATTTTCATGTTGAAGTGTCGGGAATTGGAGATCCCTCTGAGCACAACAATGTTTAGGAGCATCTTCTCAGTGAAAAACTCTTCTGATTCTAAGGCAGGGCGGATTAACTTCCAACTTCGAAGTCATCTTCCTCATATAGTAAACTCTTCTTCCTTTCCTGGCTCCCATCACTTCTGGGAAAGAGAGTTTGTTGTTTCGGAATGGCAAGACGGTGACTGGGGTTAGTTTTTCGTTAAGAGGTTTGGATATGTGGAGGATAGTTCGCACTTCGTGTGTGATCTTAGCCATGAAGAATTGCTAAACATAGACAGATTGCTTGCTGATGATGGTCGTACCCATTACAAAACTATTCTGACAGAGAAGAAGCTTATCGAAGCCGGCTTAAGCATTCTTTCTTTTGAGGGTAATTTTCCTTTGTTACTTTATCACGAACTATGTTTGTTCTTATTCCGATATCTCTTTCTTTTTCGTTTCAGCTGCTGAGGAGTTAGATAGTCGTCCCGAGAATTAGCCACATGTTACCAAACGAATGATAAAGAAAGCGGAAGAGCAACTGAATCCTACTGGTCAAAAGGTTCCTGCGTTCCTGGAGGGATGTTCCCAAGGGGGAAGACGTCCCGGAATGTCGCTGAAGGTACCCGAGTCCCATTCACTCCGGATTGGGGTATTTGTGAGCAGGATTCTATCTTGGGAAGTTCTTCCTTAGCCTTGGCCTGGTCCAGGCTCTCTATCACTGCTCCTGATCTCTTGACAGTTACTGCGGGAGATAAGATCGACAAATCTGAGCGCCTTGGAGCTCAGGCTCTTTATCAGGTATCAAATTATGCATTTGATGTTCTTGTTTGCCCAACTTTTTTTTAAGTGCCTTACCTATCTCCTTATTGCAGGCAAATGCTTATCTTCAATCCGCCACCCGTCAAGGCCGAGCCCATAGGGATAGCAACGTGGAGCTGCTGAATGAGCAAGCACGGTTCAAAGAACAAGTTCAAGACCTAAACTCCAAGGTTGCTCGAGCTGAGGCAAGTAGCATGTCTTACCAAAAGAAACTTTGCTCTCTTGCCAAGAAGAAATCCTCCGATGCTGACAAGGTGATTGATGCCTACCATAGGTCGGAAGCTTTTACAAAGTTTATAGATGATCATGATGATGAGATGCGGCCCTTTAACATGTCAGTTGGGTGGAACAAAGCTGTTGGCGCTGTTAGCCACAAGTATCCTTTGATGGTGAATCCAGCAGACTTCCCTTGCCCTAACTGGACTGCTGCTGTCGGAAGTCACGGGGATCATGCCTTGGGCTCCGGGGATAGTCGCCGCCCTTCTGGTTCTAGTTTGAGGAAGGCAGCCAATGTTGTTAGTTCCAGTTCGACCTCTTCCCGTTCAGCTGGGAAAAAGGCCATGTCGGAGAGGGAGGCGACCGTGAGACGATCTTTTCCTGGCAAAAAACTTCGAATTAGACCCAACTCCTCGACTGAGACTTCAGACGAAGAAGGGGACGTGGTGAAGAGGGGAGTGGCGCAACCTATTGAAACAGAAGCCGAAGATGATGACGATGAGGGATCCGAAGAGGAGGGACATGAAGAAGAGGGAGATGAAGAGGAGGAGGGAGAAGGACAAGAAGTGGTGGAGGAGTCCTCCGAGGAGTAGATGTCTTTGATCAAGGGCCTTGCATGGCCTTCACAACCATATGTGGCTCTGTCTTTTTAGTTTTAAATCAAGGTCCTTCGGGACTTAACTTTTATTCGCGGTTTGTAATTTAAAACTTTGCCCTTCGGGGCACTTTATTTATGCATTTGCTTTTTTCATTCATATGTTCAATTATTTCTGGTACTTGATTTTTTTAAACTCACACTCAACGGGTGCTTGGTACATAATCAAAATCATAGAATGGAAGACAAACTTGCATTAATAAATCGAAGTGGGTTTAACCCTTACATATGTAATACTACTATCCTACTCGGGGCACTAGGCCCTGGAATGGTTTCATCGAACCTTATTGCTACTTCTACTAGATATATATGAAACTAAGTCCTACTAGGATAACTTGAGCCCATCAGGACTTTGCAAGACTATGCCTGCACCACTTGATTTTGTTTTTGATGCTCTATCAAAATAGAGCGCCCACCACTCCTTCTGGCCTCCTCATTCTTATTCTGAAGTTCACTTTCTGCTTGGGGTACTACCTCCTGCCCCCCGACTTCTTGGTTTCCAATGATACATTCAACCACGAAGTCAGTTAACGCCTTAACCTTAATGGCAGTCCGAGGCTTCTGTGTGATGCCCTCTTCTGGCCTTCCTTGGTGTTCTTTACCTATGAAGACATTTATGTATTCAATCGGAAGGACCTGCCCCCCGACTCCATCAGGCCTTAACAAGGCTACATAACAGCTTCGTGCCATCTTCTGATCACCTTTATGTTCTCCAACACCATTCCTGGTTGGGAACTTGATCTTCATATGATAAGTTGAGGCAACAGCCTTGAATGCATGAAGTCCAGTCCTTCCAAGCATAGCATTGTACGTTGAAACAACTTTAATTACTAGGAAGTTCAACATCTGAGTGGCCTCCTTAGGCTCCTGTCCAATAGTTACAGGCAACTGAATAGTCCCTTCAACTTTGGATTCTACTCCATTAAATCCATATATAGGCATGTTATTGGCGGTCAACTGAGAGTTAGTGTACCCCATCTTCACAAACGCATCATGAAACAGAATGTCAACGGAAGCTCCATTGTCTATCAAGACTCGCTTTACCTCTGAGTTTCCAATCACAAGAGTTATGACCAACGGGTCTGAAAGTGTTTGTCCTAAATCCAATCATGTATGATGAGTTAGGAAGAACTTTCATGTATTCTTGTTTGATTTCATTAATAATAATAAAAGACTTGTTTTGATTTTATTACGGGCATTATCTGTTTAAAGTGTTTTAAATAAGATGTTCCATAGTTTAGAGTAAAGCTTCTATAATTATAATGAGATTATAATAGTGAGATCTAGAAGATGATAACTCTAGACTTAAACAGTTCCTGATCATAGGATAACTAATCGGAAGTTAGTGAATCCGCAAAGATCGGTACATATTATGCTTGCTCCCGTCAGGAGGATGTCTGTTCTCATAGGCATTTGTGTGGTGACACTATAGCTAGTATGTAGGTGCTTATTAGGGAATAAGTTCACTGAACATGACTCGATAAGTTGGACAACTAATGGAGTTTACTCACGTGTCAATAGTTATTCACTGAGTGATAGTTGTACAAGTGTCCTTAGACTTGAGATCGTTAGAGTAATCTTGTATATAATGAACTGTGCTTTGGTTTAGTCCTTAGTCTCAAGGACATACATTAGGTCTATTCTGGGTACAGGGATTTATGTATGGAGATAGTTAACGATCAATAAAGAATCTACCCCTTCCAGTAAGGAAGTGAATATCCTATGTTATTCTTAGTATGCGAGTTCTGGAATCTCTGGCCAGAGTGTATGAAATTAGAAAGGAGTTTCTAATTTGCATTAATATGAACTTTGCGTTATGAATAAGAAATCATATGATTAAAATTGATAGGCCTGACACGAGATCCATGCCTTGTATTTAATCGGGATATTGTAGGGTAGAAGGAATTTATTGTACGGTAACTAGTCACTGACAGGTTCTTGGTATTCTAAGCAGTGAATTCATATTATCCGGATAGTCGCGATATGTTGAGAAGCATCACTCACGATGTAGAATAAATATAATTAATCAGTTAATTATATTTAATGAATTTTAGAATTCATATAAATAATAAATAAAAGGTTTATTATTATTTATTTCTACTACCGGCTTAATATTGAACCTACAGGGTCACACCATAAAAAGATTAATTTATTGATGAAGGTATTTTGAGAGAGCAAGTTGTTTTAATAATGATTAAAATTATTTTAATTATTATTTAACATTTTATAAGGTAAAGTGTAGGATTTATATATTAATATATAATGATATATTAATGTTAAAAACCTACTTGTGCCCTATAAATAGAATGAGATGAGGACACTTTTGATAGACTTGGTTTTTGTGAAAAACTTAAAGCCTCCATCTTCTTCATCTCTCTCTCTCTCTCTCAAACCTCCATTTTTATAAAACCTTGTTTTTATAAAAAGCTTCATCGAAGAAATTTATCTTGGTGGATACCGGTAGAGTGCTTCACACTCTGAGAAGCAACTGCGAGAAACCATTTTATAAAGCTTCGATTTTTCAAGGTATGATCACGATTCCTCGCTCTTTTCATTTTTACATGATTTTCTATATGTGCGATATATGGTTTTTACGGAAAAAATTGTTATTTGCGCTTCCGCTCGTCCGTAAATTCCTTCAATGGCATCAGAGCTAGGTTCTTGCATATAGAGAGTCATATAAAAATTTCAGATTTTTTTATGCATGTATGGATTTATTATGATTTTTGCAAGTTTATTTAGATTTAATTATGAATTAATTCGAAATAATTTTTGCATATGATTTTGACCACTAATCTGAGTTCTACAAGTGTTGTAGATGATCTGGGTATTTTTCTCATAATTTTGTGATGTGTAGATTATTTGTTATGAATTTTTTAAAATTGTTTTAGTTAAAATTCATAAAATAATTTTGCATGTGAAAATATTATGATTAAAAATATTGCAAAAGGACCCCTAACCACCTGATAATTTTTGCTGCTCATGATTTTCAGAAATCATGTCTTGATAATTTTTTATTAATTTATTAATTAATTGTTAATTAATTTATTAATATTAAAATTAAAAGGATATTAATAATAATAGTTATTGTTAGTAAAAGGGGAGTTATTGTGTTTAATGTAAGGGAGTTACAAACTGCTGCAACGTTACAAACAATCAACGGTCGGCACAAACATAAAAAAAAAAAACTGCTGTGTCGGCGTGCTGTCGGGCGCGTGTCGCCCAAACGCGGGGAAAGGGATGTCACGCATTTGGAAAATGCGTGACAGGTTGTTGCGCATTTAAGAAATGCGTTACATGCCTGTTGCGCCTTTTCCGGATGCGTTACAGCATTTAATGGCTTTAAATGCTTGTAACGCATACCGGAAATGCGTTACAGCCTTTCTGTCCACAATAAATTTGATTTATTGGGAGTTTCGTAACTCCGTTTTGGGCGTACGATATATCGTTGGATTCGTTTTTCCGAGACGGATCTAATGGAGTGGTCAAATATTTTTTATATAATAATTTTGAATTATTTATATTTCCGGAAGTGTTTTTAAAGCATGTTTTAATTGGATTAATTGCTTTTAAATACTATAATAAATCCATACATCAATATATCAATGTGTGACATGATATTGCTTGCATGCTTATTGATTTATTTTTATATATGTGATATATGCCTATGTTTACCATGCGATGATAGATTTA
The DNA here is from genome assembly GCA_036435485.1 of Saposhnikovia divaricata. Lineage (NCBI taxonomy): Eukaryota > Viridiplantae > Streptophyta > Magnoliopsida > Apiales > Apiaceae > Saposhnikovia > Saposhnikovia divaricata. Next base: position 212,387,645 of record CM071597.1, on the reverse strand, counting down.
GGTGAACTTAAATCAAAATAAGGCGTGCTCTAGAAAATCTAGAAATAGGAATGGTTTTTGCCTTAATAATAATATTATGAATACAATCATGAGATTCTTGTGTTTGTGAAACACGTAATTAAATATGAATTTTCAATATTGAGAGAATGGATGATTCTGTCAAAAACGGATTTCGATCTGTAAGAAAGGGGTATTAAGTGACGCCTCTTGACAATGCTCCCCCCGATCTGGGAATCATCCAATTATCGATTATTGATTTGAAATATTTAATTTAAAAGGAAGAATCTCTTTATAATATGATTATGATTGTAACATAATATAATCCCTCTAAAATTAAATAATATCAAGTAGTAATTGGCCAATGACACAACGGGCTTGTGTCGGTCATAGCCTTCCAACATGGTAGAAAGTAGTTCTCATTTTTGAATCATTGTCGTTTCGTGCTACAGCCGAGGGCTTTGATTTTGAAATAAGAAATACTTGTCTATTACATAGAGATGTGTACAATGAATTAGAATCTAATGGTCGTTACGTGCTAAAGCCGTGGGCCGTTGGAGACTGATTCAGTTGTACGGAATGTTGGGTTAGACTTGACTTAGAATATTGAGTTTGTCGTGCCACAGCCGTGACTCAATTATTCAAGAGGCTAAAGTTTTATTAGGGAATAACATGAGATGTAATTGACAAGAGTTGTCTGCCTATTGAACATCACATGGCGTTTAGTGCCACAGCCGAGGTTGTGTGATGGAATATAGGATCCCTATTCCCACTAGCATTATGAATGCTTAATTTTTCACTTAAGGGGGTTGAATAAATTAGATAAACTAGTGGGAGTCACTTATGAATAAAGACCCGATTCATATAGTGTTTTTAAAATGAAATTGAATATTTGCTAAGTGTTGTTATGTGTTTATCATTTACAGATTTACTATATACACTATGTCTGGTGCACTATCACTCCGGAGCATACTAGATGCTCACAAATTGACTGGTCCGAATTTTGCTAACTGGCTTCGAAACTTGAGAATTGTTCTCAGGGTTGAGAAGCTGGAATATGTGCTTGACTCACCTAAGCCTGCTGCACCTGCTGACGATGCACATAATGATGAACATGTTGTGTATCGTAAGTGGATAGATGATGCTAATGTTGCTCAATGTATCATGCTAGCTTCCATGAACGATGAGCTACAGAAGCAACATGAGCTTATGGATGCTCACACTATCCTAGAACATCTGCAAGAGTTGTATGATGTGGCAGGGAGGACAGCTCGATATGAGATATCGAAGGAGCTGTTCCGTTGTAGGATGTCTGAGGGATCATCCGTGAATGACCATGTACTTAAGATGATCAATTTGATTGAACGTCTTGGGCAACTTGGTTTTGTCATGGATAGGGAACTGACTCAAGACTTGGTCTTGCAATCACTTCCGGGTTCATTTTCGCAGTTTATTGTGAACTTTCACATGAATAAGTTGGACGTCAGCCTGGCTGAACTCCACAACATGTTGAAGACTGCGGAATCGAATTTTCCCTCTAAGAAGAGTTTTGTTCTTCTAATTGGTGAGGGTTCCAATCCTAAGAAAAGGAAGAAGAACCCTTCCAAGAAGAAGAAAGTTGGTGAGAAAAAGCCGGTTCCACCAAAAGCTGAAGACCCCAAGAGCAAAGCTGTTTGCTTTCACTGTAACAAGGTGGGGCACTGGAAGAGGAACTGCAAGGTTTACCTTGCAGAAATGAAAAAGAAGAAAGATAGTGAGACTGTCGCTTCTGGTTCAGGTATGTTCATGATTGAAGTGAATATGTCAATAAATCAAAATTCTACTTGGGTATTAGATACCGCCTGTGGTTCTCACATTTGCAATTCGTTGCAGGGACTAAGGAGAAGTAGGACTCTCGAGGAAGAGGAGGTGATTCTACGGATGGGAAATGGAGCAAGAGTTGCTGCTGAATCTGTAGGATCGTTTGATTTACATATGCCTACGGGCAAGACTATTGTTTTAAATAATTGTTATTTTGTTCCCTCGATTGTGAGGAATATTATTTCTATTCCCATGTTAGACTTGGATGGATTTTCGTTTGTTATTAAGAATAATGAATGTTCAATTCTTAGAGATAATGTTCTTTATGGTAGTGGTATTTTAAATAATGGTCTATATGTGTGTGACATAGAGCATGATTTACTACAAATTGAACATACTAATAAAAGGAAAAGAGATGATGAAAATCTCACCTATTTGTGGCACTGCAGACTTGGTCATATTAGTGAAAATAGACTGCGGACATTGCATAAGGAAGGGTTACTTGACCCCTTTGATTTTGAATCATATCCTACATGCGAGTCTTGTCTATTGGGTAAAATGACCAAATCTCCATTTAGTGGACATGGAGAGAGGGCTGCAGATTTGCTAGGACTGGTACATACAGATGTATGTGGACCGATGTCTACGCAAGCCATGGGTGGATTTTCGTACTTCATTACTTTCATAGATGATCGATCTAGGTTCGGATATGTGTATTTGATGAAACACAAGTCTGAGGCCTTTGAAAAGTTCAAAGAATATAAGAATGAAGTGGAGAAACAAACCAAACATAGTATTAAAACCCTTCGATCAGATCGAGGTGGTGAATACTTGAATGGGGAGTTTCTAGATTATCTCAAAGAAAATGGTATAGTCTCTCAGTGGACTCCTCCATATACTCCACAGTTGAATGGAGTATCTGAAAGGAGAAATCGAACTTTGTTAGACATGGTTCGGTCCATGATGAGCTATGCAAATCTTCCAGTATTCCTTTGGGGTTATGCATTGGAAACCTCAGCATATTTACTGAATAAGGTGCCTTCCAAATCTGTTCCTCAAACTCCATATGAGATATGGAAAGAAAGGAAACCGAGTCTTAAACACATTAAGATTTGGGGATGTCCGGCTTATGTCAAGAGAGTTGACCCTGATAAGCTGGAATCTCGATCCGTGAAATGTAGTTTTGTGGGATATCCTAAAGAAACTTTAGGGTATTACTTCTACACCAATCATAGTGTATTTGTCTCCAGACATGCTACCTTCTTGGAAAAACAGTTTATCCTTGAAGGAAACAGTGGGAGCAAAATAGAACTTAATGAAGTTCAAGAAGCACAAACTACTACGGTTCAAGAGTAAACACCTGTTCAGACTGAACAACCTTCTGTGGTACAGCCCATTCGTAGGTCAGAAAGAGTGTCTCGCCAACCTGATAGGTATTGTGGCCTTGTCATTGAGAATGACAATGAGTTATCAATCGTTGATGATGACGACCCTATGACCTATAATGAGGCTATGAGTAGTGTTGACTCAGAGAAATGGCAGAGTGCCATGAAATCCGAAATGGATTCTATGTATGCCAACCAAGTATGGACTTTGGTTGAAGCACCAGAGGATGTGAATCCTATTGGATGCAAATGGGTATACAAAAGAAAGATTGGAGCAGATGGCCAGGTGGAGACCTATAAGGCCAGGCTCGTGGCAAAAGGATTCAGACAAAGGCAAGGGATTGACTTTGATGAAACTTTTTCGCCTGTAGCCCTGTTAAAATCAATTCGGATTTTGCTTGCGATTGCTGCTTACTACGACTATGAGATCTGGCAAATGGACGTGAAAACGGCCTTCCTCAATGGGAAACTTGAAGAGGAAGTGTATATGACACAGCCAGAGGGGTTTGTTTCTAAAGGGAATGAACACCTAGTGTGTAAGCTGCTAAGGACCATATATGGATTAAAGCAAGCTTCTCGTAGATGGAACATTCGTTTTGATGAGACAATCAAAGAGTTTAATTTTATCAAGAACATAGATGAACCATGTGTCTACAAGAAGGTTAGTGGGAGCGCGGTAACATTTCTTGTATTGTATGTGGATGACATACTTCTTATAGGAAATGATATACCGATGCTGCAATCAGTCAAAGTGTGGTTATCAAAGAACTTCACTATGAAGGACTTGGGTGAAGCATCCTACATTCTCGGTATGAAGATCTATAGAGATAGATCTAGAAGAATGATAGGTCTTACCCAGGGTACATACATCGAGAAAGTGCTTAAAAGGTTTAGCATGGAAAACTCCAAGAGAGGTCTCATACCGATGAGCCATGGAGTATCCCTTTCCGAGAAGATGTCTCCTAAGACACCTGAGGAAAGAGAGCGTATGAGTAAGATTCCTTATGCTTCAGCAATAGGATCTATTATGTACGCGATGTTATGTACTAGGCCTGATGTTGCTTATTCAATTAGTGTAACGAGTAGATATCAGTCCGATCCAGGTGAAGACCACTGGAAAGCAGTGAAGAACATCCTTAAGTACTTGCGAAGGACCAAGGATATTTTTCTTGTTTTTGGTGGATCTGAATTGAAAATAGAGGGTTATACTGACTCTAGTTTTCAATCAGAAAGTGATAGCAAATCCATGTCAGGGTATGTGTTTACTCTGAATGGTGGTGCGATTAGTTGGAAGAGTTCCAAACAGTCGACAACGGCTGACTCCACAGCGGAAGCAGAGTATATAGCTGCAAGTGAAGCTGCAAAAGAAGCCGTTTGGATGAGGAAATTTGTTTCTGAGTTGGGAGTTGTTCCAAGCATTGAAGAGCCTATTGTGTTGTATTGTGATAACAATGCAGCAATAGCACAAGCCAAGGAACCTAGGTCTCATAAAAATTCCAAACATGTTTTGCGGCGCTTTCATTTGATTAGGGAGATCATTGAAAGGGGAGATGTCAAGGTTGAGAGAGTTGACACACATAACAACATAGCAGACCCACTCACAAAGTCATTGTCTCAGATTCACTTTGATCGTCATAAAGAGAAGATGGGTATTAGATACCAGGGTGATTGGCTTTAGTTCAAGTGGGAGATTGAAAGTGTTTGTCCTAAATCCAATCATGTATGATGAGTTAGGAAGAACTTTCATGTATTCTTGTTTGATTTCATTAATAATAATAAAAGACTTGTTTTGATTTTATTACGGGCATTATCTGTTTAAAGTGTTTTAAATAAGATGTTCCATAGTTTAGAGTAAAGCTTCTATAATTATAATGAGATTATAATAGTGAGATCTAGAAGATGATAACTGTAAACTTAAACAGTTCCTGATCATAGGATAACTAATCGGAAGTTAGTGAATCCGCAAAGATCGGTACATATTATGCTTGCTCCCGTCAGGAGGATGTCTGTTCTCATAGGCATTTGTGTGGTGACACTATAGCTAGTATGTAGGTGCTTATTAGGGAATAAGTTCACTGAACATGACTCGATAAGTTGGACAACTAATGGAGTTTACTCACGTGTCAATAGTTATTCACTGAGTGATAGTTGTACAAGTGTCCTTAGACTTGAGATCGTTAGAGTAATCTTGTATATAATGAACTGTGCTTTGGTTTAGTCCTTAGTCTCAAGGACATACATTAGGTCTATTCTGGGTACAGGGATTTATGTATGGAGATAGTTAACGATCAATAAAGAATCTACCCCTTCCAGTAAGGAAGTGAATATCCTATGTTATTCTTAGTATGCGAGTTCTGGAATCTCTGGCCAGAGTGTATGAAATTAGAAAGGAGTTTCTAATTTGCATTAATATGAACTTTGCGTTATGAATAAGAAATCATATGATTAAAATTGATAGGCCTGACACGAGATCCATGCCTTGTATTTAATCGGGATATTGTAGGGTAGAAGGAATTTATTGTACGGTAACTAGTCACTGACAGGTTCTTGGTATTCTAAGCAGTGAATTCATATTATCCGGATAGTCGCGATATGTTGAGAAGCATCACTCACGATGTAGAATAAATATAATTAATCAGTTAATTATATTTAATGAATTTTAGAATTCATATAAATAATAAATAAAAGGTTTATTATTATTTATTTCTACTACCGGCTTAATATTGAACCTACAGGGTCACACCATAAAAAGATTAATTTATTGATGAAGGTATTTTGAGAGAGCAAGTTGTTTTAATAATGATTAAAATTATTTTAATTATTATTTAACATTTTATAAGGTAAAGTGTAGGATTTATATATTAATATATAATGATATATTAATGTTAAAAACCTACTTGTGCCCTATAAATAGAATGAGATGAGGACACTTTTGATAGACTTGGTTTTTGTGCAAAACTTAAAGCCTCCATCTTCTTCATCTCTCTCTCTCTCTCAAACCTCCATTTTTATAAAACCTTGTTTTTATAAAAAGCTTCATCGAAGAAATTTATCTTGGTGGATACCGGTAGAGTGCTTCACACTCTGAGAAGCAACTGCGAGAAACCATTTTATAAAGCTTCGATTTTTCAAGGTATGATCACGATTCCTCGCTCTTTTCATTTTTACATGATTTTCTATATGTGCGATATATGGTTTTTACGGAAAAAATTGTTATTTGCGCTTCCGCTCGTCCGTAAATTCCTTCAGGGTCATCATAGGGGAACTTCACTCCTTCCAAGTCCAAGTCATTAAAACTAACCGCTACCTCAGTTTTTGCACGCTTCGAGACCTCTTCCACGATGTGCATCACTTCTCGGGCATAAGCCTTCCTAGAGTTCCTAGTTGTCCCGGCCGCAGCTGGGCCTCCTGAGATCATGTTGATTACTGGCCCTCGGGGTTGTGGGTTGCGATCTTGATCGTTATCCCTTCTATCATACTCTCTTATCTGATTACCACGGTCTTCACCCTTAGTGAAGTGGCTCAGTTTCCCTCTACTAATCATCAGTGTCATGCCCCATATCTCTGTGGAATCTGCAATACTGATTCTGGTTTCTCTTTGCGGGATCACCCCATAGTGGCTTCGGCCATCGGAAATCTTTATCCTTCTCAATGTCCAACAAGATTCGACTCCTAGGAGTATTCAACCTTGCATACTCAGTGAACCTTGACCCTTGGTTCTTCTTAGGGGCATGGTCAGAGTCCACGCTAGTTCAGGGATACTTGTCCCTAGCATCATACTTCTGGTCATTATACTCCTGGTCTTGCTTTAGCTTTCTAGAGTCGTTGTTACCCCCTCCATTACCTACTGTGGCCTCTTTCTTCATGCTATCCTCGGCTTTAATATATTTATCAGGGGGATGCTTCGCTAATGACCTTTTAAAGAAGAGGTCAGTGGTTCCGTGTTCCAGGGCTACCATGGCCACCTTATTCTCTAAGTCAGTGATATTCAATGTCTCCTTGGTGAATCGCTTGAGATAATCCCTCAAATTCTCATTCTTCCCTTGCACCACATACATGAGGGATGCAGAACTTTTTTCATGAACTCTCCCACTAATGAACTGGCTGACAAAGGCAGCGCTCAACTCCTTAAAAGAGCCAATCGAGTTTGCAGGTAGGCGGCTATACCACCTTTGAGCCATGCCTGACAGGGTTTGAGGGAACGCCCTACACTTTAAGTCATCACTCGCAGGCTGCAGCAGCAGTGTGTTTGAGAATGTCCTAACATGGTTTGCGGGGTCGCCCGTTCCATCATAAGCCTTAATTGTCGGCATCTTGAACTTCCTTGAGATGCGGGCATTCATTACCTCCTCGGTAAACGGAGGTGTGGGATCATCAGGTTCCCCAAGTGGCATCTGATCCTTGGGGTTGCTTCTGGGGGTGTCCACCCTTATCGATTTTTCAGTTGGGGCATCGGCCCTTCGTTGTCTCCTTGAAGGCCTCTCCAGATTTATAATGGGAATCCTCCCTGTAACTGGAGGAGGTTGAATCAGACTTTGCCTTGCTTGCTCCCTAGCAATATCATCCTTCAACCTTTGGATCTCAGCCTCATGAACCTTAATCCTTTTCTCAGCCGTTTGTGGAGGTCCATCATGGATTCTTTGGGACCTCCTTCGAGGTTCTCTACTAGCACGTCGCCTCCTTGGGGCTTCTTCGCGATCAACATCGTCATCCTCAGATGTCGAATCATCAGTATAGGGGCCGGTGTAGTCATCGTACTCTCGATCACGGATCTGTAGGGCGTAACCGCTTGGTACAGGTTCCCTTTGTCGAGGGGGATAATGAGGCTGCCCATACATCGGGTTGGTATTCAAGGGGAGATCCGTGGTGTGGATCTGTATTCCCGGGGGTAGCGTACGATCAACGTTATCAAGAGGAGAAACCACCATCTGGAGAGGGTTAGCTTCTTGGTTCTGATTGACAACCATGGGTAGAGTTCCCTCAACATGGGGAATCGTCCCTGGGGGTTGAGAGGCTAGAGGTTGAATGATCGCCCCTGTTGATGGGGGTAATTGTCCTTCTTCAGTAGTGACAAGCGGATCAGAGGTGGCAGGTGGAGCAGAGCTAAGGGGTATGGCCTCAGTTGATGTTGTTCTTCGTGTTTGAACCATGGTTGATGTTGTCTTCCCACAGACGGCGCCAAATGTTGTGGAATAAAAATCGAGTTATCGAATTGCGACTAGGGTTTGTGTGTATTTAATGCTAAGGGATGCCGAGCTTCAAGCTTTAATGGCTGTTTCCGTGTTCGAGACTAATCGGTCCTCACAGAATGCGTACGTATCTCGTTATTGAGAATCAAGCCAAAAACGTAGTTCTAAGATGAGGGGTCTGGCCCTTTAAATAGGCTGTAGGAGCCTTAGAATCATAGTAGGATTCGGATACTTGTTGGGCAAGCCACCGCCTTGAGGAAGGTTCTAGACTCTTTCTTTGTAGGAGTCTGTTTCCATATTGAATTAGGTACCTTGGAGGCTAAGTCTGGTAGGAATAGCATCCTTATCTGATTACTATTGTTGAGCTGTTTATTACCATTAATATTAATTACGAAATTAATATTAAAATAGGGATTCTGACCTCATTAATGGGCCCCACGTCTGGACCATGCTGGGTCTAATTAATGCCATATTAAATGTGTCTTTAGGGCTATTTCAGCCCATATCAATATATATATATATATATATATATATATATATATATATATATATATATATATATATATATATTTATTATTTATGAAAAATATTCAACAAATAATCATTTGTATAAAATGATAATTTTTTTGCTAAATATGAAGAAAACTAATCGATTAAGAAATCTATTACGAAATGGAAACCTCAATTTTTAAAAATAAAATTAATATAAATTAAATTTGATGAAAATCCAATATAACAAGTATTTTGAACAAATAAGTATAATCAACATGTTAGCAAAAAACTAATAAATTGATTTAAATAATACTTAATTAAATAAAGGAAAATAGGCATAAAATTTGGTAATTATTCTTCAAATTTTAACATAAAATCGATTATTTATCAGTGTTTCGCGGCTAGCTAGTATAAAGAATTATAGATATCTATGCTAAACTAAGATAATCGGGCGTATTCTATCCTTATATATAATAACCATAAGAGAAATATTATTAGAGCCGGTTCCAGGGGAGTTGTCCTAGACAGGGCTTCCAAAAATGTTGAGGCTACATTTTTCTCCCATACTATATAAAATATTTAGTATAAATAAAATATTAGTAAAATAATTATTGTCAAATTTTATATTTTTCATCTAATATCAATATTTTTCAATGTTTCATATAGAATAAATCGGAGGCCAAGAAAATATTTACTATATTCACTATTGAAAATATTAATTATTCTTCCTTGTTTCTAAGAGTTAGTATTAAAAGTTTTAATATTTTGGTGTAGTTTGATTGTTATAATTTAAATTTATATAATATTTTAAAAATCAACAAATAAAATATTTTATTAATGAAAATCAACTATATCTACGATATTAAGAACTGATTATTGTTGTATTTGATTCTAGAAATTAATATTCTACACTTTAGTTGATTTGGTTGAGTGCCTTTTTTCCGAATATTTTTCAAAAAATCTAATATTAGAAAGGAAAAAAAAATCTTGTTTGTAAAAAAATAAAAAAAAATCCAAAGCAAGTTTCTAAAATTTATAATAAAATTTTCTTGTGCACACCAATGTGAGTCGATGATTGTTTGATGTTCAGGAAAGTTTCTTGAAAGAATCAATCTTAATCCATTTCCCAATCGGAACAATCTATCTCACCATATAAGCTAAAGACAATAGAAGCTAGGGCCTCCAAAAGATACGGTCCTGAATCTTATCCATAATTTTGATCATTGTACCGCCAAAATAATCTCAATCGTCGAATCTAATATTTTTAAAAATAGACGATCAAGATTATATCATATTAAAAAGAAAATTATAATCTAAAAGGGATATAATTAGAAAAGGTTGTATTAGAAGTGAAGTTTAAAAAGAAAATTATAATCTAAAAAGAACATAATTAAAAAGGTTGTATTAAATTTTATCTTTTAAAAAGAAAATTATAATCTGAAAAGGAGATAACTAAAAAGGTTGTATTAGAATTGAATTTTTTTTATTTTTTTTATTATTATTAAAAAAAAATTATATTTACTATTTGGACTCTATCTTGAGATCTAGAAATCGGATTTTGATAATTTTACAATCCACGTGAAGTTCATAAAATTATCTTTAATTTAGTGATGATTTAATAATTACTAGTTTAAAACCCGTGCGATGCACGGAATTTTTTTAATATTATATGAATTTTTTTCATTAATTTAAATTAATTTATTTAAACATGAATTTTAGAGGCTTAAATTTTTATATGAGATGATTTGGGATTTTAGTTAGAAAATATATTAAAAAGATGATAGATTTTAGTTGAAAATGGTAATCGGTTAATTGTTAGTAGTTATAAAATTATTATTTTATTTTTATTGTATTAAATAGAATGCCCGTTATGACTGGAAAAAGAGAGGATTCATTTAGTGAAAATTAAAAAGGTAACATGTTCTAGGTGAAAAGTTAGTTTATGGTAATTATAATTTAATTACGTTATTTTACTAAATACAATTGCTCGTAATGTTTTTAGAAAAGGATAAATTAATATTGTCCGTGATATTTCTATTAAAAGAGGAATTTTTAGTTAGAAAATATAAAGAAGATGATACGTTTTAGCTGAAAAAGGTAATCGGTTAATTATTAATATTATAATATTATTAGTTTATTGTATTAAATAGAACCGCCCATGATATAATCGGAAAAAAGGGAGATTTTAGTCAGAGAAAATAGAAAGGTAAAGTAAAAATTAAAAAGGTGACATGATTAATGTGAAAATGGTAATTGATTAGTTTATTGTAATTATAATTTAATTATGTTGTTTTACTAAATAAAATTGCTCATAGTGTTTTTAGAAAATGAGAAATTAATGTTGCCCGTGATATTTCTAAAAAAAAGAAATTTAATTATAAAAATTAAAAAGATGATACGTTTTAGCTGATAGGTAATCAGTTAATTATTAGTATTATAACATTATTATTTTCTTTTTATTAAATAGAAACGTCCGTGATATAATTGGAGAAAGAGAAGTTTTAGCATGAGAAAAGAAAAAAGGTAACGATATAATTGGAAAAAAAGAGATTTTAGTTAGAGAAAAGAGGAAAGGTAACGTGTTTTGGCTGAAAATGGTAATTAATTAGTTAATAATAATTATAATGTAATTATGTTATTTTATAATAAATAATTGTTCTTTGTGTTTTTAAAAAAGGAGAAATTTTAGTTAGATAAAATGTAAAAGATATTGTATTTTACCTGAAAAAGGAGATTATTAAGTTTTTGAAAAATAGAAAATGTAATATGTTTAACCTGAAAATGGAAATTGATTAATAAAGGAGAAATTTTAGTTTGATAAAATATAAAAGATATTGTTTTTACCTGAAAAGGAAAATTATTTAATTATTGAAAAATAGAAAAGATAATATATTTAAACTGAAAAAGGAAATTGATTTGTTAGTAATGGATTTTATATGTAACTAAGTAAGGGTAAATAAGTAAAATCAACATGTACCTACCGATCGACCGACCGACCAACCAAACTTTTAATGTTTCGACTTTTATATAATAGTATAGATTACTCAAATGGAAACACTCAGAATCTCAAGAGAAAATAAAATAACGAATTTTTACATTAATCCTATTTAGTGTAGAAGTCCTACATTGATAATGTCATTCAACGTAGAAAACCTAATTATAAATGACTTAAATCATTAACATACACCTTTTCGAATTTCAATATAAATACAATTTTTAGTTCGTACGTAACATATTAAAATATAAAATACTTTTTATGCTTGATCCAACGGTTTTCATCTATTTATTTTAAGATCTAACAGTTCTTATTATTTTGTCGTACAGAGGACCAGACTATAGATTATCAAAGTTTTGGACAAAATCCCTCTTACACTTATTAATAAGACTAGCTTATAACCCGTGCGTTACACGGCTCTTTTTCTAATATTTATTATATTATTTATTATTATTATTTATTTGTTATTAGTTTAAATACCAAATTGTTGTTATGAAATTGATATATATATATATATATATATATATATATATATATATATATATATATATAAGATTTTATACGTTCAATTTATTATGTATTTTATCTTGAATTCTTAAAACTTTATTTGGATGATTTTACAGCATACGTGAAATTAACAAAATAATCTTTAATTTAGTGATTATTTAACAATTTTCTCCAATTAAAACTACCAATAAAAAAAAGAAAGATGAAATTGACGATTTTTTATATTGAAAATTCTATCCTATTTAGGAAGTCTACTTATATTTTGTTTCAATTATCAAAATAACCTTCTTATTATTTGAAGATGGTTGTACTAACAACTAAATACAGTTTTAATAATAAGTATAGGAGGGATTTTGTCCAAAATTTTGGTAGTTGGTAGTCTGGTCCTCAATATGATAAAATAAATAAGAACTGTTAGATCTTAAAATAAATAGATAAAAAATGTTGGATCTAGCATAAAAATATTTAATATTTAAACATGTAAACTAAAAAGTGTATTTATATTAAAATACGAAAAAGTGCTTGTCAATGATTTAAATCATATATAATTAGATTTTCTATATTGAATAGGATTATTAATGTAGGTATTCTACACTAAATAGGATTAATATAAAAAATTCGTAATTATATTTTCTCTTGAGATTATGAATGTTTTCATTTAGATAATAATTGTTAAATTATCAATAAATTAAAGATAAAAATATTTAATAGTTTAACATGTAAATTAAAAAGTGTATTTATTAAAATACAAAAAAGTGCTTGTCAATAATTTAAATCATATATAATTAGGTTTCTATATTGAATAGGATTATTAATGTAGGTATTCTACACTAAATAGGATTAATGCAAAAATTCGTAATTATATTTTCTCTCGAGATTTTGAGTGTTTCATTTGGATAATAATCGTTAAATCATCATTAAATTAAAGATAATTTTATGAGTTTCGCATGGACCGTAAAATCATCCAAATCTGATTTTTATATCTCGAGATAGAGCCTAAATAGTAAATATGAACTTTTTTTAATATAAATAAATAAAATTCAATTCTTATACAATCGTTTATATCCTTTTCAGATTATAACTTCTTTTTAAAATTCAATTCTAATATAACCTTTTTAATTATATCTTTTTTAGATTATAATTTTATTTTTAATATGATATAATCTTGATCGTCTATTTATAAAAATATTATATTCGACGGTTGAGATTATTTTGGCGGTACAGTGACCAAACCAAAATTATGGATAAGATCCCTCTTACGCTTATTATATATAAGGATATAATTGTATTTGGTTGTTAGTAGAACTATCTTCAAATAATAACAAGGGTATTTTGATAATCAAAACGAATTATAAGTAAAATTCATAAATCGAATTGAATTTTCAATGTAAAAAATCTTCAATTTCTTATCTTTTTTGTTTCTGCGTAGATTTAATTGGAAAATAATTGTTAAACTATCACTAAATAAAAAATTATTTTGTTAATTACATGTGGGCTGTAAAATTGTTCAAAATCAAATTTTAAGAATTTAAGATAGAGTAAAAATATTAAATCGAACGTGTATAATCTTATACATATAAATTTTTTAACAACAATTTTTCTAAACTAACTGAGGATTTCCAGGTTAAACCACGAAATCATAGAACTTACCCACTCCGTAAAATTTTTCGCAAAGTTTGTATTCAAGCAGTTAGCATCTTATGGATTGTCATCAGATATATTCTTCCTATTTTATGCAAAGAAGGCTTCTATTATAATTCCAGCAACTTTGTTTCATGCTTAACATACCTGAAATTTATCGTTTATATCCGTGACACTAAATCTCAAGCACAACGAAAGAAAATGCAGAGACTGCAACCAGCGATGTGTAAAAGTCCAGCTCAAGTTACAATAATAAGTAATCTCGTTATGAAGTGTACAAATCCACTGGTGTCATGTAAATCCGGGGTTCTCCTGCCCAAACATCAACTAAACATGCAAAGTGCTAAACATGTTCACAAGGTTTGACAACTAGTAAAATCATATGGAAAAAAAAGAGAGTTGGACCTGACAACCTGTACTGGATGTGCTATACAAACCAAATGTAACAAGAATGGAGTTGAGCAAATCGTTTGACTTTTGTATGAGTCTCACTCACGTATTATGTTTGGGTTTTGTTACAAAATGTCGAAGAATGTGACTTGAAACGGATGACGCAACAAAATGTTCAGCTCTATTTAGTCCAACAGAAGACAAAACAACCAACAAAAAACACACTTTTCCCTACATACTAGATAAAACAAGATCAAAACATTTAAACAAGGTATTAATTCCCGGATCCAAATATGCCTAAACTAGATATAGCATAGAACCTCTGCAAGTATTTAAAAAGTACTAAACCATAATAGATTGCTACAGCTCATTGAGCCAAATTAAAACATGCTAATAAGGAGATCCCGAAACGAAATACGAACGAATAATCTCTGTTTTATATAAGATTAACATTGTGAGCACTTAACGGTATGATAAGCCTGCAAGGCTGCAACATTCTGTTTACAATTGTCTAGGTGATGCCACACGCGAAGAAGATAACAGACGACTCCTCATGGCTTGAAGATAAAGCCGCAAGTGATCACAAACCACACCTGCATGCTGGATCATGATTTCCTATTTTATGCATATCATCTGCAGGAAAGTATTGCATCCTAGGTAGTCACTTAGGAGAAAATGGTGCCTTGAGCAATTTAAGTCATTCTTTAACTATGGAGATTTATTTAGGAACGGAGATTAACTTGCAAGATCCATGATATATTCGTTCGATAACAAAAATAGAATTGGAATATTACTATCAAGTTGAATAAAACCGAAAACTTATAAACAAACATGAATTGAGTTTAGGCTAAGGTTCGCATAGCTAAAAAGAGTCAAACTCGAATATAAATTTTGCAAGTCCATTATTCTTAAGTTCAGCCCAACTCGACAAGAAAAAGGCACGAACTCAATATTAATGAACGGAGTTGGTTGAGTTATAGCCTTATTAGTAAAATCATTATATATTACGTATGTAAAAGGCAAAATGAAGTAAGGAGTTCATGTATGACACAAGCAACAGAAAGATTTTACATTAACCTTTAGGTAAGAACATAGTTTGGTTAACATTAACACTTGACAGAGAGCTAGTTGATAACATGGGCCAACGATCACCATTTTAGATCCCCAAAAACTTAACTTTTTGTCGTAAAATTTGCATGCACGTACACTTATCCAACAAAGTTTTATTGAAAATCCAACCCAAACTTCTCCACGCCAATAAGTCCTACTGTTACAACTTCTCTATATAAACCAACAAAGAGAACACCATTCACCTTAAACCACACAGTCCACAAAGAACAGAGAGTTGAAGAATTTATCGTTAGTACACACACTTTAATGGCTGACATTAAACATGAAGAAGTTCACAATCTATCGACGATAAGAAGGCTGTCTGTAGGTGCTTAAAAAATAGTGTTGGAAGATATAATGGAGTTCAGGACAAGTTCCTCAGCACAATCCCTGATATCTGCAAGCTTAAAGTTGGATTTCCTATTTCCCTATCTATCGCTTGTAACAAGTAAGAAACTCCTTGTTTACAAGTAGTTGGTATAAACACTATAAAAGGATTTTTCTGGATGACATTGTTGAATTTAATACGTGTCTTTTCTGTGCAGGATCCACTGACATGGTATTATGGAAGGAGATGCTCTATATATGTAGAGATATACAAGTAAGATTAAGAAGTCTTTTCTTTTGTTGGCAGTGGCTGTGTCTATGCAAGTGCCTAGCTTAAGCTTTCGTAATTTACTTATGATGACTATAATGAATACAATGCAGTTATAACAGCATCGCAAACTACTACTCATATTTGAACGTAGCAATTGAGAATATATAGATAAAATCAGGAACTGAACGACTTTCTGCCAATGTTAAGGAAAGGTTAAGAAAATTCTTTTTGTTTGTTGCGAAAGATTATGGCAACAGAACGTATATAGCTATGCCTGTAGTATTGGCATCCACAAGACTCAGTATTAGCCTTTCGGGCATCATTGTGGAAATATCACATAAAATGAAATACACTGTTGCTTGCCAGATCTCTACAGTGTTTAAAAAAACAGCTCAACATTTTAAACAGTAGAACCCCCCAAGTATTCCATAATTTTCAAATATTAGTGCATACAGACACAGTCAATAGCCTTCTATATATGATATTACTCGTTTACAACATGTAAAAAGCATTAAAAAAATAGCAACGACTATATATCAACAAAAGCCTAAGAACTAAGCCTGGAAACGAATAGTAGCACAGAAGATGCGGTGACAAAGTAACACTACTTGAGAGGGGTGCTTTTAGGACCTTCTGATGAGCCTTTCTCGACATAGTACTGTCCCTGGAGTCTTTTGCACTGCATGTACAAGCAGTAAACCAGAAATCCAATAAGAAAAGTATGACAAAAATGCATATTTTAGTCCTTTCATTACAAAGTAAATAAATGCCCATACTTAATTTAAACACTTGAGTGAACCAATTTTAAGCTAAACACAACTAGTTTCAGAAGCATGGGCAGATGTTAGAATATGTGATCTGTCAAACACATGTAGCTCAGGATGGAGCACATGTATTACATGTATTAGCACATGCACATGAAGAGAGGATAGTGCGATCGATGCACAATCAATCTGCATACTGCACAATGCTATATATATATGTGTGTAATGTTAAGCAATGAATATCCAAGCAGTTATAATGTAGTCCTTTGCTATACTCTTCTCTCTAGTCTCATATACATTGCATTTCTATAAACTTTAATATGGTATCAGAGCTAGGGGGGAGAATCAAGGTTTAACAGCCTTCCTCCGATCATTCTTCATTCCGCAAGTTTTCTTCAGTTTTTCTGCAGTTTTTTTTTTCAGTTTTTCCAGAAATTTTTCAGTTTTCCAGTTTGTTTGTTTTGCATCTTTTAGTCAGTTTTTCTAGGCTAGCATAACCACTTCGTGATGGAGTGCATCACCACCAACATCATAATCATGTTTTAATCCATCGACGCCGGTCCAAGTCTACACGTCTCCACCTCCATGTCAACCAGTTGACACTCAACTGAAAAATATAACAAACCATCTCTTTACAAGCTTCAATTCAAGTGGATTAATTTGTTTAGCTTAGAAGCCGATGCCGAAAGCCCAGAGCCAGAGCCAAAAGAGCCAGAGCCAAGAGCCAAAGAGCACGAGTCAAAAGCAATCAAATTCAAGTCCGCGAAATTTCAAGCAAGCTAAGAGCTTCACTTCGTTACGCCCATTAGCTTGAGGGAGGATGTTAGAATATGTGATCTGTCAAACACATGTAGCTCATGATGGAGCACAATACACATGCACATGAAGAGAGGATAGTGCGATCGATGCACAATCAATCTGCATACTGCACAATGCTATATATATATGTGTGTAATGTTAAGCAATGAATATCCAAGCAGTTATAATGTAGTCCTTTGCTATACTCTTCTCTCTAGTCTCATATACATTGCATTTCTATAAACTTTAATAGCAGACGACTAACAATCCTTAAAAGCCACAGATTTATCACTGTTCTCAGTGTTCATAATTTGTAATTTACATCTATGAATCATCAATTTTTTTTTGATTAGAACACACAACCCAAGTTGCCATTGGCAAGGTTTAACTGATAGAATTAAAGAAACAAATTGATACAGAGAAATCGTAAAACTGTCAATCGAATTGAAAATCAAACAAAATCTGTATCAAATTCAAGCAAATTAAAGATTAAAAAGTAATTCAATTGACAAATTTTCTATTTCAAAGAAACTAGTAACAAAAATCTATACTAGTGTTGCTCTTCCCAATAGAGTTTGAAGCCAAGAATTTTATTCCAAAAGATAGATCAGTCAATTTACCATGCATCTGAACCAACTGAGGCAAAAAATTTGCCATTGTCATGGATCTTGGCATTTTTCATGATGGATAAGAGCTTCTGAACTGTGAACTCTTTGGTGATAAATTTGTCTTTCGCAACATATTTAAGAAATGGCCTAGAGAGATCTGTGTCGACTGTGCCTCGGTGCAATAAAAGACATGTCACTGTATCCTTCTTTCAAGCATTTTTGGTTGCTGCATGCATCAACGATCAGGATTATCATGAACAAGAATATAAAATTTTCAATCCATTAGCATCAGAAAAGAAGAATATATTAACGACCACACAAGCCTACAGCCTACCAAAGTGTTCTATGCTGCATAGTAAGTCTTTCAGAGTCCAAAAGGTTACGGCATCATGGTCTGGGGAAGGTGTATATGCAGCCCTACCCTTGATTATCATAAAGAGGTTGTTTCCACAGTTGGAACCCGTGAAAATGTTTTTCTTAATTTGATAGATATTTGTAGTAGCAGCGCACTACAATCATTTATGTTGAGAATGTTTATATCTTTCTATAGATGCATTTTAATTCACAAGACTGAACTCTGTCCACTTTGACCTGGTTAGTAGTATTCATTAGCTATCTAAGTCTCTGTTGAAAATAATTGACTGAAAATGCTGCCTATTTTAATGAGACTCAATTAGACGAGATGAAAGCTACTTCCTTTGCTGATAAAAGTCTTGCATGATTAGCCATGTATGATGCCTGTACATTGAAAAAAGGGAAGTTCTTTTGGACATAAGGAATTTTTTTAAAAGTTAACTAGCAAAATTCTGAACTTGTATTCTTTGGGATAAACATAAATTACTCAGATTGGCATAAATAGCACATACAGATACACTCATACAAGACATAGACACTGCCTGCAAATTTGTAAACATGGCAATTGATACCCAAAATTTATCTCAAATATATGGAAATTAATACCTAAATTGTAGAAGCATGCATTGATTTCGAACAGTCTTATAAGCACGATATGAGTGCCAACCACCCAAAGATTGTCCCCAATTGATTTAACCCTGGCACTTGAACTGGCCACAACAGCTACGTCTCCTTTAGAACATATCTTTAGCATGAACCCCATTCTTTAGCAATCACCTCCCAGTTAGTTTTATTCCAAAGGCTGAGTGGTAATCCATCACATTTAATCCATGTTTTTCTTGGCAACAATAGATCTTTATGAGACACATCATGAAATGAAGAAAACCAAGGATCCAGCCATCCTAAATCCTTCTCATTTTGGCTTTTTGAGAGATAAAAGTTAACAAGTACTTTGATTTAGAAAGCCCTTGAACTCTAATATCATTTATTCATTCCTCTTCCTTCCTTTTTTCTTTTTCAACAAGGAACCACTAAAAAAATCCTGGGTCCGCCACTGATGATGATGATGATGATACAATGGTTTAAATGAAAAAGAGCTATAAGAGATAATCTAAAAGCGATAACCTAAACCAACTTATACATCACAATTAATAATATAGAAATAGATATTATCAGTTTTACATACAAAACATACCTATCCTCAAACTCCACGAACCCACATCCTTTGTCTGGTCATGAAAATTTTTCTGGGCAACATGAGGTTCAAAAATGGATGAAAAAGAGTACCAAGCTTCTAGAAAAAAAGTAGAGAAAGAACTAGAATAGGAGAAGTACAACAAGTGGTACCAAGAAAATCAACACTATCAGCATTTGTTCGAACAACAATAGCAACAGTACCTAGAAAAAGTACAGAACAATCAACTCTATCAACAAGGAAATTTGCAGCCAACAGTGACATACTCATTACAGCCATCTCAACCCACTACTCAAGAAGAAGTCCGTACTCTTTGGATTGGTGGTTTGCATCACGACATTGATGAAAATTATCTCTATGTTTTGTTGTCTAATGTAGCTCAGGTACATTTTCTTTTCTTTATCCTTTTTGAAAATGTATGTATAAGTTTTTCTTATTCAGTTTCAAAAATATCCGTAACAAAGCATATCGTAATAAATGATGGATAAAGATCTTAACTTTTATGTTGATACAACGTATTAGAAACCAACTGTGCACAATATTACATAAAAGTAATTAGGAGTAGAATTTATTATTGTACATTTACAGTGTGCTAGCTGTTACAATTATTATTGTACATCTACAGGGTGCTACAATTATTATTGTACATTTACAGGGTGCTATCTGTTACAATAGTGTATGCATATAAATATAGTAGCTCAGAAATGTACATGCTTTGACTGAACATCTAATTACTTTATGTTGCTACCACAGTTTTCAAAGTCTTTTACTATCTGCATAGAGTACCATTGATTTGATACTATGTTTAGGCAATGTTTCACCTGCTTCCGGACAAGGATCAATTTTCTAGAATAAATATATATTACTATTTCATATATTTATCATTTTTTTTACAAGATAACTTTTATTTTTATCTAGTTATAATAAACATAGTTTATACCTTGTACCAGGAGCATAATAGAAAAATTATATATAAATTGTTTTTTTTTTAATAAAAGATATCTCATTAAAATCATGCATCCGACACAAGTGTCTCCAACACAGAAAGCGGAGGAGATGAGTAACCAACGAAGCTATTAAGCGTACAAGGGAGCCTAGCCATCAAATGCGCTACCCTATTTGCTTACTTCTTAACAAAACACAATGACACATTTACTCTACTTCTAAACATAGACCTACAATGATCAATCAGCACTCCCACTTCAAGATGATTTTAGCGACTTCCTTTTATAGCTTGAACACTCAAGAGAGAATCACTCTCAATACAGAAGCTCTGGCCATTATATTCAATTGCCCATTTAAGAGCTTCCAGGATGCCAACCATCTCAGCTTCAAGAACTCCTATCCTTCCTGCAAATCTCAGCGTACGACCATGAAGAAAACTACCTCGATGGTCTCCAATCACCATACCAATCGAGAAAGAATCTGCACCTTCAAAAACTGAGGCGTCAACGTTCAACTTCCATAAACCTTCATCACGAGCAACCCATCAGATAACATGATGCACTTTTTCCTCTTGCAGATGAAATGAACTCTGCACTTTCTTCCTACGAGCCTTCCTCCAATCTGAGACCTGTTTACAGCTCCATTCCATGGCTATTTTCGGAGTCATCATCTTTCCTTCCCACACTCTTTTATTCCTAGCCCACCAAATTCCCCATGCTACAGTGGCAACTTTAATCAAATTCTCATTCGATTCTGTACTAAGTTTTTCCAAGAACCATTCCGGAGCACTTTCCACTTCTCTCGTATCATATACTAGACCGATATGTTGCCAACAGGACCTAGCAAACTCACAGTCACAAAACAAGTGAAGCAAATGCTCTATATCGCCAGTACACATCATGCAAGTAATAGGCACATTCACTCCTTTTCCCCTGAGTCGATTTCGAACCGGCACAGTATTACAACAAATCCTCCAAAGAAGCACCTTGATTTTTTGAGGGATGCACATTCTCCATAATTTACCCCAACCACTAGCTGTCTGAACATTCTCATTAACTGAGTGTATCGAGTGCCAATAATGATAGCCCGACCTCACTGAGTACTATCCATCATTTGAATGGACCCAGGCTAACCTGTCTCCTGTACCATTTTGAAGAATCCGGGTTGCCAGAATGGCCTCAGCATCACAGTTATTGAACGTATTTCTGATCTTGACTTCATCCCAAGCTCTACTGTCTCCCAGAAAATATTCACTGACTTTATCAGTTCTCAAATCAAAGCTGTCAACATCACGATTCACACAGTAATTTAATTTCCCTCTCAACCATCTATCAGTGAAAATATTTATAGAATTGCCATCACCTAAAACCCATCTTAGCCCCTCCTTCATACTTTCTTTCGCTTCCCAAATGCCTGACCATGTAAAGCTTAATCCTCCCGTTCTACTAGCTTGGATCAGACTGCAGTTTGGATAATATCTTGCTTTCAATAATCTCGAAACAAGGGCATTAGGATTTTTGAGAAGATTCCAGCATTGCTTTCCCAGAAGAGCTAGGTTGAAACCATACAAATCACGAAACCCTGAACCCCCTTGCTTCTTTGCCATGCTCATACGCGACCAAGACAGCCACTTTATACCCTTGCTGTTAGAAGAGCTAGATCCCCACCAGAAAGCATTCATCATTCTTTCAAGTTCTTGGCAAAGTGTCTTTGGTAGTAAGAAACACGACATCGTATAGGCTGGAATGGTTTGAGCCACATTACGCAATAGCACAGCTTTCCCTGCTCTCGACAACAGCTTTGGGTTCCAGTTGTTTATTTTCGCCCCGACGTTTTTCTTCAGATAGCTAAAAACTGTCTTCTTTGATTTTCCAATAAGAGACGGTAAACCAAGGTATTTGCTGCTACCAATATCAGTCTGCACGTGAAGTATACCTTTTATTTCATACTGCTTGTCACGTCGAACATTCGAGCTAAAAAAGATTGCAGATTTTTGATAATTCACCGCTTGCCCAGAAAGAGACTCATATCGACTAAGAACCTCCTTTACTGCATTAGCCTCATCCTTATTCGCTTTGAAAAACAGAAAACTAGAGTGATAGATGGAGCCTGCGGACAGATACGACACCCAGAAATAGAAGACCTATTAGCTGCATCTTTGAGAGACAATGATAACCCTTCAACGCACAGAAGAAACAAATAAGGGGACAATGGGTCACCCTGTCGAAGCCCACGTTTTGGAATGATTGGCCCAATATTAGAACCCTGAAAACAGATCGAATATGAAATAGAAGTCACACATAACATCATCCATTGAATCCATTTAGACGAAAATCCCATGGCAATCATACGATTTTTTAAGTAATCCCAACTGACTCGATCGTATGCTTTACTTATGTCCAGCTTAAGGGCTACATTTCCACTTTCTTCACTAGTCTTCCTTTTCATGCAGTGGATCAATTCAAAAGCAACCAAAACATTGTCTGTAATATTACGTCCCGGGACAAATGCACTTTGTTCCTCAGAGATTAGAACTGGAATGATTTTTTGCAATCGGTTAGCAAGAACTTTTGCAACAATTTTATATAAGACATTGCACAATGCAATGGGTCTCAAATGTTTAGCTTCCTCCACTTTCTCCTTCTTTGGGATAAGCACAAGATTTGTGTCGTTCACATTGGCTGAGAACTTACCAACATCGAGCCAACTTTTGCAGCAATTAAACACTTCTTTGCCTAACAATTTCCAGAAATGCTGGAAAAAGGCGGGATTTAATCCATCCGTGCCACTAGCCTTATCATGATGCATACTTTTGATAGCATCTGTGAACTCCTCAAAAGAGATCTCCTCCGTAAGATTTCTGTTTTGCTCTTCTGTCACTTGAACTTCATTCAACGCCACAGGGTAGTTTGACACCTGTTTTGAAGCAACAAAAACATTAGTATAGTATTCTTTAAGGATGGCACACAGATCCTCATGTTTTGTTAGCACACGCCCATCATCTGACTTTAACGAGGTTAAATGGTTCTTCTTTCGACTAGAAGCTGCTGCATGAAAAAACCGTGAATTTGAATCACCTTCCTCCAACCACAGTGTCTTTGCTCTTTGCTTCCAGTAGGCCTCTTCCTGGAACAACAGCTCCTCTAATTTCATCTTCTCAGCAAAATATAATCGAATTCCGTCTGCATCTTCTCTATCTTTCAAAGCATCAATAAAACTTTTTTGTTTCAAGACTTTCTCCCTAAACTTATGAAAGAAAACTTTCCCCCACTTGGCCATGAACGAAGAGACCGAAATAATCTTGGGAAGCAAATGAGTTGGAGGGAGATTTTGCCAATAACTCGACACATCAGAACTAAAGTGCTCCTCTTTCAGCAAAATGTTTTCAAATTTAAACCTAAACTGCTTTTTGGTGATCATGGTGTTAAATAAATTCAACTTAATATGTTCATGATCAGAGACAACTGCATGAAAGACCGCTAGAGTACATAGCGAAAACAAATTCCACCAAGAATTAGAAGCAAAGGCTCGATCAAGCCTCTCTCGAACCCAATCCTCAGTCCCCTTACTTTTCTCCCATGTATACAAGCCTCCAGTTAAATCAATCTCATTCAGATCACAGTCATCAACTGCTGCCTTGAAGCCATCAAGAAGATGTTGAGGGTGCAAGTGCTTACCTTTCTTGTCCTTTCCACACAAGAGATCGTTGAAATCTCCCAATACACACCACGGGAGTTGAGATTTAGAAGCTGGATGACGAAGAAAATCCCATGCTTGCCTGCGTCTCTCTCTCTCCGGGAAACCATAATAACAAGTAAGCCTCCACTTCATTTATATAAATTGTTGGATGTGAGTTTTAATTTTATGATTGAGAAAAAAATTAGTTATTGTTTAATAATTTATTTAATTATGATTTGTTCTTTCACTTTAAATAAATAAACAAGATAAACAATTTTAACTTTCACCATGTATTTTGCTAATATTTATTCCCTTTAATTTTTTAAACTTTCTTAAAATGTTCAAGCAATACCAGTCAATATAGTATCTAGCCAAAGGGATACTCCTTTTGGCTAGAGTAATGATGTTCTTGTTGATTTTAATTGTGCAGGAATTCCCGACATGTTTATCGACCTTCAACATTTGGCATAGACGAGTTATATTGGCAGGGTACATGTGAAGAGATGATGGATGGAGGAAGGAGCGAAAGCTTAGAAATTGTTTTTGGAGCATATCATGGAGGGCACTCTTTTCCCACTTGAATTTTTTACCCAAAGGGTTTTGCTCTTGTGGGTTTTTAACGAGGCCCTTTTGTGTTCCCTTTTTGTCCCTACTGTTTGGGTTGATGAGCAGAAAGGCAGGTTTATAGTTGGCTGGTGACAAATTATGGAAAGTCAGAGTATTTGTGGCTTTGGGTTCTGAGACTTTTGAAGATCGGCCATGATACATTTTTGGAGTTTGGTCTTGTAGTTTTGATTCTTTTTTCTTTCTAATTTTCGTTTTTTTGTATTGTACTTATCATTCGGGCGGCATCTTTTCATACATTAAAATTCTATTGTCTAAGCGTCCAGAGGTAACATGCGTACCTTTCGGTTAGATGATAAACTTTCTTTAATGAAAGAAACACCTTCTTACGAATATTGTTCTCGTTGCAATTCATCTATGAAATAGATATCCCTGACAAAAAACACTATAAAAAGTACACATAAGAAATTATAGACAAATTGGTTAGCAAAAAAAAAATAGAGACAAATTTATAACAAAATTTTTTAATAATTAAAAACTTTGACTACTCTCCTCGATACATAACTCCATGTTACTTACAGTGTTCCATTCCAAGTCATAACCGAGTTGACAGGGGTGGCCAAGGTCTGTATAAAATGTCCTCCTAGCTAGTTTCATCCCTTTAACAACTTTTCTTCCTTACTTAAGCAACATCTTCGTTTTCTGATCATTCATGAAAATTTTTATTGGCAATAGGAGGTTCAAAAATGGATGAAGAAGAGTACCAAGCTGCTAGAAAAAAAGTAAAGGAAGAACTAGAATGGAAGAAGTACAACAAGTTGTACCAAGAAAATCAACACTATCAGCATTTGTTCGAACAACAGCACCAACAGTACCTAGAAAAAGGACAGAACAATCAACTCTATCAACAAGGAAATTTGCAGCCAACAGTGACATACTCATTACAGCCTTCTCAACCTACTACTCGGGAAGAAGTCCGTATTCTTTGGATTGGTGGTTTGCATCACGACATTGATGAAAATTATCTCTATGTTTTACTATCTAATTTAGCTCATGTACATTTTTTTTCTTTATCCTTTTTGAAAATGTATGTATAAGTTTTTCTTATTCAGTTTCAAAAATATCCATAACAAAGCATATTCTAATACATTGTATCAACATAAAAGTAAGATCTTTATCCATCATTTATTACAATATGCTTTGTTACAGATATTTTTGAAACTGAATAAGAAAAACTTATACATACATTTTCAAAAAGAATAACTAAAAGAAAATTTACCTGAGCTACATTAAACTGCAAAATATAGAGATAATTTTCATCAATGTCGTGATGCAAACCACCAATCCAAAGAGTACGGACTTCTTCGTGAGTAGTGGGTTGAGAAGGCTGTAATGAGTATGTCACTATTGGCTACAAATTTCCTTGTTGATAGAGTTGATTGTTCTGTCCTTTTTCTAGGTACTGTTGCTGCTGTTGTTCGAACAAATGCTGATAGTGTTGATTTTCCTGTTACAACTTGTCGTCCTTCTCCCATTCTAGTTCTTCCTCTACTTTTTTTCTAGCAGCCTGGTACTCTTCTTCATCCATTTTTGAACCTCCTGTTGCCAATAAAAATTTTCATGAATGATCAGAAAACGAAGATGTTGCTTAAGTAAGGAAGAAAAGTTGTTAAAGGGATGAAACTAGCTAGGAGGACATTTTATACAGACCTTGGCCACCCCTGTCAACTCGGTTATGACTTAGAATGGAACACTGTAAGTAACATGGAGTTACGTATCCAGGAGAGTAGTCAAAGTTTTTAATTATAAAAATTTTGTTATAAATTTATCTCTATTTTTTTTGCTAACCAGTTTGTCTCTAATTGAAAGAATGCCCTAAATACCTAAAAAAATCGGTACCCACTTACCAAAATACCCAAATTTCAAAACAACGCCCAAAATACCCGCGGGATACGCCGTTTCCACAGGCGTATCCGAAACACTGTAGCTCGCCAGAAAACACAAGCTCATTGCCGGAAAATCCAGAGCTCCTGAACGGCGACTTTTGGGCATTCCGTTCGAACTCACCCTCCAGGCACTTTACATACGCCTACAGAACGTCAAAATGACCACAAGCTCATGTACATCATCTTCCCGAACTCCGTTTATCACCTCCGGCCCCGTAGGGGCGAATTGAAGCTCGTCGGAGTTGTTTGAATTGGTTGAATCGCCATTTTGGGCATTTTAATTACGGCAACGAAACTGGTATAAAATTAGTATAGGCATGTAGAGAATCGAAGCCCGATTCTAATGGTATATGGTAGGTGATGGGGAAGTCAGGGATGTGAATGAACGAAGAGCTAGAAAATAAACACCGGAATCGCCATTGTTGTCGCCGGTTGAGAGCTCCAGGATGACGTGTGATACGCATCTTCAAGATGCGTATCCACAGTTGCGTGTCTGCTAAAGGTGCATCCATGGTCGGTTACTCCTTCAGTATAGGCGTATCCAAAATCTTACTCATTCACTGTAGGCGTATCCAACAATATACTCTTATCCCAGTGACATAACTCCTCTGTCATGGGCGTATCCCGTGGGCATTTTGGGCGGTTGTTCACGAATCTGGGTATTTTGGACGGGAGATAATAAAAAGTGGGTAGAAAGGGCAATCACCCTCTCTAATTTCTTATGTGTACTTTTTATATTTTGAATATTATATTGACAGGTATTGCTTGAACATTTTAAGAAAGTCTAAAAAATTAAAGGGAATAAATATTAGAAAAATACATGGTAAAAGTTAAAATTGCTTATTTTGTTTACTAGATGATAACCTGTGCGAAGCACGGGCTAGGGGGTTTATGTTAATTAATTACTAATTTTTTATTTAATTAAATATTTATAAAATTATATTATAAAATTATAAAAAGAATTATGTTATTTGCATAAAAAATTTATACGATTAACAAACTATAAACTTATATTGTTTAATCGAAATGCATGAAAACACGTTTCAGTTGTTTTCATTGAAAAATATTTAAGATAATTGATCGTAATCTTTTTTTATTCTAAGTTATATTAAAAAAATTATAATATAATATAAGACTTATAATAATAATTAGATTTCAATTTTATTATGTTTTTAAAAAAATAACATATAATCGCAGGGAATATTGTTTTAGAGTAGTGTTTTGAAACATGTTCTAGTTGTTCTCCTTGAAAAATCTTTTGAAGAATGGATCGTATTATTTTTTAATTCCAAATTATGATTAAAAAAATTGTATTATAATTATAATAGGATTTCAATTTTATTATTTTCTTTAAAAAATAACATAGAATTATAAGGGAAATATGATTCTATGGGTGAAACTATTTTTTTTATTTAAAGTTGTAATAAAAGAATTTTAATAGAATTTCTATTTTATTAAAAAAACAACACAGAATTATAGTAGAAATAGGATTGTAGGGTGAAACCAAAATACAATGCGAACCAAAAAGTGATAACGTTAAAAGAGTGTTTCGCTTATTAATAAAGGTTATTATTATAGATTATAGATATGGTGCGAACTAAATTTTGTACATAGTGGTACCGTTTAAAAAAATTATACGATCTGGAAACTTAGATTGTTTTAGAGTAGTGTATAGAAACATGTTCTAGTTGTTCTCCTTGAAAAATCTTTTGGAGAATTGATCGTATTATTTTTTTTATTCTAAATTATGATAAAAAAATTGTATTATAATTATAATAGGATTTCAATTTTATTATTTTCCTTAAAAATAACATAGAATTGTAAGGGAAATATGATTCTAGGGGTGAAATTATTATTTTTATTTAAATTTGTAATAAAAGAATTATAATTATAATAGAATTTCTATTTTATTAAAAAAACAATATAGAATTATAGTAGAAATAGAATTGTAGCGGGGAAACCAAAATACAGTACGAACCTAAAGTGGTACCGTTAAAATGGTGTTTCGCTTATTAATAAAGGTTATAGATTTATTTGAAGTAAAAGAACAAATCATAATTACAGTAAATAATTATTAAACAATAACTAATTTTTTTCTCAATCACAAAATTAAAAATCACATCCAACAATTTGTATATAATTTTTCTATTATGCTTCTAGTACAAGGTATAAACTAAGTTTATTATAATTAGATAAAAATAAAAGTTATCTTGTAAAAAAAAGAGTAAATTGCACCATGGTGGCCGGTAAGATTAAGTTTTTGCACTTTGATGGCCAATGTTACAAATCTTGCACTATGATGGCTCCAAATTGTTTTTTTGAACATTTAAATGACTTCCGTCTATTTACCCTAAACGGAGTTAGTTTTGACAGGGGTATTTTGGTCTCACCGTGTAAGGTTTATGGTTCTTGAGCCTACATTTAGCAAGCTTACACACTTTTAAATTTAAAAACTTGTCTTAATTCGCATTTAAAAACTTGTCTTAATTCGCTCGATGCTTCTCAAAAACAGACCTAATATAATATTAAAGAGAAAATGAATAGTGATATATTTGTGTGTGGTTGGTTTGTTAACGAGTAGGTGTTAAGAAAACCACTACATGTACATACACAAAAACCAATACATCAAAATATACACTTGCGACCATGTTCGAGTATTCAAAAACAAAGATAAATCTACACGCTTTTTGCCAGAACGCACATGTATTGGAGTTTAAGATTTTAAAAAAGCAAGAGAAGATAGGAGAGTACCTTGAGTTTTAAAGAAAAACGAGCTAAAAGTCAGTTCCAATATTAACCCCAAATTCTACAAGAACGAGCCTGCAAATATTGCACTGTATTTGTTAGTATATGACTATATGTACTAACAAACAAAAAAAAACAAAAACAAAAACAAAACTAGTGCACTCACAGCGTTTCATTACTCTCAACTATGGTAAACAAAGCTGCTACACAGTTAAAAACAACTGGTTTAAGATTCTAGATCCTCATCCATAAAGAAGAGAGAGAGCTACTGGATTAAGTGCGAACTATGGCTTTCCCAAGTGAAGTTAATGATACTTGAAGGTGCAGAAAGAAATTAACGGAGCTACATGTGGTCATCTATCTGTGTATATTGCAACTGCAGCTCCCACAAAAAGGAATGGAGTTTGAAACTTGAAGAAGCTAATATCAACACCATCTGAAAGTTCTGGTCCTGTTCAGGATTCAGAAACTTTTACCAACAGAAGTTGAAAGAAACAATAGCCTGCTAGTGGAAAATTGACAAGTAGGGGAACATAAAGTTGGGAAATAAAAACTAAAAATTTGAAGATTAAGATCTAAAACTCAACCTTGCAGATTTTAAATTCTTAACTATTTAGTAGCCGTATGTGTACGTATATTTTTACATATACATCTGTTTGGAAATGAGGAACAGTTTGTGAAAAGGAGACGAGAGGATAAGATTGAGACAAGAGGATAAGATTTTATGTTTACAAAATAATCTACTGTACAAAGTTTAGAACAACTGGTCACGCATGGTCAACTAAAAAGAATACTACAAACGAAAGCGACATTATGGAGTCCCGTGAATGGAATAAAGCAAACGATGTCAGCTTGGTTGGGGGGGCATGAATATGGGAAATAATTTTATCTACAGTTAAATTTCTGAAATTTTTATTCATTAATTAAGATTAGTTATTTATGGAGGTCAAAAATATATTGTTTCTATTATATTGGAATCGGAAAAAATTATTCATTTATTAAGATTATTCGTTTATCACCATATACATATATATACTGATATACAGGTATATATATTTAACACCACTAACATCCTCTCTAAACACTGAAACCCGTAAATTGGTTTGGATATACAGGTATATATATTTAACACCACTAACATCCTCTCTAAACACTGAATCCCGTAAATTGGTTTCTTTGTGGTGGCCAACATATCCTGAATTTATGTGAGTGGCTCTACTATGGTTTCAGATACATGTCTGCATTTGTAGATATGATGTATATTTCTTACATTACACTTCTCCCCAGCCCAACAATTTTATATGGACCCAAATACGATGTACATTTCTTACATTACACTTCTTCCAAGCCAACAATTTTGAGATAACAATAAGGTACTACGTAGGTTAAGGAATCATTGCAGACAACATTCTAAATATAATATTTATATAAATATATTTTATATACAATAAAATAAGAACTATACTAAAAGAGTATTTAGAGACCTGACTCCTACTCCACTAGCCAACAACATGTTGATGCAGTGGTTGAGCCACTGGCCTCCTTTGAAGGAGGTCAGGGTTCGACTCCTGCGTGTGCGTGAGTTTCTTAGTTTGTATTAGGTTTCCTTTCTGTATTTGTAATGGCCGGGGTCTTTCGGAAACAGCCTCCCTATTGTATAGGGGCATGGTCTGCGTACAGCTACCCTCCTCAGACACCACTTTGAGTGGTATTATAACTGAGTAAGCTAAGTTTTTACTCCTACTCCACTAGTAACATGTAACATTCACTTAATTACCAGAAAACTATTAACATTAAAGTATTTATTATCTCCAGCTTTAATTTATGCGTTCCATATTCGTTAATGTGACCTTTGGGAGTCTATGTAATGTGTCAGTGTGTTGAGAAGCTTTTACCATGGCATAATTACTATTTTTTACAAAATTTTAATTTATCAAATTAATCCTAATTTTATATGTATTTTTCTTAAAATAATTTTATAAGTACTTTAATTATTCTAAATTATCCCAAAATATATATGATTTTCAAAATTTTACTTAAAAAACGATCTTCATTATATCCTTATATATAATAAGCATATAAGATTGTTTTGTCGTCGCCAAAATAATCTCAAACGTTGGATGTAATATTTTTTTAAAATAGACGATCAAGATTATAGTATATAAAAATGAATTATTATCTGAAAACGATATAAGTTAAAAGAGGTTATATTAGACCTGGATTTTAAAATTTGTAAAATAAAAAAGTTATAACTTAATAAGGAGACTAATTTATTTAATATGTAAATTACATTAAATTTCTATTATATACCAAAATTAAAAGGATCGTTAGATCTTAAAATCAAAAGATGAAAACCATGAATTTTTTAATATTAAAAACTGTATTTGGTTGTTAGTAGAAGTATATTAAATACTAAAAATGATATTTTGATAAATTAAACCAGATATAAATAGATTTTCTAAATCGAATATAGTTTTCAATGTAAAAAAATTATTCAGTTTCTTTTTTTCTTTAGTTCGGGGTAGTTGTAATTATAAAGGAATTGTTAAAACATTACTAAATTAAAGATACTTTGGTTAGTTTCACGTGAACTATAAAATCGTTCAAATCTAATTTTTTGAATTCAAGATAGAACACAAATAATAAACTGACTGTTTAAACCATAAAAAATATCAATTTTTAACTACAACTTGATCATGTTTTTTTTGTTTATTTCCAAATATAGGAATTTGTATTTCCTCCAATAAATGTTAAAAATTGTTTATTAAAAATCTACTATAACACAAAATATGATTAATATGATAATAAACTCATATAATATTCATATATAGATGTTGTGGAATAAAAATCGAGTTATCGAATTGCGACTAGGGTTTGTGTGTATTTAATGCTAAGGGATGACGAGCTTCAAGCTTTAATGGCTGTTTTCGTGTTCGAGACTAATCGGTCCTCACAGAATGCCTACGTATCTCGTTATTGAGAATCAAGCCAAAAACGTAGTTCTGAGATGAGGGGTCTGACCCTTTAAATAGGCTGCATGAGCCTTAGAATCGTAGTAGGATTCGGACACTTAGTGGGCAAGCCACCGCCTTGAGGAAGGTTCTAGACTCCTTTCTTGTAGGAGTCTGTTTCCATATTGAATTAGGTACCTTGGAGGCTAAGTCTGGTAGGAATAGCATCCTTATCTGATTACTATTGCTGAGCTGTTTATTACCCTTAATATTAATTACGAAATTAATATTAAAATAGGGATTCTGACCACATTAATGGGCCCTACGTCTGGACCATGCTGGGTCTAATTAATGCCATATTAAATGTGTTTTTAGGGCTTATTTTTAGCCCATATCATTTGCCCCCCAACTTCTAGGAAAACTGATCAGGTTTTCCTCGAAGTTTTAACGGCCTTTTCGAGACTTGGGTCAGGGTTTATTGCTTTTACGCGAGTATTCAACAATATCATCTTAATGTAAGGCGTGGAGCGACCGACGCATTTACAATGATATTGAACGACACTAACAGTGTTAAACGGCATTAAACAGCGCTAATCAGCCTCAAACAACGTTTAAACAGTGTTAAACGATGTTAGACGGCATAAAACGGCACTAACGGCGCTAATCGGCACTGAACGGTGCCTAATCGGCACTAAACAGCGCTAATCAGCCTCAAATAACGTTTAAACAGTGTTAAACGATGTTAGACGTCATAAAACGGCACTAACGCCGCTAATCGGCACTAAACGGTGCTTAATTGGCACTAAACGGTGCTTAATCGGCACTAAACAGCGCTAATCAGCCTCAAACAACGTTTAAACAGTGTTAAATGATGTTAGACGGCATAAAACGGCACTAACGGCGCTAATCGGCACTAAACGGTGCTTAATCGGCACTAAACGGTGCTTAATCGGCACTAAACAGCGCTAATCAGCCTCAAACAACGTTTAAACAGTGTTAAACGATGTTAGACGGCATAAAATGGTACTAACGGTGCTAATCGGCACTAAACGGTGCTTAATCGGCACTAAACGGTCACCACTATCAAGAGGGAAAAACAAAAAATGTGAAATCCCGACTCGATCACCACTATCAGCTGGCCGGGTCGAAAAATGCATACCGACAAAACTGCACACCGAAGGTCGACTTCGATCGGCCGATTTTTTTTTTTGTCGAAGTAGAATATTGACATCGATGATCAACGTCGGTCGGCCGGGAAGTCCCCGGGAGGCCGGTCGGGACAAAACACTCGACTCATAGGTCGATGTCGATCGGCCGAAGGGTTCAATTTTTCTTCAGTCGGCCCTGCTTCAATCGGCTGACAAAAACACTCGACTCGAAGGTCGATGTCGGTCGGCCGAAGGGTTCAATTTTTCTTCAGTCGGCCGTACTTCAATCGGCTGACAAAAACACTCGACTCGAAGGTCGATGTCGGTCGGCCGAAGGGTTCAATTTTTCCTCAGTCGGCCGTGCTTCAATCGGCTGACAAAAATACTCGACTCGAAGGTCGATGTCGGTCGGCCGAAGGGTTCAATTTTTCCTCAGTCGGCCGTGCTTCAATCGGCTGGTGCCCTCGTAGGTGCTTTGTCCGGCCGGTTCATGGTCTGCGAGTTTTGATTTCCAATATTGACCTCGATCATCAATATTAACATTCAAACTTCGGCTTTCAAAAGCTAATCAACTAGGCCACACATTGCTTTTATTTAAGGTTTTACTTAAAACCTTGATCAACATTATTAATCCCGTACTTAGGACTAATTTCTTGATTATCCTCTCTTAAGAACGCTTAGCTTCCAAAGCTTAACTGACTGCTCTGGTGAAACGTCTTCCCGGATATTTATTTAAATTCCGGAATTTCATGAGTTGTAACGACTGTTTCCATCTATAACAGATAGTTTTTGCTCGTTTTTCACATTTTATCGATACTTGACCTGTAAACGCGAACCAGGCTGCATTTCAACCTGAGGTAGCAGGTCATCCTTTTCTTATAAAAGGAGGGGAGTATCCTTCATTTTTACTCACTTCTTCACTTCTCAAATTTTTCTCAAGTCTTCAAATTCTCTAATTTTCAAGCTTCCAAGTTCAAGCTTCCAAGTTCAAGCTTCAAGTTCAAGCTTCAAGTTCAAGCTTCAAGTTCAGTATGGCCAACAAGCATGCATCTGCCCCCCAAATCTCCATGGAGGAAGCCTTCAGGAAGAGGAGCATGGCGAGAACCATGAAAGGTAAACTAAAACTCATGCCTCCTAAATATATTGAGCGTCGATTCGAGTCTACATTAGATTTGTTAAATACTATGGGAGAGTC
This sequence comes from Saposhnikovia divaricata, assembly GCA_036435485.1. Lineage (NCBI taxonomy): Eukaryota > Viridiplantae > Streptophyta > Magnoliopsida > Apiales > Apiaceae > Saposhnikovia > Saposhnikovia divaricata. Next base: position 212,352,650 of record CM071597.1, on the reverse strand, counting down.
ATTCCCCAATAGTTCAAATTTAGATGCCTTCCATAGTCCTTGCAAGTTAAAGAGAAAAGACATAGAGAAGATTGAAAGCACGTATGGTTTTCCAAGTGTGATCAAAGTTTGCCTTCCCAGCCCTGGGGATAGAGCTTGCAATTGGCATCCTGAGAGGATCTGCGTTTATAAAGGCGCTTTAGAAGCGGGGTTGAGGTTCCCCGTCCATCCATTCATCATCAGGTTCTTAGCGGAGCTCCAAGTTCATCCTTGCCAGCTATACCCGAATTCATGGAGGTTTCTCATTATTTTCATGTTGAAGTGTCGGGAATTGGAGATCCCTCTCAGCACAACAATGTTTAGGAGCATCTTCTAAGTGAAAAACTCTTCTGATTCTAAGGCAGGGCGGATTAACTTCCAACTTCGAAGTCATCTTCCTCATATAGTAAACTCTTCTTCCTTTCCTGGCTCCCATCACTTCTGGGAAAGAGAGTTTGTTGTTTTGGAATGGCAAGGTGGTGACTGAGGCCAGTTTTTCGTTAAGAGGTTTGGATATGTGGAGGATAGTTCGCACTTCGTGTGTGATCTTAGCCATGAAGAATTGCTAAACAGAGACAGATTGCTTGCTGATGATGGTCGTACCCATTACAAAACTATTCTGACAGAGAAGAAGCTTATCGAAGCCGGCTTAAGCATTCTTTCTTTTGAGGGTAATTTTCCTTTGTTACTTTATCACGAACTATGTTTGTTCTTATTTCGATATCTCTTTCTTTTTCGTTTCAGCTGCTGAGGAGTTAGATAGTCGTCCCGAGAATCAGCCACATGTTACCAAACGAATGGTAAAGAAAGCGGAAGAGCAACTGAATCCTACTGGTCGAAAAGTTCCTGCGTTCTTGGAGGGATGTTCCCAATGGGGGAATAGGTCCCGGAATGTCGCTGAAGGTACCCGAGTCCCATTCACTCCGGATTGGGGTATTTGTGAGCAGGATTCTATCTTGGGAAGTTCTTCCTTGGCCTGGTCCAGGCTCTCTATCACTACTCCTGATCTCTTGACAGTTACTGCGGGAGATAAGATCGACGAATCTGAGCACCTTGGAGCTCAGGCTCTTTATCAGGTATCAAATTATGCACTTGAAGTTCTTGTTTGCCCAACTTTTTGTTAAGTGCCTTACCTATCTCCTTATTGCAGGCAAATGCTTATCTTCAATCCGCCACCCGTCAAGGCCGAGCCCATAGGGATAGCAACGTGGAGCTGCTGAATGAGCAAGCACGGTTCAAAGAACAAGTTCAAGACCTAAACTCCAAGGTTGCTCGAGCTGAGGCAAGTAGCCTGTCTTACCGAAAGAAACTTCGCTCTCTTGCCAAGAAGAAATCCTCCGATGCTGACAAGGTGATTGATGCCTACCATAGGTCGGAAGCTTTTACAAAGTTTATAGATGATCATGATGATGAGATGCGGCCCTTTAACATGTCAGTTGGGTGGAACAAAGCTGTTGGCGCTGTTAGCCACAAGTATCCTTCGATGGTGAATCCAGCAGACTTCCCTTGCCCTAACTGGACTGCTGCTGTCGGAAGTCACGGAGATCATGCCTTGGGCTCCGGGGATAGTCGCCGCCCTTCTGGTTCTGGTTTGAGGAAGGCAGCCAATGTTGTTAGTTCCAGTTCGACCTCTTCCCGTTCAGCTGGGAAAAAGGCCATGTCGGAGAGGGAGGCGACCGTGAGACGATCTTTTCCTGGCAAAAAACTTTGAATTAGACCCAACTCCTCGACTGAGACTTCAGACGAAGAAGGGGACGTGGTGAAGAGGGGAGTGGCGCAACCTATTGAAACAGAAGCCGAAGATGATGACGATGAGGGCTCCGAAGAAGAGGGAGATGAAGAAGAGGGAGATGCAGAGGAGGAGGGAGAAGGACAAGAAGCGGTGGAGGAGTCCTCCGAGGAGTAGATGTCTTTGATCAAGGGCCTTGCATGGCCTTCACAGCCATATGTGGCTCTGTCTTTTTAGTTTTAAATCAAGGTCCTTCGGGACTTAACTTTTATTCGTGGTTTGTAATTTAAAACTTAGCCCTTCGGGGCACTTTATTTATGCATTTGCTTTCCTCATTCATATGTTCAATTATTTCCGGTACTTGATTTTTTTAAACTCACACTCAACGGGTGCTTGGTACATAATCAAAATCATAGAATGGAAGACAAACTTGCATTAATAAATCGAAGTGGGTTTAACCCTTACATATGTAATACTACTGTCCTACTCGGGGCACTAGGCCCTGGAATGGTTTCATCGAACCTTATTGCTACTTCTACTAGATATATATGAAACTAAGTCCTACTAGGATAACTCGAGCCCATCAGGGCTTTGCAAGACTATGCCTGCACCACTTGATTTTGTTTTTGATGCTCCATCAAAATAGAGCGCCCACCACTCCTTCTGGCCTCCTCATTCTTATTCTGAAGTTCACTTTCTGCTTGGGGTACTACCTCCTGCCCCCCGACTTCTTGGTTGCCAATGATACATTCAACCACGAAGTCAGTTAACGCCTTAGCCTTAATGGCAGTCCGAGGCTTCTGTGTGATGCCCTCTTCTGGCCTTCCTTGGTGTTCCTTACCTATGAAGACATTCATGTATTCAATCGGAAGGACCTGCCCCCCGACTCCATCAGGCCTTAACGAGGCTACATAACAGCTTCGTGCCATCTTCTGATCACCTTTATGTTCTCCAACACCACTCCTGGTTGGGAACTTGATCTTCATATGATAAGTTGAGGCAACAGCCTTGAATGCATGAAGTCCAGTCCTTCCAAGGATAGCATTGTACGTTGAAACAGCTTTAATTACTAGGAAGTTCAACATCTGAGTGGCCTCCTTAGGCTCCTGTCCAATAGTTACAGGCAACTGAATAGTCCCTTCAACTTTGGATTCTACTCTATTAAATCCATATATAGGCATGTTATTGGGGGTCAACTGAGAGTCAGTGTACCCCATCGTCACAAACGCATCATGAAACAGAATGTCAATGGAAGATCCATTGTCTATCAAGACTCGCTTTACCTCTGAGTTTCCAATCACAAGAGTTATGACCAACGGGTCATCATGGGGAAACTTCACTCCTTCCAAGTCCGAGTCATTAAAACTAACCGCTACCTCAGTTTTTGCACGCTTCGGGACCTCTTCCACGATGTGCATCACTTCTCGGGCATAAGCCTTCCTAGAGTTCCTAGTTGTCCCGGTCGCAGTTGGGCCTCCTATCATACTCTCTTCTCTGATTACCACGGTCTTCACCCTTAGTGAAGTGGCTCAGTTTCCCTCTACGGATCAAAAACTCGATCTCATCTTTGAGTTGCTTGCAATCATCAGTGTCATGCCCCACATCTCTGTGGAATCTGCAATACTGATTCTGGTTTCTCTTTGCGGGATCACCCCTGAGTGGCTTCGGCCATCGGAAATCTTTATCCTTCTCAATGTCCAACAAGATTCGACTCCTAGGAGTATTCAACCTTGCATACTCAGTGAACCTTGGCCCTTGGTTCTTCTTAGGGGCATGGTCGGAGTCCTCGCTAGTTCGGGGATACTTGTCCCTAGCATCATACTTCTGGTCATCATACTCCTGGTCTTGCTTTCGCTTTCTAGAGTCGTTGTTACCTCCTCCATTACCTACTGTGGCCTCTTTCTTCATGCTATCCTCGGCTTTAATATATTTATCAGCTCTTCGTTGGAGCTCAGCCATGTTCTCAGGGGGATGCTTCGCTAATGACCTTTTAAAGAAGAGGTTAGTGGTTCCGTGTACCAGGGCTACCATGGCCACCTTATTCTCTAAGTCAGTGATATTCAATGTCTCCTTGGTGAATCGCTTGAGATAATCCCTCAAATTCTCATTCTTCCCCTGCACCACATACATGAGGGATGCAGAACTTTTTTCATGAACTCTCCCACTAATGAACTAGCTGACAAAAGCAGTGCTCAACTCCTTAAAAGAGCCAATCGAGTTTGCAGGTAGGCGGCTATACCACCTTTGAGCCATGCCTGACAGGGTTTGCGGGAACGCCCTACACTTTAAGGCATCACTCGCAAGCTGCAACAGCAGTGCGTTTGAGAATGTCCTAACATGGTTTGCGGGGTCGCCCGTTCCATCATAAGCCTTAATTGTCGGCATCTTGAACTTCCTTGAGATGCGGGCATTCATCACCTCCTCGGTAAACGGAGGTGTGGGATCATCAGGTTCCCCAAGTGGCATCAGATCCTTGGGGTTGCTTCTGGGGGTGTCCACCCTTATCGATTTTTTAGTTGGGGCATCGGCCCTTCGCTGTCTCCTTGAAGGCCTCTCCAGATTTATAATGGGAATCCTCCCTGTAACTGGAGGAGGTTGAATCAGACTTTGCCTTGCTTGCTCCCTAGCAATATCATCCTTCAACCTTTGGATCTCAGCCTCATGAGCCTTAATCCTTTCCTCAACCGTTTGTGGAGGTCCATCATGGATTCTTTGGGACCTCCTTCGAGGTTCTCTACTAGCATGTTGCCTCCTTGGGGCTTCTTCGCGATCATCATCGTCATCCTCAGATGTCGAATCATCAGTATAGGGGCCGGAGTAGTCATCGTACTCTCGATCTCGGATCTGTAGGGCGTGACCGCTTGGTCCAGGTTCCCTTTGTCGAGGGGGATAATTAGGCAGCCCATACATCGGGTTGGTATTCAAGGGGAGATCCGTGGTGTGGATCTGTATTCCCGGGGGTAGCGTATGATCAACGTTATCAAGAGGAGAAACCACCATCTGGAGAGGGTTAGCTTCTTGGTTCTGATTGACAACCATGGGTAGAGTTCCCTCAACATGGGGAATCATCCCTGGGGGTTGAGAGGCTAGAGGTTGAATGATCGCCCCTGTTGATGGGGGTAATTGTCCTTCTTCAGTAGTGACAAGCGGATTAGAGGTGGCAGGTGGAGCAGAGCTAAGGGGTGTGGCCTCAGTTGATGTTTTTCTTCGTGTTTGAACCATGGTTGATGTTGTCTTCCCATAGACGGCGCCAAATGTTGTGGAATAAAAATCGAGTTATCGAATTGCGACTAGGGTTTGTGTGTATTTAATGCTAAGGGATGGCGAGCTTCAAGCTTTAATGGCTGTTTCCGTGTTCGAGACTAATCGGTCCTCACAGAATGCCTACGTATCTCGTTATTGAGAATCAAGCCAAAAACGTAGTTCTGAGATGAGGGGTCTGGCCCTTTAAATAGGTTGTAGGAGCCTTAGAATCGTAGTAGGATTCGGATACTTGTTGGGCAAGCCACCGCCTTGAGGAAGGTTCTAGACTCCTTCCTTGTAGGAGTCTGTTTCCATATTGAATTAGGTACCTTGGAGGCTAAGTCTGGTAGGAATAGCATCATTATCTGATTACTATTGTTGAACTGTTTATTACCCTTAATATTAATTACGAAATTAATATTAAAATAGGGATTCTGACCTTATTAATGGGCCCCACGTCTGGACCATGCTGGGTCTAATTAATGCCATATTAAATGTGTCTTTAGGGCTTATTTTCAGCACATATCAATAGATATATATATATATATATATATATATATATATATATATATATATATTATTTATTATTTATGAAAAATATTCAACAAATAATCATTTGTATAAAATGATAAAAATTTTGCTAAATATGAAGAAAACTAATCGATTAAGAAATCTATTACGAAATGGAAACCTTAATTTTTTAAAAATTAAATTTATATAAATTAAATTTGATGAAAATCCAATATAACAAGTATTTTGAACAAATAAGTATAATCAACATGTTAACAAAAAACTAATAAATTGATTTAAATAATACTCAATTAAATAAAGGAAAATAGGCATAAAATTTGGTAATTATTCTTCAAATTTTAACATAAAATCGATTATTTATCAGTGTTTCGCGGCTAGCTAGTATAAAGAATTATAGATATCTATGCTAAACTAAGATAATCGGGCGTATTCTATTCTTATATATAATAACCGTAAGAGAAATATTATTAAAGACGGTTCCAGGGGAGTTGTCCTAGACAGGGCCTCCAAAAATGTTGAGGCCACATTTTTCTTCCATACTATATAAAATATTTAGTATAACTAAAATGTTAGTAAAAAAATTATTGTTAAATTTTATACTTTTCATCTAATATCAATATTTTTCAATGTTTCATATAGAATAAATCGGAGGCCAAGAAAATATTTACTAGATTCATTATTGAAAATATTAATTATTCTTCCTTGTTTCTAAGAGTTAGTATTAAAAGTTTTAATATTTTGGTGTAGTTTGATTGTTATAATTTAAATTTATATAATATTTTAAAAATTAACAAATAAAATATTTTATTAATGAAAATCAACTATATCTACTATATTAAGAACTGATTATTGTTGCATTTGATTCTAGAAATTAATATTCTACACTTTAGTTGATTTGGTTGAGTGCCTTTTTTCCGAATATTTTTCAAAAAATCTAATATTAGAAAGGAAAAAAAAATCTTGTTTGTAAAAAAATAAAAAAAATCCAAAGCAAGTTTCTAAAATTTATAATAAAATTTTCTTGTGCGCACCAATGTGAGTCGATGATTGTTTGATGTTCAGGAAAGTTTCTTGAAAGAATCAATCTTAATCCATTTCCCAATCGGAACAATCTACTCTCACCATATAAGCTAAAGACAATAGAAGCTAGGGCCTCCAAAAGATACAGCCCTAAATCTTATCCATAATTTTGATCATTGTACCGCCAAAATAATCTCAATCGTCGAATCTAATATTTTTAAAAATAGACGATCAAGATTATATCATATTAAAAAGAAAATTATAATCTAAAAGGGATATAATTAGAAAAGTTTGTATTAGAAGTGAATTTTAAAAAGAAAATTATAATCTAAAAAGAACATAATTAAAAAGGTTGTATTAAATTTTATTTTTTAAAAAGAAAATTATAATCTGAAAAGGAGATAACTAAAAAAGGTTGTATTAGAATTGAATTTTATTTATTTATTTATTATTATTAAAAAAAACTTAAATTTACTATTTGGACTCTATCTTGAGATCTAGAAATCGGATTTGGATAATTTTACAATCCACGTGAAGTTCATAAAATTATCTTTAATTTAGTGATGATTTAATAATTATTACTCAAATGGAAACACTCAGAATATCAAGAGAAAATAAAATAACGAATTTTCACATTAATCCTATTTAGTGTAGAAGTCCTACATTGATAATGTCATTCAACGTAGAAAACCTAATTATAAATGGTTTAAATCATTGACATACACCTTTCAATATAAATACAATTTTTAGTTCGTACGTAACATATTAAAATATAAAATACTTTTTATGCTTGATCCAACGGTTTTCATCTATTTATTTTAAGATCTAACAGTTCTTATTTATTTTGTCGTACAGAGGACCAGACTATAGATTATCAAAGTTTTGGACAAAATCCCTCTTACACTTATTAATAAGACTAGCTTATAACCCGTGCAACGCACGGCTCTTTTTCTAATATTTATTATATTATTTTTTATTATTATTTATTTGTTATTAGTTTAAATATCAAATTGTTGTTATGAAATATATATATATATATATATATATATATATATATATATATATATATATATATAAGATTTTATACGTTCAATTTAGTATGTATTTTATCTTGAATTCTTAAAACTTTATTTGGATGATTTTACAGCATACGTGAAATTAACAAAATAATCTTTAATTTAGTGATGATTTAACAATTTTCTCCAATTAAAACTACCAATAAACAAAAGAAAGATGAAATTGACGATTTTTTATATTGAAAATTCTATCCTATTTAGGAAGTCTACTTATATTTTGTTTCAATTATCAAAATAACCTTCTTATTATTTGAAGATGATTGTACTAACAACTAAATACAGTTTTAATCATAAATATAGGAGGAATTTTGTCCAAAATTTTGGTAGTTGGTAGTCTGGTCCTCAATATGATAAAATAAATAAGAACTGTTAGATCTTAAAATAAATAGATAAAAGATGTTGGATCTAGCATAAAAATATTTAATATTTAAACATGTAAACTAAAAAGTGTATTTATATTAAAATACGAAAAAGTGCTTGTCAATGATTTAAATCATATATAATTAGATTTTCTATATTGAATAGGATTATTAATGTAGGTATTCTACACTAAATAGGATTAATGTAAAAAATTCGTAATTATATTTTCTCTTGAGATTATGAATGTTTTCATTTAGATAATAATTGTTAAATCATCAATAAATTAAAGATAAAAATATTTAATAGTTTAACATGTAAACTAAAAGGCATATTTATTAAAATACAAAAAAGTGCTTGTCAATAATTTAAATCATATATAATTAGGTTTTCTATATTGAATAGGATTATTAATGTAGGTATTCTACACTAAATAGGATTAATGCAAAAATTCGTAATTATATTTTCTCTCGAGATTTTGAGTGTTTTCATTTGGATAATAATCGTTAAATCATCATTAAATTAAAGATAATTTTATGAGTTTCGCATGGACCGTAAAATCATCCAAATCTGATTTTTATATCTCAAGATAGAGCCTAAATAGTAAATATGAACATTTTTTAATATAAATAAATAATATTCAATTCTTATACAATCATTTATATCCTTTTCAGATTATAACTTCTTTTTAAAATTCAATTCTAATTTAACCTTTTTAATTATATCTTTTTTAGATTATAATTTTATTTTTAATATGATATAATCTTGATCGTCTATTTATAAAAATATTATATTCGACGGTTGAGATTATTTTGGCGGTACAACGACCAAACCAAAATTATATATAAGGATATAATTGTATTTGGTTGTTAGTAGAACTATCTTCAAATAATAACAAGGGTATTTTGATAATCAAAACGAATTATAAGCAAAATTCATAAATCGAATTGAATTTTCAATGTAAAAAATCTTCAATTTCTTATCTTTTTTGTTTCTGCGTAGATTTAATTGGAAAATAATTGTTAAACTATCACTAAATAAAAAAATTATTTTGTTAATTACATGTGGGCTGTAAAATTGTTCAAAATCAAATTTTAAGAATTTAAGATAGAAAAAATATTAAATCGAACGTGTAAAATCTTATACATATAAATTTTTTAACAACAATTTTTCTAAACTAACTGAGGGTTTCCTGGTTAAACCACGAAATCATAGAACTGAGTCAACTGACCCACTCCGTAAAATTTTCGCAAAGTTTGTATTCAAGCAGTTAGCATCTTATGGATTGTCATCAGATATATTCTTCCTATTTTATGCAAAGAAGGCTTCTATTATAATTCCAGCAACTTTGTTTCATGCTTAACATACCTGAAATTTATCGTTTATATCCGTGACACTAAATCTCAAGCACAACGAAAGAAAATGCAGAGACTGCAACCAGCGATGTGTAAAAGTCCAGCTCAAGTTACAATAATAAGTAATCTCGTTATGAAGTGTACAAATCCACTGGTGTCATGTAAATCCGGGGTTCTCCTGCCCAAACATCAACTAAACATGCAAAGTGCTAAACATGTTCACAAGGTTTGACAACTAGTAAAATCATATGGAAAAAAAAGAGAGTTGGACCTGACAACCTGCAGTACTGGATGTGCTATACAAACCAAATGTAACAAGAATGGAGTTGAGCAAATCGTTTGACTTTTGTATGAGTCTCACTCACGTATTATGTTTGGGTTTTGTTACAAAATGTCGAAGAATGTGACTTGAAACGGATGACACAACAAAATGTTCAGCTCTATTCAGTCCAACAGAAGACAAAACAACCAACAAAAAACACACTTTTCCCTACATACTAGATAAAACAAGATCAAAACATTTAAACAAGGTATTAATTCCCGGATCCAAATATGCCTAAACTAGATATAGCACAGAACCTCTGCAAGTATTTAAAAAGTACTAAACCATAAGAGATTGCTACAGCTCATTGAGCCAAAATTAAAACATGCTAAAAAGGAGATCCCGAAACGAAATACGAACGAATAATCTCTGTTTTATATAAGATTAACATTGTGAGCACTTAACGGTATGATAAGCCTGCAATGCTGCAACATTCTGTTTACAATTGTCTAGGTGATGCCACACGCAAAGAAGATAACAGACGACTCCTCATGGCTTGAAGATAAAGCCGCAAGTGAACACAAACCACTCCCGCCCAACCACACCTGCATACTAGATCATGATTTCCTATTTTATGCACATCAACTGCAGCAAAGTATTGCATCCTAGGTAGTCACTTAGGAGAAAATGGTGCCTTGTGCAATTTAAGTCATTCTGTAACTATGGAGATTTATTTAGGCTTGACTGAGTGATTTTCTATAAGATGAGAAGATGCAGGATTCTTTATGAGTGTTGTAATTTGGTTTGGATGGAGATTAACTTGCAAGATCTACGATACATTCGTTGGGTGACAAAAATAGAACATGATATAACATTTTAGATCACCATTTTAGATCCCTAAAAACATAACTTTTTGTCATAAAATTTGCATGCACACTTATCCAAAAAAGTTTTATTGAAAATCCAACCCAAACTTCTCCACGCCAATAAGTCTAACTGTTACAACTTCTCTATATAAACCAACAAAGAGAACACCATTCACCTTAAACCACACAGTCCACAAAGAACAGAGAGTAGAAGAATTTATCGTTAGTACACACACTTTAATAGCTGATATTAAACATGAAGAATTTATTGTTCTCTGTGTACTTCCTCATGTTTCTTCTTTTCTTTGTGGCCCATGAAACAAATGCACATATCACATGTGACACTATTGTATCAAAGGCTATTCATTGTGTAGCATTTGCCACACGAACGGATACCATGCCATCTGCAGAATGCTGCAGTGGATTGCAGCAGCTAGCTCAAAGTGCACAATCTATCGACGATAAGAAGGCTGTCTGTAGGTGCTTAAAAAATAGTGTTGGAAGATATAATGGAGTTCAGGACAAGTTCCTCAGCACAATCCCTGATATCTGCAAGCTTAAAGTTGGATTTCCTATTTCCCTATCTATCGCTTGTAACAAGTAAGAAACTCCTTGTTTACAAGTAGTTGTCCATTTGCTCTTTGTCCAGCAATATATGCATGATGATAAGAAAGTATTAAGGCGTCGTCCATCTTAGTAGTCCATGTACAATTCGTGTCCGATTTTCTTTTATTTGACATCTGTGACAATAAAGACAAACCAAAAATCTCATTAACAAAAATCTGGCTTGCAGCTATATTTTCAATTTGCACAAATAAATAAATGGTTCAAATAAAATAAATAAATGAAAACTCGAAGTCTCCATCAACACAGGCAAACAAATAAATGGTTCAAATGATTCTATTTTAGCATAGATTAGCCACAGGCCCGCCATGTGAATACCTCCACTCATTACATGCCATACATTTCTCTAAATCAACACCATTTTCTAACGTACAAAACTTGCATGACCAGAATTTATACTTGTCTTTAACATCTTTAGGCTTTAGTGTACCACAGATTTCGCAAACTGGAGCTAGCGGCTGTAACAATTAAATGTCAGTTCCACATGGACAACAATACAAATTATATCTTAATCAAGAGGTATGTAATGTATTGATATGGCCTCAAATTAACTGTTCCTCCCTGCACTGAAGGTGTTACTTGGATACTTAATCAAGAGGTATGTAATGTATTGATATGGCCTCAAAACTAAAGTAGATAGAAGTATTATATCTTTTCATATTAATTTAAAAAATACTTTAACATGTTAACTCCCTGCAGCTTGGAACAGTTTCAAAAGATCAAGTGAAGCTACTACGCGACACAGTTCATGATGTAAGTTATTGATGGATTAATTGTACTCATCTTACGTGCATAAAGCTGTATGTCCCAATGTTCTTCTAATATTGCACTAATTATGTTCGTCATGAGGAAAGCAATTAGATGCATACCCTGTTATGAGTAAGCAAACAAGTATTTAAGTAGTAGCGAACTAGTCTTTGGTGGTCATGCATTCAAACTGGTGTACCTACAGTTTGCAGATGAGAATGCAAGGCCAGTGCAACCACTTAACCGTCGGAAGATACAGCTCTACCGCCAGGATGCCAGCTGAATGAGACGCATGCATACTGCTGGCATCTAGGTGTAAACTTAAATAAATAATTTCCTAGAACATTATGGTCATATGGAGATGGAAGTTAGGTATATATGCCCAGCAATTAATGCAAATATCTAACCATTCCAAAATTCATAGCATGAATAATTGTACTTGTTATTGGCTGCAGCCTACAGCAAATAAAACTCAACGTGACATTGTAATTCCATTTATTCATGGTGTAAATTTCCAGAAACGAGATCAATTTATCATCCTAATCGCAATCTCGTTTTAATCACAATTAATTCAGCAATTATAGTGTAAATTCAATTATAGCATCAACACAATTACACAAGTTATAACATTCAGACTTACATATACATACAATAATATAGTAATTGGGGCAGCTAAAACAATTACAAGTAATTGGGGGAGAGAGAGGGGGGAGAGAGAGAGAGAGAGAGAGAGAGAGTGGGCGAGAGAGAGTGAGACAGAAGAGAGACAGAGAGAGAGAGATTCGGAGAGAGAGAGAGTGGGCGAGAGAGAGATTGGGAGAGAGAGAGAGAGAGAGAGAGTGAGTGAAATTATAGAACTAACCTTTGATATGCTGCCGGAGAGAGGAGCGGAGAAGCGGCGAGAGGAGGGAGAAGAGAAGAAGCGGCGAAAGTACGCGAATGAAATTAAAGAAAAGAAACAGGGAAGCCAACACCCCAATTTGGGGTGTTAGAAATGTTCACTTTTATTATAAGAAATGAACTCCGTCCAACCCTTCAGAAACCCTCCTCAACCCAACCCTCGTTAAAAAATTATTTACCAAACATGGTTTTTTATAACCCAGCCCAACCCAGCCCAGCCCAACCCCCCTCAACCCCTCAACCAAACAGGCCCATAGTATCTTCTGGTCTTCCACGTTTAGCTTCATCTCATTTTGAACTCTTCTTAAACTTTACCTTCATCTACTTCTTGTAGTGATTTTGTGAGTGTGATTATATGTTACTTGTTTTTTTAACTGTGTATTTTGTTTGTTTATTGGGTTTGCGTTTATTAATCATCTAAATTGGTTTTAAGTTTTTGAACTTGGATTTATGAACTTGCATGAACTAGCTTTGGATCTAGATTCGTGTTATAGAATTCAGTTCGGTTTGGTTTTGAACCGAACCCAGCGTTTGCTCAGCCCTACTTGGAAAGCTGCTGAAAATTCAGGTAGGAGAGAAGTAATGATTGCTTCATAAAATGCAAGAATACTCTGTAATTGTCAACAACATTTAAGATATATCTCAGTTAAGTTCCCTGAGATGCATAATTTTTATATATAAAAATAGGATGGGTATTTTAGTAATTTCAGAGATTTTTAATTAGCCCTGCGGGCCCAGCAAGATTTAAAGGATATTTTGCATATATCTTAGGAAAAGTTCCCTGAGATATATCTCAGGGTCCTTTTTCTCTAATATTATAGCCATTTAGATGCTTGAAATCTCTTTATGTAGCTAGCCTACAAAAGTGTGCAATTTACTCCTATTAGTATTAGTTTACTTATAGACTCTGGTTGAAGATAATGCCTAGCAGCGTGAATGAATTTTTTTAAATTCATTGATAATTGTACTCTGCTAACTGAACCCAATTGAAATGCATATTACCGTCTTATAATAAAAATTATTGAAGTTAATAATTGCATGCTACAAGCTTTAGAATTTTTTTGACCTGCGACAGAAAAAGGATTTTTTTGTAGTTTCATTTTTAAGGTGTTACCTTGGGGCTTTGTTCTAGAACAGGACAAAGCCTTGGGGTTTCCTTTTTTTGACCTGTATACATATTGTATGCATGTTGCTCTTTATATCATCATATATCTGCTCTCCAATTATATGGAAACCCTGGGGCAGAGGCAGAGCTTGTCGCACTTGTGCGGTTTGCCTTGGATCACGTGGTTTGCAGGCTATTGCGTGAGCCCATGGGTTTACCCACAGCGCACCCGAAAGGTAGCGGCTGCGGGTTCCCATGTTAAAAAAAAAAATTATAAGGAAACCCTTGTTCCTACTGTTTGAGTGTCTAGCTTGTGATCGGTTTACAAGCTACATTTCTCTTTTCTTACAGGTTTTCATGAACAACTTTACTGATGAGTCAATGGGATGTGCATATATTATATTTGAAACAAGAACTGCGAGGAGCGCTGCAATGGGTTGTAGTGGAATGTTTTTGGGCGGAAATATGATATCAGTATGTGATGGAAAAGTAGGTTTTGGTGTAAATGCATATGAATTTGAAGATAGCCTTTTTAATGATTGAATTACCATTGGTGAAACTCGTAAAAGACGCCCTATGGAGTGGCCTGATTGTGGCGGGAGTCACGTTGAGAAGGCAACACAGATGCTGGTTGCTGGTGATCATGAAAGATCATTCAAGAGGCATTGTTATGATCGTCCTTGATCAGCCGGATACTGTATATTGTAGAATACTAGCTTATAACCCGTGCAACACACGGCTCCTTTTTATAATTATATTATTTTTTTTTAATTTTAAATGCAATTAATTTACATATTAAATTGTTGTTAAAAAATTGATATATTTAAGATTTTACACGTTCGATTTAATATTTGTATTCTATCTTGAATTCTTAAAATTTGATTTGGACCATTTCACAGTACACATGAAACTAATAAAATAAACTTTAATTTATTGATGGTTTAACGATTATTTTCCAATCAAATCAACGCAGAAACAATAGAGAGAAGAAATTGACGAATTTCTACACGTTAAAAATTCTATTCAATTTATGAATTCTACTTATAATTCATTTTGATTATCAAAATATCATTGTTATTATTTGAAGATAGTTCTACTAACAACCAAATAAATTTTAATAATAATTGTAAGAGGGATCTTGTCCATAACTTTGATAATCGGTAGTATAATCCTCCGTACGATAAAATTAATAAGA
Organism: Saposhnikovia divaricata; assembly: GCA_036435485.1. Lineage (NCBI taxonomy): Eukaryota > Viridiplantae > Streptophyta > Magnoliopsida > Apiales > Apiaceae > Saposhnikovia > Saposhnikovia divaricata. The sequence goes on along the minus strand of CM071597.1, from coordinate 212,337,622 downwards.
ACCGTTAGATCTTAAAATAAATAGATGAAAATCGTTGGATCTAGCACAAAAAAATATTTCATATTTTAATATGTTATAAACTAAAAAGTGTGCTTATATTGAAATTCGAAAAGGTGTATGTCAATGATTTAAATCATACGTATATAATTAGGTTTTCTACATTGAATATCATTATCAATGTAGGAGTTCTACATTGAATAGGTTTAATGTAAAAATTCGTAATTATATTTTGTTAGGCCGAATACACGATTAATAATCAAATTCGTATGCGAGTTTAACAAGTAAGATGATTATGCACTTTCTCGCTTCCATATCAATCTTCAATTGATCTCTAATATCTTCTGTTGACTCCGTACGCGCTGCTTCCAGACAGACTTTACTAAACTCTGTCCAGCTTCCGTCAGTCAGACTTTACTAAACTCTGACTTCCTTCCAGTTAAACTCTGATATATCACTATTACACTTAAACACTGAAACATTACATCAATTATATCTAACAATCTCCCCCAACTTGTTCATTAGCAAAAATGCACAAGTTAATAGATAATTGATGATGTCAAAAACAAATAATCATATACAGTGTTTAATAACTAAACAGAGTTTAAACTGATACTTAACAAAATTACAGAAAATATGAAAAACTTACAGAGCATAAATTACTTAATCCTTTCAACATCCCATGCTGTTCTCAAGTACTCTGTTAGCAATCTCTCTTCTGCAACTTCAAGTGCTCTTTCCATCTGTAACTTGATCTCTCGAAGCTTAGAATCTGTACCATCTGTCTGATAAATAGCTGATCTCAAATCATAGATGATGTTCTTCTTCATTTCATTTCCAAGTCTGATAAAGTATGACTTTTCTGATTCTGAATTGAATTCAAGCACAGTGATACCCAAATCAGTTCTCAGCTTAGCACTGTTTCTCTTCATTTCAACCATTCTTCCTTTGTAATCTAAGTACTTTGGTACATATTCAGACTTGTCTTTAATTCCACAAATCATCTTTGATCTTTCCATCTGGTATCTAAGCACTTCTGCAGCTCGGTAAGTACGACTGTTATTCACTTTGAAAATATGTAAAACATACTGCAGTTCTTCATACATTTTCAAATGAATATCATGCTCTCCAACTTTGTAAACAGTCCCATCCTCCATGAAATACAGCAGAAAGTCTTTATTTAGACTTCTTTGATGAATTAACTGTACTGATTCCAGCTTGTCCAAATTAACTTGAAGGACACCCTTGCCTGGAGCAGCCAGTGATGAATGATCTCTGGGAGTAATATTCAAAGTCCTTTCTCTATTTGATCCTAAACCAGCCAAATCATAAGGTTGCTTAGCAATCATTGCTCTGCTTTGAAAAATATCACCTCCTTGAACTTTCTCAGTATTCTCAGGAATAGTAGGTCTCACAAAACCATGAATTGGAAGAGTAATTTGTACAACATGTGTAGAAACAGAGGTTGTAACTTGCTTTAACTTCTTTGAACTCTTATCAACTTCAACAACTTTTTCTTTAAGCTTCAATCTAGCCTCATCTGCTGTTGGCTTTCTTGAATGAGACAATCTCTGATCAGCATTGACATTTTCATTTATCTTAATGCCTTTAACAACAGGTCTTGATGCTTTTTCATCTTTCTTCTTGAATTTTCCAGATTTAAGCTTTTTCTCATGTTCAGCTTTAAGCCTTAGCTCTTCAGCCCTTACATCTTCTAGAGTGACATCATTTCCATGTTCTTCAAGAAACATATTTACAGCTAACTCTGTATCATTCTGTGGACCTTCAGCAGTGTTTGCTTTAACAGAGTTTACTGTAGCAGAGTTTACTTTAGAACTTGTAATTGTTCTTTTGTTTCTATCAGATCCACCTCCATCTGCAGCAGCATCCTTCTTCTCAAAGGATTGAAGTTGTTTGCAAGCAGTTTTTGCAACTTTCTCCCCCTTTTTGACATCATCGGGAATCAGAATGGAGGTTAGCAACTCCAAAGAGTTTGCAATGGAATCCATTTTAACAGACAAGGCAGACTGATTTTCTTCAACTTTACCCAGCCTGGCAAAGAGATTGTCTTGAGCTTTAGAAAATTTTGTATTCATGAGTTTAGACTCTCTTTCCATTTTCATTTCTCTAGTGACGATCTCAGTCCTCAAGTCAGTGATTGCCTTTGTAATTTCATCAAATCTACTATCCAGAGTTTTGACTTGAACTACAGTTGCTTTTAAGCAAGAAAGAATCTCTGGATTGGAGATAGTATCAGCAGTTTGCTTAACAAAATTAGCTGCTCTCCCTCTTGGAAAAATGCAATCCTCTTTGTACCAGTCAGCAGCAAATTTTGCAAGTTGTGCTTTTTCAATTTCATGAGACTTACAAGGTTGAGCAAAAGAAGTATGTTTATTGTCTGTTTGCACTGGTGCACTCAGAAAAGAATCAGAGTTTGCACTGCTTTCACCTTCAAGTTCAACACTTGCAGCTTTAGCATGTTCATCTCCAAGTAAAACACTGTGCTGAGCATTGTCAACCACAGTTTCTGCAATTTCTTCTGCAGCCTTGTCAAGATTTTCTCCATGTTGCTCAGGCTCAGCAACAGAGTTTACATTGTTGTCATTAACAGGCATAGACTGAGAAGTAGCCTTGGTTGCTTGATCAACCTCATCTCCTCCTTCAACAGTCTGGTGAGCATCTGAGAGTAACTCTGTATGTGATGCTACAGTTTCAGAAAGGACAACTGTAGGTTGATCAGCTGCACCAGTTGCTTCAGATTGAGCAAAAATAGATGAGATAGGATCAGAGAATGGCATGAATGAATCAAGAATATCATACATTGGAGAAAAACCATCTCTAGTATCCTCTTCTGCAGGCATTTTGTCCTCTGCAGGCATTTCAACCTTTGTAGGCATTTTATCTTTTTCAGCCTCAATAGTAGGTGTTTGCTGTGAAACCACCTCTGGAGCTTCAACATGTTCATCATCAGAATCAGAGATTACTAATTTTCTTCTCTTAGCTAGAGGCACTTCATTTGAATCCTCTTTACTAGATTCTGCTACCATAGAGGGTGACTTAGGTCTTTTTGCTCTTTGAATCTTCCTTCTAGCATAAACAGCTCCAGGAGATGTCTGTTTTGCTTTGATATTTGTCTCTGTTGTCTTCTTAACTCTTGCATGTCTTTCAGTGGTTGCTGCTGATTGCTTTACTCTGCCTCTTTTTGCTTTCGGCTGTGGTTGTGGTTGAGATTATGATGGTTCAGTGTTTAGTTGTTGAGTATGTGAAGATTGTTTTGTGATTGGAGATTGAGGATTTTGGGTTGGAGCAGTGTTTGTGATTGGTGATGGAGGTTGTTGAGTAGGTACAGTGTGGGTAGGTGATGTAGGTGGTTCAGTATTTAAGGTTTTAGTATGATCAGTGTTTAGTGGTTCAGGTTGTGGTTCTGGTTGTGGTTGGTCTTGAGGTTGGTTGAGAAAATTCTGCAAAGCAAGTGGCAGAACAAAGGCAGGTAGGTTCTCTTTACCAGCATCCTTATTAGTCATATCAGAGAATATTCTCTTGTTGACTCTAAAAGGCTAAATTACATCAGTTTCAGCAATCTCTAAACCAGATACACAAGCAGTGAATAGCATTTGACAAAATCGATCAAAATAAACTGTAGTAGACTCTGACAGTTTATCACCTAAATTCATTAGAACATATCTACCAAAATCAAAATTACTGCCATAAAGTAGAGAATACCCGATTTGTAGACTGTCCATTGGAATAGCATCCCAGTTAGTGACCTTCTTCTGGAATGTCCTTGTAATGCAATCGAAGAAAAAATTCCATTCCTTCCTGAGATTAGGCCTCTTTACACTGCCAAGCTTGTCAAGAGAATCCATGTAGCCTATCTCCTGTAGCATCTGTCTCAATTGAGGTTCAGCAACGTAAGCATAAAAGGTGTGTGTATCAAACCCCATCGTTTCTCTGACTGTTTGTGGAGTAATCACAAACTCTTGTTCTTGATGAGTGAAGATGATGTTTGGAGTCCCATTCTCTCCTCCATCCACAAAAACCGAGTTTTGCCAAAAAATGGCAATTTGAGATGCAGAGAGAGTACTAGGTTCAACCAGAGCTTGTCCAATCTCTGAGTCTCTCAAGAAGTTCTGCATAAGATGAAACGCTTCTGGAACACGTTCATGATTGAGTGGGGCTGCATAATTGTTAGGGACAAAACGTAGACCAAGAACAGTGAATGGTTTAGAAGCCATTGAATCAAGAAATGGGCAAGAAATCACAAATAAAAGTGTATGTAGGAAAAGTGTTTGTGAAAATGCGCAAGTGAAAACTGAGAGAACTGTGAGATGTAAAAGTGAGTGGGTGAAAGTAAAACTCAATCGTTTGTACACAAACACTCAACAGTTCCTAGATTAATGTGTGAGTGGGACACAATAATGGGTGAGTGGGACACTTGTCATTCATGCAGTGGATCAATTAATCATGCGCAGTAAAAATAGCAATTATCACCGCTGTATTCTCTTTCCTATTTCCAAGACACTTTAACACAATACACTTATTAACAGTTGTCAAAAGCACTATTTACTCCAAAATTTTCAAATTGTCCAAATGAAAATTTACCTTAGAGTACTAACCACAAATCAACAGCGTTTATCAATTCTCCAACTTTATCACCGAAACCCTTTCAAAAATTGCACAGTTGTGAAAATATGTGTGTGTGTAGCAGAGTTTACCAAATCAATTTTTAGAACATCTAATTTTTCATAAAATCCATAAAGTAAATCAATAAACACTGGATGCACAAACTCTCATAGTAACACTGAATGTATGATGAAAGCTAAACTCTGTAGTAGTCAATCTATATACAGTAACATTAAATTTATTTTATACCCCCTCTATTGCTATTTTTTTTTATTCTATTCATTCCAGTAATTAGAGGTTGGAGTTAGTCACCAAAAATTAAAAATTTTAGCCCTTATCATTTGGATAAGTTCCTGGGTCATCCTAGTATGTGACTAGTCACCAAAAATCAGAGAATTTTAGCACATATTATATACCAATAAGTTCCTGGGTCATCCTAGTCTCCAACATAATCTCAAAGGAGTATAGCAACCTATATATATTTTCTTTGGGGTATTGCAGTAATCATTTTAATCTACCAGAGTATAACTAACAGAGTTTAGAGTTCATCAACATCAGTAGTTATTCATGAAAGGCAATGCACACAGTATTTATAGACTCAGAGTTTAGGACAAAATAAACTAAAAGATGCTATAAATATGAACCAGTATCATGCTGTGTTAACTTTCTGTACAATCTAAGATTGGATCACAATAACTCAGAAAGATTCATGATTAATTGCTGAGAATCATGCTTCATACATATTTCTTCATTGGTGTTTTCACTCAGACAAAAATCAACTCAGAGTTCACAGAGTTTATCAAGTTTATTAACAGTGTATGACATACAGGCATGCTGACAGAGTTTAACAGAGTTTGTCAGTGTTTAAAGAAAAACATGTTAACAGAGTATGCATAACAGAGTTTAATCAACAGAGATCACTTAGCACTTAACAAATCAAGGAAATATGAGCAACACATTACATAAGTAAAATTTTGAATCTAACCAACATTCCTAGTCAGAACCAGAGACCATTCCTAGTTCATTGACCAGTCTTGTAAATGTAGCTTCACTCAATAGTTTGGTGAAAATATCTGCAAGCTGTTGTTCTGTAGACACAAAATGTAGTTCAATATTCCCTTCTTCCACATGTTCTCTGATGAAATGGTACCTTATGTTGATGTGCTTGGTCATTGAATGCTGTACTGGATTACCTGTCATAGCAATAGCACTTTGATTATCACAGTAAATAGGAATCTTACTGTACCTCAATCCATAATCCAGCAACTGATTCTTCATCCATAAGATCTGTGCACAACAGCTACCAGCTGCAATATACTCTGCTTCAGCTGTAGATGTAGAAATTGATTTCTGTTTCTTGCTGTACCAAGAGACAAGTCTGTCACCAAGAAATTGACAACTTCCACTAGTGCTTTTTCTGTCTATCTTGCAGCCTGCAAAGTCTGCATCAGAATACCCAAGTAGCTTGAAATCTGATTCTCTGGGGTACCACAGACCTAATGATATGGTGCCCTTGAGATACTTGAAGATTCTTTTCACAACTGTCAGATGTGGCTCTCTAGGATCTACCTGAAACCTTGCACAAAGACAGGTTGCATACATAATGTCAGGCCTACTAGCTGTCAAGTAAAGAAGAGATCCTATCATGCCCCTGTAGTTTGTCATATCCACTGAAACTCCTGTGTCTTTGTCCAATTTAGTTGCTGTTGCCATAGGAGTTGATGCAGATGAACAGTCAAGCATACCAAATTTCTTGAGAAGATTTCTGGTATATTTTGCTTGATTAATGAAGATACCATCATCTGTTTGTTTCACCTGTAGGCCTAGAAAATAACAAAGCTCTCCCATCATGCTCATTTGATATCTGGACTGCATGAGCTTGGCAAACTTCTTACAGAGTTTATCATTAGTAGACCAAAAGATAATGTCATCAACATATATCTGAAACTCCTGTGTCTTTGTCCAATTTAGTTGCTGTTGCCATGGGAGTTGATGCAGATGAACAGTCAAGCATACCAAATTTCTTGAGAAGATTTCTGGTATATTTTGCTTGATTAATGAAGATACCATCATCTGTTTGTTTCACCTGTAGGCCTAGAAAATAAAAAAGCTCTCCCATCATGCTCATTTGATATCTGGACTGCATGAGCTTGGCAAACTTCTTACAGAGTTTATCATTAGTAGACCAAAAGATAATGTCATCAACATATATCTGAACTAAAAGGAGGTCACTTCCTTGATTGAAATAAAACAGAGTTTTGTCAATTGTACCTCTGTTGAATCCACTTTCTAGAAGAAATTGAACAAGTGTCTCATACCATGCTCTTGGTGCCTGCTTAAGTCCATATAGTGCCTTATCCAGCCTGTAGACATGGTCTGGATATTTTGGGTCCACAAATCCTGGTGGTTGCTCAACAAACACTTCTTCTTCAAGCTTCCCATTCAGAAAAGCACTTTTCACATCCATCTGGAACACTTTGAATTTCTTGTGAGAGGCATATGCAAGAAAAATTCTGATTGCCTCCAATCTTGCAACTGGAGCAAATGTTTCATCATAGTCTATTCCTTCCTGCTGTGAATAACCTTTTGCTACCAGTCTAGCCTTGTTCCTTGTGATAACACCTTCACCGTCAGTCTTGTTTCTGAAAACCCAATTAGTACCAACAATAGATCTGTTCTTAGGCCTTAGTACAAGGGTCCAAACTTCATTCCTTTCAAATTCATTCAACTCTTCCTGCATTGCTGTTATCCAGTCAGCATCTTGAAGAGCTTCTTCCACTTTCTTTGGTTCATTCTTAGACAAGAATGCATGAAACAAACATTCACTTGCAGTGGCACTTCTTGTTTTCACTTTTGCATCTGGATCACCAATTATCAAATCAGGTGTATGTGATTTGGTCCATTTCCTAGCAGAAGGCAAATGACTTCTGTCAGCATGTGATCCTCCCCCTTGATCCATGCTCTCCTGATTTTGTTGTGGGCTTTTTTCATTTTCTGAGACTCCCCCTGAATTTGACTGCCCAGAGTCAGAATTTGAATTTTCAGAGTTTGAATCATCAGAGTTTGATCCAGATTTTTCAGTTGACTCAGTATCAATGTTTGAGTCTTCATCTTGATCATGCTCCCCCTCAACTGGTTCTTCCCTTTGTTGTGGCTGAGAAGTTTCTCCAGTGTTTACTAGTAGAGGTTCAGAGTTTGTTTCAACAGAGTCTGTCAGAATAGTTTGATCAGAGTTTACTTCAACAGAGTTTAAATCATCATTTTCAAAGTTCAGTTGATCATATTCATCTATGTCTTCAAGTCCAGTTATCTTCTTGTCATCAAAAGACACATGTATAGATTCCATGATCACTTTAGTTCTCAGATTGTAAACTCTGAATGCCTTTGTTGACAGTGGATAGCCAACAAAAATTCCTTCATCTGCCTTTAGCTCAAACTTGGTCAACTGTTCAGGATGAGTCTTCAAAACAAAGCATTTGCACCCGAAAATATGAAAGTATTTCAGGTTAGGCTTCTTTTTCTTCACCATCTCATATGGTGTCTTTCCATGCTTATTGATCAGTGTAGCATTTTGAGTAAAACAAGCAGTTTGAACAGCTTCTGGCCAGAAATAAGTTGGCAATTTTGCTTCATCAAGCATAGTTCTGGTAGCTTCTATCAAGGTTCTATTTTTCCTTTCAACTACACCATTTTGTTTTGGTGTACCAGGTGCTGAAAATTCTTGCTTCACTCTATTGTTCTTGCAGAATTCTTCCATTGTTGCATTCCTGAACTCAGTTCCATTATCACTTCTGATGATTCTGACTTTGTTACTTGATCCTTTGTCCAGAAGTTTCACATGCACCATCAGAGTTAATGTAGTTTCATCCTTCTTTGCTAGAAAATACACCCAAGTGAATCTAGTGTATTCATCAACAATGACTAAAGCATATTTCTTCCTTGCTATAGACATAACATTTACTGGACCAAAGAGATCAACATGCAGAAGATGATAAGGATCAGTGATTGAAAATTCTGTCTTGCTCTTGAAAGATGACTTCCTTTGCTTGGCCTTTTGACATGAATCACATAGGCCATCAACATTTAACAGAGCCTTTGGGAGTCCTCTTACAAGATCCTTTCTGATCAATTCATTGATGTTGTTCAAGTTCAAATGTGAGAGTTTCTTGTGCCACTTCCAACTCTCTTCACTAGACATTCTTGTAGACAGACAAACAGCTTTTCCAACAGAGTCTATTAAGAGCTTGATTTCATAAATGTTGTTTTGCCTATGACCAACTAGAACAACCTTTCCTGTAGATTTGCTGATAACTTCACAATATTCAGGTTGAAAATCTACATGATATCCCTTGTCACAGATTTGACTCACAGATAGCAAGTCATGCTTTAGTCCTGGGACATGAGCTACATTGTTGATGATGACATTTCCAAGATTAATATTGCCATATCCCAATGTTCTTCCTACATTGCCATCACCATAGGAAACTTTTGGGCTAGCCTTCTCCTCATAGTCTGATAGCAGGGCTTTATTTCCAGTCATGTGTCCTGAACATCCACTGTCCACAACTAGGGTTGTCTCCCTGTTGCCCTGCAATCACAAGCAATTACTGAGGATTAGATTTAAGGATCCAGACTTTCTTGGATCCTTTGACATTCTTAACTTTGTTAGCTTTAGCAGCGGAATTAACATTATCAGAGTTTGAGCTAACAGTATCAGAGTTTACACTTGCAGTATTAACTTTAACCCATTTCAGATTGGGTTTAAGTTCATAGTAATTATGATAAACAGCATGATACTGTCTGCAAGTATAAATAAAATGCCAAGTGCTTCCACAGTGTGTGCATAAAGTCTGTGGCTTAGTTCTAGCAAAATCCTTCTTTACCTCAGACTTGGAAGGTAAAGAATTTATATTTTTGTTTTTCTTGCAGAAATTTGCAAGATGCTTAGTACTACCACAGTTATGACATGTCTTTCTTGGAGCATAACTAGCAAGCATTGGTTTATTTCCTGAAGTGATGCCTACTTTTCCATTTCTGTTCTTATTTGACACTCTCTGTTTCTTAACAGATTTTAACTCCTTCGGTTTATGTTTGAGTTGTTTATCTGTCATTGAACCAATATTAACCTGTTTAACACTAGTTTTTACTGGTTCACTTTTAACAGCTTCTTTTTCATTATCAGACAAAAATTTACTGGCTCCATGTACAAAATGAGGTCTGATTTTAACTTGATTTTGAAATCTTAGTTCATCCCCCTCATTATAACCTAGACCAACAGTGTCTGTTTGAAAAATTTGTTGAGTGTCCTTTCCAGAATCAGTCCAAGTCCTAATTTTCTTATTTGATTCCTCCAACTCAGATTTTAGTTGTTTATATTTCTGAAGCAAATCATGTTCTATAGAAACAGCATCATCTCTCTCTTTCTGAACTTGTTGCATGTTTTCAAGTTTTTCTTCAACAAGTTTATTTCTAACCTTAAGTTCATAATTTTCAGATTTTATCCTCTCATTCTCTAAAGTCTGATCCCTATACTTATATGCAATGACTTAAGATAAATTCTTAATTGAGAAATGTCATCGATATTATAAGCATAGGTAGTTAGAGGTACCTGATTTTCAGTAGTTTCTGATTCAGTAGTAGCCATGAGAGCATAGTTAATTTCTTCATCAGAATCTGAAGTGTCTGCCCAATCTCTGCCTTTTGTGATGAGTACCTTTCCAGTTTTACCCTTCTTGCACTCAGGAGCATAGTGACCCATCTCCTTACACTTGTAGCATTGAATTTCAGACTTATCCTTCTTCCCAGACTTGGTCTCTTTTCTTTCAGACTTCCTGAAACTTTTTCATTTGAATCTCTAGAAAACCTTTTCCCTTTCTTGAAATTCTTGAAACCCATTTTCTTGAAGGTCTTCACCATCAACACAGCCATTTTTCTCATTTCTTCTTCATCATCCTCAGAGTCAGATGATTCAGAAGAGTTTGAATCACAATCAGAGTTTGATGATTCACTTTCTGAGTGTATGACCAAAGCTTTTCCCTTCATTTTCCTTCTTGATGCCTCTTTCTTCTGAGGCTTCTCTTCAACCTTAAGAGCAACAGACTTTGCCTTCCTGCTTGATCTCCTGTTTCTCTGCTCCATTTCCAATTCATGAGTTTTGAGCAGCACATAGATTTCATCAATCTCTGTTTCAGCAAGTTCATAGTTGTCTCTAATAGTGGTTGTTTTCACATCCCACTTTTCAGGTAGAGAAAGAAGAAACTTGAGATTTGAGTCTTCTAGATCATACTCTTTGTTGACCAATGACAGATCATTGAGCAGTTTACAGAATCTATCAAATGTTTCTGTCATGGTCTCTTCAGGTTTAGCCTCAAAGTGCTCATACTCTTGTGTGAGTATGTTTCTCCTATTCTTCTTAATAACAGCAGTTCCTTGACATCTAACTTCAAGAGCATCCCAGATCTCTTTTGCAGTGGTGCAGTTAATCACTTTGTTAGACATAACATTGTCTAAAGCACTATGCAGTAAATGCCTAACCTTCGCATCCTTAGCAATTGATGATAGATCTTCAGGAGTCATGTCCTTCTTTTCCTTTGGAACTATTTTAGCTTCTTCACCAGCAGTTGCAGCAGATAGCTTTGTAGGATTGTGAGGGCCTTCATAAATCCTGTCAAGATATTCTGGATCTGTAGCCTCCAGAAACATAGTCATCTTGACCTTCCACATGGCATACTCTGATGGCCTGAGAATAGGAACCCTGATTGGTTCATAACGACTCACAGTAGTAGGAGCCTTTTCAGAACTAGTAGATGTTGGTGGAGGAATTGCTGACATGATTATTGTTGTGTTTGGATCTTAACCTGTAATAAAGTAACAGATTGGCTCTGATACCACTTGTTAGGCCGAATACACAATTAATAATCAAATTCGTATGAGAGTTTAACAAGTAAGATGATTATGCACTTTAAATATTCTGATATTAAAAACCCTCTTCGTGATGTAAACTATCACAAAGAGCTGCTAGGTTACAATAAAGATAGTTCGATGCACGATACCCTTCTAGGGTTAACCTAACTGTATTTATAAAATATACAGCTTCGATAGAATCTCTAATTGATATTCCTAATAATCAGCTATACAATGATATTAATTACAGATTGTCACACGTCTCCTAAGTCAACTCGATCTCTTTGAAAGCTATCCAATCTCCAAAGATCTCGCTTCCATATCAATCTTCAATTGATCTCTAATATCTTCTGTTGACTCCGTACGCGCTGCTTCCAGACAGACTTTACTAAACTCTGTCCAGCTTCCGTCAGTCAGACTTTACTAAACTCTGACTTCCTTCCAGTTAAACTCTGATATATCACTGTTACACTTAAACACTGAAACATTACATCAATTATATCTAACATATTTTCTCTTAAGAATTTGAGTGTTTCCTTTTGAATAATAATTATTAATTCATCACTAAATTAAAGATAATTTTATGAGTTTCGCGTGGATTGTAAAATCATCCAAATCTGATTTCTAGATCTGAAGATTGAGCCCAAATAGTAAATATGAATATTTTTTTGATACTAATAAAAAAATTCAATTGTAATACAACATTTTTTTAATTATGTCCTTTTCAGATTATAATTTTCTTTTTAAAATTTAATTATAATACAACCTTTTTTAAATATACTTTTTAGACTATAATTTTCTTTTTAAAATTCACTTCTAATGCAACCTTTTCTAATTATATCCTTTTAAATTATGATTTTCTTTTTAATATGATGTAATCTTGATCATCTATTTTTGAAAATATTAAATTCGACGATTGAGTATTTACCAAAATTATGGATAAGATCCATTTTACGCTTATTATATATAAGGATATTATTACTGGCTAACTTGTTTTTATATTATAACGTTTTTTGTAAAAATTTTATATATGTAACTAATAATAAGTTATATGTACATATAACTAAATTAATTTTTTTTTCCAAAATTAATGTAAATTATATGCACATATGAAGCTATCTTATAAACTAAAGCCAGGGAGAGCTGATTCGTTCTTATGTACTTGCAATTTTTCAATGCTATTTTGTAAACTAAATTTTTGGCGTGTACTAATTTAATAGATGATTAAAGATTTTCTAATGTTAAATTTAATACTTAGATGACTAATGAGTTTTGAAAAGTGAATTTTATCATATGTTTATTAGTATATTTAAAGTTACAAATATTAAATTTAATTATGTTGTTAGTGGGAATCGAACCTTTGACCTATGATAGTACTCGCTTATTAGTATATTTAAAGTTACAAATATTAAATTTAATTATGTTGTTAGTGAGAATCGAACCCTTGACCTATGGTAGTATTCGGTTATTATCTCTCTTACTCTTATTATATAATACTAGCCTATAACCCGTGCGATGCACGGCTTTCTTAAAATTAAATAATTTTTTATTTATATTTTAATAATTATTTATCTTATATATATATATATATATATATATATATATATATATATATTACTTAATATAATATGAAAATAATATATATATTTAAATAATAATCGTTTAATTATATGATATATTATTCAAATTATGACTATATTTTGTCATGATAATATAAATATGAATGGAAGTATCGTATATACTTACATTCAAATTTTTGTTGATATTATCATATTCAAATTATGATTCTATAATAATGCATAATGTAATACTCCGTATTTGTTTAAAATAGAATTAATATTAATTTGTAATTGTGTGAAATTTTTATTGTTTATTATATAGTTTTAGTTTGTTTTCACTTTGTTGATTTATAATTTATTGTAAATTTGTTAATAAATATGTGATATTAAAATTATTAAAATTGATTTTGAAAATATTTGGTTTTCAAGTAATTAAATAGTCTAAAAAAGTTTGGTGTAGATGAAGAATTTTAACTCAAATATAACCAAAAGAGTATGTATGTGAATATTAATTGGAGTGTAATTTAAAGAGTTTGTTATTAAGTTAAATATGTGGTTTATCTTTTGTAAAATTACATTTATATGTATTTTAATTTATTATTTCATATTTGGAAGGTGTTAGCAAAATTTTTGGAAGGTGTTGATCGACCAACCAACCAATTATACCCTGTTTCGCTTATAATAGTATAGTAAAATAGAATTTAATATTAATTTGTAATTGTGTGAAATTTTTATTATTTATTATATAGTTTTAGTTTGTTTTCACTTTGTTGGTTTATAATTTATTGTAAATTTTTTAATAAATATGTGATATTAAAATTATTAAAATTGATTTTGAAAATATTTGGTTTTCAAGTAATTAAAGAGTCTAAAAAAGTTGGGTGTAGATGAAGAATTTTAACTCAAATATAACCAAAAGAGTATGTAAGTGAATATTAATTGGAGTGTAATTTAAAAAATTTGTTATTAAGTTAAATATGTGGTTTATCTTTTGTAAAATTACATTTTATATGTATTTTAATTTATTATTTCATTTTTGGAAGGTGTTAGCAAAATTTTTGGAAGGTGTTAACCGACCGACCAACAAACCAATTATACCATGTTTCGCTTATAATAGTATAGTAAAATAGAATTTAATATTAATTTGTAATTGTGTGAAATTTTTATTGTTTATTATATAGTTTTAGTTTGTTTACACTTTGTTGATTTATAATTTGTTGTAAATTTGTTAATAAATATGTGATATTAAAATTATTAAAATAGATTTTAAAAATATTTAGTTTTCAAGTAATTAAAGAGTCTAAAAAGGTTGGGTGTAGATGAAGTATGTAAGTGAATATTAATTGGAGTGTAATTTAAAGAGTTTGTTATTAAATTAAATATGTGGTTTATCTTTTGTAAAATTACATTTTATATGTATTTTAATTTATTATTTCATTTTTGGAAGGTGTTAGCAAAATATTTGGAAGGTGTTAACCGACCAAACAACCAACCAATTATACCCTGTTTCGCTTATAATAGTATAATATAGATAATAAAATAAAAATTAGTATAATTACATTCAATAGTATTAATATTCAAAATTAATTTCCATAATTTATACTCTTTTTTATCTTATATTCTAAATTTTAGAAGAATTAAAGAGAAAAATAATTAATGAAGTTAAAATAAGTAAAATTTGAACATAAGAACATCTTCAATCATGTAAAGCCCTTATATAAAAATCAAGATAAATTACCTTAGATAAGGATTATAGAGAATGTGTAAAACACGTAGCAAAATTTTACATAATGAATATTTAGCCAATCATTTTACTGAATAACATTAAAGATGCTCTAATTTACTTTTGGATATTTACGTTACCATTTCGATATCTCTTGAGTTATAAAAGATAAGTTTGGACAATTTCATCATTCCAAAAAAATAAAAATCTTTAGAAGGGTTTATTCAATTGAGATTTTAAAGAATTTTTTAGATTTCTAAAATTTGAGGGTATTCAATCTGAATTTTGAAAAGTCCTTTAAAATTTGATGATATTAAATAAGGATTATGAAAAGTCTTTTAAAATCTGGGTGTATTCAATTTGGATTTAAAATATACATTAAAGTCTTATTGTATTCAATTTAGATTCTAAAAAAAATCCATTAAAATATAATGGTATTCAAAAATCCAAGTATTTTTTTTGATTTCATAAAATTGTGGATTTTGATGGATTTGTTAGTGTATTTTATATCTTTTGAAATCTGATCAAAATCCAAGAAATTTTAAAGGATTTGCCATAAACTTTATTTTAATCAACAAAATTTTATGGAATTTTACATAAACTCAGTCAGACGACATATATAAATAAATTAACAATAATTTTTCAAAATTCATAGATTATTATCAATTCATTTAAATAATACACCTCCGTAAATATTATTACGAATATGTTTATTTAATTGGACACTTTGTTGTTCAAGATTAGGTATGTATTATTGAGAATATATTAATATTTATTTTTTACATCACTACGAAAAATGCTTATATTTTCAGAAAGTATTATTCTCTAGATTGTAATTTTGCTAATGGATTGTATATATCCACAAATTACAAGATAATATTCTCGTATTTTATTGGTACTACGACAAATGTAGAGGAAGATGATAAAAAATATAATGAGAACAAGGAACAAGAGAAAATGACCAAAATGCCTATTTTTCACAAATGTTTGCCCAAAATACTGATTTTGAAAAAAATTGCCCGAAATACCGACGGTATACGGAGAATCGTCCTCCGTGTTAGCATGATGCGAAGCATCGTCCTCCATATTACGTAGATACGGAGTTGCGTCTACCGTGTTATGCATGATACGGTGGACGGTGTTCCGTGTTAGGTGGGTGCGCAGCACTGTCACAGAACACGGTACAGCGTATCATGCATAACACGGAAGACGCAGCTCCGTATCATGCCCTATTACGGAAGATCGTGTTCCGCAACACACCCCCTATCACGATACACGATCTACCGTGTCCCGTCGGTATTTTGGGCAAACAACATTTATTTTTTATTATTTTGGGCCATCATCCGAGGAACAAATGGATGAAAAGTTAGATTAGATAAAAAACTATTTTGAATTATATATAATATTATTTTAATTTATATATGGAAATCCTAAAATAAAATCAATCTAATAGTATCTTTGGGATTATTTTTAGTCCACAAAAATCTTGATAAATCACTCCATTAAAATCCAACAGAATCCGTGTAGAATTTAAAAAGTCTGTATAGAGTCTATTGTAAATTTTGAACAATCCGTAAATTTACAAATCCATGAATTATTAACAATCCATTAAATTCTTAATTGAATACACCCCTCTTAGTCTAAGTACTAATGCAAGCATATTTAGTCATGATGCTGTCAAGATTTTATATATGATTTATCTAATGTGTGCTCAAGCAAGTTTTTTCAATTTTTGATGAAATATCAAGTTTATCTAATAAGACACCAGAAGAAAACAAGGAATTCAAATTTGAAGCATGAGGATGGCCACCAAAGTCCAAAACAAAAAGATCCCCGTCCCTATGGCCGTTCCCAGTCACTTTCCAGGTTTGCAAGTCCTGTATTAAACAACCAGAAGCAGTAAATGAGACGATGCAATTTTGTTGTAACAACTGACTCACTAAAATAAGATTGGCAGACAATTTTGGTACATATAAAACATTTGATAGTGTTAGAGACCAGAATTTGGAAGATCAAGTTTTAAAGATTCCACTCAGTTAACAGGAAGACTGTCCCCATCAGCAAAAATGATATTTTTCTGTTTATCACAGGGTACACTAAAATGAAAAACATCTGAATTTCCATTTATGTGATGGGAAGCCCCAGAATCTAGTATCCAAGAGGTATGTGTATTTGTCTTACCAAAATCCGGAGCTTGGAGAGCTTGAATGACTTGTTGAATGAGATCGGAAGAAATAGAGGTAGATTGATGCGCTTGACAAGAATTTTGTGGATTCATTCCAGCAGGTTCAACTACTGAAGTTGAGGAAGCCATATACGCCTTGGGAGGTCTTATCTTACAATTTTCAATCAGATGCCCTTCTGCCTTGCAATATCGACAAAATAGAGATGATGCAACATTAACCGTTGCTCCTTTCCTTTTTGAACAATGACTAGCAAAATGGCCCTTTTCATGACAAACAAAACATTCTGTTGTGCTCATATGCGAGATTTTGACTTCTGCCAGCAGAAACCAAAGCTGTATCTTGGACCAATTAGTGTGAAGAAAGAGACATCAACCGTGTTCCTCAGTAAGGAGATTAGGAAGAATTGAATCAAGATCTAATTCTCCTCCATGATTGAGAATTGCAGCACGAACAGGTTCAAATTCTGGTCGTACTTTCATCAGAAATTGTGATTTTTGTTTAAGCTTTAAAACAGTGTCTAAAGCAGCCTCTGGAATTATCATCAACCATATCCATTTCATTCCAAAGTAACATTATCGCAGAATAAAATTCTTGAATACCACAAGAATCCTGGGTTAAATTACTTATCTCTTGTTCAAGCTGATACATCCTTGCCTCGTTGCTTTGTTTGTAGATGCATTTAAGATACTCCCACATCGCGTGTGCCGTACTTAAAGTGCTGAGATTGACACCAATGAATTTTTGCACAGATTCCATGAACCAAGTTTTAATCTTGGCATTTTTTATCACCCATTTTGCACTAGATTCCTTATCAGCAGGTTTGGTTGTGGTGCCATCAACATATGACCACATATCTTGACCCTCCAGAAAGTTTTTGAAATAGGAAGCCCACAGAAAGCAAACTCCCTAAACTACATAAATATCATAGAAATATCAGATTTAAGAGATGAAGAATGCATAATCTCTTCTATCTATTGATCAACAAGAGCTGTTGTATTTATAGGTACAACACAGATTCTATCAGCTAAATATCCCATAATTACAGCCAAAGTAAACTCCCTAATTCCAACCACAAGATCAGCCTTAGGACATATCTTGATATAACATATATACAGCAGTGATATCGATAGCTATTACATTTGTTTACAAATTGTACATAGTGCTCTACCGATACATCAACTCTTAACCCCTGGATGTATAAGAAAAAGATGTATTCAATGGAACCCAAAATTAAGCCAAAGAACCAACGGGAGAAAGCCAAATAATTAAAAATTCAACTACTAAAACAAGTCCGCATAATTTGGGTCCATAAAAAATGGCCGTAAATAACAACATATATCCCGCGTAAAAGAGAGAAACATTTAAGATGTCCGCAGTACATCAAATTATTTCTCTTTTATAAAAGATTCAAAACAAAAGATAAAGGCGATTGAGATGATAATAAAATATCGAAATAATTAGTGCTACTGCACCGTTTTCTTTACTCCAACTTTTCCAAACTCATAAGCTAGTTAAAGCTTGTGCAAAATCAAGCTAGCTCCATATTGTGGCTGAATTTTAATTGTACTGATTGGCGCGTGTGTATAGGATGGTGAAAGCCGAAACGAGAAGTTTTTCAAAATCCTAACCATGACTAGTTTTGCTTCCAACAATGCAAAGTTTTGGCCAATGCAGATCCTAGGCCCTCCGCCAAAAGGGAAAAATGATGCTATCTGACCATTTGTAGCGTTCAATACTCCTTTCGAGAATCTTTCAGGATTAAACTCCTTTGCGTCTGCGCCCCAGATATGACGATCATGATGAATTATGAGTATTGGTAAAATAATATCCATTTCGGCTTGTAAATTTGTTAAATCGCCCAATTCAGTCCCATCGTTTTTCTTTTTCTTTCGAAGTATCATAGACACGGGTGGGTATAATCTTATAACTTCGTAGAGAATCATGGTAACCTGCAATAGAAGAGACTTAAAATAGGTCAATGAACCAAAATTAAATAACCACTTAAAATTGTGAAAATGCAGGAGGATCTGACAACACGTCTGGGGAAGATCATGATGTATGCAGTGTTACCAGTATCTAAATTAACTTTTTTAATCTAAATGCATATTTTACAACTAATAAAATGCAAACTAAAGTGCTTACAACTTTTAGGCGATTTAGGTGGTCCACGGTTACTTTTTCATTTCCAATCACTTGATTAACCTCTTCTCTAGCTCTGTTTTGCCAGTTGGGATATTTGCTTAACAAAACCATCGTCCACACAAGCAAAACAGAAGTGGTCTCCTGGCCAGTAAAATAAAACACCTTGCATTCGTCAATCACATCTTCAATGCTCATCCCAACATTTTTATTTCCATGCTTAACTTCTTTATTATTTGCTTCCAGCAATAGCCCTAGCAAGTCATCAGTGCATCCGGTCCCTGATTTCACAGCCTTCATCTTTTTATTAATTACCCCTTTTAGCACTGATCGCACTTGCTTATCAATTTCCTTCATCCTCCTGTTCCTCTTAGTTGGTAGAAACCTGTACAACAATATGGTGATTCTTAATTGTCTTTCCTTTTTGTAAAGTTCATGTAAGTATATAAAATCTATCACATTCAAGTAAATGGACATCTAAATTTCACCTCCATCCAGAGATGTAAGGTAATCGTGACGCCTGAATTGCCAGTTTGGATTGTTCTACTTGTAGTTCAAATATCTTACTTCCTTCTTCATAACTACTGCCAAATGCTGTTCGTGAAATCACATCACTCGTTAATGTTTGAAGCCAAGGCCATACATCAACCTCGCATGAATTTTTTCCCTCTAATAACCTCTCTTGCCATTTCTTTATCATCTCACAGCAACACAAATCAAATGCTGGTAGCATACACTGAAACACAAGAATCAATAGAGGAAACCAAATGAGCACTACTTCACAATTTTTTTTTGTTTTACTCTACTTGTGACACTGGAGTTAGTTTATGTGCACATATTACACTCTTAAGACCTGTTGTGAGAGTAGAATATGTTATTTGTACTTTCGTTTTTACCTTCAATTTTTCAGTATGGAAAGCAGGATTGAGAAGTCTTCTGTGCTTAGCCCACTTATCCCCTTCAAGAAATGGGAGGCCATGTATGAACAACTTGAATAGTTGATTTGTCTGCGGCTTCTGATATATATAGCTCTTATTTAAGATTTCTTTTATCATTTCTGGATCCGAAATAATCATCCTAGGTGATGGTCCACTCCACATAAATGACTTATTACCTGCAAAATATAACAAGCTCAAAATGATATATGAAATCCACAATCACCTATTTTAAACACGCATTTCATCCTAAATAAAAAGATCGATTTTACATTGAAATCAAACTGGGCCGTGGCCAAGCCCGCACGGATTTGTTTTTGGGCTCCTCCCAAAAGGCCTCATACTAATGGAGTTGTTTTAGCTGCTTATATTTAAGATAATTCTTCTTTGTCTTATCGATGTGGGATTTGGGTTGATACCCACTATACAAAGTGTTCTTAGTACTAAAAGTGGTCTAGAGTTCGATTCTCAAATCTTTTCAGTCGTACTCAACCAAACTCTTTAAAATAGCAGTATTTTTGTCATTTTTCAACTAATAACATACATGAAACAGAAATATTGCTATGTAATATGAGCCAACTAGGTACATACCATAACTGGAAACATGTTTATGCAGAAAAGGAAGAATCCGAGGAGCAATATCATGGTGGAGAGGGATGGGTTTTGATCTGGCTTCAGTTAATATGGACATTTCTTCTTTCTTATCTCCGTACCAGAAACAATAAGAATTCCCCTGAAAGCCTTGTTGTCTTAGAGCATTCACATCCCATCCCCCATCCCCAACCCCAAAAACTTACTAAAAATAGTAAATCCCCAAATAAAAATAGTAAATCCCCAAAATTATCAAAAAGTTTCTACATCCCATTCCCCATTTTCCATTCCCCTATCCCTATATTCTTTTTTATATTACTTCTTTCTCTCTCTTTCACTTACAATTTTAACTACCAAAACTCACCCACTATTATAAATACAATTTAATAATATTATATGAAGAGAGAGGGGGTTTGGGGAAGCTTTTGGGGGAATGAACAAAGTCCCTAAATATGGGGACTTGAGTTATGACCCTAAAACTAAACCCCAAAATGGGGAATGGGATGGAGGGATATTTTAGAAGAAAAGTTGAACAAATCCTCAAATTATGGAGATGGGGATAGGGATGGGGATGGGATGTGAATGCTCTTAGTTGTTTTTCTAGCTTCTTAGGTCTCAGCCATAGCCAATTTAAAGCCATCCATGCAAATATCAATGGTGCAAATGCAAAAAGTACTATTGCCACTGCTGCTGCCATTTTGTTTTACTTTCTTTCTTGCTATATTAACTTATATTAAGAATGCTAGAGCACCTGTTTTTCTTTTTAATAGTCAATGATATCATTTTTGTTCCAGCTCTGTACTAACATTTCATATGCATTAAATTTTCATTAGTATATAGAAATAAATAGTCATCAATCTAATGATATCTTACCTTGATATTTTACAAAAAGCTAAATAATCACAATTTTGGCTATACTGAAGTCTTTCAGATTCTTGGAAGAAATTCAAACATAATTCTAGCAACTTTATCATCTAAAGGATATATTCCCTGTGTATTTTGAAAGATCTTTTGGAATATCAAATTTTTTTAGATATTTGATTATTATATATATACAATCCATGAAAATTCGATTACATCCAACAGAAACTATTTTTATAATTTTCTGAATTATTGTAATATTGAATTGAGATTTTATTTTATCTTTAATACTGGGAGGGTATTTAATTTATGTTATATAAAAAAATTTGAAATAAGAACAAGAATTAAGCCCAAGCTCCAAAGGGAGAAAGCCCAACAATTTAAAATCCCATTAGTAGAACAAGTCCACATAAATTTGGGTTCATCAAAGAAATTGTTTAGAAATATAAAAAAGATTCAAAACAAAAGATGAAGACTCGCAAGGTAGTCAAACCCTGCGCAAAATCAAGCTAGCGCCATATTGAGGCTTAATAGTAATGACACTGTATGGTGCATGTGTATAGGATGGTGAAAGCTGAAAGCAGAAGTTTTTCAAGATATTGGCCATGGCTACTTTTGCTTCCAACATTGCAAAGTTTTGGCCAATGCAGATCCTAGGCCCTCCGCCAAATGGGAAATATGCTGCTGTCTGACCATTTGTAGCATTCTGTACTCCTTTTGAGAACCTTTCAGGATTAAACTCCTTTGCATCTGCTCCCCAGATATCTTGGTCATGATGCACTAGGATGATTGGTAACACGAGTCCAATTTCGGCTTGTAAAGTTGTCAAATTGTCCAATTGAGTCCCCTTGCCTTTTTTTCGTAGTAGCACAGAATTTGGCGGGTATAATCTCAAAACTTCATACAGAATCATAGTCAGCTGCAGTGAATGAGAATAAAATAAAGTCGATGAACTCAAATTGAATAACCAATTAAAGTTGTAACAATGCAAGAGGCTCTCACAACACGTCTGGGGAAGATCATGAAGTAGGCAGTCTTACCAAAATCCAGATAAGTTTGTTAATCTAAATGCTATTATTACTAATAATAAAATGCAAATTGTAGCACTTACAACTTTCAGGCGATTTAGGTGATCCACATTTACTTTGTCATTCCTGATCACTTCATCAACCTCTTTTCTTGCTCTATCTTGCCAACTGGGATACATACTTAACAAAATCATCGTCCACACAAGCAAAATAGAAGTAGTCTCTTGGCCAACAACATAGAACACCTTGCATTCCTCAATTACATCTTCAATGCTCATCCCGGATTTTTTGTTTCCATGTTCAAGTTCTTGAGAATTCGCTTCCAGCAATATCCCCAGTAAGTCATCAGTGCTATCTTTTCCTGATTTCATGGCCTTCATCTTTTTATCAATTATACCTTTTAGCACCAATCGCACTTGTCTATCAATTTCCTTCATCCTCCGGTTCCTCATAGTTGGCAAAAACCTGCACAACAAATTATTGATCTCTCTTTAAAAAAAACATTGTGATTTATTGTCTTTTATTTTAGTACAGCTCATATATTCCATCATATTCAAATATGTAGAATATTTTAAAGTTCACCTCGATCCAGGGATGTAAGGTAATCCTAACCCCTCAACTACAAGTTCGGCTTGCTCAAGTTGTAGATCAAATACCCTACTTCCTTCTTCATAACTACTGCCAAATGATGTTCGTGAAATGACATCACTCGTAAATGCTTGAAGCGAAGGCCATACATCAATCTCGCATGAATTGCTTCCTTCCAATATCATTTTTTGCCATTTCTTTATCATCTCGCAGCAAGAAAAATCAATAGTTGGTAGCATACCCTGAAGACACAACAAGAATCAATGGAGGAAACCAACAAAAACTACAGTACATGTATTTTTTTATGACAATTAATACACTCACGCACACATCTTGTCTAGTTGTCTTTGACAAGTTTCAAATTAAATTGGGTTAATTAAATTGGAACCCTCGACCTCCCGTAAATTTTATGTTGCTAAACTGTAGGGTAGGGGGGGGGGGAGTCGGAGAGAAAGTAATTTTTAACCTTCAATTTTTCATAATGGAAAGCAGGATTGAGAAGTCGTCTGTGCTTGGTCCACTTATCCCCTTCATATAACGGGAGGCCATATACGAAAAACTTGAGTAGCGGAAAATTTGTCTTTGACTTCTGATATATGTAGTTCTTATTTAAGATTTCTTTTATCATATTGGGATCCATAATAATCAAACTCGGCGATGGTCCAAACCATGTAAAAGATTTTTTACCTGCAAAATATAACAAACCGGAAATGATATTTTATGAAATCCACCATTACTTATTTTTAACATGCATTTCATCCTAATTAAAAGAATCCATTATATATGAACTAAAGAGAATCTAAGCAGTAACAATAGTGTTCTCCGTACATCTAGCAAACAAAAAGTTTTCTCTGTCTTAAAAGTGATAAAAGACTTGGATTTTTGCATCTGCCTAGCCGTAATTTAGACCAAACTTGTTGTGAGAAGACCCAAACCGAGCATTCATACCATGTTAAATAATCGACAAGTCTAAAATCTTAAAGTGTCAGAGAAACGTCTTATCACATCATATATTATTCAACAACATACATGGTAAAAAACAGATTGTTGAGTAATGTAAGGCTATACAAGGTACACACCATAATCGGAGACAATTTTATGCAGAAGAGGAACAATCCGAGGAGCGATATCATGATGGTATAGTGGGATGGGTTTGGATTTGGCTTCCATCAACATGGACACTTCTTCTTTCTTATCTCCGAACCAAAAACGATAAGAATTCCCTTGAAAGCCTAGTTGTCTCAGTTGTTTTTCCAGCTTCTTTGGTTTCAACCATAGCCGGTACAAAGCTATCCCTGCACATATCAATGCTGTAAATGCAACAAATACAGTTGCTACTGCCATTTTGTTTTGCTTTCTTTCTTTCTATGTTAATTGTATGTGTAACAAGAAAAGCTAGACCACTTTTTAGAGCATCCGGGTCCGTTCAAATTTTATTTTTTGCAGTACGCTCTACTATGTACTACTCCCTCCGTCCCGGCGAATAGTTCACATAACGGTCCGGGTACGGAGACCAAGAAAATATATAAAGAAAGGGGTGAAAAGTGAGAAAATTGAGTAAAGTGGTGGGACCCATAAATATATAATGTATAAAGTAGGTATAGTTGAGGAGAAAAGTGAGTAAAGTGGTGGGACCCATAAATATATAATGTATAAAGTGAGTATAATGGTGAAAAGTAGTGGATGTAGTTGATTTTTATATATATATAATTTTACTATTTTAGGAAAGTTTTGAAATGTGAAGAATTGGATGGGACATCACAAAAAGGAAAGTGTGAAGAAATGGATGGGACAAAGGGAGTATCTATTATAAAATATTCACTGCTTAGTGTTTTGATACATTGAATTCGGTTGGATATTAGGAATTTAGAATATTGAATTCGAATTCTAAAAAAATTATGGGTTTCTATTTTTCAGATCTAATCTTGGAACTTTTGTAATTTTTTCTTGTTTCTTAGTTTATGTTTTTTAGTTATAAATTTTTAAGATCTTAATCTTTAGCTTGTAATGTTTAAGTGTTTGGTTTTATGTCGGGAGTTTGTTTTTCTCTCCGGTTTGTGGGAGCGTGGATTTGGATTTAGTGATTCGAGCTATTTTGGTTCTGCACTCAATAAGCTCAAACGGATATTGGGGATATAGATGTATATATCTTCTTCAAAATTTCGCTTTTGGTCTCTTCTAGATGTCCGGCGATACAATATGTTTTATGTTTGTTCTACTCGATATGATTTGTAGATGCTGTATGGCTTTGTTTTATTGAATTTAAAACACTTGTTATTCAAAAAAAAAATATGGTGCTCTTTAATTTGAATTCTAAAATATATTTTAAAATCTGAATGTATTTAGAATGTTTCTTAAAATTTAGGCATATCAAATGTGGATTTGAAAAGATCATTCACATTCATTTATGGATTTTTTTAGATTTAGTAAAAATGTGAATTTTAAAAAATTTAGTAATTAATTTTACAAAATTGGAAATTTAGCAAAAATCAATGAATTTTTGATATTTTTATCTATCCACAAATATTATATCAACTTTCAAAATTGAAATTAAATTTCCATAAATAAAACCAATAAATTATCAACTCAATTAGAGATTGTTGTTTTCAGATATACTATCCTAAAATTAAAAAAAAAAAACTAATACAAATAGAAGGGCATTCATTAAAACCTGAACTTCTAAATTACAAATGTGTCATTCAGATGTTGTATTAGAAATGAAACAATCTCACCCAATTCTCCTGAGTTCATCTTAATCACTTATGATGTGAACTAGATAAACCAATATCTTTCTAATGCTTTTTATAGTTAGAAATTGGGCTTAATTCTAAAATCTTGCATTCTGCAGAAAAAAATTAAAATAAATTATATACACTAATTTAAGGAGGTTAAATTCAATTTAGATTTTATATGATTTTTTTGAATTTCAAAAGTATACTAGCATTCAATCTTGATTTCAAAAAATTCATCAAAATCTAGGTGTATTCAACAAATAATTTAAATAATCTTTTTAAATTTAATGGTATTAAATTCAAATTTTAAAAATTTGAGATATTCATTTTGGATTTCAAATAATTTTTTAAAATTTAGAGTTATTCAATATGGATTATATACAATTTATTAAAATCTGGCGGTATTCAATAAATTATTTACTTTAAAGAATTTTAAAATTTTGTGTATTTTGTTGAATTTCATAATGTATTTTAACTTTTTCAAATTTTACCAAAATACAAGAAATTTTATAGGATTAATATCAAAATCATCACTCGTTTCATTCAAATATATTAATTGAGTTATTCATTACAAAAACGACTTCATTTAATCACATATTTGAAAATTTGTATCATATTAATTTTTTGAAAGCAGAAAATTTGTATCAATTTAGTTATTCGAGATGATCTTGTTAATACAAACTTTAAAACTAGTAATTAAGTTGAGCCATTTTTACTAACTTGATATATTTGAATAAAACAAATTACAGTTTCAATATTTATTCCAAAATTTCATTGTATCTCAACTCTACATAAATTCTACAAACTATGCCTAAACTCTACCAACAGTGCACCAAATATGCTCTATTCCAAATCCATTATATGTTTTGTTGCATAAAGGGCTATACATAAGAATCTTCCTAATCTATTGCAATTTTTTCAAAAATATGTCATGTAAAATGATAAAGTGTTGCAAATCTAAGAATCACTTTAACGATTTTAGAGTTATTAAAATACTTTACAATAATGTTATGACACACCATGTATCATTACAATATTTTGGTCAACTTGATCGAAAATTATAGGCGGAATTTTAAATTTTTCATTGAACTGACTAAAATTAGCACCAAAATATTTTGGTACCAAAACTTTTATTACATAAAATTAAGTTTATTATATGATCTATTGCAAACCCAAAAAGTGTATTGTTAGTAGAGCTGTTTAACGAACGAGCTTTTAACGAACAGCTCGAGCTCGGTTCGGCTCGAACTCGTTAAGAGCTCGAACAAGATTTTTGTCCTATAAGCTTAACGAGCTCGAGCCGAGCTTTAGGGTGTTCAGCTCGGGCTAGGCTCGAGTTCGGCTCGTAAAACTCGAAAAAAATCAAAATTTTTACTTTTTATTTTTTTTTCTCCAACCAAATTAATTTTTTATTTTTTGAAAATTTGGGAATATCACTAAATTAGATATATCTTGACATTCGTACGGTTGGATCATCGAGAAATATTTTAAAAAAAATAGAAACAATAATTCGTGACAAAATACTAGTTACTAGTACTAGTTAGAATAGTAGTGATCTGATAAGATCTCCAATCAAATTAATTTTTTATTTTTTGAAAATTTGGGGATATCACTAATTAGATATATCTTGACATACGTACGGTTGGATCGTCGAGAAATATTTTTTAAAAAATAGAAACAACAATTCGTGACAAAGCACTAGTTACTAGTTACTAGTACTAGTTAGAATAGTAGTGATCTACTAAGATCTCCAACCGAATTAAATTTTTATTTTTTTGAAAATTTGGGAATATCACTAAATTAGATATATCTTGACATCCATACGTTTGGATCGTCGCGAAAATTTTTTTTAAAAATAGAAACAACAATCCGTGATAAAGCACTAGTTACTAGTACTAGTTAGCAGTATTTAATGTACTTATTGCAACATATTTCAAGTATTACAATAGTACCTTTATTATATTGTATTTTAAGTATTACAATAGCATATTTATTGCAACTTTTTTTGTCTAAATCTGTAAATTCTTATGATATTGTAATAGACTAATGCATCACTTTCTTGCAACATTTATTGAGTTGAAATGTTGTAAAGTAAATTTATTGCAACATTTTAATGCCTAATGCAATGCTTTTTCATATTTTAGCAACATTTATCTTCAACTTTTTTCTCCTTACTATAATATTTTTAGATTTTATTGGCAACACTAATTTACAACCCTTTTTTGTTAGTCCAGACTGCAATGTCCTTTTTGAAAATTCCATATACCATGCACAAAAGTATACCAAATCAGAAATCGCATTTCAAAGTATAAACCTAAAATAGTGTCGATCTCTCAAATCTCTCTCGGCCTCACCTCTTTCTCGACCATTTCTCTCGCTCATTTCTCTCACTCATCTCTCTCACTTCCCTCAAATCCCTAAAAACTACTAGAGCAAAAATCCAAAATCCCAAACTAAAAACGTTGGAGTAAAGATTCAATTAAATTCAAGTGGAGGTAAAGTACCCAACTTTTTTTCAGTTTTGTTGGATTTTACATGTATAAATGTGTATGCAGGTGAAATTTTTTGATTATATGTTGAATTGTATATGTTCATTGTCGTTGTTCGATTAAAACTGGTATTAAGTGTTAAAATAGTGGGGATTTTGTGTTAATTACTAGGTTTTTTTTGTTAAATTTGTTGGATTTGTTAGGATATTTAATATTAATTTGTAATTGCGTGAAATTTTTATTGTTTATTATATAGTTTTAGTTTGTTTTCACTTTGTTGATTTATAATTTGTTGTAAATTTGTTAATAAATATGTGATATTAAAATTATTAAAATAGATTTTAAAACTATTTAGTTTTCAAGTAATTAAAGAGTCTAAAAAGGTTGGGTGTAGATGAAGTATGTAAGTGAATATTAATTGGAGTGTAATTTAAAGAGTTTGTTATTAAGTTAAATATGTGGTTTATCTTTTGTAAAATTACATTTTATATGTATTTTAATTTATTATTTCATTTTTGGAAGGTGTTAGCAAAATATTTGGAAGG
Source organism: Saposhnikovia divaricata (assembly GCA_036435485.1). Classification (NCBI taxonomy): domain Eukaryota; kingdom Viridiplantae; phylum Streptophyta; class Magnoliopsida; order Apiales; family Apiaceae; genus Saposhnikovia; species Saposhnikovia divaricata. Next base: position 212,308,723 of record CM071597.1, on the reverse strand, counting down.
TGTTAACCGACCAAACAACCAACCAATTATACCCTGTTTCGCTTATAATAGTATACTAGCCTATAACCCATGCAAAGCACGGACTACCATATATTGTTATTGTGAATTAATATATACATTATTTAATTTAATATAGAATTTTAGTATTTTAATAAATTTTATTATTAATTCTAAATTTACTTATGTTTAATACTTAATTTCATTGTATAAATAAATATCAGTAATTTAATGTTAATTTCAAATTTATTGTTGAAAATCTTAAGAATTTAATAGATTTTTTTTTGAAATTATTTAGTATAACTTAAAATCATAGAAGAAGAAGTGCGGATGTTGATTCTAATCAAGATATAATTGAAAACGTTTATAATTCTATAAAACATTTGGTTTTTTATTTTGAATAAATTATATATAATTTAACTGAATTTAGAATTTTTAACACGTTTTTTAATTTTTTTTAAAAATACATTTTTGTGTCTTATTGGTAAATTTTGTTATTTAATAAAAATAAATTAATATTTTTAATACTATTTTTTTAACTTGTTATTGTTAGGAAGGTGTTAACAATTTTTTTGAAAGATATTAACCAACCAACTAACCATAATATATTATTATTGTGAATTAATATATTATTTATTTGATTTAATAAAAAAATTTAAAAAATTATTATTAATTTTAAATATACATATGTTCTATACTTAATTCAATGACAAAAATAAATATCATTAATTTAATGTTATATTTAAATTTATTGTTAAATATCTTAAGAAATCAATAGATATTTTTGAAAAATTATTTAGTATAACCTAAATCGTAGAGGAAAGAATCGTAGGAAGTGTGTGCAGACGATGATTCTAATCGGGATATAACTGAAATCGTATATAATTCAATTAAACATGTGATTTTTATTTTTAATAAAAATTATATATAATTTAACTGAATTTAGAATTTTTAACACATTTTTTAATTTTTTAAAAATATGGTTTTGTTCCTTATTGGTAAATAATATCTTAACAATTCAATAGATATTTTTTAAAAATTATTTAGTATAACATAAAATCGTAGTAGAAAGAATAGTAGGATGAAGTGTGTGCGGGCAATGATTCTAATCGGGATATAATTGAAAATGTTTATAATTCTATAAAACATGTGGTTTTTCATTTTTAATAAATTATATATAATTTAATAAATTTTTGTGCCTTATTGGTAAATTTTGTTGTTTACAATAATTAAATTAATATTTTTAATACAATTCTTTTACTCATTATTTTTAGGAAGGCGTTAATTTTTTTTTAAAAAAAGACGTTAAACAACCAATCAACTAACCAAATCTACATTGTTTTGCTTTCAATAGTATAGTACAGAATAATAACTAAATAATTTTATTTGTATATTTCAATTATTTTAGTACATGGACTCAACTCAATGCGTAGATTTTATTAGAAATTTAACAATTTTTATTTTACACTTATTTTATTTTTGAATTAGTTCTTTTAGGAAGTTGTTGAAATTTTCTTGGGAAGGTGTCAGTTACATTAACCAAATAAATCATGTTTGCTTGTAATAATGGCCAATATAACATAGTTTATTACGTAATTTTTTTATTTATACTTTAAACTCCTTGTTAACATCTTAATGAATTCTTCTGGGAGTATGTAATTGAATATAGATTGGAGTGTAATTAAAAGAGTTGCGATGCACGAATTTCTTAAATTTAAATAACTTTTTATTTATATTTTAATAATTATTTATCTCAGATATATTACTTAATACAATATTGGCATAATATATATTATTAAATAATAATCGTTTAATTATATGATATATTGTTCGAATTATGACTATATTTTGTCATAATAATATAAATATAAATGGAAGTATCTTATATATTTAAATTTAAATTTTTGTTGATATTATTATATTCAAATTATGATTCCATAATAATCCATAATGTAATATTTGTTTAAGATAGAATTTAATATTAATTTGTAATTGTGTGAAATTTTTATTGTTTATTACATGGTTATAGTTTGTTTTCACTTTGTTGATTTATAATTTGTTGTAAATTTGTTAATAAATATATGATATTAAAATTATTTAAATTGATTTTGAAAATATTTGGTTTCCAAGTAATTGAAAGAGTCTAAAAAAGTTGGGTGTAGGTGAAGGATTTTAACTCAAATAATATACTATATTATAAAAGATAAAATATTAAAAGTTTTGGTACCTGTTTTTTGGCACGGTACGGTACTTACCTTATTTAATTATTATACATTATTATCCTTAATTATTTTACTTAATTATTAAAAATAAACGCAATTTTTTCACAAAATATTACACGCATCTCTCAACACTTCTACTAAATTAAAACAAAACAATTACCTTTTTGAGCTATTACCTTTTCTAATTTTTCAAATTAAATCTCTTCTTTCAAAAAATATGATCGTTCTAATTAATGAAATAAATTAATAATATTATAATTACTAACAACTAAATGATTAACTTTTCTAGCTAAAAGATAATATATTTTTTTATATTTTTTAACTACAATATATCATTTTCAAACTTATTTTTATACTTAATTATCTTTAGTCAAATATTTATTATTAATAAAAACATGTTGTTTTACTTTATTATCCTTAATGATTTTACTTAATTATAAAAAAAAAACACAATATTTTCTCAAAATATTACATGCAGCTCTTTCCAACGCTTCTCCTAAATAATAACTAACCAATTACCTTTTTTCAACTATTAACTTTTCTAACTAAAATATCTTCTTTCCAAAAATATTTTCATTCTAATTAATGAATAAACTTTGATATTTTACTTAAATTTAATTATTGGTAAAAACATGTAGTTCTATTTTATAAAATAAAATAACGATATTATAATTCCTAATAACTAACAAATTACTTTTCAGATAAAACACATTATCTTTTCTAACTTCTCTGACTATAACCTATCATTTCCAAAAATATCACATGCCATTCTATTTAACGAAATTAACTAATAATATTATGAGAAAAAGGACCATTAACCTCAGGAAAGTTTCCTGAGATACTTTAAAAAATAATCTTTAAAACTTACTGGGCCCTCATAGCTAATTAATAATATTGTAAAATTTTAAACGAATCCTGATTTTACAAAAATGTCCATCCCATATTTGCATATAAAATTTGTGTGTCCAGGAAACTTACCTAAGACATAATCTCTAAAATTATAATTATTAATAACTATTTGATTACCTTTTTCAGCTAAAATGTAATATATTTTCTATTTTTTCTAAATAAAATATCTCATTTTCAAACTAAAATATCTCATTTTCAAACTTTCTTTTCTTACTTAAATATTTATTATTGGTAAAAACATGTTATCTTTTCTATTTTTTTAATAACTGATTAATTTCATTTTTAGGTAAACATGTAATCTTTTATATTCTAAAAATATTACGGGCAATTATATTTAATGAAATAAAATAATATTACTATGATTACTAATAACTAACAAATTACATTTTCAACTAAAACATGTTACCTTTTGTATTTTCTCTTACTAAAACCTATCCTTTTCCAATAGTATCACAAATAATTTTTATTCAATAAAATAATACCATAATAATTAATAATTGACTGATTACCTTTTTTAAGCTAAAACGTATCATCTTTTCAATATTTTTTAACTAATTTTTCCTTTTTTAAAAAACAATATGGCCAATATATATATATATATATATATATATATATATATATATATATATATGTAATTATTTTAAAATCTTGTTATTTAAAAATGTAATTTACAAAATTCATATCATAAAAAATTCATTCGAATTATTGAAAAAATCATATAATAGTAAAAAAAAATCCGTGCATTGCAAGGGTTTTAAGTTAGTATAACTAAATAAGTATGTAATTGAATATTAATTGGAGTGTAGAGTTTGTTATTAGGTTAAATATGTGGTTTATGTTTTGTAAAATAAAATTTTATTTTTATTTTAATTTATTTTTTCATTTTTGGAAAGTGTTAGCAAACATTTTAGGATGGTGTTAATCGACCAACCAGCCAATCAATTATACCTTAAAATTATGATTCCATAATAATCCATAATGTAATATTTATTTAAAATAGAATTTAATATTAATTTGTAATTGTGTGAAATTTTTATTGTTTATTATATAGTTTTTTTGATTTATAATTTGTTGTAAATTTGTTAATAAATATGTGATATTAAAATTATTTAAATTGATTTTGCAAATATTTGGTTTCCAAGTAATCGAAAGAGTCTAAAAAAGTTGGGTGTTGAAGAATTTTAACTCAAATATAAATAAAAGAGTATGTAATTGAATATTAATGGGAGTGTAATTAAAAAAGTTTGTTATTAGGTTAAATATGTGGTTTATTTTTTGTAAAATAAAATTTTATATGTATTTTTTCATTTTTGGAAGGTTTTAGCAAACTTTTTGGGAAGGTGTTAACCGACCGACTGAGTTTGTTATTAAGTTAAATATGTAGTTATTTTTTGCAAAATAAATTTTTATATGCATTTTAATTTATTTTTTATTTTCTGGAAAGTGTTACTATACTTTTTGGGAAGGTGTTAACCGACCGACCAACCAATTATACCCTGTTTCGCTTATAATAATATAGTATAGAATATAGATATGATATAATGTGGTATGTCTGTGCTAGATTAAATTAAAAAAAAAAAGAAAAAAAAAGCAGTGTTTGAACAATGGGTTTCTGTCCAGTTTTAATCGTCAATTCAAATGGTGTACAACTTTTCACGACTTCAGTCTTTTGGACTTGGTATACTTGTGCTGTTAATGTTAATAGACTATGTTCCCTTGAATTTGCTTCACCCATTTGAATCTGTGCATAACCCAACTCATTTTTTATTTTTGTTAAGTAAATAATTGTATCAACCCAGTAAAGAAAGTAAATTATACTAGGGTATATCTAGGGATGGGCATCGGGGCACTTCGGGGCCGGGGAGTGCTATCCCCGCCCCCATCCCCGAATTTAAACCCGATCCCCGTCGGGGATTATTTTTTATTCCCCGTCCCCGGCCCGAATGGGGAACGGGGATCCTCGCGGGGAATCGGGGAATTTCATTTTAAACAAAAAATAACATTGTGAACAATTTTAAACACTAACTAGCAAGTTTGAAAAAAATTTTTAAGCACTAAATTAAGATAAAAAATATTACTTAAATAAACAATTATAAATAACATGAAAATGAAGTTATTTAACTACTAGAAAGACAAACATATAAGATTAAAATATCATTTTATTTCCAATATAAAATATTGGAAATTCGTATATATTAATATATGATTATATATATATATATATATATATATATATATTAATGTGATGAAATCGAGTCGGGGACAAATCAGGGCGGGGGTCGGGGATCGGGCCGGGGAGACATAAAATCCCGACCCCGGCCCGCTCCCCGATTTTTTTTGAAAATTGTCCCCGCTCCCCGGCCCGTACCCGAAAAAATCCCCGATTCCCCGCCCCAAGCGGGACGGGGATCGGATCGGGATCGGGCGGGCCGGGGTGAATGCCCATCCCTAGGTATATCCGACAATTATGTTAAGCGGAATAGGTTTCAACTTGGTCATCAAATTCGACCGAGCAGAATACACTTGATACCACAGTGAAGTAGAGAACTCAGCATTTTCTAACAGATTCATAACTAGTACAAGCTTTACACTAATGAAGTATGTTGCCTCACTGTAACTATAAACTTTTCACAAGTAGCTAGTGTCAATTTCTCTCTGATGCCCTTTTTTAAAATATGAACAATTTCAACCTTTGATTATGCTTCTTATAAATAAAATAATAGGTTTTAACATATTCTCGAGTCGGGTATTTAAGGTTGTTCCCGGTTACATTTTCTCCATGATTCATAGAAATTTGTGTTTTCCCATTAACAACGCATTTAACTGAACTATCCTTTAAAAAAGTGAACCGAGGTGTTGAGTTGAATGGCAGTGTAACCGAATCAACAACATTTATGAGTTATTGAATTCGACTCGTAAAATATTCAAATACAAGTGGCAACAATCGAGCCAAGCCAATCTTGAACCTCTTAAAGAGGTTTGTAAAATGTATGTAAATGTAATCTCATTCCAGTTGAATAATACAAGGTCATATCCTCTCTATATATACAACACTCAAGCATAATAACGGTAACAATAACGTTACAAAAGAGACAATACTTAGTGCATACTTAGTGCAGATTGTTTAGACAGAATGTAGTGTGTTTAATCATGTGTCCATTCCACTACTTACTTGCTTTGCTACTTTACTTAGTGGTGCATATGTGGTGTGGACAGTTGTGTCTCCTCAATACCCTTCTTCAAGCTGGAGGGAGAAGTACTTCGAATGCCAAGCTTGTCACGTAAATGTTTGAAGTTGTGTTTAGATAACGGTTTGGTGAGAATGTCAGCATGTTAGGTCCGATACGATTGTAGAAGGGGGGGTTGAATACAATCTATACCATTTTATCGAAATTTGTTCTTTAAATAAAATTTAACTTAAACAAATTTGAGCGGAATAATACAACACAAATTTCAAGTTGAATATAACAATATATTAACTTGATGGGTGTTACAAAATCAATCCAAATGATTATCAAGTAATTAATAACTAATTAGAAAATTCGACATGAACTTTTCTAATTTAGTTAATTAAAATCAAGATATCAAGTTGTGAACTAGGAAACTTAATTCGCTAGTATTACAAGAACCACACATAAACAAGTTCCAACGGATAGAATATTACAAAAGAGATGAACTTGAATTTCCAGAATTATGTTTGTAAGTGTTCTTGAGCTTGAGAGAGAGAGATATGAACTGCTGGGATTTTTTAAGAAGTTGTAAGTGAATTGTCTTCTGCCTCTTTGCTGCTTCTGATCTTTATATTCCGTCCATAGTCATATTGTGTTGTTTTAATTGATATAACAATCAATTAACACATATATAACATTCGGTATGACTATCCATTGAAAGAAATATGACTATCCCATTAAATATAACTTTCGGTATGACTATCCACTGAACTGAATATGACTGTTCAATAGCCACTTGACTTGAATATAACTTTCGGTATAACTATCTCCTTTTGAACTGAATATGACTGTCCAATAATCATTTCCTTTGTATATGACTTTCGGTATGACTATTATTTGAACTTAATATGACTGTCCAAACCATTCCCTTTGTATGACTATCCTTTTGAACTATATATAACAATCGGTATAACTATCCTTAGATAGTTATATTGTTATATATTTTCAGATTATAATTAACTAAATGATTTATATAAATCACTTAATTAATTATTTCTTTTTCAGATTAATTCTTATTTAATTAATCTAATAATTACTTTAACAAATATATTAATTCTGATATAATTAATTTATTTAATTAAATTAACTATTTGATTTAATTAATTAAAATAGAATTAATACAACTCCTTTTAATAGTCAAAACTTCACTGTGGACCACGTAATTATAATAACGAACATACACTGGTTTTTTGTTGACGCTCGATGTACTGTCTGGTTCATGAACGACTAACTCCAATCTCTGTTCTTCATCTTGACATTAAACTGTGGTCTTTTTCTTTTCTTCACTCTCTCCGATCATTCTGAACTGATATTGTTTCTTATCACTTATAGAAACCTCTGTCCTTGAAATAAATCCATGTATTTCAATGCTACACTGATGCTTGATCAGGCAACTGAATCTTCTTCAGTGTAAAACATCAAAACTATAGATTGACTTGTTGATTTTTCTTCTGACAGTTGTCACCTTATGAGATTCCTGTGACAGTTGATATTATTTACTTATTACAAACTACTTTAATTGGATTAGGATCCTCTAACTACAAATAGGCTGAGTCATATGCCTTTCAATCTCCCCCTATTTGTTTGTTAGACAGTAACAAGCAAATACCTAGAGGATTCTTCAACTAATCCCAATTAAATAAGTAAAGAATAAAACTTTAAATGCTAAGTAAATAATGAAAAAGTTCTGGTTCATATATAACATTATCCAGATTCAAACAGAAAAGATAAATACAAGATAGATGATCCTCTAGACTGATCACATAGTATAATTATGCTATCTTGTTCTATCTAAGCTCTAAAAATATCACAAGTAGAGCGGTTCTTCAGTTTTCACTTCCTCCAGGTCTGAACTCTCCTTCTTCTTCTTCTTCTTCATTCAGGACTGGTAGGCTTTTATGTAGCTCAACATCAACTAACATTTCTTTCCTTGATGATAGCCTTGTAGGAAGTACCAATGGAATTCCAAGTGATTTCCTCAATTCACCTTTGAATTTTTCATAGTCTTTCACATTGGTTTGAGCATAAGATTTGATATGATCTGCAGTTTCCCGTTTAAGTTGAGAAGTAAATCCATGATTTCTAAGAATGTACTCCACAAATACCAAGTGTTTAGCAGAGTGCTCATACAAATCTTTCGTCTGAAGTTTGACTGTATGTATCACTTCACCCTTAAGAAACTTCACTTGCTTAGGCTCTTCTATCACTTCCGGTCCAGCTCTTTCAGCAAACTCTTTGAACTTTTCATGAAGTAGTATTCCCAACTCAGAGGATGTTCTTACCTTTGGTCTAAGAGCCCAGAGTTCTGTCAAAGATCTGTCATAAAAGAATTGAAGGGACACTCTGAATGTTCCAACATTATGACATTCAACGAAAATTACTAACTCATCGGTTCTTGGTTCAAAAGCAGAAGATATCCTGACGACTTCTGTTTGTAAGGCTTTTACATACCCTTCATGTATTGGATTTGAATTCTTAAACTCATCAAGAATAGCACTTAGCCGACGATCATCATATTCAGACATTTGTGGTGAGTCTATAGCTTTTTGAGCTCGTTCCCACTTGTCACCACTTTTTAATCTGATGTATGTTCTCCTAGCTTGTACCTTAAGTGCATGTTGACGTTGCATTGCTGCAGCTTCCTCTTTTTGAAGTTTTTCTTTATGAGCAATCAAGTCCAATGTCTTTTTAAGCCTATCATCTCTCAATTTTAGTTGAGCTTCTTGTCTGTCAATTTCTGCTTCAGCTTCAAAATCTAGACGTATCTGTTCAGCTTCAGCTTCTGAGTCTATGGGCATTTCATCTTCCCAGTCCCTGAGATCTGGTTCAGGTAATACTTCTCCCATATCTGTGAACTTTAAATCAGCAAACATGTCAATACTATCTGGTTCACCTGTGTAGTAGTAACCTTCAATATCTTCAGGTTCTTCATGCATGTCAGAACTTCCAATTTCTTTCCTCTTCCCCTTATCTCTCCTATCACCTTGATCAGCTCCTTGATCAGATTTAGATTTACTTGAACTTCCTCCATGTCTTGACTTCTCCCCCTTAGTTGATGAATCCTCTACAGAGGGAACAAAATCAGCAGGCTTCGGGTCACGTTCATCACCATCACCTCCTCCATCTTGACCTTCAAAGAACTTTCTTTCTTCTTCTGTTGGAGTGATAGTTCTAGTAATGATGTTATACAAGTGAGTCAACCCTTTTGCTTGAAGTGCATTCTGCCTTTCAATCTGACTAAGTCGATGTTTAGTGGACAAGTGATGTTCATTCATGTTATTCTGAATATCTTCAATCTGATTTGACATTGAAGATATAATGAGATCTTGAGCCACTGTGACATCTCCAGAGTCTTCAATTGCTTGTTGTTGAGTTAGCTTGAGTGCACTGATCTTGTTGTTGAGGATAGTTCTCATGTTATCCATATCAAATCTTAAGTTCTTGTTATCCTCTTCAGCTTGAGCAAGATTTTCTTTCATTTGAGCAAGTTGTTCCATAAGAGACAGAGTGTTTGTGTCAGTGTGTGCTCTCACTTCAATAGCTCTCTGAGTATCACTCACCTCACGTGCTAGTGTTTCACTCAGATTTGAAGTAATTCTCACATCACTCCTCTCATAATCCATAGCTGCATCCATTGTACCTGCAGGAGAAATCACCCTAGCCTTCTCTTGGAAGGTCAGTGGTGGTGCAATGGGAGTTCGCAAATCCCTATCAACCTGTGAGAGTTCTTCTGCCGTAACAATGGCAGGCACTGTAACTTGGTCAACTTGCATGAGAGTGTTTTCAGCTTCATTTGAGAAAATGTCTTCCCCCATTGTAAGTAACAAGGGAGTAGTTGATGAACTGAAAGGGTTTACAGTTGACTCAGATGTAGTTTTACTTTTCTTTTGAAAATGCAGAACTGTAGTTTCACTCAGAATATCACTACTCGGATTGTATCGTTTGACTGACAATTTCTTTCTTTGATAGTATTTGGAGAATTTGGATTTAGTATTTGGTGTATTGACCTGGGTTAGAGGTTGTGGTTGTACAGCCCCTTGGTCATTTCTCGCACTTGTTTGACTATCAGAAAGATATTGAGATTGAGTAGAAGTTGAGTCAAATACCTGATCATTTACATTTCCAACATCTTCAGTCTGAATGGGTTGATCCACTTGATAGTGAGGTTCAGGATCAATTAACGGTTCAGGTTCTGGTTGATGTTCAGTAGCTGTGAGTTCTGCTTCAGGTTCTGGAGCTTGTTCAATTGCAAGTAGCTGAGCAACTGGTTGAGCCACAACATTTGGCAAATTTATGAATGTAGACATATATGGTGTTATGACTACTGGAACATGCGCCAGAGTACCAGAAGTATCCAACCTTGTGTAGAACTTCTTATTTGGTTTACCAGACCATTGAACTCGGTCATTTTGAAAAGGAGTAGGCTGATCCGTAGGCATAAGATGATTAAAAATTAATGTCAAAAATCGAGGATAATGACATTTAACCAGTTTACCTTTCTCAAAGTTCTTCCTAGCTTTCTTCACACGATTTATCAAAATAGGCCATAGCAAGTTACCAAAATTGATTCTTCTGTTGTAAGCAATTGAGTAACCAATAGACTGCAACATTCCCGTGATAACAGTGTTGTTACTCTTGGTAGAATTAGCAAAGACCTTTGCAATGATTTCGAAGAATATGTTCCATTCTTGAACCATGTTACTTTTCAGGGGACGCTTAAGATCCAATTGACCTTGATAATTCAGATGTGTGAAGAAATGTGTCAACTCATCAATTGAAGGAGGCTCATTAAATTGTTCAGTAGGCAGTCTCAGAGCAGCATTGAAGACAGATTCATCCACTGTATATGTCTTATCGCTGAAGTTGAAAGAAAATGATCTATTGTCTGAGGCCACCATAGCTGTAGTACACATTAATTTAAGCGGACCAAATTTCATGGGAACATTTGCAGTTATAGCATGACTACAGATATTATGATCGTTCAGAAAAGATATCCACGGTTTGAAACGATCCACCGAGCAATCCTCGGGATTAAAATATCCAATAAAGTTGTGATTAACAATCTCAAAATTATTATAAGTGTCAGCCATTCCAAATCAAATTTTAACCTTAGAGAATCTGCAAAATTCAGCAATTAACCTTATTAATACACAAAATTCGAATAAATAAATAAATAAAAATTCGAATAATCGAATTCTTCACCAAAAATTTTGAAAATTTGAGGCAATGATCTCCATAACATCACAAACACACGTCTATTTTTAGTTTTTACAAAATCACAGTCTTTGTTCTTGAATTACAAATCGAATTTTCGAAATTTTCAAACTCAAAATCTCAAGAACTCGTATAATCCTTACATTTAAACCGTCGTTTTGATGATTATCGACTGGGTAATCGATTAATGTTCTTAGACAGGTGATTACAGCGTGAATCGTGAAGAAAATTGGCCAGAAATTCGACTGTAAACTGTGTGTATCGTGTAAGTATCGATTGTTATATTGGGTGACTTAACACGCCAATGAGAAAAATAATCTAAATATGACTATCTGATATAACTCTCGGCTTATATACAAAACAAGTCTAATATGACTATCGGTTGATAGTCATACCGATAGTTATATTACGTATAAACGTAATATGACTATCCTGTACTTAGTCATATAACAGCTTATGGTATTAAAAGACACTAATATGACTATCGAAAAACAAAGAATATTACAATGTAACATTACTATTTTGACAGTCATATTTCGTACAAAAACAACAATATAACTATACACTAATTAGAGTTATATTTACAGAATACAGCAATATAACTATTTAATTACTAATATATATATATATCTAAAGTTATAACACATTAAACTAAACTAATATAACTATCACAAAATTCGAATATATCAATCAGATGAATTGTTATACCGAGAGTAATATTAACAAAACAACAACTATAACTATCCTAAAATTTAAATATTAACAGGATATTTAGAACTAGCAAATTCTAAAAATGAAACAATTTAATTTCTATCAAAAACCAAGCCAAAAATTAGTAAAATAATTTACACTAAAATTAGCAAACCTAATAAAAATTAAACAAACGATCATATGTAGTCCTTTTTACGAGATCAAACATTAATAACAAAAGGACAAACATTACAAATTAAAATAAATAAAATATTGAATATATACAAAATTATTTCTGGTGAATTAATAAATATCAATTTTCTAATAAAATAAATTCCATATAGAAAATTATTCAAGAAAAAAATATAATTTATTAAACACAAAAAAATAATAGAACTGATTTTAAAATAAAAAACATTTTCAGGAAAAATAGATTTCTCATAAACTACAGCTAGTAAAATTCGAGAAAAATATTTTTAAGGAAAATGAATTACTCTAAAATTACAAGAAGTATTTAGAGATGTATAACGAAGATAGTGATAAAACCTTAAGAAGAAACAAACAACATTATAAGTTGATAAAATAATTATACAAGTGATTTCAAATAACAAATATTGTACACAATAATCACTTGAAAATTATTAAAGATCAAACCTCAGATATTAACTAGTTTAATTACTAGGACTATTTAACATACCCAATTCACCAACAAGTCTGGTGAATGTGGATTCGTCAAGAGACTTAGTAAAAATATCTGCTGTTTGTTCTTCCGTAGGTACAAAAAGTAACTCCACGGTACCATTCATGACATGCTCTCGAATAAAATGATACCTGATGTCAATATGCTTTGTCCTTGTGTGCTGCACAGGATTGTTAGAGATAGCTATGGCACTTGTATTGTCACATAAAATAGGAATTTTATCTAGTACAAAACCATAGTCTCTCAGCTGATTCCTGATCCACAAAATCTGTGCGCAACAACTTCCAGCAGCTATATATTCAGCTTCAGCTGTTGAGTTGGAAACTGTTTGTTGTTTCTTGCTGTACCAGGAAACCAGTCTACCACCTAGGAATTGACAACTCCCAGAGGTGCTTTTTCTATCCACAACACTTCCTGCATAATCTGAATCTGTATATCCAACAAGATTAAAACCAGAATCTTTAGGGTACCAGATGCCTAAATTAGGCGTACCCTTAAGATATCTCAGGATTCGTTTAACAGCAATGAGATGAACATCTCTAGGATCCGATTGGAACCTTGCACATAAGCACGTAGCATGCATAATATCAGGTCTACTTGCAGTAAGGTAAAGTAATGAGCCTATCATACCTCTGTAGCTTGTGATATCTACCTTGATAGAATTTTCACATGCTCCAAATTTGACCGCTGTCGATGATGGTGTTCTTGCTGAAGATGAGTCCTCCATTTGATATTTCTTGAGAAGCTCTTTGACATACTTGGATTGACAGATAAATATTCCATCTGTCCTTTGACTTACTTGCAATCCAAGAAAGAACTTCAGCTCACCCATCATGCTCATTTCAAACTTACCCTGCATTAACTTAGCAAATTTCTTGCAAAGAATATCATTAGTAGACCCGAATATTATATCATCCACATAGATTTGGACTAATATCGTATCCTTTTTATGTTTCTTTGTGAAGAGAGTTTTGTCTATGACACCTCTTGTAAATTCATTTTCAAGTAGAAATTCAGAGAGTGTGTCATACCATTTTCTTGGTGCTTGCTTAAGACCATATATTGCTTTAAAGAGAAAGTAAACATACCCCAATAAATCTGGATCTTCAAAACCAGGTGGCTGTTCTACATATACCTCTTCATCCAGTTTTCCATTCAGAAAAGCACTCTTGACATCCATTTGATAAACATTAAAGTTTGAAAATGCTGCAAATGCCAAGAATATCCTTATGGCCTCAAGTCTAGCCACTGGAGCATAGGTTTCATCATAGTCAATGCCTTCAGATTGTGAGTAACCTTTTGCTACCAGTCTTGCTTTATTTCTTGTTACTGTACCATCTTCATCAAGTTTGTTTCTGAATACCCACCTTGTACCAACCACTGTTTTATTTGTCGGTCTGGGCACCAGCTTCCACACTTCTTGTTGTTTAAATTGATTGAGTTCATCTTGCATAGCAATCACCCAATCAGGATCTGAAAGAGCTTCTTCAGTTTTCTTAGGTTCCATTTCAGATAGAAACCCTGAATAATTACATTGATTTTGAAAAGCTCTTCTAGTCTTTACACCAACATCTGGATCACCAACGATTAGCTCAAAAGGATGAGCTCTATTCCAGACAGTCTGTCTTGGAAGATTTAATCTTGATGATTCGCCTTGATCTTCATTATGATGTTGAATATGACTAGTAGATCCTTCATTAACTCCCCCTGAGTTGTTGCCAGGCTGATTAGATGATTGTTCAGAATCATTAGAGACACTTTCAACATTATCATGATTTTCATCACCATTATTCTGAGTAGTCTCATCATTGACATTGTTGTCATTAGCATCAGCAAACACTTCAGGTGGACTATCATCATCTGATTCTAGATCTGTCATATCTTCAAAAGACAGCTTTTCAGATGAATCTTCAGTTTGGATATTAGGAAGTTTTGTGTCATCAAATGTAACATTGACACTTTCCATTGTTTTCTGTTGATCAATTAGATACACCTTATATGCTCTTCTAGTATAACCCACAAAAATTGCTTCATGTGCTTTTTCTTCAAATTTACCACCTTGATCGTCTCCTTCTTTTAGCACAAAGCATTTTGTTCCAAATACATGAAAGTACTTGAGTGTTGGTTTCTTTTCTGTTAACGCTTCATAAGGTGTCTTCATTAAGTCTTTGTTGATCAGCGTTCGATTCTGGGTATAGCATGCAGTATTGACAGCTTCAGCCCAAAAGCTTAATGGAAGCCTTGATTCACTTAGCATAGTACGAGCAGCTTCAACCAAGGTCCTATTCTTTCTTTCAACTACCCCATTTTGCTGAGGAGTTCTTGGAGCCGAGAACTGTCTTGTTATACCTTTCTCAGTACAGAATTCATTTAGAACTGCATTCCTGAATTCAGTTCCATTATCTGACCTTATCGCTCTTACTGGATACATTGAATCAAGCTCAATCAACTTGATATGATCAATCACTAACTGTGGAGTTTCATCTTTGGAATGTAAGAACAAAACCCATGTGAATTTAGAGAAATCGTCAACAATCACTAGAGCATATGTTTTCTTTGACATTGACATCACATTAACTGGACCAAACAAATCCATATGAAGTAATTGTAATGGTTCAGTTATTGATGATGTATTAGTGCTCCTGTGAGTTGCCCTTTTTATCTTCCCTTTTTGGCATGCGTCACATAGTCCTTCTTGTGTAAATTCCATAGAAGGCAAACCTCTCACTAATTCTCTTTTAACAAGAGAGTTCATTGTTTTGAAATTCAGGTGAGAGAGCTTCTTGTGCCATAGCCAACTTTCATCTGTGGACGCTTTAGAATAGAAGCAATTGAATTCCTCAGTGCTTCCCGTATTCAAGTTAGCTACATACAAGTTTCCTTTTCTGACTCCAGTTAGCGATGGTTGTTCACTTCTTTTGTGAGAAATCAGACAATTCTTTTTATTAAAATGAACATCAAATCCTTTGTCACAAAATTGACTGATACTGAGCAGATTATGCTCAAGTCCTTTTACAAAGGATACTTCTTCTATGATAACATTTCCAGCTTCAAGTCTGCCATATCCATCAGTTCTACCTTTGCCGTTATCTCCAAAGGTAACTACTGGGCCGGCCTTTTCCACCACGTTTGTTAGCAGGGTTCTATTTCCAGTCATATGCCTTGAACATCCACTATCCGAGATCCAGGTTACACGTTCAACCTGTTCAACACCCTACAATGACAAACGGATTAAACCTTCTTCGGAACCCAAATTTGATTGGGTCCTGCGGTTTTAAAATATTGGCCTTTATCAGGCAAAGCAACACTTTTAATTTTAACATCTTTAACCAATAAACATTTAACCTTATAAACAGATTTGAAAATCTTTTGTTTTATTTTAGGTATCCATGTTTCTTTAACAGCACGGACACTTGTGTCATTGACTGGACACTTGACCTGGTAAACATTCTTCGTAACCCTTTGTTTGTTCTTAGGTTCAAATGTCTCTCTCCTAACTTGAGAAGGAATAACAGTCTTTGACCGAACATTATTGTTCCTGTTCATATGCTGTCGCGGAGCAGTCTGTTTATCACATGCATAGCTACCATTAAAATATGCTCGCATACTATTAAAAGCACAAGTTATACAATTAATAATACCACATGATTTATGAGATGGATCATTAATAGGCATGGTGTGCATATCAGACATGGTATTTTTCTTTTTCAACTGCTCGTTACTTAAACTACTTTTAGACGAACTAGTTAACTCAACATGCTTAACTGGTTTCTTAGTAGTTTTGACATTTCCAAGAACAATGCCATTAGCACTGTCCTCATTTCTTATTTCTTCCTGGATGACCATAGAAAGAATATCTGGTGGTCCAGCATCAGATTTCTTAAAGAGGGGATCTTTAACTTTCTTAAGAACATGCGGTATCCCTCTTTCTTCAGCACTAACAAGGTTAGGGGTATTTATGCCCAACAATCCAACAGCTTCGTTGTAGCCATACCCTATCCCTACTGTTTGTTCAACAGCTTGTTTGTTAAAGAACTCCTTGGAAATTTTAACAGAATTATAACAAGCCCTGACCTGCGTTTCAAGTTCAGTAATTCTAGCCATTTGTTTGCCAACAACTTCTAGAATAGATTTCTCCTTGGTGAGAAGCATTGTTATTTCATCTCTTTGTTGATCTTGATTAATGTGAATCTTTTTCAATTCTGACACTTCATTTCCAAGTTTAGTGCTTAGTAGATCTAGTCTATTATATCCAGTTTGTGCATTACCTAAGGAATTATATAGACTACGAATTAATTCAGTGTCAGTAAGAGTTACCTGTCCGTTCTGATGATCAGATGATTCACCAATTGCCATTAGCGCAAGATTTCCATATTCTTCATCTTCGCTATCCGTGTCATCCCAACTCTTACCGGCTGCAACATAAGCTTTCCCAGGTTTCTTCTTCTCAGCAGCAAAATCTCTTCTTTGAGTTTGCTTGGGTTTCTGGCATTCAGTGGCAAAGTGCCCCAATTCATTACAGTTGAAGCAACGAAATTTGCTTCTGTCAACAGATCCAGTTTTGTATCCTCCCCTGTTACTAGAGGAAGAAGAGCCTCCTCTCTGGAATCTGTTATTTGACTTGAACCTGTACTTTGGATTTCTTCTGAATCTAAAATTGCCAAATTGCCTTACCATTAATGCCATGGATTCATCTTCAAGTTGATCTAGCTCTTCAAGTGAGTAAAAGTCTCCACCATCCTGAATAGGTGGTGTTTGACCCTGTTCAACTTCAGTTTGTTCATTGTCTGAGCTGTAAGGTAGAACAACCTTAGCTTCCACTTCCTTTGATGCTTCAACTACAAGAGCTGTAGATGAACTTAGCACCCTTCCTTTTCCAGTGACCTCCCTCTGCTGTACTTGTTCCAGTTCATAGGTTTTCAGAACACCAAACAACCTTTCAAGAGAAATCTTATTCAGATCTCTCGATTCTCTGATGGCCGTTATCCTGTGTTCAAGATGAGTGGGCATTGTCAACAAAAACTTCATATTAATCTCCTTCTGTGTATATTGCTTGCCATGAACTTGCAAGTTGTTGATTATTTTGTTATACCTTTCGAACACTTCCTGAATGCCCTCATTAGGAACAGCTCTAAAATGTTCATATTCAGAAGTCAAAATTTGAAGTCTGTTCTCCCTAACCTCATCTGTTCCTTCATTAATAGTCTCAATGGTTTCCCACATGTGCTTTGCAGTTTTACAATTTATGACATGACTGTACATAACAACATCTAGGGAATCTATCAGAATAAGTCTCAAATTCTTATCTAGTCCAGCATCCTCCTTTTCATCCGGAGTAAAAGAAGAAGCAGGCTTTGGACTAGTTGATGCAGGTGTTACAACAACTCCTCCAACTATTGATTCAGTTGTATGTTGAATTGGAATTATGGGTCCATTCTGTAGAACACCCAAATATTTGGAATTTGCGACATCAAGGAACAACTCCATCTTATTTTTCCACATTGAATAATTGTCCTTATTAAACATAGGAATCTTAACAATACTTTTTGAAGACATGACGAATTTTTAAGAGAGTTAAAAATTCAAGATTGATTTTTGGCGGAGTAAAATTAGGATCTTGATTTGTATATCAATCAATAAGCTCTGATACCAATTGTTAGGTCCGATACGATTGTAGAAGGGGGGGTTGAATACAATCTATACCATTTTATCGAAATTTGTTCTTTAAATAAAATTTAACTTAAACAAATTTGAGCGGAATAATACAACACAAATTTCAAGTTGAATATAACAATATATTAACTTGATGGGTGTTACAAAATCAATCCAAATGATTATCAAGTAATTAATAACTAATTAGAAAATTCGACATGAACTTTTCTAATTTAGTTAATTAAAATCAAGATATCAAGTTGTGAACTAGGAAACTTAATTCGCTAGTATTACAAGAACCACACATAAACAAGTTCCAACGGATAGAATATTACAAAAGAGATGAACTTGAATTTCCAGAATTATGTTTGTAAGTGTTCTTGAGCTTGAGAGAGAGAGATATGAACTGCTGGGATTTTTTAAGAAGTTGTAAGTGAATTGTCTTCTGCCTCTTTGCTGCTTCTGATCTTTATATTCCGTCCATAGTCATATTGTGTTGTTTTAATTGATATAACAATCAATTAACACATATATAACATTCGGTATGACTATCCATTGAAAGAAATATGACTATCCCATTAAATATAACTTTCGGTATGACTATCCACTGAACTGAATATGACTGTTCAATAGCCACTTGACTTGAATATAACTTTCGGTATAACTATCTCCTTTTGAACTGAATATGACTGTCCAATAATCATTTCCTTTGTATATGACTTTCGGTATGACTATTATTTGAACTTAATATGACTGTCCAAACCATTCCCTTTGTATGACTATCCTTTTGAACTATATATAACAATCGGTATAACTATCCTTAGATAGTTATATTGTTATATATTTTCAGATTATAATTAACTAAATGATTTATATAAATCACTTAATTAATTATTTCTTTTTCAGATTAATTCTTATTTAATTAATCTAATAATTACTTTAGCAAATATATTAATTCTGATAGAATTAATTTATTTAATTAAATTAACTATTTGATTTAATTAATTAAAATAGAATTAATACAACTCCTTTTAATAGTCAAAACTTCACTGTGGACCACGTAATTATAATAACGAACATACACTGGTTTTTTGTTGACGCTCGATGTACTGTCTGGTTCATGAACGACTAACTCCAATCTCTGTTCTTCATCTTGACATTAAACTGTGGTCTTTTTCTTTTCTTCACTCTCTCCGATCATTCTGAACTGATATTGTTTCTTATCAATTATAGAAACCTCTGTCCTTGAAATAAATCCATGTATTTCAATGCTACACTGATGCTTGATCAGGCAACTGAATCTTCTTTAGTGTAAAACATCAAAACTATAGATTGACTTGTTGATTTTTCTTCTGACAGTTGTCACCTTATGAGATTCCTGTGACAGTTGATATTATTTACTTATTACAAACTACTTTAATTGGATTAGGATCCTCTAACTACAAATAGGCTGAGTCATATGCCTTTCACAGCAAGTTGTTGAATGGATCGTACAAATCGTGTGATTAGTGATCCTAATGCAACCTTTTCACGAACAAAATGATAGTCAATTGCAATATGTTTTGATCGAGAATGGAAAACTAGATTGATGGTCATGTAGAGTGCACTGATATTGTCCGAAAACAGTTGTGGAGCTTGAGGGAGTTGCACTTGTAGGTCACGAAGAAGGAAGGAAATCCAGGTAATTTCAGCAGCAGAAGTGGCTAGTGCTCGGTATTCAGCTTCCGCACTTGATCTGGACACAGTAGGTTGTCGTTTAGATGACCAAGAAATGCAGTTTGTGCGAAGGTAAATGCAATATCCAGAAGTACTCCTTCTTGTGGTTGGACATCCAGCCCAGTCCGCATCACAAAAGCCATATAGTTTGAGGGAGCTTTGGGTGGAGAAATGAATGCCAAAATCAATGGTGCCCTTAACATAACCAAGAATCCTTTTGACTGCTTTAAAATCGCCATTCGTAGAATGTTGCACCTTTTGGAAAATCTTGTGCACAGCATGAGTGATGTCTGGTCGAGAATGGGTGAGATAGAGAAGGCCACCTGCAAGACTTCGATAGATTGTAGCATCAAAAGGTTCAAGATCCTGACATGATAACTGCGTTTTTGTTGCCATGGGTGTGGCAATGGTAGAGCAGTTTTGGAGATTAGCTCTAGTGATCAATTCATTTGCGTATTTACTTTGTGAGAGAGTGACACCGTTAGCATTGTATTTAACTTCCATTCCTAAGAAGAAATTGAGTTGGCCCAGATCTTTGATAGCAAATTCTTGTCCTAGAGCATCAATCATGTACTGGATTTTTGTCACATCGTTTCCTGTAATAACAATATCATCCACATACACTAGCAATATGATAGTAATTGAATTGTTGCAGAAAACAAATAACGATGAATCATCTTTGCTACAATTAAATCCTAAGTCAAGTAAAAACTGAGATAAGGTATCAAACCAGGTCCTCGAAGCTTGTCGTAGGCCATATATCGATTTGAGGAGCTTGCAAACAAAATGAGGGAACTCTGTATCTACAAAACCTGGAGGCTGCTCCATGTACACTGTCTCATTCAGTGTGCCGTGTAAGAATGCATTCTTCATGTCGAGTTGTCGAAGAGGCCAATGTTGGGTTACAGCAAGAGCAATAACGATGCGAAGAGTAGTAATTCTAATAACTGGACTGAAGGTTTCCTTGTAGTCTTGTCCTGCTATCTGAGTATATCCCTGAGCAACCAATCGTGCCTTATATCGGTCTAAAGTGCCATCTGATCGAAGCTTCGTTTTAAAAACCCATCTCGATCCAACAACATTATTGTTGGGAGGACGAGGAACAAGGATCCACGTATGGTTATTCAGAAGTGCATGGATTTCATCCTTCATTGCTTGATTCCATGCATCAAGTAGAATTGCCTTTTTCCATGAAGTTGGTTCCTTAAGCTCATTAGTGCAAATAAGTGCATGTGCTCTGTCAAGTGCTCTGTCTTGCCTTTTCTTTTTGATCTTTTCTGTTTCTTGAGCCAGGATAGGATTGAGTTTTGGATTCAAAGCCAGCTGTCTACGAGTGAGCATACTGGGGATGACCATGTCGTTAAATGTAGTAGTTTGTGGTAAGTTAATGCTTGGTGAGTCGACGTGAGTGTTTTCATAACTTTCTTGATCACCATCACTTGTTGGAGTTGTTTCTTCAACAAGGTCATTCTCACTGATTCTGTCTTCTGTGTTGCCATCAAAATCAAGTGACACATCAAGGTGACCCTGTAGGAGTTCAGTGACATTCGTATGCTCAACATCAATCAGTGGAACTGTATGAGACGTCTGGTTGTGCATGAAATGTTGACTCTTAGAGGAGTCTGAAGCATTGTCGTGGGCAAGTTTCTTAGTTGACCAAGCTTCTTGATCGGTATATTCAATTGTCTCAACTGAATTGTCTTTCTCAGGGAGGCTTGTCTTGTTGAATGGGAATATCTGTTCATCAAAAACCACATGTCTTGATATGTAAACTTGATTAGTTTTGGGGTTCAAACACCTGTACCCTTTATGCATTGGACTATATCCAATGAAAACACAAGGATACGTTTTCATTGCAAACTTATTTTTGCCATGATTTCGTAGATGTGGAAAGCATCTGCATCCAAAACTTCGCAATAAATTGTATTGAGGATCGATTGTAAATAACCTTTTAAATGGAGAATCCATGATGAGTTTAGTGCTAGGGAGACGATTAATGATAAAAATTGCAGTTAGAAAAGCATCTACCCAATATCGCATAGGCAGCTTTGATTGAAAGAGAAGGGTCAAACCTGTCTCCACTATGTGACGATGTTTACGTTCAGCTACACCATTCTGTTCTGGGGTTTGAGGACATGAAAACTGATGATGAATTCCACATTGTTGCAGGTGTGTTTCAAAGACATTTGAAATGAACTCACCACCTCCATCACTCTGAAATGTCTTAATTTTTCTATCAAATCTGTTCTCAATAAGTCTTTGTAACTTAATAAATTGTTTGCTGAAATCAGATTTGTGTTTTAGTGGTATAATCCAAGTATATCGAGTAAAGTCATCAATGATAACAGCATAATATCGAAAATTTTGACAAGAAGCTACAGGGGCGGGTCCCCATAAATCACAGTGCAGTTTTTCTAAAGGATGCATAGTAGAAATTGTAGATTCAGTGAAAGGAAGTTTACAATTCTTTCCCATTTGACAGAAAGGACAAATGGTTCCTTCTTTCTTCCATTTAGAGATATTAATATAGTCTTTATTATTCAAATACTGCAAAATACGGGGGCTTGTATGTCCCAAGCGGTGGTGCCAAATAGTTGAAGATGTCCTTTTTGATATAGCCATTAAAGCCAATTTTTGAATTTCTTCTAAGGCATATAATTCTCCCTTCTTGAGTCCTTTAGCTATTATTCTTCCCTGAACATCCTCAATAAAAAATTCATCAGAATTAAAAGTAATTTGACAAGTGTTATCCTTTGTCAATTGACTAACCGATAAGAGATTCTTTTTAATATCAGGAACCACTAATACATCATTTAGTTTGAGGTTACCATGTGGTGTTTGTATGGTTCCTTGACCAGTGTGTGAAATTTTAAGTCCATCACCATTTCCAACATATAATGAATCATTACCATAATAAGGTGAGAGTTATGAAGTTTACCAGCATCATTCATGACATGTTTGGTGGCTCCCGAATCTGCATACAGTGTAGGATCAATGTCATCATGCATCTGCATAGCTGAAAGTGCCTCTGCAAGTTGATCTTCTGGTTGTAGAGAATGGTCGAACCTACTCCAACATTTGATAGCCGTATGATTTCTTCTTCCACAGATTTGACAAGTCACATTCGTGAAATTTTCTTCCTTTCTAAAAGATCTTTGATTCTCTTCATTTTTACCTCTCAATTGATTGTTATTTGTTGTATATCTACCGTTGTTTTGGTTTGATGAAGAACCAAAACCTTGTTGATTAGCTGCAGGTCCAAATCCTCGACCGCTTGAATTGAATCTTCCTCCTCGACCACGACCTCTACCACGTCTGCTGTAGAAGGCTTGGTGTGGCTCCGTGTAATTATTACTCGTTTCTTCCAACAATAGAGTCTGCTCATGAGACTGTAGAGACAAAACAAACTGATTGTAGGATGGATAAGGAGGTTTTGAAAGCATTGCTAACCTGAAATCTTTGTATCGTGGCCCAAGTCCTCTTGCAAGATGAAAAACTTTGATAGTTTCATCCAAAGGCTTGCCAATAGCAGTAAGATTGTCACAGAACCCTTTAAAGGTTCGTAGATATTGCTCAAGGCTCATACTTCCTTTTGTTAAAGACATGAGCGAATCTGTCAGGAGAATCTCCTTCTCCTTGGATTGTGGCAATATAACGTTTTCTATAGATTTCCAAACTTTGTAAGCCGAAGATGTGTCTTCAAGATCCAGCAATACTTCTTCCGTAATGGTTCCAAGCAGCCATGTGGTTAACAGACCATCGTTGTTGAACCATATGCCGTAGTCTGGATTGATGACTTCTTTCTCATCAGATAGTTTTGTTTGTGATGGAATGGTTCCATCCTCGAGATGATGGAATACACCAAGGCTTTTAGCTAATGGAACTATCTGTGATTTCCATAACAGCAGGTTTGACTTGTTTAATTTCAATGTTGCTAAACTCGAACATTGATGAAAACTTTGAATAGACAGAATGATTTCTGCAGAGGATGAAGTGGCCATGAGATCGAGTTTGGTTGTTTTGATTGCTTGAGTGTTAAGCTCTGATACCATAAAGAGGTTTGTAAAATGTATGTAAATGTAATCTCATTCCACTTGAATAATACAAGGTCATATCCTCTCTATATATACAACACTCAAGCATAATAACGGTAACAATAACGTTACAAAAGAGACAATACTTAGTGCATACTTAGTGCAAATTGTTTAGACAGAATGTAGTGTGTTTAATCATGTGTCCATTCCACTACTTGCTTGCTTTGCTACTTTACTTAGTGGTGCATATGTGGTGTGGACAGTTGTGTCTCCTCAATACCTCTACTATTTGAATACTTTAAAAAACCATGCTTGAGTTCAAATTACGACTCAAGAGATTAGCGAGGAACTTTTAATAATTATATTTTTTTGTGGAGAAATGATAAATAAACTCTACGTGTTATTATTTAAATTCCATTTAAATATGTGAATTACGTAACTATCCAAAATATGGAGTTTAAATATAGTAAACTAATGGGAAGAACACTATACCTGAACATTATCATAACACTTTTTTTTTCCCCATAAAAATTGATTTGTTGTAATTACAAAATTTAACAACCATCAAGTTTAACACGATCGAATTTAACATATAATCTCATCTAAAGTTAAAAATCAAACATCACTTCACTCTTAATCAACCCAAACTCCAGCATACCTTTCACATTCAAGTTTTTGTCAATATCTGGTAGAATACCTTCGAGCTTTTGAACCGAGCTTTAAACATATCTAATGTTTGTCAAGACGAACTTCAACTTACAAATAACTTAAGGCTCAGTCAAACTCAAGCACAAGCTCGAACTTTTAAGGCGGGATCAAGCTCGAACATAATAGTTATGGACTTGGCTCGATTACAACCCCTAGTTGAAGATTTGAAGACAGGGCAACAGTGAACAAGGCAGGCTTTTCATCTCCCTAACCACACTGACTTCATAAAGTACGCAAGAAAATAATGCATATAAACTTGGAAACTCCTAACAAGTGATGTTCCGTTTTCAAGACAAAACCATAATCCTTAAACAACACCTGTGTTTTTAAAACCGGACCGGCCGGTTCGACCGGTCGGACCGCTAACCGGTGGCAGGTCCGGTTCGGTTCACCCCTAAAACCAGTCCCCCGATTTTCTTGTTCAGAACCGGCCAAAATCGGCCAAAAACCGGTCAAAATCGGTAAAAAACCGGACCGGTAACCGGTTTATTGAATAAAACCGGACAGAAAAAAATAATCCAACTTGTATATTGCTTTATTGAATAAAACGGTGGTAATGATGATTGCTTTATTGCTTTATATATTGCTAAAACAGAACCAACTTGTAATGATGATGTTGATTTCTACAAAAACATAATCAGATTGTTATATATATATAATTAATTAAATATATATATATAATTATGTATTACATAATTATGACGTCACACCGGTTGAACCACTGGTTGAGCCGGTTGAACCAATCGAACCAGTAACCGGTAGGGCTTCCAGTTCGATGCCCGGTCCGGTTCTGAGAACACTGAACAACACTACAACACATATTAAATATCAAATGATTCAGTCCATTCTGAAAATATTTCTGGGGGTACTGCTTCCTATCTCCATCGGATCATCATCTGTAGAGAACTTGTCTATCCGTCCATAAATTTTACCATGGATGCCATTAAATATTGCCAATGCAGCTTCCATCTTCACATCAGACTCATATATGTCCTCTTCAAGTAGTCTGCAGAGAGGCTCTATCAATTTAACTAGATGCATATCCTGTTCATTCCATTTACAAGATCACAACTAATCAAATACCGCAAAAATCATTTATACATGTAAGTTCTGAAAAAAGGATGATTTGAAAATCCAGCATATGATAAGATAAAACCAACCTGTATCCACGTTTGGCTTCAAGCAGCTATGTTTGAAATAATCTGGCAAGCTTCCTTACTGAATTTCTTAGAATTAAAACATAGTATCTTCCCAAGGCATTGCAGAAGCCGAGAATCATTAGCCAGAGTCTGGAAGAATGAATAGTTTAGTAGACACAATGAGGAGCATTTCATAAACAAGCATGCATAGTGACAAACACCGACAGAAATCAATACAATTCACAAACAGGGATTTTGAACTGAGACATTTTACAATCCAAATAGAATACCATCAGATTTTTAAAGGATTTTTTAATTTCCAAATTGAATACCCCTGAATTTTTCAAATCCAAAAAAATCCTTAAAAATCCCAATTGAATACCCTTCAAAGTCTTTTATTGAACATTCTAAACCATCTTTCAAACTACATGCATATCAAACATAAGCTTTTATCTGAAATGATAAATCAGGATAAATAGAAAGCACGTTTTGCACAATAAACTGAAACAAGAGAGGGACAAGTTGAATACAATCAATCTACGCAGTTCAAAAATTTAATTGGTACTTAATTTATATCCTTTTTTTTACTAATTGGTAGTTATATTTATGTTGATAACAATGTACAGTATGTGGAATTCATCTATCTATATTATATACTTTTGTACAATACTCACAAGTAAAACAGATATCAGCAAAACCACTTGCAGTTTGCAAATGACAAACTTTACAGGACAAGAAAACAAACAAACTAAAAAGGGCTTCAGCCGAGCAAACAGGCAAAATAGGAATAAAAAATATAACTGAAATCCCAAAGACCTGGCACACGTACACACGCATTATTACATAGTGTCGCATACACACTAAATCATGTAAAACCCAGAGCAGAGATTAGTTTATTTTACCAACAAAAATCTGGAGCTTCTACTGCTTTCTTATTTTTAAAAGTTTGTCGGCTTGGACAAGAACAAATTTCAAAAATTGTTTCACTTGGTCATACCTGAATCTGGTTGCTATCTCCCCATCTCGCAATATTCCCAACTACTCCAAGTGCAGAACCAGCAAGCACAATACTTCCAAATCTCGTGGGTGGACAAAAGGCAACCTTATCACAATCAATTCTAAAACAATTGCTGCAACACCAGCAAACCAAATGCGTATTAACTAAAAATTGCAAAAAAAAAATACGGCCACATGAAAAAGTTAAACAAATCTACTCACGTGATGAGCCCAATAAGCCTTTTAATCAGCTTGTCCCACGCCTCTCCTTCAATCGCAACAGTATTTTTGTAAGTAAGATACTGGAGGGCATAGCATGTCAACGCTACATGGCGATAATTATTTGAATCCTTAGTTAAGAGGTTGTCCGAAATGGTAAGAGCTACCTTGACCTGCCGACGATTTAAAACTGTAACAATACATGCTATTGTTATGTATAGCTCTGTGGGGAAAACAGAAACAAAAAAAAAAGGACCATCGTATAACCTTATCATCAGGAAGATATCTGTAACAAGAAACTGCCAAAAACTTGGCTACACATTCTCGAAGCTCTAATGGAGAAGAAACACAAATCTTGAAAGATATCTCCTGCGCTGCTTCCAAAGCACCATTTACAAAAATAGCTTGCATATAACAATCGGAGGAAGCATATGATATACGCGTCAATGCCATCAGACCCTAAATATTAAGATAGAATTGTTGATTACACCTGCTTACGAATACCAATATTTGGAAACTAACTAATTTGGTGAAGATTACCGCAATATTGAAGTCAGTAAGGGGATTAGACAAAAGCTTAACAAGGCCTGGAATTGATTTCCAAGAGAGGTCATGAAAACTTGCATGCGAGAGTGCACGCGAGAGGATGTGAACAGCCAGACTCTGTTATGGAAGTGCAGATCTGTTAATGAAATGTGTACTTGAAACATACAAAAATTCTAACAATATTCAGGACATGCACAATGGACCAACACGACATACCTGAAAGGCAATCTCGAGGTTTTCCCTGTCTTTGCTCTCATCAATTTTCACAAGGATTTGAAGAAGCTGCTCAACAGCATCAGAGCTTAGAGAATCAGCTAATCCTGCATCTATTTGGTGCAATTTCCTCGGTACATAAGATTTCAAATTGTGCTAATTAGCTAACAAAAAAAGAGACGTTCTTTTACTTCCATCAGGTAAATCATGTAACGATGAGTAAGCCTCATCTAACTTGACAGGGTCTCTGCGCTGGGGATCAGCTGACTTTATGAGATCACTTAAACAGCGATCAAAAAATGGATTCTGGAACTCAACATCAAGAAATGTGTAAGAGATCCTATAAAGAAATAATATTTAACTCAAGGAACTACAATATAATTCAAGGAAATTTCCCTTGAGAAAACTACTAGAAGTAATCGAGCAAGACATAGTAAGTATAGTTGTCAACTGTCAAGTTGCGACCACTAAGATAAGAATCAGTAGGCTTGTCATATCAAAAATAATAAACATTCAGAACAAAAAGAGACTACATATTCTGTTGTACAACATACTATTAGTCGACGACTTTAATAACTTCCAAAGTAAACAAAAGTACACAAATTACAAACATATACAAGTGTGCATGGGTAAATATGTACAGACCGCTTTCTTGAACAGGTTTTTCCGTTCGGCAGCTAAAGGAGAAATCGGCACATCCACCAACAGCGATTTATTTATAAATATTTCTTTTTCAGGATTTCTCAATATGCTATCAACGGGGGGAAAATCTTCCTCAGAGTAAGACCTAAAGAAAAATATAAAAACATCAAGTCTATTTAATATCTATCAATATAAACTATAACACATTAGTTAGACAAAAATTCTAAGATTTTTTATTTTAGGATGATATTGTTGCTCACAAAATTTATTTCTTAGCATAACAACATCAATTTTTTCAGATGTGAGATGAAAAGAAGCACATATAATTCGACGTGGCATAAAAGAATAAAAAGGAAAGACAAGATTGCTTCATCAGCATGATCGGCTCGAAATTGATTTGAAATTGGTACTCTGAATTTGAATTCATATATGCTTATAAAATTTGTTAAAAAGTCAAGTACTTCTAATTCTAAATTATGAGTTATATCTACAGTATAGAAGGGAAGGGAAGACCAGAACTGAACCTAGACCTCATCTGGCACTTGAGCAACTATTTTACTGCTACCACATAGACACTCGATACACCGAATACATATCCAGTAACACTGCAGTTACATGAAATAATAAATTATTCAGATTACTCGTGATACCTCCTTAAACGTTTCGCACTCCGGATATATGCATCGTCAATGTTAAACTCTTTCATAATATCCTCATATGATTTTGTCTTGACCTTGTTCACCAAAGTTCGACATGTCAATTTCATTAGACTCTTAAGCTCACGGTGGTGTGCTGCCTGTGATTACACAAGATAAAGCATTACCAAAAACCCTGTAAATCCTTGCTTATAAAACATGTCACCAGTTGCACCCATCATAATGCAGATTGCAGGACAAAGATTCTGAATGAAAAATTAGAATCGAGACAAAAACACAATATGGTATAACTAGGATAGGATTTCTATGTTTACAACTAATTAACACACTGCAATCACTAATCCATCAGAAAATGTACAACAAAATGCAAAATCTAGCATGGAGCATAAAAAAGTACAGGAAGCACAACCAGTACATGTCAAGAGAAAATGATCAAAAGTAGCCATATTGCTTTAAAATAAGAAAAAACCCTCCAAAGCCCATGAGGATATCAGAACACAAGTATGTCAATTTGTGCCTCTGTGCCTGTGAGCACCAGCTCCATATAAGAAATAGATCCTGAACTAATGCCCTTCATTTACCCTTCTTTTGTCCGGAACAGTCTCCTGACTGACTCAACATAGTATTGCAGAGAATTTAAGTAGAGCATATAAAACTTGGCAAAGAAAAAAGTTCTCAATGTAACCAGTGCCATACAAAAGGAAATCCAAAAACTATGAACTGGGCAATACGCCAATACATGAGTTTGATGCAAAAATCAAACCATAGCTTAAATGACACAGTGACGAACCAGTAGCCCCAAGTTCAACAAAAATTATTATTTGTTCATGTGCCATATTGGGAGTATACAATTGTCGTCCGTGGAAGGATTATTTGCCCAAAAAGTATCGTGCAAAAAAGTAAAACAGTGGAAGGTTCTTTTGCCCAAAAAGTATCGTGTAACAAAGTAAAACAGTTTTCACTAATATTATTCTGAAAACACATATATTCATCTAACGTGATTAAAAATTTATTAAGAGTATAACCCTGAGGGGTAAAATCAGATTATAAGAAAATGCCCAAATCAGACCTGTAACGGAACGCAATGGAAAACAAGGATAGAAAACCAGAGTAGGTAGAAAATGAAAAACCTGAATGAGGTTTAACAAAGCGACGGGATCAAGTTTGACAATTTTGGGATCAAAATGAATTTCCTTTGTGTATGGATTAATGCTAATCTTGCTGTTGAAGGCCCAAGTTCTAGCTCTCTCTACAGGCCCAATGAGGTGCACATGATCCCAAGCTGATATGGGGTTAAGTAGCTGTTTATTTGTCTTTTGTTGCTTTTGTCTAGTTTGCAGTAGTCTGTTAGGGAGTTAATTTCCATTTTGTCTCTGCTTGACAGCATCAGGACCTGTGGTCCAGCCTTGGTTAAAACCACCTCTTCTATAAAAGAGGATTTGGTCTTTTGTAAGAATCATTATCAAGAAAATGAATGAGAGAAAGCAGTTTGTTAAACTTTCAATTTAGTTTTCATGGTATCAGAGCCATGGATCGTATCATAGCAATCTACATGTGTTTGTTAGTTTAACAATTTACTCAGTTTACAAATCTCTCTCTTTTCCTTCATGGCTCCAAACACAACAACAACCATTGATGTGTCAAGTCCCCTATATCTCCATCCATCTGATGGCAACAATTTCATGACCATAGACAAGCTTGAAGGCTCCAGTAACTATAGGTCATGGAAAAGATCGATGGAGATTGCCTTGTCTTCAAAACGAAAGCTAGGCTTTGTTGAAGGTACCTTGGTTAGAGATGCCTCTGACAATGTTAAGAAAGATGCTTGGGATACCTGTAATAACATGGTCATCTCCTGGATTTTGGGGTCAGTATCAGACTCCATCAAACAGTCTATAATGTTTGTGAGCAATGCTCATCATATTTGGAAGCATCTTGAGCAGCGTTTTGCTCTCACAAATGGCTCTCGAAAGTACAAAATTAACAAAGAGCTTTACGAAACCAAACAGGGAGGAAGGCCAGTGAGTGAGTACTATACTCAGATGAGATCTTTGTGGGAGGAGTTGGAATCTATGACCACTCTTCCTATCCTTACTGCGAATACAGCAGACGTTAAAGCCTTTGTTGCTGCTCTTACTCAACACAGAGATGAACAGAAATTGTTCCAGTTCTTAAATGGTCTTAATGATACATATGGGGCTCAAAGAAGCCAGATGCTTATGATGCCCACACTTCCCTCGGTTGAAACAGCATGTAGCTACATTGAGCAAGAAGAGGCTCAGAGAGAGGTCCTAGGCCACACAAAAGAAGAGTCTGAAGGATTGGTGATGTATAGTAAAGGCACCATGGGGATCTCAGCTCAGGTTCAAGCTTCCACACAGTGTGGTGCTTGTGGAAAGAGTGGCCATAGCTCAGATAAGTGCTGGACTATTGTGGGATACCCCAGTTGGCATGCTAGAGCCAAACCACAAGTTCAACCACCACAGAGGGCTAAAGGTCGAGGTAATGGCAACAACAACCAGCAAAGGTGGAACAAGGGGAGGCCACATCCAGGTGCCAGAATTGCTGCAAATGCACAAGGGTCATCTCAAGATACTAGGTCAGTGTCTAGTGGCACTGCTACTATCACTTCTCAGCAATTGGAGCAATTATTAAGGATGTTACCAGGCTCTTCGAAAGGGGGAGATACTGATGATGAATTGGAAGGTGCATATGCAGGTATGGTTTCATGCTATTTTGCTGATACAACTAAAAATGCTGAGTGGATTATAGATTCAGGGGCTTCAGATCATATGACTGGTATAATTAATGCTTTAAGTACTGCTGTTATGTGCCAAAAGCATTCACAAATTAACTTGCCTACTGGTGAAACATCCCAGATTACACATAGTGGAAGTGTGAGTTTAAAGAACAATATAGAGCTCAAGAATGTGCTTTATATTCCTGCCTTTAAACACAATCTATTGTCTGTAAACAAGCTATGTCATGATGAAAATTGCACTGTAGTTTTCCATGATAGTTACTGTATTATTCAAGACAATAAGACTAATGAAGTTAAAGGTATTGGGAAGGGAGAAAATGGGCTTTACTACTTAATCAATGAGCCACTACAGAAGACTTTGAGGAATATTAAGGCCCAGACTATTGAGATAGGTAATAAAGCTAAGGTATGTGACAATGCTAAAATAGCTATGTCTGTCAAAATTGTTGAGAATCTCCCTACTGTAGTTAAAGATGTTCCTAAATTGAGTAAGGAAACAGTATGGCATCAAAGACTAGGACACATTCCTATGAAGAGAATGCTAATGATTGATAAACTTGACATTAAAGAGACCAGTAAGGATGTCTGCCTAGCCTGTCCCCTAGCAAAATTTACTAAACTCCCTTTCACTAAGAGTCAATCGAAAGCAAGAAGAGTGTTTGAATTGGTGCACATTGACACATGGGGACCATATAGAGTCCTCTATAGAGGGAGATTCAGCTATTTTCTCACATTTGTTGATGATTGTTCAAGGGTAACCTGGGTGCAGCTGCTTAAACACAAATCTGATGCTTATAATGCAATTGTTAGTTTTGTAAGGATGGCAAGAAATCAGTTTGGAAAGAAAGTGAAGACCATAAGGTCTGATAATGCATTGGAATTTGATGACTACAAGTGTAAAGCTTTCTTTGAGAAATTGGGAATTATTCATCAGACATCATGTGCTGATAGACCACAACAGAATGGAAGGGCAGAGAGAAAGCACAGAAACATTCTTGAGATGGCAAGAGCATTGAGGTTTCAGGGTGCTTTACCACTCCAATTCTGGGGAGACTGTGTGCTTGCTGCAACACACATTACTAATAGACTTCCTAGTGAAATTTTGAAAGGAAAAACTCCATATGAGCTGTTGTATGGGAAACCACCAAGATATGGACATCTGAGATCAATTGGCTGCCTTGCTTTTGCCTCTAACCCTTGCAGAAAGAAAGACAAGTTTCAAGAAAGAGGAGTGCCTTGTGTTTTTATAGGATACTCACCATCACAAAAAGGGTATAGATTGCATAACTTACTTACTGGTGTAACTTTTGTTTCCAGAGATGTAAGATTCTATGAATCTATATACCCCTATCATGTTTTCCAATCCACTACACTCAACAGCTCTAGAGCAAAGCAGACGGAAACCAGGGATACTCAAGTTACATGGGATGATTATGAATTTGAGGATCCAGCTGGTGGAAGCCAAGATGAGTCAGAAACTGCACATGTGAGTTCCAATGAAGAAAATCCAATTATTAGGAGATCCAACAGAGAGCACAAAACTCCCAGTTGGCATAAAGATTATCATATAAGTGCAAACTGTGTTAGGAAGGTAAGTGAGACACCTGTTAGTTCTCAGTTCTCTTGTTTTATGAATACAGTTTCTAAGGTACCAGATCCTAAACACTTCAAGGAGGCTGCTAAGCACAGTCATTGGCTTCAAGCCATGAATGAAGAGCTTGAGGCTCTAGAGGGTAATCAAACTTGGGAAATCACCGATTTACCTGTTGGCAAGACTGCTATAGGATGCAAATGGGTATATACAACCAAGTTTGATCCTCAAAGACAAAGCACCAGATACAAATCTAGACTAGTAGTGTTGGGGAACAAGCAAAGGTATGGGATTGATTACGATCAAACCTTTGCTCCTGTAGCCAAGTTAACTACGGTGAGATCACTGCTAGCAGTGGCTGCCATACAAGGATGGTTCACTCTCCAAATGGACGTGAAGAACGCCTTTTTACATGGAAATTTGCAAGAAGTGGTGTATATGAAGTTTCCACCAGGATATGAAGGTTCTGGATTTAGGTTTGACATCACATCCCCAGAAAAATATGGGCAGTATTCTACACAACCTACTAAGGTTTGCAGGTTACTTAAGACTCTTTATGGCCTTAAGCAGTCACCGAGACTGTGGTTTGACAAGTTGAGTGCAGCACTCAAGGAGGATGGATTCTCTCAATCAAAGGCAGATAGTACTCTCTTCACAAAGCAGAAAAATGAGGACTTCACAGCTGTCCTAGCTTATGTGGATGACTTAATTGTGACAGGTAATAGTATGGCTCACATTGAGGAAACAAAGCAATTTTTAAGCTCTCAGTTCAAGATGAAAGACTTGGGAGAGCTTAGATACTTCCTAGGGATTGAAGTAGACAGAACTGATCGAGGTATTTTTCTGTCACAAAAGAAATATGTTGGGGACATTCTTGAGGAGTTCAAGATGTCAAAATGCAAGCCCTTAAAATTACCCATGGATCCACATGTTAAACTTCTCTCTACTGGAGGTGAACCACTCACTAATCCAGATGTCTATCAGAAACTCATTGGAAAGTTGATTTATCTCACAATAACTAGGCCAGACATTGCATTCACTGTGCATGTACTGAGTCAGTTTATGCACTGCCCTACCTCTGTTCATTTCCAAGCTGCTAAAAGAGTACTCAGATATCTAGCTGGCTCTAAAGATCAAGGCATCCTTCTTGCATCTAATTCTGCAGCTGAATTACAGGCCTACTGTGATAGTGATTGGGCAGGATGCCCAAACTCTAGAAGATCAACTTCAGGTTTTTGTCTTCTCCTTGGAAGCTCTCCAATAGCATGGAAATCTAAAAAACAATCTGTTGTGGCTAGATCAACAGCTGAAGCAGAATATAGATCCTTGGCAATGGCAGTTTGTGAAGTGCTATGGGTAAAACAACTTCTCAAGGATCTGGGGCTTACACATCTGGGAGCCACCACAATGTTCTGTGATAACAAGGCTGCCTTAGCTATTGCAGCTAATCCGGTTCATCATGAAAAGACTAAGCATGTGGAGATAGATTGTCATTTTATAAGGGAGAAGGCTGCTGCAGGTCTAATTAATCCAACATATATCTCCACCACAGAGCAAGTAGCTGATGTTTTTACTAAGGTGCTTACTACAGATCAGCACCAGTTTCTTCTTCACAAGCTAGGTGTTCAGAGTCCTACACACTTAGCTTGAGGGGGAGTGTTGAAGGCCCAAGTTCTAGCTCTCTCTACAGGCCCAATGAGGTGCACATGATCCCAAGCTGATATGGGGTTAAGTAGCTGTTTATTTGTCTTTTGTTGCTTTTGTCTAGTTTGCAGTAGTCTGTTAGGGAGTTAATTTCCATTTTGTCTCTGCTTGACAGCATCAGGACCTGTGGTCCAGCCTTGGTTAAAACCACCTCTTCTATAAAAGAGGATTTGGTCTTTTGTAAGAATCATTATCAAGAAAATGAATGAGAGAAAGCAGTTTGTTAAACTTTCAATTTAGTTTTCACTTGCAGTAATTAATCTCCTTGGACAAATCAATGATTTCATTGATCTCAAGAGCCACCTCCTCTTCCAAAACAAACCGACTCTTACCGACACTCAACGGTGTGATATCTTTCTGCCAAGACAGGAATATATCAATGGAAAAGTCTAATAGAGGATGAAGATAAATACATATCGTTCTTAAATCTGTAACTTGATATTAGTATTGCTATTATTATTGTTTCTTCAGAAAAAGTGTAGGAAAAGACGGTTCCCCAAAGGAAATTTGGGTGAAGATTTCTGTATAACTACTCTTCATAATTCAAACTGTGTATCATCACTGGCAATCAGATTAGAGATACATACCTGACTAGGAGGGCAAATGTCATAAATCTGGGGTAACAAGTCTTTTTGATAACCACGCGGACTGGCATCAAACCAAGTGACTTTTACAAGGATCCTTTTTTCCTTTTCTTTAGCTATAAATTCATAATCTTCCCCTTTTTCCTTGGAATCAAAGCTGACAATGGTTTTGTGATCAGCACCATCAACATTCAAGGAAACTTCCACATTGAACTTAGAATGCGACGGCACAGCACAGCTATCAAGGATCTTGACAAGGGAATCACACCATCCTTTCCTATTTTTAATCCGTTAAGAGACATTTTCTGAAAGAGGAGACTAGCACAGTGGCAAGTTCCAATTCGCTATTGCTGGAAAAAACAACACCATGAACATTTGTGGCAGCATCGGACAATCTAAGCTCAAGATTGGCAACAACAGCATTAGCGAAACTCCCGATACTGACAACGATGCGTCCAGTGCCATCGATTGAAGTAATAAATGAAGACTTTGCAGTAACCTCATGTAGAGCAGGTTTCCACCAGATTTGAGAAATGCCCTTGTAGGCACCACAAAAGAGATCAAACTCTATAGATACACACGGAGAAGGATAGGTAGTATAAACTTGTTATAAGCTATGTATGTGTATAACTGAATGTATAAACTATACATATAGCCATGGAAATGTAAGCATTTGTATTAGAAGACCAGAGTTATCTTCTTGAAGAAGAAAGAGGAATTTACAGAGAAATGGAACTAACTTCTAACTAACTCAGGTCTGAGTATTTATACACAAGGATATGATAAGCTAACTAGATACATGCTATAACATATCGTAACAGAATTTCTTTTATCATATCAGTCTAAAACTACTTATCAACAACTCTCTTATCATATATCAATAACCCTCCCTCAGATGGAATGTGGAGGTAAAACATTCAGTCTGGACAACAAATTCCAGTGTGCACGCTTGTGAAGACCTTTAGTAAGGAGATCAGCCAATTGAGAAGTGCTAGGAATGAAAACAGGATTGATAAGTTTTTGTTGAACTTGCTCCCTAACAAAATGACAGTCAAGTGCAAAGTGCTTAGTCTTTGTATGAAACATTGGATCTGCAGCTATGTCCAGAGCAGCTGAATTGTCACAATGAATCACAATAGGAGAAGACTGAGAAATGCGTAGTTCAGATAAGAGAAGCTGCAACCAAGAAATTTCACAAGATGTGTCTGCAATAGCTCGTAATTCTGCTTCGGCAGTAGAACGTGAAACAACTTTCTGTTTACGAGATTTCCAAGAAACTAGTGAATTTCCTAGCATTAAGCACATGCCAGTAATACTACGAGAAGAATCAGTACAAGCTCCCCAGTCACTATCACAGTACGCTTGGAGTTGAAATGAAGAAGTAGCAGAGAAAAATAAACCATGATAGGATGTGCCTTTGAGATATCGAAGAACTCTTTGGACAGCAAGTAAATGA
This sequence comes from Saposhnikovia divaricata, assembly GCA_036435485.1. Lineage (NCBI taxonomy): Eukaryota > Viridiplantae > Streptophyta > Magnoliopsida > Apiales > Apiaceae > Saposhnikovia > Saposhnikovia divaricata. The sequence continues at coordinate 212,271,144 of CM071597.1, read as the reverse complement.
GGAACTCGAGGACATTGTAAGAATTGACTTAAATGGTGAACAATATAAGCAATGTCTGGTCGAGAAACAGTGAGATAAAGAAGTTTACCAACAAACTTTCGATATAAACTGGGATTATCAATAGGAATACCAGTGTTAGCAGAAAGTTTGTTGTTCAAATCCACTGGTAGAGATAAAGGTTTGGCATGTTCTAGACCAGCTTCAAGAATTAAATCAAAAATGAACTTATGCTGATGCAGAAAAATACCCTTATCTGTGCGATGTATTTCCAAGCCAAGATAATATTTGATAAGCCCCATATCTTTGATGGTAAAAGTAGAATGTAAGACAGCCTTAACATGAGTAATGAACTCAGGATTGTTCCCTGTTAATAGAATATCAGCAACATATACTAGGGCTACAGTAAATGAATCACCTTGAGCCATAATAAAAAGTGAATAATCAGCAACAGTTTGTTGAAAACCCAGATCAATAAGAACAGCACCCAGTTTCTCAAACCATTGTCTTGAAGCCTGTTTAAGGCCATAGATTGACTTTAGAAGTCGACAAACCAAATTAATGTTTCCATATAATTTGTGACCTTGAGGTATTGCCATGTAAACTTCTTCAGGTAAGTCACCATGAAGAAAAGCATTGTTGATGTCCAATTGGTATACATCCCAATTTTTAACAGCAGCAATAGCTAATAAAACTCTTACAGTAGACATTTTAGCCACTGGAGCAAAAGTGTTATGATAATCCTCTCCTGCTGTTTGAGTGAAGCCCTTTGCAACCAAACGAGCCTTGAACTTATCAATGCTGCCATCAGAATGGTATTTCACTCTATACACCCATTTACAATCAACTACCTTTTTATCAGGAGGTAGAGAGACTATGGACCAGGTGTTATTGGACTCTAAAGCTGATAATTCTTTGTTCATGGCTTCATTCCATCGAGCATCAAGAGAAGCTTGTTTGTAAGAGTAAGGTTCTTTGATGGCAGTTGTAGGTGATACAGAACAAGCATAAATGGAAGTAGGTGAAGAATATGTTGATATGCTAAATTTGATTGGATTTGTAGTACAATTCATTAAAACAGTGCTAGCATGAGCAACAGGATTAGAATCACTCGAAGGAAGAGAAGATACATGAAAATCTTTCATCGAAGCTGGTTGAATTTTGTGTCTAGTGGAAGTTCTGTTTTGAGTTTGTAAAGGTGGAGGTTCTGGTTGTTCAGTAACAACTGAATCATTGGGATACTGAGTGTGAAGAAAAGAAGATGGTGATGTAGAAAAATCTGAGGAAGAAGCCTCAGGTAAAACATTAAGTTCAGATATAGAAGCATCATGGACTGCAGTAGCAGGGTGTTCAGAGTGTTCATTTGGTGAGTGTACAGAAAAAGGAGATGAAATAGAACTATTGTCATCAACAATAGTGAGAAAGTATTTACAACCATTGGTAGTGGGTGTCCTATAAGGACCCCAAACATCACAATGTATCAAATCAAAAGGTGCAGAAGCACATGAATGACTAGAAGAAAAAGGCAAATTACATTGCTTGGCTAAAGGACAAATGTCACAACATATGTTTGTGGACAGAGATGTATTTATTATTGGAATTTTGCTTAAAGTAGTGATTGAAGTATGACCTAATCTTTTATGCCAAAGCTGAACAGTTTCTTTTGTGACAGCAAGAGCAGTAGATTGAACACAAGAAGAAGCTGAGGGAGTATTGTCAAGCTGATATAAACCATCAATGAGGGTGCCAAGGATCCAACCCTTCTTCTGGTGTTGGTCCTGCATAAGACACTCATTAGAGGTAAAAGAAATATGAGAATTTGTTTCAGAAGAAAGTTTACTGATTGAAATCAGATTGAAAGTGAAAGATGGTATGAAAAGAACATTAGTGATGACAAATTTGATTGGATAAATTGTAACCGAACCAATTTGTGTAACAATAGCAGTATTGCCATTAGGAAACTTCACAGTAATTGGTGTTTGAAGAAGTTGCACATTGTGCATATGGTCTAAATTGCAACACATATGATTTGTTGCACCTGTATCTAGTACCCAAGTGTTACTAGAAATAGAAGAAACAGACATAAGAGACAGGACAGTACCTGCAAAGTTATTTCCAAGCTGAAAAGGAGAATAAATCTGAGATGTGGAATTAGAACTTGAAGAACCAGGTTGAACAGACATAGACTTCATCATTTGAGACATTTGATTTTGAAGAGCTACCATTTGAGTAGTAATATCTGATGAAACTTGATTTCCATTGCTAGCAGAAACTTGATTAGCTTGAGAAACCACATTGTGAGAACTTGTCTGAGAAGGTTTAGAAATTAATTTCTTCTTTCCTTTGTTTTGTGGATGAAATGGATGATCCACAGGGTAACCTACCAGTTTATAACATTTCTCTCTCACATGAGTTTTACCATGACAATAAGAACACTCCAAGATTGGCCTGTCATTGTTTCTGTTGGATTGAGGATTTGACACACTGGATTTAGGCAAGTTAACCATCATAGCTAGTGAATTACCAGTATGAACCTGAACCTGTCTTTGTTTTTCTTCCTGTTTAATAAACATAAAAGCTTGATTCAAAGAAGGCCATGGGTTCATCATAAGAAGATGTCCTCTAGCTGCAGTATAGCTGCTATGCAATCCCATAAGAAATTGTATTAACCTAGTCTTTTCAACTTGTTCATCCCATTTCTTTCCAGCACCACAAGTACATTTGATTGGAGTCTCCAAAGCCTTAAGTTCATCCCAAAAACCTTTTAATTTGTGAAAATAAATTTCAACAGAATTATTACCCTGTTCAAGCTTGAACAAATCTTTCTGAATTTCATAGATCTTGTGGCCACTAACAGCTGAAAAACGCTCATTCAATTCATTCCAAACATCAAAAGCACTATCCATGTAATTCATACTATTGCTTATTTCATCAGAAACCGTATTAAGGATCCAAGTAATCACCATATCGTTGACTCTTCTCCAATGAGCATACAACACAGATTTTTCTGATGGAGGCAAGAACTCTCCAGTCACAATAACTAGTTTGTTTTTAGCAGATAAAGCAATTTGTATAGAACGCTTCCATGAAGAGTAATTTTCTGATCCTAACAGTTTCTTGGAAATAAGAATCATGCCAGGTTGATCATTATTGTGTAAAAACAATGGATGTGAGTTGTTATCTATACTTAGGTTTTGTGTATCTATAGAATCTTCAGTATGAAGAATGTTACCAGTAGTATGAAGATTATCAATCGGTTGCGATGAAGGAGGAGATGCCACCATTGATGTGTTGAGTCCTGTTACAGCGTTGACATACGAGAGATTCTGATTCTGTCGATTATCACGCATCATTTGACCTCAATCACTCAATTGAAGCACAATCGCAATCGCAAATCACAATCGCAAGTTTACAGATCGCAATCTCAAGAAAACATGAAGAAATGAAAGAGATGAAGCTTGAATTTAGATCGAAACAAAATAGAGAAAGTGCGGAAAAGCTCTGATACCATATAAACTTGTTATAAGCTATGTATGTGTATAACTGAATGTATAAACTACACATATAGCCATGGAAATGTAAGCATTTGTATTAGAAGACCAGAGTTATCTTCTTGAAGAAGAAAGAGGAATTTACAGAGAAATGGAACTAACTTCTAACTAACTCAGGTCTGAGTATTTATACACAAGGATATGATAAGCTAACTAGATACATGCTATAACATATCGTAACAGAATTTCTTTTATCATATCAGTCTAAAACTACTTATCAACAACTCTCTTATCATATATCAATAGGTAGGTCCTTTGATCATGAGAGGAATGGAATCCCCGTATTTAATAGATGGCTTATGAATATCTACAACGTCTACATTGTATAATCTAAACTTTCTTCATACTAACTAGATTGAGCAAGAAAATAAGAAAACAAAGACATTGTAGAGAGATTTGTATTTACTGTTGTATATTACAGAAAAATGTAAAAAGTGTAGTTCAATCTGTACATTTTGTTCTCTTATATAGAAGAGATTGTAACAAACTTTCTATACATACAGCTACCTATATCTATAACTGATCTAACTAACTTGCCAGCCTGGAATGTATCATCCGTTGATTAGCTGTATCATCCGTTGATGTATCCGTTGATCAGCTGTATCATCCGTTGATATGTATCCGTTGATCAGCTGTATCATCCGTTGATGTGTGTTTATCCGTTGATGTAGCTGTAATATAACTTAAATCAACTGTGTTACTTGCTAGTAAAGCTCTATGTATAATATTCTCAATATCCCCCCTCAAGTTGGGAGGGGATTTAGAATACAATCCCAACTTGGACAATAATGTTTGAAACTGATGAGCTGGTAAAATCTTGGTGAAAACATCAGCAAGTTGATGAGTAGTAGGAAGATAAGTGAGCTGAATGAGGCCTTCCATGACTTTATCTCGAGTGAAATGACAATCAATCTCTATGTGTTTAGTACGTTCATGGAATACCGGATTCTTGGCGATTGCAATGGCAGATTGATTATCGCAATGAAGAGTCATTGGTTTAAGTTGATTGAGACCAAGCTCTTCAAGTAATTGAACTGTCCAGGTTACATCAGCAGCTGCAGATGCCATAACTCGATACTCACTTTCAGAAGATGATCGTGAAATGGTGCTCTGTTTCTTTGATTTCCAGGCAACTGGTGAAGAACCTAGTAATAAAACATAACCTGTAATAGATCGTCGTGTATCAGGACAGGATGCCCAGTCACTGTCTGAATAAGCCTGGAGAGTTAAGTGATCAGATCCTTGTAGAAGAATGCCTTGATTCTTAGAGTGAGCTACATATGATAAAGTATGTTGTAGTGCTTCCCAATGAGCTAGGCGAGGAGTATGCATGAACTGACTTAGTACTTGAACTGAATAGTTCAAATCAGGTCGAGTATTTGTCAAGTAATTAAGTTTTCCAACTAAAGAACGATAAAGTTCTGGATCAGAAAACAAAGGACCTGAATCAGCTGCAAGTTTTAGGTTTTGAGGTAATGGAGTAGTGGCTTTCTTAGAAACATCAAAAGGTAAATCTTGTAAAAGTTCTCTTGTAAACTTCGACTGAGTTAGAGTAATACCATTAGCAAGATAATCAACTTCGATTCCCAGAAAGTAATGTAGTATTCCCAAGTCCTTGATACTAAAAATGTTATGAAGATGAGACTTGATACTTTGTATTGAAGTAACATCATTACCTGTAACGATGATATCGTCCACATAAACGGCCATGATGGTTATATGTTTGTCAACCTTCTTGATAAAAAGACTGTAATCATTTTTTGATTGGACAAATCCCTGTGCAGTAAGTTCATGAAGTAATTTATCAAACCATTCTCTCGAAGCCTGCTTGAGGCCATATATTGATTTTCGAAGTCGACAAACTAGATTATTTGGATTTGGAATGCCTTCTGGAACAGTCATGTAGACTTCCTCTGATAAATCTCCGTGTAAAAACGCGTTATTCACATCCAACTGATATAATGGCCACTTCTTATGTCCAGCAAGAGCAATTAAACATCTGATTGTATTCATTTTGACAACTAGAGAAAACGTTTCTTCATAATCGATCCCATACCTCTGATTATATCCTTTAGCAACTAAGCGTGCTTTACACCGTTCTAGGGATCCATCTGCCTTCAGCTTGAGTTTAAAAACCCATTTATATCCTATAGCTTTCTTACCTTCAGGAAGGGGTACTAAATCCTATGTCTTGTTTTCAGTTAAAGCTGCAATCTCTTTGTCCATTGCTTCTCTCCATAAAGGATGAGAATTAGCCTCTTTAAAGTTTTTAGGTTCAACAAGTTGAGATAAAGATGAGAGAGCAGTATGATGTGTAAGAACAGTAGGACAGTGAAAATCCTTTAGATATGCAGGAAGTTGTTTAGTTCTAGTAGAATGTCGAACTGGTATATCAGCAGTGGTGTGAATAGAATTATCAGAATGATCAGTGGTAGATTGAGATGAATGTGAAATGGAATGATTATTGGTAGAGTGTGTGGACTGTATAGGAGATGAATTTGAAAAATAATCATCATGTGTAGAATGAGACTGAGATTGAGATTGTGTGGACTTTGTGGTGTTTGAAGTGTGTATATGTGACACAAGACCAGAATAGAAATCAAATTTAGGACTAGAAACAACAGGTATATGAATAGCAGTAGAATCAGTTAATAATGTATCTTTGGCAATTGTATGAAATCGAAAATGTAGTTCATGAAACATAACATCCTTTGAAACAGTTAATTTTCTTGAGGCTAAATCAAGTACCTTATATCCCTTCTGAGTTGGTGTGTATCCTAGAAATACACAAGGAGATGCTCTGGGATCCAATTTTGATCGACCAACCTTGCAGGTAGTAACATAACATAAACAGCCAAACGGTTTCAGTATATCATAAGAGGGTTCATCTTTGTATAGAAGTTTATAAGGAGTGTGATTATTAATACTTGACAAAGGCATTCTGTTAATCAAATAAGCAGCACACAGTATACATTCACCCCAATAATGATCTGGAATTCTAGATTGAAATAACAGTGCTCGAGCAGTTTCTAATAAATGTCTATGTTTGCATTCTACAACCCCATTTTGCTGGGGTGTATATGCACAACTAGTTTGATGGACTATCCCTTTCTTCTGGAAATATATCTTCAATTTTCCTTCACAAATTTCAGAAGCATTATCTGATCTAACACATAAAACAGGAGCTTGAAATTGTTTTTCTGCAAATTGAATAAAGTTTTCTAAAACATCTGCAACTTCTGATTTGTACTTGACAAGATGTATCCAAGTATATCTGCTAAAATCATCAAAAATAGTGACAAATTGTGTACAACCAAACTGAGTTTTGACTTTGTAAGGTCCCCATAAATCGACATGTAACAGCTGTAATATAGAAGTACTTTTAATAGTACTATGAGGAAATGAATTTCTGGTTTGCCTAGCTAATGGACAGATTTGGCAAATAGAATCATTGACAGAAGTAAAATCACAAGAAGGTTGTAAGATCTTCAATTGCTGATAAGGTATATGACCAAGCCTGAGATGCCATAGATGAGCTTCATTTGTAGCTTTAGCAGTAAGAGAATGCTTAGTAGAATTGAAACTTGAGTCCACAGTATAGAGACCATTTCTCAGCTCACCAAGATGAATTGGCTTCTTGCTCTGAGAAAGGTCCTGTAAAAGACAAGATCCGTTATTGAAAATCAGTTGACAATTAAGATCTTTGCATAATTTGTGCACTGAAATCAGCTTGAAATGAAAATCTGGAACATGTAGCACATCTTTTAAGACAATGTTATTTCCCAAATCAACTGTACCAATATGCAGAGCCTGTATTTTTCTACCATCTGGTATTGTTATGCAATTTTCAGAACCATTGACAGTAATGTAATCAATGAAATTATCCAAATTTGGTGAAATATGGTCAGTAGCTCCACTATCTAGTAACCATTTGCAATCTAGACAAGACATCATACAGAGTTTACCTGCTAGTAAAGCCTGAGACTTAACAGAATTGTTATCAGAAAAATTCTGATCTGAGAGCAAACTGAGAAGCTTATTATATTGATCATCAGAAAGCAAGTTTGAAGAAACTTCATGTCCAGAAACTTCATGTCCAACAGTATTATCTCCAGTAAAAGTTGCTGCAGCTGCAATTTTCCTGTCTTTAGGTTTAAAACCTGCAGGATATCCATGTATCTTAAAACACCTGTCAACACTATGACCAGGTACTTTGCAGTGAGTACAATAGTAATTAGAGCCAGGTTTCTGTTTTCGATTTGCAGTATTTCCATAGTTTCCAGCATTTCCAGAGTTTCCAGAATTTCCTGTAGCATTTCCAAATTTGAAACCAGAATTTCCAGTATTATTTCCAGAATTATAACCATTTGAATTTCCAGTGTTATAACCAACTCTCTGTGTATTGTAATTTCCAGAATGTGTGAATCTTCTATCTGCTACAAAAGCCATGACATCATTCTGAGCATTTGACATTTCCTTATGATTCTCTTCCTGTGCAATCATCCTATAAGCCTGAGCAACTGTGGGTGAAGGATTCATAAGCAGGATATGTCCTCTCACCAGAGCATATTGATCATTAAGCTTCATCAAAAACTGTAACAGTCTGTGTTCTTGGATTTTCTGTTGCACTTTCAGATTCAAAGTACATGTACAATTGTTACAACTGCATTTAGGCATAGGACTTGCATCATCTAGATTATCCCAAAGTGCCTTAATCGAAGTATAAAACTCAGAAACACTCTGTTTTCCTTGAGTAATTTCAGCTAATTTCTGTTCAAGTGAATAAGCCTGTGTCATTGACACAAAACCAAATCGATCTTCAAGATCTTTCCAAATATCTCTAGCAGTTTTGAGAAAAAGAACACTTCTAGCAATGTTTTCATCCAGATTAAACAGAATCCAGAAAGTTATAAGAGAGTTACATCTCTCCCAGGCAAAGAATTCAACAGAAGTAGATTCAGGTTGAGTAATTGTTCCATTTACAAAACCTAGTTTGTTTTTAGCAGTTAGAGTAAGCATCATTGATCGCTTCCAATTCGCATATCCAGAACCATTAAACTTGACCGAGACTAGTTGATTAACAGATGCATCTGAAGGATGTATATAAAATGCACTGGCCGGATCTTGATTTGTGTTTGCAAATGCATTTTCAAAAGATGTGTTTGCAGACATGATTTTCAACAAAAGATTTCAACAAGAAACAGTTCTTAAAATGATAGATTTCAGATCGATTTAACAATCTTAGTTTTCAGAGAAAAGATATCAAGAAACAGTTGAATTCAGAGAAATTTTGTCAAGAACAATTCTTGAGCACAATCAATAATGATGAATTTACACTTAATATGCAAAGATTCAGAGAAAAACAGAAGATTTCGTAAAATCAGAAAAATAACACCTGATTTGTTTGAGAAATGGCAAAAGAAGTTGACTGTAAATGTCAACAAAGAATCAGCTCGACTATGAAGACTTAATCAATCAGTAGATGAAGATCGTTTGATCGGAGATAATGTCTAATCACCGGAGAAGACACCGGAATCTGCAGAGATTAAGATCACACACATAGGCTCTGATACCATCTAAACTTTCTTCATCCTAACTAGATTAAGCAAGAAAATAAGAAAACAAAGACATTGTAGAGAGATTTGTATTTACTGTTGTATATTACAGAAAAATGTATAAAGTGTAGTTCAATCTGTACATTTTGTTCTCTTATATAGAAGAGATTGTAACAAACTTTCTATACATACAGCTACCTATATCTATAACTGATCTAACTAACTTGCCAGCCTGGAATGTATCATCCGTTGATCAGCTGTATCATCCGTTGATGTATCCGTTGATCAGCTGTATCATCCGTTAATATGTATCCGTTGATCAGCTGTATCATCCGTTGATGTGTGTTTATCCGTTGATGTAGCTGTAATATAACTTAAATCAACTGTGTTACTTGCTAGTAAAGCTCTATGTATAATATTCTCAATAGTATAAGTACCGAAAACGTCTACCAGAAACCAATTTGATAGTGCCAAGTTGGTTTTCGGGCTTTATTTCATCCAAGCCTAGGTACATTATGTTGAACACATCCATCAGCGGGTACCCCTACATACATATTATCATGTTCATCCATCAGGGGTAACTGGAAAATAATTAGAAAAAAAAACAAACAAACAGATATGTAACTGTCTAATATTCACCTATATATTAACTTGATGTAAATCAAGAATCTATGAAGAAATGAACAAGAAAATGTATATACGAAACTCCATTGTTACAGAGAGGAAATGAAGAGAAATTACATTTTGGAGAAGATGAAAATACAGAGTAAAAGTTAGATCTAACAAAGTATATCAGATCTTTTATACTAGTGATGTGTGATAAGCTGACTTGATAACCTCTATTACATATCGTAACTAACTACAACTGATCATAACAACCCTGAGTGTACTTATCCATGATGACTGCAGCAATGACATCACTATATAATGCAATAGCCCTCCCTCAGATTGAATGTGAAGAAATGACATTCAATCTGGACAACAAACTGCAATGAGCCTTTTTGTGAAGACCTTTAGTGAGAAGATCAGCAAGCTGCAAAGAACTTGGAATGTAAACATGGTTAATAAGCTGCAACTGAACTTGTTCACGAACAAAATGACAATCCAAAGCAAAATGTTTTGTTTTAGTGTGAAAAACTGGATCAGCAGCAATGTCAAGAGCAGCAGAATTGTCAGACTGAATGATGATAGGAGAAGTTTGAGAAATCTACAACTCAGACAAGAGAAGTTTTAACCAAGAAATTTCACATGAGGTGTCAGCAATAGCACGTAGTTCTGCTTCTGCAGTAGAACGTGATACCACTTTCTGCTTTCGAGAATACCAGGAAATAAGAGAAGAACCTAGCAGAAAACACATGCCAGTAATACTCCTAGATGAATCAATACAAGCACCCCAGTCACTATCACAATAAGCATGAAGACCAAGTTGTGTGTCAGCAGAATAAAACAAACCATAAGAAGAAGTGCCTTTAAGGTATCTCAGAACCCTCTATACAGCAAGCATGTGAGGCACTCCGGGATTTTGCAGAAATTGGCTCAAACGATGAACAATGAAAGTGATATCTGGTCTAGAAACTGAAAGATATAGAAGTTTACCAACAAACTTCCTATATAAACTTGGATTATCCAAAAATAAACCATCTTCACTGGACAATTTCTGATTGAAATTCACAGGTAAAGATAAGGGTTTTGTATTTTCAAGACCAGCTTCCAAAATTAGATCATGAATAAATTTGTGTTGATGCAAGAACATGCCTTTATCAGTCCTATGAATTTCTAAACCAAGATAATATTTGATAAAACCGAAATCTTTAATAGTAAAAGCAGAATGAAGGACTGATTTAACATGAGCAATGACATCAGGATTACTGCCAGTGAGTAGGATATCATCAACATAAACCAAAGCAATAGTGAAACAACCATCAGATTGAAGAGTAAATAGAGAATAATCATCCTTGGTCTATTGAAAACCTAGCTCCAACAAAACAGTACCTAACTTTTCAAACCAGCATCTTGAAGCTTGCTAAAGTCCATAAATCGAATTAAGAAGTTTGCAAACCAGATTAGAATGACCAAACAATTTATGACCTGGTGGAATGGCCATGTAAACCTCTTCAAGCAAATCCCCATGTAAAAATGCATTGTTGATGTCTAATTGATGAACATCCCAATGTTTGACAACAGCAAGTGCTAATAATACTCTAACAGTAACCATCTTTGCAACTGGTGCAAAGGTATTGTGATAATCCTCTCCCTCAGTCTGAGTATATCCCTTTGCAACCAAACGAGCCTTGTACTTGTCAAGACTACCATCAGCATGATATTTGAGCTTATAAACCCACTTACAATCGACTATTTTTTTACCAGGAGGCAAAGGTACAATGGTCCAGGTTTGGTTAGTTTCAAGAGCTACAAGCTCTTTTGACATAGCATCAACCCAATTGTCATCTAAAGAAGCTTGTTTATAAGAATAGGGTTCTTTGACTGGTAGAGTTGAAGAAACAGAACAAGCATAGAGAGAGGAAGGAGGAACATAATGTGACAAGTGAAATTTAGAATCATTGGCTGAACAGTTCATCAAAACTGTATGAGCATGAGCTACAGATGGCATAGATGAAACAGAAGACACATGAAAATCTTTTAACCAAGATGGTGTGGATTTTGTTCTGGTAGAAATTCGAAGAGGAACCTGAGAATTTTTAGGAACCTGAGAATTTTGAGAAACCTGAGAATTTGAAAGTGAAGAAACAGAATTCTCTAAATCTGGAGAATTAAGGACTGCATTTTCTGGTTCTGTATAGTTAGTATGAAGAAAAGAAGATGGTGAAAGAGAAAAATCAGATGCCAAAATTTCAGAAGAAACATGTGAATCAGAAGAAATAGAATTATCTGCATGATTCAACTGAAATTGATGATGCTCATCATTAATAGTAGAAAGATTGTCTAATGGTGTATAGTAGTCATGAGACAAACTGGTAGGAGTTACAGTAAGATGATTATCAGAAGTTGTAGGCATAGTAGAAAATGGATAAACATCCTCAAAGAAAATAACATGTCTGGAGACATGAAAAGTTTTAGTATCAGGATCATAAAGTTTGTATCCTTTACTATGCAAAGGATAGCCTACAAAAACAGTTTTGAGTGCTCTTGGTGACAATTTATCAGAATTGTGTTGAGACATATATGCTAAACATCCAAAAGATCTTAAATTGGTATAAGAAGGTGGTGAATGGAAAAGTTTTTCATAAGGACTAAGATCACCTAAAACAGTGCTAGGCAATCTATTCAAAAGGTAGGTAGCAGTCAAAAGACAATCCCCCCAGAAAGCATTAGGCAAAGAAGATTGAAATTTTATAGCCCTAGTCATTTCTAACAAGGTTCTATGTCTTCTCTCAACACGTCCATTTTGTTGAGGTGTATAAGGACAAGTAGTTTGATGAACAACACCATGACTAGACAGAAAAGAAGACAATTCATGATTGACAAATTCTCCCCCATTATCACTTCTCAAGTATTGTATGGAAGGGTGAAAATGATTTGAAACATAGGCATAAAAATCCTGTAAAGATTTGGTGACATGCTGTTTTGTAGGAAGCAAAATTGTCCAAATTGCTCTACTAAAATCATCAAGAATAGTAAGAAAATATTTACAACCATCAGTTGTAGGAACTCTATAAGGTCCCCATACATCACAATGTATTAATTCGAAAGGAGTAGAAGCACAAGAATTACTAGTTGAAAAAGGCAATTTACATTGTTTTGCCAAATGATAAATGTCACAACAAAATGGTTCAATTACTGATGGAACAATACTAGAAATCTTCTTCAAAGTAGAAACAGAAATGTGTCCTAGTCTCTTATGCCAAAGATGAGAAGACTCTTTGGTAACAGCAAAGACTTTAGGTTGAGAAAGATTTGAAGAAGATAGAGGACTGGATGTTGAAGTAGAGTTATCAAGTTGATATAACCGATTCAAAAGATTACCAAGGATCCAACCCTTCTGCTAGTGTTGGTCCTGTAAAATGCACTCATTAGAAGAAAAATAAACATTACATTTTGTTTCAGCAGACAATTTACTGATTGAAAGCAGATTGAAAGTGAAAGAAGGGATGTAAAGAACATCAGAAATGACAAAATTAATAGAATGAATAATGACTGATCCTATCTGTGTGACATGAGCAGTATTACCATCTGGAAATTTGATAGTAATTGGATCTTGAAGAATTTTCAGGTTATGCATATGTGTAATATTGCAACACATGTGGTTTGTTGCACCTGTGTCTAACACCCAAACATTACTGGAAACATTGGATGCAGTCATAAGAGAAAAAACAGTACCTGCAAAATTGTTTCCAATTTGGAAAGAATTTGCCTGAGAACCACTATTGGAAGTGGAAGCTGAAGAGTGAATGTGTTTCATTAAAGCATTCATCTGATTCTGAAGTAATTCCATCTGAGAGTTGATATTTGAAGAATTTTGACCAGTGGAATGACCAATAACAGCTGAGACTTGTCCAGAAACAGTTTGTGAGGTCACAGGTTGTGAAGTCTTGACAAATGGCTTTCTTTTTCCTTTGTTATTTGGATGATAGGGATGGTCAGTTGGATATCCAATCAACTTGTAACACTTTTCTCTTACATGATTTTTGCCATGACAATAAGAACACTCCAACACAGGTTTGTCAATAGTTCTATGAGATTGATGAGACTGATTAGCAGCAGTAAAAGGCTTAGGCAAATTTACCATCATAGCTATAGGATTTCCAACATTACCATGAACTTGTCTCTGTTTCTCTTCCTGTTTAATAAGCATATAGGCTTGATTTAGTGAAGGCCAAGGATTCATCATTAACAAGTGCCCTCTAGCAGCAGTGTAGCTACTGTGTAATCCCATCAAAAATTGAATCAAGCGTGTCTTTTCAATTTGTGCATCCCACTCTTTTCCAGCACCACATATACACTTAACTGGAGTCTCTAAGGCCTTAAGCTCATCCCAAAACCCCTTGAGTTTATGAAATAGATTTCAACTGAATCATTGCCTTGTTCAAGCTTAAACAAATCTTTCTGCACCTCATATATCTTGTGTCCACTAACAGCCGAAAAACGCTCACTTAATTCGTTCCAAACATCAAAAGCACTATCCATATAATTCATGCTATTACTAATTTCGTCCGAAACAGTGTTCAAGATCCACGTAATTACCATATCATTAACTCTTCGCCAGTGAGCAAACAAAGGTGAGTTTTCAGGTGGTGGCACAAAATCACCATTGACAATTACTAGTTTGTTTTTAGCAGATAAAGCAATTTTAATCGATCGTTTCCAGGAAGAATAGTTCTCAGATCCTAGCAGTTTCTTAGAGATGAGAATCATACCAGGTTGATCATTATTGTGAAGAAACAAAGGATGTGCATTATTATCTAACTTCATATTCTCTGTATCTATATATGTATCTATAGGATTCGATGTATTACCAGTATTTTGAAGATTTTCACCAGAACGTAAAGAAGAAAGAGGATTCGCCATTGGTGAAGCTCCGTTCGTACCAGTAACAGCGTTAGCGTATGATAAAATCGATCAATTATTGTGCAACATTTAGTTATGAGATCTCAATTTCTCAAGAAACTAACAGTAAATTGCACAAATAACAACAAAAGATTCAAGAAAACACAAGATCTATATGAAATGAAGGTAAAACAAGAACGAAGATTGATAATCGAGAAGAAAGATTGCGGAAATATGCTCTGATACCATATTAACTTGATGTAAATCAAGAATCTATGAAGAAATGAACAAGAAAATGTATATACGAAACTCCATTGTTACAGAGAGGAAATGAAGAGAAATTACATTTTGGAGAAGATGAAAATATAGAGTAAAAGTTAGATCTAACAAACTATATCAGATCTTTTATACTAGTGATGTGTGATAAGCTGACTTGATAACCTCTATTACATATCGTAACTAACTACAACTGATCATAACAACCCTGAGTGTACTTATCAATGATGACTGCAGCAATGACATCACTATATAATGCAATACTATATGCATGAATTACGTTTGTATATATGTAATAATATATAGATAAATACGGGTGAAGGACAAAAATGACCTGTTTTTAGAGGCAAAGTAACGAAAGTAACTTTCTAGAAAGTTACATTTTTGTTAAAAATCTTTAAAAAAGAGTTATTTTTGTCATTTTTTCTTTATTATTACAGTAGTATTCCAGAAGAAACGAACAAGTCGGGTCCTTATTCATATATCGGGTCGGGTCTGTCTTCAATTAAGGAGCTGCTTCATGGCTTCAACTCGAGTCAAATGGCCGGTTTGATTCTCTTCTCCTTCTTAGTTGATTTGTTTGTTTTTTATTTTTAATCTCTTGCACTTGCTGTCTATTAGGGTTTGTTATTTCAAAGTTTTGTGTTGAATCGTTTGTTTTCTAATCGATTTTTTTTAATTATATATATATATATATATGTGTGTGTGTGTGTGTGTGTGTGTGTGTGTGTGGGTGTATGTATTTATCGAAAAAATGACAAAAATAACTCTTTTTTAAAGATTTTTAACAAAAATGTCACTTTCTAGAAAAGTGGCCAATTATGACCGTTCTAATACAAAATTGTCAAATGCGTATTAGTCTAATAACTTGGTGATGTCTCCTGCTAGTTGGTGTGTTTGTAAAAAAAAGTTGATAGAGAAAAAAGTGGTGGGGACATGATTATATATTTATATGTGACATGGGTGTCATGATTACAATTCACGTGGCACGTGATCAATCAGCTGTGTTCACTTGTAAAGATTATATGTTGTACATTATAATAACATTGATACGCATTGATTGAATGCATATTAAGACTAAATACTCCGATGCAGAATGCGTGTTCTTTCACAATACTCCATCACCTAATGCGTATTCTGCAATACCCATATCTCAGTTGCGTAATCCAGGCATAATTTAAAAAAAAAAGGTAAAGGATAAGCATTTGCAAAATGCGTATCCCAGGATACACATTTCGCAAATGCGTATTAAGTCGGCTATTTTTGCGCACTTTTTCAGAACATGTTACTTTCGTTACTTTGCCTCTAAAAACAGGTCATTTTTGTCCTTCACCCAATAATAAATTACTCCGTTTCCAGCCACATGGAGAGCTTAAATGACGACTCTAGTCCTTTACACGGTCGATTTGATTTTTAAAATATTTTATTAATTTTTACGATTATGTATTTATAATAAATTAATAAAATTAAAATAATATGTTAATTAAATAGGGTGTTCGTCCAAAGTACTCATTTTTGAGCTCATTTTGCCCGAAATGCCCAGATTCGGGAAGTACCGTCCTAAATGCCCACCACATACGTCAATGTGGTGATACGTCCACCCCATACCCTGGGATACGCCCACCACATAGGCGTAGGCCATAGGAAACGTCCATAGAAAAGGAGCAAGCATGTATGGATGCGTCCATGCAACCCTCGCAACTGGAGATACGCATCTTCAAGATGCGTATCACACGTCAGCACAGAGCTCCTCCAATCACGACAACAATGACGATTTCGACGTTTACGGTATGTCAATGAATAAAAAGAAAGTAAAAACATATTATTTTAGTGAGGTTATTATTTTATCGATTATTACTTAATCGAGGTTCACGGTATGTCAATGAATAAAAAGAAATTAAAAAAACATATTTTAGGAAAAACAAAAATTAAAAAAGAAAATAAAGAAGGTATAAGAAAAATATGTTGCAATACGGGCAACCCGCGAATGATATTAGAAAAAATTCCTGAAACTAATCTTAAACTTCCCATTCTCTAATACTCCTATAACTATAGCTACAATATAATGAAGATTTGATAAATAAATGATGAATGACAATTGATTTCAACATTTAATTCTTGTATCGTAATTTAGTCAAATAGTCATTTCCCATTGGTCATGATACTTGAACATTTGGACAATTGTTGTTTTCATTTCAGTTTTGCAACAATGCAAACTCAATTTTGCAACAATACAAATTCACCAAACTCTTCTTGATCCTCACCATCATATCCTTCCTAACATCCTTTGTACACCTTTCCTTGTTTCTTTTTCAATGTAGCATCATACTTGGCTTGAAGGGCTTCATAGTTCTTGTCTGGTTTTGGCTTTTTCCGTTCAATTGCAATGTGCTCTAATTTTTTTTTTTGAAACATCCGTACTTGCATTACTCATTCAAATCAGATTCGAGCACATGGTTTAAGAAATTAGGAGACGGGACATGCCACTCTCCAAGGTCAGACATATAATGTGCGGTTTGAGCTAACAAATGAGCCACACAATTCAGAGACCTAAAAACAAACTTAACTAGCACATGATTAAAGTGTTTTAACTCTAGCTTACAAACACCCATAACGGTGTTAAAGTATGCGCTCCCATCCTCCCCATAGCAAGCTAATGCCAAAACCTGGGAATCAGTATCAAAAATGCAGCAGTCCAGTTGCAGATGCTTTGTCCACATAAGTGCTTCCCTTAAACTTAATGCTTCAGCCTCCTTTGGTGTCCAGTTACCAGTAACACGACTATATCTAGCTCCAGTGAACTGTCCCCGTGAGTTTCGGATTACACATCCAATACCAATGTATCCATTCTGAGCTCCTATTGCATCCACATTAATTTTAAGCCAATTTTATCGGGGCCTGCTCCATTTCCTATCAGCTACCTTTCTCTTATCAATCTGGTGTTGCATCTGCGTCTTCTGAGCTTCTTTCCAATCATGCAGCAGATTCAGTATAGCTGCTTTAACTCCAAACGTTAATCCATTAGCTTTATCCTAGACCCATTTATTCCTTCGGTTCCATATGCTCCAACAGTACATACCCAGCCACACACATTGGTCACTTGAACCTCCATCAAACATACGACGCAACACATCAAACATAGATTCATGATGCATAATTGGGTTCATCGATTGGATACCAGCCATTTGCTAAACTGCCCTAGAAAAATCACACTGAAAAAGGACATGCATATCCGTTTCTTTACTATTATGACACCATGGACAATTCTCATTTATATTCACCTTTTTTATTACCAACGCAGATGGATGTTGTTGGTAAACAACCCTTAAAGACTCTCCAAAGGAATTTTTTAACCTTTCCAGGCATTTTTAACGACCAAAGTTTCTTCCAGAAATTTGAATAAACAGCATCATGTTCTCCTTGCAACCACCTGTAACAGCTCCGTACTGTAAACTGCCCCTTCTCGTCTCTTAGCCAAAACCATGAGTCATCCCATTGAATAGCAGGAATAGGAATTCGATTAATTAGTTCAACATCTCTTTCATTAAAAATATCACGAAGCACCTCAACATCCCAATCTCGCCCCTCCATATCAATCAAGTTCTGCAATTTAGTTTCTGTAAGATGCACTGGCATAATATTAGATACAAATCCATCATCACCATCTGGAAGCCAAGGTACCTCCCAAACATATGTAGATGCACCATCACCAATTCTTCTACGATAACCCGCTTTTATAGCATCCTTAGCAGCCAAAATACTTTGCCAGATATAACTGTGACTTTCTCCAATTTCAGCATTCAAAAAATCCGTCTTAGGGTAATACTTGGCCTTCATAATAGCAAAAACAAGTGGGTTACTATTATTAAGAAGCCGCCACCTTGTTTTGCTAACATAGATATGTGAAAGTTCTTTAAATTTTTGACACCAAGACCCCCACCCATATTCGATACACTAAGCTTCTCCCATGAGAACCATCATATGCCCGTTCTAGATGACCCTTTATCCCACCAAAAACCATTCATCAACTTTTCAATTTCATCACAGATGCTATGTGGAATTAGAAACAAAGACATCCAAAAATTTGGAATTGTTTGCGTAGCTGACTTCAATAAAGTAAGCTTACCATCTCTAGACAGATCCTTATTAGCCCACCCCTGCAATTTATGACCAACCTTCTCAGCTAAAAAACCAAACACAGCACGTTTATTCTTACCTACACACATAGGCATCCCTAAGTACTTCCCTGGCTTCTCAACTTCCTCCACTTCCAAATTATTACACACCATAGTCTTATCTTCACTACTCGTATTTGGACTAAATAGTATGCTCGAATTTCTATAATTATTAGCTTGGCCCGATATCTTCTCATATATATTCAAAATATCCTTCATCATATCAGCTTCCCCCCTTGTCGCTTTGAAAAAGAAATAGCAATCGTTTACAAACAACAAATGGGATACACTCGGAGCTCCCCTCGCTATTCTGCATCCATGTAACAGACCTGTTTCCTCATACCTTCTTAAAATGACACTTAATCCCTCCGCACATAAGATATACAAGTAAGGGGAGATCGGATCTCCTTGTTTAATCCCCCTCTGAGGTTTAACTTCACCAAAAACATTCCCATCCCTCACAAAGCTATATGAGACCGACTTAACACTGGACATCAACCTTGTGATCCAGGTTGGATGAAAGCCAAATTTTCTTAACATTCTCTCCAAAACACCCCACTTTAAGCGATCATACGCCTTTGAAATGTCAATCTTTAACCCTGCAACTCCCTTATTTCCTTGTGTACGTCTAGTGGTTAATTTTAAATGCTCTAAGGACATTATCCGTTAACAATCTACCTTCAAGGAACGCACTTTGATTATCAGATACGATGACCTTAATACATGGCTTCAATCATTTAGTAATAACCTTCGACAGAATTCACATCAACACATTACACAAGGCAATCGACCTATAATCTGTCATCTGTTTAGGATGCTTGATCTTAGGAATTAAACATACAAAAGTTCAGTTTATCCCTTCAGGAAGCATACCAGTTGCCATGAAATCCTGATAGAACTGAATAACATCATCTGCAACTATGGTCCAGTAAACTTGAAAGAAACATGGGTTTAAACCATCTATCCCCGGAGCCTTCTCTGGGTACATTGAGAAGACAGTACTTTTAACCTCCTCACTGGTCACATGCATCAACAAGTTATAATTATTCTGTTCAGTAACTGTACGCACTCTTTCCCATTCCAACTGACCTTCCTCCACCCCTCCCGTCTGGAAATTCTGGGCAAAATAATCTGTTATAACTCCTTGTATCTCCTCATCAAACTCTTTCCACTCGTCATTCACATCTTTTAATTTTTTTTATAGAATTATGCTCCTTTCTAGCAGATGCAAATTTATTGAAAAAACGAGAATTCCTATCTCCCTCTCGAAGCTATAACTCACTACGCCATAGATGACTTTACACAACATTTTTTCATGGTGTTGTCGTCTGAAAAAATGATGTCATAGCCATTTTCAACCTTAGCTATTACAACACCGAGTATTTGTGTTAGCCTAGACATGATAAGTGTTAGCGTAGATGTTGTATATGGTTAATTAAAATATAAATTAAATAATCATTTTACATAAAAGTGATAAATATTCTTAAGAAATGATTTTCATTTTTTTGGAATTTGAATTTGAATTTGAATAAATTTAAAATCAACAAAATGAAAATTTTAAATAATATTTAATAAAAAAATTATTATTTGAATTATAGTAGAAAATTGTTTCAATAATTTTAAAATAACTAACTTGTAAAAATGAGTGAATATTTAAAATTAAAATTTTATACAAAATTAGTTTTTCTAACAATTTTAAAATCAACAAATTGAGAAAAAATGATTAAATTTTAATAAAAAATATAGAATAAAACATACACGTGAGTTAATAATTATTTTTAAATTACATTTACCTTTAAATTAATTTATCTTTAAAAAACTAGAATTTTCAAAATAAATGAGTTAGTATTTTTAAATATTAAAAATATTTATTTATTATTTTTTCAGATTCTATTTATTTGTTAAATTTAAAATGAAAAATTTTAAAAAAATTAAAATTAATAAATATATTTATAATAATATTGAAAGCACGCAGATCGGTGAAATTTGTAAGCGGTAAAAACTAGCGCCCAGACCAAAAATTTTGGTCTTAATACTCTAACAAAAATAACATTAACACACTCTCACTCTCGGCTATCCCTCTCTCTCTCGTAAACTCTCTCCCTCTCTCTCCTAAAACTTTCTTCCTCAATTTCCTTCTAATTTTCTTCCTGTTAGCACGTATTTGGGTTCAATTTAGGGCTTCTCAGTTGATTGGGGCTTCGGTTTGAGGCTTATACTTCTTCAAATTAGGGCTTTTTCGAATTGGGGGTTCTTCGTTTTGAGTTCAATCCATTCGATTTCTTCACCAATTAGGCTTAAACTTCGACTAATTGATCTCTCTTTTCAAATTTAGTGATTCTTTGGTTGGGGCTTTGGATTTGGGGCTTTGGTTTAGTGGATTAATTCTTGGCTTCTTTAGTGGCTTCAGATAATTCCATGGAGATGAAGTTTCAGATGATGATCTCTTATCCTCTCTATCTCTGTCCCTCTTACAATGTTTATTATATCTAGTTTTGTACTAAAAGTTCTCGCCTTTTTGTTGTTTAAACTATATCTACTCAAGATGCTTGCTGCGTGTGTGTGTGTATAGTCGATTGTTCACAAATTCTTTCTGAAGACGCTTCTTTCTTACTGTTTTCGTACAGTATGTTGTTCTAATTTTGATTACAGTTACAATGCTTGGTCTGTTGATTGTATTGCTAGGTTTGCGTATGAGTAGTATATATATGTTTACGTATTTGATGAATATATGTTAATCTGAATTGTGTTAATTGGATTTTTTGTGCAGATATGGAGAGATTGTTGATGTTAATCTCGTGAGAAGAGAAGCTGTTTGGGCGCTCTTATTTCTCTCAGAGTTGGTTTCTTCATCAAAGCTGATTCTAATGGTAGACAACATAACTAATAAGTTAGGTAACTTCTAAAATTTCTCTCTAATTTGTGAATTTCTAATAATTTAGGTAACTTCTGAGTTAGGTAATATGTTTGAGCATATTGAATCAGTTTTTTATATGGGCCTTCCATAGATGAACATATTGATTAGTTTTTTTCTCGATTTGTGGAAGTGATCGATAGTTTTTTTTATTGTGTGTTGCGTATTGATTGATCTATTGTCTTTGGCAGCTAAAGATATAGTATTATTTTGCCTGATTAATGACAGTATTAGTGTGACTCTGGATCCGGATCATTTGTGTACAACTACTACTGTTGCTGTCAGTCCAGGTTTTGGTCAGGACAGAATGTGGTTCAATGGCATAAATAGAAACCCCATTTGCTGTTAGTCCCAGAAATATTGTTAGATCAAATGGTTCTCAAGTAAACATCTTGTCATATTATCTACTTCTTTATTGCTGATACTTGAGTGAAGGTGCTCTTTCAATTCTCTCCTAAAGTTTGTTGACCTTTTTTGGTTTCAAGCAAAAGTGCACTTCGCTTTTATATTACTTTGTAATCAGTCTATATTTTCTTGGTTTCACTGTTAATGGACATTACTTTCTAATCATTCATGTGTCATGAAGTCGTCTTTGTTTCTGTCTATCTTCCACATCACGCACCATATTTCCTAAATCTATGTAAATTACTATAAATTTGTCAACTGTTAAATTTTTGTTATAAGTCGTAAATCTCAAGGAAGCTAGGGACTTTTCTGCTGACAAGAAGTTCATTTATGTTTTCAGAGTAATTACATCATCTTAATCTCTCAAAATGTTTGTATCAGGAGAGGCTTATGTAATGCTAATTAACGATTTGAGTAGATTCTCTGTGAGTTCTTGCATTTAGCTGGAAACAAGTGCCATGTAGAGAACACTGTTTGATCTGATTTAGTTCATTTTTTTTATAATGATCAGATAACAATTCAAAGGACAGATCTAAATAGTGCTTTGGGGCTTGAAGTTCAATTGTATATTACTGAAGCTATTTGCCCTGCTCTAGGTGAACAAGGCAAGTCTTGCATTGTCTTCTATGTGGTCTTTGTTATTATTGACTCTTGTTAAGTTCTTTGAATAATTATGTGTACAGGATTGTGTGCTCTTCTGTGATTATAGACTGGATTTCAAGTTATTTGGTTGATTATGTTTGCAGGATTGCATGCTCTCCTTCGTTTCTTCACTGGATTTAATGCTTGTTTAAATAGAGGGGACGTTCGTACCAATATTCAAGAGGTTTTTTTGCCTCCTTCAGTAGCATTACTGATAAAAGCACACTAATGGATGTGAATATTTAAACCAAGCTTTTTTTTTTCTTGGCAAAATTCGGCAGAAGCTGCAGGGCACTCTCTAGTCAGCCTAGTTGTGGACCATGTATTTCTGTGCATTAAGGATGCTGGTTAGTTCTCTCTATGGAATGAGTCTACTCTTATTGGCATTAGGTTTCTATTTAGAATCTTTATAGACTTTCGTTTTATATGACTGAAGTCTGTTACCTACTTAGTGTGCAAGCATATCAGTTTTTGAGAAAAATATATCTCGGTACTGCAGATACCCAGCTGCGAAAAGCTTCTTAGTTTAGCTATAGAGGCTAGAGGATGTGGCTTCTGAAAAAAGCTGTTAGATTGGTGATGATAACTTATGTTAACGGTGTATCATATGATACACTGTGAAGTACATTCACATGTACCGTCGCTTTTAACAGCTCCAGGCTACTTGTAACATATGGGATGATTGTGGCTAATAGTCATGTTTTGTGCAGTTTTTGCTCTAGTAAAGCTAATGAATTTGAAAGAGGACCACATCCAACTTTCTGCAATTGCTAGGTACTTTTTCTTGGTGACTTGTGTTATTAATGAGCTATTAGATTCATGAATTAAGTTTTATCTTTTAGCAGGAATTGGGGCAAAGCAAAGTTCATGAAATTGAAGGTCCAAGACGAAGTCGATACAAAGGTGAATAAGGTCCGGAGTAACTTGACATAGATACATAGACTCTCTAGTGTTAGACATACTTTTTTGTATTTTTATTTCCTTAAGTAAGGATATTTTCCAAGCTTGTAAACCTTCCTTTGATGTTCTTGTTTTGTTTTAGAGTTGTGGATTATAAATTTTGTAATGGCATAAATGATTATGTTTGGTGAAATGAAAAGAACATACTTTAGCTATTGTTTATATATATATATATATATATATATATATATATATATATATATATATGAGTTTAATTTTGTACAATATTAATTTGGTACAGGTGGGTCCCACCTGTAGTGGGTCCATTTTACAACAAATGTGTATTTTATGGCAACACAATTGATCATGTTGGTGTAGGTGTAAAAAATGTTGCAAATGACCCATTTTACAACAAATGTGTATCCTATGGCAACACTATTGATCATGTTGGTGTGGGTGTAAAAAATGTTGTAAATGACCGTACGCCAACGGCGAAAAAACTAATACCCGAAAGGTGTTGCCGTAGAAATTTTTGAGGCTACGCCAACAGTTTTTGGACTTTCGGCAACATTTTTGAAGTGTTGCCGAAGGCCATCTATGGCGTAGTGACTGTTTTGCTCTTTGTTTCCAAAAAATTCCTTGTTTCTCTAGTAAACACATATACTCCTGTTGAGTATTGAATACAGTAAAAGAATACAGAGGGGGGGTGCATGGATTCTTGAACTTTTCTTCGTTCTTGAATCTTTGCAGCAAGATATGTGTTGAGTGTGTGAGATATGTAAGTGCGGATAACAAAGACAAACACAACACAATATCACTTTAATCTAACATTTTATTAGATAAAGATTTTGCTACAATCTGTGAATACAAATGATAGTATTCTCAGCTTCGTTTTACTCAGAGAGATATTTCTTGTGATGTTTTTCAAAAACTTATCTTCTAAGGAAGTGAGGCTGTATCCTTATAGACATGGATACACCTACTTACTACAAATAAGGTAGGTAAACAAAATACTTTCCAGTCTGTCTATCTCATTTGAGTAAGAGTCCAAACGGTTACAGATTTGACTTTGCAAAGCCTGTTCAGATCCACTTCTTTAGCTCCTTGTCCCCTGACTTATCTCTCCAAGCTTCTTTGTAGGCTTTCCAACGTGCTTTATAGTACATAGTCAAATAAAGCGTCTTGGCTTGTTGCAGGTTTCTGACTTGTACAATTCTTCAGTATTTTGTCTTCAAGAATGTATTCGAGAAGTGGCTAAGTGAGTGATTCGAGAACTAGAATTGACTTAATCGATAACTCTCAGTTCTCGAATAGTGTTATATTGACATATCGAATCACTTCTCGAATAGCTCTTTTCTCTGGGAGTCCTTGAGATATCGAATAGAGCATTTTGACATATCGAATCCCTGAGATGTCGAATAGCATCTTGAGTCTTTGAGATATCAAATGTAGCTTTGACTTGTTGACCCTTTTGAGAACTCGAATATCACCTTTGACCTGTTGACTCCTTGAGTTCTCGAACAGAGTAATAGACATATCGAATCTCTGAGATATCAAATGAGATATCGAACAGTGTATTCAGAGATATCGAATAGTGTCTTCTGAGATATCGAACCCCTGACTTCTCGAATGCTAGACTTCTCGAATAGACAAATGTACTTCTCGAATTGGTACTTAGGCAAATTCTTCATTTCTTCAAATCCCAAATGTGATTATTTGGCAGTCTTTATCTCCTTGCTTAAGGCATGAACCTTGGAACTTCTTTCAAGCATTATTCTTGAATTAATAGGTACAGTTACACAGCTATAATTTGATGCCTATTACAAGTACAAAACCAGTAGAAACTCTACAACTAGAGGTTCCCTCAGTTAAGAGGTCATGTAAGTAATGCATAGCATTACAAGCAACTTAGGCTTGTTATTAGATGTATTCAGGCATGCCTCTGTGACTAACAATCTCCCCTAAATTGTGAGTAAGACCCTTAGTCACAATTTCATGTCTGATAACAAGCCTAACACACATAAAGATAAAACTTGACAATACATGTATGAATTTTGATTAGCAATGTGGATAGAACTACAGGGTGAGTAATCTTACAGCCTATGATGAAGTACTAGCCAGTGTCATTTGTTTCCCTTTCCATAGCTTTGGCTTGAAAATCATCATATGCTTTCTGTCTTCTTTCTTTCTCCTTCCTTGTATTCTCATTCATAGCTTTTATTATTTCTGCCATAGCATCCAATTCTTCAATCAAAATTGAGTCTTTGAAATCTTTAAGTACTGGTTTCAGAATGTTTGCAGGATAGTGGTTGAGTAGGTTCATTCTGATGTGGACCTGATCCTCATTTCTCCTCCTATACTTCACCACATAGGGATTAAACTGAACTCTACACAATCCCTTTGCCCTTAGCTTTTCTGCTTCAATCTCCAGTCTCTCAATTTCTTTCTCCCTTGCTAGCCATTTCTCAAGACACTCTTTTCTGATTCTCTCCTCATGATCTCTCTTCATCTCCACAAAATCAATTAGCTCCAGCTTCCATACTCTTTCCACTTTATCTTCTGAGCTCAACAATGCAATGATTCTTTCTATGTCATGTAGCTTGCCCCAGTGTTGACATCCTCCTTGTTTGAATTTCTCCTCCCTTCCATCAGTATATTTGATCTCAAGGCAGTTATCAACAATGGCAACATGGTAGATTCTTTGAGCTTGTAAGAATTGCAGTTGGTCTTCATCAAAATCTTCATCTAGTGGTTGGAGTTTTAAGCCTGAATAGATTGTCAGGGTCTTTGATTTGGATAACTTTGATTTCCTTGCAGCTTGCTTGAATTTGATTCTTTTTACATGATTACTTGGCAGCAGTATATGACCTTTGTTTATAGACCATTGTAGTATTCCATTAGAAGTTTGCTTTTTGAAATATACAAATGGTTTCTTGCATTGAATCTTCTTCTCTTCTTGAGGTGGCAAGACAGTTGCAGAAGCCATAGATGTAGCTTTTGGTAGGTCACTACTAACAGTATTCACCCTAGACTTAGAGTCTTGTGTTGTGGTGAGGTTACTGTTAGCAATGCCTAAGGTTTGCTGTCTTCCACTTTTCCTCTCAAAGGCTTTACCTTGGTCAACATCATTCTTCTTCTCCTTATCATCCTTCTTCTTCTTTTTATCTTCATCACCCTTATCATTCCTGTGATGTCTTCTCATTCCATCACTTCTGTCTCCATCCTTGTCTTGAGCACCATCCTTGCTTGGGTTGAACTTAGCAGATTCAGGTACAATGCCAGTTGCAATGTATGACCTGAGATAAGATATAACTTCCAATTCTTCTGTTGTTCTTAAACCCTTCTTCTTGTTCAGCTTCTCAATGATGGCAATAATGAGAGGTTTGTTCTGAGGAGTTAGATGCTTAGGAATGACCAGCTGCTTGATATCATCAATTCTTGTTGCAGCCTGATAGATGATGGTTCTAGGATTTGTGAATACTTCAGGTAGCCTTGCTGGTTGACCATCCCTTTACTCATCAAAGAGACTCTTGCTATTTTCATCCTTCTTTTCAATCAGTCCAAGGAACACATCCACTTCTGAGTGCTTTAGACCCTGTAGAGTGTTGATGGTTAAGTGCCATATCTTATTCTTTTCTACCATCATTATCTCTTTGAGCCATAGGCCATCAACTCTTCTTGGTACTACAGCGAGATAGTCAATCTGACTCTTCAAACTCCTATGATATGATAAAGTATCACCAGCCTGTTCTCTTGAGACTTTCAGAAACTCCAAGAATGCATCATGATAGACATTTGAGTTTGCAATTTCTCGTAGCTTGGCCTTAGTGACCACCTTCACTTCTACTGGCTTGGCACTCTTAGATATGGAGAATGGAGGTTTGTCAGATGGCATACTCCCTGCAACCACTGTGGTTGTGATAGATTATTTTTGACCACTAGGAGTAGTGATGTGCACAGTTGGTAGAGTGACAACTGGCAGAGAAGTAGGAGGCTCATCAACTTTGGATTTTCCTTTGCCAGACACATGAGTTAAAGATTTTGAAGCTCTTTGATGGCCACCCTCATTGAACTTGATGCCCTTTTCTAGTGGTCTCTCCCCCTTTGGGTTTGAGTTTCTTGATGTCCACTTCTCCCCCTTAGGCTTGTTGTAAGGCACAGAGGCTGTAGAAGTGACCTTTGGAGCTGAAGATTCATCAGGCAGAGGGAGACCCATGTGCTTCATCATATCAGCTAACATGGACTGTTGATGCAGAAGAACATCAGCTGTGGTGGTGGCTTGAGTGTTCAACTGCTCAGTCAGAGTGATAACAGTGTTTGTAAGATGAGCATTAGATTGGGTGAACAGTTCAGTAGATTTGAAGCCAGACAAGGATTGTTCTTTCAGTCTCTGCACTTCAAACTTAGACATAGAATGCACTGGGACTTCAGTAGGCAGCTTGTCTCCTTACTGATTTTCAAACATAGTTCTTAGCATGGCATTGGATTCTGTTGTCTGATCAGAAAGATTTTGAAATTTGTGCCCCAGACCTTTGACAGTATCTGATAGAATGGCTAAACCATTGTCCATCTTTGTACAAGTAGCCTTGCAGGTTCGAATGTCCTTGAGAATAGTCTCCATTTGAGGGAATTTAGCATCAAAAGCCCTTTTTATCTCATGCACCTCTTGAGTAGTTGCTTGATAGAGTGTATTTTATATATACTTTATAGGATTTTGTTCCCACATTTTCGGTGCTTTTGCGAATAATCGTGTGGATTTAATTAGTGTTTGATGTGTTTTATGACAGGAAATAAATAATTGCCATGTTGGAAGAATCGAGCATTATTCAATGATTTTATGGTGTTTTTTTTAACTCGAAGGAATGATTAAATGTGAATTTGTGGATCGTTTCTAAGCATTTTGGAATAAAGGTTGCAATTTCCGTCAATTCTGGAGATGAATTCGAGCTTAAGAACGAACAATGGAGTCTTGTTGTGAGCCACCATGAAGGTTCCAAGGCAAGGAATTGAAGTATGGAAGCTTTGAGAAAAAGAACGAAAGGAAACGGAGGCAAAATGAAGGAAAAACGAAGGAAATAGCATGCTGAAAAACCGCGGGCAGATTTGGCTTGAGGCCGCCGCCTCAAATCCCAGGATGCGGCCTCGGGGGCATTCTGTCCATTCCGAATTTTCTCCTAAAAACTTTACAATTCTTTCCTGTTTCGAATTTGTTATGTAAATTAGGTATTTCCTTGTTGGATAAAACTTTTAGGGCCTATAAAAACACATTATATCATTGTAAAATCATATCATCACATAGATATACATATCATATCATTGTAACACATATCATATCTCTCTTTACGTACGTTATTTCAAGCTAGGTTTTATTTCTCTTCTTGATCTTTGTAAGATATAATTAAGTCTTAGATCTTTTGTTCTCCATTATTATCAAGTTTAAGGTATTTCTAATCTTATCTCTCATTATTACATGTTTAATATGGCTTTCTTCTTTATTATTATTATTGTTAGTTTTTATTCTACCATGAGTGAGTAGTTTAATTCTAGGGTATTAAGGGGAGCCATGTTTGCACCATGATTTGGGCTTAATTTGATTAGTAAATTGATGGGTAAAGAGTAATTCTGATTGATATGGATTAACTGATTGCAATAGGAGTAATTGATCGGAAGATTTTACTACTAGAGGCATACATACAATTAGCGGAATTGAAGGTGAGTGTGGAAGCATCATTGGATTTCTGAGAGTGTTAATGCTTGGAAAAGATTAACTATTACTTTAATTACTTGATCCCCTTGAAAAGCTATACCTTTGTGATTTGTTTGGTGTAAGCATGGTGAACCTGAATTGCCCTAGATCCCTTAATTAATTAGTTTTTTTTTTTGAAGAACCTTTAATTAATTAGTTAATCATTTAGTTAGTTAGTGCTAATTTAGTTTAATTAGTTAATTAATAATTTCACATATTCGTCTGACCCTTGAAACAATTAGCGATAACTGAAAAGGAATTAGTAGAACCTGTCTCCTTGTGGATTTGACCCGCTTGCCATTTGTACTAGCAATAGACACCGTGCGCTTGCGGTTAGGTATAATTTGACACATCATTGCTGTTCAAACTGCTTGAACTTCTGTTTTTAGGCCCTTGCCAAGGTAGTGTGCAGCCTTGAGAATGCCTTTATAGGTGTCATTGACTGCCTCATACACATCATTAGGGGTGAGAGATTTGGCATTGGACCCTAGTGAAGTGATGTACTCCTCTCTGAGGTACTGGAGACCTTCTGAGAGAGGGATGTCATATTTTCCTTGTAGCCAAGCATCTATATTTCCATCTCTCTCAGTTTTATCTATGATCTTTGCCTTCTGTATTTCTACATCATCTCTGTGGCATAAGAGGATAGCTTCATAGTCTGGATTGGGTATGTTTGCAGTGAGAAGGTGCTGAGCAATCTTTGTGAACTCAGGGATCTGATTTACAATTAAGCTTTGGAGTGCTTCAACCGTCAATTGTGGTGGAACAGACCCTGATCCTGAAGCACTATCATGTTGCACAGGCTTCAGCCATTGAGACATATAGTGAGAGCTAGAGCTAGGCAAGCTAGACTCCTCAGTTACAGATGCAACTTCTGTAACCGGATGGACAGACTCTACTACTGTTGTCTCCACAGGAGTGGGATGAGTTACAACAGTAGGTGACACAGACACAGAGTCTCTATTGAAAACTAGTGAATCCTTTGTGTTTGTGATGGTGTCATTAGGATATGCCCCAGCATGCATTCCCTGACCATCTAAATGTGGTACCTGGGTGGTGAGCAAAGTGTCAGGCACTAAGTCACTTGAGTCCATTGGCTCACCAAGAGAATGGAATTCTTGGTGATCAATGCCTTGCTCCTCAATATCTTGAGTTGCAGACTCCAAAGAAATTTCAATGTCAGATTCTGGAAGAGAAGAGTGTTGTAGAATGGATTTTGGCAACTCCCCCTGAGAAATAGAGGGAGTTTCAAGTGTGATGTGCTCTCCGCTCAGTGTTGTGCCAGCCTTATCACTCCCTTGTGCTGACTCTTTATAGGTAGGTGCATTGGGGAGGATGCTTGATTCTATAGATGCACCCTGTTGAGAGGATACATCTAGTGAGCTGTGTGCCCCTGATTTTACAACTTCAGCCATTTGGGTGACTGAAGAGGTGGTTTTAGACTTCTTCTTCTTTAGGCTAATGATAGGTGACTCAGGTTCCTCACATTCTAAACCTAGTTCTACAGCCAAGGCTGCTTCAGTTAAGATGTTTAAAGGTTCAGAAGCAACCTGTTTTCTCTTCTTTTTACTAACATCACCCTTTTGAGAGGATGATGCATTTGGCTCTGTGTTTGGTAGAGTGTTTGTCTGAGAGGGTTGGTTAGCAAGCCTTGGGTTAGCATTTTGTTCTACTTGCTTAGGCTGTGCTAACTGAGACTTAGACTCAAATATTGGCATGTTGTGGAGTAAGACCTAAACAAACCCTTCATTTGGGGAGTTATCTTAAGCCTTACATCCACATCATTCCTAGTCTCCAAGTTACCAAAAATGAGTTTGGTCATGGACCTAGGATAGCCTATTTTACTTTTATCTATTCCAGGCAATTCAATCAATGAAGCATTTTTAAAATTAAGTACTGATTGAATAAAGCGGGGAAAGAAAATTTCAGTACCTCTCTTGGCTGTGTTCTTACCAAGTCTCCCATATAGCTCCTGTAAGATGATATGTCCAACATCTATCTTTTTCCCATGAGCCAAGGCATAGGCAAGCTGCTGCACAGGTGTACTAATCTGGTCAAAGCTCGATTTCCTTGCAGTGAATACTTGAAGGAGTGTAGCAAAAACATAGCTCCGTTCTTTTCTCAAGTACTTCCTATTCAGCTTCCCAAGCTTAATAACATCAGAGTAGTTGATAAATTCAAAGAATTCTTCCAACTCAGCATCGGTGGCCAGGGAGTCATATGCCTCTTGCTGCAAATCCAAGGCTTGATTCTTGCAGTAGATAACATATGAGGTGATAGCATTCTCAAGGGCGATGACCTCCACAGTAGCTGTCCTCCAGAATTGTTCTAATAAGTCTAGGTACAGGGTTGGGTTGGCTGAGAGTGCACCCTTGATGTAAGATTCAGACAACCATCGAACAAAGCACTTGAAATTAGCATTTGGTGCTTCCACATCACTGGTAATTGCGATGAAATTGGTTTGAGATGGTATGGTGAGTTGAGTGTTTTCCATTTGGGTAGAGAAGAAAAGAGAATTAAGGTTGAAAAAAAAATTCGCAGTTAGGGTTTTCAGAGGTTTTAGGAGTTTAGATGCTTGAGAAATCGAACGAAATGAGCTGAATAGTTGTGAAATTGTATATATATGAATAACCTGAGTTGACGATTAGATATATGATCTATATCAACAAGTCATTCGAGAAGTATAAAACAACTATTCGATAAGTTAAGAATGGCTTATTCGATATCTCAGGCAGTTTGTAACTCACAGCTGGAAGTTATTTAACTCAGAAAATAATTCTAAGCTAAATAAAATATGTTTTTATGAGTGAAATGAAATTTTGAATATAAATCCAAAAAGCGATTAAGTGTCAGCGAAAAATCAGCCTTTTCAAATGATTCGATAACTCAAATACAGTATTCGAGAACTCCATCACTAGAGAACTAAAATACTCTATTCGAGAACTCAGAGTGTGCTATTCGATTTCTCCAAATGACACTATTCGAGAACTCAAGAGGGTTCTAGATAGTCCTATTCGAGAACTCGAGCCATGACATAACAATGAACTATTCGAGAAGTCTGACTTATCGAACTATACTTTTCACTCATAAAATTCAATTTTCACTATCTTTTAAAATTTACCAGAAATATTCACTGAAGAATATTCTACCAAATTAAATAGTGATTCTCTCAAAATTTCACAGAAATTTCAAGCTAAAGATGTATGATTTTCAAATATGGAGCATTCTAGAATATTTATAAATCATACTCCAGCCAATACTTACTTCAAAAATATTGAGCATTTGATAAAGTAAGTATTTACTGCTGCAACAATCTAGTTGATATATTCACTTAGCCAGAATTTGAAGAATTCAGCATTCCAACCTCACTAACCAACCTTGTGAAGGTGGCTTAGTGAATATGTCAGCTAGTTGTTTTTCTGTGGGAACATAATGTAACTCAATGGTTCCATTAGTTGCGTGCTCCCTTATGAAGTGATATCTGATGTCAATGTGCTTTGTCCTTGAATGATTTATAGGATTGGAAACTATAGAGATTGCACTTGTGTTGTCACACATGATTGGAATTCTTTCCAACACAAGTCCATAATCTCTAAGTTGGTTTCTGATCCAAAGCACTTGAGCACAGCAACTTCCAGCAGCTATGTACTCAGCTTCAGCTGTGGAAGTTGACACAGATTATTGTTTCTTGCTGTACCAAGAGACTAACCTTTGTCCAAGAAACTGGCAGCTACCTGAGGTGCTTTTCCTATCCACTCTGCATCCAGCATAATCAGCATCAGAATAACCAACCAGATTGAACCCTGTGTCTCTAGGATACCATAACCCCAAGTTTGGTGTGCCCTTCAGATATTTAAAAATCCTCTTTATTGCTATCATATGTGATTCCTTTGGATTTGATTGAAACCTTGCACACAAGCATGTTGCAAACATGATGTCTGGCCTACTAGCAGTGAGGTAGAGTAGAGAACCAACCATGCCTCTGTAGATTGAAATATTTACCTTCTTGCCCTTAACATCTTCATCTAACTTGATGGCAGTGGCCATGGGTGTCTTTGCAGGTGAGCATTCTTCCAAGTCAAATTTCTTTAATAGATCCTTGATGTATTTGGTTTGACTTATAAAAATGCCATCCTTCCTTTGACTAACTTGTAGCCCAAGAAAGAATGTTAATTCTCCCATCATACTCATCTCATATCTGCTCTGCATGAGCTTAGAGAATTTCTCACACAGCTTCTCATTTGTAGAGCCAAATATGATATCATCCACATAGATTTGAACTAAGATAATATCATCACCATGTTTCTTGTAAAACAGTGTCTTGTCCAGTGTGCCTCTAGTGAATTGATTCTCCAGTAGAAATTGTGAGAGTGTGTCATACCATGCCCTAGGAGCAGTCCATACAATGCTTTAAGCAATCTGTAGACAAAGTGAGGGAATTGTGGATCCTCAAAGCCAGGTGGCTGTTGCATATATACTTCTTCTTCCAACTCCCCATTCAGAAATGCACTCTTGACATCCATTTGATAAACCTTGAAATTAGAATGTGCAGCAAATGCCAAGAAAATTCTGATGGCCTCTAATCTAGCAACAGGAGCAAAAGTCTCATTATAGTCAATGCCTTCCTATTGAGAGTATCCTTTTGCAACCAACCTTGCTTTGTTTCTTATGACTACACCATTTTCATCCATCTTATTCCTTAGAACCCATTTTGTTCCAACAATGGTTCTATCCTTTGGTGCAGGCACAAGTTCCCATACTTTGCTTCTTTCAAATTGATTTAGCTCCTCTTACATGGCAATTATCCAATCAGGATCCAACAATGCATCATCAAGTTTCTCAGGCTCAACTTGGGATAGAAAGCAACCATAGAGACATTCATTTAGAGTTGCTCTCCTTGTCCTCACTCCTGCATTTGGATCTCCAATTATCTGATCTGCAGTATGTGATCTATCCCATTTCCTTGTATGTTCAGATTGATTTCTCAGCCTTGATCTTGCTTCATCATCCAGATCATGATCATTTACATTTCCTCCCCCTGTGAAGTTGCCACTAATCACAGGTGTGTCTTGGATGCTTGTTTCTTCATTGTTGATTGACACAGGTTCTTCATTCACTTGAGTTTGTTGGATTGTGGGCTCAAATTCAGTTTCAATCTCCTCATCAGAATCATCTAGATTGTCAAACTTCAAAGGATCTTTATCTTCATCATTGGCTTCTTCTAATCCAGGTAGTTTGCTGTCATCAAATGTCACATCTGTGCTTTCCATAACTTTCTTTTGACTTATGACATAAACTTTGTATGCAATTCTTTCCATAGAGTAGCCAAGAAAGATTCCTTCAAATGCTTTTACATCAAACTTTCCAACATATTCTGAATTGTCTTTTAACACAAAGCATTTGCTTCCAAAAGTATGAACATACTTTAGAGTAGGCTTCTTTCCAGTCATCAAGTTGTAAGGTGTCTTTCCAGTGTTTTTGTTGATGAGGGTTCTATTTTGGATATAGCATGCAGTGCTCACAGCCTCAGCCCAAAAACATGTAGGCATATTTGCATCAAGTAACATTGTTCTAACAGCCTCAATCAGAGTTCTATTCTTTCTCTCAACAACTCCATTTTGTTGTGGAGTCCTTGGAGCTGAGAATTGTTGAGAAATACCATTCTTTTTGCAGAATGCTTCAAGCATGGCATTTCTGAACTCTGTTCCATTATCACTTCTTAATGCAATCACACTTGCATTGTTGGCCTTTGCTTCCTTGTCAATTTTCTTTATATGCTCAATGATTACTTGTGGAGCCTCATCCTTTGATGCCAGAAATTCTACCCATGTATACCTTGTGAAATCATCAACCATCACTAGAGCATACTTCTTCCTTCCTAGTGACACAATATTGATAGGCCCAAACAAGTCCATATGAATTAGTTGTAGGGGCTTGGTTATTGATGTCACTGTCTTTGACTTGTGGCTTGATCTTTTCATTTTTCCTTTTTGACAAGCCTTACACACTCCTTCTTGACAGAATTCAAGTGTGGACATGCCTATCACTAACTCCTTTTTGACTAGAGAATTAATGCCTTTGAAGTTCAAGTGTGATAGCTTCTTGTGCCACAGCCAACTATCTTCATTTGATGCTTTTGAGTAAAAGCAACAAATTTTGTCGTTGTTTGCAGAGTTCATATTGGCTACAAACAGGCTTCCTTTCCTTACTCCAGATAGAGCAAAGTCACCAGTCTTCTTGTGGGTGATCAAACATTCATCTTTGTCAAAATTCACTTTGAAGCCTCTGTCAGTAAATTGACCAACACTCAGTAGATTGTGCTTGAGCCCCTTGACCAGTGCTACATTTTCAATGATGACATTTCCAATTTCCAACTTGCCATATCCCAATGTGTTGCCAATGCTGTCATCTCCAAAAGCAACCATTGGTCCAGCCTTCTCCTCATACTGTGATAGCAGGGCCATATCACCAGTCATATGGTTTGAGCATCCACTGTCCAAAATCCACATGACCTTCTTTTCACTTTCTTTGCCCTGCAAACACAAAGGTATTACTTCTCCTTTGGTACCCAAACAAGTTTGGGTCCATGTGGCTTAGCAACAGTTTTATCATAAACAGCATGCTTATCAATTTTCTTGATGTTAGTCTTCTTGTCACTGTTAGAAGTCTTAGAATCAAGGTTCTTAGACTTAGGTGACAGAGGTACCTTCCTAACTTTAGGAGGACTTGAA
Source organism: Saposhnikovia divaricata (assembly GCA_036435485.1). Lineage (NCBI taxonomy): Eukaryota > Viridiplantae > Streptophyta > Magnoliopsida > Apiales > Apiaceae > Saposhnikovia > Saposhnikovia divaricata. The sequence goes on along the minus strand of CM071597.1, from coordinate 212,234,747 downwards.
GACTTTGTTCTTGTGTAGTGTGTGTGAACATTGTGACTGATGCAACCTTCCATGAATTGTCTTCTCAAATTAAAACAACTAGTCATTACATTCATGTTACATGGCATACAATCAAATTTATCACAGAAAGGAGAGTCTCTATGTCTTAAAGGCACAAAGCAATCATAGAATGGTTTAGCAACACTACCAGATGGTTTCTTGCATGCATGAGTTAAATGATTAGTGCTAAAAAAGTTTTGACAAACTTTCCTAGGGGCATTTGGCACATAAGCATAGTTGTTGTCCTTGTTAATCCCCAATTTTCCATTCTTGTTTTGTTTCTTTTTAGCCACTTTCTTCTCAAACTCATTATTCCCAGCTGAAACAAACTTCACAAATTTCTACGGTCTAGGTCTACCTCCTACTGGCTCCTTGGCTTTGGTTTTGACATTCTCACTCTTAGAGGATGCTTGTTGTTCATTTGATTGTGCCTTATCTTCATCATCCAACATTTGCTTAATGAATAAGGCATCCTCATCAATCTCAAGTGTTGGTGTTTTAAATATTGGGGTCTCAGTCTTTTTCAAAACCTGAGGCACTTCCTCTTGAACAACAATGTCATCTTCAATGACTGCATAGCCTTTCCTCTGTTTAAGAGTGTCATAATCAAGTCCAATGGCAGCCTTAGGTCTAGCTAGATTTTTCTCATGGTAGGACTGCAATAGACTAGAGGAATTCTTAAATGTTTTCAGTTTAAATTCATTTTCAGCTAGTTCATCCCTAAGAGCTTTCTCAACTTGACTAGCACATAGAACCTTATTCTTTAGATATTCAATTTCTTGTTTAAGGTTTTCTACTTGCATAGCAGTTAGTTCTAGTTCCTCATTTCTTTTGTTCGACAGTTCATTATTAGTAGACAGTTTAGCAATTTCTTCATTAGCAGCAGTCATACTAGTATGAATATTAAACATCTCAACATATAGTTGTTCAACCATAGATTTGTATTCAGAAACAGACATGTCTATGGTAGTGAGGGATGGTACCTGAGAGTCTGATGAAGATGGTTCTTCCTTGGAGTTGGCCATCAAGGCATAGTTGCAGAATTCTTGTTCTTCTCCATCACTATCAGAATCATCCCAACACTTCCCTTCAGCTATGTAGGCCTTACCTGGTGTATGCTTCTTTAGTAGAGCCTCATACTTAGCTTCAATCTCAAGAAACTCCTTATCCTTCTTTTTAGGCTTCTTGCATTCACTGGCAAAATGCCCTAGGTCATTGCATCTATAACATCTCACAGATGACCTATCCACATAGCTGGTTTTGAATCTGTTTTTGTTTGCTTTCACAGGTGCCTTGCTCTTGTTGAATGAATGATTTTGAGATCTAGGCTTGAAGGGCTGATTCCTCTTAAATCTGATGTTTGGGAATTTTCTAGCCATAAAAGCATATGAAGTGTTTTCCATGGCATCCAACTCTTCAAGAGTGTAGAACTCATCTTCTTCCTTTTCATCAACAGGTTCAGTCACTTCTTCTTCAGTTTCTTCATCATCTACCATCTCTTCTATTCTCAGCTGACTTGTAGATGCTTCCAGGTCTTGAACAGATTTGTTGACAATCAAGGCACAGGATGTGTTTATCATTCTGCCTTGGTTGGCTTGGATAGCCCTCTTCTGAAGCAGCTCAAGCTCATGAGTCTTTAAAACCCCATAGAGCACATCATATGTGACTTTGTTCAAATCTCTTTCTCTTAGAGATATGACCCTTTGCTCTAGATGGTTTGGTGTAGATAGTAGAAACTTCATGTTTAATTCCTTAGTGCTGTAAACCTTCCCATTCATTTGAAGCTCAGTCACCAGCTTGTGAAATCTCTCAAACATATCAGTAATACTTTCTTTGGACTGTGCCATGAAAGCCTCATACTGTGTGACCAGTATCTGTTTCCTATTCTCTCTTACCTCCTCTGTCCCTTCACATAACACCTCGATATGGTTCCACATGTCCTTGGCTGATGTGCATGGTGCTATGTTGGCAAACATCGACATATCCATGGAGTCTATGATCAGCAACATGAGATGACTGTCTAGGTCAACCTTTTCCTTCTCTGAGTCCGTCCATTTGGATGGCTCTTTTGGAACATATGATCTAGGAATGACTATTGTGCCCACTGTAGATTCAGCAATTTCTTGTTGTGGTACAAATGGACCATTCTTGAGGATGTCAGGGTAGAGAGGATTGACATCTTTGATGAACAACAACATTTTTATTTTCCAGAGGTTGTAATTCTCTTTGTCGAACTTAGGGACCTTTACCGTACCTGTAGTCCTTGGTGTATTCGAACTCATGATCGTTTTCTGTTTAGATTAAACAGCCTGCTCTGATACCACTGGTTTAGTATTGAATACATTAAAAGAATACAGAGGGGGGTGAATGGATTCTTGAACTTTTCTTCGTTCTTGAATCTTTGCAGCAAGATATGTGTTGAGTGTGTGAGATATGTAAGTGCGGATAACAAAGACAAACACAACACAATATCATTTTAATCTAATATTTTATTAGATAAAGATTTTGCTACAATCTGTGAATACAAATGATAGTATTCTCAGCTTCGTTTTACTCAGAGAGATATTTCTTGTGATGTTTTTCAACAACTTATCTGCTAAGGAAGTGAGGCTGTATCCTTATAGACATGGATACACCTACTTACTACAAATAAGGTAGGTAAACAAAATACTTTCCAGTCTGTCTATCTCATTTGAGTAAGAGTCCAAACGGTTATAGATTTGACTTTGCAAAGCCTGTTCAGATCCACTTCTTTAGCTCCTTGTCCCCTGACTTATCTCTCCAAGCTTCTTTGTAGGCTTTCCAACGTGCTTTATAGTACATAGTAAAATAAAGCATCTTGGCTTGTTGCAGGTTTCTGACTTGTACAATTCTTCAGTATTTTGTCTTCAAGAATGTATTCGAGAAGTGGCTAAGTGATTGATTCGAGAACTAGAATTGACTTAATCGATAACTCTGAGTTCTCGAATAGTGTTATATTGACATATCGAATCACTTCTCGAATAGCTCTTTTCTCTGGGAGTCCTTGAGATATCGAATAGAGCATTTTGACATATCGAATCCCTGAGATGTCGAATAGCATCTTGAGTCTTTGAGATATCGAATGTAGCTTTGACTTGTTGACCCTTTTGAGAACTCGAATATCACCTTGGACCTGTTGACTCCTTGAGTTCTCGAACAGAGTAATAGACATATCGAATCTCTGAGATATCGAATGAGATATCGAACAGTGTATTCGGAGATATCGAATAGTGTCTTCTGAGATATCGAACCCCTGACTTCTCGAATGCTAGACTTTTCGAATAGACAAATGTACTTCTCGAATTGGTACTTAGGCAAATTCTTCATTTCTTCAAATCCCAACTGTGATTATTTGGCAGTCTTTATCTCCTTGCTTAAGGCATGAACCTTGGAACTTCTTTCAAGCATTATTCTTGACTTAATAGGTACAGTTACACAGCTAGAATTTGATGCCTATTACAAATACAAAACCAGTAGAAACTCTACAACTAGAGGTTCCCTCAGTTAAGAGGTCATGTAAGTAATGCATAGCATTACAAGCAACTTAGGCTTGTTATTAGATGTATTCAGGCATGCCTCTGTAACTAATAACTCCCACCTCACTTTATTGTAATTCTGAATTTCCCCCACATCTCTTCTCGATCGATACTTTTTCAGATCCCGTCGACATCTCTCCATCTGAGCACGCATCTCCTTCACCATGCCACCACCCCACTCTTCCAACTTCGTACAAACATATACTCCATTTTGTCCATAATATTTAACCCCTCAACTCTATGCCAGCAATCCAGCACTATATTACGACATTCATATTCCTTTATCCACATCTTTCCAATTCTAAACCGATTCACTTTAAGCATATACACTTTCCTGTTTAATGTAAGATAGAGAGGCAAATGATCAGAAGTCGAAATTTCCATAACCTCAGCCACAGCTGAAGGAAACAAATCTCGCCAGTCCTTATTAGCTAGCCCCCTTGAATCCACCTGTCAGTGCCTCCATATTTCTCCCATGTAAAACACTCACCCTGAAAACCCAAATCCATTATACCACATTCCTCAATCTTATTCAGAAAGCCTTCCATGAGATGCCTTCGATGTCTTCGCCAGCCTCTTTTTTCACTTACATTAGTCATGTCGTTAAAATCACCAATTATACACTAAGGTAGCACTGATTTATGAGCCAGATTCTTTATTAAATTCCAAGATTCAATTCTATGATCTAGTTCCGGATAACCATAGAAGCCCATATAACGCCACCTCCCTACTTGCTCATTTGTAACCTCAAAATCAATATAATTCTAGGTACTTTCAGTAATCACAACCCCACCTTCATTTTCCCAAAACAGGGCTAAACCACCTCCATGGTCCTGAGCATCAATAGCAAAACATGCCCCAAACCCTAAATCTTTGCAAACTTTATCTATTTTATTCTTTTTTACTAAAGTCTTACTTCAAAAAATAATACTCGGCCTATGTTGCTTATTGATTTCCTTTAGAAATCGAACTGTCCGTGGATTGGCCAGCCCACGACAGTTCCAGGCTAAAAGACTCATAATGTCTGGCGGGCCTGAAGTCCAGTAGCCGCCACTGATCCGTTTTCTGGCCCACCATCAATTTTATTTACCAAGCTGAATGTATGGTTTCCTTCATTATTTTCTACGTCCAATTTTCCCTCCACACGTTGTCTTTTGAAATCAAATGCAATCACCTCATCAGTACCATTTTCCTCTCCCTCAAATTCCTTCAACTGATTTTTATCACTATCTCCCATATCCATATCCCCTTTTTCACGCCTCCTGATGATAACTACGCTATTTTCGGCATCTACTTCTCTAACAACTCCATCAATTTCCATGAATTTTGTTGCGTGTCGTCCATCACCCCTTTCCTGACCTGTGCTTGACTGCTCGGACGAGAAACCTGTGCTTGTCCACGGCTTGTTTCCATCAAAAACATTCCTTAGCCATCTTGATCCAGCATTTATACTAGTGTTTTTCGTAGGGGCACGTAACCAAGGGCCATAAGCTCTGTCAACCACTTGGTCCATGTTTGCATACACAACATTACATTCACGTTCAGAATAACCTATTCGACCACACACGAAATAGAACGTACCAAGCCTCTCATATTTGAAGTTAATCCAACTCCATTCATTTCCTTCTTTATTTATTTTCATTCGCCGTTTTATTGGCTTCTCAATATCTAAGGCCACCCTAATACGTGCATATGACTTCCAGGATCCATCCAAATTTGTTGGGTCTGATTTAATGAAATTACCTACAGATTCCCCAATACTTTTAAAAACGTTCTCAGACAAAAAACCTCTGGGAATATCATATATTTGAACCCAGATCTCTGCCTCATTCAAGATTATTGAATGTGGATTCTCCGATGCCTTTAATTGCTTAAATACCAACATAGCTTATTCAAACGTCCACGGTCCTTCATCTACCACTTTATGTAAATCCAATTTATGATAAAAAAAAAAATGAAAGAGTATCGAAATCCCCCTAAATCATGAATCTCCCTGCCTTCTTTTGGCCTCCATAACGATGCAATGACATTCTTCATGGCATTGAAATTAATATTCTTATCTGTCAAGAACCTACCCACCAGCACATAAGTTTGCTTCGCTTCTACAGCCTCCACATTACCAACAACTATCCCATCATCCTTTTTCCATTTGTGCCATGATAATGATATCTATACTATACTATAATATATAAGCGAAATGGGGTATAATTTGTAATTTGGTTATCTCCTCATTTTTGGTCTTGGTTATCCCTCATTCACAACCATTAGATCTTCAACTCAAATAGATCATGACCGTTGGATACAACAATACTAAAAGTTATTATATATAGAGGTCTAAGGTTCGATTACCGTTAACAACATATTAATTTATATTTAATACTAAAAATTATTATATACAAAAATACAAAGTTCGAATCCTCTCAATAACATGTTAAAATTAATATTTATAATATTATCTATACTATTATATTAAAGCCGAAACATTGAAAGTTTGTTGGTTTAGTTTTCGGTTTGGTTATCCTAATTATTAAAATAAATAATGACATAAAATAATTAATGGTAATTAGTCATTGCCTATTTTCACATTTACTTTTAGTTGAAGATATTACCTTTTATAAACACCTAAAAACATCAATTCTATCATATCTTCAAATCATTAATTTTTTCTTTCTAATGAAAACATGTTACCTTTTTATTTAAAATTAATCTTACAATCATTAATATATATCCAAAAATAGCACACCATATTTTTCAATTATTAAAAAATATATTAAAAATCCCTATACGTTGTTCATAATAAGGAAACATTAGTATGATCCGTAAACATAAGTATATTAAATTATATTAAATTAAACAAATAAAATTTTATAAACACCTAAAATATCGTATCTTTCAATCAATTTAAATGACGTTTACTTTAAATTGAAGATATTACCCTTTATAAATACCTAAAATATCGCATCTTCCAATCATTAATATTTCTTTTCTAATCAAAACACGTTAACTTTTACTTTTAAACATAATTTTGCAATCATAATCTTCCAATCATTAATATATTTTTTTCTAATTAAAACATGTTAACTTTTTAATTTAAAACATAATCTTGCAATCATTAATATATACCAAAAAATATCACACCATATCTTTCGGTCACTAACAAAAATATCTAATAGAAATCCGTATACAACGAATAACTACCGTTAGATTTTTAGCAAAAGATCAGAACCGTTAGATCCAATGATTAAATATTTTATATGATTAAGTTACTTTACAAAACATTCAAGATTCGAATTTCGTCACCACATATTTAATTTAAAATTTATAATATAAGTTTTAAATCATGCATATCATTAATTAAAATTATATAAATTTGCCCGCAAGGGTTGTCTCAGTTGGTTAAAGAGAGGTTATCTCACCTCTTGGTCACAGGTTCGACTCCCATGGGAGGCGGATTTGTGATTATGCCATCCTGGGGCAGAGCCTGTCGCACTTGTGCGGTTTGCCTTGGATCACGTGGTTTGCAGGCTATTGCGTGAGCCCATGGGTTTACCCAGAGCGCACCCGAAGGGTAGCGGCTGCGGGTTCCCATGTTTAAAAAAAAATTAAATTTAAATTAAAATAATTAGTAAAAAATAACATTTACATAAAAATATAACTGTAACATGAAATAAAATTTATTTCATATTAAAAGAAACCCGTGCATCGCACGGGTTATAAGCTAGTAGTATTACATTATAAACAAATTATAAAAAATTAAAAGTAACCCAAGCACGGACTATAAGCTAATCATGTATAATAAGAGTAATCAGTTATGATAATAATTATGATAATTACTGATAATAATGATGATAATTAAAATGATAATGTATACCGTGATTCAAGATATATAAGGAATACTGTCAAATTGGACAGACAGAAAAACTTGCCATGAAAGCAAGACTTCACAACTTTTAAACAACAAATGCTACCCAATTATATCGATTTACATTTTGACTATTATACTGATAAAATTCACCAGACGCATGTCTAAATTTCGCATTGCAACCCTACTAGTTGTTGTGCTCTAATTTATTTAATCAACAAATCATACCTTGTATCCACCCTTTTTGGTTCATCTTGGAGTGCTTTCTTTGTTAAACCTTGATTATCGGTGATTGATAACTTTGTTTGAAAAATATCCCACCTTTCTTGAATTTTTAGTATGCAAATCCCTTGACAAGATAATAATCATAATAGATTAGGTACTGTCAATGCAAATTTGCACCAAACTAAAAACAGATATGGATGTGACTTTTTTCCTGGTAATTTTAAACTGGTGCAGTTTTATTTAATGCAGTTTCTTACTATTTTAGGTCTAGTTTGTGCAAATCCCTAAACTAGAGTCCACAAAGAACGGATTTCAGAGTGTGAGAGCTGCCTCAGTGGAAACGAGGCCTAGCGTTGATCTAAAGGGTCACGGGTTCGAACCTCACCCGCCCCCTGCGTGTAGCCGTGTTGGAGAGACAGTGGAAACTTTGACCATGAACGGATTTCAAGAATCCACACCTAAGGATATCTAACAATGAACGTGAGGAGTCCCTTTCTTTTCTGCGTTCTTCCTCCTGTTATAAGGATCCACTGATAAGGTACGAGGAAGTCTTTGTTTTTTTTTTTTTTAGTGGCTGTGTCAGGCTAAGCAAGTGCCTAGCTTAGGCTCTCACACCATAACTTATATGACGACTAAAATGAACACAATGCAGTTAATAACAACCTCGCAAACCAATACCTAATACTCACATTTGAACATAGCACTTGGAAAGATATATGAAAACAGTAACTGAACGATTTTCTGTCACTTTTAAAGAAAAGTTATGCAGATTTTTTTTATAGTTGCTGAAGTTTATGGCAACAGTGTTATATCGCTAAGGGCCTGTATTAGTGGCCATCCAAATTTCGACAGAACTTAATGCCTATCAACGTCATTGTGGAAATATCATGTACAATAAAACAAACTGGTGCTTGTCAGGTCTCTACAACGTTTGAAGAACAAGTGAACAACTCAACATTTCGTACAGAATATCCCCCTTAACCAAGTATTCTATGTTGTTTAAAAATAAGTCCATGGACATATTGCTCGTTTACTACATATAAAAAAGCAATGAATGGAAAATTAATAAATATAATTAGCAATGACTATATATCTACAAAAAGAAATAGAAGAACAGAAATTGCGCCCCACAGAGTGACACTACTTAATAGAGGTGCTTTTAGGCCTTTCGGATGGGCGATGTAGTATTGTCCCTGGAGTTCTTGGCATCTTGCATGTACAAGCGGTAAAGCAGAAACCCCACAAGAACAGTACAACAGAATTCTATATTTTAGTCCCTCCGATCCACAACAAAGTAAATTCCCAGACTTAATCAATAAATTTAACTTAACCAATTTTAGAGAGAAACTTTAAACTAGTTCAAGAAGTCACAGCTAGTTCTAGAAGCAATGGCAGAAGGATAACAATCTTCAGAAGCCATGGTGGTTTTATCACTATTCTCAGTGTTCATAACTTGAAATTTCCATCTATACAAATTTTATTGTTTTATTGTAAAGGAAGTAGGCAATAAAGCTAGAGCAAAAACCTATCAACTTGTAGTCTTTAACACAGTCAAGTCAACCTCAAAGACTAAATAAGTACCCAGGATTTCATAAGAAGACAGAAAAATGTCACATACATTTCTTTTGTTCAATCATTTCTTGAATGAGACTTTTTCCTGATAAAATTAAAGAAACAAACTGATACAGAGGAAGTAATTTGAACTCTATATCACTCAAGCAAATTAAAGAATGATAAATGATTTAATTGAAATATTTGCTATTTCACAGAAACTAGTAACAAAAATCAATTTAAGTTGCGCTTTTACAACAGAGTTGGAAACCATAAACTTTATTCAAAAATGTAGATCTGTCAATTTACCAAGGAATTTCTTTACCATCCCAGGCGAAAAATTTGCCATTGTCATGAATCTTGGCATTGTTGATGATGCTTAGGAGCTTCTGAACTGAGAACTCTTTGGTGAAAAGTTTGTCCTTTGCAACATTTTTCTGAAATGGCTTTGAGAGATCAGTGTCCACCGTGCCTGGGTGTAGTAAAAGGCATGTGATTGGATCCTTCTTTCGACCAAATTCAACTGCTACATTTTTGGTTACTGCAGGCATCAACAAACAGTATTGTAACAAACAAGGATACTAGAAAGGATGCAATATGATAGTTTAATCATAAAAAAGAAAATATTAGGGGCAGAAATATCAGACACGACCCGAAGCATGACTCAAACCCGAACAGAATATACTGAGACAAAACCCAAAAGTGACCTGATCAACCCAAAGAGACCTGTTAATAGATCTTTGCTCCTCGACGCTTAAAACGTTCAATTTCATTCAATTTTAAGTGGTTTTAGCTTGACCCCAAATTGACCTGTATAAACACGAACACGACTTAAAACCCAAAATTTCCACCCCTGGAAAATATAAACAATGACACAAGCCTACCAATATGTTCCATACTGCAACAAAATAAAAAAAATTTAATAATAAGTGCAAAAGGTTCCCACATCACCATCCAGGGATGTTGCTGATATATGCAGCCCTACCCAAGTTTCCACAGTTGGAACTCATTAAAACGTTACATAATCTAAAAAAAAAAATATTGTGGTAGATGCGCACTACAATCATTTATTTTGAGAATGTAGATAAAATTGTTGATTCACAAGACAAAACTATGTCTTCTTTGACCTGGTTAGTAATATCTATATTCATTTTATAAAGATCTGTAGAAAATACTTGATTAAAATGATGCCTCATTGTCTATGAGACTCCATTAGACAATTTGCCTCACTGTAGTTGCTAAAAAAGGTCATGAATGATTTTATCTATAAAGTGAGGTGTTTGCAAATTCCTGAACTTGTAATTGTTTAGGATAAACATAAATTGACTCTTTTACTCCCGCAATGTAAAAGAGTCTGTGAAATCTAATTCACATTTCAATAAAGAGAAAAGATAAGAAGCCTGATTAGTATCATAATAGGACTCTGGAATCATACATTGATTTAGAGCAGTCTTAGAGGCACGATATGAGTGCCAACCACCCAAACGATTGTCCCCAATTGATCCAACCCTGGCACTTAAACTGGCCACAACTGCTACGTCTCTTTCAGTCCCAGAGCCTCCTCCAGCCTTCAGCAGTGGCCACATATGCTGCTTGTAGAAAGTACATGTCAGTAAATACCCTAAATGAATTCTAAGTAAGAAAAAAAAAAAGGGAAAAAAATAGACAAGAGATCCAAAAACATTCATTGCTTCACCTTATAATTAAACTTAATTATTCTAATATATAGCAAATATGAAACGAAAGAAGACCTAGTATAGCAATTTGAAAAGAAAAAGGCCAGCATAGCCTCAAGAGATGCTACGGTAACAACCAAAATCATTATATTTCAAGAAAAAATAACTACAAAGGCAGAGTTGACCTTGATCACTAAAATCGGACCAACAGCATTAATCTCATAAGCAAGCATCATCGATGTTCTTTGCACTTTGGTCAATGTTGTTTCTGTACTGGAAAACAAAGCATACACGTTTATTAAGTATTCTGAAATAAAAAAGATAGGATACATCCACTAGTCAGTAACATATTGCAGCAAACATGTACGTCAGCATAAATTTTATGTTCTTATGGGGTGTATTGTGACACTAAGAATCTGGGGCATATAATTTAGAAACAGCAGTACCTGGTTGCATAACATCAGGTATTGAAAGAACACCAGATGCATTAATGAGAAGGTTCAAAGATCCATATCTCTCTCTGATAGACAAAGCAGAATCCTGTCATATGATTATTTGTATTACTTAATCACAGAACTGACAGCAAGTGCCCAAGTTTTAAAGGCAACATAGATCTTATGATGTCAGAAGAAGATATATGCATTGCTGATTTTAAAACTTTGAGCCACCCTTCAAGACAACACAAAGTGGGATATAGTGTTCTGTATTTTTTGCTTTTGTTTTTAAATTAATCATAATATCCAAGACTAAATCACCAATAATTTCTGCAACTCCATAAACCCATTCTTGCTGTAATTATCGAGCCGAAATCAAAACACTTTTAATGACGACACAGACTCATTAGATTAGACAAGAAAACAGTAAAATAGGAGGGTGCAAAATTGCCTCTATGGTTCTATCATCAGTAAGATCAAGCCTTTGAATGTCAAGCCGTTCAGAAAACCTGTCTTTTAATTGAAGCAGCCCAGTTGCCCCACTAGGATCACGGCATGTAGCAATGACATGACCTTTTTCATTTTTCTCTAGTAACTGCTTAGCCTGCAAAAGACATATGAAGTCAGAGACTGGTTAGAAGAGGCGGATAGATGCATCACTGTTTCGGCACCAATTCCAAACAACTGATGAAACCAGATACAGCTCTGTAACAATTATTTGTTAAAAAAGAGTAAAATTGAACAGAAAATGGACCGGGTCTGTCTAAAGCTTTACTACATGTGCATGTAAATTTTCACAATGCGGTCGAAACTAAAAGCTTCCACAAGAGCTACTAAATTTAAGCAGGAAAGCATGGTGATAGTATTCTTCCCGCATATCCATTGTTTACAATGCACTAACCATCTCTGAATTCCATATAATTTTTTATTCATTTCATTTTACGTTTATTCCTCATCATGAATAATAAGCAACACCAACAGTGACTTAAGGAGAAGCATGTAGAATCGAAAGAATGACATCAGGGCCTACAATGATTTACCAATTGGTTGGTCTCTAAGTAAAAGTTTTTGTTTGAATTGTGCTTTCTCGGCTTCAGCTATACATCTATATAAAAACCTTATATTTCCTTTTACAAATATAAAAAATTGTAAAAATAGAGGACACTCAAAAAAATAATTTAATTGTAGAAATGAAGATGAACATAAAGCTCATATCTAAAAATACAGATTAACAGATTAACATACAAATTTTTCTCAAGGGGACCGCGGAGTAATCTCATACATAGATTTACTAGATAACTCAATTCATTACTACTATATTGGGTAAACCAAAAACAGGAAACTTGCAAACAAATACTCCAAATCAATAACAAATGACAGGTATATAGGATAAAAATATGATTGGATATTAATGGTTGTCATAAATTGTAGGATGGCACCTTCTGATCATTAGAATCTCTATTAATATTGTTGCTGCAATTCAGGCTCATAGTTTTTATTTAAGATAGAACATATATAAGTGACAGGAATAAACAAGATAATGTGCATTGTTTTGATGTGACGGGAAGGGAGAAGAGCATTTTATGCACATTAATGAATTACATCTCTACATGACCTTACTGAGATTTTGATGTTTGCTACTTCAATTATTTTCTGAAGGAAATACATGCATTCCATTACATTCTACCTAAAACAATAAACAACCCGTCTATGCCACAATTTGCTCCCTTTAAAAAAAACACAAGTAAACACTGATTACACTCCTTTCGATGAGGGAATGTGATGGAGTAGATGAAAAGAACACTTGAGAAGGGAATTGAAAATATAAGTGAAGGATGAAAGACTAGAGAGTAAAGAATGAAGAAAATGATAGAACTGCAGATTTTCTACAATAAACTCGACACCGATACGAATCAGATATGGCATCCCGCACTGAGCTTTAGTTCAAATACTTATTAATGGAATGAACTGAAGGGATAAAAACTTGAGATAAATGCCCACAAAATTGTATTCATATATTTCCTTGCAAGCAAATGTTCCAACTAAACAAAGCTTTAGGTTGTGTACAATCGGAACCCTTGTACATGTACACTACAGAACACATTCAACGATTAATTATCCCTAATTACTTAACATCCTCATTGCACAAAACATATTCCATTCCTGTATAAGTGTCTAATTTCGATAAAAGCATCGATTTTCTTTTCTTCACCTGAGAATTCATAATTTAACCAGTTAAACTCTATACAATTCATTAATTTTCGACTAACAACATACTTGCCAACAAATCCAAATTTAATCAAAATACATTACATTGTCAAGCCACTACCATTACACATTCTTGAATTCAATGAATAATCACATTATAAATATAAACTACACAATCATTGATATGTGTCACCAATAATATCAAAAATACAAAACCCAAATTCTTAAGGACAAGAAAATAAAAATAACAATCAAAATAATTAAGAATTAAATATAATATAGATTGAAGAAGCTTACAAATTCGAGGCCAATGCCTCTGGAAGCTCCTTGTACCATTGAAACACCACCTTCCCAACGAATAGACGAAAATGCCCTTGTGATCGATCTTGTCAGACATGGGGTTGCCATGAAATTTTGGTGATGAAAGACCTTCATTTCTTGCTGCTGAACAAGAATTAACTTTGTATGCTGGTGTATCATTTTTTCCAAGTAAAATACGTGGCTTGTTTTGTGCCACGTAGCTGATTTATTATTTACTATTTGTTTGTTTAGGATAAAATATTTCTAAAGTTAACTTGAAGAAATTTTCATATAATCATCTCCGTAAAATTATATATTTTTAATGTACAATTATTTAAATTCATCTTATACGAGGTATACCTAGTATATTACTTAACACTAGCTTCAGTGTAAGGCACGAGAATTTTCTAGTTTACGATTATTTATAATTGTTTTTGTTATTATTTTATGATTAATTTTAGTTAATCTTGTTGTGACGATAAACATTATTCAATTTATTATTTTCTTTTTTCTTAAGTAATGTTTGGTTTGTTCCTTTTTCGAGATTTCTTATTTTTAAAATATTTTTAAAATGATCTTTCGAATATTCCAATTTACGTTATTATAGTGGTTTTTGTCGTCGGTTTATGTTTATTGATAGTTTATTGATAGTTGATCCGTTGTGACGATAAACATTTTCAATTCATCACATTCTTTCTTTCTTAATCTTAAGTAACTTTGGTATCCTCTTTTCTCGAGATCTCATATATATACTATTATATAAAAGCCGAAACATTAAAAGTTTGGTTGGTCGGTTGGTCGGTCGGTTGTCGGTCGGTACCTGTTTATTTTACTTATACCCTTACTCAATTACAGATCTACTAACTAATCAATTTACTTCTTGCAATTTCCTTTTTCAGTTTAGACATATTACCTTTTCTACTAACTAATCAATTTCTTTCTTGAGGTTAAACATATTATCTTTTCTCTTTTTCAAGAACTAAATAATTTCCTTTTTCTGGTAAAATGTAATATCCCTTTATATTTTATCTAACTAAAATTTCTCCTTTATTAATCAATTCCCTTATTCAAGGTAGACATATTACCTTTTCTATTTTTCAATAACTAAACAATTTCCTTTTCCAAGTAAAATTGAATATCTTTCACATTTTATTTAACTAAAATATTTCTTTTTTTAAAAAAAATAGTACGAGCAATTTTGTTTAATAAATAACATTATTATATTATCATTACTATTAACTAATCAATTATCTTTTTTCACCCAAAACACGTTACCTTTTCTTTTTTTTCTAATTAACATCTCTCTTTTTTCAATTATATCATGAACACTTACCTTTTTCAGCCAAAACACGTTAACTTTTTTCTTTTCTCTTACTAAAAGCCTCTCTTTTTCCAATTATATCACAGATGTTTCAATTTAATAAAATAAAATAATAATATTATAATACTAATAATTAACCGATTACCTTTTCAGCTAAAACGTATCAACTTTTGTATTTTTTCTAATTAAATTCCCTTTTTTTCTAGAAATATCACGGGCAACATTAATTTCTCATTTTCTAAAAACTATGAGCAATTTTATTTAGTAAAATGACATAAATAAATTATAATTATATAAGCTAATCAATTACCTTTTTCACATAAATCATGTCATCTTTTTAATTTTCACGTTACCTCTACTTTCTCTAACTAAAATCTCTCTTTTTCCAATAATATCAAGGGCGGTTTTATTTAATAAAATAAACTAATAATATTTTAATATTAATAATTAACCGATTACCTTTTTCAACTAAAATGTATCATCTTTCCTATATTTTCTAACTAAAATCTTTCTTTTAAAAGAAATATCACGGACAATATTAATTTCTCCTTTTCGAAAAATATTATGTGCAATTGTAATTAGTAAATAAGGTAATTAAATTATAATTGCTATAAATTAATCAATTATCTTTTTCACCTAAAACATGTTTCCTTTTTAATTTTCTCTAACTAAATCCTATCTTTTTCTAATCATATCACATGCATTCTATTTAATAAAATAAAATAACAATTTTATAATTACCAATAATTAACCGATTGCCTTTTTGAACTAAAACCTAACATCTTTTCTATATCTTCTAACTAAAATCCTTCCATTTCTAGAAATATCACGGATAACATTTGTATAATTATTATCAAATCATCTCATATAATAATGTAAGCCTCCAAAATTCATGTTTTACAAAATTAATTTAAATCAATGAAAAAAATCATATAATATTAAAATAAAAAAAATCCGTGCATCGCATACTATTATATTAAAGCCGAAAGATTGAAAGTTTGGTCGGTTTGGTTTTTGGTTTGGTTATCCTAATTATTAAAATAAATAATGACATAATATAATTAATGGTAATTAGCCATTACTATTTTCACATCTACTTTTAGTTGAAGATATTACCTTTTATAAAAACATCAATCGTACCATATCTTCAAATCATTAATATTATCAATCGTACCATATCTTCAAATCATTAATATTTCATTTCTAAATAAAATACGTTATCTTTTTTTTTTTAAAGTAATCTTACAATCATTAATATATACCCAAAAATATCACACCATATTTTCAATTATTACTAAAATATATTAAAAATCCCTATACGTTGTTTATAATAAGAAAATATTAGTATAATGTAAATATGGGTATATTAAATTATATTAGATTAAATTGACAATTATATAAAAAAATAATTGTACTATTAACTAAAATTTAATAAATACCTAAAATATCTTATTTTTTAATCAATTTAAAAGACGTTTACTTTTAATTGAACATATTATCCTTTATACACACCTAAAATATCGTATCTTCCAATCATTAATATTTCTTTCCTAATTAAAACACGTTACCTTTTAATTTAAAACATAATTTTGCAATCATAATCTTCCAATCATTAATTTTTTTTCTAATTAAATACACTACCTTTTAATTTAAAACATAAATTTACAATCATTAATATATACCCAAGAATATAAAATCATATTACCGTTATATTTTTAGTCATTAATAAGAACCGTTAGATGTAATTATAAGGTATATTTAATGATTAAATTACTTTACTAAATATTCAAGGTTCGAATCCCGACATATTTAATTTAAAATTTTATTATATAAATTTTAAATCATGCAAATCATTTATTAAATTTACTTCAAATTTTATTAAATTCATATTAAAATAATTTTTAAAATTAATGATTATATAAAAATATAATTATAAAATAAAATAAAATTTATAACATATCAAAAGAAACCCGTGCATCGCACGGGTTATAAGCTAGTTTTTATAATAATTATAAGATGGAATCTCATCTATTGTTCTAGTTTAAGGTTTTTATAGTTGTTTTTGTTGTTAGATTTTATGATTAATGTTACTTGATCCCGTTGTGACAAAGATCATTCTTTGATTCCTCACATTCTTGTAATGTTTGATTTGATATTTTCTCGAGATCTCGTATTTTTGTAATAGTTTTCAGTTGATCCCTCTTATTTTTTTTTTCAAAATTTACGAGTATATGTATAATTATTATTCATAGTTTAGTATACTCATATATTAACGTATCAAAAAATTTTAATCTGAATACATGCACGCATATAAATAATAAATAAAGAAATTTAATCTATCGCATTGTTTCTCAAATGATGTTTGGTTTGTCCCGTGTCCGAGATTGTCGTTTTTGTAATAGCTTTCGGGTGAGCCTTTTAATTTTATTTTTCTCAAACAAAAAATTTCTAAGTACTTGGAATCAAGTATTTTATTGTATTTGAAATTGCTGAATAATTAGGACACAAAAGTTAAGAAAATATATGAAATTTTAACCATTCATATGAAATACTCCCTCCGTCCCAGTTTTATTGTCCACTTTACTTTTTGCACGCATTTTAAGGTGCAAATTAAACATAGTTCCATATATTTTTTTTAAAAATTTCTTTTTCTGAATAAATGTTTAGATACTGAATTTTTATTCAGAAAAATAAAATTTGAAAAAAAATTAAAGGAGCTATGTTTAATTTGCACCTTAAAATGGACGGAGGGAGTAAAATAATAAGTTATTGGTAGAGTAGACATGTGAATTTGGATATATAAAGAGACATAAAATAACAAAAAGACAATCAATAAAGAATAGCATGAGAAATGAAAACATTCATTACATTTTGAATAAATAAAAATCAAATTAATAAATAAAAATATTGGGGAATATAGATAATGAATTCTACTTTTTAACAAAGTACACATGTAATATATTCTAAGTTTTTTTTTAACATTTTATTATAAGGATCTTAATAATAAAACTAATATATATTAGAGGGAAAAACGTAAATTACATTAAATAAAATGTGGTTATATATATAGTAGATTTTAATTACTTTATTTTATTATATTCTCGAACTATTTAATATTGTCACAAAAAATGCAATACAAGTTTTTGGGTGTATAAAGTTTCTTATAAGTTTATTATACGGACTTTGATATGTGCTTAATAGTTGAGAATATATATTTATCTTGAAAATATGAAGGTGTGTCGTTTAACATGTCAAAAAAAATTATTTTCATTTAAATTAAATTGAAATTAAGCTATGTTGAGAGGTGATTTTAGGAAAAAAAATTTATATTTAATAAATATAACCTGTTTTATAGAAATGTTCATATTTCTAAAAACAAGAATTTAGAATCATATTAACTTGAAATTAATCAAAAAAATTGAGAAAAAGTGAGTCTTTAAAATCAAGGATTTAGAATCATATATTTTTTTTAGAAATTATATTAAAATAATAAAGTAAATTTTTATTGAATTCTTTTGATTTCTACTACATCAATAAATTTTGTCAATTTTTAAAAAACGACACAATTTTCATTTAGTCAAAATGAAATCTAACCAGTCTAATAGTTAGTCATCAATTTTAGTAAATGGCAAGCGTTGGATTATAATTGTATGTTTAGTTACAAAGTATTTATATTTTCATTGATACAGGAAACTAATAACCCAGATGGCTCTTTGAAAAAATAAAAAATGAACCCTCATGGCCACATTTTAATAAGATTAGCGTCTAACTTTATATTATACATTTTTATACAATTATATAAATTATAATTATTTAATCATATTAATTAATATTTGTAATAAAATTAGTATGAATAATTTATATCGGTTAAATTGTATCAATAATTAGTGTTTTCTTTTTATCGAATAATTTTCACGAAATATATAACTAAATTATGTTTTTTTTAATAAGAATAAAATTTTGAAAAGATTCTAATGGGACTAAATGAATAATAAATATGATTGTAAGAAGTTGGGATTCATAAAATTTAGCGGTGGCTCTAAAATTTGTAACTGATGTTGATTCTAAGTTTTCAAAAAATATTTGTGTTGATTTATATTTGAAATAAAAATACAAAAATTAGATACATATTTTAATGAAAAATATTCGGAAATTGCAGCGGTCCCAGCTCAAGTACCTAATTATGGCTGCCTCTGCCGAACTTGCAATGAAATAAAGAAGTAGTAGGACTTTTTTTTTTTCATCTGGGTTGCTATAATTAATTTTTTAGCTAGTGAAAGTTGATGGATTTGACTAAACTTAGGGTCACTATTCTCATTAATTAACCGTACAGGAAACGAGTGAGTAACTTCGTTTGTTTTGGCGACCAAATCGAGACATAAAATCTACATGATATTGCGGTATTACTGGATTGGAGCTAACATTTGAAAGTAAACATGACATTACGTACATGTTTATGTTGTGTTCCAACTGATCGGAAGATTTCCGTACTACTCTTGGTCTAAGTCTATTCTAATCATTTCTCTTTTCTTTTTATATAATTTTACTAGAGCCGGCAATTTCGTACACGACACGAAAATTATGGGTTTTGGTTGACCTTTACGGTACACGAACACGAAAGTATACAAACACGAAATTACACGGATGAATTTAGTGTCGGTTTTGGGTTTACCCTTGGGTACACGACACGAAACGAAAATACACGAAATAAATAAATATTTAAATAATTTTATTAAAATTATATGAATACATATTTTAAAATGATATTTTATATATAATTTTTACATAAGATAAATACAAAATAGTTTCAAATATTAGTTTCACAAGACTTAAGCACACTTCATTCCTTATAACATATTGACTTAAGACTGGACTAGTAAAAAATTAATATTTAAATACTTTTATTTTTATTCAAAAATTACACGAAATACGACACGAAACGTACACGAAATGAAGGTACACGAACACGAAACGAAACGAATCCTTAACGGGTCGGTTTTGGATTTAGCATTACGTACACGAAACACGAAAGTACACGAAACGAACGAATTGCCAGGTCTAAATTTTACCACCAATCCGATACTGATGACAATATTTACCTTATGACTAGGACCTTAAGACTTGTCAGCTAGTATGGTATTTATATTTATAGTTATATAGAATGAGTAAGTGCGTGTTTGGCTTTTCATTTAAGTGGGCTTAATTAAATGATCAAAAACTGATTTCTAGCTTATGGGACATGTTTGACAAAATAAGTTGAACTTATGATTTAATGAAATTTCTAACTTAAAACCTGATTTTAAGCCATTTATCCAAACGGAGCAAAACCTGCTGAAAGTCGCTTTATCCTTAAAGTAGGAGAAGCCAAACAGGCTGTAAGTGCGTGTTTGACTTTCCATTTAAGTGGGCTTAAATGATATGAGAAACTGATTTCTAGCTTATGGGACATGTTTGACAAAATAAGTTGAACTTTATATAAATAAATTGATAAGTTGAAAGTTGTAAATCCTAACATCTAACTTTCAACTTATTCTGTTTTCAAACAAATATTTTGAAAATATTGGAGCATTCATGTATTATCATGAAGTGTTAATTTCCCATAAACACCAAAAAGAAGCTACCTGATGACTCTAATTATGATTTCCACTGTGCATGAAAGATGTAATGAAGAAAAGGATTTATGTAATACATATAGTCATACTGGAGAGAAAGAGAGAGAGAGGAGTCCAATACATCAATCTCGTCAATCATCAATGACCTATCTAATCCTGTCATACACAGATAGTACAATTGTTTTAACTGTTCATACCTTCTGTTCCACCAGTTTCTGTCTCATCCCACTAACAACATCCCTACCCTACAGGAATGTTAAACTTGCAGCCTCTCCCTTCTTCTGACAAATTAATCATCATCTCTTCTAATTTTACCCTAGTCTTATATTATCTTATTCTTTTTTTTTATATATTTAATTACACTCACACATTCTACTCATATTAGATAAGATTCGATTCGAACCATTAACATCTCGTAAATAAAGCGAGCAAAATGCCACTTGAGCAAGAGGCCACTCGTTAATATCATATTATTGCTTCTTAATTAGCTTTTATTGTTAAGCTAGCTAATGGAAGATTGGATTCAACTTCTATATTAAAACTTTCAAATATAATTCTAAACAAATAGAAAAGTACAACTTATCTTGTAAAAGTATAAGAGCATCTCCAAGAGGCTCTTTATTGTAGCTCTTAACTCAAAAAATGAGGAGAGAGAATAAAAATCAAGCTCCAAGAGACTCTTAGAGGCTCTTTAAAAAGTTAAGAGCTTCTTCTCTCTCCTCTATTTTAGGAGCAACTAGTAGCTCTTAACTTAATATTTTATTAGTAAAATAGTGGTTCTTCTCTTTCATCTATTGATTGTTTGTCCAAGTGGAATTGAAATATGAATAAAATATAAAATAAAGAGGCATAATAGAGAGCATTGTTGGAGTTGACACACAAATCAATGTAATAACTTGCTAAGAGCTTAATTGTTTATAATATATTTAGGAGTGAGCTAAGAGACTCTTGGAGATGCTCTAAGTAGCTATAAAATCCTGTAAGGGTTTCATATGATGTGACAATATTACTAATGGTGTTATTTCCAGAGCATTCATAAAGACCAATATGGATCCAAAGCTTCGTTGCCTTCGCTCTCCTCTCCTGTAAATCCTTGAGTGAACATGAGCTCTAATGGATCCGCCTCGATCTCTCCTAATTCTGCAAACAAATCTTTATCAGGATCATGATTAACAGAGTCTAACAATGGTGGCCTGTAGCTTTCAGCACCAACAAAGCCTTCACTATGTCGATCGACATCTTCATAAATTTCTGTATCTTTTTCCTCATCTTTAACATTTTTCGAAATATTATTATTGGAAGTGGCGATATTAGTTCTCATTTCCTTGTGTTCTTCCTTTAAGCTTGGTAAAGGGGAGTTTGGAGGCTCGTTAGAGCTGGGAGAACTCTTGGCCGCACTGGTAATACTGTTCTTGGAAGCTGGTTGAGTTCTTGTGGATCCTGCAAGAGCATTTCTTTGAGTTGGCCATGGATGGTTATGCTCAGAGGTGTATGTAATTACTAACATGTTCGGCTCAGCTCGGCTCCGTTCAACTTGTTTTCTTGCTGAACAACCCTTTGAACTGCTGCATCTGTAATAACCCCTGCACAAATTACATATAGCATAACATTCATATTGTCAGGAAACTAGAGTAATTTGAAATCTCAAAAAAACCTATTCAGTCAAACAACTCCAATTAATAATATCATTTAGCTAGCTAGTGAACATTACGGACCAACCCTATACATCTAAAGGAAGGGCATATATGTTTATAACATCACCAAATAAGAAATTAAAACTTGAAGATCTTAACAACTAACAATGCATTGTACTTATTCTGCCTAGTAACAACTGACAATGCAACATTATTGCTTGAAGATTGAAGAAGCCAAGCAGACATGATTAATTAATTTCGGATCTATATATAAAATAAATGTGATGAAGAATATTAAAGTTGGACCTGTAAACTATAGATGGAATAACCTTGGAAATGGAGATCCTTTGATAGGTTTCTGACCATATTTTCTCCATGCCCAGAGATCAGACGGAACTATTTCTCCCGTGGACCTGCTATTAATTACAGGTGCTGGTGCCGGTATACATACCACCTTCTTCGCCTGCCCTTTCCTACATGACAGTACATATACATGCTGAATTCTTCATTGCTAGCTAATTAACATATATATTTAATTTTCGTTGCACGAAAAGAAAATGTTAAAAATTAATTAATTATATACGCTTAATCATTACTCATAGGAACTTGATCAGTCTTCTTACAGTGCTCGATCAAAAGCACCCTAAATGTTCTGGTATATAGGAACATTTAGTAACTGAGATTGATTTCTGCAGAATAAGCAGGAGTATGCGAGTTCTTGCAAACGCATCAAACGATCATGCATGATTACATTAACCTTTAATTAAACGCTATATTTTAAAATATAAATTAGACAAAAATTGATAACCCTATCATCTTTAATTTAAAACCTGGTATTCGAAGTTTATTCTTCCTCGCGTAAGTCTAACATCGATCATTGAGATTTCACTTAATAATAGCGATTGCATAAGGAAGAACCTTAGATTCAAACAATAATTAGCTTATATAACTAAATAATTTCATCTATTAGCTAGTAATTATACTTATAAATTGTTAGTCATGATTCAATATTTCGGATTAATTATTAGTTAGTTGCGAAACAGAAAAGTACATAGTTAATTCACTGAAGCCTGCAACTCATTAAGATGAAATAAAATATGCATATATGCATGTGTAGCAATTAATCCTAATTAATTATCCTACCTTCTCTTGATACCCGTATATTGCGGAGATGAGATCTGAACCCTTCTGTTTTCGATAAAGCAATTGGAAGTACTACTTCTGGAGCTGCTGTTCCCATTAATCATCATATGATTAACATGATGATCATTAAGTATTAATCCATGATTCGGCGCAAGTGGTTTCGTTAACCTGGAAGAATTACTACAACAACTTATGTCTGATGATGAGAATAATTTCGATGAGATCTGATTCATGTTCGAATATTGATCATCATCAGGAAATGTTGTTGCAGATTCTTGAATAATATTTGAAGAGCCAGTGAAGATATTTGAAGAGAGAGTTGAATTTGGAATATTATCCAAGTCTTCAAATAGTGGATCTTTGATTAGGGTATAAAATGGATTTCCAAAATGATCATCCATGGGACTAATTATATTTGTGTGGCTCAACTGCCACATGTCTGTGGTGGTGACCTTTGGTAGTTCCCCGGATGTGGGGCTTGTGTCCATCACCGGTCCGATGCTGCTTCCGAGTATGTCAGCTAAATCGCCGTGGTAATTATCCATTAATACCTCGAAATATGGATGTATCTGTATACTCACATGTGTGCACACAGTGGTTATATTACAGTATGTATGATCATAAGATTGCTCTTTGAACTAAGCATGTCGAATGTCGATAGACAGAGAACAAGACTGTTTATGTTCGGTATATATTAAGAAAATGAGTTCTGATGAATGGAGCAACTACTTAGGCTGGTAAGAAAAACAATATTGTATTATGTGGTAAACAAATGAAGAAAAGCTAGAGAGGGAAGGGAGAGGGAGAGGAAGAAAGTGAAGTGAAAGCTACATAGCTAGCTAGGCAAAAGTTTGGAATTAAAGAGGAACTAGTTAGTACTGAGAAGGGAGATCCAACAATGTTGGCCAAATTCCCATTTGCTCCTATCCTAGAATAAGGTTAAAGAGTTTTATGAATTTCATGTATTAATTTTATTTTATTTTTAAATTGCTAGAGGGTTACTAATAGACTAAACCTAATTTGACATTATAATTTTTATTGTTATTTTCAAATACAAGACTATCTTATACATACTAGCACTAAAGTAATTTCTATGTAAATTTAGAATTCGTACCCTCCACATCAACTTTAATTTATCTATTTTTTTCATAAAATTAAAAAGTTAAATACTAAATATAAAATAATTATAGAAAAAAATGTATCCGAGAGTGTTCTCAGATACAATTTTAAAAGGGCAAATTTATAAAAATAAAGCACACTCATTGTATAAACAAAAATATTCCAGTTCGGCCACGTTCGTAGGAGGCTGGTTGAAGCCCCAGTGAGGAGGGTCGAGAGTCTTTCGGTTGATGGGGCGAGGAGGAGAGGCAGGCCGAGGAGGTCGTGGGAAGAGCAGCTCAAGCTGGATTTGAAGGCATTAGACTTAAATGAGACCATGTTTGCAGATAGGTCTGCTTGGAGGCGGCGTATCAGAGTGGTGGATTCTCTTTTAGGGTACGGATCGGTGGTCGAGAGCCTCAGAATTGGGTTGTCTCGGTTAGCGATTTTGTAGTAGTTCGGCTGTAGCATTCTCACTTTGCGTTTTTAGTGTCTTCTGTTTTCTGGTTTTGCAGTTGCAGGGATCCTGGCTCGGTGCTGCCTCTGTGCAGGATTTTCGTGTGGTTGGAGCACTTCAAGTTATGAGTATCATAAATCATCGCAGACAGGTATGCCCCATGTGGAGAACGTCATGGGCTCAGGTATGGCTTTGATCATTTCCGTATCAGTTGGTTTCCTTTGTATTTACCACACTATTTGTATGTCGGGCACTTAGCCGAGGGTCTACACGGAAACAGCCTCCCCGCTCTAAAAGTGGGGGTATGGTCTGCGTACATCCTACCCTCCCCAGACCCTGCTCTGAGCGGGATATACTGGGTATGTTTGGTTTGGTTTGGTTTGGTTTATTCCAGTCGGCTTATAACGTGATGGTGGTCTTAAGACCAACAAACCCATAATTATAATTATTATTTTAAAGTGATAGTAAAATTATAATTCTTGGAGTTAAAATAAAACTTACATTTCAAAGTGTAATTACTAAATAATTTTAAATTAACCTAATTCTTTTTCTAATTTTCCCAATTTTTATTAAAACATGTCAATTTGACCTTTCATTTGTAGTGAATGATAATATTATTAGAGTGCATGAATTCATCCTAATTAGTTGCAGATTAAAACCAATTGTAGGGATATTCCTTATAATGCTATTCTTGTATAATTGATTTTTCAATTTGCTATTATCCAAAATTTTGACTTCCAATGTATCATTATATTTTTAATTTCATCCATCTAAATACATTTTATCAAGCAAATGTTAATGTTAGTCAAATGTTATAAAATTATGGATTATCTTTAATAATATCATTTTATAATTAGTTCTTCCATATGGTACTAGATTATTAAGTTTTAAGTGGTACTGTATATCTTTCATTAAAATAATAGGTGAATGAGTTCAAAGAAATTGAATAAATAAATTTCGTATGCGAAATACGGCCATATTGCTAATTAAGACCAACTTATAAAATCATGCACTAATCTGAGTACGAGAGCATTTTCACTCTAATATGCATTTTAAAATACAAATTGTAATTATACAATCCAAATCGATTGATAAAAACTTGATCCCAGAATATTAGAAAAGGAAACTCTGAGTATCTATCAAACTAGCCTCGATAAATGAATATTCAATAGAGAAATATTATCCTTAAATTTTTTATCAGTAATTTACACAAATATCCTTAAATTTGTATTGATTTATTTTAACCCCTGGTGTGCACATGAAACCCTATTCGATAAAAAGAATAATTTTTGAACAATTTTTTCCGGCATCTCCATCTGTCCCTCTCATTTCTTTACATTTTTTTTTCACTGGTTGACACGCATTTTAAGGCTTCTAAAAAGTATAGTTCTATAACTTATTTTTAAAATATTCTTTTTTTGTATAAAAATAGAACAATTCTATTTTTATACAAAAAAAAAAAGAAAATTTAAAAATAAGTTATGAAACTATCCGCAAAATGCACCTTAAAATCCGAGCCAAAATTACATCCCCCAAGGTAAAGAACCAAGGGGGACAGAGGGAATAGTAGAGACAGTGTATTTTTGCCTCGATAAATGAATAATCTCGATTAATGAATAAAATTTTTCGACGCCGAACATACTCATTTATCGAAATTTAATTGTATATAATGGTACAGTACTCTTGGAAGGTTCTTTCTTAGCGAGGAACGGAATAAAAAATTATCAGGGGATCGAAGAGCAGCGGGATGGAGCAGATAATCCCAGACCTCGACAACATAAAAGTGTAAATTATTAACAAACTAAATAAAGGCTAAAACTAGCAAGGGTTACCAGAATTTAAGCCTTTGGACTCTGTTGCACGTGGCTTCATGCATGTGAAATAAATGACTTTACTGAATAATGTAAAAGCGTCTACTAGCTAGATTGATCCGTTCCATCAATTTGGGGATTATTTATAAATTTCATGCACCCCCCTTCTTTTAACTTCAGTCTCTTCACTGCAAGTTAATCACGAAAACAGTACGAGTCATGCACATTAGTTTATGTATTGCCAATTACTATGTTCATTCTCCCAGACCCGTCTTGAATTTTATTGGGTCCTGTGCCCATTATAAAATTAGATCCCGACATTTTCTAAAATTTTACCCTAAATAAATAAAAATGTATATTTTTAATTTTTTAGTAGCAATTAAATAATCAATTACTGAGTTTGCATGTTTTAACTTCTCCACGAAGATTATATGAGGTAGATTTTAGTTTCAAGACTAATAAAAAATACGCGAGCATATATCAGATGTATTCATGGATATATTAAATTTGGGGTACTAGTAATTTGGAGGACTTTACACACCTTCATAGACGCAATCTCCCCAAGCTAGTTGTCCCATGGAATATTTCATTTATTTTTTCTTATATATGCCAATATGAACATGGATGGTGAAATGCCCTAGGAAAATACTCACATAAAGAAATATTTACAATGTATGTAAGCTATTTTTTAAGTTTTTATTTATATATATATAAAAAAAAGATTCATAATACTCATTGAATAGTAAATCCAATTCAATGAAATTTATTACATTGTAATAAATAGTTAAATTTATTTGAAATTAGTTACTTCCTTATTTGTTTCATGTATGTCGAAATTTGCACAAATTTATGTTTGTTATCTTACCAATTCTTTTTTAAAAATTATAAGAAGAAATGTATCGAAGAGAAAATACCAGAGAACTCAAAATTTATCCCAAAATGTTTTCAAATATTTTTATAGCTAATTGAATGATAGTTATTTTTTTTATATGAAAAATCAGTATGTACGTATTCACACAGGTTCTAAGTTTTCGAAATATAAACATTTTTTTAATTAAAAATCAAACAGTTAAGTAGTTCAACTTAAACAGGTTAATTCGATGATGATGATTATAAAAGGAAGTGAAAAAATGCAAAATTAAAATTTGAAAACAGAACCTTAAAAATCATACCATTGATTCGTGGTTGAACCTTTTAAGAGCTCATGCCCGACATGGTGGTTAGATGTTTTGAATCTGTACTTCGATTGAAACAATGTTCATATACATCTCCAAAATATGACAATTACCCGAAAATTAATGTCTTTTTTACACTCATAAAAGTACATGCCAGTAAAAATGAATTTATTTTAATTTAGCAAGAAAAAATAATTTATTTCAAAGAAACAAAATGACTCAGAGAATAAGCGATGTTGAGTGAGGAGACTTGCTCCACTATTTCAAGAAAATGGCATGGAAACACTCAGATAATGGGGACGCCTTCTGATAACAAGCAGTCACATAAAGCCGAGAAATTTTGCAGAAACTGTTCCAAGTGATATTTGACCTCACTCTCCACCACCCAGCTAAATCCCCCCTGTACAAGTGCAATGTCCACAGATTTACCTATTAATAAACATACACAAACAAGCAAATGCCTGCGAAAATTTCAAGTATTTATCTTTCCTGGCATATAAACTTTGCCTGCCATAATCCGGTGCATAACTGCAAGAAGCAGCACATCTACAAATCTTACGAGCAAAATCCGGTGCATAACTGCAAGAAGCAGCACATCTTCAAATCTTACGAGCAGCAACACATATATTACTTATATGCAGAGTTAATAATGACACATTCAATATAAAGAAATATGGGTCTGTATAATTTACAAACGGCAGCTTATGAACTCCAAAAATTTCACATAAATTTCACCAAGGCTTATTGTACACCCATAAGCTATGAACGATATCATATAAGTGCACTTGCATTGTCATACAAATTCGTAGCTTTCGCCAATATCAAGATTTATTCTGATCTTAAGCACCCTAAAAGGAAGGCGACTATTAGGCTGGAAGAGCCCAACACCATAGAAGACAACACATTAGAGATGTGTGGAACTGTAGTTATATAAGTGTTATACATCAATATACGAAAGTTTCACCTATTTACAAAAATATAATTGTTGCATTTAGTCAAAGGGTCATAGTTTTTCAATTAATTTCAAAATTGCCATCACACCTGGTTCAACATGTTCAAAAACAAATTCCTAGCAAAAAAACGTTAACTAAATCAATACCAAGACAGCGAAACAAAGACCATTTCAACCCACATGAATTATCACCCATGCTGATGTATTACTAGCACTCGTAAGCAACAAACAATATCATACCAACGCACTTGCATTATCATACCAACGCACTTGCATTATCATACCAACATCCATACCAGATTCGTAGCTCTAACTATTGACAAGATTTATTTGGATCTTAGGCACCCTAAAAGGTCGCTACAGTTATGCAGGAAAAGCTCACGACCATACAATCCAACATTAGCGCACTTGCATTCTCATACCAACATCTATATCAGGTTCGTAGCTCTCTCTAATAACACGATTCGGATCTTAGGTACCCTAAAAGGTAGCAAAAACCCCTTCATCATCTAATTCTTACTATAACCATGTTCTCACCTACCAAGGAACTCTTTATCCTATAGGTTGTTCGGTTTTCGCTATATCGTGGTAGGAGCTCCCTCAAATTGAAAATATATCTTTTAATAACGAATGGTGCAGGCCATATTGTCGAAAGGTAAAAATATAGATTCACATGAGATGGACTATGGGGCTTTAAGATTTATGAAGAGACATAAGGGAAAGACCATTAAAATCACATTAATAGTCAAGTGCTATTTAATAGTTTTGAATAAAATAAAATAGAACATTTCAACCATATCTGTTCGAAAACCTAAACTAGTCAGTCTTTAGCTCAAGTGCTAAAATGTGTACTCTACTCCCTGAGAGTCCATGTGACCCATCCAAGTAAAGATAGACTCAAGGACCCCAATTCTAAAGTATTCCTAAATAAAATGCAGGTGACCTAATTACTAATTACTAATTACAACTATACTATTATATTCCAATACTAATAAACATTAGTCGATTAAAATCTAATTATTTATACTTTCATTATTACTATCTTAGTTCTCTGTTCCTCATCAACCATGGTATTGCATCTAATTTTGTGCTGCGGCCTTTTATCAAGTTGTTAAGAAAGGTATTTCATCACCATCAATGATTTATCTTCTGTATTTCCTCATGTATAGAATAAAATATTGATGTTACAATTCTAAATTATCGAACACCGATGCAATAGTATTTTTAAAGAAAAACATTCGATACAAAATTCATATTAGTTTCTCCACATTGTTGCACCTTGGGTCCTAGTATCACACTCTTCATATGCATAAGATAGATTGTCAATATTGAACATGAAGTGATTACGTTACAAGTCGTATCAGTTCAGAAGAATTTTCTATCCAGAATTCTATTTATTAATATTAGGTTTTGTGAACGTATGCAGAAGCAAAGTAATTGCTATTCAGTTAGAAATTTCGCAACAAGTACTCGATTTTCATTTTATAATCATGCCTATTTAGGTCGGCTTCATCATGTTGCTTTCTGTACAGACAATTATTTATATGTTCCAGAAAAAATTCTTTTTCCTTATTTGATAGAAGAAGACTTTAAATTCAGACACTAGGAAACATTGAAGACCTCAGTTAGGCAGTTTCGGAAGGGAGTCTTGGGACGAAAAGATCAATATTTTCAATCCAACAGGGAGGCTTATAAGAAAAATTATAGAAGTAATGTAGAATTCACTCAAACAATATATTAACCTTTCTCCATGGACCTGATTTTGATTAACTTTGCAGTGGAGATGCCAGCTGTAAACATGATAGAAATTAATGAATCAGCAATCACTTCTTCTTAACATAGATGAAAGAACTGAAGAGTGCTAATTCATGCTACCAATAATAAATTACATCAAGATCGAACTAGTGATTTCCCTTCCATACTCATAATCAAGCTAACAAGCACAAATTCCATAATCTGCAAGCCTCTTTCTCGTGGTAAATGCAATACATGAAAGTCATCGGATACAACTATTACTGTTAAATGAAGAAAAGAAGCACCAATTCATATTTCACAAATCAATTACCAAAAAGATTACGGGCACCACTCTTATGTAGATAGTAGCAGCAGGACTGTAAATGATGTTTTTATGAAGAACATAACGTAAAGTCACTGCAGACCGACCATCTGGGCAAGTTCATACAAGATTCGTTCTTCAATAAGGTTACCTAAAAGTTTTTTCAATGAAGAGAAAACCGATTCATGCATGAGATGTTTTGATTGATGAATAGAATTTTAGGACTCTTTATCCATTTCTCAAACAACAGGAAATTTTCGATTTTTTCCGCACGCACTTTGATTTGTCAACTGAAGATAATTAGCATTTCGGATTATAATTTTTAAGGATTTTTAAAAATATATATATATAAAGATTACAATGAGTGCAACTCAATTTCATATAGATTATAGTCAGAACTCAGAATTCAACTAAAATACTATAGTTTGAATCTTGTGATTCATGACTTTTGATAGTTGACACACAAGTAGGTATATTAAAATAACCCGATCTGCAAGTTCCAACTATCCGACCTGGTTAAAAGTTGCGTGGATGATAATTTAACTTGACTAGGTATCAAGGCAGAGAGGACATCACTGCACATGACAGGCTGGGCAGAGTGTGGACTGTGGATGATATTTGTTACCTCCACAACCCTATGTTCCATCATAAGGAGAAATGGAGGGGCAATGGGCGTTGCGCATCACAACGAAGAGACTAAGATAGGCTCTACAGTTTTGTAATAGATTTAAATAAATTTATAATTGCATATAAAGAAAAATGTAAACTATTTACTAAATAAAAACATGTTATTTAGAATTTGAATACACATAATATTATAGAGAACTACTAAAAACATGATTGAATGCATACAATTAAGAAAGTAGTTACCTTCAAGCATAATATTAATTCTATGAAATAGGTTTTTCATAATTAGTTCCGTTAAAACAGGTTTTTAAAATAAGTAGGCCTATAGATGTGTTCAAAGTACAATAGTTTAATGCTTTTCTATTAAAATAGCCTTTTAAAATTATTACGCTCATTAAAACAGGCTTTAAGATAAATAGCCACGAAGAGCGGCCCAGTAGCAAATTTTTAATGTATTGACTTTTAATTTTACAGTATCACTAAAAAATTTACTAAAATAACATTAATAAATATATCATTACATATCACAAATTAAAAAAAAAAATTACAATTTTTGGAACATTATTACTTTAAGAACTGACAAAAAGACTCGAATAATATTTTGAAAAAAGAAGAAGATGAAATTAACTACTATAAGATGGGGAAGTTAAGGAATACTAAAAAGCAATCATTAAGATAAAAAAAATTACATGAGATAATGAAAAATGACTGAATTCAGTTTCCTTACAAGAAATATATATCCTAAACTTACAATTTTCAGAGAGACTTATAGTTGGTTTTTATTTTTTATATTAATAAAGGAATAAATGTACAAATATTGGAATTATGAGAATGGAAGAGAAAGAACTATTGCAGTTATGAGGAGAGAGGATGGAAAATGAGGGTTTGAGAACTTCTCTAAGTATAAGATATATGTTGGGCTTGCTAAGCAGGCCTTAACTCCACATTAGTATGATATTGTCTGCTCTGGGTCATGGCCATGCCCGCACCGCTCTGGATCATGGCCATGCCCGCACGGATTTGTTTTTGGGCTCCTCCCAAAAGGTCTCATACTAATGGAGTTATCTGGCTGCTTATAAACTAGCAATCTGCCCCTCCCACAATCGATGTGGGACAACTCCCAACAATCTCCCCCTTCACACATCAGGCTCGACACCTGTCGAATCGAATATGCCTCCTTCGGTGTGATCTGCTCCCTTGACCCATACTGGAATTTCCTGGCCATCTAGCTCCCTTAAGGTTCATACTGGAAAGCCCACCTGCTCCCCCTTAAGCCCAACCTGGGATAGCCCATCTGCCTTTTCCTTGGATCCATTCTGGAGCCCATTGAGATCGTTTATGGACCGTTATAACCATAGCTCTGATACCACTTGTTGGGCTTGCTAAGCAGGCCTTAACTCCACATTAGTATGATATTGTCCGCTCTGGGCCATGGCCACGCCCGCACGGATTTGTTTTTGGGCTCCTCCCAAAAGGCCTCATACTAATGGAGTTATCTGGCTACTTATTAACTAGCAATCTGCCTCTCCCACAATCGATGTGGGACAACTCCCAACAGATATATAGATTATATAAATTACAATTAATTGTATTCCTAAAAATAACCTAAAATAAATACAAATTCAAATTTTAACTCCTTACACTGCAACGACATGACATAGTTAAGTTCTATACTAATTTACATACGACAAATTATTTTCTAAATTTATATAGATGAATCAAGTAGGAGTTAGTAATTTAAATAATAATTTACGAGAACTAAGAGGTACCCAAGGGGAAGCGAAGCAAGAGAAGCTGCTCTTATGCTAGAAGACTTCTAGAATTGATGCTCATCTCTCCGGCCCCCGAATGCTTAAAAATATAGATGACGACAACAAATATCTTAGTCCCTTTATCAGAATTCTAATATTTTTATTAATAATTTAATCACTAACTCTAATTTTGTAGTTTTCTATGAAGCAAAGGAAAGGAACGTTCCTACTATATAAAGGAGTATTTGGGAAGCGTAAGATGTAAGAAACCAAAGTAGACGGGTCATTCATGTAAAAGACCCTAGGCATACCCCATAAGGATTTGAACCAATGAACTCCTATGGAAGAATTTTGATACAATGAATTTATTACATTTTGTTATGTAAGATTATAATCAATATTACATACTACACATATTCAATTCATTTTAAATAGTAAATTAACTTTTTTTTTATTTTTCTTATGTCAGATATCGATTAGGTCAATGGATCCAAAATTTGTAGGTTTTTGTTAGCTTAACGTTAAATTATTTAAAGATTATGACTTTTTATTTTAATGTATTAGGTTGAGTAATTAGGAAAGGGGTGGGCGGACCATAGTGAAAATATTAGGACAAATTAACAATATGTTTAAACCAACGGGGAACGGAAATCACATGATGTCCACTGCAGGATGTGGACTTAAATGAAATATATCCCAGCCCAAACCGAATGGATCATGGGTAAGAGGTAGATACAAATGAAATTTAATGTAAAAGAGGGTGGATAAAGAGAAATATGCCCACATTTTCATCCTTACACAGAACTACCTATATTCGTTTGTAATATTAATTTACAAAACATTTATAAATATGCCATGGTCAAATAAAAAAATACGTAATCTATCCACAAAGGTATTAGCACCTAACTAATTAGAATATGAACTGAAATATTATTATGTCCAATGATTTTGTATCAATAATGCTCCACAGACTCGTTCCGCTTTATAAAAGGCATAACAAAATACCAAAAATATCACAATTTAAAAGAAAAAATCTGCCCATAAGATTAAATACTTTAGTATAAAATACCACATTGCCATCTTATACTTCATAAAAGTACATACCTAATAAGCACGATTGGTTACAAATTTATTTAAATATAATATATGCATGTAGTACATGCGCCTATTGCTAAAATATTCAAACAAGCACAAAGTATGAAACAAGCCCCCTCCACAATTTTCAAGTTTGTAACTAAAATAAAAAGAGTAACACACAAACTATGATATGTTAAATATATTACCCTAAATATTTGCGTAATCCCCCTCTTTGATTTTATCAAGATATTAAATAATGTTCCACATATCATAAATTTGTAATCTCTCGAAGTAATGAAAAAAATGCTTAATAAAGATAATGATAACTAACTTATAACTTATAATTGGATATAGATATGACGTAAGTGTAAGTCTTAGCTGTTGTTGCGGTGGACTTGATGATTTGGCGTAAAATTGGATGGTCTGCAATAGTTCCCTGCTTTTGTTTCTCAATATCAGCAACACGTGTAACTTGCATTTAAGTAGTATCCAACACAAACCATGTGTAAACAACATTACGAAGCCCAGCCCGCAACTCAGCAATATATATACTTATTCACACATTTCATGTGTTCAGCATAGTATAGACTCTTCCTTATCTATACATACAAACTACACAACATTTCCATTAAACACATAACAACCATGAAGCAGAGCGTTGCAGCTGCATATAAATCCTCGCAGGATCAGCCTAACCCCAGATCACTTCCAATCGCCGGGAAGGTGGCGTTGAATCATGATCCAGGCTTCAACAGCAAGTGGGAGGCATTTGGTGACAAGATCGAGGCAGATCAAAAGAGCGAAGGTTCGCCACAGAATATTCAGTCACCGAGATCTGTGGTGGCCGTGCTAAGGAAATGGCCGACATCAACAGCGATAAATAAAGATATGAAGATGAATGTGCATAGCGAGGTATTGAAGATTAGAGAGGAAGACTCGCATATTGGAGAAGACGTTGCAGTGTATTTGAGCACACAGAAGAGTAACGATTGTCAATATCAAAATATCGATGTCTGGATCTTATCAGACAGGCCAATCCTTCCTCCTTCGCCGCTTAGCAGGAAAGCAGACAAGTCAGCAGATCACTGAAGTAAGATCTTTGTTCATTCCATTTTAAGAAAATGCATATGCATTATTATTAATATCAAATATGTTTCTTAGTACTTTGTAAATCTCTGTGATGTCTTTGTGTGCATATCAATGCTTTGCAGAATGAGCTTCTAAATGACTTACAACTTGTGTATTATGGCGTTTACATATTAAATATTCTTTCACAATATGATACAAATAACAGCTTCCTAACTAAAAGAAGATTTATTAATCAGATTGTTTGGTGAATTTTGCTGTATTAACTTACTTGAAAAAAGACAAGAGTGTGTATTCAGCATACTTATCATTTCTTATTAGCACTAATTTTTTCCCACTTAAAATATGATTTGTCAATACAGATTATGATAACATATTCTAATTGGTACACCCAGATATATATACAAGGCAGCCATGTGGCAGAAGAGCTGGAACTGGACCCTAATAGTTGATAAATCGTTGAGTAGCCGAACACCGTTGGCAGAACAGTCGGGTGAACGGAGCTCTCGAGAGAGAAAAAAGAGATAGGTAATACGAGTTTGTAGGATTTGGGCCTGTATATAAAATAAAATAGAATCTTAGGATTCTAGAATGTTTCTTGGTTGTGTGGTACTCTCTCTTTTGTTCTTAAATGTTTCTTTAATATCTGCTACTTGAAAATTATATAATATTCAGAAACTTGTAGAGTATAGATGGACCTTTGTTAGTGCCAGGAACTTGTTTTACTACATTATTCAATTATCCAAATACAACACTTCTGTGCCCATATCTTTAAAATAAAACAAATTTATTTTTTATTAAATCAAAAATGAAATTAGACAAATTTTTAGATAGGAAATCGAAAACTAGTTCGCAGTAGAAATGATACATAAAGCGTAATGGATAAATAATACGACTCTATTTCATTTTCTAATGAGCAAAGCAGAGTTCTGAATTTGAAGTCATTTATATCAGCATCAACTACCAGGAGCATGGATTATGGAACCTATACTGAAGTTCAAAATTAAAGCAATCAAGGTGTTAGACTTGTAAGCCGAATCTTTTAACTGGTGTTTGTCATGCACAGATTAAATGTCACAAATACATTAGTCTCCTTTCGATAGCATACCCTGAACCATAATTTGTTTCCTTCCTATAGCATAACCTAGAACCATATCTCTTAACTATGATCTGATAGATGAAAATAACCCTCTTATACTATCGAGATGTATCTTCTGATGTAGAATAACTTTAAATAATAACAGATAAATATAATTTATTACCTCTTCAAACTTCTTGAAGTTCCAAGTATCTAGTTCGTTATCAACCTCTGGCAGAATTGCAGCTTCCCTCAAATATAACTGATCCCAATTGGTTCTTTTAAAACATAGGCGTGCCTGATATATGTGAAGTCAACAATCGAATGAATAATGTTAACAAGTTAATAAAAGTTACTGTACCTTAATTTCCAACATTTATCGTGTATTCCCCTCTCTAGTCCCAAGCCTGTGATTACATTGCACGGGAATCTGGTAATGAGATCATTAATCTCTAAAAACAGCCTTACTTCTTCAGGAAATTCCAAGTGGATTCGCCAATTTAACATCTGCATGGCAGAAATTGGCAAATCAATTCATGAAAGAAGAGAATAAAAATTAGATTTTAGCAACATACTAAAAACGATAAGCGCATTTAATATCTGGGTTTTGATGTTGTCGCAACTGTGTCATATTGTATCATATCTGTTTGCATCAATTTTCTTTAGCCATCCTTCTTCACTCTTGGTTGAATATTCATGAACATGACAGCAAGGAACAAAGAGGCGTACTTATTTAGACTTTAAGCATCAACTTCTTTAGACTTTAAGCATCTATATGTACTAAAGTAGTAAAGTCATTGAAATTTTTAGGTTTCACACTGCAATCAATGCAAATATTTATTATTTTAATAAAAATATTACCTCTTCTGTTGTTGGACTATAAAGATTTTAGTCTTTTCGAAAAGTTATTTACCCTGTTTATCCACAAGTACGGAAATCGAACTTACACAAGACTTTGGGGGAAAAAAACATAGACAAATAAGAGTTACCTGAGTACTGTAAAATACAGAACATAATGTGCATAAGCACCATTTGCATCAAGTC
Organism: Saposhnikovia divaricata; assembly: GCA_036435485.1. Classification (NCBI taxonomy): domain Eukaryota; kingdom Viridiplantae; phylum Streptophyta; class Magnoliopsida; order Apiales; family Apiaceae; genus Saposhnikovia; species Saposhnikovia divaricata. The sequence continues at coordinate 212,196,973 of CM071597.1, read as the reverse complement.
ATTTCCAATATGCAGCATGTAGCCTTATTTTTAAATCATTAACAAATAGAACTAATTAGAGCCGTTTGTCTAAGCTTTAATTTTCAACTTAAAGTGGTTTTTTACTTTTAAGTTAAAAAAAGTAAGTGTTTTAAGTCAGAAGTTAATAGGAGGTACTTTTTTGAACAAAATTTTATTTGATAAAAGTTAATATCATCATTCACATGTACAAGTTTTAAATTTTATTTTTATTTCTATATTTTTAATAACTTGTAACTTGCACATAACGATAAATTAACCCGAATAGATACTAACTCAAAATTTTCACTTTCCACTTATAACTTTAAGTAAGTCACATGTGAATATCATTAATTCTGTAATTAAATATCATTAGGGTTTACACTAAGTTCAGAGAAACTTTCATGATTTAATACCCTATTAAATATTTTCGGACCCATAGCAACGTTAGGCCTGCAGACCTTTGTCAAAGGTGACTGATGCCTACATTCTTCCGGGCTTTTTATTTATGAAACTACAAACTTGCAAGAATAATGAGATTGCTTGAACATTTTTCAACTCAGTCTACATATATATCTAACTAGTAGTACCTTTACCTCTCACAAGTTGCTGTCACCTTTCCAAAAATATGTTCACACGGCTTAGCGTCACACAATACCATAACTAGCTCTTCTTTACCTAATGGGCTTAATTCACATAACTATCCCCCTAATTATTATTTTATTGCAAGGTGAAGAATTAGTATTGGAAGAATATCATCTTGTTAAAGTGTTCCACTAGCTTGTGGAGGCAGCACTATATATTGGACAAAATGGTGACATCTAGGCCACCATTTCAATCATCAGCATGAGATTCTCCATACTAAAATTTTTTACCAACGAACCTTTTAACATGTAGAGATGTCGTATACAGAACCGGCGTTAACTTTTCAACATTTAGGCATGGGTTCTTCTGAACTAAAAGGTAAATAAAACATCTCATACATAATTGCCCCAGGAGACCACCAAAGAAAAGTTTATTCATAAATCTGGTACATATAGTAACAAAATAACAGCACAGATTAAAAATTTCTAAACTGACCGGTCACATTTCATTCCATGTCCTTTTTTTTGCATCACTTCTGGGCCAATGTAGTCGGGAGTTCCAACAGTTCAATAAGCCTGTATATCATATGATATGATCAAAATATAATAACAATGAATTAAAAAACACATAGAATAAAAGAATATAGGCTTTTATTCCAGATTTAAAGTTTCAATCTGGAGAAGATTCTTCTACTTAATCTTGAGATTCTGTTTGATTGTATATAATCACGAGAAGTGTTTTACTTGGTGAAGCGACATAATGTTTAAAAAATCAACCAAAGCAGCCACAATGTGTCATTTCATCACTAAAATTTTGCAGGCAAGTATCACCATTCCATTTTGTCATCGTATTAAACTAAACAGTAATTAATTCATCATGGATATAGGTGTCATCAACATGAAAATATTGAAAAAGCTTAAAACTAAAGCCAAAAGCTGTTTACATGTTTTAGTGTTTCCTCACTTTGACATCAGATCTTAAGGCTGAACAACAATTTTGAAAATATATAAGTGACAGACTGTGTTTTCGACTTTGCAGAGAAAGCATTTGTAAATTGAGTATCTTGAGTTTTCTGAATGACCAGAAATGGTTTGGTGAAGAATTGTGAAACAGGTCTACGGGGTGTTTAGTAATACCCATATGTCTAAGGAGCGTTTCAAGCATACTATGTCTCTAGTTATCCTGACTAATTAAAGGCTTGAGCCTGTTGGTGCACCACCATCTCAAACACTTATCTTACACTTTCTCGATTAAAATGAGCAAGGTCGTTTCTTCCTCTTTCCTGGAGATGAAGTTATAACTACCTAAAGATAAGGGATTGAATTAAATCCTGAATACCTAGATAGGGTGTGACTGAGTTGTGAACAAGATAATACATTCAAATTTCAAACTAAAAGTAATATGCACAAAAACAATTAAACAACTAGGTCCAACTACATACAATGATGCAGAATTTACCAAAAGAAACCTAGAAGCTTGAAAATACACCAAGATGTTTCAAAAAAAACACCAAGATACCAATTTGAAAAGGTTTGAAATACGTATAAGGTAGGTTAACCAAAAGAAAAGGGAGGAAATGCTATAAGCAAAAAAACCTGAGGAAACAATACCAGCCTTTTAAATAGATTCTATCAGAGTTACTAATTTTTCCAGCAGTCAACTACAGTGTGTTTTCTTCAAAGGCATACCAACATTCTTCTGCTCCTTTTCCAGTGTAACAGTTCCTTTTGTGACAGTTTTGGCCCAGTGGTGTTGTACCAGATAACACCTTCTAGCAAAGTACCAGAATTTATTCCATATCCATTATCCAATAGTCCTTACTAAGATCTGAAAAATTACTTCGGTCCCGAGTTTTACACAACGTAAAATCTGAAAGCTTCATATGATCATTTCGATCAACAGGCAGATTGTCAGGCTCAATATTCCTAATTATTACATACAAATAAATCATTATAAACTAGATAAGCATTTTAGAAAAAAGGATAATTTTTTATCATGATGACACTTTCACTAATCTCCTAAACATAGAGAGATAACTCAAATGATTTTCTTGGACCCAAGTACAAAAACAAATAAATTAAATTAGCATGCTGAAGGCTTTGGTCGATCTCCCTCTGAAAATGGATGCTCAAGGGCTAAATGCGCTCTTTAGTTGAGTTAACCAAACTCTATATCATTTGAAATCTAACCATTGGTGATAAGAATACGAAACCTGATATAAGACACTTCATTCCAAATTTAAGGTAAGGAACCATTTAGCCAGAACCAACGAAATTACCTTGGGTTGCTAAATGATATTCTTAGCTAATGTACAGAAACAAATAAACAAAATTATCCAATAGCATGATTTATTTAAGAACAATAAAATATTTCTACAAAGTGTACATGGGAAAGGATCCGGATCTATAGGCCATACAATAAACATTTAGATGACTATTAAAAACTTGTACCACAATTTACTATATGTAGTATCGACACCAGTTCAATGAAAAATCTAAAAGCTTATACCCAACAACTCAACAAGTGATATTTTCTAATTGAACAGAATTAGTAAAAGCACGAGGCTTTACAGCATTCGCCAGCTCCCCTAACTAAACTCCTATTTTATAAACTACATTACCATCACCTACCCATCCAGCACATCGGATTAAATTTTTCTGGACTAATAATTTCATCGAACTAACCAAATCACAATAACACAATACAATTCCAACTTGAAACAACATTTCATGATCATCAGAACCTATATTAGGCCTAATTACAAATAACCCTTAATCGGAAATTTATCAATAACCAGAATTTCGACAAGTTATCGGGTTATCTAACATGTCTGGAATGCATAAAAATTAGTCCTTTTCTTGGTTGGCATGTAAAATTGAGCAAATTACAATGATAAATATATGAATTAGATTAATCTTATATTAATCAATTACTTTGTCCATTAGATAAAGAAGCAGTGACAGTAAACGCGCGTGTGTGTGTGTTTGCGCATATAGATACATGAAGGAAATTGAAATTACAGTACCTGAAAACAGCAATCAATCCAAATGTATCATCGGGGAATAGATATACAGAATGTACTTATAGAGCAATGCTTTTATTAGTAGAGGAAAACCTTAAAAAAAAAAAAAATTTTGAGGAGTGGACTCAAATATCATCTTTAAAGTGATACGATCCCAAAAGACTTGCGAAATTTATACAATATGTCCCAAATTAGTAGTGTTTTTATGAATATGTCCTATTTTAAAGTAATATTATAAATATGTTCTATAGTTAATATTTAACTCTTATATAAATTATATATATATATATATATATATATATATATATTTATACTAATTAAGACTATAAGCAGGCTAAGCAGTATATATTTATACTAATTAAGACTATAAGCACGGATTAGTAGGGGCTTGCTAAGCACCTCCACATTAGTATGATATTGTCCGCTTTGGGCCGAGTCCGCACGGATTTGTTTTTGGGCACATCCCAAAAGGCCTCATACTAATGGAGTTAACTGGTTGCTTATTAACTAGCAATTTGCCCTTCCCACAAACGATGTGGGACAACTCCTAACAATCTCCCCTTCACACATTGGGCTTGACACTTGCCGAATCTGCCACCATTCTGTGTGATCTGCTCCCCTTGACCAATACTAGAAGTTCATGGCCATCTGGCTCCCCCTGGGCCCATACTGGAAGGTCCATCTGCTCCCCCTTAAACCAACCTGGGATAGCCCATCTGCCTCTTCCTAGATCCATTCTGAAGCCCATTGAGATTGTTCTGGACCATTACAACCTGGAGCTCTAATATACAACGAAAGCAAAACCCAAAGCGAATAAACAAGAATAAGAAAATAAACGACAATCACACAAGACAGAGATTTAACGTGGTTCGAAAATTCCTACTCCACAAGCCGCACTAATTTTGTATTGATCTCTCACAATTGTGTTGTGTTGTGTTGTATTACAATTACATGAGAATATTTATAAGAGAAGAAACTGGGCCTAAACAAATCAGAGTCTAATTTTGAAATTAATAACTCTAATTAGAGTCCAACTCTGGAATTTCAAACCCAAATTAGAATCCAATTCTGAAACCTGTTAGACTCTACAAACCCAACTGTTGTGACCAAAATCTCGCATGGATCAGATTTAGGCCCGTTATGAGTTTTGGGTCCAATCCACAAGGAAAGAGGATGTTTTAGAGGGCTTCCAAGGTACCCGTGGTAACCCATGAAAACTGATAACAGGGCTCCCAAGATAATAGGGCTCCCAGGTAGAAGGACTCCCGAATGGCATGGCTCCCGGATAACAGGCTTCCAAGAGCCTATGACAACCCATAGGGGCTACCATGAGATAGGTAGCAGGTAGATATGACGATAAGGGTCCTGGGAATGGCCTCCCATGGATGATCTACAACCCATAGACATCATTACATAGCTTCTAGTATAGCTACCAGAGATGGCTTACCAGAATAGCTTCCGTAACTGGGTTACCGGAGGGTCTACCGGGTGGTACCCCCAGCTTCCCCGGAAGTCTGGCAGAAACACAGATTCAGACTAGGACAGCCATCGGATAAGGCTTCCAGTATGGCTTCCATAGTTGGGCTACCGGAGTCAGGTTACCGGAGTCAGGCTACCGGGTGGTACCCCCAGCTTCCGCCGGAAGCCTGATTAGGCTGCCAGTTCAGATAAGGCGCGCCTCCTACTTTTTAGGAACACGTCTCTACAACTGAAATACACCTCTAAACGGATAATTATTCAGTTATTCGAGGATATACATCATATATACATGATTAATCCTTCATTCATGAGATAAACATCAGTGGATAGGCTTCCAACAGTCCTGATAAGGCTTGGAAACCTGATAACTACATCACAATCAGTTGATACACGATTTATATCAGCAACAACAGTCATTATCCCACTGGAGAGAGGATAAATCATCACAAACAATCGAACTTATCAATCAAGAACTACATTCGGGCTTGATCCACTATAAATAGTGGTATGTAGGTAGTTTACGGGATCTTCTTCGACACTTACACTCCTTGAGTAGCTAGAGCACGTGCACTCTTGTGTGACATAGTCAAATTAGGGTTCTTGGTTGGCCAACATTTGGTCCTTGAGCTCTCATCCCGTAGATTCAGCCCCAATCATCACCAAACTACCTTCCCGTGTTCTTCGGTAACCCCTAGCCGTGTGCCTTCCCGGGCGGCTAGCCATAAATCTCCGACTGTGAGCCTTTCTGGGCAGTTGGGCGATTCCATATTTTACGGCGCTATTCCAGCAACGGCCTCCACGTAGTTGTGCTAAAATCCTCCCACAACAATTGGCGCTAGAAGGAGGGGGCCTTTAATTATCGTCTTTTGGAGGAAAAGATGTTTGACCGCTTCGGCAATGATGAAACGCCATCTAACGGTATTGACAAGGAAAATGGTGATAAAAAGCATATTTCTACCATCCACGACATGTATCAGTACATCAAACGAATGGGAGCAAAATTGGACTCCCTTGAAAGAGCTTCTGAATTGAAGAAGGAGTGTGAAATGGAGCTTAATCCATTGCCAAAACGAGATGACCAAGAAACGATTCCGGGATGAAACTCGCATGAAAATGGGCCTGGAGATATTTTTTGAGATGATATGCAGGGACATGAAATCCCTTAAAATATGAGATGATCAATAGTGGCATTGTTGGTGCACAAAATAAGCCAAATACGGGATTGGATGGCCTGATTTTTGGCCGGAAACGCACAAAATGGGTGAAATTTCCCTTGAAAGAAGTAATCTGAAGAGATCTCAGTTTGGGGCTCAAAATGGCTTTCGAGGACGAATGCAATCAGGGTGCCAAGGGGGCTTCCACCTGGGATCCCACCTAGGGGTACCATGGCATCATCATGAAAGGTGGGCGAAATTTCCCCTTAAAGAAGTAATCTGAAGAGATCTCAGATGGGGGATCAAAAGGGCCTTCGAGGACCAATGCAATCAGGATGCCAAGGGGGCTTGCACCCGGGATCCCGCCTAGGGGTACCAAGGCATCAGCATGAAGGGCTCCCGCTGGAAACCCATGAATACCAAGGTCAGAACGAATCTCAAGCGTATAGCCATGTCAGAGAAGGAAAGTTCCTATCCTTTGGAAGCCTAGTAGCTGGATGGATAAAGCATAAGTCAGGCTTCCGACATACTTGCGGCCTTGGATGAAGAATATATACCCTCCAACGGGCAACCGGACCCATTTATTGTTGAAAGGCTGAGCAAAGCCTGGGAGGCAGATGGGCCGCCACTCCCCAGGTTCTGTGCAACGAGTGGCAGCCCCGAATATGATAGTAGCCCTGGATCTGGTAGCTCTGGATCCGGTAGCCCTGGATTCGGTAGCCCTGGATCCGGTAGCCCTGAAATCCGGTAGCCCTGAACTTGATCTCCTCCAAGCTTACGATTCGGAAGCCCGGGATCCGGTAGCCCTGGATCCGGAAACCCTAGATTCGGTAGCCCTGAATCCGGTAGCCCTGGATTCGGTAGCCCTGGATTCGGTAGCCCTAAAATTCGGAAGCCCTGGATCCAGTAGCCCCGAAGACAAAACACCAACGAGCTAGACTGACCAGTCAGGAAGCCCCAGCGGAAGGCCTCTTTTGGGCATAGGCTCAATGATATACAACTTATTAGTTATAGCTGTGTAACTTTGAACTCAGCTATCATGAATTTTGTCATTCGTAGACACTCGGGGGGTAGCACATATGCACCACCCGTGGTAATAGCAAAATGATGTACCAATTGAATATCTATAAAGCTGGAAGCAGATTCCTATTCGTTGTCTTTATAAGTAAAATGCCTAATACAATTGACAAATGAGATCAGTAGTCAAAAAAAGAGAAATGATGACGATGTTCTAAACATGTGGACAAAAAAGTCAGTAAAAAGAAGATGTGCACTCATAGTGTGGGGCTTCCACCATGGAAACCTCGTGTCAAGGTTCCCAATTCGTTCGGGGGGTAGCACCACCAATAATATTGATGTTGGAAGCTGGTAAGGGAAACCATGGAATTAAAAAATTCTTCCTCATGAGCAATTTGATACTGCGGAGTAAATACATGGCTTCCGGTGCAACTGATCAGCATCCCGGAACACAAATGCCATGTAGAAAATGAGTGACCTACCAGCCACGTTGCTAAATGGGAACAACTCAGACGATGAGAAGGTCCTCAAATATGATTTTAGGAAAGCTGAACTAAGGCATATCCTATAATTCTGTAAAAGGGTTACCGGCTGTAGAAGACAAGTGAGTGGTACCCTCAATTGCCATTTGACCACGAGGCTTCCCATCCAAAATAAGAAGGGTTGCCTAGAAGGGCCACTAATAAAATCTCGAAGAGCACTACCAAGTCTCTCACCGAAGAAGAAAAGGCATGAAAGCCTTTAAGATGAACTAATGGAGGTGCCAATGCCAAGAATGCAAATAAAGCTCTTGGAAAAGGGGTAACCAAATATTATTGCAACTCCCGAAAATACAATCATGGTTGCAGCCTGACCAGAAGCCTCATGAGAATGGCAAGGATGGCTAAGGGCTAGAGGCTACCAAATAAAGAAGGCATATATATTATGGTCACCTCAGGCTCCTAAAAGATTTACGAACCAAAAGTTTTCCTCACGGGATGCTCCTATGGGAAGCCCCTCCAACAGTTGAAGCTCAAATCATGAGATGTCTTCGGGAAAGAATTGTGAAAGCAAACAAAATTCTGGAAAGCTACCACAAAAATATTAAAGGATACCGATGATCTCACTACCAAAAAGGAAGCGATATGAGGCCCACGTATGGCATGCCACTTGGGTTGCCACATATTAGGGCTACCAACTATCTGGCAAGTGTAGAATGGAAGGTTATCCTGAAAGTATGCAAGGAAATCGGAGGCATCTAAAAAGGGCTCTTAATAAAAAAAAAGAACCTTTCAAAGAGGTTGCTATGGGAAAGGGATGGCTTCCCCCCTGAAAAATATGGCTTGCGGCCTCCCACATGGGAAATGGAGAAAATCTAAAATGCCCAATGAAGGGTCTACATGAAGATGCTCACGAGAATAGCCAATCAAAAATTAATAAAATGAGGCTTCCTATCAAGAAGGAAATGGGCATAGGCCTCCTAACGATGGAAATAAATGTGGCTTCCCAATTGAGGTTCGTGAACCTGACAAGAGCTGCAACAAGTTATGATACAATACCCTGATTCCCAGGTATAGATTCAAACCTTCTAAGGAAAGAAGTGAAATATAAAAAATAGAGCTGAACCAGATGCCCGGGGGGTAATGGATGCACATATCCCCTGGATGCAGTTTGATGTAATCGTACTCTTTGATTTTCAGTGAAAGGAGAAGTCGACTGTTTCTTTATACATTTGTTGACTCATGATTAATTGTAAAAGAAGGGCATGGAAGCCCCACAAACATAGTTCCACATGGCAGCCAGGCTACCATCCAGAACTAAGGGGGTAGTGGATGTACATCCCTCTGCAGCATGTTGAAATTATCAAAATTTTAAATTTTTCATGATCATTACCAGACATGTATGGAACCTTGAGTGGTTCACATGGCTTACTTGGTTACTATGGCATGTATGGAACCTTGTTCGGCATACATGGTTCCCCTCATTACCTGGGATGGTGTGGTACCCTGATCGGCACACCTGGATCCCTTCAATACCAGACATGTACGGAACCTTGAGTGGTTCACATGTCTTACTTGGTTACCAGGGCATGTATGGAACCCTGTTCGGCATACATGGTTCCCCTTCATTATTTTGGGCTTTTGTGGAACCCTGATCGACATACATGGTTCCCGTCATTATTTGGGCTGGTGTGGTACCCTGATCGGCACACCTGGATCCCTTCAATACCAGACATGTACGGAACCTTGAGTGGTTCAGATGTTTTACTTGGTCACTAGGGCATGTATGGAACCCTGATCGGCATACATGGATCCCTTCATTATTTGGGCTTGTGTGGAACCCTGATCGGCACACATGGATCCCTCTATTAATTAGCAGACATGTGTGGAACCTTGACTGGTTCACATGGCATACTTGGTTATTTGGGCATATATGGAACCCTGATCGGCATACATAGATCCCTTAATTTTTCGGGCTTGTGTGGTACCCTGATCGGCACACCTGGATCCCTTCCTTTTTAGTCATGTATGGAACCCTGATTGGCATACATGGCTTCCTTTGTTATTAATCATGTATGGAACCGTGATTGGCATACATCGATCTTTCAATCACTAACCTACGTGGTTACAAGAGTTAACTCGTATGGATTATCAAAGATTTTACTAATGTAGCCTTGCAAGAATGGCTTACATGGCATTATCACACTCGATTTCATAAAATAATTGGGGCTCCCGGAATGAAGGCTCCCAGGTCGAGCTTCCGGCACCCAGGCTACCAGTAATGGGTTACCGCCAGTAAGGCTCCCAGAGCCAGGTTTCCATACTGCGGGCTTCCAGGACCTATAGGGTTACCGGACGGTACCCCCACACCCAGGGTGGCAACCACGCGGACTAAGGATAGGGCCCCGGAACAAACGTTTCCAGGTTGGGCTGCCGGTGCTAGGCTTCCACAAACAGGGCTCCCAGATGGGGCTCCCAGAGTCAGGCTTCCGGGTGACAAGCTCCCGCAACGGAAGCCCCTAAGACGGAAGTTGCAACCTCAAGGGATAAGGTACATGCAACCCCATACGCTTTTGAGCAACCTATACGGGTATGTGAAGACTAAACTTACTCCTTTGAATTATGGTAATGCGCATACACTCTATTACTATAAAAGAAAAGTGATTAAGCATTTATGTGTAGATCTATGATACCCTTTATTGACTTGCAAAGGTTACCTCCTGTATGGAAGCTTAACTTGATTATCATTTTTACTTGTAGAGCAGTATTCTCTTCATAGTACACAATCCTATCAAACTTCGAACATCTCGCTTACTTAGGAAAGCATTCACTACGACACTAAGTAAATGGTTAGCCCCTAATAATCAGATTTAGGCTTAGCTAGAATGCCTTAGCCTGAACATAACTGCTTAAACGTACTAGAATTTGAATGGTAGGCCTAATGCCTAAACAGATTTTACTAAGTTAATCATGCGCTAGGTAGGAACCCTTGCACTTTAAACGTTAAGTGATAGAAAGAGGTTACCTAGTGATGGATATAGATGCCATTAACATATGTCTAAGGCTAATAATAAGATGACCCTATCAGATGCAATATGCATACATTCATTAAACTAGATAACAATTAGTTTATAAACCAACCAACCTAATGATTAAATTTTAAGGTTCCTGTTGGTAGAATTCACAAAGTTTTGCAGGATCAGCTTTCGAAGCTAAGCATATTTTAGAAGATGGGCAGATTCCTACCCCAAAAATGGTTCCTGAATATTGGGGTTCCAAGACGGAAGCTCTAATACTTTCTACACCATACAAGGTTCCTGAACCAAAAGCGCTTCCAGGATGAAGGTTCTGCTAAACCTAGGGCATCCACGATGGAGCTTCAAGGACAAAACATCCAAGATGGGAACCCTAGGATGGGGCTTCCAGAATAAAACATCTAGAGTGAGGATCACATGATGGGGTTTCAAAGATGAAGCATCCAGGATGGGTATCCCAAGGTAGGGCTACCAAGACGATATGTCATGGTGGAAGCTCTTAGATGAATATTACAATCTCGAAGGGCAGGGTTCCAGTCACCCACAATGCATGTGAACAGTCATTACGGGTTACCATTAAAACAGTTGAAGGTTCCAAAGTTGGAAGCTCCTTCACTACTCCTATGATGATGACGAGGTAATATTTATGATGCGTCTGAATACACACGTCATAACCAAATTACACAGGTATGTGAGAAACTAAACCCTCTTTAATTGCATGAAATTGCACTCTATGACAAGTATGTGAAATGATTATCCCTTAGGCTAAGATTATTACTTTTTGATATGCCGAATTCATTGAAATCCTTGCGTGAATAGGAGAATTCGATATGCTAGGGGTATTAAGTCAAGATGATTAGCAAGACCTACAAGATATCTTTCATTGTGCATCCTATGTGACTCTACCACATGAATATCTGCATGATGCTAAATGACTCCTGCCTACTAAAATTCAAATATGTTATTAACATGTCTAGATATTGCCTAAGCAATACATATGTTGTCACTCATTTAGGATACATGAGATGAACATCAGGCATGCACTAGAAAATATATTGTGAGATAAGTAATGTTTGAGGTTAATAGATTCCTTGAATGTTTATATGTAGCTAACGGCTAGCCTATATCTTTATTGCTCACCTGCAATGGATAGCATGCAAGGTTAATGTTATTCACCTAACAACTTGCAGGTTCCTTACTGTTTACCTACTACTAATAGGTTTCATGCTATATACCTATTGCTGATTGTTTACATATTATTTATATGCAATTAATAGCTTGCAGGATGATTGCTATTCACCTGAAGCAAATGGCTTCCGGGTTCCATGATGTTTACCCGTGGCTAACAAGTTTCCTTGTTATTTGCTTATAGCTAACGACTAATGATTTCTTTGATTTTAATCTGCAACTAATGGTATACAGGTTCTTTGATACTTACTTGAAGCTTATAGCTAACAACTTCCAACTAATAGCTTCCAGCTTGTTGCTTCCATTCTGCATCTTCTGTCAAACAACTTGCAGGTTCATTGATGATCGGCTACAGCCAACAACTTCTAGACTTCACAAAAATAAGATTAAAGCTGGAATGGGCTGACATATTACATGAGAAAGAGATCTAAGGGCTCGGGGGGTAACTCGGTTCCCCAACACCCTACCACAAAGAAGAAAAAGGGGTTCCCGTCAGAAGTTCACATGAAACAAGGGGCTTCCACCCTCCATGTTCATCAACGAAAACCCGAACCCGGATTGGCACGATAAGAACAAAGATAAGTTCTACTCTACTGTCTTTGCATATTCACTATCATGCATATTTACACACTTATAAAGAAGATTTTTCAACATTCATCTGAAAACTTTGCTGAGATGCATGTTTTGTCAAAAAGATCATTGTTTTGCCTTGCATAAATTCACAAACATATGAGTATGCCTACATGATCTGAATTATACATGAACCAATGCATGAAAATCATCATGATTCACACAATGCACGTGTTTATAAAACATTTTTTCGAAATTGCTAGCTGAAACTATCGAGTAGGTACCTAGGCACGCTATATGCCCCACATGTTACCACTTGGAAAGACATGGCAGCAATTGAAGGTGTCTCCACGACCTTCCATTGGTTCCCCTTGAGACACGCATACAAGATTATTAATGACATAAGTGCACATATGAGATTATGTGTTGCCTCTTGAAAATTCATTCGAGTACAAATCACTTACAACTTATAGGAGAAGTCCTCAAAATACTCATTATAGGAGAAGTCCTCAAAATACTCATTATAGGAGAAGTCCTCAAAATACTCATTATAGGAGAAGTCCTCAAAATACTCAACAATTTCTTTGGGGATCCAATGCGTTGGAATAATGGAGACATCTGAAAATTGTGGCACAATGCTTGAAAAAGTGTGTTCGCCAAGGTCCTACTTGATTGGAGAAGCGACAACATACATTTTTTACAAAATCATTTGCACTAGCATATTCATACTTCCATGTGTGCATCAAATATGTGTGATCTTGTGCATTATCTTTAAGGGCTACTTAGCCCTCGTTACTTATCTCATTTTCTAGTTGTCTTGGTAGCCCAGGTTTTGGACGCTTGAGGCATCCCTCCAGCCACAGAAGCTTCCAGACATCAAAAGATTCTTATATGAAGGCCAAATTGGTAGAGAAAGGAAGCATCTCAGAACGTAAAGTCATGATGTTTAAAAAAGAAATGCCAGAAGCCGGTAGCCCCATGATATGATGCCAACCGGAGTACCACGAATGATACGAAGTGAATAGAAGATATCCTTAATTTGAAAACTCACATCAAAATATGCATGCAGAAGCAGAGTGTTTCCTGTTTCTTACGACGAGTTAGCTCATGTAAGCTTGGGAACACGATGTGGAAGATGTGTACTTCTCCGAGAGAATAATAAGAAAGGATTGGACATTACCTTGTTCTGGTTCCTCTTGCACTCATGCTTCAAGGAACCGGGGGGTAGTTGTTGTGACCAAAATCTCGCATGGATCAGATTTAGGCCCGTTATGAGTTTTGGGTCCAATCCACAAGGAAAGAGGATGTTTTAGAGGGCTTCCAAGGTACCCGTGGTAACCCATGAAAACTGATAACAGGGCTCCCAAGATAATAGGGCTCCCAGGTAGAAGGACTCCCGAATGGCATGGCTCCCGGATAACAGGCTTCCAAGAGCCTATGACAACCCATAGGGGCTACCATGAGATAGGTAGCAGGTAGATATGACGATAAGGGTCCTGGGAATGGCCTCCCATGGATGATCTACAACCCATAGACATCATTACATAGCTTCTAGTATAGCTACCAGAGATGGCTTACCAGAATAGCTTCCGTAACTGGGTTACCGGAGGGTCTACCGGGTGGTACCCCCAGCTTCCCCGGAAGCCTGGCAGAAACACAGATGCAGACTAGGACAGCCATCGGATAAGGCTTCCAGTATGGCTTCCATAGTTGGGCTACCGGAGTCAGGTTACCGGAGTCAGGCTACCGGGTGGTACCCCCAGCTTCCGCCGGAAGCCTGATTAGGCTGCCAGTTCAGATAAGGCGCGCCTCCTACTTTTTAGGAACACGTCTCTACAGCTGAAATACACCTCTAAACGGATAATTATTCAGTTATTCGAGGATATACATCATATATACATGATTAATCCTTCATTCATGAGATAAACATCAGTGAATAGGCTTCCAACAGTCCTGATAAGGCTTGGAAACCTGATAACTACATCACAATCAGTTGATACACGATTTATATCAGCAACAACAGTCATTATCCCACTGGAGAGAGGATAAATCATCACAAACAATCGAACTTATCAATCAAGAACTACATTCGGGCTTGATCCACTATAAATAGTGGTATGTAGGTAGTTTACGGGATCTTCTTCGACACTTACACTCCTTGAGTAGCTAGAGCACGTGCACTCTTGTGTGACATAGTCAAATTAGGGTTCTTGGTTGGCCAACATTTGGTCCTTGAGCTCTCATCCCGTAGATTCAGCCCCAATCATCACCAAACTACCTTCCCGTGTTCTTCGGTAACCCCTAGCCGTGTGCCTTCCCGGGCGGCTAGCCATAAATCTCCGACTGTGAGACTTTCTGGGCAGTTGGGCGATTCCATATTTTACGGCGCTATTCCAGCAACGGCCTCCACGTAGTTGTGCTAAAATCCTCCCACAACACCAACAATCTCCCACTTGGAGTTTGGCCACATCTTCACTTCACTCATATAAATCTAGTAACACCCAATACCTCGATCAATAACTCTAACTAGTGCAGCGCCTTCTCATTAATAAGTTCTGAAGGCCAGTTGAACTTATGCAAAGCTTCAACTTTTCATTTGTAACCACATTAGTCAACATATCTGCAGGATTCTTTGAACCAAGGATTTTCTTCAAGGACAAAGTACCATTGCTAATCAACTCTCTTGTAAAGTGATATCTCAGCTGAATATGCTTCGTCCTAGCATGAAACACAAAATTCTTCGCAAGATGAATAGCACTCTGACTGTCGCTATACAAAGCACTGTCCGCTTGTTTCTTGCCCAACTCCTCAAGAAAATTCTTCAACCAAATCATTGTTGGACAATCTGCGATAAATACAAACAGTATAATATTTGTGCGTGTGTGAGTAACAGTTATGTGTATAATTAAAAGAGGAGACAAGGAACGAAAAACCCGAGTCCAGTGCGTGACTGTCTCCTTAAAGCGTATTAGCCCCCCACCGTATGTGTGAGCGAACCGCCTCCCAGGATAAAACAGATTGCAGTGAGGCTACATAAGAGCGTCACTCTCAACGAGCTTGAGACGAGCAAGAACTATCACCAGAGGAAGAGAAGAGGCTGTATATAAAAGGAGGATGTGTGTTTTCGAGTATTTAATCCTAATGCTCTAGATGAGTATTTATAGGATGAGAAGACTTGTGCGCTACACAATTGCCTTAATTAATTAGCCGCGCTAATCAATTAAATCGGTGGAAATTTCCTTAACACAATTGCCTTAATTAATTAGCCGTGTTAATTAATTATGTTAAGGCGGTGACAAAAAATCCGTAGTAAAAACGGAATTGATTTTACCGAATCAATGAATTCAAATTATAATCGAATCCATATTCCAACAATCCCCCACATGGATGAGATTGATATCGTAGTAGCACACACCAGACAGACACAGAATTTGATTTGGTGATAGATTCTTCGATCAGATATAGCATACGATAGGTAGAGGTTTGCTCCTTGAACCTTCGCTTGAGTAAGCATACCGACCTTACTGGTAGACAGTGGAGGTTTGCTCTTTGAACTGTTCGACCGTTTTTGTAAGCGATGATATACTTATCACTATATCCTTTCTGACTCGTTCAGCTCTCATGATTATGTCCATTTTGGCCATGGAACATCGTCCTGGTTCTGCAGGAATTTCTAAAAAATTGTGCCTCGCAATTCTCCTTTGAAGCGGCCCCACTTCTCTCCCACATAGGTGATCTTTATCTTATAGAGTAACCCGCGTTTACTCAACCGAATTTCATGCAATCAAACTTGAATTCCATGTATTCGTCAAAGATCATTAAAAGCATAAAGCTTAACCTCGTACCATACGGGTCTCACTGTTTCTTCATCATAGGAATAGGCCAGGGGTTACCCCCACAGTGATTTGGTCATCATGATTTAGTTGGCCCATTGAACCAAGTTCTTGGGACCTCCAGTCAGCAATGGTTGGGTGTCCACCATGATGCCGTTAAGCAATAGGCTTAAGGCCCATCCCTCTCGATGATCTTACAACTAACTCTCAGTATAACCAGATTCTCTTGGTTTAACCAGATTATCTAAGTTTAACCATCTGGTTAGTGGATCCACAACATTATCATTTGACTTTACATCGTCAATCCTGATAATTCTCGTTGAGAGTAGTTGTTTAATGATATTATGTCTTCGTCATAGAGGCGAGACATACCATTACACACACAACAATGTAATCTCCCAATTTGCAAATTATTTACATAAAATATGCATATTGAAGACACATTTTCTTGTCATTTAGGAATATCCTTTACAAAGTGACTACCAATTCACCCTCTTACACGCATATATATTATGCAATAGACTCGTATTCCATCATGAATCGAGCTATGTTTAATCGTCTATCTAGGATTCCATGACATGGCTGCTTTCGTTAATGTGAACTATATTCACAAGTGACCTTTAAGTTCTTAAAGTCAAACATCTAACATCCATACTATATCCACATAGTACAATTAGATGTCTTTTACAATGCAGCCCAAACTCACGAGTATATCTCAAACACCTTAGTCTCATTGCAATCACATTCAAGAGACTTCCATTTGACTCGTGCATCTACTCAGTTTATCCACTGTGTAGCCTATGTCTAATTTTGTACAATTTTAAAATGTACAAAACTTCCAATCATTCTTGAGAGATCCTTGTTCATCTATACTTGGATAGATACATCATACATATTCATTCTAGCTATACTAGATTTAGTTACGTTGATCTCTTCAAGATTCACATCACCAACGTGTGACACGTATCCTTTTGGACTTTTAAAGTTTTTAAGATTTTATTCTCCAAAATCAAAACTTTAAGTCTCATCCAAATTGCTAGAGATGATCATCTTGTCATTACTTCTCATAATGATTTGATCACTCACGTGCAATAACTTTTATCATCTCATGTGTAAATAACATATTCACACCTTACTGATTTTCTATCAATTTGACATCTCAACATTGACATATGTCACATTTTGGTAATTACTTTACCAGTCATTAGCTAAGACTTCAATTCGTAATAGACATTACCAATTTTTAGCGTCCCAAAAATTAGCAATTTCAATTCACCTTATTACCAAGTTTAAGCGTCCCTAAACTGGCAATACGCATTATACAGTTTTTCACATTTGAGCATCCTCAAAATGAAAAACCGAGTCATTAATTTTGAAGCCATTGCTTATCACAGCAATATCAAATCTAATATGCCACTGTTTTGATGTCTATTTTGATTCACAAAATATTTCACCTGGTCATAGTCTTTCCACACTTGCCTTAGCAACAAACCCTCAGGTTATCTCACGTAGATTTCTTTTAAATCTTCATTTAGAAAGACTATCTCAATGTTCATTGATATATTTCTCAATTTCGCAATACGATAAGTATCATCTTAATGAACATTATTCTCGTAAATCAAGAAATATTATCTCAAAATATATCAGGTCTTCACTTTGACTGTAATTTCTAATTATCAGTCTGACCTTATACTTTTCCTTTACCCATGTATCTATTTTTCAATTTGAAAAAATCCGTTTGGGTCCTAATGGTATCTTTCTCACAAGAAGATCCATATAATTTCAAACATGATTCTACTTAATAGAACCACTCTCTCTATTCCTTAACATCCTTTTCCCCCACAAGGGATATAGAGAGTTCATATAACGCTATAGTCCATTTTCTAGCACACATGTTAGAAAAACTTGACTCATTGACTT
This sequence comes from Saposhnikovia divaricata, assembly GCA_036435485.1. Classification (NCBI taxonomy): domain Eukaryota; kingdom Viridiplantae; phylum Streptophyta; class Magnoliopsida; order Apiales; family Apiaceae; genus Saposhnikovia; species Saposhnikovia divaricata. The sequence goes on along the minus strand of CM071597.1, from coordinate 212,178,694 downwards.
CTTAACTTTGACCAATTTCCCTCTTAATATTTTCTTTCATCAAAGAATTATTAGAGGAACGCGTATCTTTTCCAAGCTTTGAGGTTCACCACTAAGCAAATCGTTAAGATATTCGGGACTATCGAATTTCTTATCATATGTCTTTTGCTCTGTTTAGGTTCATTCTCACATTAATCCAATAACTAATTAGGAGTTCATTTGGATCACTTACGGATCTATGTGGAACTACTTAGCTTAATATATAAGCATTCCCAGATTCCGTAGTTGCATACAAATTAGAATCTCATTATTTAGATTCATGTATAGGATATCATTAGACACAATCATTGTCTATATCCATCCAAAATACCTAGATTATTTTGGATCACTTTTAACCTTTATAGGTATCAGTATCAAGATATCTCCAAGATACCCCCACAATTCAATTATTTCTAGGAATGCTTCGTTGCATTCTAGAGTTCGTTCATAGAAAATTCTATTATTTTCTCTTCAAGATACCCCCACATTTTTAATATTTCTAAGAATGTCAAAATACATTCCAGATTTAGTAGGAAATTTTTAATATTTCCTTTCATGGTATCTTGTTTAAGGAATGATTAGTCCCTTCATAACTAACATCCTCAGATTCGGTGATAGACCGAACTGATCACAATCATTATGCATCTCCAATTAGAGCGTAACTTGAGCCTGCAACTACTCCATCTACCTTATGCGAGTAAGGTATTGTGGCCTCATGAATATTCACGTTATGAAACAAAATTCACCCAGTGATTATTCACCACCAAAATCATTCTTAACCATCTTAATTTTCCGTAGTAAGTTGGTTTTCAGACTCGAGCTTATAGAGTATATTCTTCTCTATAAATCCTCATATTTACTCTTTAATGAGTACACATAATCAATGTATTACTATAAAGTAATTACACAACTTGTTACCACCTCTCACTAGAGCAGGTTTCAAACGACCATGATCCCATCATAAAGAGATTCCCAATTTTCCTTGAATTAAATACTTCAAAACAACATTCATCAATGGTTTGATTTCCAGGTTGTCGGAGAAGACACAATGGTCTCACTTAATACCCGACTTCCTTACAGGCATGGCCTGTTGTTGACAAAATCTCCCCATATCGAAATCATTGAAAATTCGTATATAATTCTGTGTTTCATAAACACAGAAATCTCATAATCGTTTTATTTAATTATAAAATCTCGAGTCATTACAGATTTTATCTTGTTTTTATTAAAAACCTCTCAGGTATTAATATCATGTTCAAAGAACTTTCTTGTTCTTCTCACTGAAAAATTCAACCACTGAATTTCTCTTAAATTTCAATTTGATTCATAAAGAACCTAATTTTCTTGCTCATCACTGGTACAACCAGAAGAGACCCGAGGAAGAACATAAACTTCCAATAAATCCACAATCAGTGATCCTTGATCAACTTATGCGTTAGGGTTAACAGGATTCTAGATTTCTCCAAATTTCAGCATATAGAGCTGACCGCAATGCCATATTAGGTATCACATGGATCACCATAATAGGCTCGTGTGTCACTGCCGCAGCGGACCGACACCAGCAAGAGAATATATAATTTAATCGGAGGAACAAATCCTACCAAAAATTATAAATCTCATGCTGACCCTTAACCTGTACTCGATAAGTAACAGGCCTGTAAGGTTTTTAACGTCTCAAACATCTAACCAAGATTGATATTTCCAAAGAAATTTCCTCGGAAAAAAAAAACAACAAAACAGTATCAATAATTAAGCAAATAATTTTTCTTTTCACTTAAAAATTATTACTTAATTAATACAACCGTACTAATTATTTAAATAATTATTACCACAATTATTTAAATATACATATAAATCTTGATACATCACGAGGATCAACCAGACACATTACCCATTAATATCTAAACACATATTAATAAGATTTTCTACACAAACTAGAATTGTGTCATATTAAATTCCAGAGGTAAGCTGATATCAAAATTATTGTACCATACAAATCTTGTCCTGCACCCTCACCACAAACCACTAGTAATAAAATAAAGGATAATTAGATAAGCAGGTGCCTCTAATCAAAAGAAGTAGCGCATTCGGTACAATCAACAAAGCAACATGGAAACAAAAGTTCCTCGGCTATACAAAAATATATTTTAACAGATATAGTTGTGATATTTAAACCACTACAAATTTATAGTCAACAATATCAAAATCACATGATATATTAGTCATGATACAATTAAAACTTAATCTACTTCATACATAACATCTAAGACTATTTATTGTAAATGAACTCAAATAATTGATAATTTATTTATCAACATATAGCCCATTAATACACCGAGGTCACAAGCTCAGATTGATGAGCTAAATTATTATTGCTATATGTTTACCATCAATTGAACATGTATAATTAATAAGTTTAATTGCTTGACCATATTAAACACATATATGGTTCTCACTATGCGTTAATAAATACTAACTTTGTGTACCAAGCAAGACATTCATTTTAATAGATTATCCAAGGAGCTTATCATTAATAAACATGGCACTCACCTTATTGTTAATAAAAACCATTCTATGGCAAAGACAATTCACGTGAAGTGACATGGCATTTATGCTCACATGTTAAAATACATATCAATTTCTCAGGCTTAGGAACAAACCAACAAGTACAATAAAACATGGGGCAAAACCATGATAATAAACTGACCTTGAGTATGACGACAAATAGACTAAACCAAATCACAGATGAATGAATTGTTTGCCATAAGAACTTACGTGTTCAACCACAGAAAACAAAAATCATACCAATAAATCATGTGCTAAACTGTTTTAAGATTGTTGTTCATAGTTTGATTCTCCATTAAATCTGTCACTCAAACAAACAAATAATTACGTAGGTACAGATCACAGATATAATTTAATACGCTCTAAGATTGTTGGACAATCTGCGATAAATACAAACAGTATAATATTTGTGCGTGTGTGAGTAACAGTTATGTGTATAATTAAAAGAGGAGACAAGGAACGAAAAACCCGAGTCCAGTGCGTGACTGTCTCCTTAAAGCGTATTAGCCCCCCACCGTATGTGTGAGCGAACCGCCTCCCAGGATAAAACGGATTGCAGTGAGGCTACATAAGAGCGTCACTCTCAACGAGCTTGAGACGAGCAAGAACTATCACCAGAGGAAGAGAAGAGGCTATATATAAGAGGAGGATGTGTGTTTTCGAGTATTTAATCCTAATGCTCTAGATGAGTATTTATAGGATGAGAAGACTTGTGCGCTACACAATTGCCTTAATTAATTAGCCGCGCTAATCAATTAAATCGGTGGCAATTTCCTTAACACAATTGCCTTAATTAATTAGCCGTGTTAATTAATTATATTAAGGCGGTGGCAAAAAATCCGTAGTAAAAACGGAATTGATTTTACCGAATCAATGAATTCAAATTATAATCGAATCCATATTCCAACAATCATCTCCTTGCTAGCTTCAGAGATAGCCATATATTCTGCTTTGTGGTTGAAAGAGCAACACTCTTTTGAAGTCGAGACATCCAATTAACTGCTATGCCACCCAAAGTGAAAATATATCCCGTAGTACTTTTTCTTGTATCCAAACATCCACCAAAATCTGCATCAGAGAACCCTTCCAAGATAACATCTTTCTTGCTGAAACATAACACAACCTTGGATGTGCCTTTCATGTAGCGCAACAACCACTTGACTGCTTCCCAATGCTCTCTTCCTGGATTAGACATGAACCTGCTAACAACTCCCACTGCATGAGCAATATCTGGCCTTGTACACACCATAGCATACATCAAACTCCCAACTCCAGACGTATACGGAACTTTAGCCATATCTTTCTTGCCTTCATCCATTTTAGGTGACTGCTTCTTCTCTTCGAGCGGTTCGTGTAGTTTTTTCTGGTACAAATAATCTTCAATTTGCATCCTCCAAAACCCAAAATCTCTGCCATCAAATTTGTCGATCTTTACTTTCCCTTCTTCTGTCATCGCTCCCACTCGCCTGAAAACCTAGGCTCTGATACCAGTTGTTGGGGCTTGCTAAGCAGGCCTTAACTCCACATTAGTATGATATTGTCCGCTTTGGGCCGAGCCCGCACGAATTTGTTTTTGGACACATCCCAAAAGGCCTCATACTAATGGAGTTAACTAGCTGCTTATTAATTAGCAATCTGCCCTTCCCACAAACGATGTAGGACAACTCCTAACATCTCCCCCCTCCCCCTCCTGCTCCTCCTGGCCCCGTAGGGGCACAACCATTTCCGAGAGATTGATATGCTCTGATCTAGCATTCTTAACCATTTCCGAGTTTTCTTTGGAATCTTTGAACAAAAAACGGTAGGAGTTTCCATGGAGGCCTTGTTTTCTTAAGCAATTTTCCATCTTCCGCGGCCTCAACCATACCCAGTTCAAAACTCTCCATCCATCCCACAAACAAAGTTAATATTAGACTCGCTATAATTTTTTGCAATCCCTCTATATTCATTACTTCCACAACTGGTCTTTACATGAACACGAAATGAACTAATAAAGTTAAAGTGTGTTATTAATTATTAGTTTTCGTTGTCATACAGGAAAAATGAAAAAATACAAGAGGTGTTTGGAGGACAAAAATATCTTTTAATAATATAAAGTTAGTAAGCTAATCATGATTATATTAAAAAATAGGACATCTTAGTAAATGGGACATATTTATAATTAAAATTAAAAATAGGACATATTAATAAACAGCCTTTTCAAATGGGACATATTGGAAAAAAAAAACCATTATTGTTTAAGAGTAAGTCGAACGAAGGATTTACAAATTCTTTAAAAATATTATAAATAATAGCGTATTTAGAATAAGTTTAGAAGTGCATACTTCAATAATATATTTTATATGTATTTCTCATTATTATTATAATAATATTAAAAAGAGAAAAAAAAGTATGAAAGAAAAAGAAAATGATATTAAAACATGAGAAAAATGAATATTTTATTGATAAAAATAAAAAAAAGGAATGATTACAAGTATCTTAAACATAAAAAATGTAAGAGATGGCCTAACTTTTAGAAAATCATTTACGAAATTGTTGGAAGGTATATTTAGGTTAAATTCATAAAATTTTAGTTTAGAAGCTCATTTAACTAATCTGTTGAACTTGCCCTAAATGTGATAAAACGACAAAATTCTCATACTTTAAATGGCTAAGTAGCAAGAATTTTATTTTTACTTTTTTGATCATTTTTATAAGACAAAATATCCAATTTTGGATTGGGTATCTAAAAAGAATGTTAAGTTTTTAATTTTTTTTAAAAAAATACATATATATATTTTTTAAAATGTTTTTTAAAAAAATTTGGTTGACATGCCTGGTCCTCAAATGGGTATATGGGCAAAATACCCAGTCTTGAATCAAATACCCAATCAAAAAATGTATTTTTCAAAAAAGAACTGAACACTTACTTTTGGAATACGTATTTGCACATACCCAATTCTCGGAATCGTATCTCGAGATATCCAATTGAAGAAAGCGTATTTAACTAGTAGTTTTGACCATATATTTTAAAAACGACATTTTGATCATCAAATTTAAAAAATCAAAATAATCCTTTTTATTACTCATAAACGCTAGATGAATTACCTTTTTTATCAAAAAATTAAAACAATAGTTATATCGGGGGTTACATCTTAAAAATGTAACGTAATTGATTAACTTGATTTGAAATTAATTGGTTAACTAGAAATTAATCGAAAATATTAATTGTATCATTTAGATTATTTTCATATTAATTTTATATTTGAAAAATATATATAGTTTAATTAGTAAATTAGACTCATCCCTTTATTCATATAGTATAAATTTATAGCATTGAAACTATAGTATACTAATAAAATTTATTTTAAAAACATAGGTTTGTAACCGAAACTATGCATAAATTATTAAGTAAAAATAAATAAAGTAAAAGATCAACTTTAAAAAAATATGGTACATAGGTTTTAATTCTTATTTTGGTGTTTGAATTTTATATCGGAATGTACATTAATCATTTAAGTTTTTCTTTTACGATTTAACCATGCACGTATAAATCAAAATAACAATTAACCATTTTTAGATGATTTTGATCAAAAATTTGGAAATTGTGGTCAAATTTCAATTATTTGTAAGTGGCAGAGTTCAAAATTAGGTAAACATAATAATCATCATTACAATTAATCGATACACATTTTACATTTTTTTTATTTTCTTAGCTAATTTCTCTAGATTAAATTTTAATGAATTAAATTTAAAATTTAAAATGTATTTGCACATTATGAAATATTTTGGAGAGATAATTGAACATGATATTGAAAAATTATAAACCAAATTACAAATTAAACTTAACAATCGCAACAAATTAAATTAGAATGTCAAAATTAGTATCCAAAATTACAATGATTTGATAAAGAATTTGGCAAACTAAACCGAGTCTTGTAATCTCTGGTAAGAAATTCTATTTCTTTGCAAAATTCATCTTCGACTTATTATGAATATTATCCAAATCTCTTTTTATTGTTGTCACTAAACTGTCACTAACTGAACCTTATATACAATGTTAATCTTCCATATCCAATTACAAAATTGAAATTATAAATATTACCTTAAAAAAGTTATCTTCTATTTTTCTATAATCTTTGTCCACTATAAGTCCATTATTATTCATATTTACACTTTCAATATAAAAATTACACCAACACGATAATCTGATGTTTCACTTTTTCATTATGAATTTAAGTACTTCTCCAAAAAAAAAAACATGGTACCAAAAATGTAATTTCTAAAAAATTGGCACATGTCGTGAAAGAATATCAATTTCTATAATGGAAAAAAAGATATTAAATCAATTGTTATATTAATAACTGACAACATTGCTAATCATACGAGAAGCATTACATACATATTCAAAATTAATTGGGAACATCATGTTGGGAATTATGCATGTATTTGTCTATTTGATGATAACAAATACCTTACACTAGATTTTTTTTTTTTTTTTTTATAACTAGCCAACTTATAGCATTCTTAAGAAATATCAATTGATTAAGAAACTTTCTACTAGTCAATCCATAAATTTACTAACTGTTTTATATATCAATGGATGAAACTAGTATGTAGTTAGAAAAATTATTTCTAAAACAAGTTCATATAATCTAGATTATAAGTTGAGTAATAAATGACTGTGGATAAGCATTCAAAGCTCAACACGCTTTTATGTATGTATGTATACATACATACATATAATATGTATGTATGTTAAGGTAATGGATACATACATATTCCTTAGATGTTAAGGTAATGGATACATACATACATATTATATTCATTACCTTAACATACATACATTAGATGAAAAAGTAATAATATGTATGTATGTATAATATGTATCCATACATATTATATGTATGTAATTATAATATGTATCTTTATACATATTCTAGTAATATGTATCTTTATACATATTACTAGAATATGTTTGTAATTGTAATACATACATATTACCTTAACATACATATTACCTTAACATCTAAGGAACTCATTTCGTATAAAGATACATTTCGTATAAATATGTATTACATATTACATACTATAATATGAATATAGTATAAATAATTTATTATAGTATATAATATTATATAATTTTGTAATACATATTTATACATAGTAATATGTATACATACATACATACATATTATTATTCATTACCTTAACATCTAAAGAATATGTATGTATGTATGTTAAGGTAATGGATGTATAAAGATACATATTATAATTACATACATATAATATGTATGGATCCATACATATATTCATGTATGTATTACATATTACTATAATATTCATGCAACCATGTATAATATACTATAATACATAATTATATATATATATATATATATATATATATATATATATATATTATATAATATGTAATACATATTTATACGAAATGAATATTACATACTATAAAGATACATTTCGTATAAATAATTTATACAAAATTAACATACATACATGAATATATATATATATATATATATATATGTAATTATAATATGTAATACATACATATTACCTTAACATCTAAGGAACTCATTTCGTATAAAGATGAAAAATCTAGAGAAAGATCGAGAAGAATTTCAAATCCAAACCCAATAATATTGAATAATGTACCTACAAAATTCATCTGTTACATGTATAGTTTATATATATTTTTACAACCAAGAAGATTGTTTGTGTATTTTTATACTGAAATGTATTTAGAAAAAAAATTAAAATAGGAAAATAATATTTTTTTTAGTTAATTTATGCGTCTTATCAAACTTATCACACCTCGCTTGCTAGTGCGTATCTCTTAAAAAACATGATTATGATCAATTATTATTAAAATTTTCAGTTGATGATACTTTAACAGTTAAAATGTTCAAAAAAAAAAAATTAAAATGTGATTTACATACCATGTCATTTCATATACCAACCACAAATGTGATCTTCAAGCTTTACATTCAAACAAGAAAACAATGGATTTAAAGATAAAAAATATGTATGTCATTTCATATACCATCCACAAATATCATTGTTACCCAAACATATAAATGTGATGTTGACATAATAATTTTATTGAAGGCAGCTGAAATATGAAAGAAAAGATGATCTAAAAATAGATAACCTAAACCAACTGATGCATCACAATTAATAATATAGAAATCGAAATTATTAGTTTCACATGCCAAACATACCTATGCCCAAACTCCACCAACAAACATTCTCTATTTTGTAAGGACCTAATAGTGTGAATTTCAACCAGAGATTCAAATACAGTTCTTACTTCATCGTCTGTGACATCTGTATCCAAGTTGCCAATAATAATATACAATAAAATGATAGTGAGAACCAAGTATAAAGCTATAGAATTGTGTGCCAAGTTATATCAACTTACTGTTGTATCCGTATTTTTGTTGGTAACATTAAATTTACTAGCAATATTGGTTCCGCTGTTAGAGGGTATTTTACACGTTTTTATGTGTTTGCTCAATAAAACATAATTAGTTGGCACTGAGTTTTGAAAGAGCAAAGTGAAAAACTCGTCATAAACCATACATAATGCAATATAGCTTCCCTCCACAGACTAATTGGTACAAAATTGCAAAGATTGTGATATAAAAATTTAGCCTCTCTGATCAAAAATTACAAAATTATGACAAAATTACAAACACAGAGAATTCGTAGTACACACACACACACACACACACACACACACACACACACACACACACACACACACACACACACACACACACACACACACACACACACATATATATATATATATATATAGTTTTAATACTTACCATTTAAGTTTGAAATAATTTAGTATTGAGAATTTTATTTATTTTCTAGACATATATTTAGCATTATTAGGAGTGTAGAATATGTTTAATTACTTTTAAAGAAAACGTTAGCAAAGTTAGGAGGAATCGTTATCCAATATTCTAATACATTGTCGTTGTTTTCATAATACAAAGTAATATTTGAAAACTAATAATTGTTATTGTTTTCAAATAAATCAAAGAAGTGAAAAGCACACTTACCCCTAACATGTATCAATTCAAATTGAATTAAAGAACTATTTTTACCCCGTATCAGATAAGAACTGATTGATAGAATTAAGCCTCATCCTAACTTCTCAGCGAATCCTCTCTATAACCCGCTGAGTGTACCTCCAATAACTACCCCAGCTCTAAAGATCCCTAATCCTGAAAACAAAATAATACAGTGGTACAAACTTATTAATAGATTGGAAATGACCTGGGTTCTGCAGTAATGTAAGATGGAAAAAATAGCTGCACTGTGCATTAATGAAAAAAATAAGATCGTTATTGAAAAAATAAAATTTCAAATGATGAGACAATTTTGAAGCATGTGTCAAGTCGAGTAATTTCGAAACAGAACTAGAAGCTTTTGCTTTCAATTTTAGGGAATTGGAAAAGAGTGATCATAAGCATGCCTAAGTAACTTTGTTTAGGGACTCAAATGCTTTGGTTTAGTATTTTGGTGAGAAATGGGCTCAAAAGTAATGTATTGGGACACCTCTTTTGATTCACACAAGTTTAATCTCGAGTAAGCTGTCTTAAGCCAGTTCATTAACTCGCCTTGACAGGCGATGAAGGGTTTTTTGCTTGCTAGTGACCCCTCTCGAAGATATTGTCTAGTTTGGTTGCAGTTGTCAGTTGTCATCACAACAATTTTCAACTGGTTGGCAATGTTAGTTGTATTCTTGCTGTAATAGTAGCTTTGTAGGAGGATTATTGGAATCTTTTGACCAGTAGTCTCTTCCTTGTGTGTTTGTACTGGATTTAACTGTAGTTATATTGGGGTTCAGTTGTGATGACTAAACCTTAATATCTCATTATGTACCTTTGATGTAACTTTGAGTGCATTTGGTAAGCACGATCGCTCTTTGTGCATTTGTTAATCTTCCAAAAAATTACAAATTTATTATTCTTTAGACTTGGTTCTCTTAATATTTAGTCAAACTCCAACTATAAGATCCAAATTTGGATCACCAAATAATCCAAATATGGATCAGATCCAAATTCTAATTCAAATATAAATATAAATCCAAATTCAATCATTATTATTATATTCATATATTTTGATTTTAAGTATATTGGAAAAAGATTAAATAATTTCATTATAAATCATAAGAGTTATGTTCTATGGAGACCAAGTTTTTTAGTGGAGACCGGAGACCATATATCAATTAAAACATTGCAAAACCTTATTCATTGAAAATCATGTCCATGAAAGTCACTATTTCATTCATTTCATTGAAAATCTTGAAAATCATACATGTTTTTCATGCAAATTTCATTAAAAATCTTGAAAATAATGTATGTTCTGCAAACAAAACATTGCAGAATGTATTATTTTTCAAAACATGTTCTGCTTGCAAATCATATATGATTTTTAAGATTTTGAATGAAATAATAATGTTCATTGAACATTCTTTGCAAATATATATGTTTTACAATATTTTGAGTGCATAATGTATATGGTCTCCACTCAAATGTTGGTCTCCATAGAACTTAACTCTAAATCATAATACTAATTTCAACAACAACTAGATTACATCTAAAATACATTCGAATAAAAAAAACGTTACAAAGTACATGCGAAATAAATAAAACGTTACATGAAAATAAATTAAAGCATTAAAATATTAATTATCAGAATTAGTATATTTTTCCCACAATGCTCAATTAGTGCATTTCGAACTTTATCCCATATTTTTTTGTAGCGACTAATAAATTGTTAAAATCTACCATTTTCATCATTCGGAACCGTCTCAACTTCTGGAACACGAACTTCAAGATTTCTAGTATCATCGTAAGATTTTCAATGTTGTATTGTTTTAATTTATGTTTTTAATTTTCATATATTTTTAAATTTAATTTATTTTAAAATTTTATTTTAGAATTTATCGTGAATTTAATTATATTCCAAAATTAATTAATTTTTTTATAACATTAACAAAATCAACAAAATAGAAAAGATAACAATATTCTAATGATATAAAGATTTGGATCAGTGAATAGTAGTGATCCAAATTTGGATAAGTCTTATTTTAATTAAATGGATATATGATTAATTATCAATGGAGAGAATGGAGAGAGTCGTTCAAATTTCAAATTTGAATCCAATCGGAAAACAGCCAGTGAAGATTACCTCTTCGGCAACGTCGGGAAAGAGAGGAGCTAAGAAGGATCAAGATGGGGATCATATTTTGGGAGACTTCATTGAAGCGCACGCAGACGTGGTAGACATAGGAATTATTCAGAGGTATAAGAAGGGAGATAAACATGCTATAACGGACGCTCTAAATCAAATTCACTGGAGAAGTTTGAAGAATGATCGAGGCTATATAACAGGTAATACATCAACTAAGGGTTCGGGAGATTTGGAACGGAGGAGAACTTATGCAGAAGTTACCAGAGAACAAATAAAGGCTAAGGATATAGTTGGACACTTGTTATGTAATAATCCTAATTTCTGTACTTGAGAAATTTTTTCATTTTATGGATGAATAGTGATTTGCATGGATAAATAGTGAAATTATGGATGAATAGTGATTTTTGAGGATTAAGAAAATTTTTCATGTCACCCTATGTACGGGATAGGAAATGGATATTTCGAAGTTATATTAGTAATCTACGAGGTAAATAAATGTATGTAAACGCGATCGAAATTCAGAAAATTCAAGGTTTATTTTTATGGAATATTTTACCGGGAAGTGAGGAACATTTCAATGCGACCAAGACAAGAGATATATTTAATTTGAGGATTTTATATTTTATTATTCTATTTAAGGTGATTTAAGGAGTTATAACGAAAATCCCTGAGTTAGCCCAACGAATGTTCTAGGAATTGCTAGAACTTTATATCGAGATTAAGCGATTAAGCGAACGAATTATGGATTGAACACGTGACAAGATAAAATACCATGCAAGATTTTTAAGTGCAACATATCAAGATAATTAGTGTGAAACCAATCTAGATTACCATGTGGTTTAAGAATAGTGCAAGGGTGATGTGTTCATCTAAAAGCCAAGCAACAAAAACACCTAAACTCTCTTAATTCTTGACACATGTGTGGAGGAGCTCAAGAGAAGCTAAGGACCAGCTAGCACAAGGAAATATCTAGCAAGATTAATTCATTATCCAAGCAAAAAGAACACAAAAACTCTCCCCCTTCCATTTCTCTCCAAACTGCCCAGCATGAGCAACTATGAAAGAAAAATTTATAACTCCACTTCTACCCATTCATAAATCACCAAAATTGAACCATAGCTTCCTCAATATATGTAGAACATACATTTAAATTTTCATGGCTATCAAAGGAGTATAGCCTAGTCAAATCCCCCCTCCAAGTTGGAGAACCAAAACTGTCCAGTCCATGATAGTTTCGACCTCTCACCTTAGAAAATCAAGAAGTTGAGCCTCAAGAATCCCCTGGTGATATGCTAGGACTCAAAAGAAATCTCTGGAAGAGTAGAAGGTGTGGTAAAAATTTGAGAACCAATCTCTAATTTTTCGATTTTATATAGATTTTACAAAGTGATGATGAATAGTAAGGAATAGTGTTTTAAGTTGATTTTATGATTTGTTCATGGCTTTTTAGGCTTTGTTAAGGCTACCCAAGGCTATTCTAAGGTGTATCAAGCTTTGTTAGTGTTACTAGAGCATCAAGGAAGGTAAAACCCTAAACCATGCTTTGAGTATTTGTGAGTTTTGTGGGGTTTTGATGTTAGTATAAAGTTAAGATCATGTTAAGTGGTTTTATGATTGTTTGGCTTTGTATAATGTATAAAATGATGGGTGTTGGTTTTGGAACCTCACCACTGGTCCTAGAGATGTATAATGGATGTTTCTTGATGTTGAGGATGATTGGTTTGCCTGGTATGGCTTGGTTGTAGTGTTTGTAAAATGGAAATGTCCGAGTTATAGCCGTCGTAATGGCGGAATTTCGTTAGCCCTTAAAAACAATGAAACCCCGGAACCATAAAATTGTTTCTGGACGTACCATTTCATATGATTGTGTAGGTATGGTTGTCTAGTTTATTTTGACACAAGAATTGCATTAAAAGAATTTACGGTTTAGGAGATACGACCATTTTAGTGAATGTTGTTCGAGGAATTGAACTGCAGAAATGTACCTACTTTGAGGATATAAATGAGACCCTTAAGAGTTAATGTATAATATGAAATTTTGAGGATAAATAATAAGGTTAGTTAGTTAAGTATGTGCGGAGGTTTCGAGTCCAAATCATTATTTTCCGATTTTATAAAAATGCGTCAGCCGAGATTCCGCGAGTCAAAAGCCCTTAAAGGAATGACACTATTCACCAAATCGACCCCTGCCCTGTTTTGTAATATATGAAAAATAGGTCTTCTGACCAGAGCCATGTCCTGAGTTGGTTACCTTCTAGACATTCTCTAGATCGTGCACGAGAAAACGGTGCGTCATTTGAGTTAGCGGTTATCCAGTTATGAAGGTTTTAGTAAAAGTGGTGCAAATAGTAAGAATCAGCAGTTAACCCAACTTCGAAAATACATTTAACCTATCTAGACCCGTGTTTTTGAATCGAAACTTTTATGATAAATATTACAAATACCAAAGATAATTTTAGAAGTATTTTCGTATTTAAATACGTTTCCGGTGATTTATTAAAAATATTGGAGTGCGAGTTAAGGAATAGTAATTTTCAGGAAAGTCAACTCTAGAGGTGCTACTTTGACCATCCGTTTTGACTAAGTTAAAAGAGGAATTTTGAGTCGACTAAAACACGAGACTTGTTTAGAATTATCAAGGCAACATATTGGTGTAAAGAATGAGGTTATAAATGGTTAAGAAAACTTGAATTTGAGGAGCGATTTTGGATTAAACTTACGACTTAAGAGTTCGTTGATTAACATGGACTTAGTACGAGTCTAGAGAGAACCAATAGTGCCTCGTTATGATTGCTTGAGTGCTTAAGCATTGAGTTATAAGTGGATCGTATAGGGGATTAATCACGTGTTTTCTTGACTTTGTTTAGATTGTCGGACACCGTCAGGAGCCCCTACTACATCCGGAGTACCAGGCAAGTTTACTAGTTCATACTCTATCGTTTAGAGTATTTATATATATTTTTTAAATGCATAAGTATATTGATTCAGTTTTCGATATATAAATGCAAGTATTCTTCCTAGTTATTTATACCAGATTTTTATTTCATGAGTTGGTCCATATTGAGGGGACATTTATCGAGACACTTTATTCGTACTCACTGAGGAGATAATAGAGATATATTATATAATATCTTCATACTATATATTAATTGATATTTATGAATGGAGTTATATATACATAGTGAGTTGAGAATACTGACATGGGTTACCTCATTCCCGATCCATGATCAGAATAGTTTTTCATAAATATTTCCTCCACTCATTCGAGTGGAAAACTAAATTATTGGAGGTGTTTATCATTCATTGTTTCTGAACGATATTGGAGTAGTATTTTGTTGAGAAGTAAATAAAGATGCACGTGTTCTTTTACCGTGATGCCTAAGCGAATTTCTTGTTGAAGATGATCGAAGATTCCGACACCTAATATTCTGGACTGAAAATAGCGTAAGAGACCGGGACAGGGCCGACCCAGCTTAATAATTAACATAAGTGACCAGAGTAACGCACCGACCCAATTGAGTAGTATTTAGGATGATGGTCCGAGCAAGTCGTCTCATCCTAGGGTGATGGTCCGAGCAAGTCGGTTCACCCAACCTGAGGAGTAAATTATGGTGATGGTCCGAGCAAGTCGGCTCATCCTTCTATCAATAGTAAACGAGTATTGACAATGGACTGATTAATCTATTACTTGAGGTGGTGTTTTGAGGAGAGTCCATCATCGATACCCTAACTTTTAACCGATGCCTTTGTGGTTCTGTTAACTAGGGTGTTGATTCGAGCAATTGTTGAATCATATTATTCAAATCAATGGAGTAGTTCCGAGGAGTCATTGTATTATATTCGAGGTGTATCGAGGAATTATTGAGGGATATGTATTTTCTTATACGAGGAGTATTCAGAGGTTGGTGAGAACTTTCGAGATAATTTCTTTTCAAAAAGAGTGTATTTACTTACGAGAATGATTTTTTTATAAAGTGCTAAAAACATATTTTTGAGCGAGTTGTTGTTGTTCTATATGGTATCTATATACTTGATGGGTATTCTTTTTGCTCATTCTTGCTATTTAAATATTATTAAACAGCAGCGTCCAGAGCTGGCACTAGTACGGCGAACCGAGATAAAGGAAAGGGGAAAGGTGACTGATTCAATGCATTAGCCTTATAGTATCTAAGGAGGATGCAAGCTGGAAGGAAGTTGTTTAATTCTTTATTATCTAGTACTTTGAGGTTGTAATGAGATTCTGGAGGATACTCTGATCTGTAATAACTTTTGGAATATTGAGTACTTGTTCTAAGACTATAACCCGTGGAGTAAATTATGGAGTTTATTATGAATCTTGTTGTAGATTATATTGTGAGCAGGTGATTGAATATTCCGCAAGATATGTGACGACCTGGATTCCTGTAAGGGATTTGGGGGCGTTACATGTTACATCGAGGAAGGGTCAGAAAAAAATCAAAGGAGAAGGCAGTTCTTTTAGTCAAGGTAAGGGTTCAGAAAGTACTATTTTCATGGTAAACATTCCTTCAGAAGCTAAGTGTTATTCCCAGATTACACACTTGTATAATTGTAGAAGGGGGGGTTGAATACAATTCTTGATATTTATAAATTTCTGATAAGAACTCCAGAAATCTATACTTAGATAATTGCTGTAAAAAGATTAATGCACAAACACATAAAAATCAGGTGGTTAAATGCACCACCTGAAGCTTTTATTCGAAGAAAACTCTGTGATACAAATGTACACAGCTTCTGTTTTACAACTCTTTGCTTTTTAAGGATATTCAATAAAAACCTAAGCAAATGTATATGTTTTCTTAGCTTCTAAAGAGTTGCTACACTTGGTTATAAATCCCAAGTTTACAAGTGCTACAGGAATAAGATAATATTAATCTAATTCAAGTTGACTTGCTACTCCACTCCAAATACACATGTAGCCGAAAGGTTGTCCTTGTGAACAGACATGTCTCCTGCACCTTTCTTGTATTCATAGTGTAAACGGAATGCTTCTTTCTTCTGTGTTTCCAAAGTATGGCTGCCATACTGCTTTTTGTATCTACTATCAACCCATGTGATCTGTCAGTCAAACCTGTCCTTATCAACTGCTAATCCCCAGCTTAGCATAGAAGTAAGTGTACACTGACATCCGTTGACATTGTACACTGACATCCGTTGATGATATATTGAGCTGTATCCGTTGATATTGAGATTTGAGCTGTATCCGTTGATAGAGTTTTGTCTTCATCCGTTGATACACTTTCACTTAGACAGAATTACATAGCATAGCTTATTTACAATTGGCTACCCTATTTTGCCTATCCATTGATGGTCAACATGACTGTGGATAAAAACACTATCAACTGATAACATAGAGATACTGCAGTATGCTACAAAACCTTATCCGTTGATGAGCTACCTGTCAACGGATAGAGTTATAAATCCTCATCCGTTGACAGCTACAAAACCTTATACAGTTTGATTGATTTTGAAGTTATCATCAAGTACAACATATTCCTAACAATCTCCCCCAATTTATACTTGATGGCAATAAAGCATAAATTCAGGACCTTGATGATAACAAAAAATTCCTAAAGATATATATAGAACAATGCAAAAATTGTATTAAGCTACAAAAATTAAAAAAAAAAACTGAAAGTTTGAGAAATTTACAGAGAAGTGCTCCTCTAGACTGAGCAAATTAAAATTGTTTCTTCTCTCTTGTTGGCATCACCCTTGATTTTCCTTCTTTGGCAGAGTTGGACTCAATCTGCATTTGGAGTTGCCTATAGAAGGCATCTTCTTCATCAACTTTTGGATTTAGCTTTTGTTGTAACCATCTCAGGTATTGAGAACTCGCCTTTGATAGTTGGTCTTCTAACCTGAAGAATCTCCTGTTACCATCTTCATCCCTGAACTTCATCATCCAGAAGGGTTGAAGGTGGATTTTCTGTCCATTGTATGGGATCTTCATCTTCCTTGGTAGACTTGATGGTGAGTTCCATTCTCTCCTTATCTGTTCTATTCTGTCCAGTATCTCCCCTTTTGCTATCTTGGAGAACCCTGTGTACCTCTTAATTGCAAAGAACACCTTGGTTAATGTCAGATAATTTTCTCAAAGAACCCTCTGTAGTGGCCATGTCCTTTCCTTTCCTCCCTTGTATACAAAGACCAATCTCTCAGGAAAATGTTTATATTTTTCAATTCCTCTTACTTCTGACAATTCATCCAGATACAGATTCATGCCAGAGTATTCTTCAATATCTGCCTGATAGATAAAATGATCCTTGTTTTCCAAGATTGGTTGCTTGACAATAGCAGGTACCCTAGCAACTTGAATTGGTTCCTTTGAAGGTTGCTTCCTTGGTATCCTTTTCTTCTTTTTAGGCTTCTGTTGAGGCTTCAGCAAGAATGAAGGAACCTCAATGGAGTCAAGATTCATTGGTTCCTCTTTAGGTATTATAGGGTCACCATGGAAATTCACAGCTGGGTTGAATACTTGTGCAGAAATAGGTTGTGATGTGCCAACTGTTTCCTTTCTTTCAATTTCTGGAGAGACAGGCCTCCTTGCCTTTGATTTCACTCTCCTTTTAGGTTTGGATTTGGGGACTTCCTCAGGTTCCCTCATTTCATCCTCTACCTCATCCATTAACTCCTGAGCCAGCCTGGCTTGCTTCTCATCTGAGTTTTCATATTGTTTTTCTTCACTTGGATGAGCTTCCCTTAGAAGTTTGGAGGTCTCCTCTCTTTTTGCTTCAACAAATCTAGGATGGCTGTTGGATAAATTTAACACTTTTCCATTCCTTATTATTACAACCATCCAATCTCTTACACTCTTATTTGTCTTTTCCTTGAACTCTTTAATTTTCTTTCCCATTAGCTTCTCATCATCATCCTTGGGAAATGGAAAGTCCAATTGTAACTTGTTCATCCCATTTGCCTTTGGTGGAGAGTAGGCTCTGGTTCTTATGTATGGTTCAAATTCTTTGACATAAGATGGTTCAGCATCATAGAATGTAGGAGCCACAATCTCTGGAGTGAGCACCTTCAGAATTGTAGTTGATATTGTTGGAGCTGAGGACTGAGTAGAGAACAGAGTTGATACAATTGATGCATTGATCATTCTCTCTGTCCTCAAGATTCTTTCATTTGCCTCCTTGTTGATCTTTTCTAAGGCCTCTATTCTGGCTTGCCTTTCACCATCTGAGATTTCTGATAAGTCAGGAATCACAGGCAAAGCCTTTTGTTTCTTCACAGGGGAAGCTTCTATAGTAAACTCTGTTGGATTGACCACTATAATTGGTTGTTGCTCCCCCTCAATTTGTGCTATCTTGCTACTGGAAGCTTGAATTTGACTAGAAGTAGCTGCAACCTCTTCTACCATTTTCTCCCCATTTTTTTTAGCATCAAGGGCTGAAGGTGAGGCTGTAAGTAGCCTTTCCAGTAGCTCAGTCTGTTTGGATTGATTGGCAATGAGTGTCTGCATTTGAGATTCCATACTATCCACTCTGGAGGAGAGATGCTGAACAAATTTGGCCAGGCTATCTTCCTTCAATAGTTTGCTAGTCAGCACCTTCTAAGTGGTAGTAGGGGCTAGTGCCTCAATCCTGGCATCTAGTTCCACTTTCATTTCTCTAATTGCAGTTTGGACCTCCTCCTCTTGTGTTCTTTGAATAACCATGTGCATCTTGTGAAGTTTTAGGGAGTCCATTATTTACTGAAGGACAGCCTTCCTATGTGGATTTGCATTTTGGTGCTCAGCCCTAGCAGATTGATATTGTTTCATAATCTACACATTGAAGTCACCAGCCACAGTGGTATAGTAGAAAATAGCCATTCTGGAGTATCTACCACATTGACTTCTTCATCATTTGCTGTGCTATCACTGTCATCACTGCCAAACTCTTCACTTTCAGCATCTGAAGGCAGAGTTGTCAAAGCTTCCTTTGCTCTTTGTAGAGATTATGAGGTGTGCACTAGGTGCATTGCCTCCTCTGCCTCCACATTGCCCTGTTGTGACTTGATAGGCAGAAATAGGATGAGTAAAGGTTTCAGGATCTAAAGAGATGGAGTCAATGATTGACTGATATTCTTGTCAAAATTCCATCTCTTTAGAAGCTTCATTAACCTCCATTAACTCACTTGTAATGGCTGGATCTTCCTGCCTTATTTCTCCTGTAGTCCCTTCTCTCCACTCATCTCTCTTTTCTTGCATCAGGGGCTCCCCTGGCTCACACCTCTCACACCCTCACCTTCACCTACTAAGGTGGAACTCTCTTGCTCTCCTTTTGCCTGACCTGAAGAAATGGTCAGCCTCTCATTATTTGCCTCTCCTTTTGCCTGCTCACAAGGCAGCCTCTCACTCCCTTCCCTCAATCCTAAAAGTGTTTCAACTACTGAGAACTCCTCCACACTTGACACAGGAATGTCAGATATAGCAGTGGTAGAGTGATTTATCAAAGGATAAGGGATATCCGTTGATGGAGTAGTTATATCTGTCAAAGGATGGCTAGACATAGGCGCATCCGTTGATGGAGAAACACTTGTCAACGGATGAAGGATATCCGTTGATGAAGGAATGATAGTATCCGTTGAAGTGAAAACCAACACTGAATCTGTGGAGATTGATTTTAAAGATGAGGCCACAGATGTTGTTGTGAATTCAGAAATGGAAGATTGATGGCCCAATAAATCATCTAAAAGATGATGACCACCAATTGCAGAGTGGGGCTTCTCCAAGAATCTTAAAGATGGAGAATCAGGAATTGATATAGATATCATATCCACATCCAGAGATGGAGTTGGTGATGGGGGATTGTAATGTGTATCAATTTGAAGGTTAAGATCAAGGGGCTGTGACTCCACATTTATTGAAGTCACATCAAACTGAATTTGAGAAGGTACAGTTTGCTGTACTGTGTGTGCACCCTGTGATTCCCCTATGGTTCTAGATTTTACTCTTCTTTCATAGGTTTTTGAGAGAGGGCTAGTGTCCCTTACCCTTTGTGCAGAGTTGCTGTGGAACTAGTAGTCACACCCTGTTGAGAGGATGTAACTTGGGCTTGGCTATTTGGTGCACTTTCCTCACCTACCTTATTCTTAGGGCTTGCACCCTGTCCCTCACCACTCACTACCTCCTTCACACTCCCCTCAAGAGTTGTGGTAGTTTTTGCAATAGGTGCTTTTTGAGAAGCACCTGAGGTTTGTCTCTTAGATTTTGATTTGGAAACTTTTGTTTTAGTCACTTAGGTAGGAGCCTGTTTGGTCACTACTACAGACTCCATTGTGACTGTGGAAGGCAAAGAAATTTGGGGGTTAGAGATAGGAGTTTCAAGGTTAGAAATAGTTACCTGAACAATTGGTAGATATACCAATCGTACTTCTGCATTGGAGTTCATTCGAATTAAATCACTTAAGACTCTCTTCTCCTGAACAAAACATGTGAACTTGCTATCCGGGTTAGCAATGGATAGCTCATTCTCAGATACATGCAGTGCTAAGAGCATCAAAAATCTAGCAAAATAGATATTCTTGCTCCTAGTTTCCTTTTTACCTAATTTTGCTGCTATCTCATAGATGACTAGTGTGCCAAAGTTATAGAATTTATCAGCCAGAAGCATATACAACATAACTAGCATGGAATGGGTAGCAGCATCAAAATTACTAATTTTGCCTGAAAATGTTTTAATGAAGGCATCACAAAAATAACTCCATTCTTTAACCATCCATTTCCTAACAATTTTCCCTAAATTATCAGTACTAAGGGCATAATTTATGGAATTAAGCATGGCAACTATTTCAGCATCACTGGGTACTTTCAGACAGTTATTCTCAAATAATTTTAAACAAGCAGTTATCACATCAGAGTTAACTACATAGTTTTTACCCTTTAAGGAAAAAGCAATTGTACCGTATGTGCCATTGAACTCAGCAGATGCCCACACCTCTTCGATTACCTCGTGGATTAGAGGAGTGGTGGCAGTCATAGCATATGAAAGTTTACAGTTCTTCACAAAATTCATCATGGTGTGATAAGCTTCTGGGGCATTCACTGTATCGACATAGGCCGCGAAGTTGTTCTTCTCATAGGTGAACCCAGTCGAAGACATCATCTTAACAATAGGCGCCATTGAAGTGTTTGAACTTTTGTTGCAGAGAGTTTTTGTGAAGAAGATGCAGTTTACTTAAGAGAATCTTGAAAGTCGATAAAAGTGAGATGTGAGAGCACAAGACAGCCTTTTATACTTTTCAAGAATTGAAAATGAAATAATTAAAAGTAATTACCCATTGGTCAAAAGTAACTGTCAAATAATAAAAGAAAATAAATATAACCAGTCCTATATAGATACACGTTTACCAACGGTTATATTTAAAAGAAAATATGTATATCAATGGATATGAAATGAACGGTTGAGAGACAGTTTATCCATTGATGACATGGATAACCTGTTATCCGTTGATATACGAAAATCTAGGAATGTGTTTATGCTATCAACGGGTAAAAGGATATCTGTTGATAAGATAATTTTGCCTTGGACAAAATTTCTGAAGAAAATTTTTCTGAGAGTTTTTAATTCTCAAGTAAATCAAAACACATTTCTAGCTGCAATGCAGTAAAATCAAATATCACTAGGAATTATGACAAATTAAGCATACCTAGTTCACCTACCAATCTTGTGAATGTGGATTCATCAAGAGGCTTGGTGAAGATATCTGCAAGCCGCATTTCACTTGGCACAAAGTGCATTTCTACTGTACCATTCATCACATGTTCTCTAATGAAGTGGTATTTGCTGTCAATATGCTTGGTTCTCGAATGTTGCACTGGATTCCCTGTGATGGCAATAGCACTTGTGTTGTCACAGAAAATTGGAATCTTCTCAACTTTTAGACCATAGTCAATAAGTTGATTTCTCATCCATAGAATCTGTGCACAACAACTTCCAGCAGCAATGTACTTAGCTTCAGCTGTAGAAGTGGAGACTGAGTTCTGTTTCTTACTGAACCACGAAACAAGCCTGTTTCCTAGAAATTGACAGGAACCTGTAGTACTTTTCCTATCAACTCTGCAACCTGCATAATCTGCATCTGAATAGCCAGTTAGATCAAAGCTAGATTCTCTTGGGTACCAAATGCCAAGGTTTGGTGTTCCCTTGAGATACCTGAAAATTCTCTTAATAGCTATCAAGTGAGACTCTCTAGGGTTAGTTTGAAATCTAGCACAAAGATAAGTAGAAAACATTATATCAGGTCTACTAGCTGTTAGGTATAGAAGTGAACCTACCATGCCACTATAGCTTGAGATGTCCACAGACTTTTCCTTAGTATTCAACTCAAGCTTAGTTGCAGTGGCCATAGGTGTTTTTGCAGAGGTACAATCCATTAAGTCAAATTTCTTTAAAAGATCATAAATATATTTTGTTTGACTTATGAAAATGCCCTCATTAACTTGCTTCACTTGTAGACCAAGAAAGTAAGTTAATTCACCCATCATGCTCATTTTATACCTACTTTGCATAAGTTTGGCAAACCTTTTACAAAGCTTCTCATCTGTAGACCCAAAAATAATATCATCTACATAGATTTGAACAAGTATTGAAGAGCAAGAAATTGAGATAAAGTGTCATACCAGGCTGTTGGTGCTTGCTTCAAACCATAAAGTGCTTTCATGAGAAGATATACATATTCTGGAAATTCCGGATCCTCAAAGCCAGGAGGTTGATGGACATAGACCTCTTCTTCCAGTTCCCCATTTAGAAAGGCACTTTTGACATCCATCTGATAGACCTTGAAATTGGCATGTGCTGCATAGGCTAGGAAGATTCTGATTGCCTCAAGTCTTGCCACTGGAGCAAAAGTTTCATCAAAATCTATCCCTTCTTCTTGAGAATAACCCTTTGCCACTAATCTAGCTTTATTCCTCACAATTATGCCATTTTCATCTGTCTTGTTCTTGAGAACCCATTTAGTACCTATGACACTTCTATCATCAGGTTTGGACACAAGCTTCCATACTTTATTTCTTTCAAATTGGTTTAGCTCTTCTAGCATTGCTAAGACCCAATCTGGATCTAGAAGGGCATCTTCCACTTTCTTAGGTTCCTCTTGAGACAGGAAGCTACTGTATAGACATTCTGCTTGAGTGACCCTTCTAGTTTGGACTCTTGAATTTGATTCACCAATGATTAACTCAAATGGATTATCTCTAGTCCATTTTCTTGCAGGTGGAAGGTTTGATCTTGATGAGGTTGCTTCATTTTCATGAGCATGATCATGTTGATTTAGCATTGAATTTTGACCCTGAGAAACTCCCCCTGAGTTTGTTGTCCTTGCTCAATTATGAAGTTGACTGTCAACGGATGCATCATTTTGCCTGTCGACGGATGCTTGAGAATCTCTGTCAACGGATGCATCTCTAATATTGTCAACGGATGCTCCAGAATGACTGTCAACGGATGCTTCATTTCCAGTGTAAGCATCACTTCTAGTTGGTACAACAACTCTTGGTGGATCTCTGTGGTCATGATCTTCATCTTCCTCATCATCATCATCATAGTACATTCTTCCTTCACCTTCATTCTCAAATTCCAACTTTTCATGGGAGCCTCCATCATTTAGACCTAGAATCTTTTGATCATCAAACACAACATGTACAGATTCCATAACAATGTTGGTTCTTAGATTGTAGACTTTGTAGGCTTTCCCTGCTGCATATCCAACAAAAATAGCTTCATCTGCCTTTGCTTCAAATTTGCCCAAGTTATCTCCATGATTCCTTAGCACAAAACACTTACATCCAAAGACATGAAGGAAAGCTAAAGTTGGTTTCTTGTTGGTTAACAACTGATAAGGAGTCATTCCTCTAGTTTGGTTGACCAAGGAAATATTCTGAGTAAAGCATGCAGTGTTGATAGCTTCAGCCCAAAAATATGTTGGTAACCTTGATTCACTTAACATTGTTCTAGCTGCTTCAATGAGAGTTCTGTTTTTCCTTTCAACAACCCCATTTTGTTGAGGTGTTCTGGTAGCAGAAAACTCATGGACAATTCCATTTTCTTCACAGAAATTCTTCATTGCGGAATTCTTGAATTCAGTACCATTGTCACTCCTGATTCTTTGAACTCTGTCTTCAAAACATTTTTTTTAGTATTCTGAGGTGATTGATGATGATTTCACTTGCACAATCCTTGGAGTGCAGGAAGAAGGTCCATGTAAACTTAGAAAAATCATCTACAATCACCAGACTATATTTCTTCTTAGAAATAGACATGACATTTACTGGACCAAATAAGTCCATATGCAGCAATTGAAGAGGCTTAACAATGGATGACTCTGTCTTGCTCTTGAAGGATGATTTCTTTTGTTTCCCTAATTGGCAGGCATCACACAGTCCATCTCTGATAAATTCCAATTGAGGGATTCCTCTAGCAAGATCCTTTCTTACCAAATCATTCATAACTTTAAAATTCAAATGTGACAGCTTCTTATGCCATAGCCAACTCTCATCCTTACTTGCTTTGCTGAAGAGACAAGTAATGGATTCTGAGCATGCTGAATTGAAGTCAGCTATATAAACATTTCCTATTCTGAAACCTGTCAATACCACATTGTTGTCTTCCTTGGCAGAAACAACACAGGCTTCCTTTGTGAACTTTACTTCATAGTCTTTGTCACAAATCTAACTGACACTCAGCAAATTGTGCTTCAAACCTTCAACTAAAGCCACTTCTACAATGATGACATTGTCTTTTGAAATCAGGCCATATCCCTTAGTATATCCTTTGTTGTCATCTCCAAAGGTAATTCTAGGGCCAGCTCCTTCCTTGAACTCTGTGAGCAGGGTTGAATCTCCTGTCATGTGCCTAGAGCATCCACTTTCTAGGTACCATAGATTCCTTCTGTTTCACTGCACACATTCCAAAAACAAATCAAGTTGATTTTGGTACCCAAGCTTCCTTGGGTCCTCTCTTGTTAGCCTTTGACTTTGCACTCTTAGCATTCTTCAACTTAGATGTAGATGCTTGAGTGATGGGGTTTGACAAATGCTTATTTGCATGAATATTTGATGCATGCATTTGTGGAAAATTGGCATACATATTATTCATGCTAGGAATGCTTCATGACATTTGTGGCATATTCAAAGATTGAAAATAAGGATTAGACATATATGGCATGTTCACATATGGATTGGAAAAACTAGCATTTTGATACAAACCAGACATAACAGGCATTGCAGGCATACATGGTATTGTTTGAGGTACATGAACAGGAGCCTTGTTAACAATTTTGCAGTTAGAAGATAGGTGATTGACACTATTACAATTACTACAAGTTTTCCTAGGGGCAAACTTGTCAGGAGAATAATTGTTTTTCTTGTTGATGCCTATCTTACCATTTCTGTTCTTTTTCTTTTTACCCTCAATTTCTACCTTTTCATTATCTGATTTACCAACAGCCTTTTTGTTATGTAAATCACCTGCCTTAGCCTTCCCACTAGATTTGGTTTGGCTACTCTCACCGCTAACAAAGTTCTTGTTGACTGGACCATACTTGATATCCAGTTTCTTGAGTTCCTTCTTACTAACAAACTTTTTGTTAGTCGACGGATACCTCTCATCCGTTGATGGTTCATCTGTCAACGGATGATCACTATCCGTTGATTCACAAATAGTCTCTAGATCCTCAAGGCCAGGTTCTAGCTCCTTTTTCTTTTGAGTCCAGGTATCCTTCACAAACGATTCTATTCCCTGGACTTCTATTATGTTTTGAGAAATATTCCTACAACTTTGAAATTTAGCAATTATCCCTTGTTTCCTTTTCAAGATGGTCTTTTAAAATCAGTTCCCTTTTTAACACAGCTTCAAGTTCACTTTTAGCATTATTGCAATCAACTCTCATTTTCTCAAATTATAGAAATTGAGCTTCTAGAGCAGCATTTCTAGGACTTAAAAACAGATTAGTCTCTTTAATCCTATTGTTCTCTTTAGTAAGTGATTTAAGAGTAACACTCAAGTGATATAGTTCAGTAGACATTTCATCTATAACACTATTGCATTCCTCTTTGGTGAGCTCAGAGAGATTAGTAGAAAATACCTGATTGCTAGCTGAACTTGCTTCCTGCTCTCCAGAATCAGCCATCAATGCAAGGTTGACAAACTGAACATCATCATCAGAATGATTGTCATCAGCAGCCCAGTCATACTCTTGGGTCAAGAATGCCTTTCCTTTCTGCCTGAGAAGATCAAAATATTTCTTCTTGTAGTCAACAGTCTCAGTTGGCTTTCCCTTGTTCTCAGATCTAGGCTTCCTGCATTCACTTATCATGTGACAAGAAATTCCACAATTGTAGCATTTAATTTTGGATTTATCCACATAGTTGCTTGTGAAAAAATCCTTGTTAAATGGCTTGGCCACCCCAGAGTTTCTCTTGAATTTCAACTTAGAGAATCTCCTAGACAGAAAAGCTAAGTGCTCATCTATCTCATCCAATTCATCCTGCTGAAGGACATTCAATTCCTCAGACACCTTTTCCTTGCTCCTGCTTGATTCTGCTCTACCTTTACAAACCTCCTTGTTTGGTGTAGAATAAGCAGCTTCTGTCCTTTCCTCCTTCTGCTCCAAGTTGGCAACAAGTGCAACTGACCCACTTTTCTTTTGGGACTTCTCAATCTCTTCATCCTGCTCCATTTCCAGCTCATATGTCTTTAAAGTTCCATAGAGCCTTTCAAGAGTAAATGTCTTGTACTCTTGAGTGTTTCTTAGAGAAACAGTCATTGGCTTCCATTCCTTGGGCAGTGATCTCAGAAATTTGAGATTAGAATCTTTAACTTGATAAATTCTTCCATACAGTTTCAAACCATTTAGTAGCTTTTGAAATCTACTAAATGTATCATTCAATGTTTCTCCACTCTTAAAATGGAAATGTTCATACTGTTGGATTAGTAGTTGCATCTTGTTTTCCCTCACCTGTTCTGTTCCTTCACAAAGGGTTTGAACAGTGTCCCATACTTCCTTGGAGGTAGTACAGTTAATAACATTGTCAACCATGTCTGTTTATAGACCATTGAACAGTATATTCATGGTCTTTTTGTCTTTGTGGACTTCTGCAATATCTTCAAGACTCCATTCAGAAACAGGTTTGGGAATGAGAGTGTCAGGCACATCTTCAGCCAGGACAACTCTTGTTGCAGTCTTCATTGGAACGTGAGGACCCTTGTCAATGCAATCCACAAAACCCTCATCAATAGACAAGAGATGTAGACGCATTTTTACTTTCCAGTGAAAGTAATTCTCTCTATCAAGAACTGGTATCTTTACTCCATAATCCTTCTTAGACATGTTGGAAGTGTGTTGATCTTTAAACTTCAAATATATTACAAGCTTGCTTTGATACCAATTGTATAATTGTAGAAGGGGGGGGGGGGGTTGAATACAATTCTTGATATTTATAAATTTCTGATAAGAACTCCAGAAATCTATACTTAGATAATTGCTGTAAAAAGATTAATGCATAAACACATAAAAATCAGGTGGTTAAATGCACCACCTGAAGCTTTTATTCGAAGAAAACTCTGTGATACAAATGTACACAGCTTCTGTTTTACAACTCTTTGCTTTCTAAGGATATTTAATAAAAACCTAAGCAAATGTATATGTTTTCTTAGCTTCTAAATAGTTGCTACACTTGGTTATAAATCCCAAGTTTACAAGTGCTACAGGAATAAGATAATATTAATCTAATTCAAGTTGACTTGCTACTCCACTCCAAATACACATGTAGGCGAAAGGTTGTCCTTGTGAACAGACATGTCTCCTGCACCTTTCTTGTATTCATAGTGTAAACGGAATGCTTCTTTCTTCTGTGTTTCCAAATATGGCTGCCACACTGCTTTTTGTATCTACTATCAACCCATGTGATCTGTCAGTCAAACCTGTCCTTATCAACTGCTAATCCCCAGCTTAGCATAGAAGTAAGTGTCAATGATTATCCGTTGATATTGTACACTGACATCCGTTGATGATATATTGAGTTGTATCCGTTGATATTGAGATTTGAGCTGTATCCGTTGATAGAGTTTTGTCTTCATCCGTTGATACACTTTCACTTAGACAGAATTACATAGCATAGCTTATTTACAATTGGCTACCCTATTCTGCCTATCCATTGATGGTCAACATGACTGTGGATAAAAACACTATCAACTGATAACATAAAGATACTGCAGTATGCTACAAAACCTCATCCGTTGATGAGCTACCTGTCAACGGATAGAGTTATAAATCCTCATCCGTTGAAAGCTACAAAACCTTATACAATTTGATTGATTGTGAAGTTATCATCAAGTACAACATATTCCTAACACTAAGGCAAGTAGTTTGCGGGATTTTTTTAAGCGTTGTGGAGAAATCAGAGATATTATCCTTCCTAAAAAGAGAGATAAAAACAACAAAAGAATTGGTTTTATTAAGACCCAGTCTGAATTTGAAGCGGGGAGAATCATTAACAATGCTAAGGAACTGGGTGGTTGGGGTAGAAGGATCTACATGTCATTAAATCAGAACAAAAGACACGCTAAATAGACAGACAAGTAGCAAGACTCAATTGGATAAGCAGCCTCAAAATGCTCCAAAGTCGACCACTTCAGGTAAAACAAATACAGAAGGTGGGAAAATACATATTAACAAAGTGGAAGAAGATATAAGTGTTAAAATGTTCGAGTACACGGAGGTAGAGACAGATGTAGAAGTAGAAGAAGGTCTGTTTGAGAGTTTAGTAGCTTTTTCCTGGAAAGAAGAAACATCGGATTCGTTACAAAAATCTCTACAAAAGGCAGGATTGAAGTTGTAATAGTTGGATTAACAGAGAGGAAATTTCTACTGAGAAGTGAAGGTAAAGATAAATGGGGAGAAGCACAAATTGGTAAATTGGATCAATGGTTTTCTAAAATCAGAAAATTTAAGGAAGATGATCTTATTCTACCAAGAACTGCTTGTATTGAGTGTATAGGACTACCAATGAACGCTTGGCTGGAGGAAAATATGAAGGCTTTCACGAGAAAATTCGGAGAATGGATCTCATGGTCTTATCAAATAGATGAAAGTAATACTTTCGTCAATCCTATGGTCTGTGTGGCAACCACTAGATGGGAAAAAAATCGAAAATGAGTTTAAAGTGTTAATCAAAGGGAAACACTACCTGATAAAGTTCAAAGAAGTAGAGGATATTAAAGTTTTTCTGGAAGGAAAGAATAATCCTATGAATGTAGATTCAGATGAAATTTTAAATAAGATGGAAAGTAATGTGGGGACAAAAGAAACATACAGCCGAGTAGATTTATCTCTCATAGGAAGCCAAGCGATTGTAGTACAAGATTTAAAAGACGGTGAAGACTACAATGTCAGAGGTGCTGATATATCTAGTTCGAGGGTCTCAGAGACAAGTTTAGAGGAACCATCACCTCGTGTTCAAAAAGAAACTAACGACCCAGACACACTCACTGTTACAGAATCAAGGGAGGAAGTAGTAGAAGATAGACATGTTAATGGTCTAGATACACTCATTGTTACAGAATTAAGGGATGATGTAGTATAAGATAGGCACATTTGGGATAATTTCAGAGCTCCTTCGCCTTCGGAATCATGCATAAGTTCTTCAAAGGGTAGTAGGAATGTGGCTACTTAATACCCCGAATTCACATATTGTTGAGGATCTAAATCTTGTCTTGATGATGGCTTCGCAAGCTCTATGCAATGAAGTGAAGGATCTCAAAATGGGTAAGAGCAAAGGTCGTCCTAGGAAAAAGTCTAGAGTAGCAAAGAACCCTTTTGATCTGGGCTTTGGTAAAAGTAAACTTAGTGCTAAGAATAAGTTTAAAGCCAAAAGGGTCAGAGCTTGTGACAAAGAACATTTACCACGTATCACAGAGACAAATATGACAAAGGTGCCAGAGGAGGCAGACTTGATTGTAGAAACTGCTCAACTATTGGGACTGGATTTTCCAATTGGGAGTTGAGCATGGAAAGCAGATGATAATCAAGAGGTTGGAAGAAGGTAATCTTTGATTAATCTCTTAAGGTATAGTATCCATAGTTTTATGTTTCAAATGGATTTTTGCTTACTATCTTGGAATATTCGAGGTGTTAACAACAAAGTAGCTAGAAGATCAATTAGGGATGTAGTAAATGCATACAAAGTAGGCATTCTTTGTTTACAAGAGAAAAAATGCGGAGGTATGGTCTGATATAACAAAGGCTTGCATTTGGGATTTGGATACTCACGGTTGGATTACATAAAGTTCTTTGGGATTCTCGGGAGGTTTGGCAATTTCTTAGTCTCTCACTGATTTTAAATGTGTAAGCTATGCTCAAGATAGAAATTATATATGGGTTAAGTTAGAATTGTCATTAGGGAAAGGATTTTTCAACATAGTCAATGTGTACGCCCCTCAATTCTCTTCCAGCAAAAGATCATTATGGGAGCAACTTGGTATGATTATCAGTTGTGTTGGTGATGAACCTTTATGTCTGTCAAGTGATTTTAACTGCATAAGAGATAGTGTGGAGTGCTTGAATTGCAGTTACAGGAAAAAGGGATATTGAAGTTTTTAACAATTTCATAAGGCAGAATAATTTGTTTGACCTAGACATCAGATTGTTGGTAATGCAAAGGCAGTTTTTGTTTTTAAATTTAATGCAAATCTTTTTCAAACGTTTACCACAATTTATTTATAACATCTCCTTAAATTACTCATGGTCCTCCTTTTTGTCAGTTACTTTTCTATATTGTGGTATCTATCTATATATATATATATAGAGTAGGGATCTAGAGACAACCCCTTAAAAGGAAAAGGAGAACTAAGAAAACTAAATTAAAATATACCACATATGGTATGCAAACTGATCGTTGGGAGATAGAGAAAAATGTGGTGAAATTAGATTTTAAAAAAATATCACCGATTGACCGGAAAAATCAAATTAAAAACGGAGGGAATTAGGTGGTATTGTGTGTGTGAGGGTGTATTTGATTAGTGTGTGGGTGCCCCTGGCGGGGCCGTTGATTATAATACATCCAATGGTTAGGATTGGTTCTCTAAGTTCTCTTTTTAACGGGGTTCTCTTTTGAGCATGAGCCTATATATATATATATCAACTGATTTGCTTGAGTAGAGGAATATAGTTTGAGTTCTTTCTTTACTAAAAATATATGTTCTGTTCTTCTGGTTGAACTTTGGTTCTGAGGTATTACTGAGTTCTATCTCCTTGAAAACGAGTGCACGGTTTGAAGGAGTGCTGTGTAACCTTGGGGGGCGACGCCTGTTATTGATTGCACCAAAGATCAAGGCGAAATTCGCCTATAAGGCAGTGGTTTTTATCATGCCACAGCTTGTTCATCGTTGTTCGTGTTTCTTTTCTTTCTCTTCTGTGTTTATATCAGTGATTTTTCGACCAACACATCAGAGATGGTCAATACACATGGTTTGGTCCCAAGGGGAAAAAGAGCTAACTTGATAGATCTCTTCTAAATCATATTTATGCAAGTTGGGGAGAATGGTTCCTAAGAGCCCTTCCTAGGAAAACCTCAGATCACAAGAGTCTTCTCCTGAAGCTAAATCAAACCAACTGGGGGCCAAAACCTTTAAAATCCTTCAACTGCTGGCTGGAAGAAAATTCTCTGAGGCTGATTCTGGATGTTTTCTGGAACAATAACAAAGAAATAGGAGGTAATATTTTGGATATCTTGAAAGATGCAAAGATGGTGATAAAATACTAGTCAAAAAATTTCATGTCTGAAGCTGACAAGAAATTGAGATACTTGGAAGAAATGTTGGATATTGAAGAGCAAAAGATGAATCCAAGCCATTTGATTTCTCGATGGAGGCATGATCTTGAGAACCTTTACAACTTAAGAGATAAAATTTTGAGGCAAAAATCTAGAATAAGATGGGATTTAAAATGCGATAGAAACTCTAAGTTTTTCCATCAGTCCATTCAGAGGAGAAATCACAAAAATAACATCAAGAAGCTTTGGTGGAATGAAGATTGGTTGCACTCCCCTCATGCAATTAAAAGTGCTTTCTTTGATCACTTCCAAGGTTTCTTTTCATCTAATGATCATCTCAGGTGTATTACTTTGGGTAGTCTGGTGACATCTATGCTGTCTGAAGAAGAAAAAAGGTGGTTAGAAAGGGAAATATCGTTGGAAGAAATTGAATGGGCCTTGAAACAAATGCCTTCTGATAAAGCCCCTGGCCCTGACAGCTTCAATGTTGGATATATAAAAGATTTCTGGCCCCATATAAAACTCAAAGTGCTGGAGTGATTTAAGAACTTCATGAATGGTAAGCCTCTTCCATCAGGTTTTAACTCTTCCTTCATCACCTTGATTCCAAAAGTTAATTTCCCCAAGGTGGTACCAGATTTTAGACCAATAAGTCTTATAAATTCTACATCTAAGCTGTTCACGAAAGTTCTAGCAATCAGGCTGAGTAATGTTTTGAACAAGTTGATTGATAGTACTCAGTTTGCTTTTACTAAGTGCAGACTTGCAGCAGATAGTATAATTTTAGCTAATGAGGGCTTCCACTCTATGAAATCTAAGAACCAAGGGGATTTCATCTTAAAACTGGATTTCGAGAAAGCATTTGATACTGCAAATTGGGATTTCTTGTTAGAAATGCTCAATAAGCTTGGCTTCGGTGGTAAATGGATTAGATGGATAAAGGATTTTTTTTCACTCTATCAGAACTTCAGTGCTTCTAAATGGTTCTCCCATCGCAGAATTTTCTCCGAGCAGAGGTCTTAGACAAGGGGATCCGCTCTCTCCCCTCCTTTACAACATTGCTGCTGAGGCTCTAAATCTTATGCTACTCAAGGCAAATGAGTTGGGATTGTTTAAAGGTTTATCTATCTCTAAATCTGGGGATGAGGTTACTCATTTGCAGTATGCAGATGACAATATTCTCTTCCTAGAAGGAAATCTTAATTCCTTGTTTGCAATTAAGAGAGTGTTACAATGCTTTCAACTCATCTCAGGTTTGAAAATAACCTACAATAAAATTAGTTTATATTCCTTATCAAAAGACACCCTAATGGTTGAACAGGGAGCAAGAATCTTGGGCTGTAGGATTGGTTCCTGTCCACTAATCTACTTGGGAGCTCCTATAGGTATTTCTCATAAGAGGAAAATCTTCTGGGAACCGCTTATTAAAAGGATGTCTAATCAACTTGCAAAATGGAAATCTAACTCTCTTAATAAAGCAGGAAAATGAAGTTTTGATTAAAGCATCTCTTGACAGCATTCCCACTTACTGGTTAAGTATTTTCAAAATTCCAATAGGAATTTGCAAGAAAATGGAGAGAATCAGAAGAGATTTTTTCTGGGGTACAGGGAATAGTCAAGGCAAGTCATCTAGAAAGATGCATTTTATTAGCTGGAAGCAAGTTGGTTTGCCAAAAGAAAAAGGGGGGGATTGGAATTTCAGATATTCGTCTGAGGAATTTGTCACTTATTAGTAAATGGATACCTAGGTGGTATAGTGAGAGAGACTCGAAATGGAACAAATGGTTGAGAGCTAAATACCTCTGTGATGTTGGTACTTCTTTGGAAGAAGGTCTCTCAGGGAAAAGGCTTTCATCCTTGATGTCAAACATTCAAGATGTAACCTGTAATAATGATCCTGTTGGTCTTCTTCACTCTGATTTTAAGTGGATCCTAGGTGTTGGCTCTAAAATTCTACTCTGGTTCGACATCTGGAACTCCCACCTTCCTATGCATTTAAAATTTCCAAGGTTATTTGCCATTTCTCTTTGGCAATATGCAACTCTGAAAAGTTTCCTAGACTCTTGCTTGGCAAATGGTATCTACAGTACCATCCTTTGGAAAAGGCCTCTGAGAGAGTGGGAGAAAGAAGAAGCTAGTTTGTTCTGGAACTTCATCTCTTCTCAACAGCTTTCAAACGTTTCAGATCAGTTAACTTTGGAAGCATAATGGTAAACCTTTCTCAGTAAAAGATTATTATATCTTGTTGAATGCTCATCCTGATATACCGAAGTGGGAATTCAGTTTCATTTGGAATCTTAAAATACAGCCAAAAGTTCAATTCAATCTGTGGAAACTTTTGATAAAATCCTTACCTACTGCTCAGTTGTTGAAAGAAAGGATAAGAGTCAATTTTAACTCAGATATTTGCAAGTGGTGCAATTTGTTAGAGGAATCTTCAGACCATATTTTCTGGGAATGTGAAGTTGCTTCATGGGTATGGGACTTTGTACATATGTGGTGGGGTTTTAAACTCACAAAACAATCAGTATGGAACTCTTTAAGCTCCCTCAAAAGTCCTATTGTTAAAGAAGCTTGGGGTCTTGTTATTGCTGCATCTTTGTGGACCATATGGTTGGCAAGAAACCGTTTGGTGTTTGAAAGGATTAAGATCTCGAGAAAAGATCTTGAAACTACTCTCATTCTGAGAACTCAAAGATGGTGCGAGTCCTTAAACATCATACCCAACACAGATAGTAATTTTTGGATTAAAAATCCAGTAGGAATGATTTTGATGGATAACAAAATCGCAAGGAAAAATTTCTATGGAATTTTCAAATGCTTATGTAGCTTTATCGATGGGGCATGGACTAACAATAATAGTTCTCCTCAAGCGGGAGGAATTGGAGGATACTTGCAGGACAGCAACAGGAACTTGTTACTAGTGTTCTCAGGCCCTTCTTCATCTTCATGCCCATTGGTTAGTGAATATAAAGCTCTGGTTTTTCTTATAGAAATATTTTCTGATAGTCCCCTGAAACATGAAAAACTCACAGTCTTCACAGATAGTCAAGAGCTTGTTGAGTCAGTGAACCACATCAAATTCTCCTTACAAATCCCTTGGTTTGTTGATAGACCTTTTGCTGAACTAATACAAGTTTTAAGTTTTGATCTCATTAAAATCACAAGAGAATTCATTCATGCAGCGGGCTCTTTAGCTCGGGAAGGGAGGCTGAGAGATAAAGTGTTATTTGCATGGTGCTAAATTGCAAGAGTTCAATTTATTTCTGGGCTAATTATTCCCGTAGTGGGCTCAGCAAATATAATTTTTTAGGCCCATCATTAGTGATCTTGTTACCAGTCTAAATCTTATTTTTCAAATTGTAACATAGTAATATTTTGAGGAAATACGAAGAGGTTTTTCTCTTAAAGCCTTTGTATTTTTTCTCAGCAGTGGCATTGGGTAATGGAAAGTCATTGTTGGGAAAGGTTTATTAGGGCTGTAGGTAATTAAGAAGGACCTATATATACCTACCTCAGGTTTCTTTCATTGTAACCTTCCAGTAATTATTTCCGCAGTCTTACAATGGTGGACACTAGAGTCTTGTGGACTCTTCCAAAAGAGGAGTTCATAAAGATAAATGTCCATAGCTTCTTCTCTGACGAGCCACTGCAAAATGGGAATAGGTCTGGGATTGGCATAGTGTTTCGGGATGATAGAGGGACTATAGTGCGTATGATTGCTGGTTCATTGAGGATTCAAGGAAGAAGACTCAATGAACTCTACTCAATTCTCTTCACTCTTAGAAGAGCCTTCTTTGAAAATTACAACCTCTTGGAGTTGGAGACTGATCATGGTGGTGCTTATTGGGACTAGAAACGATCGAGGATAGCCAGAGTGAGGATGGAGCTTCAATATGTGATCATCAAATCAACACAAGACTTGAGGACAGGAATACAAACTCGGAGATTCATCTCATTAATGAGGATAACAATCAGCTCGCTGCATATCTAGCAGAACATGGTGCTCACACATGGACCTCAATGGTAATCGTTAAAGCCCCTTTTGGAAGAGTACGCGAGCTGTGGTTTAATGACATGGGCCTGGGTCCAGTCGACCCTCAGTTTCAAGTTATTTTTGAGGAAGACCTGGAAGAGTACGAAAATGATGGTGCCATTGAAGATGAGGGGAACGAAGTTGCACTAATGGAAGAGAATGTTTGATTTTTAGCTTGATGGCTCAATTTCTATTTTCCTATGCGTTTAATAGTATAAGTACTCCTGTATGCTTATATTGTGGTCAATTTCTTTAGAAGTTTTTGTGGATTTTGGGTACCTTAGTGCTGTGATTTCATTGTTAAGGGAGTGGGTAGTCTATCTGTAGTAGTGGTGGATTTTTTCTAGTTTATCTCTTGTACTCGTTTTATTCTAATGCTATCTTTGCTTTTCAAAAAAAAAATTTACTATTCACTGATCCAAATTTAGATCACTTTTTATTTCACGGTTGGAATAATTTGGGACAAAACTGTCCCAAATTTAAATTTTTAGTCTACCGTTGGAATTGCCCTTAGTCCAATCCTGAGTTTGCAAGACGATGACAACGACATAGGAAAGATAATCTGACTAGAACACTTTTTCGATTATGTGCCTGTTTGGCTTAACTTTTTTAAAGGGTTTATGGACTTATTTTCGGGTAAAAATTTTATATTTTGATAATTTCTTTTCATACAAGTATTTAAGGTATGTTTAAGATTCAATAAGTTGCAAAAATAAGTTGGAAAATAAGTTGGAAAGTTAGGAATCTCTAACTTTGTCTTAAAATAAGTTGACTTATTCCGGAAAAAAGTTCCCTTAAACACCCCCTATATATAGGAGTACTTCTTTAAAAGAAACATGTAAAAGCGAAATGAGGAGGGGGAAAAAACTTTTGCCTTTTGGCTTATATTCAAGTGAGTAGCTTCTCCCAAATTTCATACACAAAAATGGAGGAGAAACCATATCAAATTTGGGATGCGTGTATTTGATATTCAAAATTTAATTTACTGTGCCACTTTTTACTGTCTACAAGTACTTCTTTTAGCAAAGGATTCACATGTGTATATTCCATGTATAATCTTATAACTATACATATATAAGTATGTGTTCAAACTCGTGGGCTTCAAAAAATTTTATGGTTTTGTATGAATCAAGTGGTGTGGGATAGGATGGGCATCGCTCACTTCGGTGGATACTAATTCCCGATCCCATTTTGATTATCGTATTTTTCATATATTTGTCCTCGATCCGTATCCCAAAAAATCCTTGATTTCTTGTTCTGTTTGAAACGGGGATCGAATCGGGATCGAGCGGGATGGGAAGAATGACCATCCCTAGTCTGGACTAAGTCCTACCTCACTATTACGCCCGTCAATCGTATCGTTTCATGTACTTTTATGTTGTGTACTTTTTATTTTCGTGTACTCATAATTAAAACAGAAAACGACCCGAAATCATTTCGTGTATTTGCCTACCTAATCCGACACAAAACGAAATGTTTCGTGTCAATACTATGGTACACAAAATTTTCGTATACTTTTTGTTTACATGAAACGATGCAAAATAAAATGAAATGATTATATCTGAATGCAAGAAATATACACAAAATACTATTGAATATGTAAAATGAGTGATTAAAAATACACGAAATACTAATAAACACATAAAATAAAATACATATATAATATTATTATGATATATAAAAAAATAAAAATTATATATATATATATATATATATATATATATATATATTATATTTCGTGTATATCTATGCACCCAAAATGAAAATCTATATCCGACACTAAATATTTTGTATACTTTCGTGTTTTGTGTACAAAAATCAAAAACCAA
Organism: Saposhnikovia divaricata; assembly: GCA_036435485.1. Classification (NCBI taxonomy): domain Eukaryota; kingdom Viridiplantae; phylum Streptophyta; class Magnoliopsida; order Apiales; family Apiaceae; genus Saposhnikovia; species Saposhnikovia divaricata. The sequence continues at coordinate 212,140,260 of CM071597.1, read as the reverse complement.
AACCTAATTTTCATGTCATTTCATATAGTATTTACTGTCACGTATCAATTATCACGCGTTAAATTGCCATGCCTACTCACGATCAATTTATATCATTTTATACATTCCATGTTATGTACATTAATTTTGACCTTCACAATACCTAATTTTAACGTTGTAAATTAACAGAAAAGTGCGAGAGATTAATTTATGATTCGTTCTTTCAAAATGAAGGAATGTTTTTTTTTGAGAAGAAAAATGAGGGAATGTTAATCATTTTTTAGAAAATATCATTATAAAAATTATTTTTTTGGAAAATAAAATATAACAAAGCAATCAAAATAAATAAATTAATCAATTTTTATGAACATGAACAAACTGATTTGGAGGCACACATTCGCTTCCAAGTGAACCATTTGACACCCTTCCCCTGCCTTCCATTACCCCAAAGAAATGCATTCATTTTAATTTCCATCTCATCACACAAAGATTCAGGAATCAAGAACAAACTCATCCAGAAATTCGGAATAGTTTGTGCAGAAGTTTTCAAAAGAGTCAGCTTCCCAGACTTTGATAACTCCTTATTATACCACCCTTGTAATTTATGCTGGAGACGATCGCTTATAAAACCAAAAACCTCACTTCTATTCTTACCCACTACCATAGGCATACCAAGATAGTGCCCCGGTTTCTCAGCTTGTTGCACTCCCAGACGGTCACAAACCACACGCCTATCATCTTCACATGTATTCGCACTGAATGTAATACTAGACTTGGTATAGTTCACCACGCTAAACCTCGAAGATTCCAATCGAGCTTTATTCTCGGGTCTATTTCGGATTTGAAGGATCCAGTTTGGTTGTAATTTGTAGATTTATTTTGTATCTTCAATTTTAAAATTGTAAGATCATTTTGTTTTTTGTTGTCTCACCGTTTGTGTGAGTTTTGTTATTGTCTCACCGTTTGTGTGAGTTTGCTTGTGTGTTTTTGGGTGCTTGCTCATATGATCTTGAAGGATGGTACGATTATGAATTTGGATAAACACTGTGATGAAGTGTTAGTGTGTTACACACATAGGTCTGCGAATATTGTAGCTCATAGCTTAGCTAGGGTGACATATTCTATGTCAGGTCTTACGGAATGGAATATTTCTGTTCCAGATTTTATCATCTGTATGCTTGATTATGAGAAATTTTAATGCAAGTACGATTTTATCAAAAAAAAAAAACTATAAAAAAAAATGACATGTTAGACAACATAAATATAATAAAGAATCTTTTTTTTACAACATAAATATAATAAACAATCTTTTTTTCTCCGGAAGCCCAGTGGACCGGATACCATTTTAGTAGTAGACTGCTTCATTACCATTTTCAGGTCTGCGTCCACACACCTTTCTGTCTCTTACCAGTTGTCACTGGCAAGTTCATTAACCAAAGTTCGTACCAGTTTTTTATGTTGAAGCCATAGTAAAACCCTACTGCATATTACTCACATTGCATATTAATTTTTCTATATATATCAGTGCTTTCTCTCCACCTAGAGTAGCTGTTCCAAATTGCATTTTAAAACATCCTCCATGCCAGACTACCTTCTCATGGATAACTGCCTTCCTCAACACTGTCACAAAACCATAGCCGTAGCTGAGGTGCTTGAAAACCCAGGTAGCGTCCATGATTTAATTAGGGATAGAATGGATTACCACTATCTTAACCTGGATGGAGTATTAGGTTGGCAACTTCGTTACAGTGAGAAAGACAGCGAAACAGAGAACTTTCTTCTATTTGTTGAATTCGTCAGCGATGAAAATGATAGTGTCCCCATGATCGATCGAGCTCATGATCTCTACACCATTGGGCATCTAGACCGAGATCGGCATGCTTTCCTGCTTAACCAGGAGAGGGAAGGGCAGCTTGAAAGGACCTTTGCAAAGATTCCGTCGTAATTGACCCCATTTAGGATGGTTTCAGTACAAAAAAACCGTCGTAAATAGCCAGATTTCTTGTAGTGTTGAGTGTTTGGGTATTTATGGAATTCCTTACACTGTGATAGAAAGAGTTAGGTGATTCCTATCCGGACTTGGAAGCTGCTGCTGGAATCCTAAGAAGAGATCTTCCAATCGGCCAAGTTGGTTTTGAGACTGCTTTGAATTTTCTTTTAGAGGAAGATCCCCTCGAAGACATTGGGAACACAGGTTTCTCTTATTTGTACCTGTCAATGTTTGTGTGTGAAGGAAGAAGGATACTTCATGTGCGTGATTGTATAACTACTCATTCTGCTGGACTGGGTATGGCGGTACCGGAAGATCTACTGCAATACTTGTACGGTTGGGGTGCAGCATCTTATATCCTCACTGCTTATGCTAATGGTAATGTCGGTCCTTTTAATTTCTACCATCTTCTCGCTGATTTTGGAAGAATGAACATTGGACAGATGGCAGGGACGTATGATGTCATAAAACAAGCCCTTGAGCCAAGAAACATCGACATCAACATGGTTGAGGCATATCAGAATACAGTCAATCAGTTTTACCGAAGGATGCTTGGACAACTACCTTAATCTTGCTTATAGTAGGATGCTGGGTGACAGTCAATCAGTATTTGTATTACCAAAGGATGTTAGGAGTATTATATACTAGGCAATCAGTATTTCCAAGTGGTTGCATGTAGGTTGCATCTTAATTAATATCTAGGTTTGGTTGAAAACGAAGCAATTAGACGACATAACTAATCGTTCTAATAGCCAGTAGATTCTGCATCATGCAGTGGCGTACGTAGTATTAGGAAGTAGATGAATTTTACTCCCCAACCTGTTAGTTATGTTCCTTTCCCATTTACCGGTTATTAATTAATTAGTATGGTAGATTGACCTTTAAATTTTTATTGTGTCCACCCTTGTGATGAAATCTTATGATATTACGGTTGTATGAACTCTATTATTGTTTATTAGTCCCAAGGACCATAAGATCATTTTGTTGCTGCTACCTACGTACAAAGCATTCCTAAGAACCAGGCCATGTACTTCTGAGTCCAGGACATAATTGCATACATATTATGAAAATATTTTGTCACCCATTAGCAGAGATGACATTTTGGCAACTGTACGTAGATATTTTTTATACATAATATGTGAAAACCAAGACATGCAACAAAAGAATCTAGTTTTCGGAATTAAGAGTCATACATTGTGGACCATTTTCCCAATCTCTACATATTGGAATGAAAATGTGAGCTACTTGTTGATACTACAAAGCTTGGTTCTCATGAGTTAATATAGGCTTGCTGACATTACTAATTCAACTTGAGTTTGTTGGCCTCATGTTAAGCAATGCACGTTCTCTGCAAAACAGCTACTAAGTGAAGAGCATGTGCTTGAAAGTGAAAAACATGTGCATGCAACATTCTGTGTGTGTTTAGTTTAACAATAACTTGGATCTTGCACCAGTTAGTGTAATGATCAAGCAGTGTGTTTTATTTCTTAGAAAGAGTGAGGTGCCCATGTGGTTTAAGTGTGTGTGTAATCATGTTAACCATGATCTTTTGATTCCTTTGTAATGCTATTTATATCTTGTTGTTGTAACAACTGAAATGCAATTGAAGACAGTTCAATTACCTCTCTTCTCTTCTCAGTTTATACATAAACAGTTCATTGATTTGCTTACTCAGTTCCATCAATCTGGTATCAGAGCTCGAGGTCTTTGTATGCCAAAATATATGCCTAGAACTCCAGTAAACACACCTGCAAGCTCGTCAATGGAAACACCAAAACCAAAAGAAAGTTCTATAGGCCTGCACTACCCTATGTTGACAAAGAGCAACTATATTGTGTGGTCTTTGAAAATGAAGGTCTTCATGCAAGCTCAAGGAGTATGGGATGAAGTCGAACCCTCAGACCCTAAGTTAGTTGTAGAAGAAAAAACAGATAAGGTAGCATTAACAGCTATCTATCAGGGCATACCAGAAGAAATGCTCCTGTCAATTGCAGATAAGAAGAGTGCCAAAGAAGCTTGGGACTCTCTCAAAGTCATGAGTGTAGGTGCAGAACGCGTACAACAGGCCAAGGTTCAGACACTTAGAGCCGAGTTTGAATCAATGAACATGAAAGAGACGGATAATCTCGATGATTTCTGCTTAAAACTGCAAGGAATTGTCACTAATATTCGTATCATAGGAGAGAAAATAGAAGAGGCAAACGTTGTGAAAAAACTCCTCAGAGCTGTACCTTCGAAATATCTTCAAATTGCTTCGACAATAGAACAATTTGGTGATATGGAAGTTATGACAGTGGAAGAGGTTGTTGGACGACTGAAAGTGCATGAAGAAAGACTTCGAGGCCAAACGGAAACAGTCGGAGGACAACTTCTCCTTACACAGGAGGAATGGTCAAAACGAGCCAACAACAAAATGAATGACAGAGGTAGAGGTGGCTTTAGCAATCGTGGCAGAGGAAGATCTAACCACAGAACCAATACCAACAGTAAAACCCGTTCAAATCAGACGGAAGAAGGAGGCAGCAGTGGCACATCAAGTCATGATTGTAGCAAAGTGAAATGTTACAATTGTAATGTCTATGGGCATTATGCATCAGAATGCAGAAAGCCAAAACGAGAGAGAAACTGGCGACGTGACAAGGAACAGAAGCCAGAAGCTAACCTAACTCAGTTCAAGGATGAAGAACCAGCACTTTTGTTAACAGAGTGCAAAGAAACAAATAAAGACACTCTTTTACTCAATGAAGAAGGAGTGATTCCGAAGCTAGAAACTGAGTTGGAGAATGGTAGAGATTCAAAGCTGTGGTATCTTGACAATGGTGCTTCTAATCATATGACTGGGCAAAGGTCGAAGTTCAATCACCTAGATGAGAGTGTGACTGGCCAAGTAAAATTCGGAGATGGTTCAACAGTGAACATCAAAGGAAAGGGATCCATTGTTTTCAAGTGTAAGAATGGAGAATTACGCCAACTAAACGAAGTTTATTTCATTCCTAAACTCTGCAACAACATTATCAGTTTAGGACAGTTATCAGAAGATGGTAATAAAGTAATTCTACATGGAGAATACTTGAAGATTTATGATGACAAAGGGGCCTTGATAATGAAGGTGAAACGGACAATAAACAGACTCTACAAAATACTACTTGATGAGCTTGAAAATCAGTGTCTGCTAACAAGTGCAGATGAAGATGCTTGGCTATGGCATGCTAGGCTTGGGCATATAAATTTTAATGCCCTTTCTCTAATGTCGAAGAAGAAAATGGTTATTGGGATGCGTAATGTTTTGCAACCTAAGTCCAGGTGTGATGGATGCTTGATGTCTAAACAGACTTGAGCTTCCTTTCCTGCAAAATCGAGTTTCACAGCAAAAGATAAACTCGAATTAATCCATGGAGATATCTGTGGTCCAATAACTCCATCAACTTCAGCTGGAAATCGCTACTTCCTACTCTTGGTAGATGATTATAGCAGGCTGATGTGGGTATATATGCTCAAAAGCAAAGATGAAGCCTATGATGCTTTCAGAAAATTTAAGTTACTGGTTGAAAATGGTCGAGATGAAAAGATTAAAGTTTTGAGAACGGACAGGGGAGGTGAGTTTTGCTCATCTAAATTCAAGGATTTCTGTGATAATCATGGTATCGAAAGACACTACACGGCCCCGTACTCACCTCAACAAAACGGTGTTGTTGAGAGGCGTAACAGGACCGTAGTGGCAATGGCTAGAAGTCTATTGAAAGAAAGAAAAATGCCTTTGTTTTTCTGGGGAGAAGCAATTCGACATGCCGTTTATATTCTAAATAGAGTGCCCACTCGAGCACTAACAGGACAAACTCCCTATGAAGCATGGTCTTGCAAAAGACCACACATTGATCATATCAAAGTGTTTGGTTGCAAGGCATTTATGAAGATCCCAAGTGCACATCTCCACAAGCTGAGTGACAGAAGCAAACCTGTTGTTTATCTTGGCAAAGAGCCAGGAACGAAGGCACATTGTGTGTATGATCCAATTGAAAAATCTTTACATGTTAGTAGAGACCTTGTTTTTGAAGAAAACAAAGGCTGGGAATGGGACATGGATGGAAACAATGGAGACAATGCTCCAGAAACTTTTATCCTTGTAAACGATGTTACAAATGATGTTCATCACAATCAAGAAACACGAAGTTTCGAAGCAGGGAGTGAAAATGCAACTCCAAATCTGTCTTCCACAGAAAGCGAGTCTCGAGAAGGTGAAAGTAGTGGATATAGCTCTGAGTCATCATCACAGTACAGTCCAGACCACACAAAATTCAGACTCTTGAGTGACATTTATAACGAGACTGAAGAAATTGAGCTTGCAGATGAAATGTTGATGTGGAGCATTGATGAGCCATCGACGTTTGGGCAAGCTGTCAATGTCACAAACTGGCAAGGTGCAATGGAACAAGAAATCGATTCTATTGAAAAGAATAAAACCTGGAAACTGGTTGATTTGCCACCTGGAAAAAGGGCGATCGGACTCAAGTGGGTTTATAAGTTAAAAAAGGATTCTAATGGAGTTGTTGTCAAGTACAAAGCCCGTTTAGTAGCAAAAGGGTATGTACAAAAGGAGGGAATCGATTTCAACGAAGTGTTTGCTCCAGTCACTAGGTTGGAAACTGTCAGGCTCCTACTTGCTCTAGCTGCCAAAAATGAATGGGAAGTGCACCACCTCGATGTTAAATCTGCTTTTCTTAATGGCGATTTACAGGAAGAGGTGTATGTTCTACAACCAGAAGGATTTGAGAAGGAAGGTAAAGAATTCAAGGTGTATAGGCTGTTAAAAGCTCTCTATGGTCTTCGTCAAGCGCCAAGAGCTTGGTACGCACGACTTAACAAATATTTGATTCAACTTGGGTTTGTTAAATGCCAATATGAGCATGCTGTTTACTGTCGTTGAGAAGGAAATGAGTCCCTACTGGTAGGTGTTTACGTTGATGATCTCCTTGTCACAGGTACGAAACTCTCAAACATTGAGAAGTTTAAGAATCAAATGGCAAAAGAATTCGATATGAGTGATATGGGTAGACTGTCCTACTACCTTGGCATTGAAGTTGAGCAAAGAAAGGGTTACATTGAGTTGAAGCAAACAACTTATGCGAAAAGGATCCTAGAGAAGGCAGGCTTGGCAGCGTGTAAACCAGTTAAATATCCAATGGAGTCCAAGTCGATCATGCATAAAGATGAACATGGGAAAGCTGTGAATCTCACTGAGTTCAAAAGCCTTGTTGGTAGCTTAATGTACCTAGTGCATACACGACCTCATATCGCGTATGCTGTTGGTGTGATAAGTAGATACATGGAAAGGCCCACTGCAATGCATTTGAATGCAGTGAAAAGGATTTTACGATATGTACGAGGCACAATTGATTTTGGCCTTGTTTATTTAAAGGGAAAAGGGAACTATTTGCTCTCAGGGTTCTCTGATAGTGATTTAGGTGGAAGCATTGATGATAGGAAAAGCACGACTGGTTTGGCATTCTACTTGGATGATAGTCTGGTAACTTGGGTCTCACAGAAGCAATGCTGCGTAGCTCTTTCATCATGTGAGGCTGAGTTTATGGCTTTGACAGCAGCTTCGTGTCAAGCTGTGTGGATAAGAAATGTATTGAATCAGATAACAGATGGAGGAATTGGTCCTGTGATACTCTATGTCGATAACAAGTCAACTATAGACTTGGCAAAGAATTCTGTTTTCCATGGTCGAAGTAAGCACATTGAGACGTTTCCATTTCGTTCGTGAATGTGTGGAACGACAAGAGATCATCATCAAACACGTGAAGACGGATCAACAGAAGGCTGATGTGCTAACCAAACCATTAAGTACAGTTAAGTTCGAAAGAATGAGAAACCTTTTGGGAGTAAAGAATCTGCAGAAAATGTTCTAGATTAAGGGAGTGATTGTTGGCCTCATGTTAAGCAATGCACGTTCTCTGCAAAACAGCTACTAAGTGAAGAGCATGTCCTTGAAAGTGAAAAACATGTGCATGCAACATTCTGTGTGTGTTTAGTTTAACAATAACTTGGATCTTGCACCAGTTAGTGTAATGATCAAGCAGTGTGTTTTATTTCTTAGAAAGAGTGAGGTGCCCATGTGGTTTAAGTGTGTGTGTAATCATGTTAACCATGATCTTTTGATTCCTTTGTAATGCTATTTATATCTTGTTGTTGTAACCACTGAAATGCAATTGAAGACAGTTCAATTACCTCTCTTCTCTTCTCAGTTTATACATAAACAGTTCATTGATTTGCTTACTCAGTTCCATCAGAGTTAACTTGTTGACATTGCAAAGAATGTAGGCTCGTTTTCAAAGTTTCATGAAGCCGCCTCATGGTATACATTTCTGATTTCTGCATGAAAATGTGTATGAGTCGATACTTCAGAGCTATTTTCCCACTTCTGGATCGACACAGTGATATAATACATGGCGCAATAAAGTTTGGCTTTTTATCAAAACAAAAAAGTCAAAATTGATACGATAATACTACAATTTGTTATTGCTATCTAGTATCTACTATCTAGTGATGGTAAAGTATCCTTTAGAGCAGGTGGTTATCCTTTTATCAATTATAAGTACTAAGCAAGGTCACAAGACCTACTACTAGTCACCTGATACTTACTCAGACAACTAACTTTCAGTTCAGAGCAAATCATAATATCAGGTCTTTATTAACTTTTGCTTGGAAACTTTTACATGTGAACAAGTTTTCCCTGAGCATTTTCTTCATACTTCTTGTGCAATACATCAGATGTAGTAGTTGTAGCTCTTGGATTGTTCAACCTGTGATTACGTTCCTTCTAAATAAAGAAAGCAGTCACAACTAAAACACAAAAAAAAAATAGTTTTTTCGAATCGTGGTTAGGCTACCTGCATGAAATTTATTTTAGAGGAAAGATCCCAGGACAATAAGAATGAAATGTACTCTCTCAAAGAGTACAACCAATATAAGGACATTGCATGAAAAGATGACTCAAAAGATTCAGGAGCACCATCATAGAAAAAAAAAGATTTTGATGGATTATCAATCCTTATACCAAACGCGGCATATACCATTTTTGGTTAGCAACTTGAAGCAAGCAATAAAGAGTAATCGAACACTTGGGGGATATGCAAAGGATGCCAAAGATCTTCCAACCAAGACGGTGGTGGCGGAAGAGCTGGTTGTCAAGGAGAATCCCAAATTGCTGAAAGCGAAACATATTTAACATGAAGGGCATTCCATAAAATAGCATCGGTACCACTTACCAGAGATTAGAATGGAAAAGACGAAGTGCCTCAATTCGGTTGCAAGCACATTGTCGGCGAGAAAAGCAGCCCATTGATAATTACAACTGCAGTTTATAATCTCCTCCAACTTAGAAGATTCTTTAATAGAGATGGTATCAGTGCCATATTTTCAAATCTACGGGGTATGATCAACTCACGGGTCATGCCAAATTAGAAACTTAGAATTTAATCCGCCATATAATTCACTCTAGAAAGAGAGCATATTTTTAAATGTTAATTCTTAGGCACCAAGAAGTATTCACAGGAATGCGCATGGTCCAGAAAGCCTTTTTACGCAGAAAAATACTACGAGCCCAGCTAAGCCACAATGAAGAGATCAAAGGTTGGAGAATCCTCCATCACAGATAGCAAATGGAGGCTTCATTCCAGAGAACCAAATCACGCAAGCCCAATCTAAAGACTTTAAGTTTGCATAAGAAAGCTATGTAGAAGATAACAATAATGAGAGAATGTGACAAACTTAATTCCAGACAATGCTGCAATGTTCACATTGAAGAGCTACAGACGCTGTTGCATTGTCTCTTATGCTGAGCACCACTGCAACTCTAACAACCATCAGAATAAAGACTACAATGCCCCTAGCTATGACTAGACTACTTACTCAGACCACTAATTGAATACATGGCACTGGTGTGACCCCATAAGCCATGTAACAACATTACAGGACAAGATACTACTCCTGTTTTATTACATAAACGAATGCATTGCATGGAAAAGCTACTAGGTTCTGTTGTTGCCATCTTGATACTCTTCATTACTCCCCCTCAAGTGGTGTGGAGGTGACAGCCGAGACACCAAACTTGCGTAACAAATACTTGTGCTGCTTGACTGGTAGCTGCTTTGTGAGTAAATCTGCAATTTGGGAATGGGATGGTACATGCTCAGTGCTCACTGCTCCTTCAACAATCTTATCTCGAATGAAATGGCAGTCGATCTCAATGTGTTTGGTGCGTTCGTGCAGCACAGGATTTGCTGCAATGGAGAGAGCAGCTTGGTTGTCACTTTTAATGATCGTGGGTGGTAGATCATGTAGTCCCAGGTCCTTCAAGAGGGAATCCAACCATGTTACTTCACAACAGGTGAGGGCCATTGCCCTATATTCCGCCTCTGCTGTGGAACGTGCCACTACAGACTGCTTCTTTGTCTTCCAGGAGATAGGAGAAGCCCCCAGTAACACACAATAACCTGAGGTTGATTTCCTTGTCACAGGGCAGCCAGCCCAGTCACTGTCGCAATAAACGGTGAGCTGGGCAGCAGATGAACTAGCTAAGAGAATCCCTTGAGCTGGATTCCCAATAAGGTAGCGTAGGATACGTTTGGCTGCCTGCATATGAACACTCGTGGGTCGTTGCATATATTGTGCCAATGTATGAACAGGGAATGACAGATCAGTCCTCGTAATTGTGAGGTAAATGAGCTTTCCAAGTAGGCGTTGGTAAGGTTGAGGGTCCTGCAATAACACCCCTTTGTCCGATGTGATAGACAGATGTGTGTCCATTGGTAATTTGAGTGGAGTGGCATTCGACATGCCAAACTCTTTGAGAAGGTCTGTCACATATTTCTTTTGAGAAATGAAAAACCCTGCCTCACTACGGTCGATTTCTAGCCCCAGAAAGTAGTTCACAGCACCCATGTCTCTCATACGAAAATGACTTGACAAAAATTCTTTAAGTTCAGTGATTGCTTCCTGACTGTTCCCAGATATCAAGATATCGTCCACATAAATTAACACCAATGTTATAGTGTCATTTGTCACCTTCGAGTACAGGTTGTAGTCAGCTTTTGAGTGTCGATACCCATCTTTGATGAGTGTCACTGAGAGTTTGTGATGCCACTGACGTGATGCTTGACGTAAACCGTAGATTGCCTTTATCAACCTGCACACCAGGTGTTGAACATCATCATCTCGAACTTGTTGCCCATTCACAACCACTCTACTTCCATTTCCTGCATAGCCCTGTGGCATCTTCATATAGACAACCTCGTCTAGATCACCGTTCAAAAACGCGTTGGAGACATCCAGCTGATGTACATGCCAATTCTTCATAGCTGCCACAGCAAGTAACGCTCGTACCGTAGTCATCTTGGCTACTGGCGCGAACGTTTCTACATAATCAATTCCATACATCTGTTTGTATCCCAATATCACCAAGCGTGCCTTGTACTTTTCTATTGACCCATCTGCTCTGAATTTGGTTTTGTATATCCATCTGCAACCGATCGCCTTTCTATCTGGTGGCAGCGTGGTTACTTCCCACGTATTGTTTCTTTCCAAAGCCTCCAGCTCTGAGTTCATGGCCTCAACCCAATGAGGGATTTTAACAGCTTGATTAAAGTGTGTGGGATCTGCTTGTGGCATTATTGCTGCCAAAAAGCATTCGAACTTGGGACTTACCAGTTGAGAGGCTACTGCAGCTATGCTTGCAACGTTGTTTGACTTGGGTGTGACATATTCACCAAGCCAACTGGGGCGTTTGGTTGCTCTGCCTGACCTTCTTAACCCTTGCTGTTTAGCTGTTTCCTCCAATGATTCATTGTGCATCGTGTCACTCATGTTACCTCCATCCTCATACTCTTCATCTGCTGTGTCACGTTCTTCTACATCATCCAGGTGTGTCTCTGTGTTAACCAGTTCTCCCATTTCCAACTCGTCTTCAAATGCACAATTATCAGGTGGCTTTACAGGAGATTGTGCCGGTGTCATGTGTCCCTTTTCAGGGTCCTTGTTGAGTGGAAAAACGTTCTCATAAAACACCACATGCCTGGACACAAAGGGCTGCATATTCGTCAAATTGAGTAGTCTATACCCCTTTGTAGCTGTTGGGTAACCAATGAATGCACACACAATGCCCCTTGGTGCAAATTTGTCCGTTCCATGTGTTGAATTATAAGCCATTGCCAGACATCCAAACACTTTCAGAGTGTTGTAATCGACCTTTTCTCCCATCAACACTTCATAGGGGACTTTGAATTTCAACACAACACTGGGCAGTCGATTGATGATGTGAACGGCTGTCAGCACGCAGTCTCCCTAGAATGACAATGGTAACCCAGATTGGAAACGTAATGCCCTTGCCACCTCAAGCACATGCTTGTGTTTACGCTCAGCTCTTGCGTTTTGTTGCGGAGTGTATGGGCAAGATGTTTGGTGTACCACCCCTTTCTCTGCAAAGTATTCGTTGCACTCCTTGTCTGCAAATTCCAGTGCATTATCCGAACGAATCACCTTTATCCGCCCCTTGTATTGTGTGCTTACATATTTCTCAAATTTTTTCATGCATGGCAGATAATCTGACTTTCTTTCCAACAGATACACCCATGTCACTCTACTGCAGTCGTCCACAATAGTTAAAAATATCGAAACTTGCCTCTTGTGGCCACCTTGTAAGGCCCCCATATATCAGTATGGAGTAGGTCAAAGTTGTCAACAGCATGTGATTTACTATTTGGAAATGGCAACCTAGTCATCTTGGAGAGTGGACAGGTGATACACACCTGCATTTTCTGTTGGTGTATGAACGGTTTGACAGCCTCCACATGTTGTAGCTTCGACAATGATGCATGCCCTAACCTTTGATGCCACAATATGTATTGGTTTGCTCCTGCCTTTTCAGTCCCATCTTTGCTCAGGCTTTCAGACTTTTGACCTATCATAGCTTGGCCACACTCCTCCATCTTCTTGTCACAAAGGTAGTACAACCCCTGTTTCAGCACTCCCATGCCCACTGTGTCTTTGCTTTCAGAGTCAATGATCGTGCAGCTGTTGGGTTTGAAAAGCACATCACATTTGCTGTCTCGTGCCAATCTTCGAATGGACAAGAGGTTATGATTAAACTGGGGCACATGTAGCACGTTGTACAGCTTCAAACCATTGGGTAACAGGGCATCTCCAACATGTGTTATCACAGCAGTTGCACCAGTAGGCAAAGTGATGGTGAATGTTGAAGGTGCCATCTTGACATTCACCAGATTCTTTAGTGATGAAGTCATGTGATCCGAAGCCCCGGAATCTATGATCCACCTAGCTGAATCCAGTGCTCCATTTTCCCCTTCATTTACATTCGCCATGCCTGAAAAACCATAATCTATTTCTTCATCCGTTTCCACACCTCCATCTTTTGCTCCCCCTGTTTTTGGTATCAACTTCAGAATTTGATCCAATTGGTGAGCTGTCATCATTATTGGCTGCGATTCATCAACATTTCCTTGCACATTGTTTGCCATCTTTGCATTGTTTCCCTTATTTCCCATCCATTTTCCACCAAAGTTTCCACTTGCTCCACCAACATTGTTTTTATGTTGCGGTTTGTACTTGTAATGCCATTTGGGAAGGCCTGTTGTTCTCCAGCATCTTTCACTTGTGTGACCCCCTTTTCCACATGTACTGCACGTTGTGTTTCTCTCCATTGCTCCCCTGCTATACATTGCCAATGCCTCATTATCTCCAAATCTTGGTTGAGCCAACACTTCCTTTTGTGATTCTTCTTGTTACAAAGCAGCACATGCTTCCTCTACAGATGGCAAAGGGCATGACATGAGTAGCTGACTTCTTTGAGCTCCGTACATCTCATCCAAACCATTCAGGAATTGAAATAACTTCGACTCTTCTTTCATGACTTCAATGGCCTTCAATAATTTGGTCACTTCAGGTGTGACTGTGGTGATGGTGGGCAGCACATTCATGGAGTCTATCTCTTCCCACAAGCTACTCAAACTCGTGTAATAGTCATTGATTTTCATGCCACTTTGTCTCAGACTAAACAGATCTTTGTTCAACTTATATTTTCTAGATCCGTTTGTCAAGGAAAACCTTTTTTCTAATTGCTTCCAAATATCATATGCAGTATTTATAAATAACACAGATGCTTTAATACTATCAGATATGTTGTTATGGATCCAAGAAATTACCATATTATTGCAAGTATCCCATTGATTGGCCTCTGCAACATCTGTGACACTCCTTGTGACTGACCCATCAACGAAGCCTAGCTTCCTTTTAGCTGATAGTTGTATCTCAAACATCCTTTTCAAAGCTCTATAATCTCCTGGTCCTTGCAGCTTTGAAACACTCACAGATGTGGGTCCATCAGATGGATGCAAGAACAAGGGATTCTGGAGATCTGTGTATGATATTTTATTAGTAGTCATGAGTGAATCTGAAACTAAAAAGAATAGAAATCTTCTTTTTCAGATGGTGAAAAAGACAACTCGACCACTACTATCCACTCTCTAATTTCTCACTATATAATCACTCTCTTCTAATCTAGTATTCCAGATGCAAGCTCTGATACCATAAAGACTTTAAGTTTGCATAAGAAAGCTATGTAGAAGATAACAATAATGAGAGAATATGACAAACTTAATTCCAGACAATGCTGCAATTTTCACATTGAAGAGCTACAGACGCTGTTGCATTGTCTCTTATGCTGAGCACCACTGCAACTCTAACAACCATCAGAATAAGGACTATAATGCCCCTAGCTATGACTAGACTACTTACTCAGACCACTACTTGAATACATGGCACTGGTGTGACCCCATAAGCCATGTAACAACATTACAGGACAAGATACTACTCCTGTTTTATTACATAAAGGAATGCATTGCATGGAAAAGCTACTAGGTTCTGTTGTTGCCATCTTGATACTCTTCATTACAATCCCCCTTCAGACTTTTGGAGACAGGAAGTAAACCAAGAAACTTTGGGCATGGCACGAGCATAAGTCATCCCTCCCAAGAGAAAGGAAATCATTAAAGATTGCACCTTCATATTCACTTTTTAAGAGAGGAAAAGACAGGCAGACCAATACCCCTGCTGCCATAAATAATGGACCATAACAACTAACCCAGCAAGGCTACGAGATCGAAATACACGTCCGACTAGACATTCATTCCGAAATTTTAGCACAAGTGGAGTACAATCTGACATATTAAGTTTCCCGGAGATTAGTAGTAGCCCTAAGTATTAAATGGGCAAGCTCCCCCTTCAAAATCAGACATATCTGTAGCAAATTGGATCACCTCAGCAGTAGAGTTACCAAAGAAACAAGAGCTCTTGTGTGGGCTGGGCCGGAGACAAAAAATACTCGAAAACAGATTGACAGCCACCAGGTAGCAGAGATAGATGACTGACCAGTCCGCTTTTCAAAACAGAAACACTTTATTGGCAAAGATTAAATGAGTCAATTTTATAGGAGCAGCTTGGACATGGTAAAAGGAGGTTGCTTCTGCTTGTTCTGCAAAAACCACGGACACAACGCAGTGTACCTGATCAGAACACTTGAACTTGAAGCATACATATTTGTCACAACTGCTAGCTACAGCTATTTGGATACCACTTCAGCTGCTTTGCACTTGAAGTTAAAGCATGCATATATCTGTCTCAATGTTTCGATACAATATTAG
The DNA here is from genome assembly GCA_036435485.1 of Saposhnikovia divaricata. Classification (NCBI taxonomy): domain Eukaryota; kingdom Viridiplantae; phylum Streptophyta; class Magnoliopsida; order Apiales; family Apiaceae; genus Saposhnikovia; species Saposhnikovia divaricata. Next base: position 212,124,573 of record CM071597.1, on the reverse strand, counting down.
TAGGCAAAAGAAGCCCTAATAATGAGTGACCTACCAAACATAAACGTGTAACATAAAAAAATTATTATCTTCCACTGTAAAAACTTATTTAGAAAGGAGGCAATGAGCACAAGTTGCTGGTCGGTTGGTGATTTACGTTTCGCTAACTTGTGTTTCTCATTTTCCATGACTCTTCTCAAAATAATCTAATACCGTCATGGGTATGTCAATATATCATCATATGCCTCATCTTACTCAAACAAATCCTTAATCACTCTTCTTTCTTGAAAAGTCCTAATTTTAAATTAACAATTCTAATAGAATGCTTCGTGCAATTTATGTTTTATATAGCAGTGAGGTGAACTATGAGATTTGTGGTTCCAATGTCATACCTGAATAAGCCTGCTAAGTCTTGTTAAATCAAGCTTAGGAAGAATTTGGGTTCAATCCTCTAGAAGGTGGCCTCACAATTCCCTGCACAGTTGACAAATTCCCAGACCTTATGTCATGCTTAAACAGATATATTAAGAATCAAGGATTGAAAAGAGGAGATATTTCACAGTTCTCTACTAGCTTTCCGTGCTATCTCTTCCAGATTCCAAGTTCCTATTCTTCAAGTGTTGGCTCCCTTTCCCAATTGTTTGTAATCCCCATATATCTTTAACGTGCACTGGTATAGCAGTGCAATACAAGTACAAAATAACAGCCAGGCATACTTGGTATAGTAAAGGTGATATTGCATTCATGTTTGGACTAGCTAGCAGAAGAAAGTTGGCATAATCAAAACCTTTGCTAGCTACCTCATCTGGGACACAAGAGCACTTCCATGTATAATCACTTATCAAAACAAAATGTCCTATACTTCTAGCAACAAGGTCTGGCACATGTCAACATATTAGCTCCATCATGCAAAGCAAACTGGCAGCATTTGTATATTTCTCCCCTATGATTTATAATAGCAGCAGCCTCTGTCTTAGCTTTACGAACCTTGATCCTGTTGCTTTCAAAATAACTTTCATATTGTTGGATTTTACATTAGAATCTCCTTTAAGCACCAAAAACATTCAGTCTGATTGCAGATTCACGTACACTCCAAGTCTTATCTTGTTTTTCCTCTTCAATATCAGCCTCAACGATGTGTATACACCTCTAATACCAATTTACAGCATCCAGATTCACTAGTTTTGTATCTAGCATCACCACCTCAAGAAATTGTAGTGCTATACAAAATTTGCTCAATATCAGCAAAGCTAATACAAGTATATATTCCAATCACAGGTAGACTCTCAGTTGCTTCCACATCACAACATTCTGTAATATTCCACTGAATCGTGATTTGAAAAAAATGATCCCCCGAGAAAATTCATTGAGCATGTTTGCTTTTGAATTTTTTATGTTATAAAGTTCACCTAAAGTATGCAGTAGCTTCACTATGGACAACAGATGAGCTACAGCAGGACTAATTATACCTTTCCCAGACCTGGAAAGCTGTTGCATAACAGATGCTAACTTAAATGCTGCTGAAGCTTGACCATGTAACAATTCACGTAAATGACTCATTTCTAAATCCAAAACTTGATGAGTCCCTCAATACAATTTGGCCTGGCTTTGCTTCATAGGTTCTGAAAGCTGTAATGGTTGGACACAACTCAAATAAATACAAAGCACTGATCCATTTCCTTCCCTTCCTAGATGAAGGTCTAAATTTCATTGAGTGTTGTCCTGTCTTTAGTCAATGTTCTACTAAAACATTTATCAAACACAGTAGATGCAGAAATCAAGTGTTGGGGATAGTGTTGAAGTGTGATTTGTGAATGAGTGGTCACTGAGTATCTCAATCTACCTTAGTCTAAACTGAATTGATTTGCAGAGTGTTTTCTATAATGAAAAGCTTCTTTTGTTCGATTGCAGCAAAGCATGGGGAATCATCGAGATGATGATGGAAGTTTTAGTGCTTGACTTATGATTTTATTAACGGTTTTTCTAGTGTGTGATCAAAGCCACATGCTAAGAATTCGTGCTCGTTTAGTTATCAAATTTTGATTGGTTAAACACTAAAGGTAGCAACCAATACTACAGTGTATTCTTTAGCTGAGGTTTTATTAGTTGATCTTGTTCTATGTTTAGGTAGCCCTGCAATGAATGTATAAACCTTAAAGACAATTACGTTATTTCAATAACGGAGGTAAGTTCCCTGGGAGTAGGGAGCCTGAGATATATCTCAGGTAAGTTTCCTGAGATACCTAATTTTTATATATAAAAATGGGGTGGACATTTTAGTAAATTCAGAGATTTTTAATTAGCCCTGCGGGCCCAGCAAATTTTAAAGGTTATTTTGTATGTATCTTAGGAAAAGTTCCCTGAGATATATCTCAGGGTCCTTTTTCTCTTCAATCAATACCATTGAGGAGGAAACTAATTACTACAAAATGCTACTTGGTGAATGAGCCCTCAACTGTAACATATTTAATCATGGCTGTAACTGTAACTGTAACTGTAACCCATCTACATATGTGCTTTTTAAGAGCTTAGTATAAACAATATTCCTTAGAGCATTCACATCTCATTCCCCATCCCCAACCCCAAAAACTTACTAAAAATAGTAAATCCCCAAATAAAAATAGTAAATCCCCAAAATTATCAAAAAGTTTCGACATCCCATTCCCCATTTTCCATTCCCCTATCCCTATATTCTTTTTTATATTACTTCTTTCTCTCTCTTTCACTTACAATTTTAACTACCAAAACTCACCCACTATTATAAATACAATTTAATATTATTATATGAGGAGAGAGAGTGTATGAGGATGGGGATGAGGCATCAACTTTGGTCCCTAAATATGGGGACTCAAACTTTGGTCCCTAAATCAAATCCCAAAATGGGGAATGGGATGGAGGAGTGTTTTAGAAGAAAAGTTGGACAAATCCTCAAATTATAAGGATGGGGTTGGGGATGGGGGATGGGATGTGAATGCTCTTATGAATATCTACAACGTCTACATTGTATAAGTACCGAAAACGTCTACCAGAAACCAATTTGATAGTGCCAAGTTGGTTTTCGGGATTTATTTCATCCAAGCCTAGGTACATTATGTTGAACACATCCATCAGCAGGTACCCCTACATACATATTATCATGTTCATCCATCAGGGGTAACTGAAAAATAATTAGAAAAAAAAACAAACAAACAGATATGTAACTGTTTAATATTCACCTATATGCATGAATTACGTTTGTATATATGTAATAATATAGAGATAAATACATACACCCATATATATATATATATATATGTGTATATGTATATGTATATGTATATGTATATAAGGAACAATAAAAGTTCCGTCATGGCAACCAATACAAAAAGTTGTTATTTTTTAACCCTCTATCCATCCAGAAAAAATAATAATAATAATAAATTTTTTTAAAAAAAATTTAGTGTTCATGATGACGTCACTGATGACGTCAGCATAACGTCATCATGAACAGTAAATTTTTTTTAAATTTTTTTTATTGTTTTTTACTGGATGGATAGAGGGTAAAAAAATAACAACTTTTTGTATTGGGTGCTCCTGACAGGGCCGTTGGATCTATTAGATCTAAGGTGTTATTTATTGTTTGTTATATAAGGGTGTTCAGTATGGAGCAATGGCCTATATATATATATATATAGAGTCCTACTCTACTACAAACTAAAATTAACTACAAACTACAAACTAAACACTAATTCAATATTTCATGCTAATCTAATGATCAAACTAGGGGTACCCCAATACAAAAAGTGTTTAAAATAATTGGCTCCATTCAGCAAAAAAATAAAAAAAAATAAAAAAAATAAAAAAAATTCACTGTTCACGTGATGACGTGGCAGTGGATTTCACTGGTTAACGGTGCTTCGCACCTTCTTGTACGGCGCTTCGCGCCTTTATCATTCTAAAGTTGTAAGGAATGGCAATCAATGGTAAAGGCAATAGACGATTGACGGGTGTGTCGAGGGCCTGCGGCCCTCATGACTACCTAACTCATCCGTTTACTGTCTTAAATGCTTCGCATTTCCACGACAAGTTTTTTTTTTTTTTTTTTGGTGGATAGAGCCAATTATTTTAAGCATTTTTTGTGAAGGTACCCTTGGCGGGAACCTTAAAATAAATGAAATATAATTAATCTAGTGTTAGTTTGTAGTTTGTATTTAAGGATTTGTTTGTATTTGAGCAAAAGCATATATATATATATATATATATATATATATATATATATATATATATATATATATATATATATATATGGTCTTGTTCTAATAGAAACTAAACCTAAATTAAATATTTCAAGATAATCTAATGACCAAATTAGGGGTACTCCAATACAAAAAACGTTTAAAATTATTGTCTCTATTCAACAAAAATATAAAAAAAAAATTTTAAAAAAGTTACTGTTCACGTGATGAAGTGGCACGTGAACAGTAACTTTTTTTAAAATTTTTTTATATATATTTTTGTTGAATAGAGCCAAGAATTTTAAACGTTTTTTGTGAAGGTGCCCCTAGCGGGGCCATTAAAATAAATGAAATATAATTTATTTAGTGTAGGTTTCTAGTTTCTATTCTAAGGTTGGTTTCTATTTGAACGCTAGCATATATATATATATATATATATATATATATATATATATATATATATATATATATATATATATAATTAAAAAAATTTGATTAGAAAACAAACGATTCAACACAAAACTTTGAAATAATAAACCCTAATAGACAGCAAGTGCAAGAGATTAAAAATAAAAAACAAACAAACAAATCAACTAAGAAGGAGAAGAGAACCAAATCGGCCATTTGACTCGAGTTGAAGCCATGAAGCAGCTCCTTAATTGAAGACAGACCCGACCCGATATATGAATAAGGACCCGACTTGTTCGTTTCTTCTGGAATATTACTGTAATAATAAATTACTCCGTTTCCAGCCACATGGAGAGCTTAAATGACGACTCTAGTCGTCGATTTGATTTTTAAAACATTTTATTAATTTTTACGATTATGTATTTATAATAAATTAATAAAATTAAAATAATATGTTAATTAAATAGGGTGTTCGTCCAAAGTACTCATTTTTGAGCTCATTTTGCCCGAAATGCCCAGATTCGGGAAGTGCCATCCTAAATGCCTACCACATACATCAATGTGATGATACATCCACCCCATACCCTGGGATACGCCCACCACATAGGCGTAGGCCATAGGATACGTCTATAGAAAAGGAGCAAGCATGTATGGATGCGTCCATGCAACCCTCGCAATTGGAGATACGCATCTTCAAGATGCGTATCACATGTCAGCACAGAGCTCCTCCAATCACGACAACAATGACGATTTCGACGTTTACGGTATGTCAATGAATAAAAAGAAAGTAAAAACATATTATTTTAGTGAGGTTATTATTTTATCGATTATTCCTTAATCGAGGTTCACGGTATGTCAATGAATAAAAAGAAATTAAAAAAACATATTTTAGGAAAAAACAAAAATTAAAAAATAAAATAAAGAAGGTACAAAAAAAAAAAATGTTGCAATACGGGCAACCCGCGGATGATATTAGAAAAAATTCCTGAAACTAATCTTAAGCTTCCCATTCTCTAATACTCCTATAACTATAGCTACAATATAATGAAGATTTGATAAATAAATGATGAATGACAATTGATTTCAACATTTAATTCTTGTATCGTAATTTAGTCAAATAGTCATTTCCCACTGGTCATGATACTTGAACATTTGGACAATTGTTGTTTTCATTTCAGTTTTGCAACAATACAAATTCAATTTTGCAACAATACAAATTCACCAAACTCTTCTTGATCCTCACCATCATATCCTTCCTAACATCCTTTGTACACCTTTCCTTGTTTCTTTTTCAATGTAGCATCATACTTGGCTTGAAGGGCTTCATAGTTCTTGTCTGGTTTTGGCTTTTTCCGTTCAATTGCAATGTGCTCTAATTTTTTTTTTTTTTGAAACATCCGTACTTGCATCACTCATTCAAATCAGATTCGAGCACATGGTTTAAGAAATCAGGAGACGGGACATGCCACTCTCCAAGGTCAGACATAGAATGTGCGGTTTGAGCTAACAAATGAGCCACACAATTCACAGACCTAAAAACAAACTTAACTAGCACATGATTAAAGTGTTTTAACCCTAGCTTACAAACACCCATAATGGTGTTAAAGTATGCGCTTCCATCCTCCCCATAGCAAGCTAATGCCAAAACCTGGGAATCAGTATAAAAAAATGCAGCATTCCAGTTGCAGATGCTCCACATAAGTGCTTCCCTTAAAATTAATGCTTCAGCCTCCTTTGGTGTCCAGTTACCAGTAACACGACTACATCTAGCTCCAGTGAACTGTCCCCGTGAGTTTCGGATTACACAGCCAATACCAATGTATCCATTCTGAGCTCCTGTTGCATCCACATTAATTTTAATCCAATTTTATGGGGGCATGCTCCATTTCCTATCAGCTACATTTCTCTTATCAATCTGGTGTTGCATCTGCGTCTTCTGAGCTTCTTTCCAATCATGCAGCAGATTCAGTATAGCTGCTTTAACTCCAAACGTTGATCCATTAGCTTTATCCTAGACCCATTTATTCCTTCGGTTCTATATGCTCCAACAGTACATACCCAGCCACACACATTGGTCCCTTGAACCTCCATCAAACATACAACGCAGCACATCAAACACAGATTCATGATGCATAATTGGTTTCATCGATTGGATACCAGCCATTTGCTAATTGTCCTAGAAAAATCACACTGAAAAAGGACATGCATATCCGTTTCTTTACTATTATGACACCATGGACAATTCTCATTTATATTCACCTTTTTCATTACTAACGCAGATGGATGCTGTTGGTAAACAACCCTTACAGACTTTCCAAAGGAAATTTTTAACCTTTCTAGGCATTTTTAATGACCAAAGTTTCTTCCAAAAATTTGAATAAACAGCATCATGTTCTCCTTGTAACCACTTGTAACAGCTCCGTACTGTAAACTGCCCCTTCTCATCTCTTAACCAAAACCATGATTCATCCCACTGAATAGCAGGAATAGGAATTCGATTAATTAGTTCAACATCTCTTTCATTAAAAATATCACGAAGCACCTCAACATCCCAATCTCGCCCCTCCATATCAATCAAGTTCTGCAATTTAGTTTCTATAAGATGCACTGGCATAATAGTTGATACAAATCCATCATCACCATCTGGAAGCCAAGGTACCTCCCAAACATATGTAGATGCACCATCACCAATTCTTCTACGACAACCCGCTTTTATAGCATCTTAGCAGCCAAAATACTTCGCCAGATATACTGGGACTTTCTCCAATTTCAGCATTCAAAAAATCTGTCTTAGGATAATACTTGGCCTTCATAATAGCAAAAACAAGTGGGTTACTATTATTAAGAAGCCGCCACCTTGTTTTACTAACATAGATATGTTAAAGTTCTTTAAATTTTTGACACCAAGACCCCACCCATATTCGATACACTAAGCTTCTCCCATGAGAACCATCATATGCTCGTTCCAGATGACCCTTTATCCCACCAAAAACCATTCATCAACTTTTCAATTTCATCACAGATGCTATGTGGAATTAGAAACAAAGACATCCAAAAATTTGGAATTGTTTGCGTAGCTGACTTCAATAAAGTAAGCTTACCATCTCTAGACAGATCCTTATTAGCCCACCCCTGCAATTTATGACCAACCTTCTCAGCTAAAAAACCAAACACAACACATTTATTCTTACCTACACACATAGGCATCCCTAAGTACTTCCCTGGCGTCTCAACTTCCTCCACTTCCAAATTATTACACACCATAGTCTTATCTTCACTACTCGTATTTGGACTAAATAGTATGCTCGACTTTCTATAATTAATAGCTTGGCCCGATATCTTCTCATATATATTCAAAATATCCTTCATCATATCAGCTTCCCCCCTTATCGCTTTGAAAAAGAAATAGCAATCGTCTACAAACAACAAATGGGATACACTCGAAGCTCCCCTCGCTATTCTGCATCCATGTAACAGACCTGTTTCCTCATACCTCCTTAAAATGACAATTAATCCCTCCGCACATAAGATATGCAAGTAAGGGGAGATCGGATCTCCTTGTTTAATCCCCCTCTAAGGTTTAACTTCACCAAAAACATTCTCATCCCTCACAAAGCTATATGAGACCGACTTATCACTGGACATCAACCTTGTGATTCAGGTTGGATGAAAGCCAAATTTTCTTAACATTCTCTCCAGAAAACCCCACTTCAAGCGATCATACGCCTTTGAAATGTCAATCTTTAACCCTGCAACTCCCTTATTTCCTTGTGTACATCTATGAATATAGTGGTTAATTTTAAATGCTCTAAGGACATTATCCGTTAACAATATACCTTCAAGGAACGCACTTTGATTATCAGATACGATGACCTTAATACATGGCTTCAATCTATTAGTAATAACCTTCGACAAAATTCGCATTAACACATTACACAAGGCAATCGACCTATAATCTGTCATCTGTCTAGGATGCTTGATCTTAGGAATTAAACATAAAAAAGTTCAGTTTATCCCTTCAGGAAGCATACCAGTTGCCATGAAATCCTGATAGAACTGAATAACATCATCTGCAACTATGGTCCAGTAAACTTGAAAGAAACATGGGTTTAATAAAGGCCTTTACAAGGCATGTGTGGTGGTTGTGAACTTGTGATACTATGCGGTTAATTGTTTAAGTCATTTAGTCGTAAACTAGCAATAAACTAGCATAGCAAGCATTTCACCTATATGCTTGGTTGTATGAGACGTTAGTGGGATTTATGTCCAAAATTGTGGAACATTGAGAGATGAAAACTTGAAAATTGGTTGTAGAAAAAAAAAGCAAAACCAAATACATGTGATTTTAATATTATAAATTAAAGAGCTTGATGTAAATACAAATATACTACAAAAATATAACGGTACTTGTGTAAATTTAAGATGCTAGTTGTATATGTAACCTCCGTATTTTTATAAATATTTTGGTATTTTTTTAAAAAAAATTTTAGAAAAAACATTTTTGTAAAAAAAATTTTGCCCTTAAATATTTATGAAAAAATCCCTTTAATTTATTGTAGCTTTATATATTCTTATGGGTCTACTAACATTTTATGTTAAACAAAAAAGTAATTGTAAAAGTAAAACGCATATATGCTACCAGTTTAATAGAATTCTTTGAAAAGTTTGCAAGGCTTTATTATGGAGCAGCGCCTCCACACACATTGTGCATGTTATTCATTGACCAAATCCATGTTTATGGTGTTTGAGTGTAATACAGTATCCGGTACATTTACACTTCTACTTTCTTTTTCGAGGTTTTAATGAACAACAAACGGTACATATTACAATATATTATTTATCTATAAATTATTATTATTCAAATTATAAACTGCTATTAAAAAATTGCAAAAATTTTAAGTTCACTGTCACGAACTACGTACAGATTTCTCGATGATTTTTTTTTTTGGGATATATCTGAAAATATGTTTGTGTAAGTATATGAATTTGAAATTAGTAATATATATATATATATATATATATATATATATATATATATATATATATATGAATTTGATACATGAATAACAATATTACGGAGTGAAAAAATATCGTCCAATCCGATAAATGTTTTACAATATGCTATCTATCGCGAGTGAAAGTCCTCAATAATATATTTTGAATTAATTGTGTCTAGGATGATAATGGATGAAAACAATGCCCAATATATTAACTGTTACACAATTAATATATTACATAGTTGCACTTAGATCTGGCAATTCTGATAACCGGATTGATTTCAGATCGGATCAATCTCGGATAGGATCAACTTTCGGTTATGATATATTTGAACAGAATTCGGATCGGATCTGATTCGGTTCGGATCTAATTTGGATTAAAATCGGTTGAAATCGGATTAAGGTCGGATGTAATTCGGTTCGGATCCTTTCGGATCATCTTTCATTTGTTATTTTAATTTAAAAAGTAGCTTATTATTGAATATTATATTTCTCGTATAAAATTATGTACTTATTCAAAAAACAATGATTAAATAACTATGATATATTTGAAATAAAATTATTTTAAATGTGAATCTTGCTTATGAATGGATAAATATTGAATGAAATGTGTGGTAATGTATACAACCTATTCGTTATAACCCGTTAAAATTATAACAACTACTTAATTCATCATTTTTAGAATTCGGATCTAAATTGGATCCAGTATTTCGAGTCATATTCGGTTCGGATAATTTTTTATTCGGTTTTGATTGGTTCCTAGTCGTAATCGGGTCTAGTATATCGGATGATTTTCGATTAAATTTTTGGTTTGGATATTTTTCGGATCGGATCAAATTGATTTTCGGATAATTATCGAATTTTTCAATTCGGATACAAAATCGGATTCGGTTCCATGAATTTCGGTTCGGTTTTTCGGATCCAGACCCATTTTCTAGTTGCACTACTTATACTGTAGGGCTGAGCAAAAACAGAAAAATTCCGAATCCGAATCCGCTAAAAACCGCCAAAAACCGATCCGTATAAAACCGCTCCAAAACCGAAAAATTAAAAAGCGAAACCTTATCCGATTATGCGATTTCGGTTTCTTGTCGGATCCGATCCGAAAAAACCCGAATCCGATCCGATTAAAATATATAAATTATATATATATATTTATATATTTATATAATTAATAAATACACATATATATAATTATATATATTGTTTACGATTTTATTTTTCAATCTTCTCTACTGTGCAATGTGTTTTTTTTGTTGCTAAGTGTCCAATGTGCATTCTTGCTGTCAATTTCTTGCACAATATCATACATTTTTGTCTAACTCTGATGTTTCCTATATGTAAATTAAGGTTTGCATAGCTTATGAAGTATACAAGCATTTTTCACTTTTGCTTATACAGAATCTGTCAATCATTCAATACTTGTATTCCAAAATATTTAATCTATTAATAATTGAATCATTAATTACTTGATTGTTTGGGCTACAAGCAAACTGCTTTGTTTGGGGTATAATTTCAGCTCTAGGAGTCTGAATGAAAAATTTACACTAGAAAGCTGTTAAAAATATAGCTAATTCCAGTAAGGGCTCTATGAAAATATAGCTAATTACAAGCAAACTGCTTTTTTGGGCTATAATTTTGAATCATTTTCTTCAAGAATTATTTTGATCTAAGTCGGGTTTAAAACCAAAACCGAACCGATTGCATCCGATCCGACAATTTTGAATCCGAAACCGAACCGCCGGTTTCGATTGCGGTTTCGGTTTCTGTTTTACCATAAATCCGATCCGATCCGTGCTCTCCCCTAACTTATAGTTAGTTCGTCAAGAAGGATGTTGCTCAGAGAGCTCATGGTAGTATGGCGCAATCATTCTACAAGAATCACACCATGATGCACTGCAGTTAGCTATTACCTGATACGTAGAAACATCACTTTAGAAATGTAATGGAAAAATCTACAAATTAACTTGATGAACAATAAGCGATCAAATTGTTGGACAATGCATGCTTGCTCATACAGAATACATTTCTTTAGCTATGAAAAGACCTGATGGCTTAAGTGAAAGTAAAACCGATCCGAAATCGAAACCGAAACCAGGAAAAACTGGACAAAATCGATCCGAAACTGAAATCGAAAAATAAAAAACCGAACCGATTGAAATGGTTCGGTTTCGGTTATACATTCCAACCGAACCGACAAAAACCAAAACCGAGCCGATTATTAATATTAATAAATATTATATATTATATATTATACATATAATTCATAAAATCTATATGAATTTTTTTAAATCAATTATTATATTGTTATATATATTGCAAGAATTAGTCTGTACTCTGTAGTCTGTAATCTTTAATTTGAAAAGATAATTTTGTCCTTGCTTTAGATTGGGCCTGAGTCGTTAGTCCAGACAAAGACTCAAGACTATAGATTAGATAATTCGTATTCGTAATACACTAATACGTAATAGATAATTAGGTATTTCAACACAAATAATTGAGTCGAGCTTACAGATCTAGTTTCATTGTTTCACTTTCACTCAAAGGCCAAAGTCACTGCCAACGATTTATTGAAGTTATAATCATGTCCGGGAATGAAATTCCTCAACAAGAAGAAGGGGGTCAACAAGAATAAGGAGGTCAACAACAAGAAGGAGGTCAACAACAAGCAGTTGAAGTGGTATGAACTATGAATCAGTTACAGTACTTATGAATATATGAATCTATAATGCTATTTATTATTCCTATATATGTTAATATATTTTCATGTTTGTCTCTTTAAATATTTGTTTATATGTTTGTCTCTTTTGTTAATTGTTTATCGATGTACCGTATGCTTTTCTATTGAATTTATTTGTAGACGCAAACTTTTTATTTGTAGATACATGTGGATTTAGAAGATAAAGATGTGAAAGGTGCTGAAAAGAAGGGTAAAAAGAGTTCATGAGTATGGTATTTCTTCAACGAATTAAAAGGTTGTCCAGCAGGTTACGAGAAAGCCAAATACAATTTATGTGGTGTGGTTATTGGATGCAATACAAACCGAAATGGTACATCTGCTATGATGAACCATTTGAAGACAGTGTGTTCTAAATCACCAATGCGAAACAATCTTGATAAAATGAAGAAAACATTGCAGTTTGAGAAGATGCCCAATGATGAAAAATTTCATACACTTAAGCCTCATTCATTTGATCAAGAAAAATTAATAAAGAAGCTTGCCTTGATGTGCAAAAAAGATAATCAGCCTTTTAGAATCGTGGAGCATGAAGGTTTCAGGGAATTGATGAATGAGGCAGAACAGAAATTTAAAATGCCAAGCAGGTGGACTGTTGCAAGGGACTGTCTAAAAATATACAGGGAGGAGTTAGTGAACGTGAAGAAATGTTTGGTTTCTGAAAGAGTATCCTTCACAACGGATATTTGGACTTCAGTTCAAAACATGAATTAAATGTACTTTACGGCACATTGGATCAATGAATATTGGAAGATTTGAAAAAGAATTATAAACTTCCGCCCAATTACAAGTCATAAAGGGGATGCTATTGGTAAGATGTTAGTTGAGTTGCTCGGGCGATGGGGTATAGATAAGATATTCACTATCACATTAGATAATGCAAGTTCAAATGGCACCGCAATCTCACATTTAAAACAATTCTTTAGAGGACCGGATGCTATATTGGATAACAAATTTCTACATATGCGGTGTTGTGCTCAGATTTTATATTTAGTGGTGAAAGACGGTTTGATTGAACAACACGAGTCAATTGCTAGAATTCGAAATGCCGTTAGATATGTTCGGTCTTCACCGGCAAGGTTAAAAAAAATCAGAAAATGTGTGGAAAGAGAGAAGATAAAATGTGATTTGATGGTGTGCCTTGATGTCGACACTAGATGGAATTCAACCTATACCATGTTGGACGTTGCGGTGAAGTATAAAGGAGCCTTCATTAGAATGATCTCAGTCTCAGTACTGATTTTAGACGACTAAAAGTTAATTTGTATTCTATCATCTCAGTCTCATTACTGATTTTATACCTTTGCAGATTTTATGAAACAAGCCTTGATTTTTCTAAAAGCATGGCCAACCATATATAAGCGATCACCTGCTGTTGGGCTACTGAGGCTGTGTGATGTTATAAAAATATTTGGTGTTAGGAAATTATGTAATAACTACATTTGGCAATCTGCTACTAGCCTACTATTATAAAACTCTGTATGTTTGCTCAGAGAAACAATTGGATTGCTATTAATGTAATCTTAAATTCCACGAATTTATCATAATTATGTTTTTTTAATTCTAGTGGTAATATTTTTTCTCATTTTATGTTGATCGATTTTATAACCGGAATCGAGCCGATTGTAACCGAACAGGGGATTTCGAAACCGAAATTGAATCGTTGGTTGCGGTTGCGATTTTGGTTTTCGATTTTAGAAACCGAAGGTATATGGTTGCGGTTCCGGTTTTATCCAAAAACCGAGCCGAACCGGCCCATGCTCTCCCCTAGAATCTAATCCTCGAGTATAACATATGATATTCCCCAAACAAACAATAAGTGGTTCCAGAGGCGGACCCAGGATTTTTATCCGACTGGGGCTGGAGTAATTTTTTTTCCCACGTACTTAACAAAAATGATAAATGCATAGACTAGCTTAAAATGTAAAATGAATATTAGAAATTCAACCATGCTATTAATTAGAAATCCAACATATGCATAAAATAAGTAATAAAAGTACTAGCTTACAATTAAAAATAGAAAACGATTTACTCACATTATTTTAGTTGTACTCGACGATTCTTTTAAGCATAACCAAATAAATAAAAATAAACTTTTATACAAAAAAATAAATGCAACTACTCAACTTCAAATTACACCCTTCAGCCTTCACCAAAGAATTAAACTTTGATCAATAAACTTCTGAAAAATATTTGGTAAAGAATAATAAACACCATTGATTCAATACAAGGAGATGTGCACAAACTAAACATAGTAGATAATTACACAACAATTATTTACTATAAAATAACAGATACAAGAGCAAAAAAGCCTACTATAATTTTGCTAATTCAATAACAAACGCAAACCAATACAATACAAAGCTAGTTCCAAAATTAACAGATAATATTCTAAACTTAACAGAGCAAAAAGTTACAAGAACTCACATTTAAAGTGTGGATTTATTGTTACAAGATTGAAGGTTTGAAGCTCGAAGATTGATGAATATTGATTATTGGAGAACAAGAAGACGCCAAGTTCACCTGACCTAAATTTCAATTTGGGGCTGAAATCTCATTCTTCAATTTGATCGATAAATTACAAAGTGAAATAGGCTGGACCTGGACAATTAGAAATTAAAAGATTTAAATACATATGGGCTGGGCTTAGAATAGTAGTAACAGGGCTAAAAAGAAGACTACCCGGGCTGGAATTTTTTTAATACTATATGCTAACTGGGCTGGGCTGGTTTCACCTGGGCTACAGCAAACCCTAGCCCAGCTGGCGGTCCACCCCTGAATGGTTCGTTTATTCAACATGCGTCCGTTGTGCTTCTCTCAGCCTCTTGCACAACACTCTCTCGTATCTCATTTCTTTCTTTGCCTCATCTTTTCTCTTATTTCTCAAAATTTCTTTTTCCAGCAACAAAATCGATGCAACAAACACACCCCCTATACACAATTACACAAACATATCCATAAAAATAACCTCATCTTTGTTGCCATCTCGATCGAAATCATTAATTGACTCTATCTTACAACATTTGTCATTGATGGCAATAGGGATTCTAATATAGATCCGTATCGATCATCGGTCTATTTTTGAGGTATTTTTGTTTTTTCGGTGCATGTGTGCGCTTAGCCCTCTCTTTCCTCTCCTTCTCCTACTTATCGTCTTCTACCCTCACTGCTGGCAGGGTTAGTGCTAGGGCTGATGACTCACCGGACCAAGGAGGACAGGTGGGCTGCTAGCCAGAAATTTCGGGATGACTAGGTTTTTATGTGAACGACACGTGTCCAGGTGTTTGGGTGATGGAGAAGTTTTCTCTTCGGATTTACGGCGATGAACAGACCGAGTCTCTCTAGCCCGAAGGGGGCATCAGTCCGCAGGACCGTTAGGACGTAAGGAATTGGGAGCCATCAGTTGCCCCCTTAGTGAGAGGGTTCCATTTTGGGGATCCGATTCATGGGAAGAAAATGTAGGGAATGGAAACAGTTTCACAATTTGAATACTTAATGAGGAGAAAAACTGGGAGAAGTGAGTAGTGAGTGGATTCGTGCAATAACTTGTTATATCAGTTATTGCCCCCACTTGGGGGCAGTTACAAAAAAACACTAGCTATTATATATTTGAAGACACTCCCGTATGCACATGCTATATTTTATTTCAATTTCTTAACAAAGGCTCTTTCAATCAAGGAAGAATAAAATCAGGGAAACAAACATCATGCGAACCAGTGCAAGTCCAATCTTCAAATATACAGATTCTTCTGGTATTTCTTACTTTTTACCTGTTATTCCCATTCAAATCGTGTGACGTATGCAATAGTATCTATTTGCCTTTTTGATTTGTTTGTTCTCCTTCCCCTGGTTTTTTTTTAATCTTCCCCCTCTTTTCTATCTCTCTATTGTGAAGAAAGAGAGTGAGAAATGGGGTTTCTGCGAATTAGGGGATATGTCATCGAAAGGAGGGGAGGGTTTTTTTGACTTGATAGGGTATGGTAGAGGGAGTCGCAATCGCAAACCCTTGTTCATTCATAGGTCAAGAGTCTTACGTGTCCATCAGTTAATGAAAAAATGATAATTGTTAATTCAATAAACTTAGTATATGTGTGTCGAGTGGATAAGGTGGATTGTGACTTTATGCTATTTGTGTATTGTTGACAGAATTATATGGCTAAAAGAAAAAGATCGAGGGCTTTCGATGGAGAGGAGAGCGCTACGGATTCAGAAAACGAGATTGAAAGGCAGAGTGTATAAACTTGTAACACTATAACTAATGTAACTCAACTAAAGGAAAAGATACTTAACCAGAAGACAATCAAGAACAAGAAGTCACAAGAAATCAACACTAAATGAAGACAAGGTATTTGATACAATTCAACATGTTAACTATGATCAAGCCAAGAAGAAATCATTGAGAGAAGTTCAAGTCAAAGTTGTTCATGCCTCAGTGATTTGAAAAGCCAAGAATCAAGATCATAACTATCAGTATCAATAAGACCAATTGATTTCAAGTGAACAAGAAGGAAAGCAAATATTGGAAAGCCACATTACTAATTGGATATGGTAATTTGTTCAAGAAGCAAAAACCCTATCAAGACTAGTCACTTATGAACCAGACCAGTGCATCAAGTGTCAGGACATTGATAGCAAGTTTATGTCAGTAATAAAGATCCATATTCAAGAGCTTGGTGAAGAATAAAGAAGACATGAAGATATCACAAGTTCAAGATGTGCATTGAAGTTTCAAGTTGAAGACCAGAATATTTTCTAAGTACTAAATATTCTAGATGACCAAGTAGAAGTTTCTAAGTAGAAGTTCTACTTAGAAAATTCGAGATGGCTAAGTAGAAATTCTCAAGTAGAAGTTCTACTTAGAGTGCAGCTTCAACATGACACATGGCATCTTCTGAGTGGCAGATTTCCAAGCTTTCAAGATAAGGCAAGATTTATGTGGACATCATTGGGCCACGTACATCTTAGTCTTTGAAGACTACAGGACATAGATTACATGTAGTATAAATAGAAGTACTTGTGTAATGTTTTAGTGTGAGAGCAATTCTTGAGAAAAACACAAGAGAAAGAGAGAGAGTGCATTCACAGAGCTTAGTATCATTCACTTCTCTCTGAACTTCTGTTATACTTTGTAATGAATGTTGTAGCAACCCTTTCAAGTTATATATAAGACATATATTCCTTGAATCTGTGTGTTCATTTATTGCATCGTATTTATTGCTTCTCATATTCGAAAAGTTGTATTCACCCCCCCTCTACAACACATTTGGACCTAACAATTGGTATCAGAGCTATATGTTTAACATACAAAACATAGATCCTTGTGTTTGGTAGAAGAATCGTGAGTTTTCATTTTCTAGATCTACTTTTCATTTTCTCGAAAAGTGAACTTTAATTCGTTTGTAGTGAAAACTCATCCGAAAAATTATTTAAATACTCTAGGTGTGATTATTTAGCTTGGGTGTATTTTAATTAATTTTTGTGAATTAATCTGGGTACTTTCATATTTGGTGTTCTTGAGTGTTCATCATCTGTTCTTATCAAAGAAGACAACCCAACAACTTTTTGATCTCCTTTTCAAACAGAAAATTAGTAAAAGAATAAAAAAAGGTGTTTTTGGACTTTGTGATTTGCATTATTCACGGCCGAAAGTGAAACAAGACATACTCAGTACCTAGCACGTGGGTTAGGTGGGTTAGGTGAGTAAAGCATTCAAAGTCAAAAGGTGTTAAAGAGATAATATTGTTTATTCAATATTAAAGTAACCTGCAGAAAAATTATTCTAAGGACAAAAGTTCTACATAGAATTTCTACTTGAGAATTTCTACATAGAATTTCGACTTGGACAATTTCTACTTGGTGAATTTCGACTTGAGCAAAATTTCGACTTAGAGAAATTTCGACTTAGGCAAAAGTTCTATATATATATTCTACATAGCCTAGTCTTGGGTACTTAGAAACTTTTAGTGACCAGAATTGAAATGGCTCCTAAAAATGCATTCAAGATCCCAATGTTCAACCGAGATCACTATGAAGAATGGGTTTTCAGAATGAGACTATATCTAGAGACTGTTAACCCTGAATATCTGGAAGTCCTTGACGAGGGTAAATTTGTTCTAATGGTGGTTATTCCTGCGCATACGGAAGGAGGGGTGGTTATAGCACCTCGGTCTGAGCCTAAAAAGGCCTCGGAGTTTTCGGATGCTGACAAGGAACAAATAGCTTATGATACTGCCATACGACAAACCTTGATGGAATCTCTTGATCATGAAATGTTCAACATAGTCAAAGGTCTGACTACAGCAAAGAAGATTTGGGACAAGATAGAAGTTGTCATAGAAGGATCTGCAGAGGTTAGAAGCAACAAGACACTCATACTCAAGATGGAGTATGACACCTTTAGAATACGAAAAGGAGAAGGCATAACAGACGTCTATCTACGATTCAGTCAGTTGGTATTGGATTTGAATCTGAGAGGTGTAACTCTCCCCATGGTTGAGACTAATACGAGATATCTGAGGAACCAGCCAAAAAGCATTGAACATAGGGTCTACGCAATAAGAGAAACCAGAGATTTGCATACAACTTCTCTGGAAGAATATTATGGAATATTAAAGACCTATGAGCTGGAAACGCTTCAAGATCAAGCATGGGACCATGATTCAAAGGGAAAAGAAACTGCATCAGGATTAGTTGCTGATGAGGAAGAGTCTAAGAAGGCAATGGTTGCAGCAAAGCCTAAATCATCACTTGCACCACACCAAGTTGATAATGATGACGAGTGCGCATCTGACAGTGATGATGACTACTACACCCAAGAAGAGCTGGACAACATGGACGATAGTGTCGTGGCATACATGGCAAGGAAGTTCAGCAACATGAGATTCAGAAAGAGCAACCGACCACAGAGAAATTCTTCATCTTATTATCGGGCTGCTAGGGGTGGTGGTAGTTCGTCAGGCTACAAAGGAAAAGGCAAGAATACCAGCTACAAATCTCCTTTGGATTTCAAAATGAAGTTCAAATGCTATAACTATGGTGAAGCTGGACATTTTGCCTCAGACTACAAAAAGCCTAAACAGACTTATCCAAAAGAGACATATGAAGCCCTCAAAAGCAAGTATGAATCGCTGGTGAAGGAAAGACATGGAAAACGAGCTTTATTGGTGACAGAAGGAAGAGCTTGGGATGATTCAGATGAGGAAGATGTTACTCATGTAGCAAACTTTGCCCTCATGGCTGAGACATCAGAGGAACCAGAGGTACCAGTTCTAACCCTTAAAGTTGAAATGTCCATTGATGATTATAAGGAACAGAACGGGGCTCTTAGTGAAGAGATCTATATGTTGTGCAAAAGCCTAGACTCTTCTCAAAAGGAACAGAAAACACTTGTTGCCAAAAGCAGAATGCTTGAGGCAAAAGTGGAAGAGCTGGAGGCTGCTTGCACTGTAGATACTTCCCTAAGAGACTTTATTAAATCTCTGGAGCACAAGCTCGTCCTTAAGGAAGAAGTAGAAGCATGTCTTAGGGACAAACTAGCTGAGTTAGAAACTAAATGCGAAGCTTACAAACTAGCTGCTAGTAAAGTGTATGTAGATAATGACACATTTAAGAAGATAACTGGAGTAGGTATAGGACTTGATTATTCTGACCTTCCTAAGAAAGAAGGAAAGAGACCTATTGACCCTAGTTCCAGTGACCTTAAAAAGGAAACACCTAGAATTCTTAAGTCGCCTGTCAAACCTATCTACAAACATCTTGTTCCTAGAATAGAAGAAGAAGAGACTGAATTGATAGCTAGATATGAGATTGAGATGGAAGATCGCCAGAAAGAACAACCTATAACTCCTATCAAACAAGTTAAAATCAATTTCCCTAGAGATGAATCTAGACTGGGATTAGGAGCTAAGGCTGTTAAACAACAAGGAAAGAAAGAAAAAGGCATAAAAGAGGTTAAGGCTGAACGAATAAAGAAAGCATGTTATCACTCTAAATCTACTGAACATCTTTCTTATGCATGCAAAGCAAACATGAATGTTCCTGCTACACATGCCATGCCTATCACACATACAATGAATAATCTGCATCAGAATCATGCACAGTGTGGTCAACCTAATTGTATGCCATGCACTTTTAACATCATGCAAACTTTTATGCATTTAATGAATGCATCTAGCCAGTCATGCTTAAATACTGTTGCTAGTTCTAACATCAAGAAAAAGCATGTGAGAGCAAAGACTGTCAGTCCTCCTAAAGTTAGGAGTGACAAACCTTCTCCTAAGACTGATAAATCTGTCAAGTCTGAGAAAGGAAAGGAGATAGTCGAAAGCTCTAGTAATGTTAAGAAAAGTGCATCTCCTGTTGTTAAATCTGTTGATTGTCGATCTTATCGAAAAGCCGGGCCCAATCAAAGTTGGGTTCCGAAGAATGTCTAACCAATCTGTCATTGCAGGGCATTAAGCAGAATAGAAATAAAGTTATATGGGTGCTAGACAGTGGAGCATCGAGGCATATGACTGGAAACAAGTCCCTGCTTACAGAGTTGGTTATGAAGGCTGGCCCTTATGTTACTTTTGGAGATGACAGCATAGGTGTGACAAAGGGATATGGCAAACTGAAAACTGGCAATGTCATCATTGAAGATATTTCCTATGTTGAGGGACTGAAGCACAATCTGTTGAGTATCAGTCAATTCTGTGACAAAGGTTACGAAATTGTATTCAACAAGAAAGGTGTATCAATCACTCACATCAAGGAAGGCTCACTAGCTTTGAGAGGAGTTCGAAAGGCAGATCTTTTTGTTGCAGATATGGATTCAGCAAATCAGAATGAGGTATTCTGTTTCTACAGCAAAGCCTCGGATGATGAAAGCTGGTTATGGCACAAAAAGCTATCTCATTTAAACTTCAAAACGATGAATGCTCTCGCGAGGCGAGAATTGGTGAGAGATCTACCTCAAATGGAGTTCGCTCCGAAAGGACTCTGTGAAGCTTGTGAAATGGGAAAGTCGAAGCGAGCATCGCATAAAAGCAAAGAAATTTCTAGTATTACTGAGCCTCTACAACTTCTTCATATGGATTTGTTTGGCCCAGTGAATGTCCTATCTTTGTCTAGGAAAAGATATGCTTTGGTAATCGTGGATGACTTCTCCAAGTATACATGGGTATTGTTCGCAATGACGAAAGACGAAGTACCTTTCTTAATCATTGATCATATCACTCAAATTGAGAATGTTTCAACACTTACTGTGAAGACGATTAGATCAGACAATGGCACTGAATTCAAAAACGCAGTGCTGAATGACTTCTGTGTATCTAAAGGAATACGTCGTCAGTATTCAGCCCCGAGAACTCCACAGCAAAATGGAGTAGTTGAAAGGAAGAATAGAACTTTGGTTGAAGCAGCAAGAACTTTGTTGTATGATTCAAAACTTCCTTTGTACTTCTGGGCCGAAGCAGTGAGTACCGCTTTTTACACTCAAAATAGAACATTGATTATAAAAGATAAAGAAAAGACACCATGTGAATTAATGAACAACAGAAGACCAACAATCAAATACATTCATGTCTTCGGAGCAAAATGCTATGTGCTTATAGATGATGAAAATCTAGGCAAGTTTGCAGCAAAAGCTCGTGAAGGAATCTTTGTTGGTTACTCTACAGATGTGGTGGCAGCTTATAGAGTGTTCTTAGTGAATGATCGAAAAGTGACTGAAAGCTACAACGTCAGATTCGACGATACCAAACTCTCATCAATTTCAAGAGATTCTAGTGAACCTGAGTCCCTAAAATTTCAGAATCTGGACTTAGAAGATCTTGAAGATGAACCTGAGTTGGTTGTTCCATTAAATGTTCCAAGTGTACATGAAGAACCTGAGTCTAGTGAACAAGCTAATTCTACAAGATCAGGAGAGACTTCTTTAGTACCAACCGGCAACAACTCAGGGGGAGTAAATAGCAGCTCAAGGACTACTGTTCAAGGCTCGAGTCGAGTTGACTCTAGTTCTGTAGGAGCTGGCACTAACTCAGGGGGAGTTAGTGAAAATAATCAAAGTAGTCAGCACCCCAACTCAGAAAGTCAAGCTGAATCATCAAGACAATTTCCAGGTGAACGGGTATGGAATAGAGACCATCCGTTTGAGTTAATTATTGGTGATCCAGATGCTGGTGTGACTACTAGAAGAACTGCAAGAGCTGACATGGCTAATATCTCCTTATATTCTGGGTTCTTATCCAAGCTTGAACCTAAAGAAATAGAAGAAGCTCTTGGTGATGCTGATTGGGTGATTGCAATGCAAGAGGAACTCAATCAGTTTGAAAGGCAGAAAGTTTGGAAACTGGTACCCCGACCTAAGAACATATCAGTAATTGGAGCTAGGTGGGTATTCAGAAATAAACTGGATGAAAACGGACTTGTAACACGAAACAAGGCTCGTTTGGTTGCAAAAGGTTATTCTCAGCGAGAAGGAATTGATTATGATGAAACCTATGCACCAGTTGCAAGACTTGAGGCAGTCAGGATGTTCTTGGCATTTGCAGCACATAAGAACTTCAAGGTTTTCCAGATGGATGTGAAAAGTGCCTTTCTGAACGGAGAGTTAGAAGAAGAAGTGTATCTGGAACAGCCGCCTGGCTTCGTTGATCCAGAACATGTAGATTTTGTGTATCTTCTCTTCAAATCTGTCTATGGCCTCAGGCAATCCCCAAGGCGATGGTATGAAACCCTATCCTTATTCTTAATTGAAAATGGTTTTGTTAGGGGAGTAATTGATAAAACATTGTTCTATAAAATTGTAAGAAATGACTTAATAATTGTTCAAGTCTATGTGGACGATATTATTTTTGGGTCGTCAAATGAGCGCTTGTGCGAGAAATTTGCCAAGCTAATGCAGGAAAAATATGAGATGAGCATGATGGGAGAGCTGTCCTTCTTCCTTGGATTACAGATCAGTCAGAGAAAAGATGGTGTCTTTATCTGTCAATCCAAGTACGTCAAAGATTTACTCAAGAAGTATAATCTAGAAGATGCATCAGCAGCTAAGACTC
The DNA here is from genome assembly GCA_036435485.1 of Saposhnikovia divaricata. Classification (NCBI taxonomy): domain Eukaryota; kingdom Viridiplantae; phylum Streptophyta; class Magnoliopsida; order Apiales; family Apiaceae; genus Saposhnikovia; species Saposhnikovia divaricata. Next base: position 212,101,196 of record CM071597.1, on the reverse strand, counting down.
CCATGGCAACAACCACGAAGCTGATGAAGACAAATCAGGTAAATCAGTTGACATCACAAGCTATCGAGGTATGATTGGCTCACTCCTCTATTTAACTGCAAGTAGACCCGATATAATGTTCGCAACTTGTTTATGTGCAAGGTTCCAAGCGGATCCTAGAGAATCACATCTCGTAGCCGTCAAAAGAATTTTTAGGTATCTCAAGGGCACACCAAATCTAGGGATTTGGTACCCAAGAGATACAGGTTTTAATCTTATTGGCTATTCGGATTCAGACTATGCAGGTTGCGGGATTGATAGGAAAAGCACATCTGGTGCTTGCCAATTTCTTGGCAGAAGATTGGTGTCCTGGAAAAGTAAAAAGCAACATACAGTATCTACTTCTACTGCTGAAGCTGAGTACATTGCTGCTGGAAGCTGTGTAGCTCAAATACTGTGGATGAGGAACCAATTGAAGGATTATGGCATGGAGCACAAGAAAATTCCAATTATGTGTGACAACACAAGTGCCATTGCCATAACCAACAATCCTGTAGATCACTCAAGAACCAAGCACATCGACATCAGGTATCACTTCATAAGAGAACATGTCGAGGAGGGGACTGTGGAGCTACATTTTGTGCCCACAATGCAACAAATTACAGATATATTCACCAAACCTCTTGATGAAGTAACATTCAATAGATTGGTTGGTGAATTGGGAATGCTTAACACAGGTTAGTAAAGCCTTCTATCTGTAAAATCCATGTTTATGTTTGTGTGTGCAAGCTACTCAATCATTATGTGCTTAGACTTTAAAATGCCTAATTAATGATTGTTATAGGTTGCATATAGTGTGTTTTTGCATAAATTCCTTGTGTTTTAAGTGTCTTTTATAGCACAAATCTGTGAATTTATGCTTGTTAGATTGCATGATCATAGGGGGAGTTAAATTCATAATATTCTAAATATTGCATGATTTGTAGATGAATTTACCTATGATTTTCATGTAATTAGAGGCCTTAGAATTAAAAAACTTCATAATTTCGAGTTAGGTTCTATCTCGAAACTCATCTAGAAATTCGACTTGAATTTCGACTTAAGCTGTCAGAGTGAAGTTTTTGAAAAATTCTAAGTCTGGGAAGAATTTCGAGTTGGCTATCTCGAAATTCATCTCGAAATTCGACTTTGTGTTCGAGTTCGAGTTACCAGTGTGCCTAGTTCTATCTTCAAAATATTCGAGATAAAGTCTATCTCGAATTTTATCTCAAAGGTTGAGATGAGGTTTCCATTAAGGGAATATTTTGAAAAGAACTGAGAATTAACTTCGAGTTAGTCTATCTCGAAACTCAACTCGAATTTCGACTTGATGTTCGAGATAGAGTTCTTAGTCTATCTCGAAACTCAACTCGAATTTCGACTTGATGTTCGAGATATAGTTCTCAGTTAAGCTGAAGGGAATTTTTCGAGTTACACTCCTAACTCGAAATATATCTTGAATTACCCTGTACTTTTTGCTACAAGGGGGTATTTTGGAAAGAATTTGAGATTAACTTCGAGTTAGTCTATCTCGAAACTCAACTCGAATTTCGACTTGATGTTCGAGATAGAGTTCTTAGTCTATCTCGAAACTCAACTCGAATTTCGACTTGATGTTCGAGATAGAGTTAAACTTCTAACTCGAAAAGTATCTCGAATTTCCCTGTTTTTCTTCTAGAGGGGAATTTTCCAAGTTTACTACAAATCAATAATGTTCGAGATAGGATTTCCCTATAGTTTTTGCTGTAAAATTGGTTAAAGTGCTAATTTTTGCTTATGTGTTCGAGTTAACATCTATCTCGAACTTCATCTCGAAGTTCGACTTGATGTTCGAGATAGAGATGTTGGAGATAGAGTTCGACTTAAGTCCTCCCTGTATGTACTTAGACTTTAACATTCTTTTTAACAGGGATACTTTTGTCATTTCACAATCATCTATATATACATCTCTAACTCGATGCATCATTCACTTTACCTAATTTCACTTTTACAGCAGCCGTTTCACAAAAACAAATCGATTTCACAACTTCATACCATTAATCTGTGTTTTTGTGATTAAACTCATACTAATCACGAATTACTGCCAATTTGTTGACTGCTATTCACTGTGTTATCCTTAATCGTTGTGGTACTGTGTTTAGTGACCATTCATACACGCGCATATACATACACACGAACATATATTGTTTGTGTAACTGTTCATAAAACACGATTTCATATTCTCTATCCAAACACACACGATTTCACTGGTATACACACGAATATTCATTTTCATTGAATATTCAGATTTAGTATTGGCTATTGATTGAATCCCGTAGTTTAATTTCTCAAAGGAACTTTTGTTGTTCTTGTTAAATTAAAAGGGGTATAATCTTTAATTCGTAAATTATTTGTTTTTCAAAATTTAAAAAAAAAATTCACATCTTTTTAAGAAAAACATTTAAATTAAAATGGCTCACCAATTTTCACTTGCTAAAAACAATTTTTATAATATTTCTACGGAAATTGGTGATCAACTCCCGCGGTTTAAGTTTTGGATACGATTTCTTAATTTGTACTCCAAAGCTAGCCATGCTTTTACTGCTAAACCTACACTAGTACATGATGCTTTACAGCAATTATGGACTAGTGCGGTTACTTTTGGGAGCAAAACAACCCCCTTTGGTTTCAGGTTTACCTAAGCGGGTCAGGAATATGAGGTGACTGAAGAAATTGTCAACAGGGTTCTGGGTTTCCCAATCAAAGATGCTTATGATGCAGAACCTACAGCGGAACAACGCCTCAGATTCTTTGAAGAAATTGGATGTTATCCTCCGAAAGGCCCGATCACAGGAAATATCCAAAAACAATTCTTCCATGTGGAATGGAATTACTTTTTCGAGGCCATCACTAAATGTTTTCGGGCACGAGAAAAAGATTTTCATCAAATTCCAATTCCAATGCAAACCTTTGCAGTTGCCCTAGCAAGAGAACTGGATATAAATTATGGACGCATAGTTCTCTCTGAGATAGTGGCTTCAATGGGATCTCCTGCAAGCAGAGATATCACTACAACTGATGTTGTCTGTTGGTTTCCTCGGTTCCTACAGATGCTGATAAATGATTTAATACCGAAGGATGCTCTTGTTGTTAGACAGGGATTTGCCAGAAGTCCAACATCTGAATCGCTAGGGATGGGCACTAAGTCACTTTCAACCATTGCTAATCAGGATAAACATCAAGGTAAACCTATGTCAGTTCCTGAAAATATTCAAATGTGGCTTAGATATGATGCAGGAGTTACCAATTTGGGGGAATCATCGCAAGTTTCATCATATGCTCAGAATCCATCTGCTCATGCTGAGGCATTTGATGAGATTCCTGATGAGCAAAGCGATGAGGCACAAGGTAATGAACAAGGTAATCTCTCCCTGCATACTACTCATTCATCCTCCTATGTATCTGATTCCGAGACCCAAGAGACTGCTAACCCGCAAAATCTATCCCAGGGTGAGAGCTACATTTCTGAGACTGATGCACATTCTTATTCTCTTTCACCCCTGTTAACGGAAGTCAGAAAGCCAGCACGTATATATGTAGGAGATGATGAGGAGAGTGAACCCGAAGAGCAGCAACTTATTCGAAAGAAAGCCAAACTTTTTCATGCTGCTACTTCAAAACCCCAGTCAAACCCTAGTGTGTCACACGCAACCACTCCACCTCACGAGAGTGGTTCTCCCTTTAAACAATCTGCACATAGGGATTTTGATGACAATTACGTACCTTTTGAAGATCATGTTGCTTCAAAAGGACATGAAGTTTTAACAACTTCAGCCGTACCTTCACCGGTACGTACTGATGCTGCAAAGAGGATCGGTTCTGATGTCGTACAAGGACACTTTGCCGCCTCTCAGCCTGAGATTCCAACTCAGGAACAAACAGAAATTGATCCCATAACTGCCAGTTATTTTTCTTATCCAATTTCTGCAGGTACTGCTTCATACTTTGGATCAATCATTGAAGACATACACGAGCGTGAGACAGGGAGTGTGTGTGAGAGGTTAGGGAGAGAGGGACCTTCATTTTTAAGGCCCGAAACCGAGCGCCAAATACCAACAGAACGAGTATTAGAGCGAGGTCACCTAAACCAAACACCGTCCCTTAATATTGAAAATTTTGATACTGGTATGACTTCTATGGAAAATCAGATGAGCCAGTTCGGGCAGACGATGGGGCAGTTCGGGATTAACATTGGAAACAATCAAAGGGCTCTAGACGACTATGCAGCAAGAATGGCAAGTCAAGCTACAGCTTTTGATGATTTGACAAATAAGGTCAATGACTTGGGCCATGCTGGTGGTGTCTTGGGAAGCACTCTCAATGAGAGGATGGGGGCAATGGAGTCTACAATGCATACAATGGCTGTGGAAATCAGTAGAATGATGTTCGCAGTCAGGAGTTTTGTGCCCCCGGAGTGCTTCGAGTCACAACAACCTCCCCCCGATGCTGGTGCAGGTGGTGCTAGTGGAGCGGGAGCCTCTGGTTCTGGTTTTGAAGGTTCTTATGCAGCTGGTGGATCTGAAAACCAAGGTGGAGCTCAGGATAACTCACCTAAGGGGGAGAGTGGAAAGGAGACGAGACAGCAGGCAGTTCACATCGAAGAAATTGAAGAACCCGCTGATCTTGTCAAGGAACCAGAAGTTGAGCCGTCTGTTGATGAAGAGGCTCTGAGGAGGAGAAAGGGTAAGGCAATGATGGTTGATGAACCATTCGTTGACCTGAGTCATCAGGAAATAGTACAGGAGGTACTTGACTCAGATTCTGATATGGAAGACGTACCGTTGGCACATGCTATAAAAAGATCATTGAAGGAACAAGGTGGAGGTGCTGGGATGTCTTCCGGAATGCCTGAAGAAATTCCTGTTGATGAGGAAACCCTTAAAGCTCAACAGTTAGCCTTGGAACAAGCTCAGTTCCATAAAATGAAGATGATGCAAGAACGTGCTGCCTTCCTAGAAAAGAAAGTGGAGCTACAAGGGAAGCAGTATGTTCATGAGCTTGCAAGGCTAGCTGATCCTCAAGTTGATCTTGACAATAGGAGGATAGGACAGAAGTGGGATGAAGCAAGGAAGATAATGATGGGACCCTGTGCGAAAGGAGTTCATAACAAGGATGCAGATGATCTGTTCTACAACTTGAATTTGCAGAATCCAATGACTGGGGACTATATAAATGCTTTGAAGAGATTAATTTCTAAAGTCAGAGTTGGATACAATGCAAACCTTAAGGAGTGGCAGGTTATTTTGTCTTTGGTAGAAGGAGTCCCAACATCTTTCCTATATGTGGATTACCAATTCATAACGAGAAGATCTGCGTCACAGTTGTTCTTGCTAGCGACAAAAATTCAATACTCTCATTCTGAGGAGCTAAGCATTCTGTATAGAGATCAGTTAATGCAGCTAGCAGAGGACAAGGGTCCAGAATTCTCAGCATATCCAAATTTTGTCCGGATGGTAGTTGACGGAAAGATGAAGAGGGTTAGCATGGAGGAAAATGATCTAATGGAGCTTTCAGTGGAATCTCTCAAAGCTGTCTGTAGACAAATGATGAGTAAGGGATTCGCTTCTGAGCTTAAAGATAAATCCGTGAAGATCATTGAAAGAGTCATATTCAAGAAGAGCAATGAGGTGTGGAAGTGTGATGTCATTGCTCCAAACCCTCTTGATGACGTGAAGATTGAGCCGGAGCTGATAGAGAAGAAATGGAATATTCTTCAAGCCATGAAGAATGTAGATGAAGCTCTGACTCTTCCTTCTGGAGCACTGGAACAAGGAGAGATAAGGGAGGCAATTGGTGTTCCAGGAAGTGATAGTGTATACTGGATACACGCTTATGTTGAAGATACAGCTGATGCCTTAGTGTTCATAGATGTAGACCAGAATCAAACAATCTTGCATATGAGTAGAAAATGGCTGCTACGGACTCAAGATGCTGCATTTCTGGAGAGAGTATTATATGTATTTAAATGGGGCGAAGTGGAAGATAAGTATGTGGAAGAAAAGCAGAGACTCATGAGTTACCTGTCTGAAGTAGTAGTGGAAAAGAAGCGGATGGAGCGAGATGCGGCCAGTGTCCAAAATACTGACCGTGTTAAGGGCTACCCCAAGATGATCTATTGTCAGTTTAAAGCTGATAAATCTCACTGGAAACCTCAGCTCATAATGAAGAACTTTGAGGACATTCCAAAGATCAGAACTACTCAGGAGGTGGACAAACTCAGAAGGCTTTTTAAACATCCTTATCCAGAGCCCAAGAATCCTCTAGAAATGGAAGCTGTAAGTCTGTTGAATGCTAGGTGGAAGCAGCTTAGAGATCCAGTGTAAAAGAAAGAACAGCAGCAGAAGGAGAAGCGCAAAAGGCAGAAAGAAGAGAGAGACCAAGCTGCTGAAGCTAGAAAGAGGAAACAGAATTAGGGTTAAAGGTCAGAGTGGTGTGAACTTGAAGTTGGAAAAACTTCATGTCTTTCGGTTGCTTTAACTCACTTGAGGAAAATTCACCTTAGAGTGAATCCAATAAGGTGATACAAGTTTGACTAAAAGGTATGAAATAATCCAGGTGATAGGAATCACTCAAATGATCTTTAATTCGAAGTTCGAATTCTGTTTCTAGTTTAAGTTCATTTTATTGTTTTCAAGTACTTTTAAATTGTAAATTATTCAAGACTGTAATGTTAATTATCTTTTCTCGTCTCATTGTTTAGTTGAGTTATCCTTCATTTATTTGAATGTCATTGTTAGACAATCAAATAGGGGGAGATTGAAAGGAAGAGTGTATAAACTTGCAACACTATAACTAATGTAACTCAACTAAAGGAAAAGATACTTAACCAGAAGACAATCAAGAACAAGAAGTCACAAGAAATCAACACTAAATGAAGACAAGGTATTTGATACAATTCAACATGTTAACTATGATCAAGCCAAGAAGAAATCATTGAGAGAAGTTCAAGTCAAAGTTGTTCATGCCTCAGTGATTTGAAAATCCAAGAATCAAGATCATAACTATCAGTATCAATAAGACCAATTGATTTCAAGTGAACAAGAAGGAAAGCAAATATTGGAAAGCCACATTACTAATTGGATATGGTAATTTGTTCAAGAAGCAAAAACCCTATCAAGACTAGTCACTTATGAACCAGACCAGTGCATCAAGTGTCAGGACATTGATAGCAAGTTTATGTCAGTAATAAAGATCCATATTCAAGAGCTTGGTGAAGAATAAAGAAGACATGAAGATATCACAAGTTCAAGATGTGCATTGAAGTTTCAAGTTGAATACCAGAATATTTTCTAAGTACTAAATATTCTAGATGACCAAGTAGAAGTTTCTAAGTAGAAGTTCTACTTAGAAAATTCGAGATGGCTAAGTAGAAATTCTCAAGTAGAAGTTCTACTTAGAGTGCAGCTTCAACATGACACATGGCATCTTCTGAGTGGCAGATTTCCAAGCTTTCAAGATAAGGCAAGATTTATGTGGACATCATTGGGCCACGTACATCTTAGTCTTTGAAGACTACAGGACATAGATTACATGTAGTATAAATAGAAGTACTTGTGTAATGTTTTAGTGTGAGAGCAATTCTTGAGAAAAACACAAGAGAAAGAGAGAGAGTGCATTCACAAAGCTTAGTATCATTCACTTCTCTCTGAACTTCTGTTATACTTTGTAATGAATGTTGTAGCAACCCTTTCAAGTTATATATAAGACATATATTCCTTGAATCTGTGTGTTCATTTATTGCATCGTATTTATTGCTTCTCATATTCGAAAAGTTGTATTCACCCCCCCTCTACAACACATTTGGACCTAACAGAGATATTGTCTGACTCCGTAGGAACATGTGATAATACAAGCGAGGAAGAGACAAGTAGTGGCGAAAAGAGTTCTTCTTTAGAGAGCATCCCGGAACAATCCTCAACCTGGAAAATTCCGGAAGGAAAGACGGTGATTCATAGGAAGAATCTAACTCTAGGAAGAGTTATAAGTGGTTTCGGAAGAAAAATGTCGATGGGACCTAAAGGGAGTAAGGGAAAGGAGATGGCAAGGAAGTCTGAAACCCATGGCCGTAGCCATCAGCCTAGCAGAGGAAAAGGATTACTCATTCATACTAGGAGATGTCTGGGCGATGCCAAGGGTTGGCTGGACTCAACTGAGAAGTTTATGATAACCCAACCCGATGGTCATAGGGCATATTATTTTCGATCATATGGGAGGATTGTTTTTATAAGCCGGGGGAGGCCATTCTATTCTACCTAAGATTTTAATGGGTTGTAGAACAAAATGTTTAGCAAATGAAGTATACTTTATCCTACATGTAAAATAAAAGTGGTTTGAAGATAAAAATATTGATTTTTCAAATTTTTTGTGATGATCAGAGAATAAAACGAATGGTGGGAGAAGGGTATTTGGTGCATCAACTTGTTCTACACTACACTCTCTAACACCTTGTTCTACATTATGTTATGCACAATTATAATTTGTCTAGATTTTAGTGATGGTTGGAATTGGATGACTACACTGATCTGTGAAATTATGCTAACTATATTGCAAGCACCATGTTTCAATTCTGTGTTCTGCACATTACTCTATGTTCTGTACATTATATATGCACCATGTCATGCACATTCTTCACTTTATTTCTGTTTCAATTATGTGTTCTACACATTACTGAATGATTATTCGTCGTGGATGATGAGAAAATGGAACTGATTAGGGGAAACGATGATGGCAAAAGGTTGTCAGTTAATATTGTTATTATCCTGGATGTAATTGTATGTTTATTCTAAGACATTGGATGTAATCTAATTTGTAAGTTAGGTCTCTAGGGTCTCCAAATAAGATGGTTCACCATAGAACCCAACTACACATATATATATATATATATAGGGCTCATTCCACAGCCCCCGGGGGATATCCCCTTGACCCCCCTGCCCGCAATGAAACATGGCGGGCGTATTATTGTGAAAATTAAATTAAAATTTAAAATTAATTAAAATTTAAAAATAAATAGAACAAAATTAGTGAATACCACTAATTGAGTGTGTATGATTTTTTAATTCAGTGTGTATGAATTTAAACAATTTTCCCTTTTTTAAATAATTTTTTAATATATTTCGCAAACTAATTAAAAGACATTGAAAAATCAATAAAATAGGAAAATAATGATATTGAGTTGACATTCATCTCAAAATTAGTGACTACCACTAATTGATTGTGTATGAATTTTTAATTTGAATTTAATCTTTTCTTGGCTTTTAATTAATTTTTTAATATATTTCACAAACATGACGGGCGTCCGCAATGAAACAACGTGGGCGAGGTAAGGTAATTTTAAATAAAGTAATTTTAAATGTCTAACAATAACTAATTTTAAAATATTCAGAAATTATATATTTTGAAATGGCCATGTTTCAAATTATGCTTTCCTTATTATAAAAAATTAAAATATTCAAAATTATTAATGAAAAATAATAATTTTCATTCGAATTTTACCATTTTTAATTAATTATTTAATTACTAGTTTAGGGGTTAAAGTCAAATTACTAGTTGACCGTTAAATACCTAACCAAATAAATTTTTTATTTTTTTAAACTTTTAGAATAACATTTAAAAGATTGATCTTGACTCCCGTACGGTTCGATCGTCGAAATTCTATTTCAAAAAAATCGAATCAAGAATCGGGAACGAAAACTAGTTTAGGGGTTAAAGTCAAATTACTGGTTGACCGTTAAATTACCTAATCAAATAAATTTTTTTTTTATTTTTTTTAAATTTTAGAATAACATTTAAAAAGATTGATCTTGACTCCCGTATGGTTCGATCGTCAAAATTCTATTTCAAAAAAATGGAATCAAGAATCGGGAACGAAAACTAGTTTAGGGGTTAAAGTCAAATTACTAGTTGACCGTTAAATTACCTAACCAAATAAATTTTGTATTTCTTTAAAATTTTAGAATAACATTTAAAAAGATTGATCTTGACTCCCGTACAGTCCGATCATCGAAATTCTATTTCAAAAAAATTGAATCAAGAATCGGGAACGAAAACTAGTTTAGGGATTAAAGTCAAATTACTAGTTGACCGTTAAATTACCTAACCAGTTTTTTTTTTTTTAAATTTTAGAATAACATTTAAAAAGATTGATCTTGACTCCCGTACGTTCCGAAAGTCGAAATTCAATTCCAAAAAAATCGAATCAACAATCGGGAACAAAAACTAGTTTAGGGGTTAAAGTCAAATTACTGGTTGACCGTTAAATTACCTAACCAAATAAATTTTTTATTTTTTAAAAATTTTAGAATAACATTTAAAAAGATTGATCTTGACTCCCGTACGGTTCGATCGTCGAAATTCTATTTCAAAAAAATCGAATCAAGAATCGGGAACGAAAACTAGTTTAGGGGTTAAAGTCAAATTATTAGTTGATCGTTAAATTACCTAACCAAATAATTTTTTTATTTTTTCAAAATTTTAGAATAACATTTAAAAAGATTGATCTTGACTCCCGTACAGTCCGATCGTCGAAATTCTATTTCAAAAAAATCGAATCAAGAATCGAAAACGAAAACTAGTTTCGGGGTTAAAGTAAAATTACTAGTTGATCGTTAAATTATCTAACCAAATATTTTTTTTTAAATTTTAGAATAAAATTTAAAAAATTGATCTTGACACTTGTACGATCCGATCGTTGAAATTCTATTTCAAAAAAATCGAATCAACAATCGGGAACGAAAACTAGTTTAGGGGTAAAGTCAAATTATTGGTTGACCGTTAAATTACCTAACCAAGTAAATTTTTTTTAAAAAAATTTTAAAAATGGCGGGCAGGGGGATATCCCCCGGGGGCTCCTGACCAATTTCCTATATATATATATATATATATATATATATATATATATATATATATATATAATAAAGGTAAACTATGAGTGCTGATATATGCACACCCTCGATTGATGGTTACACACCCTAACAAAATTTTAGACTAAAATATCCTTACTAGCATTTCGACTACACTTTTTTTTGTTGGCATTTATTTTTTATAATTAAATTCGAAGTGTCATGGCAAAAAAAAAAAACAATATACACTACAATATATAAGCATCAAAATTTTTATAATCTTAAATCACAAATGCAATTTGAATTAATCTTCTTTTGACAAGTTTCCACATAAGATAAAAATATACAATTAGAAATCAAGTACCATAATTAGTGAGTTTAATAAACAAAAATAAATAACAGCCGCTATAATTTAAAAGTAAATTTTATCTACTTTAAAAGAAAATTATATAATTAATATGTATTAAGATAAAAAATAACATATTAAGAAAATGTACTAGATATCAATAAAATTAGAGATTAACTTACTATGCTCTTTTATGCAAATTATTTACATTTTTGATTGTAACGGATCTTCTAAATTGAAGTATTGTATATTGCATCTGTAATGTTACTATCCGTTCGTTTAGACTTTAGAGCATGGTTTATCGTGGGATTTAAAAGTACTAAAATAATAGAACAAATAATTGATAAAGGATTAGAGTATGTAAAAAATTAGTGAATGACATTTTGGACAAATATATTAATAGGGTGTGCAACCTTCAATTGAGGGTATGCATATATCACCACCCTAAACTATATACTTATTTGTTACGTCAAATTTGTGTCACATTTTCTTAGGTCGACACCCGTTGTAATAAATACATATAAATAAAAAAATAGATTTGATTGAATTATTTAAAAGAAGACGTTGGAATTTTATGATCAAGACAATGGGAAGATAATAACGACAAATTAACAATTAATAATAAGTAATAATGAGGTAATGGTAAAAGTTCAAACCTTTTGTGTCAAGTTTCTCAATTGTGTCTACTTCTGAAATAGACAAAGATCTCCTAATTCTTGTTCACCAAAATCACTAACAAAAAAAATACAAAAGACAAAGTAAAGAACAAACAATGGTTACTAATAATCAATAATTATAACTAAAATTATAATAAATTATAAATTTAAAAATAAAACGAAGAAAACAAATATTAAATTAGTAAATTCAAACCTTAAAAACCAACAAAAAAAAGCAACCTGAAAATTACAAAAAATCAATGGCGCACACACTTACATAGCCATGTATATTGAGAATTAAATAAATTAAGAATGAATAAAAAAGTAAAAGAAAATTGACGAAGATAAAACCAAACAGAAACAAGAAAAGGGTTACAAACATGGTGATAAAATTTGATCATTAGAAGTCATGACTGAATATATATAAGAATATTAAATTTCTTTTCTATTTCAAATATGTAAATTTGTATTTTTCTTTCCTACAAATTTAAAAATCTTTCCTATTTCAAAGATGTTAATGTTAATATTAAAAACAGAAGTTCGATTTTAGAACTCATAGGGTTCTTCTTTATATATAATATATAAAAATATAAAGAAAAGATAAAGATAAAGATATGAGGTGGACTTCTCTGAAAGAGAAAGAAATAAAAAATGATTGAATATTTTAAAGAACAACAAACGTGAACTTTATAAAAACCAAAATTAAACTAGAAAACGAAAAAAAATCACAAAAGAGGAACAACAATAATAATAAAAAAGAAAAAAGAAAAAAAAGGGAGAGGTTAAGAAAAAAGACAAGGCATGACAAGGTCCAATAATGTTGTGTAGATAACGACGAAGGCAGGAAATTAAGACAAAGGGGGTAAAGAAGTTGTCTATGGATCAATAGCAGCTTATGGCAGGTATGTCTTTGTTCTCTTCTCTTGTTAATTTTTACTTAATTGTTTCCTTGGTTTTCTTAGTATTCAAAGTTTAAAAATTAAATCTTTATTCATGTATCCTCTGTTCTTCGTATTATACTTATTTATTTATCCTTATTCTGGAAAACATACAACGATATGCATGTAGTCATGTGAATGTATGATGTATCTATGTCAAAATTAGTTTTAATTGTCATAATTAGTTTTAACTCTCATAAATTAGATACTAATATATACACTGAACTAAAGATTCATGCTTGCTTTTACTTACTTTCTATCTAGGGCTTCCCTGCCTTCAACATAATGTACCTAGGCGTAGATGAAGTAGTGATCGAGAAGCAGCTTGGCACCATTAAATTGCATTCTAGTGGAGGTGTTCAGTTTTTATATAAAGTCGAGGATGTTGATATTCACAGGCCATCTATTAAATACGGGACTCCATTCTCGTCACTATCAAAGGCCCAAGCATTCCTTTTTTCGATCATGTTTTTATCGAGTCTGATCTCTTCTGTAGTGCTTACCGGGGTAAAGTGGGGCCCTCTCTCTTTCATGAGGTTTCTGTAAAGTCTGTGTTTTTTACTTCAAATGATGGCACCGGACAGTGAGTCTGTATTTTTTTTTTTTTTAACCGGGAACTACCCCACACACTTGTATGTGGGATTTCAAACCCGAAGAGATATATCGCTGAGCCCTACCACCCAGTACTCCCACGTAAATCCGAAGCTTTCGCTCCGAGGTAGGTTCGAACCCCTGACCTTGGCTAAACCAGGGAAAGGGGGTGTCCACTCAACCAAAGCTTTGTAGACGAGTGAGTCTGTATTTGACCAGTGGAAATGTAAGCATCGAACAGTGAGTCATGATCCTCGTATGCATTCCTACCAAAACCATGTTTGTCATCACATACTCCAATTATATTTCCGCAAAAAAAAAAGTTCCACTACTTTTCATTAAAGCGCTCCTTGCACTTTCTTCTTCAAAAATAAAGCATGTAATACCCTTTGACACATCATCAAAGTTGTCCTTCAAAACCTAGAAAAAGAAAGTTAAGTGTAAATTGATTAACACATGTTCAAAATAATTGGACAGCAGAATTGGTAAAACATGCACAACATGTCTAACTGTATGTAGCCAGTGTACTGTTTGGACAAAATGTGGATTGTCCGTCCCAAGTTGAAAAAAATAGTTACACATGCACACACTCTTAAGTCTTTATATATACGTTTACTAAATTTAACTTATATATTAGATTATATAAATATGTAAATCCAAATACACCTATATCTAATTAATAATATAAAATAATCCGCAACAAATATATAATTATTTCCTTAACATCTATTTAGTGTATCTTCTCAATACTTGAGTTTTCAGCTCTCGTTGTTCCACAATTCTTTACATCAATCCCACTAACGTTCCACTTCCATAATTTTGATCATATCTAATACAGAAGCCAAACAAGCATTTCTGTAAAATGCTTGGTACCAGATTGCTAGTTTATGACTCATAACCACATGGCATCAGTACCGATGCATAAAAGTGTTACCACAACAATCAAAAGTTGTTCATAGTTTCACCAAACATGCCTTAATCCTTAGATAATAATACAGTACTTCGAGTAACAGAACACTAAAATAGTGGTGGTAGTGACAATATTGAGTGTACAAAACAACCACAGATCTTTGCACTCCTTTACCCAGTTCTACCAAATACCAATCACATCAAAGTATTTTTAGAACTATGAGAACAAAGAATTGGTTCACTATAGGATATTTTGGTGTGTAAAATAAAGATTCGGCCTTTAAAAAAATGTCAGGAAAAAAAGTAAATAATTAAACGTATATCAACCAAAAATATAAAAGAGCGAAAAAATACTTTGACATAAAAAAATAGCTTACAAACTGAAGCAATAAAACATGAAATGATCGATCCTGCTCAGGTGCTTGGGAAAGAATCATATCTGCTCTTAGAAGATTAGTTTTTCTGATAATATTATTAGAAACTCTACAATAAAAGAAGTAATTTTCTTATTTTTACTGTGCTCTTAGAGAACATATATGTAGATGATATTTGTGCCTTAAATCCATGCTTAAATTTGTTATAGATAAGAGCTCATTCACCTGCTTAAATTTGTTATAGATAAGAGCTCATTCACCCTGTACCAATATATACTGACTAGCGGAATGCCTTTTATATGGAGTTCACTCTATTAGCCTAAAATAGACATGTTTAGTGAAGGGCTACCTAGAACAAGATCAAGTAAAAAACTCAACCAAAGAATACATTGATTGGTTGCTACCTTTAGTAGCCTAGGAATTAAGTTAGTATTACTCATTAAGGAATTCAAATATTAAGCATGAAAGGTTCAACGTCTATCAATTAATCATTGATAACATTTAGGTTCAGTGTGCACCAACGTGATAATGTAGTTGGAGAAAAAATATAAAGGGCGTAGTACTACGAGGATACGGAAATTCGATAAATCTAAATCAATGGGGATCCGGATGCTGGGGATTCGGAAAATGTTAATATATATATATATATATATATATATATATATATATATATATATACAAGATTTTGTTTAATTTTCAGAAAATTATTTAGGTTTGGTATAAATCATAGTTGTGACAACATCATGTCCAACTAAGTAGCCAGTGTCGTGTTTGGACAAAATGTGGATTGTCCCATTCAGAAAATATAATTATACATGTACACACACTCTCTCTTAATATATACATCTATTAAATTTAATTTTTTCACAACAAATATAATTATTTCCTGCTACATCAATATAACATCTATTTAATTTAGCTTTTCAATACTCCAGTTTTTTCTCTCATTATTACACAATTATATGCATAAATCCCACCAAAGTTCCGACTTCCATAATTTTGATCATATCTCCCACATAATCCAAACAAGCATTTCCGTAAGATGCATAGTACCAGATAGCTAGTTAACGACTCATACAACCAGCACAAAGAACTCCAAGCAAGAAGCATAAAAGTGTTACCTCAATAAACATAAGTTGTTTATAGTTTCTCCAAATATGCCTTAAGCATTGGATTACAGAATACTAAACAGTGGTGGTATTGAGGATATTGAGTACACAAAACAACCACAGATCTTCGCACTCTATGATCCATTTCTACCAAATACCGATCACGCAAAAATATCTTGATAGCATGAGAACAAAGCAACCATTGGTTCATTATTTTCGTGTGTGAAAAAAGATTCTACCTTTTAAAAATATGTAAGAAACCAAAAGATACATGAACATAAAAAAACATCTTTGAATAACAGGGCGCACACTTTTAAAGAACAAGATCATCTAATAAAACTCAACCAAAAAATACAGTGGATTGGTTGCAATATACCTTTAGTAGATATTGTAGTCATCAAGTTGAAGTCCTAGTTATCTCCTAATCTCTATTTGATATTATTTTGATATATTTTAAAACATCGGTCTATACTTTACAAGTAGATTAAAACTCGTGCGATGCGCGAATTTTTTTTAATATTACATTGAAAGGCATATGACAAAGCCTATTTGTAATATGAGGATTCAACTCAACTTAAATTAGTTTGTAATAGTAAATAATCATATTAACTGGCACAGAAATCTCAGAAAGTATTATCTGTCAGAAAAAATAAGAAAGTCAATCTATAGTTTTGATGTTTTACACTGGAAGAAGATTCAGTCAGCTGATCAAGCCTCAGTGTGGCATTGAAGTAAATGGATTCATTTAGAGTGACAGAGAATTCTATGAAGACAGTATCAGTACAGATAATTTGAAGAGTGTTGAGAAAAAGAAATAGACCACAGCTTAGAGTCAAAATGAAGAACAGAGATTGGAGTTAGTCGTTCATGAACCAGACTGTGCATCGAGCGTCAACAAATATTCAGTTGAAGTTCTTTATTTATTTCAGTGGTTTATAGTGAAGGTTAGACTATTAAAAGAATTATGTTAATTCTCTCTTAATTAATTTAAAGTATTTAGTTAACTTAATTAATAAATTAATTCTTCAAGAATTAATTTATTTATTAAGTTAATTATTGAATTAATTAATTCAGAATTAATATGAATTGCTAAAGTCTAGTTGAAGTGGTTTTAGACTATGATTTATTGTTAGGAGGCTATCTAAGATAGTCTGTGTGAAAGTCTGAAAACAATTATGAGGAGATAGTCTTCCAGTCTTGATAGTCATGCCGACAGTCTGAATATTAAGTGGATAGTCTACAAGCCTTTCACTATTCTAGAGATAGTCTCTATTGGTGTAAAAAATAGACAAAAGATATTTTCAGCTCATGTACTACATATAGACACAAGGCAGCAACTTTACACAACACACGAGTACACAGACTTAAAGACAGCAGAAAATATCATATCTCCCTCTCATCTTTAAAGCTCAACCAAGGAGAATGAAATTGCCATAAATTCTTGAGTTCTTTGTTTCAAAAATTGTATCCGTTAGAACTTAATTATTTGTGACTCTCTTGTTACTAGCGAATTAAGTTTCCTAATTCTTTTCTCGATTATTATTAACTAAATTAGAAAAGTTCATGTCGAATTTTCTAATTAGTTTTTATTAACGTGATAATACTCTGTACTGATTTTGTAACAACCATCAAGTTTAATATATCGTTATATTTAACTTGAATTTTGTTTCAATTGATTCCGCACATATTTGTCAAAACTAAATTTTATTTAACGGACAAATTTTGATAAAAAGGTAAAGATTGTATTCAAACCCCTTCTACAATCTTAACGGACCTAACATACATGATTTTTTCTTTAATTTAAACTGAATATCGTAAGACATGAATTTTGTTGGTTTAATTTTTTAAATGATATGATTTGATAATAATTATATAAATGTTGTCCTATAAAAGATATTGTGTTTTACCTAAAAAAGAAAATTAATTAGTTATTAAAAATAGAAAGGGTAATATATTTAACCTGAAAAAGGAAATTGATTAGTTATTAGGATGAATTTCATCTGTAATTAAGTATGAGTAACTAAATAAAAGGAACAGATATCGTACTAACCGAACAAATTTTTAATATTTCGGTTATTACAATATAATATAGTATAGTATAGTATAAATAGTACTACTGTACTAGGTAACTTAGCCGCGCTTCACGCTTAATAAACTTTTATTCTTACTTAGATATTTAAAAAATATAAAATAACTTTTGTTATTTTAAAAAAAATTAATAGGTATTTTATAAATTCCTAATAAAAGTGATTTACAATAATTTTCATGAATTATTAGTTGGAATAGTACTCTTTTTTTTTTTTGAAGAATTTTGATAATTTTAAAAATATTAGTAACATGAAAAATGGCAATTATAATATGAACATAATTTTTACCATAAAAAAATATAAATATTAAATTAACTAAACAACAATTTTTAAAGCCTACACCACTCTCATATCATATATGCTCACAAATAGTATACAAATTTATATAATTAGGATATTGATTTAGTTTGCACAATATAATGAAACAATATGTGTATAACATTTTTATCGATTTAATCGGCCGATAAAATTGTTGAGTTTGTTATGTACAAAAGTAAAAAACATGTCAGTATTATTTGTATACAAATTCTAGATTTTAACCGAAAGACAATATACTTTCATAACCCATAATGATTTACACAATTATTGATAAAAAAATTACTTGAGAAGTTAAGATCATTTGTCCTACAATCGTCTAAAAAGAAATTGCAACGATCTTGAATATGAAATAAAAAAAGACGCAATGTGAACAATTTTAAGTCGTCAGTTTACCTTAAAATAATCTTAATTTTATACATATAATATTATTTTATATTGAATAATTATTATAATGCTCAAATAAAGTTTGTTAATCTTTTATATAAATAATATGAAGTAATTTTAATATATATTCAATAAATATAATTAATGACTAATGATATTTAATGTAAGAAAATCAATTCAATAAAAAAGTCAAAAAAAGTTAAAATTCAAGAAAAATATATTAAACATTTCTGGTACATTTATTATAATATAGATAGGTAGATAGATTGATTTCAATACACTCATTCGCTAATAATACCCCTACGTGATAATTTAAAGGTATATACATGAAATTCCTTTTCCTTCTTCATTTTTTTGGTGGAATGTATTGTGCTGTATAGGCTTTTGAGTAAAAAAATTAGAATTTTAAAATTAAACATTAAATGAAATTAGTTAGGTTGATAGACATATATATTGCTTTAGTCCCTGCCCCTCTTGGAGTATGTTAGACAAAGAACTACCAAAATTATTTGGTTTGGAACCAAATGTTCAGAAAACCTTAAATTATAAAAATCTTGTTTTTCGTTTTTCCTCTGTCCTGGCAAATTGTGAATTGTGAAATGTGAAATGTGAAATGTGAATTATGAAATTCCACAATACTTTTTGTAGCACACATTCTTTACTTAATTCTAACATATAAATTTTAGAGGACTCTGAGGGATTTTTTTTTTTTTTTTGAATAAATCGTACTTGCATTACTTAAAAATTATAAAATACATGATTACTAAAATTAGGAGGAGTGACAGACCACTCTCCATAGTCTGACATAGAATATATGCAGCATTTGCAAGCAAAAAACCACACGATTCGCAGACCGATAATTGAACTGATAGCACTTGATAATTGTGCTTTAGAGATTTTGTCCAAGAAATGGCTTCTTGCCAACAGCTCGCTCCCACCTGCTCTTCCCTCCAACCCTCGAACAAATTCCGAACCCAGTGTTCAGAAGCCTCAGCTGCATAATCTATGATTAGAGTAACGCCATTCCAGCTATCTACATGCCAGATACCAGCTATAGACATGCTGAAAAATAAAACCTTCAAAGGGTGAGCAATACCCCAGCTATCTACATGCCGGATACCAGCTATAGACATGCCGCAAGTGAAGACCCCCCACAGGTAATGAGCCATCTTTAATTGTGAGTTGTGAGCTCTTGCAATAATCCAAATCTCCCAAAACATAAATAAAATCATTCTCAACAGGTCTGATCTATTGCAGACCTTCATCAAACCAAACAAACCAAACAAACTCTCACAAGGAGAGACAAAACAAACTCTCACAAGGAGAGACAAATAAATCCAATTAATGGATAAACAAGTCAAAAAAACTCACAATCCTCGTAGAAGGAGGATGATTATTGAAAGAATTAAAGAAACTAGACAAGAAAGGGGCCTCCGGTCGGTGGATAAACCACCGCCGGAGGAGAGGCGACTGACCACGAAGAAGAAGAAGCTGAAGGAAAGGTGAGGGATTTAGGTGACATTTGAATATTGTAAAGTGATCTTTATTATCAGTGAAAAGTAAAGAATAAGTACTCATTTAAACTAGTAAAATATTAACAAATTATAGATTCTCTATAGTTTTCTTTTAGATTATTTTTTTCCTAAAAAGATTCTCTATAGTTGGTTACAGACTAATAGCACTGTAAAATGCTGCTTCTATGCTATATATCCTGTCTTATACCTTCTCAATCTACCTCTGCACATTGACGTATATACACAAACATAATCAGGTAATGGGTTTGGTAGTGGTGATCTCAGTGCCATTTATCATGTTATGTTTACTGCTTGGATTTGGATGTTACTTCTGGGGAAAAAGCAGAGGGAAGCAAGTGAATAATGCTCAAGCCTTTGGAGTCCCAACACCACCACCTGGGAGCCTAGCTGCACCTGCTACTTCTTCCCCACCTGCTTCCTGTTCGAAACCAGTCCACCATTCAACGACTACAGTCTGATTATGTTCGAAGGGTATTTCTGCATTATTTTTTCTTGTTTGATTGTATAAGCTCAAATTTCGGGTTTTATATCAAACAGGCCACTGATCTCATTAAAAAGTATCAAGTAGCTCCCCAGTCTCCACGGGGACTCATTTAAGCCACTAAACTAAGAAATATATCATTTTTCCCCCCTGCATTCACAAAAATAATACAATTTATGGTGGCCTAAGTGAGAATAATACAATCTATCCAAGATTGAACTTTTTTTTGCCACCATAAATTTTATCCAAGACACTTAGACCACCATAAATTGTATTATTTTTGTGAATGCAGGGGGGCAAATGATATATTTCTTAGTTTAGTGGCTTAAATGAGTCCCCGTGGAGACTGGGGAGCTACTTGATACTTTTTAATGAGATCAGTGACCCGTTTGATATAAAACCCCTCAAATTTCTTACAAGAATTGTGTGAGAGTTTTGTTGAATGTAAGCGAATGATGTTGAGGACTTGAGGTTAGGACCACCTCTTTTATCCTTTATTGTGCTTCACATAGATCAAATGAGATGTAAGTTTATAAGATAAAATCAATCATAAACTACTTATAATTTGTGTCTGAAACTTTGAACATAATATTTTCATTGTCTACAAGCTGAAATTAAGCAACAGGTTCAGGGTTCACAAATCAGAAAATCACTATTTGATATATTAATAATCCATTGCTTTTGCTGATTGAATAAACAATTCGAGTTTTTCATGGATAGATCATAGAACAACCTGAAAAGGATATACAGAATAATTTCAACAAGTTTGAAGAGGTAGTTTTTTCCCTCGTGTCACGAGAACTGTATCCCCATTCTCCAGTACTGTTGTAATATAAACTCTGTTAATAACAAGTGTAATTAATTGATTTGTACACTGAAAATACAAATAATTTCTAGAGAGCAGAATCACCTATCACCGAAAACTCTCTCTAAAAACTTAACTTGAAATGGCTGAAATGTTTCAAACGAAAACATGTAATATGATGGAGAAAGAGTCGAACAAACACACCAGTTTAACAGAGTTCCAGTCTGGTATGAAACTTGTGATGAAGTTGAGGCGCTTCCTACAGAGGTTCAGAAAACTCATTACAAAATGTTTAGAACACAAAATTAATGCTCCAGAACTTAGATGCGCAATGGACTTGAAAGTGCCAGAGCCAGTAAGATAATATATGGTAAAGATATACAAAACTATAGACCAAACAAGAAGCAATTTAACTTATCATCAGTTGTTGCTTCTTCTCTTATGTTTACTGTGATGGCTTCTGCAGCTGCCTATCCTCTGTGACTTGAAAGCCTCAGCTGTACAGGTTCGTATTTAAACTTTTTCTATTAGTATAGGAATATCATTACAGATGTTAAGCACATACTTAAAAATTTGAAAGATAAAGATGTAATTTTGGTTTTGCCAGGTTAGATATTGGGAAAATATACTGGGAAAACAAGGATATGATGTTTACTCTCCTCACATGTCACTGAACCTTAAAATTATACATGTTCTGTTTGTGATGGAGAAAAGGTGGAGGCTTTCTGGCCCCAGGTGTTGTACATTCCTAGTTTATATACATATAAACTTATGATATGTTCCCATAATTTTAATTGGATGTGCAAAAACCAGGGTTGCAATAACTGTGCCAAGTTTCTGTGCATTGCAAATTTTAATAGAATTTTCTTTTCTCGAAGATATGTAGGTGCCATTAAAATTTCTGAAAGAACTACTTCCAGAAAATATAACGCTTGATCTTATCATGCTAAATAGGGGGGTACAGAAGCTTCAGACTGAACATTAAGGATACCAATAAGATAGTTTCTCCATGTAAATACTTTTCTTGTTTCCCTGATTGATATGCCTGGTAAAGTAAACAAAATACATTCAGGAAATGCATTCGTGGCTGTAATGCAATTTGCGGCTTTGGCATATGTTAGATAGAGTACCCTTCATCTTCCTAAGTAACTTTTATATTCTTATTTATAAATGTTTTCACAGACACACACACACACACAAACACACACACACACATGGTGTTATGCTATCGAACAAATGGCACACCATTTAATTCATAGGTCAATAGTGAAAGATTATTAAGGATTTGCAGGGAAAACTGAAGAAACCTTGTAAAGTATTTCACTTTAAACATGCTCCATTCTTTCCAGCATAAGTCTAAAACTTGTAAATATTCAAGACAATATCAATCAATATTAGCAACTCCTTTTGGTTCTAGTCCATCAAAAGTTTAAAACTTATTAGGTATGTAAAGGTACTGAGTAGAAACAATACTTTGAAATCTTCTAAACTCAAATTAGCACATCAGTTTGATATTTCAATATTATCAATTTGTCGGTCAAACAGCCCACAGTAATATTAGTCTGTTTCTTAAAATATGGAATTGAATTTTCCAAACTGCTGCAACCGAAAATTTTACAGCATCTTTTTTTATAGCCGTGGCCACGGCTATAACTAGTTCAATACGTATTATGAAATAGAGATTAATAAACAAGCTCCTGTATAGTAATAATAATAATAATAATAATTAAACAGGATACCAGAATAATCATATTTCAGACATTTTCAGATATACTTCAATGTCACTGGTTCAGATCCAGGAGAAAGACTTGAAGAACTCCCATACCAGAACTAAAAGAGCATAGACAGATATCTGGTGCTTGCTTTGATGCAGCTCGTGGAATGATTTCCCGGCTTAAGGTACCTTATTTTACTTTTTTGTTCCATCCTTTTTTTTATCCGCATCATTTATGCTCTATTTAGTATTTACTACTTAGTTTGTACTCGACTAAAATAACGAAATTTCAATGCAATTAAATACTCACATCATATGAAGTACTCGGATAGGAATGCAACTAATATCATATGAAGTACTCAATCATACCAATTTGTAGATGAATGCTTCCATCGATCAAGTAATATGTCTCATGCATCTCTTATCTCACATTTATAATTTGTTCATAATTTTTTTACATTCTATCCTGTTTGTATTCCATTTTCTCTAATTGACGAGGTTGGAGATGAAGCTAATGCTAGGCATGCTGAATATCAGAAGAGAGCCTCTTTTCACTACAACCAGAGAGTTAAGGAAAGATTCTTTCGACAAGGCGACATGGTTCTAAGGAAGATTGAAGCCTCAGGAGTCGGCCAGAAAAGAAAGTTAGCACCAAACTGGGAAGGACCGTATCTAGTCAGAAAGGTGTTAGGACGAGGATCCTACAAGTTAGAAACCTTGGATGGGGTTGAGGTGCCCCGAACTTGGCATACTGTGAACCTCAAAGTTTATTATGTTTAAGTTCTTTTGGCAAAGGCTTGGACTTTTATCTATTTATTAGGAATAAGGTTCGAATGAAACCATTATAGAGCATGTTGCTCCCAGTAGGAGATAGAGTATCTATGTAAGGGTTGAACCCATTTTATTGATGTCCTTTGACAGCATAATGGAATCTATTCTGTTTTCTCTATGAGTTATTTAACAACATCTATAGACAGTATGTAGTATAAGAAGTAAATGAGAGAGACTAAGAGAGATTGAGAGAGAGATGAGCTAAAGAGATGAACAAAAGATACAAAAACTAGTAATATCCATTAGTTACAAAATGAAGAATACATCAGAGTTTATATAGAGAATCTGAGCAACATGACAGCTCATACAAAATAACAGAATTCAGTTACAATAGTAAGGCTCTGTTTGGCTGAACACTAAAGCTAACTTATTAGTAAGATGTGGCCTTGACTTTGATTGTAGAGTTGACTTAATATTCTCATTAGCCCCCCCTGCAACAGCTAAGTCTGGCAACAAGGCAGCATTGTGAACAGCAACATGAGTACCATCTTCTGGCAATGCACAAGAGTATGTAAGACCTAGTAGAGAAGAACAATTCCAATGTAAAGCTTTTCCCAACCCTTTAGTGAGTATATCAGATGCATTATCCTTAGAAGGGACCTGTAAAACAGAAAGTAATCCAGAAGCAATTTTCTCCCTTATGAAATGGCAATCAATCTCTATATGCTTAGTTCTAGCATGATAAACAGGATTTGCAGATAAGTCAATGGCTGCTTTATTATCACACATCAAAGGTATGGGAGAAACACATGGAATACCCAATTCTTTCAACAAACCAGTGAGCCAAATTGCCTCACATGAAGCATCAGACAAAGCCCTATATTCTGCTTCAGCTGTGCTCTTAGAAACTACCCCTTGTTTCTTAGACCTCCAAGAAATGACCACTGAACCTAGCATAAAAGCATAACCTCCTACTGATCTTCTGCTAGTAACACATGCACCCCAATCACTGTCACTGAAGCCCTTGAGTACCAGAGTATTCTTTGAAGGAAAAAACAAACCATGATCTTTTGTAAAACTCAAATATCTAAGCACTCTATGAGCTGCTTCTAAATGTTTAGCTCTTGGTGCATGAAGAAATTGACTTAGATGTTGCACAGAAAAAGCAATGTCTGGTCTAGATGATGTCAAATACAACATTTTACCAATGAGAATCCTGTATAATGTACTATCAAGTAACAGATCACCTGATTCTGGACCATCATGCAACTTAATATGAGGATCAATAGGGACAGAAAGTGGTGCACAATCAAGTAAACCAGCTGTCTTAAGCATATCTTGAATAAATTTCTTTTGCCCTAAGAAAATCCCTTTAGCATTTCTTTGAATTTCTAAGCCCAAATAATACTTCACTGGACCTAAATCTTTGATGCTAAAAGTGTCATCCAAAAGTTTCTTAAGATCATTTATGGCTGACATGTTATTTCCACATAACAGAATGTCATCTACATAAACTAAAATAGCAAGAAAAGTATTGCCATGTGAATATGTAAACAAAGAATGATCCAACAATGATTGTTTGTAACCAGCATCCAGTAAACAAGCAGTTAGTTTAGCAAACCATCTCCTAGATGCTTGCCTAAGTCCATAAATGGATTTGATCAATTTGCATACTAACTTTGTGTCAGACTGAGGCAAAATATAACCAAGTGGTGGTTGCATATAGACCTCTTCCTCTAAATCTCCATGTAAGAAGGCATTATTAACATCTAACTGTTCAACAAACCAATTCTTTGCAGCTGCAATAGCTAACAAACTCCTAATAGTAACCATTTTTACCACAGGGGCAAATGTTTCATGAAAATCAATACCAGCAGACTGTGTATATCCCTTTGCTACCAACCTAGCTTTATACCTTTCAACTTCACCATTAGCCTTGTATTTAATTCTATAAACCCATTTGGACTCAACACAAGTTTTTCCAGGTGGTAAAGGAACCAAAGACCAGGTTTTGTTAGATTCTAGAGCTTCAAGTTCTTTTTGCATTGCTTGAACCCAAAGGGGATCTTTGACAGCCTGATGATAGAACTTAGGTTCAACTAGTGAAGTAGAAAAAGCTTGAAATGTCTGAGTATCAAGATCAAATAATTCAGGTTCAATGATCTGATTAGAAGAACTTTGTAATTGTGCTGACTGACAATGATAATCAGCCCACCACTTAGGCCTCTTTTGTTGTCTAGTAGTTTGTCTAACTGGTAAAACAGGCTCTACAAACTCTGTAGTAGGCTCTATAGATAAAGAAGGAAATGACTGTGGCATGGTATCATTTGATAAAATATCATTTGATACCCTGTCTGTGGATATGAAATGATTTGGTGTAGAAGAAAATTCTGAAACAAGTGTAAAATCTTCTGGTATAGAGGAAGAACATGGTGATGTAATGACTTGATCAGAAGTATTCAACCAGTCTAGAAAACTATAAGAATTACCAGGTGTGTAAGTGGTGGTTTGTACAGACTTATCCAGAATATGATGATATGGGAAAATATGTTCAAGAAACTTGACATGTCTGCTAACAAAGGTGGAATGATCATCTAACCTGAGTAACTTGAAACCCTTTTGAAGATGAGGATATCCCAAGAAAATGCATTGTATAGCTCTAGAATCAAACTTATCACCAGAATGACAAGATGCATAGCATAAACATCCAAAGCATTTAAGCAGAGAATAATCAGGGTCTTTATCAAATAACACCTTGTAAGGACTTTTGTAGCCAAGAACAACAGTTGGTAAAAGATTGATTAGATGTGTAGCAGTCAAAATGCAATCTCCCCAATATCTGGTAGGTAACCCTGACTGAAATCTAAGAGCCCTAGCCATTTCTAGAAGATGTTTATGTTTTCTTTCTACCCTAGCATTTTGCTGAGGTGTATATGTGCAAGAAGTTTGATGAGATATTCCAGATTGAGTAAGGAAAGATTGAAAAGATTGATTAATGAATTCACTCCCATGATCAGTTCTGATAGACTTAATTTCAGTCTGAAAATGTATTTGAACATATTTGTAAAAGGATTTGAATTTTTGAAAGACATCTTGTTTAGAAGGAAGCAAGAAAGTCCAAGTTGATCTACTATGATTATCTAATATAGTAAGAAAATACTTACAACCTTGAGTTGTGGAGACTTTGTATGGTCCCCAAACATCCATATGAATCAAGAAAAACAAAGATGAAGCATGAGAAGAACTTATCTTAGGAAATGGCAACATGGTTTGTTTTGCTGAAGGACAGATAGGACAATCTTTTGTACAAGTAGAAATTGTACCAATATTGCCTATGTGTTTTAAGATGTCATTAGGAGCATGTCCTAAACGAAGGTGCCACAATTTTAAAGAAATAGCATCTCTATGTTGAACTACAGAATGAACATACTCTGTAGGAACCAAGTAATATAAACCTCCTTTTTCAACTCCAGTGGCTAATACTAAGTTTTGGTTTTTGAACAAACACTGTGTTGGAGTGAAATTTACAGTACAAGAAGAACTTTGAGTAAGTTTACTGATAGACAGTAAATTACAATGAAATTCAGGAACTGACAACACATTTTGCAATACAAGATTTGGACTAAGTTTGACTGTACCAGTATAGTGAACTACAATATGTTGACCATTTGGTAAATCTATCTGAAGTGGTTGAGTAAGTTTATGCAAGTTAGACATTATGCTAATGTCACAGCACATATGATTGGATGCTCCAGTATCTACAATCCATGCATGACTAGAATTATTGTGATCATAAGATAGCATAGAATAGGCCAAACCTGCCATATGATCTTCAGGTGTTGCACATTGATTAATAGACTTGTTGTTGAACATTGTAGTCATGAGCTGAGACATCTGAGCAACTTGTTGTTGTAGCTGCTCAAAAGATTGTTGCTGATATTCTGACTATATAATTTTCCTCTACCCCTGCCTATGGGTGGATATCCCACAAGCTTGTAACAATTTTCTTTGAGATGGCCATCTTTATGACAATAAGTGCATTTCAGACCTTGTCTTTTACCATTATTCTCACCCAAGACAGAAGCATGAGCCCTGGTATTCTGTGACATTAACATTGACTTCTTAACATCATTAGAGGCATTAGCATTGAAAGATTGAATGACAGTATGACCCTGTCTTTGGCTCTCTTCCTGTTTAATGAGAGAATAAGCTTGAGGAATACTAGGCAATGGATTCATCATGAGAATTTGTCCTCTAGCAGTTGCAAAGCTCTCATTCAAGCCCATTAAAAACTGAAGTAACTTCTTTCTTTGATCTCTTTCTTCTAGCAACTTGTGAGACTCACACTTACAAATCACAACAGGCTCCAAAGCAGAATACTCATCCCACAAATTCTTCATCTTATGATAATAAATTTCAACAGGTCTATCTCCTTGCTCCAAGGCATGTAAGTCCTTTAAAATTTGATAAACTCTGTGTCCATTAATACTAGCAAATTGATCATGTAACTCATTCCATATTTCTTCAGCTGAGTTAACAAAATCCATGCCTGTGCTAATCTCATCAGAAACTGTGTTTAATATCCAGCTAATCACCATATCATTTACCCTATCCCATTGAGCTCTAAGTGGAGAATCATCATCAGGTTTTGGTAAGGTTCCATTGATTAACCCTAGCTTATTCTTAGCTGATAGGGCAATAGTCATAGATCTCTTCCAAGGACTAAAATTTTCAGTCCCTGTTAATTTCTTAGAAATAAGAACCAGACCTGGATGATCAATGTTTTGAAGATACAGAGGATGTGAAGTTAATTTCTTAAAGTCATTATCAGAATCTGGAGTCTCATTAGTCGCTGTTTCCTCCTGATTATCATCATTCTCATTAATAGTGTTACTCATCACTACATTAGCATAAGTAACATTTCTCTTCATCTCTTAAGAAATCAAAAGAACAAATCGTCTACTCTTAACACAGTAGGTATGATATATGATTGAGATACAAGATATCGTATGTAATTCACCGATTAAAACATCAAGAAGAACATGATATTCTCAACAGAAACAGATCAAATTGTAGATTTATACAAATTGAAGATGTGACAGTACAAATCATAGTTCAAAACCTTGTTTAGATGTGAAGAATCAGCAAAAACCGTGAAGAATCTGCGAAAAATCGTCTCTGAAACTCAAGAAACCATCTCGCAATCAAATCTCCAGTGTGAAATAACTCGGAATATCGATTAGAACATGAATCTTAGCTCTGATACCATAACAACATCTATAGACAGTATGTAGTATAAGAAGTAAATGAGAGAGACTAAGAGAGATTGAGAGAGAGATGAGCTAAAGAGATGAACAAAAGATACAAAAACTAGTAATATCCATTAGTTACAAAATGAAGAATACATCAGAGTTTATATAGAGAATCTGAGCAACATGACAGCTCATACAAAATAACAGAATTCAGTTACAATAGTAAGACTCTGTTTGGCTGAACACTAAAGCTAACTTATTAGTAAGATGTGGCCTTGACTTTGATTGTAGAGTTGACTTAATATTCTCATTATTATTCCTCCTTGTTAAAATAAACACGAAAGACAAATGTTGAACTAGCTTGTGAGTTTAGTACCAGCCAGGGGGCCAAGTACTCGAAAAAGTCTAAAGTTTAACAAACTATGAGCAAAGGCAATAAAAATGAACACAACGGAAACTAACTGCATCAATAGATAAATTAAAAGTTACACAAATAAAGGCCCGAAGGCTATTAAGTCAAATGGCAGAAACCAAGAGTTCGGATAAGCAAAAAGATAAATAAATAAAGCTTAAGAGGCCTTAGGGGCCTCCTTAGCAGGAGAATCATCCTCAGAGCTAGTGTCTGTAGTGGATCCATCCTCAGCAGAATTAGCAGGACCAGACCGAACTAGAGGAAGCTTAGGATCCAAGGCTGAAGTGGTAGTGGTAGCATGCTCTTTGACCAAAGCATCACCCTCCCCGAACAACTCTTCGCTGGATCCAGGCTCGTTAACTAATAATGGGGTAGGAAGATGGGGGCTCACGAAGTCTGAAGGCTGGAATAATCCAGGATGGCTCCTCAGAACTGCCTCAATGGCCTTGTTCCAACCCTCGGAAAACTGGCCAGGAAATAACAGCTCATCATGCTGATCCATGAGGGACTTGTATTCATCAGAATCCAGATAGTCATCGATGATCTTCTCCCTGTCATCCTTCAAAGCTACCAACTCTGCCCGAGCACTGGCCAGCTCCTCATCCTTATCTTTGAGCTTCTCCTTTAGATGGTTGATAGTAAGGCTTTTCTTTTGAGATTCAGACTCATACCCCTTGGCTTTCTCCTTCCAAGCTTTAGCGTGGTAGAGAGAACTCTGGAAGTGAACGTTGGCCTGTGCACAGAAACAATGATTATGTTGGAGTAAAGTAAATAAGTACGAAATTCAAAGAATGCGAGGTTTGAGTCCTACCACAGCTAAGGCTTGAGAACCAAGTGCCTCTGATTCCCCGATGCCTCCATTGACAACCAAGTCTTTGTATTCTGGAGGGGTGATCGAGTTAAGAGACCAGTCCATGGCGTGCTTAGTCGAACCGACGACGGAGTCCCGCTTCCTAAAGCCCCAGGATGGCCTAAAAACAGAAGATTGGACGTTTACTTGAGAGCTCCCCTCCAAGTCTGCTATATCACCGAATTTAAGGTCCACTTTTTGGACCTTATGGGCACGTAAGAACGCAGGCTCAGTTCCTTTCTCTCGAGGATCAGCATTCCGCTTTGCCCGGGCCATCCTCGAGGTTTCGTTATCTGGATCCGGGGAAGCTTCCACAAGCATCTTTGCAACTGAAATGACATGAATGGAAACACAATTGAATAAGTCAAGTATGAAAATAGGAAAAAGACAAAGGCAAGAAAGGAAGTTACCCCGTTCTGAAACTTGTGAGAGGCCTACTGCCTTCAGAGATTCTTCATTTATGAGGCTTTGGCAGGTTATAGACATACCACCACCTGTGGTTAACGTATCAAAAGCAGCCTGATCCTCGGTACTAAGGGTGATTCCCTTAGCATTTCCATCTGAAACCTTCGAAAAGGTTTTTCTAAAGAGGGTACCCCAGTCACCACCCTCCCACTCAAGATAGGCAAATTCTTTCTTCCAACCAGGGTTGTTGTCCGGTACTGATTTACCATTAAAGATAGGAGGGACTTTGGGGCGAAGTTTGATATATACCCAGCCAGAATATAAAGCAGGGCTGTTGTAAATTTGCAAAATTTTGCGAAAAAGGGCAACAGATAGAGGAAGGTTTTGCTTTAGACACAAAACCATAAAACACAGAATTATTCTCCATGCGTTTGGGGGTAATTGGCAAGGGCTACACTGAATGTCAGCTAAAAGGCGGGGGATAAACTCATAAAAAGGGAAACGGAGGCCCGCTACCAAACACTCCCTATAGATACAAAAGGCATTGGGCCTCCAATGACAAGGCGTGTCACTTGGCCCAGCTGGAACGAGTTTATAAGGTTTTCTAATTTTATACAACTTGTTGTATCTAATAATTTCATCTATATCGTGATATGTATTACAACAATCATACGCATCTAACTCGGCTAAGGAAGGATAGTCGTCTGCTCTTTCATTTAACATATCTAAAAGAGAGGTGTAAGGAGAACGAATTTGGATGGTACCTTTGGAAGAGGCTGAGTTCATTTTCAGAAGGCGAGCTTGAGCTTTGTCCGCCATTGATGATAGCTTGAGATCTCGACTTAAAACAAAGAAGATGACCGGAGACGAAGGCCGAAATTAGCCGAGAATAACTCCAAACGGAATTTGAGAGAGAGACTTCTTAGCTAAAAGTTGAAAGCTCAAAGATGAAAATGTGAAGTGAGAAGTGAGAGTGTGAAAAATGAATTCTCAACTCTCACTCTTATATAGGAATGAACAACCGGTTGAAATACTCTCAAACGGTCAGAAAACCTACAGTGACCGGTCAGAATTCCAAAATTGACCTACCAAAGGCCCACGAAACCGGCCCAATTTGAAGCCCAATTCTGGAACCTTCTTAGAAAAATATCTTGAAGAAATATCAAAGATATTTTGAAGTAATATCTAAGATATTTTGAAGAAATATCTAAGATATTTTGAAGAAATATCAAACCTAAACCCTAACGAAAGATTCGAAATTTGAACAGGCCCATTATGGCCATGGGGTCAGGCCCAAAGAAAGAAGGTATTTTTATAAAAATACACACTCTAAACATGTAAAGCCTCGAAGGCCCAAAAGTAGAAAGGCCCATCAAGAAAAGGCCCGAAAATTTTGAGGACTTTATTTCGATCAAGATTCTGGTCGAAATGACTAGGAATCCTGATCGAAAATGTGTTCGACAAGAACAAATTTGGATGCTAAATTCGACCAGATTCCTGGTCGAAATGACTAGGAATCTTGGTCGAAAATGTGTTCGACAAGAAGAAATTTGAACGCCTAATTCGACCAGATTCCTGGTCGAAATGACTAGGAATCTTGGTCGAAAATGTGTTTGACAAGAAGAAATTTGGACGCTTAATTCGACCTGAATCCTGGTCGAAATGACTAGGAATCTTGGTCAAAAATGTGTTCGACAAGAAGAAATTTGGACGCTTAATTCGACCAGAATCCTGGTCGAAACGATCAGGAATCCTGGTTGAAAAGGTTGTCGACCAAGAAAAGTTTGGATGCTTAATTCGACCAGAATCCTGGTTGAAACGAACAGGAATCCTGGTCGAAAAGGTCTTCGAGCAGAGAAGAATGGAACACATACTTCGACCAGAATCCTGGTCGAAACGACCAGGAATCCTGGTCAAAAATCCATTCGATCAGGATTTGTTGAAGCCCTTATTTCGACCAGAATTTTGGTATAATTCCTGGTCGAAATTCTGGTCGAAAAATTTTAGTTTTGTTCGAATTATTTTCTGAAAAATTGATTTTTGGACATCAAATCTTCGTGGACATGAAGTTTTTATAAGAGAAATACATGTGGGTACTATATAATTCTAAAATATATTTACGATACGGGAAGTACTACGGATGATTCCTTCATATTGAATGGACAAAAATCCAGTAACAGAAGTTACTTGGAAATAATTGTTTAGCCTCGAATAAGGCAAATCGTCGTAAACGTGTAGGTCGCTCCACCCTTTGCATTAAGACGATACTCGTGAAACACTAGTGTACAATTATAAACCCTGACCCAAGTCTCGGAAAAGACCATTAAAACTTCAAGGAAAACCTGATCAGTTTTCCTAGAAGTTGGGGGGCAAATGATATGGGCTAAAAGTAAGCCCTAAAGACACATTAAATGTGGCATTAATTAGACCCGATATGGTCCAAACGTGGGGCCCATCAAATGGCCCAAAAACCCTAATTAGATATTAATTTCGTAATTAATATTGAGGGATAATTAACAGCTGAGAAATACAAGTCAAATAAGGATATTATCTCTCCAAAGAGTATCCTCCAAGGCACATAGTCATACAAGGAAACTGATTCCTACAAGGCATAGATCTGGAACCTTCCTCAAGGAAGACTTATCCACCAAGTCTTTGACTCCTACCATAATTCTAAGGCTTCTCAGCCTATATAAAGGGCCAGATCCCTCATCCTAGAACTACGTTTTTTGGCTTGATCTTTGATATACATCGAAGTACGTATGCATCTTGTGAAGGCCAATTCAGCCACGAGCACGAGAGCAGCCATTAAAGCTCGAAGCTCCCACAAACCCTAGTAGTTAATACGCAATAAATATACCCTACTTTTTATTCCACAACACACCTTATAATTCGTGTCAAAAATTGAAAAAATAGATATTCAAAACAAAGAAATTATCATTTGGAATGACCTAAATATCAAATTCTAACTAGGGAACTAAAAAGTATTCGAATAGAAATTAAAGACGAATATTTTATTCTAACAAACTATTAGGTCCAAACACTACCTTTAAAACTAAAAAGTATTTTAATAAAAATTAAAGAAAAATATTTTTTTCAAAAAAATAAATAGGTATGCATAAAAAAATAAGGGCTTATCTCTTGTGTCCCACAATCCTGGGTTGAATTTTTGCTCACCCCAAAATTTGTTAGAACCAATACTAATTTATAAAAAGAGATATTCATTTATAAGACATGTAAATCTAATTATTTATAAAAACAAACTATTTTTATTATACATGTGATGTCTACATGAAAATGTACTTTCTTTTCTAGAGCAATAAGAGCATCTCCAATGCATAGACCCCTTAGCTAAAATTTTTATGTGGCATTCTAATATAAAATTTATACAAAATTTGTAAAATATTGATCTCTCCAATAGAAGATTCCTCTTAGCAATATTTTTAGCCAATCAATTTAGATTTGACTATATTTGCTGAATCCCTGTAGCAAATTCCACGTCAGCAGTTACCAAATTAAAATACTATAATCTATTTATGCCAGGCAAAAATAATAATGAAATACTATTTTTAAAATATAGCTAATCATTGTAGCTAACTCTGTTGGAGTACAACTCTTTACAGGTTCAACAAATTTTGCATAAACATTTATTTATATTATTTTAGCCAATAATTTTAGCTAATTGCATTGGATATGCTCTAATAGACGGAAATACTACCGCCCACCTAAGAATTAGTCATCATATAAATTGTCTTAATAAGAGAGCATGTAATTCGCAATCAACATTATTGGTATATGTTGGTAAAGTACGAGACACTCGATTTCTTTAAATTCAAGTACATAAGAATATTCAAGTACTCGATATCTGCTTTAAATGTTAATCGTACGGGTTCCTAATTTTATTTTAATCGCGGCTTTAATTTGAGAATAGACCCAGACGGCCAGACACCATATATACATACTGCATACTGCTGTTGCTCAGCAAGGAATTAACGTCAAATAGTGTTAAAGATGATTTGTATCTACTTGTGTATGTATATGTTGAGAGAGAATTGAGATGTGTAAAAATATATTCTCATTACTTACTTAAAGAAATGTACAAGATGAAAGTTTAAATACAAGAACAAGCCAGAGAGAGTTTACTGGCGGGAAAAGTAGTTACAAATTTTAAGAAATAAGAAATGAAAAATACAACTAGAAAAACACCCCCCTCAAGTTGGAGGGGGAAGAATCCACTCCCAACTTGCCAAGAATATCACGATGTTGGAATCCAGTGAGTGGTTTAATAAATACATCAGCAAGCTGTTGAGTTGTGGCAACAAAAGACAAACTTATAAGACCTGAAACGAGTTTAGTTCGAACGAAATGGCAATCGAGGTCTATATGTTTCGTTCTTTCGTGAAATACAGGGTTTTTGGCAATGTAAATTGCAGCTTGGTTGTCACACATGACTGGAACTGGTAAGATATTAGGAACCTCCAATTCAATAAGAAGACGAGAAAGCCAAGCAAGTTCAGCAGTTATTCTACGCATGGACCTATATTCAGCCTCAGCTGAAGATAAGGAGACTGTGCCTACGAGAAGTATTGCATAGCCACTTACAGACTTGCGAGTATGGGAACAGGCTGCCTAGTCAGCATCACAATACCCCTTGAGTGTAAAAGAAGGTGAGGAGTTGAAGAATAAACCTTGAAAAGGGTTGTTTTTGAGATAACGAAGAACATGGATAGCAGCAGTCCAGTGAGGAATACAAGGACAAGACATGAACTGACTCAAATGCTGGACTGCAAATGCTAAATTAGGACGTGTGTTTGTAAGAATATTTAATTTTCCCACAAGTTGTCTGTAAAGAGAAGGATCTGAATGTAAATCACATATGTCAGGTTATAATTTGACTGTAAGATCCAGAGGACAAACAACTGGATTGAGAGTGTCACAACCAAATTCAATAATGAGATCTATAGTGAACTTGTGTTGTGATAACACCACGCCATTGGGAACAGTTTGGAATTCCAACCCCAGAAAGTAATGAGGCGTACCTAGATCCTTGATTTTAAAAGTGGAATCAAGGAATTGTTTGACATGAGTAATCTCTGCATCATCATTGCCTACTATCAGTATATCACCAACATAGATTACTAAGTAAACAACTGAAGTCCCAGATTTTTTGTATAACAGAGAATAGTCATTCTTTGATGCATCATATCCTAATGAAAGTAATGCTGTAGTGAGTTTCTCAAACCAACTTCTTGAGGCTTGTCGAAGGCCATATAAGGACTTGAGTAATTTACACACAAGAGTAGAATCACCAACAATGAGACCAGGTGGAAACTTCATGTAAACATCCTCATGTAAATCTCCGTAAGGAAGGCATTGTTAACATCAAGTTGAAACATTTTCCAACCTTTCTTAACAGCTATAGCAATCAGACTTCGAATTGTGGTCATCTTAACTACTGGGAAAAAGTTTCTGTAAAATCAATGTCAGCCTTTTGTGTAAAACCTTTAACAACAAGATGAGCTTTATAGCGTTTAATACTGCCATCAGCATGGTGTTTGACTTTGAACACCAACTTGCAACTAATATCTTTCTTACCAGGAGGAAGAGGTACTAAAGCCCATTCATTGGAAATTGCTTATTGCCATTCTGGGTATTGAGAGGCTTCTTCATAGCTAGATGGTTCAGCAGGTGGCAACAGAACAGAGGTGTTGACAGAACAACAAATTGACTTAATTGAAGATGTCATAGAACCTTGTATACAAAGAGAGGTTATGGTATGGTCACATATGGCTGAATGACAAGAACTATAAGGATGAATATAATCTTGCAGGTATTGAGGTAATTTAGATTGTCTAGAAGAATGTCTAGTTGGTATGGGAACAAGAGGGTGACACTCTGAAACATAATCAGTAGTTGGTGGGTTATGAGACTGTGATGATGAACCAACTTCTGAATCTGTATGAATTATGTCATCAGTCCTATTATGTTCATGAAAGGAAAAATATCGTTGGGAAAGTTATCAGAAGTAGTGTCTGCAACAACCTCTGGCAAGAAATGAGAGGATTTTTTTTCAAGAAAGGAAAAATATGTTCATGAAACTGAACATCTCTTGAAAACTGAATTTGATTGGTTTTGATGTTTAAAACTTTATAGGCCTTCTTACCATATGGGTAACCAAGAAAAACACAGGTTGTGGCTCTTGGTGAAAACTTATCCCTGTGTGTTTTTGTGGTAGAGACATAACATAGACACCCTAAAGGTTTTAGATGCAAATATGAAGGCTTAACTCCAAATAAAAGTTCATAAGGAGACTTGCCATGTAAGAGTTTGGATGGGAATCTATTGATGAGATAGGTGACTGTGAGAACACAGTCACCCCAGTAAGATATAGGAAGATTAGATTGATAAAGGAGAGCTCTGGAGGTTTTCAGTAAGTGTTCATGTTTTCTTTCAACCACCCCCATTTTGTTGGGGTGTGTAAGGGCAAGAGGTTGGATGTTCGATACCTTGAGTTAAAAAATAAGAAGCAGCAGAAATGGAAGAACCAAGTTCTAATGCATTGTCAGTTCTAATGCATTGGACATTGCAATGAAATTTTGTCTTTACCATTATGACAAAATACTTGATGAAATCAAAAGCATTACTTTTGCTACTGAGTAAATGAGTCCAAGTACATCTAGTAAAATCATCCACAATAGTAATAAAGTATTTGTATTTATTGTATGTAGGAACAGAATATGGTCCCCACAAGTCAATATGCAAGAGTTGAAATTTAGAAACAGTATGAATAGTACTATGAGGAAAAGGTTTTTTATGCTGTCTAGCCTTAGCACAAATGTCACAAGAAGACAGAATAGAATCACAAGTACTATCTATATTACACAAGGATAAAGATTTGAGTTTAGACAAAGGCATGTGTCCTAGTCTTCAATTCCAGAGTAAAGCATCTTTATTACAAACAGTTGAATTGACATTACAACTGGAATGAATAGCAGTGGATTTGTCAAGAGAAACAGCTTTATGAAGAAAGTAAAGATCCTTGTGGATTTTACCAAGAACCAGAGGCTTCTTCAGAGAAGAGCCCTGCAAATAATAGGCATTAGCAGAAAAACTGACCATACAATGAAATTCTTTAGTCAATTTGGTTATAAAAATGAGATTGTATTTAAAAATGGGAACATATAGAACATCACTTAAGATAATGTCAAAAGAGGTAGGTACTTGACCCATACTAGATATAGTGAAAGTATGTCCATTAGGTAAAGAGACAGTAAGAGGTTTGGATAAAGGAATTAAAGAAGTGAAGAGAGATTTATCAAAGCACATATGGTCACTTGCACCATTGTCAAGTATCCATTCACAGTTGTTTAAATCAGAAAAACAAGCTATATGAGAAGTGGCTGTAAAGGTACCTGCAAAACTTATAGAGGTAGGTGTTTGAGTAGGTTCAGCTTGTTGGATTGTCTTGAGCATACTCATGAGTTGAGTACAGACCTCAGGAGTTAACTGCGATAGAGGAGGAGTACCAGTTGTCTGAATAAATTGAACATCAGCTTGTTGGACATCAGCTTGAGCTACAAACTTCTTGTTTTTGGTGAATTTGAAATTAGCTGGGAATCCATGTAGTTTATAGCACTTGTCAATAATATGTCCAGGCTTTTTGCAATAATTGCAGTGAAGTGTACTCTTCCTGAAATCTGAATTAGCACCAGAAAACATGGGCTTAGAGAATTGAGGTTTAGAAGAGTTTGCATTCAAGGAAGCAGAATCAGACATGAAATGACTTGTGGAATGTATTTCCCTTTATGCTTCTTCTTGCAAAAGTAAACTGTAAACATGTCCTAGGGTAGGTAAAGGAGATTTCATCAAAAAAGAGCCTCTCATCACATTGTAAGACTCATTTAACCCCATAAAAAACTGTATCACCCTCTGATCTTGGTGAAACTGAGCAAGTTTTGAAGAAGCACCACATGTGCAGCCACAAGTACATACAGGCGCCAAACAAAGTGAATCAATGTCATCCCATAACATTTTTGTCTTAGTGAAGTAGTTGGAAATACTGAGATTTCCTTGAGAAAGTTCAGAAAGTTCTTTATGCAAACCAAATAATTGAGCTCCGTTTGACACACCATATCGTTCTTCAAGTTCAATCCACATTTGATGAGCAGATGTTGCATAAATGACACTTCTGCCAATTGATTTAGATAAGGCTCCAAGAATCCAAGATATGACCTTGTCATTACATCGACACCAGCTTTTATACGAAAGTGAAGTTGAGATAGGTTTTGGTAAAGTTCCATCCACAAAACACAATTTGTTGCGAGATGAGAGAGCATTAAGCATGGAACGTTTCCAGTTTCTGAAACCAGTACCATAAAATACTTCAGTAACAAGTTTCATTCCAGGACTATCAAATGATTGCAGATGCAGAGGATTATCGAAGTCTATTGGAGTAGAGTTATGAGAAAGAGAACGATATAGCTCAAAGAGAGATTGAGTATTATCATTAGGAGTTTCTGTGTGACTCGTAGTATTCTCAGTAGTCATTATGTGTATCAACAATTGAATCAAGAAGAAGAGGTTTCAAAGAGGAATTTTCACAAACAGGTTGTATACATGATAAAAAAACAAGCTAAATGAATAGATTTTGTTGAACAAAGAGCCGTGAAAAACAAGATTTGATGTGTAATTCTCAGAATAACCACAAGAAAACGTTCTAAATCATAAACGGGATTTAAACTACGAAGTTACAAAGAAAATTCTGATAAAATTGAGAATGTTATGATTAAACATAACACAAAAGCAAGAAGATTGCAGATATGATGAAAAACAATGAGAAATAGCAAGAGATCTCAAGAATCAACAAGAAATAATGAGAAATTACAAGAATTAATCGTAAAGTAACAAGAAAACAGAACAAGTAAAGATCAAGAGAAACAATTATCAGAAGTGATTGCGGAAATAAACTAATCGGAATCGCCATTGTTAAGAGCTTGATCAGGTTATATGCTCTGATACCATGTTAAAGATGATTTGTATCTATTTGTGTATGTATATGTTGAGAGAGAATTGAGATGTGTAAAAATATATTCTCATTACTTACTTACAGAAATGTACAGGATGAAAATTTAAATACAAGAACAAGCCAGAGAGAGTTTACTGGCGGGAAAAGTAGTTACAAATTTTAGGAAATAAGAAATGAAAAATACAACTGGAAAATACAGCTGTCAGTTGATATGTCCAACAAATAGCTTTTAAATGCACATCCGCACATTGCAAAGGATCTTCGTTTTAGATCTTTTTCAATCTTAGCAGCAGATATCGACTAATTGATGCAATATTATTGCACCATTTCACATATGAGAAATGCAAAAGATTACAATATCCTCTCCGAATATTAAATTATCATAATATAATTAACATGTACCGTATAATTTTCTCAAAAAAAAAATATACCGTATAATTAACATAGTCAATGGAGGGTAAATAAATGTATCTTCGAGTCAGATGCCAAGTTATTGGTGGATGCATTGAAACAGAATAGGGGTAAATCTGTTTTTGATACTATTGTGGATGAATGTAGTGATATTATTAGACATTTTGAGGATGTGTCAGTTGTTTTTGTGAGTCGATCTGCGAATATGGTAGCCCACCTGTTAGCACAGACTGCATATTCTATGTCAGGTCCTACGGAGTGGTTTCATACTGCCCCTGATTTTATTTCATGTAACCTTGATTTGGAAGCAATTTAATATATACTGACCCTGATTTTATTTCATGTAACCTTGATTTAGAAACAATTTAATATATGCAAGTACGTTTTATTAAAAAAAACGTAGTCGAATAAATTGAAAATTGAAGTTCAGCGATAAAGACAGTGTCAAGGAATTAATTTGATAACCGAGAATTAGTCTGAATGATTATTACGAATCGAAATTAATATAATATTACTTTTTACATAAAATGACTTTTAGCTAAAGTTATTTTACTTTATTTTGTTTAATTATACACATATATAATTATCGTAAATTTATAATTAAAAAAATATGTATAATCATAATAAATAAAACTTATAAGATTTAACTTTTGAACAAGAGTCATCTTGAGGGGAAAAATTAAGAGAATTCGTGATAACAACCATCTAAAATATGAAAATTTACATATCAAAATAATATTCTCTTATTTGTTTTAATTCAAATTTCTATCTTTTTCATTTTAAATTATTTATTTTACATATTTTAGTAATTTTTATTAATCGGGTTGATTTTTGACCATTTAATGATTGTTGATCCATTATACCGTTTTTTTACCGATTTTTTGGAAAAATGATTTTTGAGCAGATATTGACAAAATCAAATCGAACAATTATCGTCTAAGCAATTAATTTCGTTTAATGGCCGAATTTTAAAATCAAAATTATTAATTTTTCTTTATAAATAAAATGAATAATACATATGAATTTCATGAATAAGAATACATGCAACACATAGCATTTTAAAGTATTTCTTGAAATTGTTTTCAGGTATGTTAGGATGCTCTTTCACATGTACGCAAAATTGATCTCCCTCTTAAAACTACAGATTTTTCTACTAGTCTTCTTTAATAGGAGAGCAACTTTTCAATTTTCAACCGTTCCAAATCGAAATGAGTGTTTTTCACATGAACGAAATTTAG
Source organism: Saposhnikovia divaricata (assembly GCA_036435485.1). Taxonomy (NCBI): domain Eukaryota; kingdom Viridiplantae; phylum Streptophyta; class Magnoliopsida; order Apiales; family Apiaceae; genus Saposhnikovia; species Saposhnikovia divaricata. The sequence goes on along the minus strand of CM071597.1, from coordinate 212,059,690 downwards.
AAATTTACAACCATTCATATCAAAGGTTGGCAATTATGGTAGGCTACATGTGAAGATAATCAATAATCTAATATGTAGGTTTGAAATAATATGATGTAAGCAGTGATGTAAAGCATGTTTGTTAAGCCTATATAAAGGCAACCTAACTAGTTCATTCAGGACAACAACAACACAATACATGCAATGTAGTCCTTGTTAGAAAATTTGAGTTTTAGACCCACATTGTCGAGTCATTTTGAGCTCCGATTCGAGTGTGCCTTGTGTGCGTGTTTGCAACAAGTCATGCTTGGAGAGTGTTCTCCTCCGCGAGAGCTTTCCAATGCATATTTAAACACTCAAAACGACTAAGGGATGGATGCGTTATGATTACTCAAAGTTGGTCCCTTAAGAGTGGAAATTTTGTTGTTAAACTTGAAGTCCCACATTGATAAGGAAAAGGAGCTTCCTTTGCTTTATATAGTACAACACAAGAGGAGTGTTCACTTGTGTTGGTTAAGTGTTGTTCCATCTCCTACGCGGGCGCGCAAGGGGTGCGAATTGTGGGATTTCGAGGAGAAATTCGAGGCTTCGCAAGCCTTCGGGCTTTCCGCGTGTGCGACCTGCGGACACGAATGTAGCAGAAAATTGGGCCGAATAATCCCGGACTAGTTTTGCTAATTATTATTTCCACTGGGATTGGGCTTAAAGATCTGACTAAATTAATTCAAATTTGGAATTAATTGTGGTAAAATCAATTCCGTTTTTATAACGAATTTTTTGCCACCGCCTTACTTTAATTAATTATGTTAGGCCGAATACACAATTAATAATCAACTTCGTATGAGAGTTTAACAAGTAAAAACGTTTATGCACTTAAAAACTTCTTGTATTAAGAACCCTCTTCGTGATGTAAAATATCACAAAGAGCTGCTGGGTTACAATAAAAATAATTCGTTGTACGATACCCTTCTAGGGTTAACCTAACTGTATTTATATAACATACAGCTATGATACAATCTCTAATTGATATTCCTAATAATCAGCTATACAATGATATCAATTACAGATTGTCACACGTCTCCTAAGTCAACTCGATCTCTTTGATAGCTATCCAATCTTCAAAGATATCGCTTCCATAATAAATCATCAATCACTGTCGACCATTAGACGCTGCCTCCAGACAGAGTTTGACAAACTCTGTCGAGCTTCCATCTGTCAGAGTTTACACTAAACTCTGACTGCTTCCAGCTAAACTCTGATAATTCACTGTAACACTTAAACACTGATTAAAACACATCAATTATATTTAACATTCTCCCCCAACTTGTTCATTAGCAAAAATGCACAAGTTAATGACAATAATTGATGATGTCAAAACAAATAGACAAATACAGTGTTTATACAAATTCAGAGTTTAAGCTTCTACTTAAGAAAAACTACAGAGAATAAGAAAATCCTTACAGACCTTAATCTCTTATCACTTCAAGATCTGGCATAGCTCTGAGATAATCTATGAGCAATCTTCTTTCTGCATTTTCAAGCTCAATCTTCATAGCTTCTTTAATTTCTCTGAGCTGAGGATCACTTTCATCTGTCTGGTAGATAGCAGCCCTAAGATCATAGATTTTGTTCCTTCTCATCTCATTTCCCAGTCTGATAAATCTGACTTTTTCTGACTGTGAATTGAAATCAAGTACTGTGACTCCCAAATCAGTATTTCACTTTGCAGTACCTTTCTTCATTTCAATGAGATTTCCTTTGTAATCCCTGTACTTAGGAACATATCTGCTATTATATTTCTCTCCTCTGATTGCCAGATTCTGAAGCATTCTCTGTCTGAGCACATTAGCAACTGATTGAGTCCTTTGACTATTCACCTTGAGAAGATATAGAACATACTCTAGTTCTTCCCAACATTTCAAGCCAATATCATTCTCACCAACTTTAAATACTGTCCCATCAGCCATGAAGTACAAGAGAAAATCCTTGTTTAAACTCTTCTGATGAACTAACTGTACTGATTCCAGTCTGTCCAAACTCTCTTGAGGAACACCACGACCTGGAACAGCCAGTGAAGAAGGATCTCTAGGACCAGTATATTGCCTTTTGTCTCTGTGTGAACCTAGTCCACCCTTATTATTACCAACTTTGCCAGATAAAGCTCTTCCATCAGAAACATTCATAGGAACTCCAGATAATACATTTGGATCATGAATTGTTCCTTTACCAAAAACCGTTTTCAACTGAGAAGAGTGTAAAGGTGTAATCATTGCTTGTGATGCAACAGAAGTTATAACTTTCTTCTGTGAACTTTCTCCTTCAATACCTTTCAGCTTGAGTTTAGCTTCTGCTGCCATTGTTTCCTTTGAAAACCGAGATCTTTGACTAACATCAGCCCTTTCTTTGATCACAACACCTTTAACAACAGGTCTAGGAGCTTTTCCTCTTTGTAACTTACCAGACTTTAAAGCCTTGAGATGTTCTTCTTGTAATCTCTTTTCTTCAGCTTCAATGTCCTCAATCGTAACTCCTTCCTCATTCTCTTCAATAAACAGCTTAGCAGCCAACTCTTCATCAGTTTGTGGATTAGAAGGTAACAGCAAACTCTTGGTATTTGAAGTACCTTGAGTATCAGTATTTCTCCCAACAGACTGTGATTTAGATGACTTGCTAGTTCTCAAAGTTTGAACTTCTTCAGCCTTGTTCTTTCCTTTACTACTTGCCCCTCCATCTCCAGCACTATCCCTTCTGACAACTCTCTCCCCCTTTTTGACATCATCAGGCATAAGAATAGATGTAATTAACTCCAAGGAGGTAGCAATAGAATCAATTTTAGCAGATAAGTCAGACTGATTCTCTTCAACTTTACTCAGCCTGGCAAAGAGATTGTCTTGAGCTGTAGAGAATTTTATAGTCACTAGTTTTGAATCTCTTTCCATTTTCATTTCTCTAGCTACAACCTCATTCCGCAAAGCAGTGATTGCCATTGTAGTGTCATCAAATCTTCTATCCAGAGTTTTGACTTGAACTACAGTTGCTTTCAAGCAAGAAAGAATCTCTGGATTGGAGATAGTATCAGCATTTTGCTTAACAAAATCAGCTGCTCTTCCTTGTGGAAAAATACAATCCTCTTTGTACCATTCAGCAGTATTCTTTGCAAATTGTGCTCTCTCAACTTCATGAGACGTACAAGGTTGAGTGAAATTATGTTTATTGTCTGTTTGTACTGGTGCACTCAGAGAAGAATCAGAGTTTGCACTACTTTCACCTTCAGGTTCAACACTTGTAGCTTTAGCATGTTCATCTTCAGCCATAGTTTTAGCAATTTCTTCTGTAGGCTTGTCAAGATTTTCTCCATGTTGCTCAGGCTCAGCAACTAGCAAAGACTGAGAAGTAACCTTGATTGCTTGATCAATTTCATCTCCTCCTTCAACAGTTTGGTGAGCATCAGATAATAACTCAGTATGGGATGCCACAGCTTCAGAAAGAACAACCGTAGGTTGATCAGCTACACCAGTATCAGAGATAGGATCAGAGAATGGCATAAATGAATCAAGAATATCATTTATTGGAGAAAGGCCTCTAGCATCCTCTTCTGCAGGCATTTTGTCTTCTACAGGCACTTCATCCTCTGCAGGTATTTCAACCTCTGCAGGTATTGCATCTTTCTCAACTTCAACAGGAGGTAGTTGCTGTGAAACTACCTCTGGAGCATCAATATCTTCATCCACAGAATCAGAGAATACCAGTTTTCTTCGCTTTGCTAGAGGTACATTATCTGAATCCTCTTCACTAGATGGTGGAGTTTGTTCTACCACTGAGAGTGATTTAGGTATGTTTGCCGTTTGTCTTATTCTTTTCACTCTTCTAGTATAAACAGCTCCAGGAGATGTCTGTTTTGATTTTCTTTGTGTCTCTTTCGCCTGCTTAACCCTTGCATGTCGTTCAGTAATTGCCTGCTTAACTCTTTGTGCTTTAAACTGTGATTCTGGTGGAGATTGTGATGATTCAGAGTTTGTTTGTGGAGTGGGTGAAGGTTGTTTTGTAGGTGCTGAGTGAGCAGGTGATTCAGTGTTTGGTTTTTGAGTACGATCAATGTTTAATGGTTCAGGTTGACGTTCAGGGTGTGGTTCAGATTGTTGTTGTGGTTGTGGTTCAGGTTGTTGTTGTTGTTGTGGTTCAGGTTGTTGTGGTTATTGTGGTTGATTGAGAAAATTTTGCAGAGCAAGTGGCATGACAAAAGCAGGGAGATTTGCTTTACCAATATCCTTATTAGTCATATCAGAGAATATTCTCTTGTTGACTCGAAAAGGATCAATTTCATCAGTATCAGCAATTTCTAGACCAGGTACACAAGCATTGAACAGCATTTGACAGAAACGAGCATAATAAACAGTAGTAGATTCTGACAGTTTATCTCCTAAGTTCATCAGAACATATCGACCAAAATCAAAATTACTACCATAGAGTAGAGAATACCCGATTTGGAGACTGTCTATTGGAATGGCATCCCAGTTGGTGACTTTCTTCTGGAACGTCCTTGTAATGCAGTCAAAGAAAAAGTTCCATTCCTTCCTGAGATTTGGTCTCTTTATACCGCCAAGCTTGTCAAGAGATTCCATGTAACCTATCTCTTGTAGCATCTCTCTCAAATAAGTTTCATTAACCAGAGTATAAGAAGTATGTGTGTCAAACCCCATTGTATCTCTTACAGTTTGTGGAGTAATCACATAATCTTGTTCTTTATAAGTGAAGATGATGTTAGGAGTCCCATTCTCTCCTCCATCCACATAAACTGAATTCTGCCAAAATGTAGCAATTTGAGATGCAGAGAGAGTATCAGGTCCAACCAGAGCTTGTCCAATCTCTGAATCTCTCAAGAAATTCTGCATTAGATGAAACGGTTCTGGAACACGTTCATGATAGAGTGGAGCTTCATAGTTGTTAGGAACAAACCGTAAACCAAGAGCAGTGAATGATTTAGAAGCCATTGAGTTAAGAAATTTGCAAGAATTTCCAAGAGAAATATATGTAGAAAAGGTTTTTGAGAGAATGCCAAAGTGAAAAATGAGAGAACTGTGAGATGTAAGAATAAAACACAACCGTTTGGACACAAAAGTAATTAGAGTAATTAAAAACCCAATCTCTTATGTAACAAACACTCAATCAGTTCCTAGATTAATGTGTAGTGGGACACAATAATGGGTGAGTGGGACACATTAATGGGCAAGTGGGTCACGTGCGCTTATTTTTAAGAAGAGTATTTTGCAAATTAAAACATTAAAATATTTGATTTAAACAAAAATCAAATAATACTCTCTTAAAATATCTGGACCCAATTAAAACCAGAATATGAAGCGTTTACCTGTTGCCTTTAATAACCAGAATACGAAGCGTTTAAGGACTTCGTTGCTTACCCATCTCTATTTAAGACCTAGAGACTTGCTCAGATTAGTTCATTAATCCTTTAACCATTCAGTCTCCCCTGTAAAATCACAAACCCTTCAAACAAAACACTCTGAAAAAAAACAATGGCCAACCTTACCATTAAAGAAAAGAACCTCCATCTTGTCGAGAATAGGGATATCTTCAGCTATACGCGTGAAGAGTTTGAAGCGCTTGAGTGGGAAAGGCAGCTTGAGACGCTGTGGCTGCAAATGGATGCCGGTCTGAAAGAGATCGAGAGAGAGAAACCTGCAAGGGTGATCGACATCGATGCTGCTCTCCAAGCAACATTTGCATGGCTCTCCTCGAAGGCATCCTCATCCAACACCACCAACCATTGTTAATGAATATGTCAGCAAAAATAACCTTATCCCTTCAACTTCCACCCAAATAAAGTGGCAAAGATGGGATCTGGGAATTTTTTGCTAACAATGGAGTGGTTTGGACTGACCTTTTATCTTCCTGTTGAATAGATTAGCAGATAGAGAGAACAAAAAGATGTAATACTTGCTTGTAATCTCTTTCTTATTATCAATGAAAAATTATGTTTCTCTAATCTTATTCATTGTGTTCTGCAATTTTTATTTTTGTTTTATGAACTGTTCTTCAAGGAAATAAATCAAAGAAGAGAATATGAAAACTAATTAAAGTAATCATATAAAGAACACATTCATCAACAATCCACTGATTAACAGTTGTCAAAATCCCTATTTACTCCAAAATTTTCAAATTATCCAAGTGAAAATTTACCTTAGAGTACAAATCACGAATCAACAGCGTTTGTCAATTCTCCAACTTTATCATCGAAACCCTTTCATAAATTGCACAGTTGTGAATATATGTGTGTGTGAAGCAGAGTTTACTAAATCAATTTTTAGAGCATCTAATTTTTCATAAAATCCATAAAGTAAATCATTAAACACTGGATGCACAAACTGTCATAGTAAACACTGACTGTATGATGAAAGCTAAACTCTGAAGTAATCAATTTATATACAGTAACTTTTATTTTATACCCCCTCTATATACAATTTTTTCTTTCTTCTTTTTTTTTATTATTTTTTTTATTCATTCCAGTAATCAGAGGTTGGAACCAGTCACCAAAAATTCAAAAATTTTAGCCCTTATCATTTTGATAAGTTCCTGGGTCATCCTAGTATTTAACTAGTCACCAAAAATCAGAGAATTTTAGCACATATTATATACCAATAAGTTCCTGGGTCATCCTAGTATCCAACATGATCTCAAAGGAGTATAACAACTTATATACATTTTCTTTGGGGTATTGCAGTAAGCATTTTATTCTTTCAGAGTATAACTAACAGAGTTTAGAGTTCATCAACATCAGTAGTTTTTCATGTAAGGTAATGCACACAGTATTTATAGACTCAGAGTTTAGGACAGAATAAACTAAGAGATGCTATAAATATGAGCCAGTATCATGCTGTGTTAACTTTCTGCACAATCTAAGATTAGATCACAATAACTCAGAAAGATTCATGATTAATTGCTGAGAATCATGGTTCATACATATTTCTTCATTAGTGTTTTCATTCAGACAAAAATCAACTCAGAGTTCGCAGAGTTTATCAAACTGATTAACAGTGAATGACATATAGGCATGCTGACAGAGTTTAACAGAGTATGCATAACAGAGTTTAATCAACAGAGTTCACTTAGCATTTAACCAAACAGAAAATATGAGTAATACACCACATAAGTAAAATTTGAATCTAACCAACATTCCTAGTCAGAACCAGATACCATTCCAAGTTCATTGACCAGTCTTGTAAATGTAGCTTCACTCAATGGTTTAGTGAAGATATCTGCAAGCTGTTGTTCTGTAGATACAAAATGTAGTTTAATATTTCCTTCTTCCACATGTTCTCTGATGAAGTGGTACCTTATGCTGATGTGCTTGATCATTGAATGCTGTACTGGATTACCTGTCATAGCAATAGCACTTTGATTATCACAGTAAATAGGGATTTTACTGTACCTCAATCCATAATCCAGCAATTGATTCTTCATCCATAAGATCTGTGCACAACAGCTACCAGCTGCAATATACTCTACTTCTGCTGTAGATGTGGAGATTGATTTCTGTTTCTTGCTGTACCAAGAAACAAGTCTGTCACCAAGAAATTGACAACTTCCACTAGTGCTCTTTCTGTCTATCTTGCAGCCTGCAAAGTCTGCATCAGAATACCCAAGTAGCTTGAAATCTGATTCTCTGGGGTACCACAGACCTAATGATATGGTGCCCTTGAGATACTTGAAGATTCTTTTTACAGCTGTCAGATGTGGCTCTCTAGGATCTGCCTGAAACCTTGCACAAAGACAGGTTGCATACATGATGTCAGGCCTACTAGCTGTCAAGTATAGAAGAGATCCTATCATACCCCTGTAGTTTGTCATATCCACTGAAACTCCTGTGTCTTTGTCCAATTTAGTTGCTGTTGCCATGGGAGTTGATGCAGATGAACAGTCAAGCATACCAAATTTCTTGAGAAGATTTCTGGTATATTTTTCTTGATTAATGAAAATACCATCATCTGTTTGTCTCACCTGTAGGCCTAGAAAGTAACTAAGCTCTCCCATCATGCTCATTTGATATCTGGACTGCATGAGCTTGGCAAACTTCTTACAGAGTTTATCATTAGTAGACCCAAAGATAATGTCATCAACATAAATTTGAACTAAAAGGAGGTCACTTCCTTGATTGAAATAAAACAGAGTTTTGTCAATTGTTCCTCTGTTGAATCCACTTTCTAGAAGAAATTGAGCAAGTGTCTCATACCATGCTCTTGGTGCCTGCTTAAGTCCATATAGTGCCTTATCTAGCCTGTAGACATAATCTGGATATTTGGGGTCCACAAATCCTGGTGGTTGTTCAACAAACACTTCTTCTTCAAGCTTTCCATTCAGAAAAGCACTTTTCACATCCATCTGGAACACTTTGAATTTCTTGTGAGAGGCATATGCTAGAAAAATTCTGATTGCCTCCAATCTTGCAACTGGAGCAAATGTTTCATCATAGTCTATTCCTTTCTGCTGTGAATAGCCTTTTGCTACCAGTCTAGCCTTGTTCCTTGTGATAACACCTTCACTGTCAGTCTTGTTTCTGAAAACCCATTTAGTACCAACAATAGATCTGTTCTTTGGCCTTGGTACAAGGGTCCAAACTTCATTCCTTTCAAATTCATTCAACTCTTCCTGCATTGCTGTTATCCAGTCTGCATCTTGAAGAGCTTCTTCCACTTTCTTTGGTTCATTTTTAGACAAGAATGCATGAAACAGACATTCACTTGCAGTAGCACTTCTTGTCTTCACTTTTGCATCGGGATCACCAATTATCAAATCAGGTGTATGTGATTTAGTCCATTTCCTAGCAGAAGGCAAATGACTTCTATCAGCATGTGATCCTCCCCCTTGATCCATGCTCTCCTGATTTTGTTGTGATCTATCTTCGTTTTCTGAGACTCCCCCTGAACTTGACTGCCCAGAGTCAGAATTTGAATTTTCAGAGTTTGATGCATCAGAGTTTGATCCAGATTTTTCATTTGACTCAGTATCAGTGTTTGAGTCTTCATCTTGATCATGCTCCCCCTCAACTGGTTCTTCCCTTTGTTGTGGCTGAGAAGTTTCTCCAGTATTTACCAGTAGAGGTTCAGAGTTTGTTTCAACAGAGTCTGTCAGAATTGTTTCATCAGAGTTTCCTTCATCAGAGTTTAAATCTTCATTTTCAAAATTCAGTTGATCATATTCATCTTTGTCTTCAAGTCCAGTTATCTTCTTATCATCAAAAGAAACATGTATAGATTCCATGATCACTTTAGTTCTCAGATTGTAAACTCTGAATGCCTTTGTTGACAGTGGATAGCCAACAAAAATTCCTTCATCTGCCTTAAGCTCAAACTTGGTCAACTGTTCTGGATGAGTCTTCAAAACAAAACATTTGCACCCGAAAATATGAAAGTATTTCAGGTTAGGGTTCTTTTTCTTCACCATCTCATATGGTGTCTTTCCATGCTTATTGATCAGTGTTGCATTTTGAGTAAAACAAGCAGTTTGAACAGCTTCTGCCCAGAAATAAGTTAGCAATTTTGCTTCATCAAGCATAGTTCTGGCAGCTTCAATCAAGGTTCTATTTTTCCTTTCAACTACACCATTTTGTTGTGGTGTACCAGGTGCTGAAAATTCTTGCTTCACTCCATTGTCCTTGTAGAATTCTTCCATTGTTGCATTTCTGAACTCAGTTCCATTATCACTTCTGATGATTCTGACTTTGTTACTTGATCCTTTGTCCAGAAGCTTCACATGCTCCATCAGAGTTAATGCAGTTTCATCCTTCTTTGCTAGAAAATACACCCAAGTGAATCTAGTGTATTCATCAACAATGACTAAAGCATATTTCTTCCTTGCAATAGACATAACATTTACTGGACCAAAGAGATCAACATGCAGAAGATGATAGGGATCAGTGATAGAAAATTCTGTCTTGCTCTTGAAAGATGACTTCCTTTGTTTAGCCTTCTGACATGAATCACATAGGCCATCAACATTTAACAGAGCCTTTGGGAGTCCTCTTACAAGATCCTTTCTGATCAATTCATTGATGTTGTTCAAGTTCAAATGTGAGAGTTTCTTGTGCCACTTCCAACTCTCTTCACTAGACATTCTTGTAGACAGGCAAACAGCTTTTCCAACAGAGTCTATCAAAAGCTTGATTTCATAAATGTTGTTTTGCCTGTGACTAACTAGAACAACCTTTCCTGTAGATTTGCTGATAACTTCACAATATTCAGGTTGAAAATCTACATGATATCCCTTGTCACAGATTTGACTCACAGATAACAAGTCATGCTTGAGTCCTGGGACATGAGCTACATTGTTGATGATGACATTTCCAAGATTAATATTGCCATATCCCAATGTTCTTCCTACATTTCCATCACCATAGGAAACTTTTGAGCCAGCCTTCTCCTCATAATCTGATAGCAGGGCTTTATTTCCAGTCATGTGTCCTGAACATCCACTGTCCACGACTAGGGTTGCCTCCCTGTTACCCTGCAATCACAAGCAATTACTGAGGATTAGTTTTAAGGATCCAGACTTGCTTGGATCCTTTGGCATTCTTAACTTTGTTAGCTTTTGCAGCAGAATTAACATTATCAGAGTTTGAGCTAACAGTATCAGTGTTTACACTTGCAGTATCAACTTTAACCCATTTCAGATTTGGTTTCAGTTCATAGTAATTATGATAGATAGCATGATATTCTCTGCAAGTATAAATGGAATGCCAAGTGCTTCCATAGTGTGTGCATAAAGTCTGTGGCTTAGTTCTAGCAAAATCCTTCTTTACCTCAGACTTTGTAGGTAAAGAATTTATATTTTTATTTTTCTTGCAGAAATTTGCAAGATGCTTAGTACTACCACAGTTATGACATGTCTTTCTTGGAGCATAACTAGCAAGCATTGGTTTATTTCCTGAAGTGATGCCTACTTTTCCATTTCTGTTTTTATTTGACACTCTCTGTTTATTAACAGATTTTAACTCCTTCAGTTTATGTTTGAGTTGTTTATCTGTCATTGAATCAATATTAACCTGTTTAACTCTAGTTTTTACTGGTTCATTTTTAACAGTTTCTTTTTCATTTTCAGACAAAAATTTACTGGTTCCATGTACAAAATGAGTTCTGATTTTAACTTGATTTTGAAATCTAAGTTCATCTCCCTCATTATAACCTAGACCAACAGTGTCTGTTTGAAAAATCTGTTGAGTGTCCTTTCCAGAATTAGTCCAAGTCCTAATTTTATTATTTGCTTCCTCCAGCTCTGATACCACTTGTTAGGCCGAATACACAATTAATAATCAACTTCGTATGAGAGTTTAACAAGTAAAAACGTTTATGCACTTAAAAACTTCTTGTATTAAGAACCCTCTTCGTGATGTAAAATATCACAAAGAGCTGCTAGGTTACAATAAAAATAATTAGTTGTACGATACCCTTCTAGGGTTAACCTAACTGTATTTATATAACATACAGCTACGATACAATCTCTAATTGATATTCCTAATAATCAGCTATACAATGATATCAATTACAGATTGTCACACGTCTCCTAAGTCAACTCGATCTCTTTGATAGCTATTCAATCTTCAAAGATATCGCTTCCATAATAAATCTTCAATCACTGTCGACCAACGCTTCCTCCAGACAGAGTTTGACAAACTCTGTCGAGCTTCCATCTGTCAGAATTTACACTAAACTCTGACTGCTTCCAGCTAAACTCTGATAATTCACTGTAACACTCAAACACTAATTAAAACACATCAATTATATTTAAAAAATTAACGCGGTTAATTAATAAAGGATAATTGCCACCGATTTTTTAATTAGCACAGCTAATTAATTAGGGCAATTGTGTAGCGCACAAGTTTTCCTATCCTATATATACTCGTGTAGAGCCTTAGGATTATTCATTCGAAAAACACATCCTCTTCTCAAACACAGCCTCTTCTCTTCTTCGGTGATATTCTTGCTCATTTCAAGCTCGCTGAGAGTGACGCTTTTATAGCTTCGCTGCAATCCATTTTATCCTGGGAGGCGTTTCGCTCGCACATACGGTGAGGGCAAATACGCTTTAAGGAGACAGTCACGCACTGGACTCGGGTTTTCGTTCTTGTCTCCTTTTCTGTTTTGTTTTGATTATACACGTTACTGTTGCTCACACACGCACGATTATTATATTGTTTGTATTTATCGCAAATTGTCCAACAGTCCTATGGAGTTTAAATCCTCTCTACTATATTTCGGTTTTATTATCTTCCGCACATAGCTTATATATTTTCTATCATGGTATCAAAGCCTTTGATCTTTGAGACCTTCTTGCGCATATTTATCTCTATTTTTTGAAAAATTTTCTGCCAAGTTACTATTTCGGCGGCTGTTGAAGACGATGAACAGTTGCAAATAGTAATTTACTATTTCAGCAAGGTACTATTCAAAAAAATTCAGAGAAGATTCCACCAAATTCAAAAATTACTGGGGAGAAGATTCCACCAAATTCAGAAATTATTGGGGAGAAGATTCCACCAAATTTTGAAATTACTGGGGAGAAGGTTCCACCAAATTCTGAAGTTACTAGGGAAATAAAAATTTGTTTCGACTGATGATCATTCCAGTCCTTGTTTTGTTTTGGCCGTTCGAGCCACTGAAAATTTGATCCGTATTCAATATCTCTGAAATTGTGCCCGTAAGACCCGGAATGGGACGAAACATCTAGTGTTCCACTCTTCGATTGATGTTGCTCCGTTTTGCATGTTTTTTTTTTTGTTAAATTCCAAGTTGCATGTTTGCCGTTTTCTCTCCCACATCCAACTTGATGGAGGGTATTACGGATGTAGAAACAAAAGGTGGGCATTGCAGGAAAATGAAGGAGTTAGGTTCGAATATTATGTGGGAATGCTAATCCTTGAAAGGTGCCAATTATGGTAGGCTACATGTGAAGATAGTCAATAATCTAATATGTAGGCTTGAAATAATATGAGGTAAACAGTGATGTAAAGCATGTTTGTTAAGTCTAGATAAAGGCAACCCAGCAAGTTCATTCAGGACAACCACAACACAATACAATGTAGTTCTATAGAGTTTAAATCCTCTCTACTATATTTTAATTTTATTATCTTTCGCACATAGCTTATATATTTCGTATCAAAGGTTGTTTTCCATTACGATTAAAAGTTGGTGATTTATGTTCAAAGCTCAAAGCGACATGCATGCGGATACTAATTACTCCTACGAGTATTTTAGTCGACTCCAAAGTAATCAAATAAAAGTAGCTAGTTGGCTATTATAAATATTAGACGTAGGTATGTGTTCGTTAATAAGATGGACATGTGAGAAGGATTTTAAAATAATCTGCCTATCAGGCAGCAAATTAATGGATAAATGACGAGAATAAATTTATAAGTGCACCTCCAACGTGAAGACGTGGCTTAATTCAATTAGCACTTGTTTGACTAGTTGCAATTTCCTAACTATATTCAGCTAAGATTTATAACTGGCTAGCTATCTAGTTATTGTACTTGATTCTTTTTCCTTTTTTAGCTAAATGCCCTTACTCCGATTCTTTATTGTACAAAGGAAGCAATGATATGATATGTATCATAATAATGTGCTCCACATAAGCTGACAACTCATGCATTGTGTATCAATAAGTTAGGTCCGGGCTCACTATTCTATATTTTTTTTTTTTGACGAATGCTCACTATTCTATATTTAATTTGCCAGAGTTCCGTTGAGGATTATATATGTATTGGTTAGATTATAATAACGAGTGGAGTACTGACACGTGTATAGGAAAACATAAGTTACGCAGAATTGGACCTAACTTATAATTATTTTGTAGTAAAATGTAAAAACCTTATGATTTTAACTTCAAGTAGTAGCCAATGTGCTAGAGCATTTTCAGTGACAGACATTTTTTAGCTAAATTTTCAAAATATTTATCATAAATAAAAATTATAAATAATATATAAAATGTTTTGCACTCCAAAAATACATAATCCTTAGATAAAATTTTAACCATACTCATTATATTGATCATATTTACTAAACATCTAGGTACTTTTAATAAAACTTCACATCATTTCTTGTCATATTAAAATAAAACATTAGATCTAAAATAATTTAATATAATAATAACATATTATTTTAACATGTTGTAAATCATTATAACCAACTCCATTGGAGTATAACAACTTACAATTCATCAAATTTTATATAATTAATATTTTATATTATTTTAACTAACTATTTAGATAATACCATTGAAGACGCTCTTAGAATATATTTTTAGTTTAAAATCATATAATTATGAACAAATCAATTAGTTGGATGGAATATAACAAACCTAAAGTAAGACCAATCATATGTCAATATATATTTGTTAACATTTATATGCATACCAAACATATATCTTCAGATTAAATTTTTTGATCAAGTACAAAAAACAAGATCACAAATATAACTTCTCAACACCTTATTTTCTTTGGATATAAACCTTTCAAGTGCACTATGAAAAACAAAGCTTAGATATGAATTATAATGCGAAGCTGACAAAAGCACAAGAACTGTGACTGTTGGATAGGATTAGGTATTTTTAGGTGAGTAGGATTTTCATCAAAACGAATATTAAAACACTTATTCTGAATTTGAGAGGGAATAATTGGTCTCCCTCTCTTCCATGTTAATGTAATAGTTAGCAATTTCAACAGTTTTGACCACACTTAGCTAACATTATTATATTAACTTTTTTGGTAGAGTGTAGTGTTTATTAAAAATTATTATTTTATAAATTTAAATTATGTAATCAGAACACTAGAAAATGAATTATTTTCAAACAACTTGTAGCAATACTTTGATGTTTTCACAACACTTTATAACAAAGATGGTAAGAGAGTCGGAAATCGGTTCAGTTCAATTTAATTTTAGAAAAATGATTACTTGTTGAGTATTCAAATATTCTTTTTTCTTTACTAAAAATCTAATATGGGAACTAAAATTATATTTAATAAAATATGTTTTAGTAATAATGTTCAAATATTAATTCCATTTACCTCACAAATTATATCAATACAAAAAAAGAAGTTATGATGATCAAAATACATGTACAACATTACAAGTCACAGTAAAAAACTCAATAATTTGGAATTAGAGTTAATTTCGAGTATTAAAAATTTGACCTAATATTGATTGAGTTATTTGAAATTCGGTTTTGATCCGAGTTGATTTGACTGGGATTGGATCATATATTATAAACAGATCAAGTATTTCACCGACTCAATGATTTTTAGAATTCCCTCTCATTTCTTTACTAAGTTTACTCCACTATTACATCCACTACTTTCCCCCACTATCTCATATTTAATTATAAAAAACACTATTACATCCACTACTTTCCTCCACTATCTCAAATCTATTATTAAATATTGACACCACTTTACCCACTTTTCATCTAACTTTACTTATTTTTTAAACATTGTCTTGGTCTCCGTGCTAATTGTCAATGTAAACTATCAAGAGAGAGTAATTATAACTAAACTAGATTATAGCCCTCATTAACGGTACCTTATGATCACTTATTTAGAAAATGATCGTAATTTTAAACTTTATAAAATTGCTAACAATAATAATATCTCAACACGTATAATTTTATAATTTAGCACACTATTATATGCATGAAAGATGTATAAATAAATGTAATAAATGTTAATAATATTTTATTATGATTATCAACAATTAAATAAAATAAATGTTAATAGTATTAACGGTAAACTAAAACATGATAAAATATATGAACAAATATATATATGTGATTTAATATTGGTATGTTAAATATTTCTGTATATATACAAAAATTTTAAATATTCATTTAAATCTTTATTAATAAGTTTACCATAAATATTTTGAATAGCATTAATAGTAAATGAAGTTAATAATCAATTTTCTATAAATAAGAATGGATCAAATAGTGTTATTCGAATCTAAATATGCATACAAAAAAATAAAAAATGAATATTTCATAGATTAAGTTTAAAATTTTATCCAAATCGATCGATTAACCAACAACTTATAATATATACATATTGCGGGCAACTATTAAGTATCTTAAGAAATAGGAACAAGTCTTGTTAGTCGAGGAGCCAATGGACCAATTGAGACCATATATATGAAACTATAATGAATAATCCAATGCACGACCACCATATATATGCCTGTGCGTATTCAGATAATTAATAGAGTGCATATTACTGTACTAAAACTGTCCAATAATGGCGTGTTCCAGAATTTACAAAATTTAGGTACATTATACTCCCTCCGTCCCTTTTTAGTTGGCACATTTGCAAAAAACACACATATTAAGAAAGAATTAATTATGTAATTTGTTTCCATGTTTGCCCTTAATCTTAACATTAAATGAAGAGTTATGAGTGTGTATATTAAATATAAAGTCAAACATTGGTATTATAAATAAAGGGGTATATATGAAAAAATTGGTAAAAATGTGTATTGGAACAAGGAATGTGACAACCATTTAGGGACAAATTTTTTTTCCAAATGTGCCAACTAAAGAGGGACGGAGGGAGTACGATACAAGGGTGGATTGATGTAAAGATCTAGGTGGATATATATACGTGCTACCAAAAGAATAAAAACTAATGTACATACGTATCTTCATCAAAATAATTTAAGTATATCCCTAAATTGTTAACAATTATATTATAATTTAAATTATTTAATTTAATTTATAATTGAATGATCATAAATTGAATATAAATGATTGAAACATTTAGATTTTTAGTACTAAAATACAAAAAATTGTAAAAAGTATATACTTAAAATAACCAACAAAATTTAAATTTGTTATATAACTCATAATATAACTCATTTTAGCATATAGTGCGCTTCTATGGAATACTATTTTATTGGAGTACTTGGAATATACATACGTTCTGTATTTAAAATATTTTAAAATTTATTACTTTGTAAACCTTATTATATGAATATCATAATTTCATTGATAATCTTGAAAATTATATATGTTTTGCAATATGTTCATCTTGAAAATTTTTTATGTTTTGCAATTAGAACACATATGTTTTGCAACCCAAATGTGTTTCACAGAACAATTCGTTTTGCAATATTTTGTTAGCAAAACATACAAAATTTTCAATGAAATGGTGATATTCATGTAAGTTTTGCAAAATAATAAAGTTTGCAAAATTTTGAATGCGAAATATATATATATACTCCAAATAATCCAATTAAATGAGTATTTCATAAAACTTTACTCTACAGTGCCCTCCAGGAAAAAACCTCATCATCCGCCACTGAATTACATATAAATCATGATAAGCCATAAATTACTAGTAATGAAGATTGGGCAACAGCCAATAGTTCATTTGGTGGGACTATTTTGCTATTTTATACTTTACCATTTGTTGGTGTGTATTTCCCACTGGACTTGATATATACATTATCTTTTCATGTAGCCCTCGTCCGACATATCATTCAGTACGTATTTTAGTGTGTGCGCATAATAAATAGTAGAACTTTTGGAACCCGGCCTAGCCACTACTATAAATAGGTTGCTCATTTCTTTGTTTTTCATCAGGGTCGATTCATTCAAACCCTTTTCTTACTCCCAATGGCAACCCACAGAGGGTCCACTTTAGTATTTCTTGTGTTGTTAGGTTTAGGAATATGTTCAGCTGCTAGGTCTCTCTTCAGTTATGAACAGAGTGCTGGCTACGCTTCATACGGGTCAGGCTCCATTCCGGGTCATGAAATTGCTTCCGGTGGTGGGGGTGGAGGCGGTGGCGGTAGTGGGGGTGGAGGAGGTGGTGGTTATGGAGCTGGAGGGGATCATGGTGCTGGATCTGGAAGGGGAGCTGGTGAAGGCGGTGGTGCAGGATATGGAGGTGGAATAGATGGTGGCGGTGGTGGTGGAGGAGGTGGTGCTGGCAGTGGTGGTGGAGGCGGTGGTGGTTTCGGTGGTGCAGGTGGTGCACATGGTGGTGGTTATGGTGGTGGGGAAGGCGGTGGTAATGGTGCTGGTTATGGTGGTGCTGGGGGATACGGAGGTGGTGGTGGTCACGGTGGAGGCGGTGGTGGAGGTGCTGGTGCTGGTGGAGCTGGAGGAAGTGGATATGGGACTGGTGGAGGTTCGGGTGCAGGTGGTGGTTCAGGAGGACATGGTGGTGCAGCTGGTGGCGGTGGTGGTGGAGGTTCCGGGGGTGGTGGTGGGGGTGGATATTGAGCTGATGGAGGTGGTGCAGGTTATGGAAGTGGTTCCGGGAGCGGAGAAGGTGGTGGACATGGTGGTGGCTATGCACCTTGATAAACACAAGCATGCTATATGTAATATGGGCCTGCTTCTTATCAAGAGTGTTACCAAAAATAAAATTAAGATTGGTAAGAATGCGATTTCATGGACATGCGTGTAAATCAACGTATGATGCATGCATGCGATATTCTCTGATGTAAGTCTAAAGAGGTTTAAGTGAATTTGTAAGCTCTTCTAATCAACTACATTAATTGTCTTTTCATCTCTCTCTCTTCCGAATCATACTAAAAAATTTGATTTGGTACTTAATTAAAGTAATTTTGAAGTGTACTTTTTTTTTTCTTTTAACAAATTATTACTAGTAATTCCTTTGTATCCGCAAAGTGGACCCAAGAGGGTCTGGTTTTTGTCCGGAATTCCAACTTGTCAACAGGAATGCTAACTGTAATCCGTCCGCTTTAGGTTTTGTGAAACACAAATTTAAATTGTTTATGGTTTTAATACTAAACTAGCCCATAATTTGTGAGAAGCATGATTCGTTGTGATCAATTATCTTCAATTTATAATTTTTAAGTTTTTTTAATAATATTATTTTAATCAAATAATTTTATGACATTTACTTACTTTGATATTAATATTTTTTTTAAAAAAAAATCCATATTTCAGTTTATCATAATTTAATTATTAATAATATTTATAGGTTCTGGATCAAGAATGAACCAAACATTAAAAGATAATTGGAGAACCATTTGTCAAAATTCAATTCATTTTTAAATAATTTTTGTAATGGCATTGTTGAAAATAAAAACTATAATATTAGTTCAATAATTGAAATAAGGGAATTATCAATAACTCATTATTAAAAATTTTTATTTTCATTAATCTTTTTTATCTCACATAACTTTTGGTTTATTTTTTCAATTTATTCAATCCTTAACTTTTAGTTGATTTTTTCAATTTTTTCAATATTCTTTCTTTTAAATTTTTAATATATTTTATTAAACTAATTATACAAAAAATAATAATCCCTGAGATAATATGATTCTATTGCGGAACCTATTTTATTTCATCGTAAAAATACAATTTTCTACTACTAAATGTGAAAGTTATGCACACGAACTTCAAAGTTTTATAACTGAACTTGCTTTTATTACAAAATTCTACAACTTAACTTATTTTTTTAACAATATTATATATGTTGTTGAACACTATTATCTCATATTATATTCATACAATAATTTTAATGTTCAACGGCTGAACTTAAAAGTTATACACCCGAATTTTGAATTCAAGCATATGAATTTTAAAAGTTCTGCAACTGAACTTACTGAACTTACCTCTATTTAAATGTTATGTTGTTGAACATTTAATCTCACATTGTGTTTATACCGTAACTTGCCTATTCTAACAAAAATTGATGAAAATATTGAAATATTTGTGATGATGGAGAATTTTGTGATTGGTGTCGGTACACGATTATAATTGTCAATGAAATATGAATTGTATCTAAATTATATATTTTTTATTTTTGGACATTTTTGCCCCTATTCTATATATAATAAAATATATGTTACTACGAACTATATGTAAGAGTTCTTAGATTCTTCGTTTAAGGATGTGACCCAATATTTATAATTAATTATAATATATAACCACCTTAAAAGTATAGAGGTCTAGTAATATAATAATAGCAACATTATTAATTGTATTTTTATTAGTCCATTATAGATACTTTTAAATATTAATTAATGGAGTCGGAAGTTGTATATAATACTAAATTCTTGAATTTTATTTTGATTTTTAGTTAATAGATTCCTATTATATTGATATGGGCTAAAAATAAGCCCTAAAGACACATTTAATGTGGCATTAACTAGGCCGAGAATAGTCCAAACGTGGGGCCCACCAGCTGGGCCCAAAACCCTAAATATAATATTAATTTCGTAATTAATATTAAGGGTAATAAACAGCTCAGCAAATAAGAGTTGGATAAGGATAATATCCCCTTCAGACTTATCCAATAAGGCATCCAATTCAATATGGAAACTGATTCCTACAAGGAATAGATCTAGAACATTCCTCAAAGACTTGCCCACCAAGTCTCCAAATCCTACCATAATTCTAAGGCTTCTCAGCCTATATAAAGGGCCTGACCCCTCACCTCAGAACTACGTTTTATTGGCTTGATTCTCTAATTTACAGAGATACGTAGGCATTCTGTGAGGACCGTTTAAGTCTCGAACGCAGAAGCAGCCATAAAAGCACGAAGCTCACGAACCCTAGCATTAAATATACAAACCCTAGCCGCAATATTTTCAACCTTGTTTTTATTCCACAACATTTGGCGCCGTCTGTGGGACTAAGACATCAACCATGGTTACCACTCGAAGAACAACACCGGTCTCAACCGAGGCTACTTCTGGAACCATCGTTCCACCCATCGCTGCTCCTCCTGTTGGTACAGGGCCAGAGTCTGTACCCCCATTGACGGAAACAAACCCTCATAATCAGGCCTCTCAACCACAAGGGACGGATCCCCCCGCTGAAAGATCTCAACCTGTAATCGTCCCTCTAGGCCAGGATACTAACCCGCTCCAGATGGTGGTCTCTCCTCTCCCTCTGAGCAGCCGCCCGCCGCTTCACAGTCTCTCCACTTCTTCGCTCCCTGTTAACACCAACCCAATGTATGGGCTGCCTAATTACCCCCAAGATCCAAGGCATCCAGGACCAAGCGGTCATGCTCGGTTGATCCATGGGCAACAACAATCCCCTTATCTTAGAGGCCCGGCTCCTCCTGAACCAGGATACTATGATTACTCTGGTCCTTATACCGGAGACTCGTCATCTGAAGATGATGATCGAGACGAAGCCCCAAGGAGGCGACGCGCTAGTAAGGAACCTCTGAGGAGGAATCCATCGAACCGAGATGGTCCTTTAACAATCGCAGAGAAAATTAAGGCTTATGAAGCCGAGATTCAGAAGCTGAAGGACGACCAAGCAAGGGAGCTAGAGAGACAGAACCCTAATCAGACTCGACCTCCTCCGACTTCAGGAGGGATTCCCTTCATAGATCTGGAGAGGTCTTCAAGGAGACACCGAAGGGCTGAAGCCCCAACCAGAGGAACTACCAGGGTGGAACTCCCCAAGAATAATCCTAGAGATTTGATGCTACAAGGAGATCTGGATGATCCGACCCCTCCATTCACTGAGGAGGTGATGAATGCACATATCTCCCGAAAGTTTAAGATGCCCACGATCAAAGCTTACGATGGAACGGGGGATCCCACAACTCATGTGAGAACGTTTACAAGCGCATTGTTACTGCAGCCTGCTAACGATGCCCTTAAGTGTAGGGCGTTCCCCCAAACCCTGTCGGGCATGGCGCAACGTTGGTATAGTCGTTTACCTCCAAACTCGATTAGCTCTTTCAAGGAGTTGAGTACCGCTTTTGTCAGTCAATTCATTAGCGGAAGAATTCACGAGAAAAGCTCCGCATCCCTTATGTATGTAACACAGGGAAAGAATGAGAACTTAAGAGATTACATCAAGCGATTCACTAAGGAAACCCTGAATATCACCGATTTGGAAAATAAGGTGGCCATGGTAGCCTTGCAGCATGGAACCACGGATCTCTTTTTTAAGAGGTCGTTGGCAAAACACCCCCCTGAAAGCATGGATGAACTTCAACGAAGGGCGGACAAGTATATAAAAGCTGAGGACAGCATCAAGAAAGAAGCCGCGTTGGGCAATGGAGGGAACAAGCGGAAGCAAGAACAAGAGTACGATGCTAGGGACAAGTATCCCCGAGCTAGCAGAGACTCTGAATCTGCTCCAAAAAAGAACTCGGGTCCAAGGTTTTCCGAGTATGCCAGACTTAATGCTCCAAGAAGCCAGATCCTATTGGACATTGAAAAGGAAAAGGACTTCCGATGGCCGAAGCCACTTAGAGGAGACCCAGCTAAGCGAAATAAGGAGCAATACTGCAGGTTCCACAAAGATGTGGGACATGACACCGACGATTGTAGGCAACTCAAGGATGAGATTGAGTTCTTAATACGAAGAGGAAAACTAAGTCAGTTCACCAAGGGTGATGACCGTGGGAACCAGAGAAGGGACAATGACAGAAGGGACAATGAAAGGAGAGATAATAATAGGAGGGATGACAACCATGATCGCAATCCACAGCCCCGAAGGGCAGTTATCAATATGATCTGGGGAGGTCCGACAGCAGCTGGCACGACTAAGAATTCTCGAAAGGCTTATGCTAGAGAAGTAATGCACATTGTGGGAGAAGCCCCGAAGCGTGCTAAAACCGAGATGGTAATTGGTTTCGATGATTCAGACTTGGAAGGGGTGAAATTCCCCCATGACGACCCGCTGGTCATAACTCCCGTGATTGGAAACTCAGAAGTAAAACGAGTCTTGATAGACAATGGGGCTTCTGTGGATATTTTATTTTATGATGCATTTGTAAAGATGGGTTACAACGACTCTCAACTGACCCCTACAAACATGCCTATATACGGGTTTAACGGAGTGGAGTCCAACGTTGAAGGGACTATTCAGCTACCCGTGACTATTGGGCAGGAGCCTAAAGAGGCGACTCAGATGTTGAATTTCTTAGTGATCAAGGCAGCATCAACATACAATGCAATCCTTGGAAGGACTGGACTTCATGCGTTTAAGGCTGTGGCCTCTTCCTATCATATGAAAATTAAGTTTCCGACACGGAATGGTGTCGGAGAACAAAAGGGTGATCAGAAGATGGCAAGAAGTTGCTATGTGGCCGCACTAAGGGCCGATGGAGTCGGGGGGCAGGTCCTTCCGATTGAAGACATGGATGTCCGCGATGATGAAGAGCATAGAGGGAAGCCAGCAGAGGATTTGATTCCCGTATCTCTAGAACCTAATGATCCTGACAAAGTTACTTATGTTGGAGCATCTCTGAAAGAACCCCTGAAGGGCAAGTTAATAGAATTCTTACAGAAGAATAGCGACGTGTTCGCTTGGACAGCAGCTGATATGCCAGGGATTGACCCCCAACTCATAACTCATAGGTTAAATGTTGATCCCAAAAGAAAGACAATAAAGCAGAAGAAGAGAAATTTTGCTCCGGAGAGGCAAGAGGCCATTAGGCAAGAAGTGAATAAGCTCTTGGAAGCTGGTTTTATTGAAGAGATTCAGTTTCCTGAATGGTTAGCGAACCCAGTCATGGTCAAGAAAGCAAATGGGAAGTGGAGAATGTGCATAGACTTCACTGACCTGAATGATGCATGCCCAAAAGATTGTTTTCCCCTGCCGAGGATTGATATGTTGATAGATGCCACAGCTGGACATGAGATGTTAAGCTTCATGGATGGATTCAGCGGCTATAATCAGATTAAGATGCACAAGGATGACATACCTAAGGTATCTTTCATAACTGACTTTGGTGTCTTCTGTTATCTTGTCATGGCTTTTGGTCTAAAGAATGCAGGAGCTACTTACCAACGATTGGTGAATAAGATATTCGCCCATCTGATTGGAAAAACCATGGAGGTATATGTTGATGACATATTAGTCAAGAGCTTACTTAAGGCTGATCATATCAAGCACCTCGGAGAGGCATTTGAAGTGCTGAGGCACCATAAGATGATGTTGAATCCCGCCAAGTGTGCTTTTGGCGTTGGATCTGGGAAGTTTTTAGGGCTGATGGTTTCAAAAAGAGGCATTGAGGCCAATCCTGACAAGATCAAGGCGATTTTAGACATGGAGCCACCACGCTCTATAAGAGATGTGCAGAGGTTGACAGGTCGAGTTGCAGCCTTAGGAAGATTCATCTCCAAGTTTGGAGACAAATGCTTGCCTTTCTTCCAAGCGTTAAAAAAGGTGAAAAATTTTGAGTGGACACCTGAGAGCCAAGAGGCCTTTGAGCAACTGAAGAAGTACATGGTTGAAGCCCCGTTGTTGACCAAACCAAGTCCTGGGGAAATTCTTAGTTTATACCTGGCGGTATCCGAACAAGCCTTGAGTGCTGTCCTTATTCGGGAAGAGGAAAAGGTCCAGAAACCTATCTACTATGTGAGCAAAGTGTTGCATGGGGCTGAGTTGAATTACTCACCCATAGAAAAGTTTGCTTTGGCATTAGTAACTGCCTCAAGAAAGCTGCGGCCTTACTTTCAGGCACACAAGATTCAAGTTCTGACAAACCAGCAATTGAGGAACATATTGCATAGCCCTAAGGCCAGTGGAAGGCTAATCAAATGGGCGATTGAGTTAGGAGAGTTTGACATCACATACAAGCCTCGGACAGCTATCAAAGCTCAGGCATTAGCTGACTTCGTGGTTGAATGCACCATTAACAACCAAGAAGTCGGGGGGCAAGAGATAACGACTACCCCTGGGCAAGAGGAAAAAGAAGAAAAACTTACACCCGATCTGAAGGAATATTGGGTGCTCTATTTTGATGGAGCATCAAAAACAAAATCTAGTGGTGCAGGTTTGGTTTTGCAAAGCCCCGATGGGTTCACAGTTGAGTACGCTTTAAAGTTGGATTTCCCTACTACCAACAACGAAGCGGAGTATGAGGCATTGATAGCTGGTTTGGGCTTGGCCAGAATCATGAGGGTCAAGAATCTCAAAGTTTGTGGAGATTCAAGGCTTGTGGTATCACAAGTAAATGGTGAATTCGAGGCTAAGGATGAGACTATGGCAAAATACTTGAGAGTAGTAAAGGCTGTTATGTCCCAGTTTGAGGAGTGCTACGTTGAGCACATTCCAAGAGAGGAAAACATTAAGGCCGATGCCCTATCTAAGTTTGCTTCTTCTGAAATAGAAAATTATGCTGGGAGTGTCTACTTTCAGGTCTTGAAGGCCCCGACCGTTAATGCAAAGTTAGTGGCACCAATTGATATAGGAGGCTCTTGGATAGATCCTATCAAGGCACACCTGGAGACCGGTTGGCTCCCAGACAATGCCATGAAGGCACGAAAACTCTCAGTAAGAGCGTTGAGATATACATTGATTGAGGGTATTCTGTACAAAAGGTCGTTTGTTATCCCGTACTTGAAGTGTCTAAGGCCTATAGAGGCAAGGGAAGCGTTGGAGGAAGTTCATGAAGGGATCTGTGGGCAACACTTGGGGGGCAGAGCCCTAGCTCACAAGATAATTCGTTTAGGGTTTTATTGGCCAGAGATGTTGGCTGATGCACAAAACTATGTCAAGAGATGTGAGAGATGCCAGAAGCATGCCCCAATTGTGAGGCAACCGCCTGAGATGTTGACCTCGATTAACTCTCCCATTCCATTTGCAATGTGGGGGATGGATATACTTGGACCCTTTCCCATGGCTTCAGCACAGAGGAAATTCCTAATAGTGGCAATTGATTACTTCACTAAGTGGATTGAGGCTAAACCCCTGGCCAAAATAACCACCAAGCAAGTTTCCCAGTTCTTTTGGGAGAACATCATCTGCAGATACGGAATCCCACGAATCCTTGTGACAGACAATGGGACACAATTCAATAATGAGGAGTTTAAGAAGTATTGTGAAGAGAATGCGATTGAGCTCCGTTTTACCTCAGTGGCACATCCACAAGCCAATGGGCAAGCTGAGGTAGCTAATCGAATTATCCTGGATGGACTGAAGAAGAGAGTTGAACGCTCTAGGAACACTTGGGTAGATGAATTGTTGCCCATACTTTGGGCATATCGTACCACTTGTAAGGTAACGACTGGAGCAACCCCATTTTTGCTGGCTTATGGAGCCGAGGCAGTTGTGCCTTTAGAGATCATGCAAGCATCACCTCGAGTTGAGGCATATGAGCCAGAAACTAATGACGAAGGAATGAGGCTTGCCCTTGACTTAATTGATGAAGTTAGAGATGGAGCTAATGCAAAGAATGCTGAATATCAGAAGAGAGCATCTTTTCACTACAACCAGAGAGTTAAAGAAAGATTCTTTCGACAAGGTGACATGGTTTTAAGGAAGATTGAAGCCTCAGGAGTTGGCCAGAAAGGAAAGTTAGCACCAAACTGGGAAGGACCATATCTAGTCAGAAAGGTGTTAGGGCAAGGATCCTACAAGTTAGAAACCTTGGACGGGGTTGAGGTGCCCCGAACTTGGCATGCTGTGAACCTCAAAGTTTATTATGTCTAAGTCCTTTTGAAAAAGGCTTGGACTTTTACTTGTTTATTAAGAATAAGGTTCGAAAGAAACCATTTTAGAGCATGTTGCTCCCAGCAGAAGATAGAATATTTATGTAAGGGTTGAACCCATTCTATTGATATCTTTTGACAGCATAATGGAATTTATACTGTTTTCTCTATGAGTTATTTCTCTTTGTTAAAATAAACACGAAAGGCAAATGTTGGATTAGCTTGTGAGTTTAGTACCAGCCAGGAGGCCAAGTACTTGAGAAATTGTAAAAGTTTAACGAACTATAAAAAATGAGAATGTGGAAACAAAAGAAACTACTACATAAATAAGTTAAGTCATAAGCCCCGAAGGGCAAAAGTTCAGAATAAATAAAGACAAACAGAAATAAGCCACGCAGGGCCATCTACTCATCTAAGTCCTCAATAACAACATCTCCCTGGGTAGAAGAAGGATCTGCTGTCTCTACCCCAGGAGAAGAAGGTGGATCCTGAGTGGGCTGAGAGTCCCCATCCACTGCTGCCTCTGTAGCAACCTCCAAAGTATCTGTCAATCCAGGGATAGCAGGTACCGGGAACTTCTCCAGGGATACCCCCTCGATCTTCCCACTCAGCTCCTCGATGATCCCCTCCCAACACTCCTTGAAGGTGCCAGGAAAGTTTGCATCATACTCGGCATTCAGGACATCTTGAAAGTCCTTAGAAGCCTTGTAATCAGCAATGATGTGTTCCCTGTTCTGCTGCACCTTCAGCTGAAGCTTCCTGTTCTTCTCCTTCTCAGCAGCCAGCTCCTTCTCCACCTCCCTAAAACGAGCAAAGTTTGCCTCGGAGGCATCAAAGTATCTGTCTCTATCCCTCTCAGCAATGGTCTTATCAGCACGCACCTCCTTCAGGTTATGAACAGCGGCCTGAAGGTAGGCGTTCATCTGCAAAGGAAACAAGTAAATAAGGGAAAAGTAAATGCAATTAAATTAAAGATGTTGAAATAGAAATTACCGAAGCAACAGCTTGAGCCCCGAGAAGCTCAATCTGCAAGTCATCAGAGGACTCCACAATGTGGACCCTGTCTCGTGGAGTAACCACGCTCCTGGACCACTCAGCTGCAGCCCTGGAGTCACCTACAGCTGTGTCCCTATTGCATAAACCCCATCCCACTGTAAAGGGAGTAAGGTCTTCCTCAATAGGAACAGGCTTTTCTTGAAGAAAAGCAGGAACACGCTCCACCGCGGGAGAAGCCTCATCTGTCCTGGCCCTTTTGGCCCTAGGGTTCTCTGTTACCACCCTAGCAGTGGCAGCAGTCTCCCTCTGCCTAAAAATTGCTCCCAGAGCAGTTTTGGCTGCAAAATGATTACAAGAAAGTTAGAAAATTATATCTAGCATAAAAAGTTAACAAAGCAAGAGGTGAGAATTACCCTCAGGGCCCAAATCGCTTAGCCCATGGGCCTGCAACGATTCTTCAGAAATCAAATTTGCACATTGATGCAAATTATCCGATGTTAACAAAGTTATGGCGGCCTCTTCTTCCACGCCCAATTTTAAACTCCTAACAGGCCCATCAACGGCTCTGCAGAAGTTGGGCCGAAAATAGTTGTCCCAGTCATCCCCATCCAAAAAGATATAAAACCATTCCCTTTTCCAATTAGGAAGGGAATCAGGAGCGGAATCCGAAACAAAACAAGAACGGGCTAAGGAACGGTGTTGGATTTTGACCCAGCCCGAATTGTCAGAAGAATTGACAAATTTGAATAGATATCGAAAAACAGAGATACTGGGCTCAAGCCCATGTTTCTTACATTGGACCAAGAAACAATAGATAAAACGCCATGCATTTGGCATAAGTTGGGTTGGACAAACCCGGGCTTCGGCCAAAAGACGGTAAACAAAAGGAGGAGGAGGAAGGCGAAAACCAGCATAAAAAGTTTCTTTATAAATCCTAATGGCCCCAGGCTTTGGGTGACAAGCCCTTTCGTTTGAGGCCGGAACAACGGCCCTATAAGGCCCATTAATATGAAAAAGTTGGGCTAGAATGTCTACCCTATGTTGTTTGTATTTCGATTTATATTCATAAGCATCTAAATGAAGCATATTTGGAAAAGCTTGACCAAACTCATTTAAAAGATCTCTAAGGGAAAAAACACTGGCATGGACAAGAGATGTTTTAGGGTTCTTACCCCTTGAAAGCCGTGGAGCGGTGGTAGAAGTGTTAGCAAGTTGTGACTGGCCTGAAGAGCTAGAGTCCTCCATTGATATGCTTCCCTTGAAGGCTTGAAACCCAGTAAAGTTGAAAAAAGAGGTTGAAGAAGATGAAGATTCAACGATCTTCAAACAGAAACTGGAAAATAAGGCGGAGGAAAGACGCCGGAAATCGCCTCACGACAGAACCCTAGCAGAGCTTTTTTGAAAAGTATTTGTGATAAGGGAGAGATAATTTTTGCTGAATAGTGAAATGAGAAATGAGGGATGCACACTACTCTTTTATAGAGTTCACGGTTGGTCACTCAACCGGTTATATCCAGTAAATGGGCTGTCAACAGGTGCCTGGGCCTTTGAATAGGCGGGAAGCCCATGAAATTCAAATTTTAAAAATAATTCTAGAATGTTTTACGACATTTTTAGAAAATAGGATAAAATCCCGTTAGAATTTAAAGGCAGGAGGCCCAATTAAAAGGCTATACCCACGCCCAGGAGACCAAACCTCCTAGGCATGCCTAAGGAAGGTGTCTCCTTGGCGGGGGTACCCACGCCTAGCTCGACTTTCCTTAAAGAAGGCTATACCCACGCCCAGGAGACCAAACCTCCTAGGCGTGCCTAAGGAAGGTGTCTCCTTGGCGGGGGTACCCACGCCTAGCTCGACTTTCCTTAAAGAAGGCTATACCCACGCCCAGGAGAACAAACCTCCTAGGCGTGCCTAAGGAAGGTGTCTCCTTGGCGGGGGTACCCACGCCTAGCTCGACTTTCCTTAAAGAAGGCTATACCCACGCCCAGGAGACCAAACCTCCTAGGCGTGCCTAAGGAAGGTGTCTCCTTGGCGGGGGTACCCACGCCCAGCTCGATTTTCTTTAAAGAAGGGTATACCCACGCCCAGGAGACCAAACTTCCTAGGCGTGCCAAAGGAAAGTGTCTCCTTGGCGGGGGTACCCACGCCCAGGAAGCATTTCCAGGGACAAAGATCACCCACGCCCAGGAGACCAAACCCCCTAGGCGTGCCTAAGGAGGGTGTCTCCTTGGCGGGGGTACCCACGCCCAGGAAGCATTTCCAGGGACAAAGATCACCCACGCCCAGGAGACCAAACCCCCTAGGCGTGCCTAAGGAGGGTGTCTCCTTGGCGGGGGTACCCACGCCCAGGAGGCATTTCTTGCCAGGATGACTTTCTTAAAGTTAATCCTTTAAAAATTTTAAAATAATGTTGGGAAATTGAAAAATAATTCCCAAAAAATAATAAAAATACCTGTTGGTACTTAAAAATTCCTAAATTATTAGGAAAAATTACGAAAAATACCTGTTGGTACTTAAAAATTCCTAAATTATTAGGAAAAATTACGAAAAATACCTGTTGGTACTTAAAAATTCCTAAATTATTAGGAAAAATTACGAAAAATACCTGTTGGTACATAAAAATTCCTAAAATATTAGGAAAAGTACAGAAAAATACGAGGAAAATTATAGAAATATTTTCTTGACAAGTTGAGCAATAATTTATGCTAATAATGCATAAAAACTCTATGAAAGTGCCGAAATTGCTAAAAGCAAGCACAAATTAAAGCCTCGAATAAGGCAAATCGTCGTAAATGTGTAGGTCGCTCCACACTTTACAATCAAGACGATACTCGTGAAACACTAGTGTAAACCAAAACTCCCATATAAGGGTAGGAAAATTAAAAAGTCCCAGGTAAGGGATAAAAACGACCCCGAGTCTCGATTAAGGCAAATGTAACTTCTACGAAAACCTGATCAGTTTTCCTAAGAAGTTGGGGGGCAAATGATATGGGCTAAAAATAAGCCCTAAAGACATATTTAATGTGGCATTAACTAGGCCGAGAATAGTCCAAACGTGGGGCCCACCAGCTGGGCCCAAAACCCTAAATATAATATTAATTTCGTAATTAATATTAAGGGTAATAAACAGCTCAGCAAATAAGAGTTGGATAAGGATAATATCCCCTTCAGACTTATCCAATAAGGCATCCAATTCAATATGGAAACTGATTCCTACAAGGAATAGATCTAGAACATTCCTCAAAGACTTGCCCACCAAGTCTCCAAATCCTACCATAATTCTAAGGCTTCTCAGCCTATATAAAGGGCCTGACCCCTCACCTCAGAACTACGTTTTATTGGCTTGATTCTCTAATTTACAGAGATACGTAGGCATTCTGTGAGGACCGTTTAAGTCTCGAACGCAGAAGCAGCCATAAAAGCACGAAGCTCACGAACCCTAGCATTAAATATACAAACCCTAGCCGCAATATTTTCAACCTTGTTTTTATTCCACAACATATATAAATTCACTATTAAATTTGCTTCACTATTAAATTAATTTAATATTTAATATTATTATTTTAATTTATTAAATTAATTTAATATATAATGGCATACCGCTATATGCATGACATACCATACATTCTCGACTTTTATTTTAATTTTTAATTAATTAACTTCTAGTATATCACTTCACTATTAAATTAATTTAACTATTAAATTTAATTAATATTTAATATTATTATTTTAATTAATTAAATTAATTTCAGTATGTAATTTCACTAATAACTTTACTTAACTATTAAATTAAATTAAAATTTAAGATTATTATTCAAATTAATTAAATTAATTTAATATTTAGTGACATACCATATTATTAAGATGGGATTTCTTCTTTTACTAAAGAGTATAGATCCTAATTCGAAACAAGCCTGAAGGGAAGGAGGAGATCCAGGCTGTGGCTGTGGAGAAAAAGAAAGAAGTTGAAAAGCAAGTGTCTAAGAAGGAAGAGAAAGGCAAGAAGAAGATGGCTGGAGGAGAAGTAGCCAATGCGTGTGAGCATTCTGTTAGTGCACAACTCAAAGAGTACAACTTCATAATCCCACAAGTGGCTAGGAATTCTTTTCAAGCTAAACCTGAAGACTTCAGTGGTGTTCTCACTGGTGCTATCTGCTAAGAAAGTACAAACCCTAAGTTTTATCATGATGTGGCATTTCTAGAGTTTCTTCAATCTATAAGGGAAAGTGTTGGAAGCCCATCTTCCCATTGGGCCGAACATAAGGCCCAATATTAAAAACAGGCCATACGGTCGATCGGCCCATGGTCATTCGGTCCATATTCGGCCCAGTCCGTTTTTCTTCAATGGTCACATGGATCTCTCCTCTTTAACAGATCACATAGTTACTTTACTTGAGTACTGGGGACAATGAAGAATAATGATGTCTCCTCATCATACCGATCCAGATCGGATCCAAGGAGAAAAAGGTGAAACCAAGTCTATAAAAAGAGAAGTATAATTAAACTTCAGGGGATCCAATTTAAAACACACACAAGCACTCTACGTTTTACCTTATTTCTCTCTAAAAACCGGTTTACTGATTCTTACACCGGAGGTGAATCGAGGGGCCAATCCCTCGCATTCTTCTCGTTTTGCAGGTGAAGCCGAACCAAGGCTTGGCAGAAATCCGGTTATAACATTTGGCGCCGTCTGTGGGAATGTAGAGATACGATTTGTGTTGAAAATCACCACCTACCAACTGCTATGGCTAACGAAGAAACCCCAATAAATACTCAGGCAGGAGGCAGCCGTCCACCTCCTGTTACACCAAGAAATTTAAACTTCGACGAGGAAGGAGAAATGCCAACCCCCGAAGAACAGCAACAAATGCTCCAAAAGTGGAGAGAGGAGCAAAAAAGCAAAGGGAAACAAAAAGAAAAAAGCGACAAGGACGCAGAAAGATTGGCCAAACAAAAATTGGCCGATCAGTTGAAATTACAATCCTTGAAGCTCCAAAGGGAGGAAATAAAACTCCAAGAGAAATTGCTACGAGAAGCCCTGGAAACCGAAGGTCACGAAACTGAAAGCCGAAGAGAAAAAAGGACCAGAGATGACGAAGACTGCTCAAAAAATTTCGAGCCATGCTCCATACGATCCCGATCGAAGGTGGTTTATACCTCAGATTCAGACGAGGATGACTCACATGTAGGTGACAGAATAAAAAGGATTGAAAAGGTAATGTTCGGGGACAGGAAGGTCAGTCACGAACCTGTGGTGACCGAAGACATCGAGCAGTACCGACCACCACACGGAAGACAATTCCCGAAGATGCAGGAGTTCAACGAAAAGGGTGATCCCGAAGACCATTGCGAAAAATACGAGTCTCTCATGACTGGTATGGGGCACTGTGATGTCATGCTATGCAAGATGTTCAAAACTTACTTAAAGGGCACGGCGTCTATGTGGTACCGTTCGCTAAGACCAAGGTCGATCGGATCATACGGACAAATCAAAAGAAAATTTTTGAGGCACTACTCCCACCTGTGCCGAAGAGAAAAAGATACCGAAGCCCTAATCCACTGTAGACAAAAACCGAACGAAGAGCTTGGCGATTATCTGGCCAGGTTTAAAGAAGAAGCAGGAATGGTGACACACTTAGATAAAGTTAAAGCCGCAGGATTCCTCTCCGCAGGCCTCGACCCTGTGAAAGGGAAAAAGTTTCGGTCTTCATTATATGACGTACCACCGAAATCATTAAACGATATATACCTTCGGGGGGAAGCCATTAGAAGAAAAATTGAGTCAATAGGAGGGTATAAAGAGGAAAAAAGGAGCGGTTCCGGTAAAGACGAAAGAAAGGACGATGGACGAGAAGACTGAAGAAGCCGAGGAGATATCAAAAGCCGATTGAAAGACCTCAGGCCAGACAAAGGGTCCGAACGAAGACGAGATAGAGATAGCGTGGTGTTTACACCCTTAAATACACCTATCTCGAAGATTCTCCACGAGATTAAAGGTAAGCCAGGATTCGTTCGGCCAGCCAGGCTGAGAACCACCGAACACCGAAGGAACGAGAACAAGTATTGTGAATACCATCAAGATAAAGGGCACAACACCGACGAATGCTTCCATCTGAAGAGATTGATAGAAAAAATGATCAAGAATGGAGACTTAACACAATTCATCGGAGATCTGAGGGAAAAGCTAGATAACAAGGAAAAGAAGAAGGAGACCAAAGGATCGGAAAAATTCCGAGGTGAAGTGAGAACCATTTCTGGGGGGACGATATTGGATCGGGACAGTAAAACAGCCCATAAGAAATACGCCAGACAAATCTACAATTTATATCAGTCAAGCGTAGCGAAGCAACCATTGCCTATCTCCTTCACAGAAGATGACTATGAGGATGTAATTTGGCCACACGAAGACCCACTCGTCATCAACCCTGTCATCGGGGAAAATAAGATTTGGAAAGTGCTGGTCGATGAAGGGAGTTCGGTAAACATTCTATACTACCGAACATACTGCAAAATAAACTTGGGAGGCGAACAACTGGAGCCATTCCACGAGGCACCGCTTTACGGCTTCGGGAATCAACCCGTACCGATCGAAGGAACTATCACACTCTCTGTCCTAATGGGAAAAGCACTACATACAGCAATGAAGGAAGCCAAGTTCTATGTTGTTCAAGTAGACAACCCATACAATGGAATTCTCGGGAGGCCAGCTTTATCACTGTTCCAGGCGGTATCATCGATCCCTCATTTAAAGTTAAAATTCCCGACCGAACATGGAATCGGAGAAATGAGAGGCGACCAGAAGGCCGCACGGATAATTATGTTGGAGGACCTTGAAAAAGACAAAGACGTGGAAGTGACCGAAGCCAGAAAAAGAAAAAGGGGCGAAAACGAGGCTGGAGGCAGTCACCAACTATTAAACAATGAGTTGGAGAAGTTCGGAGCCGACCTATCCAACCCGATTGCCGAACCAGCAGCCGAAACCGAAGATGTCTAGTTGTTTGTGGGACAATCAGGAAAAATGATCCAAATAGGCAAAGACATAGGGCCTGAATTAAAGGAGAAGGTCATCAAAATCATTAGACGGTACCATGACGTATTTGCCTGGGGGCTCGAAGATATGCCTGGATTAGATCCGTCAATTATACAAAGAAATTCAAACATTTATCATATAACCATAAACAATCATTCTTTGATCTTATCACAATAATAATATTCAAAACTTAAAAATTGTTCTAAAATAACTAGAAGAAATCAAGAACATTTTATACAAACTTAATTAACCATTGCCTTCAACATCATTGTCCTTATCTTCATCATTCTAGCAACATTTATCTTCGTCCACCATCATTGTCTTTATACCAATTTCATTGGCCACTATGTCTTTGCCTTCATCCACTTTGTATTTGCCTTCATCCATGAAGTTATAATAGTCTTGTTATCCTCATCAAATACCTACAATTAACATAACAAGCAATAATAAGTAAGTAGTACAAGGATGTGAAAAAATCAAAGAACAAAATAAAAATGAAAGAGATAATTTTTACCTAATAATGAAGATGTGAAAAATGAAAGAGATGATATTGAAACTATAAATTTTCAGTGGTATAAGATGAGAGGAGGAGAAGAGAGTTGAAGTTAAATGGAATGAAGAAAGTGTTTGTTTTATAAATCTGAATTTCAAATTTCCTACCGTACTTTCTATATTTCCTACCAATTTGCGGTAGGAAATGACTTTGGGTGGCATTTTGAATTTTGATTTGGGCGGTCATTTCGAATTTTCGATTTAGGCGTTCATTTTGAATTTTTCGTGAATTACCATTTCCTACCGACTTGCGGTAGGTTATAAGTTTTTGCTCCAATTTTGAAAATTTTGGTTTAGGCGCCATTTTAAAATTTTCGTGAAATTTTGAATTCCCACCAATATCTTTTACAATTCCTGCCAATTTGCGGTAGGAAATGACTTTGGGCGCCATTTTGAATTTTGATTTGGGCGCTCATTTCAAAATTTTCGTTTAGGCGCTCATTTTGAATTTTTCGTGAATTATCATTTCCAACTGACTTGCGGTAGGTTATAAGTTTTGTCTCCAATTTTGAAAATTACCTAACCAAAATAAATTTATTATTTTTTTTAAAATTTTGGAATAACATTTAAAAAGATTGATCTTGACTCCCGTACGGTTCGATCGTCGAAATTCTATTTAAAAATAATTGAATCAAGAATCGGGAACGGAAATTAGTTTAGGGGTTAAAGTCAAAGTACTAGTTGATCGTTAAATTACCTAATCAAATAAATTTATTATTTTTTAAAATTTTGGAATAACATTTAAAAAGATTGATCTGGACTCCCATACGGTTCGATTATCGAAATTCTATTTCAAAATAATCGAATCAAGAATCGGGAACGAAAACTAGTTTAGGGGTTAAAGTCAAATTACTAGTTGACCGTTAAATTACCTAATCAAATAAATTTATTATTTTTTCATAATTTTGGAATAAGATTTAAAAAAAGGATCTTCACTCCCGTACGGTTCGATTATCGAAATTCTATTTCAAAATTATCGAATCAAGAATCGGGAACGAAAACTAGTTTAGGGGTTAAAGTCAAATTACTAGTTGACCGTTAAATTACCTAATCAAATAAATTTATTATTTTTTTAAAATTTTGGAATAACATTTAAAAAGATTGATCTTGACTCCCGTACGGTTCGATCGTCAAAATTCTATTTCAAAATAATCGAATCAAGAATCAGGAACGGAAACTAGTTTAGGGGCTAAAGTCAAATTACTAGTTGACCGTTAAATTACTTAATCAAATAAATTTATTATTTTTTTAATATTTTGGAATAACTTTTAAAAATATTGATCTTGACTCTCGTACGGTTCGATCGTCAAAATTCTATTTTAAAATAATCGAATCAAGAATCGGGAACGGAAATTAGTTTAGGGGTTAAAGTCAAAGTACTAGTTGACCGTTAAATTACCTAATCAAATAAATTTATTATTTTTTTAAAATTTTAGAATAACATTTAAAAAGATTGATCTTGACTCCCGTACTGTTCGATCGTCGAAATTCTATTTAAAAATAATTGAATCAAGAATCGGGAACGAAAACTAGTTTAGGGGTTAAAGTCAAAGTACTAGTTGACCGTTAAATTACCTAATCAAATAAATTAATTATTTTTTTAAAATTTGGAATAACATTTAAAAAGATTGATCTTGACTCCCGTACGGTTCGATCGTCGAAATTCTATTTCAAAATAATCGAATCAAGAATCGGGAACGAAAACTAGTTTAGTGGTTGAAAGTCAAATTACTAGTTGACCGTTAAATTACTTAATCAAATAAATTTATTATTTTTTTAAAATTTTGGAATAACATTTAAAAAGATTAATCTTGACTCCCGTACGGTTAAATCGTCGAAATTCTATTTAAAAATAATTGAATCAAGAATCGGGAACGAAAACTTGTTTTGGGGTTAAAGTCAAAGTACTAGTTGACCGTTAAATTACCTAATCAAATAAATTTATTATTTTTTTAAAATTTTGGAATAACATTGAAAAAGATTGATCTTGACTCCCATACGGTTCGATCGTCGAAATTCTAATTCAAAATAATCGAATCAAGAATCAGAAAAAGAAACTAGTTTAGGGGGTAAAGTCAAATTACTAGTTGGCCGTTAAATTTTCTAATCAAATAAATTTATAATTTTTTTTAAATTTTGGAATTTATGACTACTTTGGTGTGTATGAATTTATGTTCAAAATTTGGCCTTTTTCCTATTTTTACTTAAATTTTTAATTTATTTTACAAACTAGTTAAAAATGGGGGAAAATAAAAAAATGGTAAATTGCTGAAAGTAGGGTAACATTTATCACACAAATAGCGAGTATGATTATTTTGGTGTGTATAAATTTATGTTCAAAACTTGGCCTTTTTCCTATTTTTATTTAATTTTTTGAATTTATTTTACAAATTGTTAAATATGGGGAAAAAAATCAAAACAGATGCTAAATTAGTGAAAGTATGGTAAAATTCATCACACAAATAGTGAGTATGCATGCTTTGGTGTGTATGAATTTATGTTCAAAACTTGGCCTTTTTCCTTTTTTTATTCAATTCTTTTAAATTTTTTTTGGCAAAGCTCATTTCCTATCGCTTATCGGTAGGAAATGAGCTGCTGGTACGTCAACCAATCAGAAGCCGTCAAGCTGTTGTTAGCTGCTGACTAGGCGACCCATTTCCTACCGCCCGAACGCGGTAGGAAATGGTAAACATAAAGCGACTCTGCCACATGGCACTTGGGACCCACCACACTCATTTCCTACCGACATCGGTAGGAAATGAGTCACTCATTTCCCACCGTATAAATGCGGTAGGAAATGGTCGGGCTGAAACGACATCGTTTCATTCTGACCAGACTTTGACGTGGCGAAATGGGTCCCGTAACAGTCATTTCCTACCAACGTCGGTAGGAAATAAAGACTCATTTCCTACCAGACCCTTTGCCGGTAGGAAATGACCCTTTGACTTGATAAGCGGTAGGAAATGATCGGTAGAAAATGATAGCGGTGAGAAATGATCGGTAGGAAAAACCCGTTTTTCTTCTAGTGATATATTTGTGATATTTTTGTTGATTAATAGCACTAAAACAATTGGTTTTGATTATCAGACATTAACAACATGGTGCAAAAAATATCAGAATACATAAACAAAAGATGAAAGCAGTAGAAAACAGCTGTTTTTTTTAAAAAAAAAACTGGGGTACGTCAAATTCAACAAATTTGTTTTTGTTGGAGTTTAATTCTATATTTATATGTTTAGTTATTTATTTAGATAATGTTTTGTTTTAGTTTCATTAATTAATTTAAATAAAAGAAAATGGTTGCAGTGAACGTTGTAGTTGTTAGGTTGTAGTGAACGTTGTAGTTGTTAGGTGTCAACCCGCAGTAGTAACTATAGACCAGGTCATGCTTCTGTTAGAGTGTTATCAGGAGAGTGGGAGTAGTAGAGATATATTGGGATGTTAGTTGCTAAATTATAGGTACCACCTTGTGTGTTCAGTCTTTAAATATCTTGCATGTACACATCTATTTTTACGAAGTAATATCAGAACAACAATACAATGTAGTCATCAAAGCTTTTGTTTTTCTTCCGTTTTATACATACAGTTGTGTTTATATCGGTTCTGATTTCTACATTTGGTATCAGAGCTACCGATCTTTGTGGCGTAGCAATTGATTTCGACAAGAAGCTCCAATGCTGGGAAAAAGCAGAGAATTCTCAGAAAAAATGGAGCAGGAAGAAGATTATTTTTTTTATTAACAGAGGGATGGAGGTTGTAAGGTAGGAGTGCAGATCGGGGGAGACAAGAGCTGCGTTTGTGCAGGTTGTCAGTATACTGATGTGTGTGTTTAGGAACTGCATGTGTTGCAGTGTGGGCATATATCGTTGTTCTTGTTGGTCATGTATGTGTTGCAGGGAAAGCGATGCTGGGCTGCTGCATTTATGTTAATTGTATGGGTGTGGCGGCAGCGAAGATGTTGTTGTTGTCCTTGTGTTGCTGCGGCTGTTGCTTATTGCTAACTGTTGTTGATCTGTTGTTGCAGATCGAGGGAAGATAGAGTGTGATTGCAGATGTTGCGTACGTGTGTGCACAGCAGCAAGGTGTTGTTCATCTAGCAACATGGTGTTGCTGAATGAAAAATTTCCAGATGGGCAAAGTTGCCAGATGTGCACATAAGTTGCAGATGGGCACATAATTTGCCAGATGGGCACAGAGGTAGCCATATGGGCCGTTAAAGTTTGATGAAAGCAAAATGGGCTAAGTTGCAAGCCAAACGGGTTCAGTTGATAGCCATACGGGCTAAGTTGAAAGCCAAGCGGCTCAGTTACAAGCCATACGGGCTAGGTTGAAAGCCAAATGAGCTGATGACAAGTTTAGATTAAGGTGTGATCAGTGGTGTCATATGGGCACAGAAAGGCCACACGGGCTGGATCAATGTATTTGCCATACGGGCATGAAGAAGCTGTTTCAGTTCTCAAGGCATGCCATACGGGTAGCTGAAGAATTGATAGATGAATATATAATTAAGGGGGAGATTGTTGGAGTTTAATTCTATATTCATATGTTTAGTTATTTACTTAGATAATGTTTTGTTTTAGTTTCATTAATTAATTTAAATAAAAGAAAATGGTTGCAGTGAACGTTGTAGTTGTTAGGTTGTAGTGAACGTTGTAGTTGTTAGGTGTCAACCCGCAGTTGTAACTATAGACCAGGTCATGCTTCTGTTTGAGTGTTATCAGGAGAGTGGGAGTAGTAGAGATATATTGGGATGTTAGTTGCTAAATTATAGGTACCACCTTGTGTGTTCAGTCTTTAAATATCTTGCATGTACACATCTATTTTTACGAAGTAATATCAGAACAACAATACAATGTAGTCATCAAAGCTTTTGTTTTTCTTCCGTTTTATACATACAGTTGTGTTTATATCGGTTCTGATTTCTACATTTGGTATCAGAGCTACCGATCTTTGTGGCATAGCAATTGATTTCGACAAGAAGCTCCAGTGCTGGGAAGAAGCAGAGAATTCTCAGAAAAAACGGAGCAGGATGAAGATTATTTTTTTTATTAACAGAGGGATGGAGGTTGTAAGGCAGGAGTGCAGATCGGGGGAGACAAGAGCTGCGTTTGTGCAGGTTGTTAGTATACTGATGTGTGTGTTTAGGAACTGCATGTGTTGCAGTGTGGGCATATATCGTTGTTCTTGTTGGTCGTGTATGTGTTGCAGGGAAAGCGATGCTGGGCTGCTGCATTTATGTTAATTGTATGGGTGTGGCGGCAGCGAAGATGTTGTTGTTGTCCTTGTGTTGCTGCGGCTGTTGCTTATTGCTAACTGTTGTTGATCTGTTGTTGCAGATCGAGGGAAGATAGAGTGTGATTGCAGATGTTGCGTACGTGTGTGCACAGCAGCAAGGTGTTGTTCATCTAGCAACATGGTGTTGCTGAATGAAAAATTGCCAGATGGGCAAAGTTGCCAGATGTGCACATAAGTTGCAGATGGGCACATAATTTGCCAGATGGGCACAGAGGTAGCCATATGGGCCGTTAAAATTTGAAGAAAGCCAAATGGGCTAACTTGCAAGCCAAACGGGTTCAGTCATACGGGCTAAGTTGAAAGCCAAGCGGCTCAGTTAAAAGCCATACGGGCTAGGTTGTAAGCCAAAGGGGCTGATGACAAGTTTAGATTAAGGTGTGATCAGTGGTGTCATATGGGCACAGAAAGGCCACACGGGCTGGATCAAT
The DNA here is from genome assembly GCA_036435485.1 of Saposhnikovia divaricata. NCBI lineage: Eukaryota > Viridiplantae > Streptophyta > Magnoliopsida > Apiales > Apiaceae > Saposhnikovia > Saposhnikovia divaricata. The sequence continues at coordinate 212,018,977 of CM071597.1, read as the reverse complement.
GTATTTGCCATACGGGCATGAAGAAGCTGTTTCAGTTCTCAAGGCATGCCATACGGGTAGCTGAAGAATTGATAGATGAATATATAATTAAGGGGGAGATTGTTGGAGTTTAATTCTATATTCATATGTTTAGTTATTTATTTAGATAATGTTTTGTTTTAGTTTCATTAATTAATTTAAATAAAAGAAAATGGTTGCAGTGAACGTTGTAGTCGTTAGGTTGTAGTGAACGTTGTAGTTGTTAGGTGTCAACCCGCAGTAGTAACTATAGACCAGGTCATGCTTCTGTTTGAGTGTTATCAGGAGAGTGGGAGTAGTAGAGATATATTGGGATGTTAGTTGCTAAATTATAGGTACCACCTTGTGTGTTCAGTCTTTAAATATCTTGCATGTACACATCTATTTTTACGAAGTAATATCAGAACAACAATACAATGTAGTCATCAAAGCTTTTGTTTTTCTTCCGTTTTATACATACAGTTGTGTTTATATCGGTTCTGATTTCTACATTTGGTATCAGAGCTACCGATCTTTGTGGCGTAGCAATTGATTTCGACAAGAAGCTCCAGTGCTGGGAAGAAGCAGAGAATTCTCAGAAAAAACGGAGCAGGAAGAAGATTATTTTTTTTATTAACAGAGGGATGGAGGTTGTAAGGCAGGATTGCAGATCGGGGGAGACAAGAGCTGCGTTTGTGCAGGTTGTCAGTATACTGATGTGTGTGTTTAGGAACTGCATGTGTTGCAGTGTGGGCATATATCGTTGTTCTTGTTGGTCGTGTATGTGTTGCAGGGAAAGCGATGCTGGGCTGCTGCATTTATGTTAATTGTATGGGTGTGGCGGCAGCGAAGATGTTGTTGTTGTCCTTGTGTTGCTGCGACTGTTGCTTATTGCTAACTGTTGTTGATCTGTTGTTGCAGATCGAGGGAAGATAGAGTGTGATTGCTGATGTTGCATACGTGTGTGCACAGCATCAAGGTGTTGTTCATCTAGCAACATGGTGTTGCTGAATGAAAAATTGCCAGATGGGCAAAGTTGCCAGATGTGCACAGAAGTCGCAGATGGGCACATAATTTGCCAGATGGGCACAGAGGTAGCCATATGGGCCGTTAAAATTTGATGAAAGCCAAATGGGCTAAGTTGCAAGCCAAACGGGTTCAGTTGATAGCCATACGGGCTAAGTTGAAAGCCAAGCGGCTCAGTTAAAAGCCATACGGGCTAGGTTGAAAGCCAAAGGGGCTGATGACAAGTTTAGATTAAGGTGTGATCAGTGGTGTCATATGGGCACAGAAAGGCCACACGGGCTGGATCAATGTATTTGCCATACGGGCATGAAGAAGCTGTTTCTGTTCTCAAGGCATGCCATACGGGTAGCTGAAGAATTGATAGATGAATATATAATTAAGGGGGAGATTGTTGGAGTTTAATTCTATATTCATATGTTTAGTTATTTATTTAGATAATGTTTTGTTTTAGTTTCATTAATTAATTTAAATAAAAGAAAATGGTTGCAGTGAACGTTGTAGTCGTTAGGTTGTAGTGAACGTTGTAGTTGTTAGGTGTCAACCCGCAGTAGTAACTATAGACCAGGTCATGCTTCTGTTTGAGTGTTATCAGGAGAGTGGGAGTAGTAGAGATATATTGGGATGTTAGTTGCTAAATTATAGGTACCACCTTGTGTGTTCAGTCTTTAAATATCTTGCATGTACACATCTATTTTTACGAAGTAATATCAGAACAACAATACAATGTAGTCATCAAAGCTTTTGTTTTTCTTCCGTTTTATACATACAGTTGTGTTTATATCGGTTCTGATTTCTACATTTGGTATCAGAGCTACCGATCTTTGTGGCGTAGCAATTGATTTCGACAAGAAGCTCCAGTGCTGGGAAGAAGCAGAGAATTCTCAGAAAAAACGGAGCAGGAAGAAGATTATTTTTTTATTAACAGAGGGATGGAGGTTGTAAGGCAGGAGTGCAGATCGGGGGAGACAAGAGCTGCGTTTGTGCAGGTTGTCAGTATACTGATGTGTGTGTTTAGGAACTGCATGTGTTGCAGTGTGGGCATATATCGTTGTTCTTGTTGGTCGTGTATGTGTTGCAGGGAAAGCGATGCTGGGCTGCTGCATTTATGTTAATTGTATGGGTGTGGCGGTAGCGAAGATGTTGTTGTTGTCCTTGTGTTGCTGCGGCTGTTGCTTATTGCTAACTGTTGTTGATCTGTTGTTGTAGATCGAGGGAAGATAGAGTGTGATTGCTGATGTTGCGTACGTGTGTGCACAGCAGCAAGGTGTTGTTCATCTAGCAACATGGTGTTGCTGAATGAAAAATTGCCAGATGGGCAAAGTTGCCAGATGTGCACATAAGTCGCAGATGGGCACATAATTTGCCAGATGGGCACAGAGGTAGCCATATGGGCCGTTAAAGTTTGATGAAAGCCAAATGGGCTAAGTTGCAAGCCAAACGGGTTCAGTTGATAGCCATACGGGCTAAGTTGAAAGCCAAGCGGCTCAGTTAAAAGCCATACGGGCTAGGTTGAAAGCCAAAGGGGCTGATGACAAGTTTAGATTAAGGTGTGATCAGTGGTGTCATATGGGCACAGAAAGGCCACACGGGCTGGATCAATGTATTTGCCATACGGGCATGAAGAAGCTGTTTCAGTTCTCAAGGCATGCCATACGGGTAGCTGAAGAATTGATAGATGAATATATAATTAAGGGGGAGATTGTTGGAGTTTAATTCTATATTCATATGTTTAGTTTTTTATTTAGATAATGTTTTGTTTTAGTTTCATTAATTAATTTAAATAAAAGAAAATGGTTGCAGTGAACGTTGTAGTTGTTAGGTTGTAGTGAACGTTGTAGTTGTTAGGTGTCAACCCGCAGTAGTAACTATAGACCAGGTCATGCTTCTGTTTGAGTGTTATCAGGAGAGTGGGAGTAGTAGAGATATATTGGGATGTTAGTTGCTAAATTATAGGTACCACCTTGTGTGTTCAGTCTTTAAATATCTTGCATGTACACATCTATTTTTACGAAGTAATATCAGAACAACAATACAATGTAGTCATCAAAGCTTTTGTTTTTCTTCCGTTTTATACATACAGTTGTGTTTATATCGGTTCTGATTTCTACATTTGGTATCAGAGCTACCGATCTTTGTGGCGTAGCAATTGATTTCGACAAGAAGCTCCAGTGCTGGGAAGAAGCAGAGAATTCTCAGAAAAAACGGAGCAGGAAGAAGATTATTTTTTTTATTAACAGAGGGATGGAGGTTGTAAGGCAGGAGTGCAGATCGGGGGAGACAAGAGCTGCGTTTGTGCAGGTTGTCAGTATACTGATGTGTGTGTTTAGGAACTGCATGTGTTGCAGTGTGGGCATATATCGTTGTTCTTGTTGGTCGTGTATGTGTTGCAGGGAAAGCGATGCTGGGCTGCTGCATTTATGTTAATTGTATGGGTGTGGCGGTAGCGAAGATGTTGTTGTTGTCCTTGTGTTGCTGCGGCTGTTGCTTATTGCTAACTGTTGTTGATCTGTTGTTGTAGATCGAGGGAAGATAGAGTGTGATTGCTGATGTTGCGTACGTGTGTGCACAGCAGCAAGGTGTTGTTCATCTAGCAACATGGTGTTGCTGAATGAAAAATTGCCAGATGGGCAAAGTTGCCAGATGTGCACATAAGTCGCAGATGGGCACATAATTTGCCAGATGGGCACAGAGGTAGCCATATGGGCCGTTAAAGTTTGATGAAAGCCAAATGGGCTAAGTTGCAAGCCAAACGGGTTCAGTTGATAGCCATACGGGCTAAGTTGAAAGCCAAGCGGCTCAGTTAAAAGCCATACGGGCTAGGTTGAAAGCCAAAGGGGCTGATGACAAGTTTAGATTAAGGTGTGATCAGTGGTGTCATATGGGCACAGAAAGGCCACACGGGCTGGATCAATGTATTTGCCATACGGGCATGAAGAAGCTGTTTCAGTTCTCAAGGCATGCCATACGGGTAGCTGAAGAATTGATAGATGAATATATAATTAAGGGGGAGATTGTTGGAGTTTAATTCTATATTCATATGTTTAGTTATTTATTTAGATAATGTTTTGTTTTAGTTTCATTAATTAATTTAAATAAAAGAAAATGGTTGCAGTGAACGTTGTAGTTGTTAGGTTGTAGTGAACGTTGTAGTTGTTAGGTGTCAACCCGCAGTAGTAACTATAGACCAGGTCATGCTTCTGTTTGAGTGTTATCAGGAGAGTGGGAGTAGTAGAGATATATTGGGATGTTAGTTGCTAAATTATAGGTACCACCTTGTGTGTTCAGTCTTTAAATATCTTGCATGTACACATCTATTTTTACGAAGTAATATCAGAACAACAATACAATGTAGTCATCAAAGCTTTTGTTTTTCTTCCGTTTTATACATACAGTTGTGTTTATATCGGTTCTGATTTCTACATTTGGTATCAGAGCTACCGATCTTTGTGGCGTAGCAATTGATTTCGACAAGAAGCTCCAGTGCTGGGAAGAAGCAGAGAATTCTCAGAAAAAACGGAGCAGGAAGAAGATTATTTTTTTTATTAACAGAGGGATGGAGGTTGTAAGGCAGGAGTGCAGATCGGGGGAGACAAGAGCTGCGTTTGTGCAGGTTGTCAGTATACTAATGTGTGTGTTTAGGAACTGCATGTGTTGCAGTGTGGGCATATATCGTTGTTCTTGTTGGTCGTGTATGTGTTGCAGGGAAAGCGATGCTGGGCTGCTGCATTTATGTTAATTGTATGGGTGTGGCGACAGCGAAGATGTTGTTGTTGTCCTTGTGTTGCTGCGGCTGTTTCTTATTGCTAACTGTTGTTGATCTGTTGTTGCAGATCGAGGGAAGATAGAGTGTGATTGTAGATGTTGCGTACGTGTGTGCACAGCAGCAAGGTGTTGTTCATCTAGCAACATGGTGTTGCTGAATGAAAAATTGCCAGATGGGCAAAGTTGCCAGATGTGCACATAAGTTGCAGATGGGCACATAATTTGCCAGATGGGCACAGAGGTAGCCATATGGGCCGTTAAAGTTTGATGAAAGCCAAATGGGCTAAGTTGCAAGCCAAACGGGTTCAGTTGATAGCCATACGGGCTAAGTTGAAAGCCAAGCGGCTCAGTTAAAAGCCATACGGGCTAGGTTGTAAGCCAAAGGGGCTGATGAAAAGTTTAGATTAAGGTGTGATCAGTGGTGTCATATGGGCACAGAAAGGCCACACGGGATGGATCAATGTATTTGCCATACTGGCATGAAGAAGCTGTTTCAGTTCTCAAGACATGCCATACGGGTAGCTGAAGAATTGATAGATGAATATATAATTAAGGGGGAGATTGTTGGAGTTTAATTCTATATTCATATGTTTAGTTATTTATTTATATAATGTTTTGTTTTAGTTTCATTAATTAATTTAAATAAAAGAAAATGGTTGCAGTGAACGTTGTAGTTGTTAGGTTGTAGTGAACGTTGTAGTTGTTAGGTGTCAACCCGCAGTAGTAACTATAGACCAGGTCATGCTTCTGTTTGAGTGTTATCAGGAGAGTGGGAGTAGTAGAGATATATTGGGATGTTAGTTGCTAAATTATAGGTACCACCTTGTGTGTTCAGTCTTTAAATATCTTGCATGTACACATCTATTTTTACGAAGTAATATCAGAACAACAATACAATGTAGTCATCAAAGCTTTTGTTTTTCTTCCGTTTTATACATACAGTTGTGTTTATATCGGTTCTGATTTCTACATTTGGTATCAGAGCTACCGATCTTTGTGGCGTAGCAATTGATTTCGACAAGAAGCTCCAGTGCTGGGAAGAAGCGGAGAATTCTCAGAAAAAACGGAGCAGGAAGAAGATTATTTTTTTTATTAACAGAGGGATGGAGGTTGTAAGGCAGGAGTGCAGATCGGGGGAGACAAGAGCTGCGTTTGTGCAGGTTGTCAGTATACTGATGTGTGTGTTTAGGAACTGCATGTGTTGCAGCGTGGGCATATATCGTTGTTCTTGTTGGTCATGTATGTGTTGCAGGGAAAGCGATGCTGGGCTGCTGCATTTATGTTAATTGTATGGGTGTGGCGGCAGCGAAGATATTGTTGTTGTCCTTGTGTTGCTGCGACTGTTGCTTATTGCTAACTGTTGTTGATCTGTTGTTGTAGATCGAGGGAAGATAGAGTGTGATTGCAGATGTTGCGTACGTGTGTGCACAGCAGCAAGGTGTTGTTCATCTAGCAACATGGTGTTGCTGAATGAAAAATTGCCAGATGGGCAAAGTTGCCAGATGTGCACATAAGTTGCAGATGGGCACATAATTTGCCAGATGGGCACAGAGGTAGCCATATGGGGCGTTAAAGTTTGATGAAAGCCAAATGGGCTAAGTTGCAAGCCAAACGGGTTTAGTTGATAGCCATACGGGCTAAGTTGAAAGCCAAGCGGCTCAGTTAAAAGCCATACGGGCTAGGTTGAAAGCCAAAGGGGCTGATGACAAGTTTAGATTAAGGTGTGATCAGTGGTGTCATATGGGCACAAAAAGGCCACACGGGCTGGATCAATGTATTTGCCATACGGGCATGAAGAAGCTGTTTCAGTTCGCAAGGCATGCCATACGGGTAGCTGAAGAATTGATAGATGAATATATAATTAAGGGGGAGATTGTTGGAGTTTAATTCTATATTCATATGTTTAGTTATTTATTTAGATAATGTTTTGTTTTAGTTTCATTAATTAATTTAAATAAAAGAAAATGGTTGCAGTGAACGTTGTAGTTGTTAGGTTGTAGTGAACGTTGTACTCCCTCCGTCCCTTTTTAGTTGACACATTTGCAAAAAACACACATATTAAGAAAGTTTTAATTATGTAATTTGTTTCCATATTTGCCCTTAATATTAACATTAAATGATGAGTTATGGATGTGTATATTAAATGTAAAGTCAAACATTGACATTAGAAATAAAGGGGTATATATGAAAAAATTGGTAAAAGATGTATTGGAATGACAACTATTTAGGGACAAATTTTTTTTGCAAATATGCCAACTAAAAAGGGACGGAGGGAGTAGTTGTTAGGTGTCAACCCGCAGTAGTAGACCAGGTCGGCGGAATAACTATAGACCAGGTCATGCTTCTGTTTGAGTGTTATCAGGAGAGTGGGAATAGTAGAGATATATTTGGATGTTAGTTGCTAAATTATAGGTACCACCTTGTGTGTTCAGTCTTTAAATATCTTGCATGTATACATCTATTTTACGAAGTAATATCAGAACAACAATACAATGTAGTCATCAAAGCTTTTGTTTTTCTTCCGTTTTATACATACAGTTGTGTTTATATCGGTTCTGATTTCTACAGTTTTGTCGGTGAGATCATCTTTTAACCGACTGATTTCGTCCGCTCATCGGACTCTCCATTCATCAACGGCTGGTTTTAGTCGCTCGCACTTCGTCGGTTTTTGATAATACCATCTTTAATAACTCCTAGTGAATATGTTAGGAAATTGATTCACAATCGGGGAAGAAAATAAATCAGAAACTCGTAGTTAATAATTGAAAGAATTGCTATTAGAAATTTCGTGAACAATCAAATAGAAAGGTACGTCGGCTCATGGTTTCGATTGTATCGAACCGTTCAATTTCAACAGGTCGGCGGAATAAATCTGACCCAGTAGTACGTAACAGTAATCCCATCCTAAAGATCCTTTAATCTTATATTTTTCCCACCCATGCACTAACTGAGACTTAGCTAGTGGAGAATATATACTTGATATTTGATTTTAGCAAAAGTAAAATGTGGCTAGCTAGGGCAACTTTGGTGTTGTGCTAGATATAGGTTCACAGTCGGCCAATTATGCATACCCGTTTTTAGAAATCGGCATTCATCATTGGTTGTTGTCTACAGCTGCAGGAAGACCTAACTAAATGGATAACAACGATGCAAGTAATAATATGAGATAGTGTTATAATTAATTAATTAAATAAGTGGTTGATAAGATTTGTACTCGATCGGACGACGAAAGTGGAAGCACAGTGATGGCATATCTGAAAGATAATAATGTACAAAGGTAAGTGGTAGCTAGGACGACGACATGCATGTTGTAAATAAACAAAACAAGGTGGAGGATCACTTGCAATTGCAAAAAGTCATTGCCGGTGATAGCATTAGATACTGATGATATTGATCGTGCATGGTACATGACACACGGTAAAATAACCTAATTTTTACCATCTGAAAAGGAATAGAATCATCAGTATATATAACGTACGTAGTTACTCGATATGTAAATATATGCGGGTGTACTGCTTGATAAGGTAATTAGGTCTATGTTCAAAACATAGTTATATATAGTGTTAATGCAGCCGGACGGGGGTTAATATAAGTTCTAGTCGGGGACTCAACTGAAAACTTTAGTAGGAATTTCTTTTCCAAGCATCGAGTTTTAGTTAAAAATTAATAGAATTTTTTTTTCTAAACTCCGGCTATCATCTAAAAGTTAACGATAACTCATTTAATCCTGGTTGTTCTATATTAATTCTGGTTCCGCAATTGAAGGCAATTTTTTAATATATGTAAACAAACGAAATTGCTAGCCAATACGCACTATATATATATGTATGGTCACATGAAATTTGGTGACAGCAAATACCAATTACCCAGTACAATGGACAGTTGATATGTAGCTATATAGCTAGGTATTGAGTGAGGGATGAGAGCATGGTTGCGTGGGTGCGCAATAATATTGGACCAGGATGATAGTGGGAGTTGCATGTCTAATTAACAATCCCCTCTTTTGCATGTGCTTCAACAACTCTTTGTTCCCATTGACATAGTCTCACTATTGTCATTCCATATCAGTCCACTCATCTTTTCACCTTTTTTCAAATATCCCCCTCCATGCATCTATATATACCCACCCTCTTATCACATTTTTTATTCGTACATGCATGTGCTTATGTTTTGGTATATATGTAACTAGCAATATTGTTGGTTAGACACTTAGACATAAGCATGGCTATGCTCAAAGTCCATGGTGTTGTTTTTTGTGTTTTATTGAGTGTGGCATTATGCTCTGCAGCTAGAGCACTTCTCTCTGTTGAAGAAGGCTATGGTGGTGTTTCGGGAGGCTACGGGGGTGTTGTAGGTGGGGATCATGGTGCTGGCTATGGGAATGGTGGAGGCAGTGGTACTGGTGGTGGTAGTGGTGGATATGGAGCTGAGCATGGTCCAGGTTTCGGTGGAGGCGGTGGTGGAGGAGGCAATGGTGGAGGTGGAGGAGGTGGTGGTGGTCTGCATGGAGGTGGATACGGAAGTGGTGGAGGAGGTGGAAGTGGTGGTGGTAGTGGCTATGGAGCAGGTGCTGAGCATGGTCCGGGTTATGGTGGTGGAGGGGGAGGAGGCGGTACCGGTGGAGGGGGAGGTTATGGCGGTGGCGGTGTGCATGGAGGTGAATATGGAAGTGGTGCAGGTGGTGGTAATGGTGGTGGGACTGGCTATGGAGGTGGTGTAGAACATGGTCCGGGATATGGTGGAGGTGGAGGAGGCGGTGGCAATGGTGGAGGTGGTGGATATGGAAGTGGTGGTGAAGGAGGCGGCGGTGGAAATGGAGGAGGGAATGGCGGTGGTGGTGGTTATGGTGCTGGTGGTGAGCATGGAGCTGGATATGGAAACGGGGGTGGTGGAGGAGGTGGTAGTGGTGGTGGAGGAGGTTATGGTGCTGGTGGTGAACACGGTGGAGGAGCATATGGTGGCGGAGGTAGTGGAGGTGGCAATGGCGGTGGAGGTGGTTATGGTGCTGGTGGTGAACATGGAGGCGGATATGGAGGTGGAGGTGGTGCAGGTGCTGGAAGTGGAGGTGGTGGTTATGGTCCTGGAGGACATGGAGGTGGTGGTGGTAGTGGTAATGGTGGAGGAGGTGGTGGTGGACACGGACCGGGTGGTGAGCATGGAGGTGGCTATGGCGGAGGTGCTGGTGCTGGTAGTGGTGGAGGTGGTTATGGCCCTGGAGGACATGGAGGTGGCGGTGGTGGTGGAGGCGGTAATGGTGGAGGCGGAGGGGGTGGATACGGACCAGGTGGTGAGCATGGAGGTGGCTATGGCGGAGGAGCAGGTAGTGGCAATGGTGGAGGATATGGAGCCGGTGGTGAGCATGGTGGAGGATACGGTGGAGGAGGTGGTAATGGAGGAGGGGGTGGAGCAGGCTATGGTCCTGGTGGAGGAGGTGGTGGGGGATATGGTAGTGGCAAGGGAGAAGGTGGTGGTGCAGGAGGAGGGGGATATGCTGGTAGGGGTGGTGGACATGGTGGCTACTACCCTTGAGAGAATACCCATCATGCATGGACATATATTCACTTGGAGTAACATGGATGATTGCTTGCCAAATAAGATCGGTTTTAAGAGAATATCTAATTATTTAATTATTAACCATTCGGTGTTGTAAGTCGCTTAAATATATTCTGATGCTATCAATCTGCAGGATGGCTTTACAAACTACATATATACAAATTCATCCTTCCAAATTTATGAGAAATGCGAGATTTTGTGTTTTGAGACATGGTCTCAGATTCGATTTCTCGCAAAAACATTGTGGATTTAAGGGAACTTCAATCATGATTGTCAAAATATATAACCTTCAATTTAAACAATTGCAGAACTGTAAAAATGATGTCGTTAGAATCAAACACACATAAGTAGTTTGTATACAAAAGCAAATGATACATTGTTACAAGTACGTTCGAAATGAAATGGAGATTGTTTCTTCTGATCATTACACAGGCAATTATTCTAGTGAACATGATTATTTAATAATGGTATTGTGATGTCATGTACTATACACAAACCATTTGGCATTGAGAGAAATTGAGGAATTAGCAACATATATATAGGTAGCTAGGTAATAAGCTCCAAATCTTCTTTATTTTCTTCCGAAAGACATCATCTTATCTTTGGTTAAACTTATGGAAAGTTTTGGTTTGAGACATCTCATGCAATGGTCCGAATTAATCATTAATTCCGGAGTCGGTGCAGGCGATTGTCCGGTAAAACTGAGATCCTCGGTGTCATCCAAGCGAGTTCGGGCCTTGATCAAATCATATTCTTTGTGATCATTCATGACAACAATGTTGCAATGGACTTTCTCAGCATAGAATTCGATGTCTTTCTTGTCGTGGTGTCTATTGCACATGTTAAAGCACTAATTTTAATCAGGTGTAGTCTTATGATTGTAGCCAACGATCTTGTGATAGTATTAGAAGTTATGTTACATCCTATAAATGAAATGATCGATAAAAGGGTTCCAATGTGCATAGTTACATACCTGTCGATGACCACCAAGGTAGGGTTCAGACTTGCTATGCGCTCAACAATAAGTGCCCGCAGTGGATGACCCATTAAAGTTACAACTTGTGGAATTACCCCATAATTTCGACAAAGATTGTGAATGTCGGTCATCACCTCCTCAGACCATTTTTTGCAAGATACTGAGAAATAACACCAAACACCAGTAAGCTGGAAATTTTTGTATATGCATATTCGTTTCAGTACAAACTAATTTATCCTGCAAATTGTAAGCTGATGATTTTTATTGATTCGTTGTAATGTGGCGTTAATTTTCAGTACTGTAATACGTGATCTGTACTATTCTGACATGTGATTCAGTTTCTAGGATAAAATTTGTTCTGAAACATGACTCCATAGATATGTATAGTAAGCGTTTGTAAGTGTTTGTAACTGCCTAGTTTACTTACACGGAATATTCAACCAGGGCATAACTTTGAGAAGAGTAATGGTCCAAGTACCATCTGAGGCCATGTACTTGAGCACCCACTGAAGCAGTTCCATTGAAGGATACTTTAAACCATCCATTACAATGACAGCATTTTTGGGAAGATTGTACGAGCCTGGCGAATTTTGAAATATATATTCTTGAGCTAGGGATCTCTTGTTAATTGAGTAGGTCCTTGGCGTCATGGGTGTCTTTCCCTTTTCCTGGTAGTATATTGCAGACAACATTCGGAAAGATTTTCTCGCTTAATTGGGTTATAAAATATGAAAACAGTGTGCAGAGAATGAGCGAGAACAGAAAAAGATTTGGTGCATAGGAATCAAATCATTATATAGCGAGAAATACATTGTTTGGAGTTACTGAAAATTATAAACAAAGAGGCTGTAAGAACAAGAAAGTACCTAGTAGTTCTGGGACAGAGTTGATGCCAAGTTTAGGTAATGTGTGGATGTAGAGCATTGGTTTTAGCAAATCCATGGTGTTTCTGTCTTGGTTTAAGATTCTTTGTATGAATTTTACCTTGTTGACAAATTAATTTCCTAAAGATTATCCCCTGGGATGGATTGAGAATAGATGCATGCGAAATTTGTAGCCTGGTGATGTGACTTGGAAGAGGAATCATGTAGGATAGTCTTGCAACAAGTCAACTATACTTCGGAAAATGTCTCGAAATTTAAGAATTTTCATAAAACAATTTTTATATTATCGGTTTTTCTAGTGTGTCCTTGGGCACATGCTAAGAATTTGTGCCTGCTTAGTTGTCAAATTTTGATTGGTGAAAATTTCATTAATAATGATGGACACCTGCATACACAAAAATCTCCACCAATTAAAATTTTCCAACTCATCAAACACGGATTCCTAGCATATGCCCTTGGACACACACTAGACAAACCCTTATATTATATCAATTATCCACTATTGTTTATAAAACCAATTACTGGCTTTTAATATTTTTAATAAACTAACACTGTTTATAAATTACAAATTGAAATGAAAATATCAAAATTTACTGTGTACTCCATTTACATTGATGGTGGATTAATCACCATTTTTTAAGAACGCTGTCCAGAAGTTGGAATGAAAATATCAAAATAATTGCACATTTTCATTGATGGTGTTTCATCATTACAGAACTTGGGGAATTAGGGAGGGTACATACATAATAAACCAGAGCCATTTTAAACGTTGGAATACAAAAGAGAATGTTCTCTAATCCAGTGATTCTCCAATATTCCCTACCTAATAATCCTGCCATGATGTTCTGCTTTGTCCCTGTCCCTCCAACTCTCCAAGCTTCCAACAAACGTAGTCTTGGTGCATTTCTGTACCATTACAAAACTATTTTGTAGACAAACGACTACAAGTTTTGGCCACTAGCATATAGGCCTGTTTGAAATTCTTCATCAAGTCGAAATAACATATTCGATATTTGCAAATGGAAGGAACATCATCCAAATCCAAAGCTCAAAATTTTAAAAACCATTACCAGCCAGTACCAAAAGAGTACTGCAAAAAAACCCAAACTTAGCTACTCAATCTTTTCCAAAATGGAGGAGCAATATAATCATGTATCTGGGTATCTGGAAAGAAAGATTCTTTTTGGTTATACGGAAGTTTCTCACGGACATTTAATATCATCTACACCAGCCGAACAAGACAAAAGTACATCTATCCACAACAGCACCAGATCAGCGGGAATATCCGGCAGCCAAAGGCCGCACTAGAGAACGAAGCCCAGCCCTTCTGTGAGTTGTTGAGGGACTGTCATATTTATTTGGAGTCACTTCCATTCTCTTTCTCCTTTTGTTTTTCTGTGCATCTTCACTATATTGTCCTGCCATGGCAGCCAACAATGACTTTCCCCTTCCACCTGGCATTGTTTTCAACAATCTTCGTGCCTGTAATGTTTCTGCGCTTTGCACTTCTTTCTTGGATTGCCTTTTACTAGAGACTTGGTTTACTAGCTTCTGATGACTAGGCTGGATGTATAACTTAAATTCTGAAATTTAAACCAGAATCAGCAATGTTAGTTTGTTAACCTCCTACATTATAAATGACACAGCCAGACCTCAAGACATTATAAAAGACAAAGAAGATACCTGGTGATTCATCTTTATATATATCTGGGCTTGAAGATCTTGGTGGCGTTTGAGGGTAATCAGCATTGATTTTAACATCATGCTCTTGAAGAACCGATGGTGAAAACACATTGATCCCATTACCATTATCCTTCATGGGAATATTTGTTCCGGGTGGCAATATGTTACTCACTCCAAGTGTATCATCTTTGACACTGCTCTCATCAACCGGGTTATCAGTACAACAAGTTGCCCCAAGTGGCAATTTAGTACTCATATCCTGAGCGTCATCTTTGTATGTAACACCATCAACCTGGTCATCTCTTGATACACTGGGACACTCACCTTCATTAGTAGCTTTAGTGCATTCATTGACTTCACCAATACAGGTAGTTGCAAGATTGGGAGATGATGACTGAACGTCTACATTTTCTAACACAGACTTGGGTGATGTGTCGTAACCATGCGGATCTAAGAAGGGTTTTATAGTTTCCAAGTAACTTGAAAACCATGGAGTCCCCTGCTTTGCATAAAATAAGATATAAGCTTTTTGTGAAAGGACAAATTCTTCTCGAACCCGAACAACCTAAAAAGCACCAAGAAGATAACAATCAGTATATATCAAATGATAAGGTAGGTATCACTTAACCAGTGGTATATATAGGCTCACCCTTGAGTCATCAAACTTGTACCAGGTGTCTGGAGCAGAACGAATGAAAGAGTAGTAATGCCCTGAAGTAGCAGAGAATCCAATATGCACCACAATTGCATATAGTTCATACTTCAGTTTGTCCTAAGAAGAAATTTCACAAATCAGTTCATCAAATTTAAATATGGATCTCAAAACTACTGTAAATACACAACTGGTGAGCACATAAAACATGTTTTGCTAAAATTTTGATGAAGCATTTGAAAACTGCATATATTATGCATGATATCTAAGCATAAGAATATGCACAATGAGTGAGAATAAGAAGATTGCTAGGTGAACAGTACACACCAAAAAGTAAATTAAAATCTTATTATATGCTAGCAAGCTCATATTATCATTACACTGACACATACAGGTTAAATTATGACATAAAGAAAAGTAATTACAAAGACATTATCACAAATCATGAAATTTATTGTGTAATCACATTATTAATAATCTTTAAACATATGAACAAAACAAATTCAATATTATTATAGTCATTAACAGAGAAGTTAGTGGAACATTGATAAATTTTGTCAGACGTAAAGGCCATTCTTTTTCATAGATTCGAACAAATATTGATTCTGATGTTGGCAATCTGCGGTAATTTATTGCAATCTTTACATATAGGTATGAACAACTGCGTTAGATTTCCTGCTTAGGAAAGTTTTTAACAAGTAACATATGACTTCAATCATTGCATAGTAATTTAAATGAAGGTATATGCATGTAAAAAAGACACTTACATCACTGTCTTGAGTGCTCCTAGTGTAGGGTTGCAAGTCCAGTTCCAGAGGGAACTCTACATGCTTGTCAATTTTCTCAACAAATGAGCCGTCGTTTTCGAACCTCTTCAAGTGAAAAGAAGCAACTGAAGGAGTCTCCTCTAATATAAGCTGTTTCTCAACTGACACTTCTTCCTTGCAGTTTTCACACATAAACTTTGTATCTGGATCTTCAATCTTTTCAAGCTTCGTAAACGATTCAAGAGCAGCCTGGAGGGTGGTTACATCTTTAATCTCCAAGCTCAGATCAATGGAAGGCTCATAAGTATCAGATATGTGGTCACAGTTGCAGCATTTCAGCTGAAATTCATTAACACAAATAGTTTATTTTTATGTGAAAGAGTAAAAGAGATTTATGTTGAAACTAACCACTAAATCAAGAGATTACCTTGCTTACAAGGCGGCCACCAAAAACCTGTTTGACAAAGTTGTCATTTTTTGCACACAAAGCGGTCTCCTTCGTCTTTGAATCACTACAACAGCTCTCGAGTCTATCAAGAAAGCACTGCAGAAATTCATGTGCATCTTCCTGCTGATATTTCTGAAAATCAGATGAAAAGTCTAGTGGCACCAGGTCAAGGATCACAGCATATAACATTTACCAACACATGTTTTCAGCTGCTAGCTTGTCAATAGTACGGTTTTTTTACATTTATAAATGTTTGTATAGGGGAAAGGGCTAAATCCTTAGCCTCGACAATAATTTAGTTTAATGATCAAAGAAACATATAAAGATTAATCTTCACAACCTATATATTCTCACTTTTGAAGCCTATACAAAAACAACAATATCAATACAAGCTGTAATAAACAAAAGCCTTAGAGGATACAGCTCAAGTTGTCAACAAATTTCCAAGGAGAAACAACCCTCTCAACAGAGGCCAATGAATATTCAACGTGCCCACGAAATGAACAAAGCAAACAGAATCCATTAATATTGCCTGCAATGCAAATATATCGAACCAAAATCATTACTTTACTAAATTCAACATCATATTCACCCGTTAAACTACCAATTAAATTTATTACCTAAAATTACAAAACAACCGAATCTAGTTAAAGTAACTTACGATCACAAGGCGTAACATGGTCATAAGATCGAAGACCCTCAATAAGCCTTACAGTGTGCGTAAAGCATTGCAAAATAGCATTGAGAAAACAAGTATTTCCCAAATTCGACAGCCCTGCACCCTGTAAAAAATTCAACACAACAATAAACAAAATATAAGAAAAACATACTTCTAGGAAGAAAAGGAAAAGCTACTACTTTATAATAAAAACACTTGTGATATAACTTAACATACCACCATAGAAGCCTTATCATCGAACGAAATCGGAGAACAAGACCTCGACTTTTTAGTCGAAAAATGAGAACTCAAGGGCTTCGTATCATCGAATAAATACCCCATATTCGTATTAATCGGAGAAGGGCACACAAGATCCAGTTCCTCCTGTTTATCTTGTTGAACATTAGCAGACTCTTCCGGGACTGAAAATGAAGTATCAAGAGTATCAGTAGGTGGTGGTGGAGGTGATTTGAGCAAATACCCATCAAGGGTCTGCTGCAAATTAACTGAATCTGGAGGTGGGTTCTGTTCTTCACCACTAATTATCATCTGGGTATCCATCAAATTCAAGATTTGTCAACCTAGGGTTTGGAATAAAAATTGGGTGTTTGAGAGAGAGAGAGAGAGAGAGAGAGAGAGAGAGAGAGAGAGAGAGAGTGGGGATATGAAATGGGGAGGGGGAGAGAGAGATGGGGGGAAGGCAAATTGAGGATTGGATTGAAATTTTCAGTGAAAATAGGGGGGTTTGGTTTTGGCGGGAAAATGTGAAAATGAGATTTATTTCTTGTTTTGTGATATTCTGAATTATAAAAATTTGGGTGGGAGGGAAAATTTCGATAATTAAGGCGGCTATTCCTGATTTTTGTTTTTGGTTTTCTGACCGACACATATTTTGATTTGTTGTCTTATTTTGTGATATGTTTTGAAATATTAGTCATTTTATTGTTTTTGTGTACTTTTCTCTTTTGCTCTTGTGTTTTTTATCGTATTTTATTGAAAATAATATCTATGTTTTGGTTTAAAAAAATTACAATTCATTTGTTTTATCGTTTTATTTACAATTCTATGTCATTTGCTCTAAACAAATATAGTGTTTTTTCTATATTTGTGAAAATTAAATCATTCCTGAATATTGAATTGTCATCAACATATTTGATTATCTTTTCATAAATGAGATGATTCATTCGTGTATTAATATAAGTTCCACAAATAAAACGATGTCACGTAGCATTCGAAAACATTTTTGAAATTTTTTTCAGGATATGTGGCATGGCTTTTTCTTATATTTAATAAAAATTCATAATGCTAAATTCCAAGTTTCCATGTTTAATAGAATTTCAAAATGTTAATGAATTTTCACTTCTCTTGATTATGGTAAATTTATAACCAAACAATTTCACAGAATGTACCCTACCTACGAATTTCAACTTCCAGGCAGTTTGTTACTCCTCTTAATGATTTAAAAAATAGTACAGTAATTTTTTGGGTTCTAATTAAGCCTTTAAAAATTTCTGAGTGTGATTTGCGGCGTTTCCGTCGAAAAGGGGCTCTTTGGCCTGCAGAAAGATGATATGGGGGGTAAAGGAATTCTATCTATTTGAAAAAATCTCAGGATCGCCGGATGGCTGAACTGTAAAATCGGTACATCTATATGTATATTGATGGGATCATACAAAGGGGGTTTTTTTTTTTTTTTTAGATCTAACCAATTTGATAAATTACTCTTAAAGGTTCACATCAAACTAGTACTAGTTGATGAGAGTTACTTCGGATCGGGATAAATTTCCTGCATAAAGACACCATAATTTATTCTGTCGAAGATGTAACAAGCATCAAGACAAGCTAAAGGTCCTGGTATGAAAATGATACGGAACTGGAAAGGTTACATACATTTTCTTGGCAGCCAAAAAAGAATTAAATACACCAATGATAGGCTGAAATATATTCTGTGCTAGAATACAAAATAGCAAACCTTTTTCAAATTTAGTTTCTCTACAAAAGAATATCGGGGAGAACACTTTTTTTTTTCTTTGTAACACCCATAACAATTACGTTTTATATATATCTGCTCCGTAATCTTGACAAATTCTCAAAAATACAAATGCTAAATAAACTGTGCTTGGACCATTCAATCTTACATGTCCGTCATAAATGATGATGCAATGGAACTGAGCATTTTCCCAGTTTCTCCCGCAATATTCTTAAGGGAAGAGATATCTTGTTGTGCCTGAAACAGGAACAACTACTTAAGAACAAGTTCACAATTTCCTTTTTCTGTTTGGCTGAAAAAAGTAACACAACTTCTCAAATATTACATACCTGGAAAGACAGCTTGTTAATAAGGTCGCTTGCAGTGAGATCAAGACCTAAATCATCATCTTCATTGCCAAAGAGATCTGCACTTGAGATAGCCGTAGAACCCTAAAAGAAGGAAACGAATGTCATAAGCACCTTAATATGTCACAAAAACTTATGTACTTTTGTGTGTCCATTCCGCAACACCAATATACAAGTAAATATATGAAATTCTATAATCTAGACTTAATTACGGACAATATATTTTCCAAAATTAATGATCGAGCTGTGTCACAAAGTTTAATGCGTCACATGAGCCAACAAAGAAGAGCATGCACAAAATGAAGTAAATTTGAGAACATGTAGATGTTAAACATTGAACCAAGTACAAATTAAATCAAATAATAGCGTACTGGCTTCCACAAGTAACAATGAGAACTTACAGAAAATTTCTTCAAGGAAACTTGATTGTCATTTCCTTTGTTTTGATCCCCAAAAAATTGGGATGATGAAATAGATTTGGCATTAGAGAACTTCTTCCTTGCTTCATCAGTCTCTTGGACCTAAGAATATATAATATATTAGCAAAGGGATCTCAAAAAAAGCACAAAACAATTGCCTTGGGGTTGACCTATCAACAAGGTAAACCCAATGGGGAACATTCCCACCTCTCTCCAAACAATACATAGTAAGCACTGGGATTATCTTTGGACATTGGATGCCTAAGAAGAAATTCTTCACAACCAAAGTGAACCCCCACGAAAGGGGAGTCGGCTGAGGATCTCAGCCGAAAGATGGGCGATTGTTCCAAACACTAAATATGCTAAAAATATTCTTTCTTAAGGGAGTTCTCATTTTTTGGAATCTCTAGAAATAATACTAACATATAGAGAGATAAAGACATTTTTCCAATTACAGGTTTTGCGATTTTCGAACACATCCTACGCTTACTATGCAATTTTTTTTCCTTGACATGTGAAGGGTTGGGAAAAACAAACCCAGAAACAAAAATTTTATAACAAAGCACACCTAATTAAAGAGGAAAGATTACAAGGAGGGCAGTGAATCCAATCTAAAGGAAGAGATGTATACAAAGCTTTCTTAGCAATCCAATGTGCTGGAGCATCACAAAGTCTAGGGATAAAATAGAACTTTAAATTTAACATTTCTCACTAATAACACAATGTCAGCAATAACAATAAGGATAGATGCGATGACCATTCTATTGAATAAATACACCATAAATACATAGAAAATAGCTTAAGAACGTGTCGTCGGTACAACATGCACGTATATCATTACAAGATAAATATATAAGACAACTATCACTTATTTTAAGAACGAATGGCCTATAATTGGCCTTTCGTGTGTACCCATACATGGATACTAATACGAGATAGATATTGGGGGCTTTTATATTATGGCCTGATCCAGATTTAGACTTATCCTGGCCATACTTATCAAAAATTTAGAGGCCTGCCCTAGGCCGGGACAGTGCTTTTACTGAGCCAGATTTTTCTTGGACATTTACACCTAGTACAATAAATATATATTAATCACATCTACCCACAGCGTCATTGGTGAATACCATTAACAAGGACACTCTGTCATCCCAATACCACACTTAAGGTAATTTGGGATGCCCGTCTGGTTCCCCGAACCCCCTCCTCTGTCGTTATCTGCAATGCAATACCACTTCATATTAAAAAAAGTCACCCTCGTATTCTGTAGGAATTATGAGACAACAACATATATTGCCACAACCCACAAACATGGGTGCCCACACAATCAAGTTAACCCTTTATATCCTTTTGACATAACCAATAGACGTTCATATATGTACTTTCCTGATTTGCTGTACCGAATCAGTAAGGTATATAAGTTTGTAGCCAGTGCACAAGACTTCCGGCATCAATAGGGTCTGGGAAATTTCCCTATGTACGCGACCTTATGGACCCACCTGCTTTGTGGTTTATTGGGTTCACAAACACGACCTACCTAGCGGTAGCAAGTAGACTATTGACAAAGAGAAAACTGGGCCTGAGGTTGTCCTCAGGGAAGAACCCTGAGGTTAAAAGATTTTGTTCCTATAAAACAAGTGGCCCCGCAGGGGCAATTTTGTAAATATAAATTTTTTTTACAGTAATTTACATATATACCCTTAAATTTATACTGAAAATCTTTTAACCTCAGGGGAGAACCCTGAGACCAACCTCAGGCCATCAAGCCCATTGACAAATATTATAATCATAATAAAACAAAACTTTTAATATGAAAAAAATTGTCATTTAAACTTACTTGCACTTTTGATGATGAGCTAGTTTTCTTCTGAAAACCATTATCCATCCCATAATCTGAGAAAAAACTTGATGATGTTGGCAAGGTTACATGGCCATTTACTTGGTTGCCTCCATTACCCTTCTCTGCAGCTTGGATGTTGTCAACATATTCAAAACGAGACGGAAAAGATGGACCAACTGGTGGGGTGCTACTTTTTTGTGTGGAAACTTTTGCAGGTGCTTCTTCAGGCTTCTGGTCGTAAAGACTTTCATTAGGCTGCAATTTTGAGGAAAGGGACGTCAAATGAGAAAGATTAAAACTCGAAAATCATAATTTAAACTAGAAAAGTAATTTTGCAAATCAAAAGCCTCAGAGATAAGAAATTTGCTTTAAAAAAATTACAAATAAGCCAAAAAAAAAAAAAAGAACAATGGGCTGTACCTTTGAGATAAGCTTTCTAGCACCAAGCCCGCCAACCTTCCCCGTTTTCTTCCCACCAAGAGGCTTCTTCACTGAACTGGTAACCACTGAATGAGGAGCTCTGGCTTTCGGTGAAGCAGATACATCAGGATTTTCAATCTTTTGTACAAAACTTTCTTTGGGGGTCTCTTGGACTTCAAAATCAAAAAACCCGTCACCAGCTTGCACTGAGTGATTACCAACAGGAGACGTCTGCAGACCAGTTTCCTCCTTGGAACTTTTGGCAACTTCCTTCGAAAGCAATTGCTTATATAGTTCAGCTGCCCTTGATGTGTACTTTGCTTCCCTCTTTTCCCCTTCAATCCAACCATGTTGCTTAAAGAAAACTTGAGCACGATTATTTCCACCGAAAGTCATCATTTTTAACTGCTCAGGAGTCCATGAATCTAAGTTGGTTGACCTGCACATCAAAATTTCTAATATAAATGACGAGACAATATCTTCACTATACTATATACCTTAAAAATTAAAAAGGTAGTCGAGATGCCAAAAGAAAAACAGCGATGATTGAAATTACAGCCATGTGATCAACTCTGAAAGTTTAGGCACCAACACGGGGATGTTGCCGGTTTGGTTCGTCAGTTACAATCAAGTAATTGACATATTCTTTAGTTGAAATTTTCTTCTTACAGTGTAACAAATTTTCAACACAATAAGAAGTCCCTCATAACAAGTTTGATATAAGGCATGCCTATTACGGAAGCTTCTTATATCTTCATGTCAACTACTTGAGAAACAGATTTTGACCTTTATATGTCATTAAATTTCATTACAACAAAGGAAAAGATACAAAGTACTACAAACACAATTAACTTTGAAATTAAGTTTAAGTAGATTCTAGAAGTCAAAACTGGTCTTGGAGTAATATGAGTATCAAAGATATGCAACATTGAAACAGAGGATGTTTAGCAGCTGTCCAAAAGATCTACATTACACATTGCTCGTAACAGATCCCATAAAGATCACACCTTTCTTACCTAAACAAGTCCCAACTCAAGCCCAACACAAAAAATATTACGATCTTCACAGAATTTAACAATGTGACAAAAACAATCTACCCAAATTTAAACAGAAACAACACAAGCATCATATTTATAAAGCTAAATACGAATAAAGATCCAATCTTTTTCGATGCATTGTAAAATAATACTACAACTACATCGAATTAGATACAAATATGATCAAAAGTTAACCTGACAAAGCTGATGTGAACACCAAGACTCCTATGAACAGCTGAGCAATCAATACAGAGAAAGATCCCATATGTAACAGAGGCCCAAGTTGGATTCTTGGCATTACAATCAAAGCACATCTACACAACAACACAATCACAATCAGATCAAAATCTAACAACCCAGATCTCAAAATTCAAAAATAAACCGACCCAGATAAAAATTCAAATCAAATTGAGTAAAAAAAAAAAATTTACCTTGTTCTCTGGTTTAGCTTTCAATTTCTTGAAAACGGCATTCTTATCGGCAAGATTCTCCGACGCCATTGAGAAGGTGAAGGAGAATCAAAGTTCCAAGAGGAGGGCCAAGGAGGGAGAGAAAGGAGTTGGGAGAGAGAAGGAGAGACCTCCTCAAGGAACAAGATTGAAAATGTGAATGAAATTGAAAATGCGGTCAGAGAGAAATATACTATGCTATAACCGCACCTCCGTGAATCTATCCCCTACGTTCTGCCTCTTTTCAACTTTCACCAAACGGTGATGTGTATTTACCGAAATACTACCCTCTAAAATTAAAATTTATACTATTATATAAAAGCTGAAATATTAAAAATTTGGTTAGTTGGTTCATGTTGATTTTACTTATTTACCCTTACTCACTTAGATCTACTAACTAATCAATTTCCCTTTTCAGATCTTTTTCTATTTTTCAAGAACTAAATAATTTCCTTTTTCAGGTAAAATATAATATTTTTTATATTTTATCTAACTAAAATTTCTCCTTTATTAATTAATTTCCTGTTTCAGGTTAAACATATTATTACTTCTATTTTATCATAACTAAATAATTTCCTTTTTCAGGTAAAATAGAATATCTTTTACATTTAATCGAACTAAAATTTCTCCTTTTTAAAAACACTACGAGCATTTTTATTTAATAAAATAACTTAATTATATTATTATTACTATTAACTAATCAATTACCTTTTTCAGTCAAAACACGTTACTTTTTCTCCTTTCTCTAACTAAAATCTCTCTTTTTCCAATTATATCATGGACGGTTACCTTTTTCACCCAAAACACGTTACCATTTTTCTTTTCTCTTACTAAAACCTCTCTTTTTCCAATTATATCACAGGCGTTTTTATTTAATAAAAAGAAAATAATAATATTATAATACTAATAATTAACGATTACCTTTTTAGCTAAAATATATCATCTTTTCTATTTTTCTAATTAAATCCCCTTTTTTTCTAGAAATATAAAGGCCAACATTAATTTCTCATTTTCTAAAAACTATGAACAATTTTATTTAGTAAAATAACATAATTAAATTATAATTATTATTAATTAATCGATTACCATTTTCAGCCAAAATGTAGCATCTTTTCTATATTTTCTAACTAAAATCCCTATTTTAATAGAAATATTAGAAATATCACGGACAATATTAATTTCTCCTTTTCTAAAAACATTACGAGCAATTGTATTTAGTAAAATAACGAAATTAAATTATAATTACTATAAACTAATCAATTACCTTTTTCACCTAGAACATATTACCATTTTAATTTTCTCAAACTAAATTCTTTATTTTTCTAATAATATCACGGGCATTATATTTAATAAAATGAAGTAATAATTTTATAATTAATAATAATTAATGAATTGTTTATTCAAAACAAAAATTTAATGAATTGCTCTTTTTAACTAAAACATATCATCTTTTCTATATTTTCTAACTAAAATCCCTCATTTTCTAGAAATATCATGGATAACATTTATATAATTATTATCAAATCATCTCATATAAAAATGTAAGCCTCCAAAATTCATGTTTAAAAAAAATTAATTGAGATTAATGAATTTTTTTTATATAATATTAAAAAAATCGTGCATCGCATGGGTTTTAGGCTAGTCAATATAAAAGCCGAAACATTAAAAGTTTGGTCGGTCGGTACGGTACAAGTTGATTTTACTTATTTACCCTTACTAAATTACAAATAAAATTCATCCTAGTAATCAATTTCCCTTTTCAGGTTAAACATATTACTTTTTCTATTTTTTAATAACTAAATAATTTTCTTTTTCAGATAAAATATAATATCTTTTATATTTTATCTAACTAAAATTTCTCCTTTATTAATCAATTTCTTTTTTCAGGTTAAACATATTACCTTTTCTATTTTTCAAACTAGATAATTTATTTTTTTCAGGTAAAAAACAATATCCTTTACATTTTATCTAACTAAAATTTATCTTTTTTAAAAAACACTACGAGCAATTTTGTTTAATAAAATAACATAATTATATTATAACTAATATTAACTAATCAATTACCCTTCTCAGCCAAAACACGTTAACTTTTCTCTTTTCTCTAACTAAAATTTTTCTTTTTCCAATTATATCAAATACAGTAATCTTTTTCAATCAAAACACGTTACCTTTTTTTTTCTTACTAAAACCTCTCTTTTTCCAATTATATAACGGGCGTTTCTATTTAATAAAAATAAAATAGTAATATTATAATACTTGTAATTAAGCGATTACCTTTTCAGCTAAAACGTATCATTTTTCCTATTTTTTCTAAGTAAATTTCTTTTTTTCTAGAAATATCACGGGCAACATTGATTTCTTATTTTCTAAAAACATTATGAGCAATTTTATTTTTTATTTAGTAAAATAACATAATTAAATTATAATTACTGTAAACTAATCAATTACCTTTTTTCACATAAATCTTGTCACATTTTTAATTTTCGCATTACCTTCCTATTTTCTCTAACTAAAATTTCTTTTTTTCCAATTATATCACGGGTGGTTCTATTTAATACAATAAACTAACAATATTATAATTTACGAGCAGTTGTATTTAGTAAACTAACGTAATTAAATTATAATTACTATAAACTAATCAATTACCTTTTTTTACCTAGAACATGTTACCTTTTTAATATTCTCTAACTAAATCCTTTTTTTTTCCAATCATATCACGGGCATTCTATTTAATAAAATAAAATAATAACTTTATAATAGTAACAATTAACTGATTACCTCTTTCAACTAAAACCTATCATCTTTTCTATATTTTCGAACCAAAATCTCTCATTTTCTAGAAATATCACGGATAACATTTATATAATTATTATCAAATCATCTCATATAAAAATTTAATTCTACACAATTCATGTTTTAAAAAAATATTTAAATTAATATAAAAAATTCATAATTATTAAAAAAAACCGTGCATCGTACGGGTTTTAAGCTAGTAAATAAATAAATTTGCAACAACTGAAATAGGGAAAAAATGTGTGTAAAATCAATCGAAATTAAAATTAATATCTGAAATATTTATTTATTCTATAGTAATACACTATAATTATAAAAAGAAAAATGCTAAGGAACCAAAAATTTTTTACCAAAAATTTTCCCAAATGCCACATGTTTGATTTTAATTGGTTGTGAAAATAATAATGAGATGGTCCCCTATATTCACATAAATCACTCAATTAAAACATTCTATGTGTTGTGTCACATCATTTTGGAGTTGGAGAAATATTTAGGAGATTTTTTTGGTCCCCTAGCATTGCTCTTTTAAAAAATATTAAATTAGGATTAGTGATACGACCTAAGAGATAATTATTTTAGAAAGATTCTACTTTTTTTAATTTTTTAGATAGGTGAAATCCATATTTATTTTGAACCATTATTTGTTACTTTAATAAATTAAATAAATAGTAGATTAATTAACTTAAAGAATAAGAATTAAATCCCATGATCAGTTTGATGAAACAAACGTAACCGACATTGTTCATAAAATAGATTAGTGTTAAACATGATAGATTGGGTCATATGTCACTATGTCAGTATGACCTGTTTATGTTCTGTTATGACAGCTGCTCCTTAACATGATACGATGTTTCAGGAAGAACAATAGAAAACAAAATAGGTACCAAAACATGGCACTTGTGAAATCTGTCATTTCCAAAGAATGCGACTGATTAGCTGGTACGCGGTAGCCTAGTAACTTTGGCTGAGTTTTCTTTGCTGCGGAGTCATAGTTGGGCTAGTACATAAAACTGGATCAAAAATGGAGAAAAACATACCTGAAACTATTTTTAGCAAATCCCAAGTGAGCTTACTCTGATAACAATCGAAAGCGATTCTTGCTAACAAGTTGAAAGACAAGTTTGTATTAAACTTGCAAGAAAGAAAAACATTTTACATTATTACTATATTTTATGTAGGGTTCAGGTTCCTGACAGATAATTGTTACAACATATTTATCGCGGATAATAATCATGACAAGAAGTGATAATCATATAAGAAAACAGGTGTGAATTGTTTTCTTGGGTAAGAGCAACTCCAACCGGAGCCTCCTCTTAGCTATATTGTGTCAAATAGTACCATTTTTACCTATCCTCTAAAAAAGAGCTTTCTCCAACCATTATGCTTGTTAGGTAAACTTTTACATAATCGATTACATATCCTCTATATTTGGCAAACATCTAAAAATTATAGATAACATCTAAAACCCACAATATCCACTTATATCATGACACATCATCAATCTTATATATTTTTATTTATATTTATTAATAAAACTAATTATCAAATATTATTTTTGAAATATAGCTAACCATTATAGCTAACCCCATTGGAGTACAACCCTTACAGGTTTAGCAAATTTAACATAATCATTTATTTTTCTGATTTTAGCTAACAGTTATTGCTATCTCCCTTGGAGATGCTCTAATAAAACCATTTTTAGGGATCTTAGAGCATCTCAACCACTCTCAAACTGTTAGCTATAACTGACGTGGCATGAGAGTTTTGCTACTGAGATAGAAAAGTGACTCCTCCAACGCACATCTGTAACTAAAAATTATTATACATAACCTCACCTCCTTCTCCATATTTATCAAACCCTTACAGATCTGTAAGACCCTCCATGTCATCTCCCTCCTTTTCCCATCTCTCCTCCCGCCAAATCTTCCACCCTAAATTATATTTTCCTCTATTTCCTCCCAATTCTATATATCTTTCTTACTACCATTTTGATAATAACATATTGTTTTTCAAATATAGCCAACGGTTATGCCTAACGCCATTGGAGCAAAACGTCTTTCTGGTTATCTATAATTTAGCCAACCAATATTTTACTATATTTTAGCCAACCACTTTACATAATGTGGTTGGAGATGCTCTTAATTGTGGATATCTTTCTCCTTGTTGCGAGGTATAATTTTGTTTTGATGGAACATATACAAAAATTCGAAAAGAGCAATAATAAAAGTTTGGAAGTTCATGTAATAACATAAATCGACAAAAAGCATTAAGAATTGCGATTCCGAAATCAATTGCTTCCAAAAGTATATCTAAATGTTAATATCTGATGCAAAATAGACCACATTTCAATTCATATCTTTCCAAACAAAATAGAGTTTTTCTGATTGTATTGATTAGTCTGACAAAATTTGTGAACTTGTTTACAAGAGAGCAGTTACATCAGATGCAAAATAGCCCATCTCTTCTTCTTGGAGAGTAACCCAAGCTTCTATGCCAAAATCTGGTGCATCCTTTAATACAAAAGTGTTACTAATAACACTGCTAGAAGGGCCAGCCCATATTGGTTTTCCCCACCCGAAATCAATTTCATCAAATGGAAACCTGCACAAGCTTGTTCCCTTGTAAACATTGCATTCATCACTCATACTCTTGTTCATCATGTGCTTCATCATATCACAGATCATTCCATAGCATTCATTCGACGTTTGAGTTTTACCAAACCTATCATTAAACTGCACCATTCCATTTTTTATTGCACTAACTAGATTATGCAGTTCTTTTTCCTTCTCATTCTTTACCACAACAGTAAAAAACCAAGAAAAATTACCAACTGAATTTGCTGGTACTGGTGGTACAGTTCTTGGCCTCAAATTTACAGTCTGAATGAAGAGATAAGGCCTTGGAGATTCACCCTTTGCCTTTAAATTTGCTGCCATGAAACATTTGTAGATCAGTGCACCCACAAGTTCAACTCGAGAAGGATTAGACACTCCTAATTTTGTTACCATGGCCTTGAGATGGGCTAGTTTTGGAGCATCAAAAACAAACCTTCTCGTGACACAATTATCTAATTTCTCAATCCTGGTAATTTCTCTAACAATTGGTGGATCACTAGGTGGTACAAGTGACTTTGAAATGAAATATGGAGGGGGTAGAGTTAAGCCCGAGTTTCGTGCCAGTGATGCCCAATCGCGAAGAAATGCAGCTAATGTTCCACCATCAGCAATCTTGTGTGAAAAACAGTTACTAATAGCCACAGCACCACAATTGAAAAATGTGACTTGAATTACAAGAAGACTGCCCTCATATGATTCATTCCAAAGAACTCCCTTTGGATATAACAGATCAATTGTTTGAGGCTCAGTCTTTTCAAGAATTTCCGATAGCTTACAGTTCATTTGGGCTACAAAAAATTCAGCCCCATTATCATTACACTCGATGACACCTTTACTTCCAGATCTACCAGCAAAAGGATAATAAAGAGTAAGGGTCTCAGATAAAGACTTCTTCAGTATATTTGTGAAGTCATTGGTATTGATTTCGATTTCAGGGTATAACATCACCATTGGAAGGTAAATATTAGGGGAGAGCTGATCTAACAAAGAAAGATCAAAATATTTTAATGATTGTGGTGTTGGAGCGGAAGGTTCTATGAGTTCTTTCGAGATCATCTGAGGAGGCTGCATGATGACCATTTCGAAAAATAAACTATTGTACAACTAGAAGCACAGGTGTGCGTTTCAGCTCTAAATTCACAAGTGTATTTATCAAGTAGAAATAGTTGGCAGCATTTTTTATGCTACAGATAATTTAGGCAAGTAATACAAAAGTGGCTGGAAGATTAGGATACTTAATCTAGATTATTTCAACAAAATTGTATGATCATTGCCTTGACACGAACGCCTGGATACTTTTAGGAACAAATGAGGTTTTGTAATCACATCGTTTATATAATACTATCTTATAACCCGTGGGATGCACGGATTTTTATGTAATAAATTTTATTTTATATTAAAATTATATTTTTATATAATCATTATTTATAATGTTTTATTTTAATTTTAATTTTAATAATTTAATATAAATTTAATATAAATTTAATTAATGATATGCATGGTTTCAATGAGTTCCTGGAAGTTTAAGCTTAAATTTGATATAAGAAAATCAAAGTTTTATGTACAATTTGTGTTGGCCGAAAATCGGAATGTGGCCGGAATGTTTTAGTTGCCGGAGATTCTGACGGACGTTAAGATTCTAAAGGACTTGAACTAAATATTTGAAAAGTTAAAGGATCCGAAATGGAGAATTTTTTCCCAGAACTAAAAAACCGGAATAGTTTAGGGACGTATCAATTGATATTCCATATAAAATTTTAAAATAAATATGTCATTGATAGAATTCGAACCTTTAAATTTTAGTAAATTAATTAATCATATAAAATATTTAATCATTAGATCTAAAGATTATAATTTTTTACTAAAATCTAATGGTCATTATTTGTAATATACGGATTTTTATTATATCGTACTATATGGATTTCTATTATATTTTGTCAGTGATAGATTATTGGCCATATTTTTTAAAGCTCTACAGATCCGTAGTAAATGTCATGTCATTTTCCGCCTGTTTTCTTCCCATAATTTGACAAAAAAATAAATAAAATAATAATAATAATAATAATAATAATAATAATAATAATAATAATAATATTTTTTTGAAATGTAACCAGCCATTATAGCCAATCCCCATTGAAGCATAACACATTACAGGTTCAGTAAATTTAGTAAACTAGTATTATTTTTTAAAATTTAACCAATCAACTTAGTTGGAGATGCTCTTAACTTAATTTTTTAATTACTATAATCTTTTGTACGAGTGTTAAAATCTTCGGTCTCGTAAACATAATTGCCGGAATATTTGTAACATTGTCAAATATTTGTTAAGTCATTTAATACCTTTAATTAACCTTCTATTAGCTAATTACCCTCTGAATTAGTGAGGAACACAATTAAGGGTGACATTATATATGGAAAGATTTCTATACTTGCCAACTTTGTAAGAATTTTCTTGATTATAAAAACACAGTATTATATGGTGTGATATTTTGAAATTAGTTTTATATAAAAAGGGATTGCGATTGATGTTTTTAGGTGTTTATAAAAGATAATATCTTTAACTGAAAGTAATTGTGAAAAGGCAATAGGTGTTTATAAAAGGTAATATCTTAAATTGAAAGTAAATGTGAAAAAGTTAATCGACTAATTACCATTAATTATATTATGTTATTATTTATTTTAGGTATTTTAATATTATAAATATCGTATATATATTTTTTTTAATGAAAGGTAAATAAGAAAATTCACGAAGTACCAAAAAACAGATACCAAAACTTGATTGCGATTGATGTTTTTAGGTGTTTATAAAAGGTAATATCTTCAACTGAAAGTAATTGTGAAAAAGGCAATATGTTGTTAGAAAAAGGGAGTTTTAGAGCATATTTTGTATATGTTCTTGATATTAATTCCGAATTTTAACGATTGGAAATTGTTCCTTGCTATGAGGACTTAAATTTTCATATATGGGTCTAAGTAATTTTCTTAGTGAAATCCATACAGAAATGGAGTTGAAGTTGGTAGATTGAAAGAACTTGAAAATGAGAATGTGTATTTGTCTCACATTGAAATAAATAAAGGGGGTTGATGGCTTTATATAGAATCACACACATGGGTAGTGTACAACTACTAAGGTGTATGATGGTACATGGTGTTATTGTGTGCTTCACGTGCGCGCACACACACACGCGCCGCCGCCGGTCGCCTCGCCACGTCACGCCTGGACTCGACTCGGGTCGGCTCGGCTCGGTCGAAGGGCGATTTGGACGAATGTCTCGGCGTCTCGCGTACGCGAGGCGACCTGGGCGAGGGATTTTATTTATGTGTTTAATTAATATTTTAATTAGAATATATATATATATATTTCAATTAGGATCAGTACTTGGAATAAATCAGGAACTGGTCAGACATCTAAT
Source organism: Saposhnikovia divaricata (assembly GCA_036435485.1). Classification (NCBI taxonomy): domain Eukaryota; kingdom Viridiplantae; phylum Streptophyta; class Magnoliopsida; order Apiales; family Apiaceae; genus Saposhnikovia; species Saposhnikovia divaricata. The sequence continues at coordinate 211,987,248 of CM071597.1, read as the reverse complement.
ACTGATGGGCCAAGTCCTGATGGATGAAATCCTGACGGTACCAGATCCTGATGATGATCAAATACTGATGGCCAACAGATCCTGACGGATGAAAATCCTGATAGATTAGATCCTGATTTTGGGCCTGGACAGCATTTGATAATATATATATATATATATATATATATATTAATTTAAATAGTGGTTGCTGTGATCGTATTACTCGGAGTTGTTTTATCCTGGGAGAGGTGTTGCAAGCATCCCGACACAGTATAAGTGGGGGCAATTATCTCTTCAAGAGCAGTCAGGACTTCGAGCAAATCCTGACGACTCAGCTGGTTTTCTAACTTGTTTGATATACTGATATAGCTATGGCTACTGTATGATTTCTGTCTTTCCTTTGTTCTTACAGTTACTGATATGCATGTTTTATACCTTTGTATTTTGTTTCGTTAATTGTTTGCTTGGCCTTGGCTTGTTAAATACTTTATATAACTGCCTCTATGTTGCTGTATTAGTTGATATTTCCAACATTCTTAAAGAGATAATTTGTTATATAGTATTTAGCATAATGGTTAACGAAAGTGAAGTTCTTGCAAGTGGTAGTTCTGTTGCATCTGCTGAGGTCATGGATTGGACCACTTACAGTTTTCCACAACCCGTTGAATTAACTGGCTTGCCAGAGAAATTCAATGGGGGCATTGGCTTTTCTCGTTGGCAGAAAAGGATGAAGTTGTGGTTGACTGTAAACGGTCTATGGCCTGTTGTGGAATATGAGAAACCGGTTGTGGATCAAGCAAAGGCTGAAACAGTTAAGGGTTTTGCGAAGTGGGCTGAAGAGGATGGGGTGGCTAGGGCGGCCATTCTGGCTGCTCTAACGAACACCTTGTTTGATGTATGCTCCTCTGATGCTTACACCGCAAAACTCTTATGGGAGAAGCTGGACCAGACACATAATACTGACTCACAAGGTCTGGAAAAGTATTCTATGGCTAGGTTCCTTGATTTCAAGCTGGTGGACAATAAGTCCATGACTGAGCAAGTGCATGAGTTCGAGATGATAGTGCATGCTTTGAAGGAGTCCGGAATGGACCTCCCCGAAAAGTTTAAGGTGATGAGTATGATTGAAAAACTCCCAAAGTCTTGGGAAGAGTTCTCTCTCTCCATGAAAAGACAGAAAGGAGAGATCACTTGGACCAACCTTATGCTGGACATCTCGGTGCAAGAACACAAGTCCAAACAGGGACATGTGGTCCCCACTGAGCACGGAAGCTCGAAGGTGAATGTAGCAACTGTAGGACAGAAAAGGAAGGCTGTCTCTAAGAAGGGTAATAGTAATAAACCTAAGAATGACAAGGATAAGGCCAAGAAACCAAAGGCAAACAAACCATGTTGGTCTTGTGGGCAGGTTGGGCACTGGAGTAAGGACTGCCCGACAAAGAAAGTGAAGAAAGCCGAGGTGGTAGCTCAAGCGAATGATGTTCTTAGAACCTCAAGTGGGCCTGTAGTGAACATGGTTGTTGGTGAGGCTACGACTTCTAAAACCAACGTGGACCGGTATGTTACCTACAACCCTGTACTATTTTCCACTTATCTGTTAAATGAATGGTTGATTGATACTGGAACTAATGTGCATATTTGTGCTGACATTAGTTTATTTGTATCTTATCAACAGAGTCATAGATTAACAGTGACGATGGGGAACGCAAGTGCCGCTCAAGTACATGGAGTAGGAAACGTGGACCTGAAGTTTCCTTCGGGTCGTGTTCTATCCCTGACGAGAGTGCATCATGTTCCCGACATGCGTAGAAATATAATAAGTAGAAGCTGTTTAGTAGCTAATGGTTTTGAAGTCTCTTTCAAATGTAATAAAGTAGTTCTTATTCATACTGGTACATTTTTTGGCAAGGGTTACTTGTCAAATGGTTTATTTGTAATAAATGCTGAGCCCATTTTGGGTACTTTGATTAATAATATTACTCCTTCTGTTAATTATATTGAATCTTCAAATTTATGGCATGCTAGACTTGGTCACTTAAATTTTGGTGCTCTTAAAAATATGATGAACTTAGAGTTGATTCCAAGACATACCATAGAAAAGAATACTAAATGTCAAGTATGTGTGTCTGCTAAACAAATAAGGAAACCTTTTCATAATATTGTTAGGGATTCAGACTTGTTAAATTTAGTACACACTGATATTTGTGAGTTTAGTGGTGTGTTGACTAAGGACAAGTTTAGATACTTCATTACCTTTATAGATGATAGTAGTAGATACTGTTATGTTTATTTACTTAGACATAAGGATGAAGCACTTAGTAAATTCATTATATATAAAACTGAAGTAGAAAAACAAACTAGTAAGGTACTTAAACGGTTGAGATCTGATAGAGTTGGTGAGTATACGAGTAACGTTTTTAATGAATTTTGTGCAAGCAATGGTATAGTTCATGAAGTTACTCCACCATACACACCTGAGTCTAATGGGGTTGCTGAGCGAAAGAACAGAACATTTAAAGATATGATTAACAGTATGCTTATTAATTCTGGGTTGCCTAAATACATGTGGGGAGAGGCTTTGAATACGGCTTGCCATATTCTGAATAGAGTCCCTCTGAAACACATGGATAAGACACCCTATGAGTTATGGAAGAGCAAGAAGACTAGTCTTAAGTATCTACGTGTGTGGGGGTGCCTTGCTAAGGTACTTGTCCCTGAACACAAGAGAAAGAAGCTAGGTCCGAAGACTGTTTATTGCATCTTTCTGGGCTATTTGAGACCACTACAACTATGAGATTTTTAGTGTTAAATTCTGACATAGATGGTATAGTGGCAAACACGATAGTTGAATTTCGTGATGCTACATTCTTTGAGGATGTCTACCCTATGAAGACTGGTATGCGGTATGCCTCAAGATGCTTCTAACGAAGATCCTACTCACATATCGAGATCTATTCCTGATCATGTGGAAAAGATGACAAATGTGGGGGCGGAACCTAGTAGTAGCTCTACTCCTAAGGAAGTAGAGGAACCACGAAGGAGTAAGCGTGCAAAGGTAGTCAAGGATTTTGGAAGTGATTTCATCACTTACAATGTCGAGGACGAACCTTTAACTTTCCGACAAGCTATGGATTCTTCAGAGTCTAGGCACTGGAAGGGCGCTGTAAAGAGTGAAATTGACTCTATTGTTTCTAATGGAACATGGGAGTTAGTTGATCTCCCTCCTGGGTGTTCTACTATCGGGTGCAGATGGATCTTTAAAAGGAAGTTGAACCTTGACGGCACAATAGATAAGCACAAAGCTAGACTGGTAGCTAAGGGATTTAAGAAAAAGGAGGGCATTGATTACTTTGATACATACTCTCCTGTAGCTAGAATGATAACAATCCGAATGCTTGTAGCATTGGCTTCTGTACATGGTCTTATCATCCATCAAATGGATGTAAAGACAGCTTTTCTTCATGGTGAACTTGAAGAAGAGATTTATATGGATAAGCTTGAAGGATTTGTTGTATCTGGAAATGAAAGGAAAGTATGTAAGTTGATCAAATCCATCTATGGCTTGAAACAAGCTCCTAGGGATTGGCATAAAAAGTTTGATGAAACTGTGTTGTCGTTCAGTTATGATATTAATGATAGTGACAAGTGTGTCTACACCAAAGTTAAAGGTAGTGATTGTGTCATCTTGTGCCTATATGTAGATGACATATTACTGTTTGGAACCAATATTGAGATTATTAACGAGACAGAAGCTTTCTTGAAAAGGCATTTTGAAATGAAGGATATGGGTGAGGCTAGTGTGATTCTTGGTCTCAAGCTGACTCAGTCAGCTGAGGGAATAACTTTATCAAAGTCTCATTATATAGAGAAATCTATACTTGAGAAATATGGTTATTCACAGTGTAGAATCGCTAGTGTAATAACCCTAACTTTAGTAATGCTACAGTGGTCACATGAATAGTAAATTTTTGAGGATTTAGGGAAATGGTATGTAAGTACTCTATACTTGAAATGGAAAACGAGTAAACAGAAACCATATTAGTATTGTACTAGGAAAATAAGTGACTCGAAATGACGATAGATTTCAGAAATTCCTGAATACAGATTTTTTAGGATTTTGAGTTCGAATGAGCTTTTATTTTATTAGATATTAAGGAGCATAGAAATATTAAAGGATTTATATTTTAAGGAATTAGTGAAATTAGGTTAAACCAAGGCGAGAGCAAGTCAAGGAAATGTCAAGGGAATTTGGATTTTTAAACGGTTTCAAAATCACTTGGAAAATGAGGTATATTCGAAACGAATCGTAATTAGTCGAATATGGAGACTAAACAACCAAGATTAATATCATTACAAGGATATGTACTACATTACTAATAACCAAAATCATTAAAACATTAACTAGAAATCAAGAATCAAGTATGCTAGATCATCCATTACATCATCCCTTACATCACATTCCACTCACATTTCTTAAAGATTAATTTGTAATATTACTTGATAATTATCCACAAAACATAACAAATATCTACCAAAAGTAGATTAACCAAGGATAAGACCAAAACATCACGAAAATCTCTCCCCACCCACCCACCAAGCTACATTCGGCCATTGAAGAAAAAGGGAGAAAATAGAAAATCAAAACCCTAGTTCCAAGTCATCTAAAATCAAGGGAAAATTCAAGGAGCTTGCTTGGGTATAGGTTAAGGTATGCTACGAATCCTAGCTTCTAAATCCATTCCATCTTTGAGAAATAAAATCATGAAGGTGATGATGAATAGTGAATGAATAGTAACTTATATGGATTTTATGTTTTGTTTTGAAAGATTAAGGTGTGTTAAGGTTGTTTAAAGGTGTACCAAGGACTAAAAGCATATATTAAGAGTATTAAAGCTTCAAAGAAGGTATAATCTCTTCACCCCTCTTGAGTTTTATGATGAATATTAATGGTATTAGTGGTTAAGTGGTTATAAGTGATGAAATCATGATTATATATGTGTTTAAAAGTGTTTTTATGGTATATGAAAGGAGTATGTGCTTGTAACCATGGTTGGTGAGATGATCACATGGTGTAGGTGATGGTGTATAAGGTGGATGATGGATTTAGAGGAGTTGAATTTTGGAAAGTATGAAAATATAGCCGTTATAATGCCCGATTTTCGGTAAAAATAGATACCCTGTTTTTGGTCCCCATATTCATACGGTAGGTTTCTTTTCGGAGCACCCACTAATCATGAGAGGGTAGAGCTTGGTTCATAGATCGTTTTGATATAAAGTACGTTAAAATCTGATGAACGGTTTAGGAGAAAAGTCAGTTTTAGTGAAAGACGTTCAAGAACCGAGAAAACGTAATTGTATCAACTTTGAGGCTATAATTACCATACTTAAACATTTTTAAAAGTTATAAAATTTTGGGATAGTGTAGTAGGGTGGTCAGAGGACCCTTGACAGTTAGCCTTGCATTAAAATTCGGAATCTATATTTTCTGAGAATTTTTACAGTCGAGAGTGGTTGTTAAGGAAAGAATGTAAATCGTTAAGAACTTTAATCGGGAATAAGAATGGTTAAGTCCTCAAGACCTTTTGAGATAGTAATGGGATATTGTAAGAGTGTTATTGTATGAGCGTAGGTGGTTAAGTGGAATATATTCTGATAATGATCCTTTTCGTGTTTATAGAGACTTCGGGAGAGCCACGAGCTATACTTCCGACTTACAGAGATCGAGGCAAGATCCTTCTATCCCTACTTTGAAAATTATTTATCTTCGGAATAAAATGATATCATGGTGTATATATATATATATATATATATATATATATATATATATATATATATAATGCTATTGTTGCTATGTTGCAAAGAATATATTTCCTTGATTTTGGGAAAATTAAAGAGAGATGGATATGATTTATGAAATATGGATATAGAGATGATTACGAATGGAGCGAATATGCTCTATGGTAAAAGAGATATGAAAGGGAATGGTATCAGTTGTTATCTAGGGTTATATGGTTTATAATACTATATTAAAAATATTCTTTTTGAGTATCAGTGGTTTAATAAATATTATTTGATTATTATTTACTACTCTTAAAATAGACGGAATATTTTATGAATATAAAAGTATGTTTGATTTCTTGAATATGAAAGATATGTCTGGATCATAATTAAAGCATTATGTTATATATATATATATATTTTATAGAAGTAATGTGCGAGAATGGAAATGATATGAGTAACTGATATGTGGAAATCAAAGCGAGAAAATGGAAATGTGGAATGGTATTTTATAAATGGAATAATGATTTGACAAAAAGGGGAATAGCAACAAAAAGCGTAGGAGGCTGTGTGCGGCACAGTCCAGCAATCAATATTTTATCTCGGCCCAAGAATTGACGAAGGAGGATGTAGTGGTGTACCTTCCTCCAGGGGGATGTAGTGGTGTACCTTCCTCCTTCTACCGGTAGTAAAAAGGACGGGTACGGAGGGCGACTGATCATCGTCCTTACGTATTCGGCAATCGTGAAAATCCCCAAAACTTGAAAGAAAGAGTTGAAAATGATTTTCAGATCTCTATACTGAAAACATAATAATGATATAAGATGATGGAATTATGGTTATAGATGAAGAAAAACTGATATTATATTATTTTAGATTTCTTTCTTATAATAGTAAGTGGATGATGTATTATTAAATAAGAGCTTTATTCTTCCTTAAAGATTATAATTGGTTTCCGCTTATATATGCATATATATGTATACCTGTTCAAATTCTAAATTCTAGTTACAATATTATCTTGCTGAGCTATTATAGCTCACTCTTGCTACTTATGTATATAGCAGCTAGGTCCCATGCCGATACTACGCACTACACCTCGCAAGAGGGTAAGGGAAAGGCGACCTTTTGAGCGAGTGCTGGCGACCATCCCCGAGGTAGTGACAAGCGAAAGGGGCTTAGTAGACTTATGTAAATTAAGTGTGTAAGTTTGTAATAAACTTTTGGTTGTTGAAATGCTTCCTATAGAAGTATTATTCAACAATGTACTTAGTAGAATTCTGGGTTGTAATAACTGTTAACTTTAAACTTTTAATATTGTGGATGTTGTTCTAAGAGCATATGACTGGTGTGTGTGTGTGTGTGTATTAATGTGGGGTCAATTGCATAAATATTAAGTTATAAAAAAAAGACTCAAGAGATATTGATATTGATCGGAAATTGGACCGTGATGACCTGGATCCTTGACCCCGGATCTAGGGGTGTCACAGATGGTATCGGAGCTAAGAGTCATAATGCTCAAGAACAAGAGTAATAATAATAATTGTATCAGTAATAATATAAATTGTGAACTTCCATCGAGTTCAAGGGTGGTATATCGCAGATAGTTTTATTTTAAGCATTGATTAAAATTTTATAGATTATTACTAATAGAATTTTATGTTTTATTATAGGGATCAGAGATGGGAGAGCCGAGTCAAGACCCTCAGTGGTTAGGATTGTCAGAGCAGGAGCTTGTAGATCTACAGCTAGCCGGGGTAGAGGTTTCCGAGTATGCGGTCGATGACCTCAGGGAGAGACGTCGAGCGGCAGCCAGAGAGAGATGTGAGCAGAGACTGAGAGAGGAGGCAGAGGAGCGTAGACAGAGAGATGTTGTCGCCATAGTGCCATACATTGGTAGACCTTCTACAGGATCTGATGAGGCAGGTCCTTCTAGAGTGAGATGGGAGATTCCTGAGGAGGAGAGGCCGTTACGTAAGAGGCCTAGGTTGTCAGTCATAGCTGAGGAGGAGGAGGAGGAGGAGGAGGAGGAGACTGAGTGGACCGATATCCACATGATACCTACCCCTGCCTTGCCTATTCCAGTACCATCACCAGTCCCATCTCCCTCACCGAGTCCTGGCCCTCTAGAGGATCCAGCTGAGCCATTCACTCCACCCGGACATTTTATCTTTCCAGAGGATGAGATAGAGAAGGATCCGTCTGAGGATGCAGATACCGAGTCTATTCCTCCATCCCCGCCATTTGCACCTCCACCACCTCCACCTGTACAGGCACCTGTCCCAGCTGCTATGCCCCCTCAGGAGGCACCCTTACCGACAGATGACTCACTACCAGCCATTCTGTTGACGGAGTACTTTGCCCTACAGGGTAAGTTGGAGGAGTCCCGCCGGGTGATAGACACACTGATGCAGAGGTCAGAGAGAGGGAAAGGAGTTATCATTCCTGATGGTATATCCTTGGGATTAGTGAGTGTTGATCTGTGGGCCCTGGGTGACATTAGGAGGCTATTAGCTGATAGAGGAGACCCAGAGTGGAGGGCTGCGATAGTGGATACAGTCACGTCTATGGTAGTCCAGATCCGAGAAATTATTAGGGCAGGACTGTGAGTCGGGGTAGTAGTCTACGTCACTAATCAGACTAGTCATCTTACTGATGTCTTTTTTGGGGATTAGTTTAGTTGGTTGCTGTTTTAATCCCAGTCTGATTGGAAGACAGCTAGTAGCACTTTTGTTGTAGCAGATTAGTATGTACGGTTATGTTTGTAGGTTTCGAACCATGTACCCTATGATGTAAAATATTAGTAGTAAAAGACGTTGTACCCAAGTTGTAAAATATTTATGTAAATTAATGAAGTTTGTGCATTCTATCTAAATTTTTACTGCATTTTAATAATAAATGTTGAGATTCAAAAATATTGATGTATAAAAGGTGATTGACTTAATGAAAAGGTTATCGTGTTAAGGGCGATACACTTACTTACTAAAGTTATAATATAACTAGATGCAAACCGTGTGATAAGAATATTGTGATGTGCAAATGAGTTAATTAACGATATAATTGTGTATATAGAAATGATGTATATTGTTGAGTATTGAATACAGTAAAAGAATACTGAGGGGGGGTGAATGGATTCTTGAACTTTTCTTTTTTTTCTTGAATCTTTGCAACAAGATATGTGTTGAGTGTGTGAGATATGTAAGTGCAGATAACAAAGACAAACACAACACAATATCACTTTAATCTAATATTTTATTAGATAAAGGTTTTGCTACAATCTGTGAATACAAATGATAGTATTCTCAGCTTCGTTTTTCTTAGAGAGATATTTCTTGTGATTTATCTTGAAAAACTTCTCTGCTAAGGAAGTAAGGTTGTATCCTTATAGACATGGATACCTACTTACTACAAATAAGGTAGGTAAAACAAACTACTTTCCAGTATGTCTATCTTATTTGAGTAAGAGTCCAAACGGCTACAGATTTGACTTTGCAAAGCCTGTTCAGATCCACTTCTTTAGCTCCTTGTCCCTTTGTCTTATCTCTCCAAGCTTCTTTGTAGGCTTTCCAATGTGCTTTATAGTACATAGTCAAATAAAGCGTCTTGGCTTGTTGCAGGTTTCTGACTTGTACAATTCTTCAGTATTTTGTCTCCAAGAATGTATTCGAGAAGTGGCTAAGTGATTGATTCGAGAACTCGAATTGACTTAATCGATAACTCTGAGTTCTCGAATAGTGTTATATTGACATATCAAATCACTTCTCGAATAGCTCTTTTCTCTGGGACTCCTTGAGATATCGAATAGAGCATTTTGACATATCGAATCCCTGAGATGTCGAATAGCTTCTTTAGTCCTTGAGATATCGAATAGAGCATTGACTTGTTGACCCTTAGAGAACTCGAATGATGCTTTGACTTGTTGACTCCATGAGTTCTCGAATAGAGTAATAGACATATCGAATCTCTGAGATATCGAATGAGATATCGAACAGTGTATTCAAAGATATCGAATAGTGTCTTCTGAGATATCGAATCTCTGACTTCTCGAATGCTAGACTTCTCGAATAGACAAATGTACTTCTCGAATTGGTACTTACGCAAATTCTTCATTTCTTCAAATCCCAACTGTGATTATTTGGCAGTCTTTATCTCCTTGCTTGAGGCATGAACCTTGGAACTTCTTTCAAGCATTATTCTTGACTTTATAAGTACAGTAACACAACTAGAATTTGATGCCTATTACAAGTACAGAACAAATAGAAACTCTACAACTAGAGGTTCCCTCAGTTAAGAGGTCATGTAGGTAATGCATAGCATTACACATACTTAGGCTTGTTATTAGATGTATTCAGGCATGCCTCTGTGACTAACAATCTTCCCCAAATTGTGAGTAAGACCCTTAGTCACAATTTCATGTCTGATAACAAGCCTAACATACATAAAGATAAAACTTGACAGTACATGTATGAATTTTGATTAGCAATGTGGATAGAACTACAGGGAGAGTAATCTTACAGCTTATGATGAAGTACTAGCCATTGTCATTTGTTTCCCTTTCCATAGCTTTGGCTTGCAAATCATCATATGCTTTCTGTCTTCTTTCTTTCTTCTTCCTTGTATTCTCATCCATAGCTTTTATTATTTCTGCCATAGCATCCAATTCTTCAAGTAAAATTGGGTCTTTGAAATCTTCAAGTACTGAATTCGGAATGCTTGTAGGATAGTGGTTGAGTAGATCCATTCTGATGTGGATCTGATTCCCATTTCTCCTCCTATACTTCACCACATAGGGGTTAAACTGAACTCTACACAATCCCTTTACCCTTAGCTTTTCTGCTTCAATCTCCAGTCTCTCAATTTCTTTCTCCCTTGCTAGCCATTTCTCAAGACACTCTTTTCTGATTCTCTCCTCATGGTCTCTCTTCATCTTCACAAAATCAATTAGCTCCAGCTTCCATACTCTTTCACTTTATCTTCTGAGCTCAACAATGCAATGATTCTTTCTATGTCATGTAGCTTGCCCCAGTGTTGACATCCACCTTGTTTGAATTTCTCCTCCCTTCCATCAGTATATTTGATCTCAAGGAAGTTATCAACAATGGCAACATGATAGATTCTTTGAGCTTGTAAGAATTGCAGTTGGTCTTCATCAAAATCTTCATCTAGTGGTTGGAGTTTTAAGCCTGGATAGATTGTCAGAGTCCTTGACTTTGATAGCTTTGGTTTCCTTGCAGCTTGTTTGAATTTGATCCTTTTGACATGGTTGCCTGGCAGTAGCATGTGACCTTTGTTTGTGGACCATTGTAGTATTCCATTAGCAGTATGCTTTTTGAAATATACAGATGGTTTCTTGACTTGAATCTTCTTCTCTTCTTGAGGTGGCAAGACAGTTGCAGAAGCCATAGATGTAGATTTTGGTAGGTCACTACTAACAGCATTCACCCTAGACTTAGAGTCTTGTGATGTGGTGAGGTTACTGTCAGCAATGCCTAAGGCTTGCTGTCTTCCACTCTTCCTCTCAGAGACTTTACCTTGGTCATCATCCTTCTTATCCTTGCTGTCTTTCTTCTTCTTCTTATCCTCATCCCCCTTATCACTCCTGTGATGACTTCTCCTCCCGTCACTCTTGTCTTCATCTTCATCATCCCTATTCCTCCTTGGCTTGGCCATTTCTGGAACTACACCAGTTGCAATGTATGATCTGAGAATGTGTAGTGCCTCTATCTCTTCAACAGTACTTGTCCCCTTCTTCTTTTGCAGTAGATCAATGATGGCAATAATGAGTCTGTGATTTCGAGAGGTGAGATAATTGGGAATGACCAATTGTTTAATCTCTTCAATTCTGGTGCCAGACTGATAGATGATGGTCCATGGCTTCTTAATCACTTCTGGAAGCCTTGAAGGTTGGCCATTCCTCAAGTCATCATACAGACTCTTATTGTTTTCATTTACATTCCTCTTCTCTATGAGCTCTATCAGTGCATCTATCTCTGAATGTTTCAAGGCATGTAGATTTTTGTAGGTTAGATGCCAGATTCTGGATTTTGCTATCATCATTACTTCCTTGAGCCATGAGCTATCAACTGTTCTAGGTACCACAGTGAAGTAATCGATCTGATCCTTCAAGCTCCTTAGATACAATTGAGTGTCACCAGCCTGTTCTTTTGAGACTTTCAGAAACTCCAAGAATGCATCATCATGATAAACATTTGAGTTTGCAATTTCTTGTAGCTTGGCCTCAGTGACCACCTTCACTTCTACAGGCTTGGCACTTTTAGATATGGAGAGTGAAGGTTTATCAGATGGCATACTCCCTGCAACCACTGTGGTTGTGATAGTTTGCTTTTGACCACTGGAAGTAGTGATGTGCACAGTTGGTAGAGTGACAACTGGCAGAGAAGTAGGAGGCTCATCAACTTTGTCTTTTCCTTTGCCAGACACATGAATTAGAGATTTCGAAGTTCTTTGATGAGCACCTTCAGTGGTTTTGATGCCCTTTACTGGTGGTTTCTCCCCCTTTGTATTTGAGTTCCTTGATGTCATCTTCTCCCCCTTAGGCTTGTTGTCAGGCACAGAGGCTGTAGTATTGACCTTTGGGGTTGAAGATTCTTCAGGTAGAGGAAGACCCATGTGCTTCATCATTGCAGACAACATTGATTGTTGATGCAGAAGAACATCAGCTGTGGTGGTGGCTTGAGTGTTCAGCTGCTCAGTTAGAGTTTGTACCTTGTCTGTAAGATGAGCATTGGACTGAGTGAGAGTAGCTACCTCCTTTTCAAGTGCATCTACCTTACTGAATAATGCATTAGATTTGAAGCCAGACAGGGATTGTTCTTTAAGTCTCTGCACTTAAAATCTAGACAACTCATGCACAGGAACCTCAGTTACCAGCTTGTCTCCATATTGATTAGCAAAGAGTGTCCTAAACATGGCATTGGCATCTATAGTCTGATCAGATAGAATTTGAAATTTGCTTCCTAGACCTGTGACTGTATCTTTAAGAAGAGCTAGACTATTATCCATCTTGGTGCAGGTGGTGTTGCAGTGTCTGATATCTTTGACCACACTGTCTAGTTGAGGAAATTTGGCATCAAAGGCCCTCTTTATCTCTTCTACTGAAGTGGCTGTCTTGTCACTTACTTTGTTGACTTCAGTTTTGACTCCCTTGCCAAGATAGTGTGCAACCTTGAGAAAACCCTTGTAGGAATCATTGACAGCTTCATACACTTCACTAGGGGACAGAGATTTTGCATTTGAACCCAGTGAAGTGATGTATTCCTCTCTAAGATATTGAAGTGCTTCACTGAGAGTTACATCATACTTTTCTTGCATCCAGGCATCTACATTGCCATCTCTCTCAGCATCATCAATGATCTTGGCCTTCTGCATCTCCACATCATCCCTATGGCATAGTAGGATGGCTTCATAATCTGGATTTGAGATGTTGGAGGTGACAAGGTTCTGGGCTATTTTGACAAACTCAGGAATCTGATCCACAACATAGCTTTGGAGAGCTTCAATGGACATTTGTGGTGGAACAGACCCTGATCCTGAAGCACTGTCATGTTGCACAGGCTTCAGCCATTGGGACAAAAAGTGAGAGCTAGAGCTACGCAAGCTAGACTCCTTAGTTACAGATGCAACTTCTGTAACCGGATGAAAAGACTCTGCTATTGTTGTCTCCACAGAAGTGGGATGAGTTACAACAGTAGTTGACACAGGCACAGAGTCTCTAGTTAAAACTAGTGAATCCTCTGTGTTTGTGATGGTGTCATTAGGATATGCCCCAGCATGTATTCCCTGACCATCTAAATGTGGTACCTGGGTGGTGAGCAAGGTGTCATGCACCAAGTCACTTGAATCCATTGGCTCATCAAGAGAAAAGAATTCTTGATGATCAATGCCTTGCTCCTCAATTGCTTGAGTTGCAGGCTCCAAAGAAATATGAGTGGTAGATTCTGGAAGAGAAGTGTGTTGTAGATTAGATTTTGGCAACTCCCCCTGAGAGATAGAGGGAGTTTCAATTGTGATGTGCTCTCCACTCAGTGTTGTGCCAGCCTTATCACTCCCATGTGCTGACTCTGTACAAGTAGGTGCATTGGGGAGAATGCTTGATTCTATAAGTGCACCATGTTGAGAGGATACACCTAGTGAGCTGTTTGCCCCTGATTTTACAACTTCAGCCATTTGGGTGACTGAAGAGGTGGTTTTAGACTTCTTCTTCTTCTTCTTTGGCCTTAGTAAGGGTGACTCAGGTTCCTCACTTGCTATGCCTAATTCTACAGCCAAGGCTGCTTCAGTTAAGATTTTTAGAGGTTCAGAAGCAACATGTTTTCTCTTCTTTTTACTAACATCACCCTTTTGAGAGGATGATGCAGTTGTCTCTGTGTTTGGTAAAGTGTTTGGCTGAGAGGGTTGGTTAGCAGGCCCTGGGTTAGCATTTTGCTCTACATGCTTGGGCCTAGCTAACTCAGATTTTGAGGCACATATTGGCATGTTGTGGGGGTAAGTCCTAAATAAACTCTCCATAAGGGGAGTTATTTTGAGCCTTACATCCACATCATTCCTAGTCTCCAAGCTACCAAAAATGAGTTTGGTCATGGATTTCGGATAGCCTATTCTATTTTTGTCAAACCCAGGCAATTCAATCAATTTAACATCTATGAAATTAAGTACAGATTGAATAAAGCGAGGGAAGAAAATTTCATTACCTCTCTTGGCTGAGTTCTTACCAAGTCTCCCATACAATTCTTGCATTATGATCAAACCAACATCAATCTTTCTCCCATATGCTAGAGCATATCCTATTTATTGAACAGGTGTGCTGATTTGATCAAAGCTAGACTTCCTTGCTGTGAAGACTTGAAGAAGAGTGGCAAAGACATAGCTACATTCCTTCCTCAAGTACTTCCTATTCAAATTTCCAAGCTTGATTCTATCTGAGTAGTTGATAAAATCAAAGAAATCTTCCAATTCCTGATCAGTTGCTTGACTGTCATACACTCCTTGTTGTAACTCCAGTGCTTGATTCATATTTTCAGTAGTGATGGTGATTTCCTTGTCCTGAATCTTGCAGTAGATTACATATGAAGTTATTGCATTCTCTAGGGCCACAACCTCCACAGAAGCAATTCTCCAAAACTGTTCTAGCAAATCTAGATACAGAGTTGGGTTGGCTGAGAGTGCATCCTTGATGTATGATTCAGCCATCCATCGAACGAAGCACTTAAAGTTTGCATTGGGTGCTTCAACATCGTTGGTTATTGCTATGAAATTGGTGTGGGTAGGGATTGTTTGTTGGGTATTTGCCATTGTTACACAGAGAGATGAGAAGAGAATGAAGGTTGAAGAAGAAATTTAGCTTTTGACGTTAGGGTTTACAGAGGTTTTGGAACTTTAGCTGCCTGAGAAATCGAATGAAATGATTTGAACAGTTGTGGAATTGTATATATGTGAGTGACTTGAGTTGTCGATTAGATATAAGTTTTGTATCGACAAGTCAGTCATTCGAGAAGTATAAAACAACTATTCGATAAGTCAAGAAAGGCTTATTCGATATCTCAAGCAGTTTGTAACTCACAGCTGGCAGTTATTTAACTCAGAAAATAATTCTAAGCTAAATAAAATATGTTTTTATGAGCGAAATGAAATTTTGAATATAAATCCAAAAAGCGATTAAGTGTCAGCGAGAAATCAGCCTTTTCAAATGATTCGATAACTTAAATACAGTATTCGAGAACTCCATCGTTAGAGAACTAAAATACTCTATTCGAGAACTCAAAGTGTGCTATTCGATTTCTCTAAAAGACACTATTCGAGAACTCAGGAGGGTTCTTGATAGGCCTATTCGAGAACTCGAGCCATGACAAAACAATGAACCATTCGAGAAGTCTGACTTATCGAACTATACTTTTCACTCATAAAATTCAATTTTCACTATCTTTTAAAAATTTACCAAAAATATTCACTGAAGAATATTCTACTAAATTAAATAGTGATTCTCTCAAAACTTCACAGAAATTTCAAGCTAAAGATGTATGATTTTCAACATATGCAGCATTGTGGAATATTTATAAATCATAATCCAGCCAATACTTACTTTAAAAATATTGAGCATTTGATAAAGTAAGTATTTACTGCTGCAACAATCTAGTTAATATATTCACTCAGCCAGAATTTGAAGAATTCAGCATTCCAATCTCACTAACCAACCTTGTGAAGGTGGCTTCATCTAATGGCTTAGTGAATATGTCAGCTAGTTGTTTCTCTGTGGGAACATAATGTAACTCAATGGTTCCATTAGTTGCATGCTCCCTTATGAAGTGATATCTGATGTCAATGTGCTTTGTCCTAGAATGATTGACAGGATTGGAAACTATGGAGATTGCACTTGTGTTGTCACACATGATTGGAATTCTTTCCAACACAAGTCCATAATCTCTAAGTTGGTTTCTGATCCAAAGCACTTGAGCACAGCAACTTCCAGCAGCTATGTACTCAGCTTCAGTTGTGGAAGTTGACACAGATTGTTGTTTCTTGCAGTACCAAGAGACTAACCTTTGTCCAAGAAACTGGCAGCTACCTGAGGTGCTTTTCCTATCCACTCTGCATCCAACATAATCAACATCAGAATAACCAACCAGATTGAACCCTGTGTCCTTAGGATACCATAACCCCAAGTTTGGTGTGCCCTTCAGATATCTGAAAATCCTCTTTATTGCTATCATATGTGATTCCTTTGGATTTGATTGAAACCTTGCACACAAGCATGTTGCAAACATGATGTCTGGCCTACTAGCAGTGAGGTAGAGTAGAGAACCAACATGCCTCTGTAGATTGAGATATCTACCTTCTTGCCCTTACTATCTTCATCTAACTTGGTAGCAGTGGCCATGGGTGTCTTTGCAGGTGAGCATTCTTCTAAGTCAAATTTCTTCAATAGATCCTTGATGTATTTGGTTTGACTTATAAAAATGCCATCCTTCCTTTGACTCACTTGCAGCCCAAGAAAGAATGTTAATTCTCGCATCATACTCATCTCATATCTGCTCTGCATGAGCTTAGAGAATTTCTCACACAGCTTCTCATTTGTAGAGCCAAATATGATATCATCCACATAGATTTGAACTAAGATAATATCATCACCATGTTTCTTGTAAAACAGTGTCTTGTCTAGTGTGCCTCTAGTGAATTGATTCTCAAGCAGAAATTGTGACAATGTGTCATACCATGCCCTAGGAGCTTGCTTAAGTCCATACAATGCTTTAAGCAATCTGTAGACAAAGTGAGGGAATTGTGGATCCTCAAAGCCAGGTGGCTGTTGCACATATACTTCTTCTTCCAACTCCCCATTCAGAAATGCACTCTTGACATCCATTTGATAGACCTTGAAATTAGAATGTGCAGCAAATGCCAAGAAAATTCTGATGGCCTCTAGTCTGGCAACAGGGGCAAAAGTCTCATCATAGTCAATGCCCTCATGTTGAGAGTATCCTTTTGCAACCAACCTTGCTTTGTTTCTTATGACTACACCATTTTCATCCATCTTATTCCTTAGAACCCATTTTGTTCCAACAATGGTTCTATCCTTTGGTGCAGGCACAAGTTCCCATACTTTGCTTCTTTCAAATTGGTTTAGCTCCTCTTGCATAGCAATTATCCAATCAGGATCCAACAATGCATCTTCAAGTTTCTTAAGCTCAACTTGGGATAGAAAGCAACCATAGAGACACTCATTTAGAGTTGCTCTCCTTGTCCTCACTCCTGTATTTGGATCTCCAATTATCTGATCTGCAGTATGTTATCTATCCCATTTCCTTGTATGTTCAGATTGATTTCTCAGCCTTGATGTTGCTTCATCATTCAGATCATGATCATTTACATTTCCTCCCCCTGTGAAGTTTCCACTAATCACAGGTGGGTCTTGGATGCTTGTTTCTTCATTTTTGGTTGACACAGGTTCTTCATTCACTTGAGTTTGTTGGATTGTGGGCTCAAATTTAGTTTCAATCTCCTCATCAGAATCATCTAGATTGTCAAACTTCAAAGAATCTTTATCTTCATCATTGGCTTCTTCTAATCCAGGTAGTTTGCTGTCATCAAATATCACATATGTGCTTTCCATAACTTTCTTTTGAGTGATGACATAAACTTTGTATGCAATTCTTTCCATAGAGTAGCCAAGAAAAATTCCTTCAAATGCTTTTGCATCAAACTTTCCAACATATTCTGAGTTGTCTTTTAACACAAAGCATTTGCTTCCAAAAGTATGAACATACTTTAGGGTGGGCTTCTTTCCAGTCATCAAGTTGTAAGGTGTCTTTCCAGTGTTCTTGTTGATGAGGGATCTGTTTTGGATATAGCATGCAGTGCTCACAGCCTCAGCCCAAAAACATGTAGGCATCTTTGCATCAAGTAACATTGTTCTAGCAGCCTCAATCAGAGTTCTATTCTTTCTTTCAACAACTCCATTTTGTTGTGGAGTCCTTGGAGCTGAGAATTGTTGAGAAATACCATTTTCTTTGCAGAATGCTTCAAGCATGGCATTTCTGAACTCTGTTCCATTATCACTTCTTAATGCAATCACACTTGCATTGTTGGCCTTTGCTTCCTTGTCAATTTTCTTTATATGCTCAATGATTACTTGGGGAGCCTCATCTTTTGATGCCAGAAATTCTACCCATGTATACCTTGTGAAATCATCAACCATCACCATAGCATACTTTTTCCTTCCTAGTGACATAATATTGACAGGCCCAAACAAGTCCATATGAATTTGTTGTAGGGGCTTGGTTATTGATGTCACTGTCTTTGACTTATGGCTTGATCTTTTCATTTTTCCCTTTTGACAAGCCTCACACACTCCTTCTTGACAGAATTCAAGTGTGGGCATGCCTCTTACTAACTCTCTTTTGACTAGAGAAGTAATGCCTTTGAAGTTCAAGTGTGATAGCTTCTTATGCCACAACCAACTATCTTCATTTGATGCTTTTGAGTAAAAGCAACAGATTTTGTCCTTGTTTGCAGAGTTCATATTGGCTACAAACAGGCTTCCTTTCCTTACTCCAGATAGAGCAAAGTCACCAGTCTTTTTGTGGGTGATCAAACATTCATCTTTGTCAAAATTCACTTTGAAGCCCCTGTCAGTAAATTGACCAACACTCAGTAAATTGTGCTTGAGTCCCTTGACCAGTGCTACATTTTCAATGATGACATTTCCAATTTCCAACTTGCCATATCCCAGTGTGTTGCCAATGCTGTCATCTCCAAAAGCAACCATTGGGCCAGCCTTCTCCTTGTACTGTGATAGCAGGGCCATATCACCAGTCATATGGTTTGAGCATCCACTGTCCAAAATCCACATGACCTTTCTTTCACTTTCTTTGCCCTGCAAACACAAAGGTATTACTTCTCCTTTGGTACCCAAACAAGTTTGGGTCCATGTGGCTTAGCAACAGTCTTATCATAAACAGCATGCTTATCAATTTTCTTGATGTTAGTCTTCTTGTCACTGTTAGAAGTCTTAGAATCAGGGTTCTTAGACTTAGGTGACAGAGGCACCTTCCTAACTTTAGGAGGACTTGAAGACTTTGTTCTTGTGTAGTGTGTGTGAACATTATGACTGATGCATCCTTCCATGAATTGTCTTCTCAAATTAAAGCAACTAGTCATTACATTCATGTTACATGGCATACAATCAAATTTATCACAGAAAGGAGAGTCTCTATGTCTTAAAGGCACAGAGCAATCATAGAATGGTTTAGCAACACTACCAGATGGTTTCTTACATGCATGAGTTAAATGATTAGTGCTAAAACAATTTTGACAAACTTTCCTAGGGGCATTTGGCACATAAGCATAATTGTTGTCCTTGTTAATCCCTAATTTGCCATTCCTGTTTTGTTTCTTTTTATCCACTTTCTTCTCAAACTCATTATTCCCAGCTGAAACAAACTTCACAAATTTCTCAAGTCTAGGTTTACCTCCTACTGACTCCTTGGCTTTGGTTTTGACATTCTCACTCTTAGAAGATGCTTGCTGTTCATTTGATTGTGCCTTATCTTCATCATCCAACATTTGCTTAATGAGTAAGGCATCCTCATCAATCTCAAGTGTAGGTGTTTTAAATATTGGGGAACAAAACCTGAGGCACTTCCTGTTGAACAACAATGTCATCTTCAATGACTGCATAGCCTTTCCTCTGCTTGAGAGTGTCATAATCAAGTCCAATAGCAGCCTTAGGTCTAGCTAGATTTTTCTCATGGTAGGACTGCAATAGACTAGAGGAATTCTTGAATGTTTTCAATTTAAATTCATTTTCAGCTAGTTCATCCCTAAGAGCTTTCTCAACTTGACTAGCACATAGAACCTTATTCTTTAGATATTCGATTTCTTGTTTAAGGTTTTCTATTTGCATAGCAGTTAGTTCTAGTTCCTCTTTTCTTTTGTTTAACAGTTCATTCCTAGTAGACAGTTTAGCAATCTCTTCATTAGCAGCAGTCATGCTAGTATGAATATTAAACATCTCAACAGATAGTTGTTCAACCATAGATTTGTATTCAGAAACAGACATGTCTATAGTAGTGAGGGATGGTACCTGAGAGTCTGATTCAGATGGTTCTTCCTTGGAGTTGGCCATCAAGGCATAGTTGCAGAATTCTCGTTCTTCTCCATCACTATCAGAATCATCCCAACACTTCCCTTCAGCTATGTAGGCCTTACCTGGTGCATGCTTCTTTAGCAGAGCCTCATACTTAGCTTCAAGCTCAAGAAACTCCTTATCCTTCTTCTTAGGCTTCTTGCATTCACTGGCAAAATGCCCTAGGTCATTGCATCTATAACATCTCACAGATGACCTATCCACATAGCTGGTTTTGAATTTGTTTTTGTTTGCTTTCACAGGTGCCTTGCTCTTGTTGAATGAATGATTTTGAGATCTAGACTTGAAGGGCTGATTCCTCTTAAATCTGATGTTTGGGAATTTTCTAGCCATAAAAGCATATGAAGTGTTTTCCATGGTATCCAACTCTTTAAGAGTATAGAACTCATCTTCTTCCTTTTCATCAACAGGTTCAGTCACTTCTTCTTCAGTTTTTTCATTATCTACTATCTCTTCTATTCTCAGTTGACTTGTAGATGCTTCCAGGTCTTGAACGGATTTGTTGACAATCAAGGCACATGATGTGTTTATCATTCTGCCTTGGTTGGCTTGGATAGCCCTTTTCTGAAGCAACTCAAGCTCATGAGTCTTTAAAACCCCATAGAGCACATCATATGTGACTTTGTTCAAATCTCTTTCTCTTAGAGATATGACCCTTTGCTCTAGGTGGTTAGGTGCAGATAGAAGAAACTTCATGTTTAATTCCTTAGTGCTGTAAACCTTCCCATTCATTTGAAGCTCAGTCACCAGCTTGTGAAATCTCTCAAACATATCCGTAATACTTTCTTTGGACTGTGCCATGAAAGCCTCATACTGTGTGACCAGTATCTATTTCCTATTCTCTCTTACCTCCTCTGTCCCTTCACATAACACCTTGATGTGGTTCCACATGTCCTTGGCTGATGTGCATGATGCTATATTGGCAAACATCGACATATCCATGGAGTCTATGATCAACAACATTAGATGACTGTCTAGGGCAACATTTTCCTTCTCTGAGTCCGTCCATTTGGATGGCTCTTTTGCAACATATGATCTAGGAATGACTATTGTGCCCACTGTGGATTCATCAATTTCTTGTTGTGGTACAAATGGACCATTCTTGAGAATGTCAGGGTAGAGAGGGTTGGCAGCTTTGATGAACAACAGCATTTTTATTTTCCAGAGGTTGTAATTCTCTTTGTCGAACTTAGGGACCTTCACCATACCTGTAGTCTTTGGTGTATTCGAACTCATGATCGTTTTTTGTTTAGATTGAACAGCCTGCTTTGATACCACTTGTTGAGTATTGAATACAGTAAAAGAATACAGAGGGGGGGTGAATGGATTCTTGAACTTTTCTTTTTTTTCTTGAATCTTTGCAACAAGATATGTGTTGAGTGTGTGAGATATGTAAGTGCAGATAACAAAGACAAACACAACACAATATCACTTTAATCTAATATTTTATTAGATAAAGGTTTTGCTACAATCTGTGAATACAAATGATAGTATTCTCAGCTTCATTTTTCTTAGAGAGATATTTCTTGTGATTTATCTTGAAAAACTTCTCTGCTAAGGAAGTAAGGCTGTATCCTTATAGACATGGATACCTACTTACTACAAATAAGGTAGGTAAAACAAACTACTTTCCAGTATGTCTATCTTATTTGAGTAAGAGTCCAAACGGCTACAGATTTGACTTTGCAAAGCCTGTTCAGATCCACTTCTTTAGCTCCTTGTCCCTTTGTCTTATCTCTTCAAGCTTCTTTGTAGGCTTTTCAATGTGCTTTATAGTACATAGTCAAATAAAGCGTCTTGGCTTGTTGCAGGTTTCTGACTTGTACAATTCTTCAGTATTTTGTCTCCAAGAATGTATTCGAGAAGTGGCTAAGTGATTGATTCGAGAACTCGAATTGACTTAATCGATTACTCTGAGTTCTCGAATAGTGTTATATTGACATATCAAATCACTTCTCGAATAGCTCTTTTCTCTGGGACTCCTTGAGATATCGAATAGAGCATTTTGACATATCGAATCCCTGAGATGTCGAATAGCTTCTTTAGTCCTTGAGATATCGAATAGAGCATTGACTTGTTGACCCTTAGAGAACTCGAATGATGCTTTGACTTGTTGACTCCATGAGTTCTCGAATAGAGTAATAGACATATCGAATCTCTGAGATATCGAATGCGATATCGAACAGTGTATTCAAAGATATCGAATAGTATCTTCTGAGATATCGAATCTCCGACTTCTCGAATGCTAGACTTCTTGAATAGACAAATGTACTTCTCGAATTGGTACTCAGGAAAATTCTTCATTTCTTCAAATCCCAACTGTGATTATTTGGCAGTCTTTATCTCCTTGCTTGAGGCATGAACCTTGGAACTTCTTTCAAGCATTATTCTTGACTTTATAAGTACAGTAACACAACTAGAATTTGATGCATATTACAAGTACAGAACAAATAGAAACTCTACAACTAGAGGTTCCCTCAGTTAAGAGGTCATGTAGGTAATGCATAGCATTACACATACTTAGGCTTGTTATTAGATGTATTTAGGCATGCCTCTGTGACTAACATATATTGTACCCCAAATTCGGGTAATTAATAAAGACTATTGTTATGTACAAAACTATGCCGCCTAGACGTGATAATAGAGCGAATGCAAGGGGAAATGAGAGAGACGAAAGAAGTCAAAATATAGAAGGTAATAGACTGAATGAAAATGCTCATAATGAAGAAAATCATGAAGAAGAAGAAGAAGAGGAATCAACTGGCCAACAAGGAAATCCGGGAGGCAATCCCTTTAACCAATTCATGGAACTATTAAGGAAGAATTTAGCTAATCCACAGAATCCCCAACAACCACCTATTCTCCCCAATCAGGCAGCTAATTCCTTTCGTGCCTTTAAGTCATTAAAACCCCTAGAATTTGAGGGAACCACTAACCCAGTAGTAGCCAGGGCGTGGCTAAAAGAAATGGAGAAAGCTTTCTAGATACTGAGGATAGAGGAAGATCAGAAAACAGTCTTTGCAACCTATCTTTTAAAGGGAGAGGCAAATTACTGGTGGGAAGCTAAAAAGAATCTAGAAGGAGCGGGAGTGATAACCTGGGAGCATTTCATTATGGTATTTCTAGATAAATATTCCCCTAGGTATTTGGAAAACCAAATGGAAATAAAGTTTCTGGAGTTAAAACAGGATAACCTAACAGTGGCAGAGTATGAAACTAAATTTACAGAACTGTCGAGGTTTGTTCCCGAGTTTGTGCGTACTGAAGAACAACGAGCGAAAAGGTTCCAACAAGGATTGAAACCATGGCTACGGACGCGAGTGGCACCATTTTAGTTGACTGATTATGCTGCAGTGGTCCAGAAGGCATCTATTATAGAAGCCGAGAGTGAACAAACCCAAATAGGTCGAGAGAATAAGAAAAGAAGATTTGAGGGCCCGAAAGGAGGTTCAAGTGAGGGAAGCTACTTTAACAAAGGAGGTAGAGGACAAAAATCTCAATTTGTGGGAAAGTCGGGGGGTAACAAGACTACTAGTGAGACGGTAAATCAGGGTGGTAAATCTTCAGGAACATTTCAGTCCAATCAACCACAACCACCATTCCCAGATTGTAACGTGTGTGGTAGGAAGCATTCGGGAGTGTGTGGAATGTTAGGGGTTACTTGCTTCAAGTGTGGACAGAAAGGACATTTTCAGGAGAGGTGTCCATCGGTCGATAGGAGTGCCATCAAGTGTTACCAGTGTGGAAAACTAGGACACCTTGCTAGAGATTGTCGTTCCGATGGGTCATCCGCACCAGGGCAAAGTATGACTGCTTCAAATAGGCCTACTGCTAGAGTGTACAACATGACTCTAGGAGAAGCGTTGAAGAAACCAGATGCAGACACAGGTACTTATTTTCGATTTAAAATTTTAGTGTAAGTGTTTGGTTAGGGATCGGTTTAATTCATTAATAGGGTAAATAAGTTAATAAAATAGGTAAGAATAATCTATCTGTTAGGAAGTAAGATATGCTGATTCAGTGAGGAAGAATAAGGATATTTTGTGGGAAAAAAAACACAACCTTGTAGGACACGAACAGGAAATATATATTATGAATAATATTTTCTTACAATTGTTTCAAGGAATAGCATTATAAGACTAGTTTCTGGAGGATTTTACAGAGACGAGATGTATGAAGATAAAGTACTAATATTTTATGTCATGATAGAGATCAGAATATGGCCAAACCATAAGTGAGATACACTACCATTCAGAAAAGGCCAATGTGGTGGCGGATACCCTTCGTCGAAAGTGGAAGGAGAGATGAGATAATATAGAATGACTGAAAACAGAAGGAGATTTGTAAGGAAAAGACAGTAAAAGTACTGCTATTGATAAACTAAATGGCATGTTGATGAATGACAAGAAAGTTTATATTGGTATATCTTTGCGCAAACAAGATAGAGATATTATGAAAGGAAAAGGATAGAGGAAGTAGTGTGGAAGTTAGGAGGTGTGAATGAAAAAGGGTACCTATGGACATTTCCAATGTGATTCCGGGACGGAATCCATTTAAGGGGGGAAGACTGTAATAACCCTAACTTTAGTAATGCTACAGTGGTCACATGAATAGTAAATTTTTGAGGATTTAGGGAAATGGTATGTAAGTACTCTATACTTGAAATGGAAAACGAGTAAACAGAAACCATATTAGTATTGTACTAGGAAAATAAGTGACTCGAAATGACGATAGATTTCAGAAATTCCTGAATACAGATTTTTGAGGATTTTGAGTTCGAATGAGCTTTTATTTTATTAGATATTAAGGAGCATAGAAATATTAAAGGATTTATATTTTAAGGAATTAGTGAAATTAGGTTAAACCAAGGCGAGAGCAAGTCAAGGAAATGTCAAGGGAATTTGGATTTTTAAACGGTTTCAAAATCACTTGGAAAATGAGGTATATTCGAAACGAATCGTAATTAGTCAAATATGGAGACTAAACAACCAAGATTAATATCATTACAAGGATATGTACTACATTACTAATAACCAAAATCATTAAAACATTAACTAGAAATCAAGAATCAAGTATGCTAGATCATCCATTACATCATCCCTTACATCACATTCCACTCACATTTCTTAAAGATTAATTTGTAATATTACTTGATAATTATCCACAAAACATAACAAATATCTACCAAAAGTAGATTAACCAAGGATAAGACCAAAACATCACAAAAATCTCTCCCCACCCACCCACCAAGCTACATTCGGCCATTGAAGAAAAAGGGAGAAAATAGAAAATCAAAACCCTAGTTCCAAGTCATCTAAAATCAAGGGAAAATTCAAGGAGCTTGCTTGGGTATAGGTTAAGGTATGCTATGAATCCTAGCTTCTAAATCCATTCCATCTTTGAGAAATAAAATCATGAAGGTGATGATGAATAGTGAATGAATAGTAACTTATATGGATTTTATGTTTTATTTTGAAAGATTAAGGTGTGTTAAGGTTGTTTAAAGGTGTACCAAGGACTACAAGCATATATTAAGAGTATTAAAGCTTCAAAGAAGGTATAATCTCTTCACCCCTCTTGAGTTTTATGATGAATATTAATGGTATTAGTGGTTAAGTGGTTATAAGTGATGAAATCATGATTATATATGTGTTTAAAAGTGTTTTTATGGTATATGAAAGGAGTATGTGCTTGTAACCATGGTTGGTGAGATGACCACATGGTGTAGGTGATGGTGTATAAGGTGGATGATGGATTTGGAGGAGTTGAATTTTGGAAAGTATGAAAATATAGCCGTTATAATGCCCGATTTTCGGTAAACCAAATAGATACCCTGATTTTGGTCCCCATATTCATACGGTAGGTTTCTTTCCAGAGCACCCACTGATCATGAGAGGGTAGAGCTTGGTTCATAGATCGTTTTGATATAAAGTACGTTAAAATCTGATGAACGGTTTAGGAGAAAAGTCAGTTTTAGTGAAAGACGTTCGAGAACCGAGAAAATGTAATTGTATCAACTTTGAGGCTATAATTACCATACTTAAACATTTTTAAAAGTTATAAAATTTTGGGATAGTGTAGTAGGGTGGTCAGAGGACCCTTGAAAGTTAGCTTTGCATTAAAATTCGGAATCTATATTTTCTGAGAATTTTTACAGTCGAGAGTGGTTGTTAAGGAAAGAATGTAAATCGTTAAGAACTTTAATCGGGAATAAGAATGGTTAAGTCCTCAAGACCTTTTGAGATAGTAATGGGATATTGTAAGAGTGTTATTATATGAGCGTAGGTGGTTAAGTGGAATATATTCTGATAATGATCCTTTTCGTGTTTATAGAGACTTCGGGAGAGCCACGAGCTATACTTCCGACTTACAGAGATCGAGGCAAGATCCTTCTATCCCTATTTTGAAAATTATTTATCTTCGGAATAAAATGATATGATGGTATATATATATATATATATAGGCCTTTGCTCCATACAGAACACTCTTATATAACAAACAACAAAGAACACCTTATATCTATTAGGTCCTTTGGCCCCGCCAGGGGCACCCAATACAAAAAGTTGTTATTTTTTTACCTTCTATCAAGTCTGCAAAAAAAATTGAAAATTTACTGTTCATTGATGACGTCATGATGACGTCATCAGTGACGTCATCAATGAACAGTAAATTTTCATTTTTTTTTTGCTAGTTTGATAGAGGGTAAAAAAATAACAACTTTTTGTATTGGGTGCTATGACGGAACTCTTAAATTATATTAGATATGAGGTGTTCTTTATTGTTTGTTATATAAGGTGTTTGCTATGGAGTGCAACTATATATATATATGATGCTATTGTTGCTATGTTGCAAAGAATATATTTCCTTGATTTTGGGAAAATTAAAGAGAGATGGATATGATTTATGAAATATGGATATAGAGATGATTACGAATGGAGCGAATATGCTCTATGGTAAAAGAGATATGAAAGGGAATGGTATCAGTTGTTATCTAGGGTTATATGGTTTATAATACTATATTAAAAATATTCTTTTTGAGTATCAGTGGTTTAATAAATATTATTTGATTATTAATTACTATTCTTAAAATAGACGGAATATTTTATGAATATAAAAGTATGTTTGATTTCTTGAATATGAAAGAGATGTCTGGATCATAATCAAAGCATTATGTTATATATATATATTTTATAGAAGTAATGTGCGAGAATGGAAATGATATGAGTAACTGATATGTGGAAATGAAAGCGAGAAAATGGAAATGTGGAATGATATTTTATAAATGGAATAATGATTTGACAAAAAGGGGAATAGCAACAAAAAGCGTAGGAGGCTGTGTGCGGCACAGTCCAGCAATCAATATTTTATCTCGGCCCAAGAGTTGACGAATGAGGATGTAGTGGTGTACCTTCCTCCAGGGGGATGTAGTGGTGTACCTTCCTCCTTCTACCGGTAGTAAAAAGGACGGGTACGGAGGGCGACTGATCATCGTCCTTACGTATTCGGCAATCGTGAAAATCCCCAAAACTTGAAAGAAAGAGTTGAAAATGTTTTCAGATATCTATACTGAAAACAGAATAATGATATAAGATGATGGAATTATGGTTACAGATGAAGAAAAACTGATATTATATTATTTTAGATTTCTTTCTTATAATAGTAAGTGGATGATGTATTATTAAATAAGAGCTTTATTCTTCCTTAAAGATTATAATTGGTTTCTGCTTATATATGCATATATATGTATACCTGTTCACATTCTAAATTCTAGTTACAATATTATCTTGCTGAGCTATTATAGCTCACTCTTGCTACTTATGTATATAGCAGCTAAGTCCCATGCCGATACTACGCACTACACCCCGCAAGAGGGTAAGGGAAAGGCGACCTTTTGAGCGAGTGCTGGCGACCATCCCCGAGGTAGTGACAAGCGAAAGAAGCTTAGTAGACTTATGTAAATTAAGTGTGTAAGTTTGTAATAAACTTTTGGTTGTTGAAATGCTTCCTGTAGAAGTATTATTCAACAATGTACTTAGTAGAATTCTGGGTTGTAATAACTGTTAACTTTAAACTTTTAATATTGTGGATGTTGTTCTATGAGCATATGACTGGTGTGTGTGTGTATTAATGTGGGGTCAATTGCATAAATATTAAGTTATAAAAAAAAGACTCAAGAGATATTGATATTGATCGGAAATTGGACCGTGATGACCTGGATCCTTGACCCCGGATCTAGGGGTGTCACAGCTAGTACACCCCATGATCCTAAAGTTGCTCTCGTCAAGAATGCTTCAGGAGTACCTGTGTCTCAGTTAAGGTATTCTCAGATTATAGGGAGCTTGCAGTATCTTGCTAACTGTACTAGACCAAATATTTCATACTCTGTGTCTAAGTTGGCTAGATATACAAGTTGTCCAAACAGAACTCATTGGGATGCTCTTGATAGAGTACTTAGATATCTGAAAGGCACAATGTACCTTAGTTTACACTCTAGGAGATTTCCTGGTGTACTTGAGGGGTACAGTGATGCAAGTTGGATAGCTAAAAAGTCTGGTTCCAATGGAGTGACTGGATATGTGTTCACCTTGGCAGGTGGAGCAATATCCTGGAAGTCGACCAAACAGACTATAGTAACTCGGTCTACTTTTGAGGATGAGTTGTATGCACTTGATGCCACGGGGACGGAGGCTGAATGGTTACACGGACTTATGTCCGCGATACCTGTAGTAAGCAGACCGCTTCCTGGGATTGCTATTCATTGTGATAGTAGAACAACTATAGATAAGATTGGCAGTAGAAAGTATAATGCTAAAACAAAGAGGCACATCCAAGTTAGACTAAACTCTATAAGGGGTTTAGCGTCTGATAGGATTATAGCTGTAGAGTTCATAGGAACTCAGAATAATATAGCTGATCCTTTGACTAAAGGACTGGAACCTGCAGTGGTCCTTAAGTCAAGGTTGGGGATGGGGCTGTCAACCCATCATAGTTCATCATCAGTGGGAACCCAATGCACATGAGAGGAGATCCCTTGAAGTGTATTCAATGTGGTACTAACAAGCTGTAAGAATGAATTGGTAGTACCTTTGCTACATAGATGATACTGTTGTATCTGAGTCTATCCCCTGTAAACCTAGAAGGTACTGACGCTGCTAGTAAGCAAGAGTTATTTTAACTCTGAATGGGGTCAAGTCATTTGACGAGATGGTAGCAGTACATCTCTGGAGATGCCCAGCTAATCGAATGTAATTGTGTGGTCGCAATTAGAGGGAAGGGTTATTCCTTGAAGCATTCGACGAACAGGTTCGAGATAAGACCATTAATGTCTCAAAGCCGTAGATTGGAACCATAGCCTTTGACTTGTCGTCGTCTATGGAACATAGTTACACCAAACGGATTAAGATTCAAGGTGAAACATTCCATCTGAATCCGGTAATCATCGAAGTAGGGGACTCAATATATATATATATATATATATATATCAATTAGGATCAGTACTTGGAATAAATCACGAACTGGTCAGACATCTAATACTGATGGGCCAAGTCCTGATGGATGAAATCCTGACGGTACCAGATCCTGATGATGATCAAATACTGATGGCCATCAGATCATGACGGATGAAAATCCTGATAGATTAGATCCTGATTTTGGGCTTGGACAGCATTTGATAATATATATTTGTATTAATTTAAATAGAAACTGATATATGTGGATAATATATATACGTGACCGTTACGATTTATTTAATCAACCATTTCGATTATATTAAATCGACCGTTTCATTCTTATTAAATGGAATGGGGGTTACAATATTGATGAGGGTGGCATCCGTTACGTTTGGCCTCTCCTATAAATAGAGAGCTAAGCTGCTAATTTTATACACCACACCCTACATTCTCTTCTCCTCTCTACACTCTATATTCCCTTCCTGTCGTAGCTTCTCTGCTAGTGGGTTTTTCGGCGACTGAGGTGCCAGTCGAAGTTGAGTATTCTGGTTGCTGTGATCATATTACTCGGAGTTGTTTTATCCTGGGAGAGGTGTTGTAAGCATCCCGACACAGTGTAAGTGGGGGCAATTATCTCTTCAAGAGCAGTCAGGACTTCGAGCAAATCCTGACGACTCAGCTGGTTTTCTCACTTGTTTGATATACTGATATAGCTATGGCTACTGGTATGATTTCTGTCTCTCCTTCGTTCTTACAGTTACTGATATGCATGCTTTACACCTTCGTGTTTTGTTTCGTTAATTGTTTGCTTGGCCTTGGCTTGTTAAATACTTTATATAACTGCCTCTATGTTGCTGTATTAGTTGATATTTCCAACATATGTGTTTATAAAAGGTAATATCTTCAATTTAAAGTAAATGTGAAAAAGTTAATCGACTAATTACCATTAATTATATTATGTTATTATTTATTTTAGGTGTTTTAATAGTATAGACATCGTATATATTTTTTTCATCAATTATATTATGTTATTATTTATTTTAGGTGTTTTAATAGTATAGATATCGTATATATTTTTTTATATTGAAAGGTAAATAAGTAAATTCAGTAAGTACAAAAAATTTTTTTATAATGAAGAATAAATAAATAAATTCACTGAGTACCAAAAAACAAGTACCAAAACTTTTTCAAGCATTATAAATTTAATCTATTATGCAGTTCTTTTCCACTGAAAACAGAAGCATTAGCCACAACCTGCTTTGCTACTGCCTATTTAGCTTCAAAAGAAGCATTACACACCGTAAAACCTTATCTGGATACTCTAACACAGAACAGTTAATTAATCTCCGGGTGTCTTCTTGCTAGTGCCGAATTTTGCCAACTCAAGATTGTCATATCATTTTGAAAGATTTTTTTGATTTTTTTTTTTTGTTCCTAGCATTTAAAACTAATGTAGACTTCAAATTTCAACACACTTTGGAATTTGTTTATTTCAAAGTCACTTTTGAGAAAATCTTTTTTTCAATAATTAATTTTGAAACATATTTTTAGTCAATCAATTTTTATTAAAATATTATAAAAATTAATAAGAAAATGTTTAGTTTTGAAAATAGGCCTTCTTCGGAAAATTCCGTTTTTATGTTAGCAAAATAGTTTTGCTAATTTTGTTAAGCTTGTTTAAAAAACAAATCATGATTTATTACATTATTATTTCAGGATAATATTTTTGAAATCTTCTTCCACTTGTTTTGTTTAACGAGAAAGAATACTTTACAACATAGAGAACTTATCGCCTTGACTTTGCATTTTATAAAAATGAAATTCGCTTTCAAAAGAAGAAAAAGAATTAAAATTAAACAACTTTTCACCATAATTTCATAAAAATTTCATGATAACCAAATGGAGTAAATGATAAAACACTTTAAATG
This sequence comes from Saposhnikovia divaricata, assembly GCA_036435485.1. NCBI lineage: Eukaryota > Viridiplantae > Streptophyta > Magnoliopsida > Apiales > Apiaceae > Saposhnikovia > Saposhnikovia divaricata. The sequence continues at coordinate 211,955,458 of CM071597.1, read as the reverse complement.
AGAGTTATTCTCCAAAAAATAACAATATTTTATAAAATAAGAAAAATCATTTTGGGGAGAGTATGGTCACAGCCACAATTTTGTCAACCGGCCAAGTTATTAATATATTATCTATTTTTAGCACAAGTTTGAGATTTGTTCTTAACATAAATTCATATTACAAATCAGATTCATCTATACTCTACATAATATTATAAACAAAATAGTGTTAGTAATTTGGTACATTTTTTTTGATATTGGTATACGTTTTTTGATATATTTAATAGGTTGAATTTTGAGACAAATTAATAAGATTTAAAATTTCATGTATTATTTAGAACTAATAATGTAAATTCTTAAATTTAATTTGTTGTTAACAAGATTAGAACATTGGGTATTCATTGAATATTCCTTATCGATTTATTAAAAATGGTTGAACCATTAAAGCAAATTACGAACAATTATTCCCTAATTTGCTTATTATAATTTAGTATAGACTTGTTAAATTAAATTAAAAAATTAATTATTTAATATATTAATCTAAAAACATGAATTCTAAATTAAAAAGACATTTAAAAACATAATTGTAAAAACGTAAATCATAATGAGGCAGAGATTCGAACTAAAAAGATAGCCTTAATAAATTTTTTTTGGATTTTAAAAAATTGTAAATGGGCTTATAATGAGGCAGCCGAACAGGCCCGTAGATTCGAACTAAAGGAGGCCACTCCAACTTAGAATCATAAATAGATTGTTCTATGTTATTTATACTCCCTTACTCCCCAATGATTATTTATATTCGGGAAGGTAATTCTGGCATGAATTTTAAGGTGCATTTTGCGGATAGTTTCATAATTTATTTTTAAAATTTTCTTTTTTTTGTATAAAAATAGAATTGTTCTATTTTTATACAAAAAAAAGAAAATTTTAAAAATAAGTTATGAAACTATACTTTTTAAGAAAAAATGATCAAAATACACCACTTTTGGAGTCCAACTGCCCAAAATACCCGTAGACACGAGCGTCCGCCCTTTTTGACCACGGCATACGCATCCTGCTCATGCGTATATGGGGATACCATTCTAAGAATACGTACTCAAAAAAAAATAAAAAAGAATACGTATATGGGGATACGCATTCAGCTAATGCGTATTGACGTCATCTGACGTCATTTTCAAACTTTCTCCTCTCTCGCTCTCGAGCTCCTCGCCGGCGACTGGATATCTCTCTCATCTCTCTGTCGTCTCTCTCTCTCTCGTTTCTCATCGACCAACCTCCTGAGAACATCAAAACGATCGCCACATCCTACTCTCCATTTCCCCTAATCTCTTTGTCTCGATCTGGTCCCGCAGGGGCGTGTAAAATCGATTAAGAAAATGAATCGGACATGAAAATCAAAATTAGGGTTGGTTTGAGGCTTTCAAAATCCAGCAAAAGAAATTAAAAAACGTTGGTGTAGGATTGTAGAGGATTTCATTACGAGTCGATTGGTGTATACTATGCTATGGGAAAATGCTTCTATACTGGTGAACGAAGACTGACCGGATTTCGAGTTTTTTCGCCTCAAAAATCATCTCCCGTTCGCGTCTGTGAAGACGATGAACAGTACATGGAATGCGCATTTCTCAGTTGCGGGTCTCGTGTCACGCATTCTAAACATGCGTATCTCAGATACGCATATAGCAGCTAACTTCCATTTTGTGAAGACCATGCATGTCTTACATGCGTGAACTGTATACGCATGTCAGACATGCGTGGTCCGTGGGTAAAAAAGGCGGACTCCAGCGCTGGTAGGCATTTTGGGCAGATTGATTTAATTGGTGGGTATTTTGGTTTTTCACCCTACTTTTTAAGAGCCTTAAAATGCGTTTCAAGCAGTGAAAAAAACTATAAAGAAATGGGAGGGATAGAGGGAGTAATATACTAGCTTATAACACGCACGGTTTCTTTTCTAATATCTATAATTATATTAATATTTTTAAATATTTATACGTTATTAATTCACATATCAAATTGTTGTTAAAAATTTTATTTTATATATATATATATATATACATATATAAGATTTTACACGTTCAATTTAATATTTGTACTCTATCTTGAATTCTAAAAATTTAATTTGGACGATTTTACTGCCCACATAAAATTACCAAAATAATTTTTAATTTAATGATGGTTTAACAATTATTTTTCAATTAAAATTACGCAGAAACAAAAAAGAGAAGAAATTGACAATTTTTTATGATAAAAATTATGTTCGATTTCTATTTCGTTTTGATTATCAAAATACCCTTCTTAATATTTAAAGATAGTTCTACTAACAACCAAATATAGTTTTAATAATGAGTGTAAGAGTGATTTTGTCCAAAACTTTGGTAGTCGGTAGTATGGTCTTCAGTACGATAAAATAAATAAAAACCATTAAATCATAAAATAAATGGATGAAAAATAATGGATCTAGCATAAAAAAAAAAATTTATTTTTAATATGTAAACTAAAAAGTGTATTTATATTGAAATACGAAAAAGTGTATGTCAATGATTTAAATCATATAATTTGATTTTCTACATCGAGTAGTATTATCAATGTAGGTCTTCTACATTGAATAGGATTAATGTAAAATTTTGTAATTATATTTTCTCTTGATGTTATGAGTGTTTCCATTTCGATAATAATTGTTAAATCATCACTAAATTAAAGATAATTTTGTGAGCTTCGCGTGAGCTGTAAAATCATCCAAATCTGATTTTAAGATCTCAAGATAGAGGCCATATAGTAAATATGAACTTTTTTTAATATTAATAAAAACATAAATAAAATTCAATTGTATTCTTTTTTAATTATATCCTTTTCATATTATAATTTTCTTACTAAAATTCAATTATAATACAAACTTTTTAATTATATCCTTTTTAGATTATAATTTTCTTTTTAATATGATATAATCTTGATCCCATATTTTTATAAATATTAGATTCGACGGTTGAGATTATTTTGGTAGTACAGTGACCAAACCAAAATTACGGATAAGATCTCTTTTATGCTTATTATATATAAGGATATAATTATTATTAAACATGAAATATTTGGTTGTTTATTAGTTTGAAATGTCAAATAATAATTATTAAATTCTAACATATTTTCAAAAATATTTAAGTTGTAGAATATTTTTTTTGAAAAGATATGGTGCAACAACCCCAAATGCAACTGTTGTAATCTGAAACACAACTGCTTGCAACCTGCGCAATCATAAATGCAAATTTTATCATATTTTTGCAAAAAAGTTTGAAAACATGGATATTTTTGATAATTTTCCAAAATTTAAAGATAGATAAATGAATATTGATAAACCGAATTATATTTTCTTTAAGATGTAAACTATTCTTATCTATCTATACTATTATATTAAAGCCGAAACATTGAAAGTTTTGGTTTTCGGTTTGGTTATCCTATTTATTTTGGTTTTCGGCTTGGTTAATTTAATTTTTAACTAATTTTAAATATAAAATAAATCAATTTTAATCCGTTATTGGCTATAGTCCTAAAGACACAATAGTATTTTATATTTACACCATTACTAATACAGCTAAATTTAAAACCTCCGTTGCCTTCACGAACATTGCGCACAGAACTCTATTCTTCTAAACCTAATTTACACCGTCTTCATCAATTCAATACACAAGTTTCTTCGGCTTTTCTCTTCTTTTGCAACACCATATATATCATTAAAGTGTAAGTATAATAATTGTATTATGTTTTTGTATTATCTCTATTGTAATTTATTTATTTATATTTATCTATATCAATACTATTATATTAAAGTTAATATATTAAAGCCGAAAGATTGAAAGTTTGGTTGGTTTGGTTTTCGGTTTAGTTATCCTAATTATTAAATAAATAATAATATTATTATATAATAAAAATAATATCTCAAAAAGTTAATTACTAATGTTAAGGTAATTATATTACAATTAAAATTCCTCCACCCGCTTGGACTCTTTCCTTCTCAATTACACATCTTCTCCAAAAATTTCACTTCTAATTAAAACACGTTATCTTTTAATTTAAAATTAATATTACAATAATTAATATATACCCAAAATTTCACACCTTATCTTTCCGTCATTATTTTAGTGATATTTTTTCTGAATAAAACACGTTACTTTTTAATTTAAAACTAATCTTGCAATCATTAATATACACCCAAATATATCACACCATATATTCAAATCATTATTTTAGTAATAAATAGGAATCGTCAGATTTAATAATAAGATATATTATATGATTAAATTACTTACTAAACATTTAAGGTTCGAACCGGTCAACGAGATATTTAATTTAGAATTTTACAATATAAATTTTAAACCATGCATATAATTATTTAAATTTATATTAAATTAAAATTTAGAAAACATTATTAAAAAATAATGATTATATAAAAACATGATTATAATGTTAATTAAAATTTATTAGATATTAAAATAAACCCGTGCTTCGCACGGGTTATAAGCTACTACTATTATATTAAATCCGAAAAATTGAAAGTTTGTCGGTTTGGTTTTCAGTTTGCTATCCTAATTAATAAAATAAATAATATAATAATATAATTAATGATAATTACTCGATTACCTTTTTCATGTTTACTTTTAGTTGATATTACCTTTTATAAATATCTAAAAACATCAACTATACCATATCTTCCAATCATCAATGTTTCTTTTATAATTAAATACATTACCTTTTAATTTAAAACAAAATTTTGCAATAGTTAATACCCAAAAATAAAACACCGTATTAGTGTTAGATATTTTGTAATTAATAAGAACGTTAGATGTAATTATAAGATATATTTTATGATTAAATTACTTTACTAAAGATTCAAGGTTCGAAATCCGTCAACGACATATTTAACTTAAAATTTTATAATATAAATTTTAAATCATGCATATCATTAATTAAATTTATATTAAATTAATATTAAAATAATTTTTAAAAATAATGATTATATAAAAACATAATTATAACATAATTAAAATTTAGAACATATCAAAAGTATTGCCTTTTTCATATTTACATTTAGCTGATATTAACTTTTATAAACACATAAACACATCAACCGTAACATATCTTTCAATCATCAATGTTTCTTTTCTAATTAAATAAATTACCTTTTAATATAAAACATATTTTTGCAATCATAAATGTATAACCAAAAATGTTATACCATATTACCGTTAGATTTTTATTAATTAATAAGAACCGTTAGATGTAATTATAATGTATATTTTATGATTAAATTACTTTATTAAAAATTCATGGTTTGAACCCCGTCAACGACATTTTTAACTTAAAATTTTATAATATTAATTTTAAATCAGCATATCATTAATTAAATTTATATTAAATTAATATTAAAATAATTTTTAAAAATAATGATAATATATAAACATGACTATAGCATAAAATAAAATTTATAACATATTAAAATAAACCATGAATCGTACGAGTTATAAGCTAGTCATCAATATATAATAGCCGAAACATTAAAAACTTGGTTGGTCGGTTGATCAATACGGTACCTGTTATTTTACTTATTTATCTTATTTAATGATACATGTTATTTTTATTTTAGAGAAAAAGGAATCTTAGATAATTTCCTAATATTTTATTACAAAATAATATAATATAATTAAAATTTTAAATGAATCATTTTACAAAAATATCCATCCCATGTTTGCATATAAAATTCTTTATATATTACCTAACTTAGTGAGAAAGGTTCCCTAATCTCTTTATTTTATTATCCTTACCTAATTATTTATACTTACTAATAACTAATAAATTTTCTTTTTTAAGTAAAACATGTTACCTTTTCAATTTTTCAATAACTAATCAATTTCTTTTTTGAAGTAAAATACATTATCTTTTATATTTTATCTAACTAAAAATTTTCCTATCTAAAAACTCTATGAACAATTCTATTTAATAAAATAAACTATTATAATTATAACTACTAATAATTAACCAAATCATGATACTTTTTCTATTTTTTAATAACTAATCAATTTTTCTCAACTATTATATAATAGCCGAAATATTAAAATTTTGGTTACACGGTCGGTTGGTACGGTACCTATTAATTTTACTTATTTACCTTTACTTAAGGTTCATGTTATTTTTATTTAATTATTCTTACTTAATTATTTATAATTATTAATAATTAATGAATTTGTTTTTTAGGTAAAACGTGTTATCTTTTTGTATTTTTCAATAAATAATCAATTTCTTTTTTTCACATAAAATACATTATATTTTATATTTTATCTAACTAAAATATTTCATTTCTAAAACATTTTGAGCAATTCTATTTAATAAAATAAAAATTATAATTATAATTACTAATAATTAACCAATTACCTTTTTAGTTAAAATAAATTACATTTTCTATTTTTTAATTTTTTTACAGTAAAACCTATTTGGGTAGCTTTATTTAAATAAAATATTTCATTTTTCACGTAGAACATGTTATCTTTTTCTATTTTTCAATAACTAATCAATTTACTTTTTCACATAAAATACATTATCTTTTATATTTTGTTTAACTAAAATTTTTTCTTTTCTAAAAACACCATGAGCAATTATATTCAATAAAATAAAAAATTATAATTACTAATAATTAACCAATTACCTTTTTTTAACTAAAATACGTTATCTTTTCTATTTTTTATTTTTTTCCGTAAAACCTAATCGGGTAGTTTTATATAAGTAAATTTAAATAATGATATTATAATAACAATAACTAACCAATTACATTTTTCAGCTAAAATATTCCATCTTTTCAATATTTTCAAACTAAAATCCATTATTTTCTAAAAATATCACGAACAACATATATATAATTTTTATCAGATTATATCATTTATAATTTTAAGCTTACAAAATTCATGTCTTAAAATTTTAATTCAAATAAAAAAATTCATTATATTAAAGAATATCCGTGTATTGCACGGGTTTTAAGTTAGTTTAAGTTTCAAACCCCGTTAATAGCATATCATAATTGGTTCTAAATATCATCAAATGCATTATTAATATGTTATAATTTATTTTTCTTACCAACAAAAAAGGTCTATATTAAATTTTAAATAGTACTCCCTCCGTTCCTAAATGATTTTCTTGTTTTGACTTTTTGTACTGTTCATTATAAACGATTGACTACTAATTTACGCATATTTTATAAGATAAAATATAGTCATGAGTGATTTTGTTTGATTCGTATTTATGAGTACTTTAATACAGTGAAGTTTTTATATTTAATACTAACACGAAATTGAAAATATTAACGATCAAAATTGCATGTTGATAAACGTGTCCAAAGTAAACAGGAAAAACATTTAGGAAAGGAAGTAACATAATAAAAATGAAAAATCATGCACCGTTTATAAAAAATAATATAAAAAAAATCATAGTTGTGTAGGAAATGGGGATAAGGTGAGCTGCTTGTGAAGCATGGAATCTTCCTCGGAATGCACTCACTAGTACTCAAAAGTGGAGTAACATTTTTAAGAGCCGGCTTTCTTCACCCATTCTTACACAAACTTTGTCCCAATATCTCCCCTCTTCATTTCCCACGTTTTAAACACCTCCTAATTTCCATTCACCTAAAGCACTCCCTCTCCCTCCACAACCAAACCAAACCAAACCAAATGACACACTACCACCACTCTACCAACACCTCAATGCTCCACTCCTTCGTTTCCTCCACAGACTTTTGGCCACCCCAACCCCAACAATCCACAACTATGATCACACAAGAAGGCCTCCAACACGGCCTTCAATCGCTTATCGAAACTTCCAAAGAACCCTGGACTTACGCTATCTTCTGGCAACCAACTCACCCAACAACAAGCTCTCCTATTCTCGGATGGGGCGATGGTTATTACAAAGGCACCCAAGATAATAAACAGCAGAGATTCAATCAAACTCCTACTTCAGCTGCTGAACAACAACACCGTAGACAAGTTCTTCGACATCTCAATTCTTTAATCTCCGGGGGTGAGAGTTCTTCTAGTGACGATAATGTGGATGAGGAAGTCACTGATACTGAATGGTTCTTTTTGGTTTCTATGACTCAGAGTTTTGTACGCGGGTCTGGTCTTCCGGGTCGAGCTTGGATGAGTGAGTCTTTGATCTGGGTTACTGGAGCTGATTCTTTGCTGAGTTGTGAATGTGATAGAGCTGGACAAGCGAATAGTTTCGGGTTGCAGACTTTGGTTTGTGTTCCCGTAGGGAATGGTGTTGTTGAGTTGGGCTCTACTGATCTGATTTTCCGGAATTTGGATTTGATGAATAAGGTTAAGAGGTTGTTTGATATTAATCCGGGGCAATCGGGGTCGTGGCCAGTGGGTTTGGATCATAATGAGTGTGATCCGTCGAGTTGGATCAGGGAACCCTCTCCGGTGGCATTTAGGAAAGTCGATTTATCGAAGCCTAAGAGTGTTGCGGTTGAAAATCATAGTTCTAGTACTTTGACTGAGAATTTCAACTTGAGTTTTAGTAGTGCAAGTCATGTCCAAAGTCAACGTTTTGATCGGAATCAAGGGGGCACGGGTGGAGTTGTGAGTGAAGAAGTGGAGTTTTCGCGGGTTGGGATTGATGGGATTAGTAGTACTAATGTTAGGAAGGAGAAGAGTTGCAATGGGAAATCAAGTGAGATACTGAATTTTGGGGAAAGTAAAAGAAGTGATAAAAATGAGTTTACAGGGAATTCTCAATATGGGGGAGTTGTTAAGAAGAGTAAGAAGAGATCTGGTGATGATAGTATGTGGTCATTTTCTGGTGTGAAATCTAGTGGAGGTGGTGTTGGGGATTCTGATCATTCGGATCTTGAACCTTCTATGCTAAAAGAGGTTGATAGTCTTCGAGTTGTGGAGCAAGAAAAGAAGCCACGAAAGAGGGGGAGAAAGCCTGCGAATGGGAGAGAAGAACCTTTGAATCATGTTGAGGCGGAGAGGCAGAGGAGGGAGAGGCTTAACCAGAAGTTCTATGCTCTTCGGGTTGTGGTGCCTAATGTATCGAAAATGGATAAAGCTTCACTTCTTGGAGATTCTATTACTTATATCAATGAGCTGAAATCGAAGGTGCAGGCAGCTGATTCAGAAAAAGATGAGCTGAGAAGCCAATTGGAGACTTTAAGAAAGCAATTGGCCAGTAAAGAAGTGGATTGTTTAGTTCAATCAGGAGCTGAGAAGGATTCTAGATTGTCAAATAGACATGGAAGCAAGTTGATAGATTTGGATATCGACGTCAAGATTATTGGCTGGGATGTGATGATTCGTGTACAAAGCAGTAAAAAGAATCATCCCACAGCGAAGTTAATGGCAGCATTGGAAGATCTAGACCTTGATGTCATCCATGCAAGTGTGTCCGTTGTTAAAGATCTGATGATCCAGCAAGCTACGGTGAAGATGGGGAGTCGATTATATACTCAAGAACAGCTTAGAGTAGCATTGACAGCTGCAGTCTCATAAACAATATAAGCAGCAGGGAGCAGTATATTTTCTTAGTTGATTGTATTAAGGCTCTGGGAATTGTTGAAGTTCCCAGTAGCTAAAAATGTATGATTTTCCATGTACAAATTGTTCTCTTTTAAGTTCTTTGGTGTAGCATAGTTTGAGGTCAAGCCTCAAGCAAGTTACTGGGATTTTTTCCTACTTTCTGTTGTGATCTTTGTTCTAGTTACAATATACTTTGTATATATCAATGCATCTAATGTTCATGGTCTGAGATGATACAAGTAATACATCTCTATTATGTTCATGGAACCTCTTGATTAAATCAGTTACCAATCCAATGCTTCTATGAAGTTAATTTCTTGACTCTGATTTGAGAAGTTTGTAGTCAACGGCATCAAGTTAAAGAATTAAAACACATGGTTTGCATGTTCTTTAAAATACTAACATATAAAAATAAAAATTGTAAAATAGAGTAGTATTAAGAACTCAATGATCACGCCTTAAAAATAATTGTTAAATGTGTCGAATATTAATCACCATTCACCTCCAACATGACATGACAGAAAGAGCCCATGATGGTGATTCTTGAGTGTCTTTTTTGTTTTCAAAATCAAATGGTGACCTTGTTCAAAGTATTGAAATTTAATAATGAAGTAGATTATCATAGAGTAAGAAACTTAGCATAAAGTAAACTGATAGGAGTATCAGATAATATAAAATTGTATGGCTATGTGTGGCCTTATTTCTTTGACCCCTAAAGGAACTCGCAATTAAAAAGCTCATGATAACTTTGTATGTAAAAAAAGATATCTTAGACTAACAATGTGATTAAGGTGGTTGTCATATTCTTGTTGAATACACTGGTACATGCACCACAAAAGTCCAAAACTTTCAATCCCTGCCTAATTAATTAAAGTAAGCAAATTTTTTCGGCTAAAGAAAACATCTTGCACTGTCTAGTTCAATGTGTCTTTGCTCAATCATGTTGGACAAGTATTGATCCAGGTTTAAATTCTTAATTTAATAATTTAAAGTTTTCGTTTGAATTTATTCTAGGAACGTATAAGGATAGAGCTGAAGAAACTACTATAGAGTTAGAGTGTTGGGGGATATGGAAGGCTCGTAATAATCTGATCTGGAAAGACAAATTAACAAGGGCTGGGAAACTGGTTTTTCTTGCAGGTGGTCACCTTACACAATGGACAAGCGTTCAAGAAAGTAGGGATGACAAACATACCAACTCATTTCTACAACTGGAGATTGTGAACGCTGGACAGAAGCCAGAATATGATAGTGTAAAGGTCAACTGGGATGCGGCCACGTTTCGGGCTATCTCAAAAATTTGCATTTAATCGAAGCAGCCTCACTGTCAATTTGTGGTTTAACAAATGCACAATGCGCAAAAGCAATGGGTGTGAAAGAGCACGCACTTGGATAAAGAAAAAACAGGACATCACAAGAGAGGCAGGTGAACTCAAGCTACTAGATACTATTGTGGAATAAAATGTGGGGTAGTTTAGTCGTTCTAGTCGAATAGATATTAGGCTTTACATAGAGCCTAATATCGGGGATTTTGGGGGAATTTATTTTCTAGAATAAGTCAACTTATTTTAAGTTGAAAGTTAAAATTCCTAACTTTCCAACTTATTTTTCAACTTATTTTTGCAACTTATTGAATTTCAGACATACATTAAATACTTGTATAAAAAAATACTCCCTCCGTCTCTTAAAACATTTCCTGTTTACTATTTCGGAACATTCAAAATACTTTTCCACTTTCTATTTTAAACCACATTAAAACAATATTCTATACTTCCACTACTCTTAAAACCTGTGTCCGGTCCGGTTTTGTAGTAACTTTTGTAAATTGGGGGGAAAGATTGGTGTTGGATTAATGTGATTGGTTGCTTTATTTTAATTTTACTAAATGGGGGAAAGCTTATGTGATTTCCATCTAAAAGCACCCATCCAATCATTGTTAAACATGGTTTAATGTATTTCTTAAAACCTGTGTTTTGAGGCTAAGAGCAACTTTAATGCTAACAACCAACAATGTTGTTTACATCATCCACATCATACAAAAAATTAATATTTTACACTCTCTCTTCCACCTCATTTATAACAACTTTCACTTTAAATTTACTCCAATGCTAAACAACCTCCGCCAAGTTGTTAGCACAAGTTGCTAGCACACATATTATTATTATTTGATATATATCATTTTTTAATTCTAAATATTAGTCTAACAAATATTTAAAAAATTATTTATTGATATGAAATACGAATTACATAAAATATGAATTACACCAAATTTAAAAAGTACTAAATAAAGCAACATCATTATTATAAAATAAACATAAAAAAACTAATTAAAATGATTTCCAAATTTAGACCATAAATGCTCAATTAAATATGCCTGGAGATTGCGGTGAATATTTCTATCACGAATTTCAGCATTAACTGAAAATTCGTGTTGTTTTCAGATTTATACATTTGATGTGCACTTTCGAGATATTTTTCTTCAGACCAACCACTATGATGTGTTTGTTGTACTCGCTTATAACATCCATTGAAACGTGCAACTCTTTGATTCAACATGTTCCAATGATCTTTGCATTGCTTTCCACTTACACGTTCTTCACCTTCATGGTTGGTGTTGAAGTATATTGGGACTAGAAGGTGAATTTGAAAACATTTGATTAAATGGATAAAATTGAAAATTTGGATTTTGAGGGTTGGTGTGTGGTAAATTTGGATTAAATTGAGAATATTGAAAATTAGAATTTTGATGATTGATTTGTGAAGGATTTGGATATTGAAAATTTGGATTTTGAGAGAACATGTGGAAAATTTGGATTAAATTGGGGATATTGAAAATTTGGATTATGAGGATTAGAATTTGGAGAATTTTGAGAATCCATTTGAAATGTAGTATTTGTAAGATGATATTAGAAATTAATAAACAAGGGAGTATTTATAGGCAAAAAAAAAAATTTCAACCGTTTGTAAACAAACTGCTATTCACAGCTTCAAAAGAAAGGAGCAGCATGCATGTGATTCATGGGACCCTCAAATAGAATAAAATAATATTACTTTTCACCCAAACAACCGTTGTTCAATTTCACCAACTTTGCTCAACAACATTCTAAACAACCTCTCTCCCCAATGGTAAACAACCTCCTCACCTCTGTCCTAGTCAGCAAACAACCTCACCAAACACCAGCGTTAAAGTTGCTCTAATGGGCAAAGTAAAAAGAGACAGAGGGAGTATTATCAAAATATAAAATTTTTACCCGAAAATAAGTCAATAAATCCGTAAAAATTTTTTTGCCAAACAGGCACATCTATTCGTAAAGCTTAATATCTATTCGACTACAATGACTAAACTACCCCACATTTTACTCCTCAATATTGTAGTCGAATAGATATTAGGCTTTATATAGAGTCTAATATCTATTCGACTAGAATGACTAAACTACCCCACATTTTATTCTCCAAAAAATACATGGTTGAATCTGATTGCCAGGCAGTAGTACAGGCGATAAATAGTGTCGTCACAATTCTGTCACCTTTTGGTGTAATCATTAAGGATTGCAGGGCCTAATTGCAACAGGTGGTTATTGTTTCTATACATTTTGTTAAACGATTGAAAAGAAAATTCTCTAAACAAACTAAAAACGCTCTCTAAATTATAGCCGTTATCGGCCTGTTCTGTCACCATTCTTGGCTCTACTGACCGGCGTATCGCCGGAATACTAAGTGTTTATCAGTGTAGCCTTATAGTTTTCCTTCTTTCTTTTCCTTTTGCGTTTCTCGTTTTTCATGCTTTTGTGTTAGAGGTCACAGCAATCTCTTTCTTTGAAACCGTTCCCACCGGCATCCCCTCCTCACCTGTCCTCCGTTCCTCCGCCTCCCCCCGCAACCTTCTTCTCCGACCGCAACTCCAATCACCCTCCAGCTCCCACCCTCGCCATCACTCCCCCCTGTAACACTTTCGTAACCTCCCCTTATCACCACTCTTAGCACCATTCATCCCTCTCCCCACCGAATTCTCATCTACCTCCATTTCCCCTTTCCCTCCACCCTCTCTCCCCCCTTCTACCTCCCCCTTCCCGTCCGGTATCTCTCTCGGCCTATCCCCCTCTCCCCCTTTCCTTTTCTCTTCCTCTCCCGTCGCCCCGTCCCCCCCCCCCCGTACGCCTTAACCAACATTTTTTTCAACCTCAATAACCCCAATAACAGAACTCTCTTTTTTAATTCTCCTTTTCGTCAGGTACCTCTTCTTGCTCTCGCTGTTCTCGAACCCAACTTCTCGGCCTTCTCGCTCGCCTCCCTTATCTCCCCCCCCTCCCCACCCTCGCGCCGCCGCGGCATCCAGACTCCCCCCTCTCTTTTGCGTTTTTGTCGCCCCTGTAATTTCATTTGCCCTGTGTTTTTTATTGTAGTCCATGTTTTTTTAATACGCCCTTTTTCTCTTTTATGTTTTCTATTCTGTTTTGTTATTTTGGGTCGGTCCACGTTTGTTTTTTTGTTGCAGTTGGCTTCTCGTTTTTATTCGTTTGTTTTATTTTTATTCTTCCTTTGTTTTGGTGTTTGTTCTGTGTTATTTATTTTATTCGTTCGTTTATACCGTAATTCGTTTGTTTTTATTTTTATTACTTCTCGTTGCTGTTCCGGTTCTTTGTTTGCGATGGCTATTTTGGTTGGCGATGCTGCGTAATTTACGTGTTGGGAGCTTGAATGTAGGTACCTTGACGGGCAAATTTCTGGAGCTAGTGGACGTGTTGAAGAAGCGTAGAGTGGATGTGGCGTGTATCCAAGAGACGAGGTGGAAGGGGGCGCGGACAAGAGAAGCGAACGGGTATAAATTGTGGTACTCAGGGCTTGCCAGCTCGAGGAACGGAGTGGGTATTCTCTTGGCGGAAGATCTTAAAGACAACGTTGTGGAAGTGATTAGAAGAAATGATAGGATCATGGCAGTCAAGGTTGTGGTGGGGGAGACTGTGGTGAACGTGGTGTGTGCGTACGCCCCGCAAGGCGGTTTGGGTGACGCTGAGAAGGAGTCTTTTTGGGTCTGTTTAGACGGGCTGGTAGGTAGTTTTCCGGCAGACCAATTCTTAGTGTTGGGTGGAGATTTCAACGGTCACATTGGCGAGAGGTCAGATGGTTTCCCCATGGCGCATGGTGGTTTTGGCTTCGGGTCCAGGAACGTCGGTGGGTCCGCGTTGTTGGAGTTTGCTTCGGCCCAGGAGTTGGTAATTGTGAATTCTGTTTTTCAGAAGAGGGCTGAGCACCTCATCACCTTTAGTAGTGGGGGACACAGCACTCAAATCGATTACTTACTTGTGCGCAGCCGGGACGTTAGAGCTTGCGTTGACTGCAAGGTGTTCAGGAGTGAGGCGTGCGCTTCCCAGCACCGGCTTCTGGCCATGGACCTTTCCATGGGGGTCGAGTTGTTCGCAGGAAGAGAGAGTTTAGACCTAGAATCCTTTGGAAAGACTTGAAGGGCGAGAAGGCGGCGGTTTTCAGGGAGGCCTTGCTCAACGAAGGTTGTTTTGCGAGTGGTGGAGATGCTAACCTCAGGTGGTCCATCATGGCAAAGGCCATTCGGAGTGTGGGCGAGAAGGTGGTGGGGGTTTCCTCAGGTAGGTTCAGTGGCCATAAGGAGTCGTGGTGGTGGAACGAGGAGGTTCAAAAGAAGGTTAAGGCTAAACTGGCGCTCTTTAAAGAGCTGTTATCGACCTGTGCAGGGCCGGAGAGGATTCGGAAGTTGGAAGCTTACAAGGTGGCGAGACGAGAGGCTAAAAAGGCAGTGGCGAAAGCTAAAGAGGAGACATATGAAGGGATGTACAAGCGCCTAGATACCAAGGAAGGAGCGGATGCAATCTTTAAGCTAGCTAAAGCTAGGGAGAGAGGGAGGCGCGACCTGGGTTCTGTTAAGTTTGTTAAAGATGATTCAGGCCAAGTGTTGTTGAATGAAGATGCTATTAAGGACAGGTGGAGTTCGTATTTCCATAATCTTTTCAACGAGGCTAGGAGGAGTGGTGCCAGTGTGGATCAAGAGGTCTCCCGTTCGCCTGTGATTTCCTTCGATACATGTGAGCGCATCAGCAAGGATGAAGTTAAGGGTGCCTTGCAAAAGATGGCTAGAGGGAAGGCGGTCGGTCCGGATCTTATCCCAATCGAGGTTTGGCTTTGTCTTGGTGAGGTTGGCGTCCTATGGCTAGCGGATCTGTTCAATGCTATTCTCGTGGGTGATAAGATGCCAGCTGAATGGAGGCGTAGTGTTGTGGTCCCTTTTTTCAAGAATAAAGGCGATGCGCAAAGTTGTAGTAACTACCGGGGTATTAAATTACTCAGTCATACTATGAAACTTTGGGAGAGAGTGGTTGATAGTCGGCTTAGAAGAGTAGTAGATATCTCAGAGAATCAATTTGGTTTTATGCCAGGGAGATCAACGATAGAGGCCATTCATCTTGTTAGACGCCTTATGGAGAAGTTCAGGGAACGTCGCAAAGACCTCCATATGGTGTTCATTGATCTTGAGAAGGCTTATGATAGCATCCCCCGTGAAGCTATTTGGAAGAGCCTTGAGGAGAGGGGAGTGTCGTCGACGTTCGTGAGGGTGATTCAAGACATGTACTCCCAAACTAGTTCTAGCGTTCGGACCCCAGTGGGGGACTCCCGTTTCTTTCCGGTTGAGATGGGGCTGCATCAGGGGTCGGCCCTGAGTCCTTTTTCTTTTCGCCCTTATCCTTGATGTCATGTCGCGGGGGATTCAAGATGCTGTCCCTTGGTGCATGCTCTTCGCGGATGATATCGTGCTTTTGGCGGAATCGAGGAGGGAGGTGAATGACAAATTGGAGCTTTGGAGATCTACTTTGGAGTCCCGAGGGTTACGTATGAGTCGGTCTAAAACCGAGTATCTCTGGTGTAACTTCAGTGGCGAGGCTAACGAAGAAGGGGTGGAGGTTAGGCTTGAAGACCAGATCGTCCCGCAGACGGATAAATTCAAGTATTTGGGTTCGATCATCCAGAAGGAAGGTGAGATTGAAGCAGATGTCGCGCATCGTATCAAGGCTGGGTGGCTAAGGTGGAGGGCAGCGTCAGGGGTAATGTGCGATAAGAAAGTCCCTTTAAGGTTGAAAGGGAAATTCTATAGAGCGGCTATCCGTCCCGCGATGTTATATGGTTCTGAGTGTTGGGCGGAGAAGAAGGCTCTCGTAAGCAAGTTGGAAGGGGCAGAAATGAGGATGCTGCGGTGGTCTTGTGGGCGCACGATGTTGGACAGAATCCCGAACTCGGTGTTTAGGAGCGAGCTTGAAGTGGCGCCTTTCTCTGCGAAACTTAGGGAAGGGAGGCTGAGATGGTTCGGCCACGTTCGTAGGAGGCGGGCTGAAGCCCCAGTTAGGAGGGTCGAGAGTTTGGCGGTTGTTGGGGCGAGGAGGAGAGGCAGGCCGAGGAGGTCGTGGGAATAGCAGCTCCGGATGGATTTGAAGGCATTAGACTTAAATGAGACCGTGCTCGCGGATAGGTGTTCTTGGAGGCGGAGTATCAGAGTGGTGGATTCCCTTTTAGGTTGTGGCTCCGTTGTCGAGAGCCTCAGAGGTGCCTTGTCTCGGTTAGCGATTTTTTAGTCGTTCGGCTTTTAGCGTTCTCACTGTTCGTTTTGAGTGTCTTCTGTTTTCTGGTTTTGCAGTTGTAGGGAGCATGGCCCGGTGCTATTTCTGTGAGGGACTTTCCGTGTGGCTGGAACGCAACAAGCTAGGAGTATCATAAATCCTCGCAGATAGGTAGGTCCCATGTGGAGAACGCCATGGGCTGCAGGTATGTCTTTGTCCATTTCCGTATCATTGCCGTCGTATTTACCACACTCTTTGTATGTTGTGCACTCAGCCGAGGGTCTTCACGGAAACAGCCTCCCCACTCATAAAGTGGGGGTATGGTCTGCGTACAACCTACCCTCCCCAGACCCTGCTCTGAGCGGGATATACTGGGTTTGTTTGGTTTGGTTTGGTTTTTTACATTTTGTTAAACGATCCTGGAACAAGGCAACAGATTATTTATCACCTTAATCTTTTTCTAGATCAGGTTTTTAGAATCAGTGGGGAAGATTTCCCAGCTGATTTACTAGCTATTCTAATACTAGCTGATATGAGTTGAGGAATGACAATATCCTCAAAAAAAAAAAAAAAGATTTACAATCCTCTAAAAAAAGCAAATATTTCCATCCTAGAGCTACTACTGAAATTATAATTTAATCTAAAAATTCTAAAGAAATTTTGGAAAATGAAAAGGAAATCATCCTAGAGCTATATAGTCTCTTGATTTTTCTCCATCTTTAACTAATTTTGGTATCAGTTTAACACATACAGTAGAATCTCGATAAATGAATATTCGATAAACGGATAAACTAATCAAATGAATAATTTTTTCCAGTTCCGACATAATTGAGACAGTTTATTTTTGACCTCGATAAATGAATAATCTCGATTATTAAATAAAATTTTGCGATCCCGAGCGTATACATTTATTGAGGTTTAACTGTAATTATAAGAATGAACTCCCACCAAAATGAATTAATTCTTAATGTTCAAGTCCACAACCTTAAGGTTCAGAATATAAAAATACAAACTTTTCCGATTCGATTCTTACAATATAAAGTTTGTGATTTACCATCATAAGCAGATATTAAGCTGTAACTGTTTTGCGCAGATCCTCAAAGCTCCAATCCCTTCTCATGCCACAGCTTCTCACCAACTTTGGTTGATCTTCCACGGATCCAGCAATTGTAGAGTTACACCTACGAGGCACATTCTTGACCTTCTTCTGATCACGTGGAACACTAATAGTTGAAACACTCCTCAATTTCCCGTAATCAGGCTTAGGAGGTTGCTTAAGCGGTGCTGTTTTTGTCGAAACTTCGTCCGTTTCCTCAATCGTCGATAAACCAGCAGGCACATCAATAAGATCTCCGAATTCTTCGATGGAATCCGTCCTTATGACGCCTTGGCATGCTAAGCAATTCATATTTACGTTTGGATTCGGAAAACAATTACGACTAAGTTATATATGTGGCTGATTAAATTGATAATTAATTTGAAGGGAAAGAAAGCGATTTAGGGATTGCAATTTGCAAGTGATTGAACTTTCTCTACTCAAAACATGTATGCGTGCAGATCATATATGAATATGATCAATGCATGCATGCATGCAGTTTTGTAAAGGTGCTCGGGATTCAAATACTTTGAATCCCTGGTTGTTTGGAAATAAACTAGTGTAATTGTTTTGTTTATTGGTCATTGTTTTGTTTTCTTCGGAAAAATAGCTACTCCTTATATAGCAAACATAAAACAATTCCTATCTATTTGGAGTTGGTATATCGATCAGTATTAGTTAGTGTTACTTTATCAATTGTTAGTTAATTAGTTAATTTAGCAAAAATAAATAAAAATAAAATTGGCAGCCCTAAATTAAATAATTCCCTAAAAGACCAAGTGAAAGAGATAGATGTTAATATTTCCCTACAAGACTACAGACTTGACTCTTTGCCTTGCCTTACTTTGGTCAGGACAGGACAATGTGCAGTTATGCTGGTGAGCCTACACGCTAACAAGTAATACTTATATGCATCACAAAAGAACATAAATTACGTGATGCAAAACATCACAGTTCCACACACACAAGCTGAGGCCAATCCCTTAATCCGTTTTGGTAAGGATTTGTTTTAATCACTCAAGACAGCGATAGACCAGTGGCAAGACCATCAAAGAGAAAAAACTAATAAGGCATACTTACAGTTTTGTTGGAAGCATGTTGAATACCAGAGAGCTCAAAATTTTGTAACTTCGTCATTTGCCTTCCCTTTCTTTCACGTATAAAAACAAGTGCAAATTTGCATGTGGATAGCATAAGTACCATACCAGGAGAGAACAAAGCAATGAACTCAAACACAATCGTAGATCCTAGACCTGTGTCACATAAAACAAAGTGGATATCAGGTATATTTCAACATACAAATGCGTACAAATGCTATCAGATTTCCTAACACTAACAAGGTCAGGAAACAAATAGTGCATCAGTTAATTTTGTTATGCAATCTGCATAGGGTAGTGGGAAGAGTGTGGTATCAGTAGGAAACAACAGAAGTATGTGAACTTAATGTTTTCTGCTTGTTTCTTTTAATGCAGTTTTCAAGAAAGTTCTAATCTAACAATTTCTTTTATTTCTCTTTGATAACAAATCTGAATTCGGTAAATACTTCTGTGATGTCAAGTTAGAGCTAGCATGCCCATGACATCTTGCAATTCCATCTACACCGTGACATAATCATTACTATACCTAGCTTAAGGACCAAGTTCACTTTTAAATAAAAGGAGCTGCCAACTCTTGCCGTGATAAATGCAGCAGTACAATCGTAATATATATATAAACACTCATTACCCTCTATTTTACGGATCCTTCTTCCTAGTTACTATTTTTTAAGTCTGAGTAATATTCAAGGGGATACACAGATAGAAATTTAATATATAAAAGTAAATTCGAAACAAAAGAGCAGTCAAGTTATCTTGCAGCGTAAACTTAGGATCCGGAAGAATCAAATAAAGAGCAAAATAAACTGATAACACAAAATGCAGAGGGCAACAGACTTTGATAGATGAAAAAATATTACAACTGCATTGGGATACTCAGATCCATAGTCTTAACATAAATAATGGAAAGGTCCACATGAGACAAATTCTTATCCTAACGGTAAACATAACAGACAGAATAGCAAAACAGTCTAGTACACTAGAACATGCCAAAAAGAGAACATGCCAAGGTGAGTTATCAATCCTTGTTGTGTTGTGTGGCATTCCTCAATACTCCCCCTCAAGCTGACAAGAAGGCACTGAGTTAGTCAGCTTGCGAACATGAGCTTGATGGAGTTTAACTGGGAGAATCTTGGTGAAAATGTCTGCAACCTAGTTCACAGAAGACACCTTTGCTGTAGTAATATTACCAGATTTAAGTTCATCCCTCACATAATGGCAGTCTATATCCACGTGCTTTGTTTTTTCATGAAGAACTGGGTTTGCTGCGATCGCTATAGCTGCCTGATTGTCACAGTTGAGCACAGCTGGTGGCAGGTTACAGATTCCAAGGTCTTTCAAAAGAGCAGTAAGCCATGTCACCTCACAGGTTGTGAGTGCCATTGCTCTATACTCTGCTTCAGCAGAGCTTCTAGCTACAACCGTCTGTTTTTTTGCTTTCCAAGATATTGGAGACGATCCAAAGAAAACACAGTATCCTGATGTGGATCTTCTTGTCATAGGACAGCTAGCCCAGTCACTGTCACAGTATGCAGTAAGTCGTGCCATTCCAGAAGCTGCTAACAAGATGCCCTGACTAACAGTTCCCACTAGATATCTCAGGAGCTTCTTTGCTGTCTGGTAATGAACTGTCGTTGGAGAGTGCATGAACTGGCTCAGCAATTGGACAGAAAATGCTATATCCGGCCTTGTTATTGTGAGATAGATTAGCTTGCCCAGGAGCCTTTGATAGATAGCTGGATTTGGAAGGAGATCACCCTTACTATGGGTCAATTTGAGATGCGAATCCAAGGGCAGCTGTAGTGGTTTTGCCAGAGACATACCATACTCTGCAAGCAGGTCCCTGGTATATTTTTGTTGAGAAACGAAGAATCCATTGCTCGATCTGTCGATTTCAAGGCCCAGAAAATATTTTACAGGGCCAAGATCCTTCATATGAAATGTGTTAGAGAGCATTTGCTTGAGATTGCTTATCTGTGCATTATCATTCCCACAAATAAGTAGATCATCAACGTATGCCAAAACCACAGTTATACTAGTGGCAGTCCTTTTAAGAAATAAGCTAGCATCAGACTTGGACTGAACATAGTTGAGATCAACAAGAGTGACAGACAGCTTCGAGAACCACTGTCTTGGTGCTTGACGCAATCCGTACAGTGGTTTGTGTAATTGACAGACAAGAGTTGATGAGGTAGTTTGATCCAATGTCTGATTGACTTGAATTCTGCAACCAAGATGTGTATAGCCCTGTGGCAACTTCATAAACACTGTTTCATGCAAATCTCCGTGAAGAAATGCGTTGGATACATCCATGTGAACTGTTTCCCAGTTGGCTAGAGCAGCAACAGCCAATAGAGATTGCACTGTGGTGAGTTTGGCCACAGGTGCATACGTTTCTGCAAAGTCTTCACCATATGTCTGATTGCAACCCAAGATTACAAGTCTGGCCTTTTTTCGTTCAACCGTGCCATCAGCCTTGAACTTAGTTTTAAAGATCCACTTGCAGGGAATTGCTTTCTTGTGAGCTGGCAAGGTAGTGAGGGTCCATGTGTGGTTTTCTTCAAGGGCATGAAGTTCTGCATTCATGGCTGCCACCCATCCCTGGTCTGTGACTGCCTCTTTAAAATAGATAGGATCAGTTGTGGAGTTGAGGGTGGACATAAGGCAGTGAAAATGAGTTTGTGTAGTGATGGAGGCTAGATTTGTTACTTGAGGTACTGTGTCCAGGGTATTAGTAGATGCACTTGCTTGAAAAGTTTGATACTGAGCCAGCCATGGTGGAGGTTGGTGTGCTCTGGTAGACCTTCTCACAGGTGGTGTAACAGGAGTTGATTGATCAGGTGTTGATGAGTGTTGTGACGGTGAAGATTCATCAGTATTCAAGGGACTAGTAGTATCAGATTGAGATGAGACAGGTTGTGACACAGGCGATACAGGTGAATTCTCATCTGCATCACTTAGGTGCATGTAATCTTCATTATTAGCTACGACTCCAGGTTGCATGACTGTTGTAGACACAGGTAGAGGCTTCATGTAATTAGTCAGGGAATCTGGATGATATGGAAACACCAGCTCATGAAACTTGACATCTCGTGAGACGAATGTTGTCTGAGTGAACAGATTCAACAATTTGTAACCTTTAGTAGATGAGGGGTATCCAAGAAGAACGCAAGGGACAGCTCTGGGGGCCAGTTTATCAGTTGTAAAGGCAGGGTTGTGAGCAAAGGCTAAGCAACCAATGACCTTCAGATGACTGTAGTTGGGTGGTGTTTTATGCAGGACATAGTAGGGGGTGAAGTTTTTTAGAAGAGGTGTAGGCAATCTGTTGATAATGTGCACGGCAGCCTGTACACAATCACCCCACAGTTTCACAGGCAGATGAGCATGAAATCGAATTGCTCGAGCAGTTTCCAATATATGGCGATGCTTTCTCTCCACCCTAGCATTTTGCTGGGGTCGATGAGGGCATGAGGTTTGATGCAAAATACCATGATCACGAAAGAATTTAAGGAAATTTGAGTCAGCAAATTCCAAAGCATTATCGGATCGAACAACTTGAATTTGTTTGTGAAAATGAGTTTCAGCATAGTTATAAAAGGCTTCAAAGATAGAGAAGGCATCAGATTTGTGTGTCAACAAGGAGATCCAAGTGCGTCTACTGTGGTCATCGACCATGGTCAAGAAGTATCGATGTTTTCCCTGAGTAGGGACCTTATAAGGTCCCCAGGTGTCAATGTGCAATAATTCAAAAATCTCTGAGGCATAAGAATCACAAAGACCAAAAGGAAGGTTTGTAAATTTCGCCATTGGGCATGTGACATAAACTTGGCTTGAACTGGTCAGGGTTGAGATTTCTGGGATCAATTTCAGTTTAGCAACAGGTGCATGTCCCAGTCTATGGTGCCAAATACTAAGACTTCTGTCACCAGTAGCACAACAGCAATTCAAATCTGCAAACGTGGCACAATGTGAGGAAGCCACTACTGGAGATACTGCCCTCTTCACAACAGAACAGTTGGCTCAACTGGCACAATTGATGCAAATGTCTGGCCTTCAAGGAGCTCAAACAACCTCAGAAAGTTTGGATACACCTTTCTCTGGAATGATGACATGTCATAATGCAAGTGTAGCAGTGGGGGATTGGATAATTGACTCTGGGGCTTCCGATCATATGACTCCTCATCTAAACAACCTTGAATGTCCTGTGATTGTGACAACTGCTCCTCACATCAACTTGCCAACTGGTGCTACAGCAAAAGTAACTCACACAGGTACTGCGACTCTCACTAATGGTCTATGTTTGAATAATATCATGTGTGTTCCATTCTTTAAACACAATTTGCTGTCTGTCCAAAAGCTGATTAAACACAATGACTGTGAAGTAAAATTCTTGCCCACACATTGCCTAATCATTGATAACCACACATAAAACATCAAAGCTGTAGGGGAAGTCAAACAGGGTCTGTATTATCTTGTTCATACAAATGACCCAGTGTCTTGGTTGTTAAAACACACAATGTCATCTGTCACTAGCTGTAACACTGTCACCAACACTACTGGTGACACAAGTCTTAATATTTGGCACCATAGACTGGGACATGCACCTGTTGCTAAACTGAAATTGATCCCAGAAATCTCAACCCTGACCAGTTCAAGCCAAGTTTGTGTCACATGCCCAATGGCGAAATTTACAAACCTTCCTTTTGGTCTTAGTGATTCTTATGCCTCAGAGATTTTTGAATTATTGCACATTGACACCTGGGGACCTTATAAGGTCCCTACTCAGGGAAAACATCGATACTTCTTGACCATGGTCGATGACCACAGTAGACACACTTGGATCTCCTTGTTGACACACAAATCTGATGCCTTCTCTATCTTTGAAGCCTTTTATAACTATGCTGAAACTCATTTTCACAAACAAATTCAAGTTGTTCGATCCGATAATGCTTTGGAATTTGCTGACTCAAATTTCCTTAAATTCTTTCGTGATCATGGTATTTTGCATCAAACCTCATGCCCTCATCGACCCCAGCAAAATGCTAGGGTGGAGAGAAAGCATCGCCATATATTGGAAACTGCTCGAGCAATTCGATTTCATGCTCATCTGCCTGTGAAACTGTGGGGTGATTGTGTACAGGCTGCCGTGCACATTATCAACAGATTGCCTGACCACCTACCTCTTGCACTCGAGGTGTTGACATTGTTGGGTCTAAACTGAGGAGCTGGGTTTGGTCCTCTATATTTGGGATGCCATCTGGGATATCCCAACTTTGCCCAGCATCTTTCTTGAGTGTGCCCTGTAGCTCCACAAGCAGTACACTGGAAAAATCGAGCTGAAGGAGCCCCTCCCCCTTTGCTATACATTGCCATAAAATCTTGGTCTGAGGTTTTAGTGGGTTTCAACAGCTCTCTTTGTGCTTCTTCTTGTTGAAGGGTAGCTGTGGCACTTTCAACACTAAGAAGAGGATGATTTAGTAAGAGTTGGCTTCTTTGAGGGGCATACACTTCATTAAGACCATTCAAGAATTGAAAAAGTTTAGACTCCTCTTTCTGCAATTCTATTTCAGCCATCAGTTTTACAATTTCAGGAGTAGAAGTAGTAACAGTTGGTAAGGCATTCAACGAATCCAATTCCTCCCACACTGTTTTCATTGCAGTATAGTAATCATTGATAGACAGGTCATGCTGTTTAATATCGTACAAATCTTTACTCAATTTATACTTTCGAGAGCCATTCGACACAGAGAATCTTTGTTCCAGGTTCATCCATATATCTCTAGAAGTAGTCAGATAGATAATAGATTGACGAATAGCAGGAGACACATTAGAAGTCAGCCAAGAAATTACCATGTTGTCACAAGTATCCCACATTTCTGCCTTGTCGTTGTCATCTGTAGGTCTCACCACAGTTCCTTTAACAAACCCCATCTTTCGTTTGGAGGTGAGTCCAATCTCCAGAGATCTTTTCCATGCTCTATAGTCAGCACTTCCTTGCAATTTATCAACCTGAATCGATGCAGCCCCATCGGAAGGATGCAAAATCAACGGATTAACCATATCTTGATATGTAACCCTTGGAGAAGTCATTCAAGAAAGGGTTTACAAATAAAATCAGATCTGAAACACAAAGAACACAACAAAAAACAGATTGAGTTTGAATGCTCAGAAATCAAAAACAACAACAGATTTAATGTTGGAAAATAGGCTCTGATACCATAAAGAGCAAAATAAACTGATAACACAAAATGCAGAGGGCAACAGACTTTGATAGATGAAAAAATATTACAACTGCATTGGGATACTCAGATCCATAGTCTTAACATAAATAATGGAAAGGTCCACATGAGACAAATTCTTATCCTAACGGTAAACATAACAGACAGAATAGCAAAACAGTCTAGTACACTAGAACATGCCAAAAAGAGAACATGCCAAGGTGAGTTGTCAATCCTTGTTGTGTTGTGTGGCATTCCTCAATATCAAACAAATTAAAATAAGCTACCATTGAATTCAACAACCTTCATCTTCTTAACTTGATAATAGCCTCAGCCAAAGGTGGCTTTGACATCATTTTAGAACAATCAGGAAAACGCCCAAATTTCCCCATCTCATTAACTGTAATTTTGAGGACAGCATCGCCCTGCAATTAAAAAACCAGTTTATCAAGATAAAAACACTTCATATACAAGGTATCTACATATTAGGCCCTTCAACCTATTATCTAATAATTTTGGAAACAAAATTAATTTTTCTTAACAAATTTATGTCAGTAGCCAGAAGAACAATAAAAGCACAATACTAATCCTTGAAACTCCACTAATATAATATATTCAGTTGCCACCTCGTCACATAAAAATGAAACTATGCATAATTAGTGAAAAAAGAACAGAGAACCACATTAGTAAGAATGAAATAAAAGAAATTGTTCAAATTATTTTGGGTAAAATGACATGGTATAAACTGTTGCTCGACACTGTTGCATTTGTGTACTGTTCCTTGAAATCTAATACCTCTTGCTTTAGATTTAAAATGTTTTGATATTGTAACAAATGTATCAAGTGGCTTCCATTGATAGATACTCGTCAACTTCAGTCCAGATGTAACAGTAAGCTTAGCTGGTAAATTAGTAAAAATAGATCTAGAATTGACTTCCACAGAGAACATAACCAACACATCAGCATTATTAACCCTCACGGGGTGTCTCAGATGGTCGGGCAGTGGCGATTAAAGCTTGCTGCCTTGAGGTCACGAGTTCGATTTCCTAGGGCGCTTCGGGATTAAGTGGGCTACCATGCTCGGGGGTATGAGTGTGCTAGTATGCCCTCCGGATTAGTCGAGGTGGGCGCAAGCTGGCCCAGACACCGGATTATAAAAAAAAACACATGAGCATTATTTCCTGAGAGTGAAATCAAGTAAGCAACTGTTGACTGCCAGACATACGATCCTAAGAGGAAAAAAAATTTACTATCTATAAAGTATCTAAATTAACAGAATCATAACTTTTTTTTCCCTATTCAAAACATACATAAATAATAATCAGCGTTGTAATCCCTGTAGGAAAACATGACTAATCCCGTGTTTCTACCAGCAATCCTGAGACTATTACAATTATCATTCTTACCCTAGATTGCAGCCCACATTTCTTCCCTATTTTGTAGCCTGTTAGAATATGTTACTTATTAAAATTGTAATAAAAAGAGAGCGTGGCCGTTCTGCTAGGACCCATGATTTAGCTTAAACAGTCGACCTCTGTTTTTTTGGGCGAACTTCTGGGTTAGCAATGTTTTACTCCGATCTCTTTTCACATAAATTTATGTATCTGTTTATATATTTAAGTTGTAGATTAGTGTGGTTAATCGAGTGTGTGGGTGAGTCTGTTATGTTGATGTGTGGTGGGTTAGATTACCCCTGTGTTGTATTTCGTGTGTGTGTATTGTAATATATACGAGTGTGTCTATTTTCTAATTATGCTGAGTTCGTCAATGCTGCGTGTCTTGTGTGTCGTGTATTGGTATCTAACCGTGTGCTGAATTAGGACCTGGTAAATGTGATGTGCTATTGATTTGTCTGGTTTGGGGTTGCGTGAATTCTTGTCTCTATTGTTTGTACGAATAAAACGAACGGGCTGCGTGATTTCTTGTCTCTATTTTGATTATTATATGAATGGTTCTTGACTGTAGTTGTGTTGGTAGTTATTTGTGGGGATATAGGTTCAATAGTGATTTAACATGGAGTGTTTTGGGATGGTAGGGAGTTGGCCGGAAAATTGTCCGATGACCATGTTCATAATTTCTGTCCAGGTTCATTCTTTAATTTTGTCAAGTTTATTATTTTAATTTGCTATTGATGATGATTGATTGTCATAGTTAATTTTCAGTTAAAATTATTTGATTGTTAGTTAATTGATAGTGATCAATTAGTGGTCAATTTGTGTTTTTAATGTTAACAGACTTTTAGGAGCTAATTAAATTTTGTACCATTTTGGGTGGCCATGATTGATGGCTTATATTCTGGGCCTTTTAAGAGGCTTCGTTGTGCCATTTATATGGTTTGTCTATTCCGTAATTAATTTTTAGAATTTAATTATTTAGTTATGTTACTATTAATAAATATGTGTTAATTTGGTAATTTTATAAATTTAAAATTTATTAGCTAAATTATAAATACTTATGTGTATATGTATATTTATACATATATATGTATTATATATATATATATATATTGTCTTAAATAATAATTTTCATATTATTATTAAATTATCGATTATTATTTGAGATGTCTAACTTTGTAGGTGTTTTGTCTAACCAAAGGTATTCCCTTTGGTTGGGACGATAGTATAGTGTTGAGTTACTTTCGGAGCTCTTATTAAAGTTTGTGTCGAACGGATATTGAAAATTGTTTATTTTAAAAATTTCAGGAAAGAGTTTGCTTTAGCCAGGTGGAGAATGGACAGAAAACCAGTTTCTTAGAAGAATAGCTGTAAACAAATGACGGTTTGAGTTTGTGTTTCGATGATCTTGGGTTTCATGGAGGGCACTCTTTTCCCACTTGAGTTTTTTTCCCAAAGGGTTTTGCTCTTGTGGGTTTTTAACGAGGCCCTTTTTGTTCCCGTTGTGTCCCTATTGATTGGGTTGAAGAGCAGAAATGCAGGTTTTCATAGTGGGCTGGTGACAAATTATGGAAAAGTTGGGACTTTGGTGACTTGGATTTTAAGACTTTTGAAGATCGACCAAGATAATTTTTTGGGAGTGTTGGACTTGTAATTTTTATTTTTCCCTTTTCCTTCTAATTGTTCATTTTATGTGTACAGTTTTTACCAATTGGGTGGTCTCTTCTCAGACATTTAAGTTCTATTGTCTAAGTGTCCAGTGACATCATGCGTGTCTTCTGGTTAGATGATAAACTTTCTTGAATGAAAGAACACCTTACGAATATTGTATTCGATGAATCCATCTTTGGAATATATTCCTCTTGACAAAAAAAAAAAAATTAACAGAATCATAATTTTTTTAGTTCTAAATATACCATAAAATAAAACTAGTAACTTTCAGCCTCTAGAATCTCCAAATTGACCTGGTGCTAAAGCGTTCTCAATTCATCTACGTAAAAGAAGTATGACATGTGATTTTATGTAATTACACCAAAATGAAGATATCTTAACTTCAGGTGATTTTAAATTTGACAAATATGTATACTCCAAGTAGAAGTACAAAAAAATTCCGGATTCACAGGAATCAATTGAACAGAATGGGATACCAAAATAGTTGCCTAAATTTCATACACATGTCTTCCCATACAGGGCTAAAATCGAGTCATCCGAGCTGCAACAAGCTCAAGTTTGTTTACCAGAAAAGAAACTTTTTACTGCCCTATTGAGGCATAAAACCTATTTTCCTTCTTATTATTGCTATTTTTTTTTTTACAAATAAGGGTATGTGAATTTACTTGTTTTTCATCATCTGTAATATCAATTGTTATAGGGAGAAATTGGTATAACAATATTTATGGAGGTTGCTGGAATCACGGAGCAAAATACGGATATTTTGCTAAGAACATGAAGAACACGGAAGGGGATTTATGATTTTTGTGGCTGATCTTGTTTGTTGATTCGTTAAATATCAGAGAAAAACTGCTTATTCTCTCTTGCTGCCAACTGTCAATCATCCATAACAAGGTGTCTACGTACCCTATTTATAGGGATCAAGCCATACGTAGTTCTTGGAGAAGAAGTTACCCAGACGGGCTAGGGTTTCTATGGGCTCGTCTTGGCCCAAATCAACTAGACGTCTATGGGCTGATGCTAATATTTCACTAGCCCAAGTCCACTCACTTTTAGGCTGATGCTAATAGTCCATTAATTCTACCCATGACCCATAGCCCAATAAAGGTTACCTACGGCTAACATGATGCTAGAATCACAAGGCATCACTGGCGAGGCTAATAGAGAGCTTACGAGGGCCTCACATGCGTACCCTACTAGGCTTAGTCATGCGATGCAGACCCAAGTACGTTGATATGTACATTCATGCATACCTCATTGGGCTTAGCTATGAGCTTTCATATCTATTCATGCGACCTCGCTGGGCTTAAATATATCTACTCATGCGACGTCGTTGGGCTTAGCTATGAGTCTTCATATCTACTCATGCGACCTCACTGGGCTTAATCATGAGCTTTCATAAGAGTATTCTAGGCCTCGCTGGACCTTGCAGAGAGATGTGATTAGGGACGGCAATTTGTACCGACCCGATGGATACCCGATCCGTTTCGACCCGAATGGGTCCAACCGAACCCGAAAATTTCGGGTTTGGATTCGGGTTTGGGTTTGATTTTTAAACCCGAATCAATTTCGGGTCGGGTTTGGGTTTTGGAAATACCGACCCGAAAACCCGAAACCCGTATCAAACCCGATCCGAACCCGAACCGACCCGAAACCCGAATTAATATATGTTATTATTTCTATTATTTTATACATAATATTTAACATTTAATATATATTATCTATTATTATTTATATTTAACATTTAATATGTAATAAAAATTAAAATATTTTATATATTAATATTTTATATTATTTTTAATATAAAAATATTTTATTTTTATTTTTATTTTTTTTGGGTTTCGGATCGGGTTTCGGGCCACGGGTTCGGATTTATAGTTTCGGGTTTTTTCGGGTTCGGGTTTGGTCAAAAAATTCGGGTTCGGGTTTGGGTTTGGCAAAACCCGTTTCGACCGACCCGATTGCCATCCCTGGATGTGATAGATGCGATCCCATACTGGGGACTGCTAGCGAACTCGACCCGCGGCTTGGGGTCGCAGACTTCCATATTTTGCTTTGATAATATATTGGACTAGCTCCTGGTGGTGGGCTTTGGTGACCCAATCTTCATCTTTAGGACCATTATAAGTTGTGGACCGCTTATTTTACCCAATTAGGCCTGCTTAAGGCTTATGCCAAGATTTGGGCATAACAACTACCCCCCGAGTCCATATTACCATTGGAAATGCGATGTGGACTCGAAATCTGCTTTGTCAAAACTTCGATGCGAGGCCTATGCTCGTTTTGCTGTAGATGAAAGCATAACTATCTCAAGTGCCTTGGGATCGCATTGCGACCCCTATGAATTTGAATGGTTTTGAACAACTGTCGTGTCTCGATATCTGCTCCCAGCTGCTAAGATGATGACACGTGTTGTGTGTCTTTCAATTAATATGAAGCCAAGTATATGTAAGTAATGGCGACCTCGAAGGGTCCTTCCAAGCGCAATGTGGTTCTGCAGGGACCTTGAGAGGCAACCCCATAGGGCCTTTCAGTCATAAATTGTTATAATTATATCTTCTATCGAGCTGATATGTGAGCTCGAGCTCTCACCTATATCTTCAGGTCTTCTTAAAGCATGATGAGATGGCTCTCCTATGTTCCTTATTATTATGATGAGAGGTCTCCTCATAAGTTGAGAGGACTCCTTGCAGTCTCATATATTGCGAGGCCTCCTTGCAGCCTCATATATTGCGAGGCCTCCTTGCAGCCTCATATGTTGCGAGGCCTCCTTGCAGCCTCATATGTTGCGAGGCCTCCTTGCAGCCTCTATGTTGCGAGGCCTCCTCATAGCAGTACATGGTCCTTTATAACTATATCTTCTGTCTAGCTGATATGTGAGCTCGGGCTCTCACCTATATCTTCAGATCTTCTTAAAGCAAGATGAGATGGCTCTCTTCTGTTCCTTATTATTATGATGAGAGGCCTCCTCATAATTTGAGAGGACTCCTTGCAGTCTCATATATTGTGAGGCCTCCTTACAGCCTCATATATTGCGAGGCCTCCTTGCAGCCTCATATGTTGCGAGGCCTCCTTGCAGCCTCATATGTTGCGAGGCCTCCTTGCAGCCTCTATGTTGCGAGGCCTCCTCCTCATAGCAGTACATGGTCCTGGTCAACATATCGGTATGAGATCTGTACTAGATTTTTGGATCCGTTAGCCCAATATTATTATCAATTCTCGTAATGGGTATATTTAGAGCCTATATCAATTTTTGAGCATAACTGTCCCCCAGTTCTTCGGTGCAGGCAGTTGTAGCGGAGAACTATTTTTTTCTGGTCTTCGAAATTTCTTCAAATTTATTCTGAACTCCTCCAAATATAAAAATCAAATAAGTATTTGATTTTTTGGAGAGCCTTCTTACTTGACAACTTTGGACTTTTTTTTATTTTAATGCGAGCCCATGTCTCCTCGTAGAGGCCACCTCGATACATTTTTTTTCTTCGCGTAAGCAACCTTCTTGCGTCTCTTCTCGCCTTGTTTTTCTTTACAGCCTTGTGGAGTCGTGGTCTTCGTATTTGTACTTTCACCTCGCTGACTTTTTTTTTTTCACTTTTGCTGAGATCTCCTCGCCTTTAGCTGCTTCCTTCTATTTTTATTAACTCTTGCTGATAAGAGGACTCCTCGTGGCCTCCTATGTAGAGAGGCCTCCTCTTTTTGATATAATGAGAGGACTCCTCGTAGCCTCCTATGTGGAGAGGCCTCCTCCTGCTGATATAATGAGAGAACTCCTCTATACATGTATATGCGAGGACACCTTATTTTTTTTTAATAAGCCACATGTGCTCCTGTTAGCCACACGTGGATCCCTGTTCATCTTTTTTATTTTAGTTGATCATGCTGCCCCACTTTTTAACTTCCTTATGATCTTTGATTCTGTGGCCTTGTATTCCACTTTCTTTTATAGCCTTGTAGATAGACTGAATGCATCATGTTACTGGGCTCTAGCCCCGGCTCACATATGCTAGCTGGTGGGCCATGAATCTTTGAAAACTAATAATTTTAAATTTTTCCAAGTGCTTTGGGATACCTGATTGAGTCTTCATATGCTCCAATTTGCTTATAGACTGATTTTAACACATGCCTAGAGATAGCTCCACACTGTATAAACTTACGAACTGACCCGTCATCGCCAATGGGGTTAAGTAGTCTCGCATCGTAAGATATCGGGCTTGCAGCCTAGGTACGGCCTCGCAACGCTAGGTGCTGGCCTTGTCTTGCAATTTTTCAAATTTCTCACTAGAAGAGGTATTTATGTAATGCCACTACCCCCGATTCCTCATTATCATTGTTGATGTGATGAGGAATCAAAGTGTTTCAGTAATTTTCTTGTATTATTTGGAGTTGACACCATTTGTAATGAAGAGAATTTGATGTGATCCCGCTATAAGCAGACTTGACCTCTACATTGTTGTACCAAGGCATTTGGATTCTCCAAGCTAAGTGAGAACACTTAGCTTCTTCAATGTCATAACAGGCTTCCCTATGTTGAACAAGAATGTAGATATCGAGGTCTTGGGTTAATTTTGATTTTCAAATACTTTGGCTTCTCTCCCTTTATCTCTAGTGCGAGCTTGAGGCCAATGATGAAAGCCTCGTACTCAGCCTCTTTATTTGTTGCTTGCTCCTCACAGTTTCTTGAGGTAGTCGAGGACCTCCACATTACCGGCAAGGGTCGAGGGCGTCCCCCCTCTCCTCGACGTAGAGGTATTTCACCAAGAAGAAGCAAAACCCAAAGTCATTACATCAGGTATGAGAGGTGTCTATATGATATCACTACCCCCTAGTCTGAGGATGAATTTATTCGTACTTAGTGTATAGATACATAAAGTTACCAGGACCAATGCCTTTATTGATAGGCCTCCGTCAAGTGCTCTACATTCCAAACTTGTGTTATAAGCTTGTCATCCATGCCTGTGAGGTGATAGGTCCCCATCATGATGGAGGTCTCTCCTGAAGGTGATGTACATTGGTGAGGGGCCGCTTCTTGGCACACGGGTATACCTCTCCCTAGCCTTATTGCTATCTCTTCTAAAGTGGGGTCCCCCCATAATGAAATGAATACTTCTAGCCCGCTCAGTCCTATCCTTGTGGGGCTCCTCCTTTTGCCCAAGTGGTGGCCCATTATTATAACCGAGATCTTGTTGAGTGCCATGCTTCTTTACCTCACGAACTACCCACTTAGTTAGCTATCCATTGCGAATTAGCTCTTCAATTTTCTCCTTGAGCTGCCTATAATCTGCAGTATCATGCCCTGTCTGTTCATGAAAGACAAATATTTTCGAGTATCCCTGGTTGCCCGACTATTCATAGGTGAGGGCTTCTTAAACATCCCTTTGTAAGCATTAACTGCATAGATGTGATCAATGGAGGCCACTAAAGGTATAGACCGACCCTCATTCCTTCCATTTTGAGCTCTCACTACGATCCCGTCTTCGCTTAGGGCTCCAAGAGTCCTTCCTCTTCACTCCCTTGCTCTTACTTCCACTATTGCTAGCCTCATTATTCTTCTTGAGGTCCCCCATTGACTTTTCAACCCATTGGTAAGGCTCGGCCTCCTTGTAGAACTCAAAGAGAGTGCTAGGTGTTTGTGCCTGCAACTTCTTCCAAAACTTGGTGCCCTCTCTCAGCCCAGCAATAAGAAAATTTTTAATGGCCTCATCATTTTCTCCTCACACCCTAGGGTCCTCAGCGCTAAACCTCTTCAATTATTCCTGTAGGGTCTCACCCTCCTTCTGCTTTATGTTCACCATGGTGGATACAGGAGGTGCATAGAGCTTGGAGGAATGAAAATGCTTAATGAAAATGTCCACGAACTGCTCCCAGGAGTCTATAGTGGTCCTGATCTCTTGAGTGAAAGGCGAGGCCGGACCCATGGGGTTAAGGATCCCTTTATCTGCATTCCTTTTATCCAAGGCCTTTTTTAGCTCCTCTAGCTTGTAGTCTCCAACCTTGGTCTTCTAATCTTCAACTTTTTCCTTTCTCTTTCCCGTGCTATCATGGTGGGATTTGGTCTTCTTGGGAGCACTAGACTTCTCTAGATCCTCCTTGCGATTCAGGGGGTCAGGTTTGTACTTATGGGACCACTCACGCTCTCGATAAGGAGAGGGGGTCATTTCGAACCTTGGCTCCAAGCATGGGATCGCTTATACTTCTTGTCAGCTGTAAGTTTTCCGAGCTTGAGGCAGAGATCGTGCTCATCTAACTTCTTTCCAAGACGATCAAAGACACTAACTGACCTCCCCTTAGATGAGGCGGCCTCATTCTGCAACCCCTCATTTGTCTTAATAGGCTCTACATCTTCCTCCCACTCGAGGTCTTCATAGAAGTAAGGGTTTATTTGATCCGTAACAACATCATCAAATTCATCCAAGAGTTTCTTAGTGGGACCCTTACTGCTCTCCTCCTGATAGGACTTTGGCCCCTTCCTGGCATTCTTCTTCGCGCCCCTTGAGCTATACCACTTCTTCACTCTAGTCATCCTTTCTTGCACTACTGACACCTTCTCGGGCCCATCCTCGCTTCTAGAGGGATCGCCTTTGGGTATCTTGTGCGACCCCGGGGTCTCCCCATTGTTGTGCCCTCTGTTCATCTTCTTGTTCGACTTAGTCATCTTTCTCCCAATATGACGACTCACATTCCTATTAACATTTCAAAACTATCATGCCAACGATTTCTTCAACAAGCTGGGGAAGTTGGTTTTATTTTGAGAATAGTGGTGTTATAAGAAAAAAATGACAGGATAATTCGAAAATCAATCAAGGGGCCTATTCTTCAAGTGAAGCCTAAATTTTTTATGTCTGGATATGGTAGGTCAAAGGAAGGGAGTTCATATATGAAAGTTGATGATACCAAAAGGAGAAGAAGAAACATCAGGTCACTTATTTTGGAAATGTGATCCAACTAGGCAACGTCAGCTTTTAAGCTCCTCATTCTGCAAAAGCGTACAAAACTTTCAAAGGAGACAAAATTAGGAGAGTATGGAAGGTGACAATTAGTGCATCATTATGGATTATCTGGTTGAGTAGGAACAATTTAGATTTTAGTGACTTAAATTATCGCTGGGATCAATCGGAAAAGTTGCTTATGATGATGTCCTTCAAGTGGTGTATATCTGCAGAGTTAATAAGAGTGGAGTTGTGAGAATTATGGTTAACTAATCCTGTGAGAGTCATCCTGTTATTTAACAAAAATTCTAAAAGAGAAAAAATTATTTAGTGGAATACAAAATATGGTGGATAGATAAATAGAGCATGGTAAGATGAAGGAAATGAGATAGTCCTGCGCGGATGCCTGCTGGAGAGAGAATGAAGCGTAAGCTATACTTTTCCGGCTCTACAAACTAAAAAAATCCCATTGAAGTTTAAAAAGATGGAATCATCTTTTTTTTTGCTAAGCTGCATATATATATATGTATACACACACACACAGATATATATATATATATATATATATAGAATCAAAAAATACACAAGGGTTGACCCTTACTCCATGACAAGCCATAGAGAGGTCTATTTAACATCAATCTGAACAAAGGCTAGATTGAGGATAGAAAGCAAAAGACAGGGGTAGAACAACCCAACAAGGACCATCAAAAGAAGGTCCCCATATAATTTTCTATTAAAGTTATTTTTGGAACCAGGTGGAACTATGCAGCTTAGTTTTGATATCAAGTAAAACTAGTTGATAACCCGTGCGAAGCACGGACATCGATTGAACATGAGCCGAGATTAAAATATTAATATTTATACATTATTTAATTATGTAGTTATAGATAATCAAATCCGAGATAAAGCTAAAAAAATTAAAGTAAATAAATCTTTATAATTATGTAGCTGTGAGTAATCGAACTCGATGTGAAGCTAAAAAAAATTAAAATAAATAAATCTTGTATAATTATATAGTTGGAAATAATCGAACCCTGAATTAAGTGATAACCAAATTTGGTATTTTGGTACTTTAGTACTATTGTGTACCATTAAAACATGGTTTTCCACATTAATAAATAGTATAGATTCTTCAAGTAGTTTCTTCGGACCAAAGCAGCCTTTGTTGTGAAGCCTTGCGTTTCTCTCTCCAAATATGGTAAGAATAGACCTGGGCTGTGAGAAGAGCTAGACTTCGATGCACATTATTTGGTAGAGACCCCCAAGAATTCAAAAGATCCAGCCAAGTGTCATCCACCAGAGAAATTCCGAGCTGACAAGCCAAATGAGCCAAGATGTACCTACTGTAGTGGCAATTAATGAATAAATGAGAGTCCGTTTCTAAGACACCCATACAAAAGAGGCAGTGTTGAGAAATATCAATGCCAAATGAAGCCAAACGGTGAAAAGTAGATAACCTCCCATGACATAACAACCATTCATGATGTGCATATCTCAGGATTCTGAGCCTGTGCCAGACAAACGAGTGCCAAGGGACCTCAGGTAAATGTCTATAAATAGAGTCCTAAATGTGCCACATTTTGATCTTCGTGACTGGCTTACCATCCTATAAGATCACATCAGCAGGTCAAAAGAGGGGTAGTCAAAGTCCTGAAGCCAAGAGGTTAAATCAGGTGGTGCAGCCTGACGTTTGGTTGAGGTAAAACCCAATCACCAGTGCAAATCAAATCATTCGCAGTTCAAAGCTGCCTGGGCAATGGAGTTATCAAACTTAGAACTTGCCAAGCACCTATTATTCTACCAAGGATCAAACCAAAGAGACGTACCATGGTCATTCCCAAGCTTATATGAAATAAGTTGGCGAGCCAAGGGTCAAAATTTAAGACCACTACGCCAAATCCAGGAACAATCCGTAGGCAAATCCATAGTATCAAGAATCATCTTCTTGCATCAGAGTATCAAGAATAATGATAACTTTCAGGGAAGGGTCATTATCTAGTACACATAGTATGACTATTGTGAAAGAATTTCAAGAAGATAGGATGGGGCTAAGAGCGGAAGAGGAGAGAGTAGAATGGATGAAGCTACTATGAGATTCCAAATTTAAAATGTATTATGTTCCTAGGGAAGAACTTAATGGAACAAATAAGTTAGCTGACATGTTGACAACATGATATCTTGCTTAAAGCATAAAATAATCACATGAACAAGAACAAGCAAAATAATGAGAAACAAGATTTGAGAATAGAAAATGTATTGTTCATGTTATGCCCAATAATGGGAGAGATCAGTATCCTTATAGCCTACAACACAAAGCTAGCAGACAAAGTTTAGACAACTCTTACTCTAACAACCTTAACACAAGATAGTGGTCCACTAAGATACTTTGAAACAAAAAAAGTAGCAAAAGACAATAAAAATATTTTGAACCCATATCTTCAATAGTCCTCCTCAAGCTGGGGATGCATTCTTCAAATTGAATCCCAGCTTGCCAGCATGTTGTTGATGAGTCTTGACTGGAAGAATCTTATTGAAAATGTTTGCTACGTGCTAATTTGAGGGAGTGTACTCAGTCTTGATCAATCCTTCTTTTAACTCATCTATAATGAAGTGAAAATCTATCTTCACATGCTTTGTTTTCTCATGCACAACTACATTAGCTACAATTGCTAGTGCTGCTTTGTTGTCACACTTCAAGATTGTAGGTGAAAGATCCTTCAAGCCCAAATCTTTGAGTAAAAAAGTAAGCCACTTCACTTCACAAGTGGTCAAGGCCATGGACCTATATTCTGCCTCAGCAGATGATCTTGCTACTGCAGTTTGTTTCATGGCTTTCCATGACACTGAAGATTGTCCTAAAAAGATGCACTATCCAGATGTGGACCTTCTAGTGACTGGGCAACTATCCCAATCACTATCACAATATGCAGTTAGTTGAGCAGATGAGCTGGAACCTAGCAAAATGCCTTGAGATTCAGTGCCAATGAGATACCTTAAGAGTCTGTGAACTGCTTATAGATGTATAGTATTAGGTTGATGCATGTATTGAGATAACAATTATACTAAGAAGCAGATATCTGGCCTAGTTATAGTTAAATGTATTAGTTTCCCCATAAACCTTTGACACAAACTTGGATCAGAAAGAGCCTTTCCTTTTTCAGGTGTCAGTCTCGGATGTATATCCATGGGAAGTTGAAGTGGTTTCTTTCCATCCATTCCAAACTCGGAGATAATATCATTGGCATACTTCTTTTGACATGAGAGGATGCCATCTGTAGACCTTGATATTTCAATGCCAAGGAAGTATCTGAGGTCTTCAAATCCTTCATGTAAAAATTTTGAGCAAGAAACAATTTAAGGTCTTGAATAGAGGTCATACAGTTTCCATAGAGGAGCAAATCATCCACATACATAAGCACCATTATAAAAGTTTCAGAATTATGAACAAAAAATAGACTGTGATCACTTTTTGATGAGTGTATCCCATTGTGAGCAGAGTTGAGTAAATCTTTCCAGACTACAATCTGGGAGCCTGCTGAAGGCCATACAATGATTTTTTTCGATCTGTAAACCAGAATTAAAGCTGTCGGACTTGAATCATCAATAATTCTATAGCCTAGATGTGTGTACCCTTGAGGCATCTTCATATATATAGTATCTGATAACTCTCCATGCAGGACGACATTGTTAACATCTATTTGGCATGTATACCAGTTCTGAATTGATGCTATAGTTAGAAGAGCCCTCATAGTAGTGAGCTTTGCCATAGTGGCAAATGTCTCAGCATAACCATACTTCTATTTGTTACCAAGAATAACAAGCCTTGCCTTATGTTTATCAACTATTCCATCATGTAAGAATTTTGTCTTAAACATTCATTTACAATCAATGGCCTGTTTGTTTGCAGGCAACTCTATGATTTCCCTCGCTTCATTTTACTTTGTTGTTTCACATAATTACTCTTGGAGCTTGAGTCTGAATTACTCCCTGAGCTAATGTGTCATTTAGTTACAAAGCATCCCTTTCTCCAGTGAGCATATATATTTTACTGGTTCTTTGAAACTCGTAGGATCAGGAGTTTTGACAATATTAGTTATGAAGTAATGAAACTGAGGTTCAATGATGGTGGCTGCCAGATTAGAGATAAAACTAATGTTAGATGGCAAGACAAAGTCTTGCATCCAACCAGGGTTTCTGGTCACTCTGGTGAATTTTCTCACAAGAGGTGGAGTAGTAAGTTTGAATAATCATCATAAAACTAACAAGGTAAGACACGTAACTAGTTCTTGGTGTCCTTTTGTCTATTTTATCTTCATGAGAATAGGGGTTTGGAGTTTTTAAATACCACACTATTACTTCGTTTATTTTTTTATTTGAGTTATTTTTAGAATTTATTTTTGTGAATAAAACTATGTAAACAAAATATAAATTCACAAAAAAAAAAATTCAAAAAACAATAATTTTTACTATGCGATCAAATCATCTAAAGATGTGTGTCAAAAGTCAAAGTGCCAAAAAAAATTGAGGGAGTATTGTGGTCAACAATTGTATTTAATGAATTTTTCCAAGAATCTAATTATATGAATGTGAAGATTTTTTCAAAATATTTTTGTAAAATATTTTTTATACAAATTGAAGTTGTAGAGTATTATTTTTATAAAAAAATTAAAAACAAACATTAGAATAATAGTTTAAGTTACATGTGTCTGAGATAAATAGTGTGCCATAATAACTCATTGAATGACAAATCTTATTTGTCTAAATACATATTCAACCGAATAACGATAATGACATTCTTAGTTATGACTCTTTGTACTTCCGAGAAAAACACAACAGCGTCAGATGCCAAATATCTGAATGTGTCAAAAGCAAAAGGCATAAAACAATATTGATTATTTCAACATTCTCTGCATGCCTAATCAAGCTTTTGCGCATTTACTTTCGCTGTTTTATTTACCATCTGGTCAACTATAA
This sequence comes from Saposhnikovia divaricata, assembly GCA_036435485.1. Taxonomy (NCBI): domain Eukaryota; kingdom Viridiplantae; phylum Streptophyta; class Magnoliopsida; order Apiales; family Apiaceae; genus Saposhnikovia; species Saposhnikovia divaricata. The sequence continues at coordinate 211,914,969 of CM071597.1, read as the reverse complement.
ATATTCTATTACCAAATCCGTTCAAGGAATTTTTTTTTAATAAAATCAACACAAATATGATTCCTCCATATTAATTGAACACCAAGATGATAGTTGGCCTAAGAGTTGATTTAACTTTTCCAGGAGGGGAGAGAAAATTGATCGGTACCTCTTTTTTTAGTTAAGATTTATGCCTTCCAAAGTACATGTTAGTCCCTATAGAGTATTACGGAATGGGAAGTTGAATGCAATTCTATTAATTTCAAATCTTTTTAGCTTTAACAATAGAAGTTTGGCAAAGATTCAAACTTAATAGTATAGTGTTAACCAATTACCACATCGAGAAGATAAGAAAAAATTCTGTAGCCTGTTAATTTAATAGTATGAGACCTTTTAGTTTGTACCCAAAAACAAATTCGTGTGGGCTTGAAAGTCATATGTTTACCCTATTTTGTAAACATCGAGGATTCAACTCAACTTAAACAAGAATGTAACAGTAAATAGTATATGTACTATCATAGGAATCTCAAATGCATAATTGTCAAGAGAAAGAAGACAAAGACAATCTACCATTTTGAGGTATACTACACTTGAAGAAGTTCATTCATTTGATCAAGCATCAGTGGAGTAATCAAGACAGTGGGTTCTATTTATAGTGACAAGAGGTTCCTATAGTGGCAGAATACAAGTTATGGAGGTTTGAATAAGGAGTGAAGAAAAGGATGACAGGAACCACAGCTTTAAAGCCAAGATATGAAGAACAGTCATTGCGGTTAGTCACTCATGAACCAGACCGTGCATCGAGTGTCAACATTAAACGGTGGTTGTTCGTCATTAACTTCAGTGGTTCAAGCTATCAAGATTGGTATGAGGGAAAATCATTGTGCAAACAACAGGAGTGCTAAATTCATTAACCACAATGATTTTACTATCAAGTGGACTAGCTATGAGGAAAAAGAATTATCACAAAGAAATGCAAAGTGATATATAAAGTGATATATTCTTAAAACTGGAATCTCGGTTGGAATTGATATATTTTTTGTTAAGCAAAAGGAGTCCGGTTCCAGACCCTCAGGAGACCGCAACTTAGACCGTAAGGATTTATTTATATTAATAAATATTTTATTTAATTAGTAAATTATATTTATAAATATCTAATTAATATTAGATATTTATTTTTATAATTTCTGAATTAAATTAATTATTTATTAATTAAAGATTACAAGCTGTGCGGATTAAAAAGCATTTCTACGGAGCCCATCCCTAATAGGACAAAATAGGCCCCGGTTTTTGTAAATGAATTGGCAGGTCATTTGTTAGTTAATTAAGGTGGCCAGGCGCATGAATATGAAAAAGATGGCCAGGTGATTTGATTAAAGTGAACTAAAATGAATATGATTTCAAAGGTCTTACTGATAGTCTTAATGGAGCCCACCTGTTGGTCTTAAGGAGAAAAGAACTATTAAGACAATCAGCCGTTGGTCTTAACGATTGTCTTAATAGTATAAAAGAGGTCTTAACGGCTGTCTTAATAGAGGCAAAGAGATTGTCTTAATAGTGCAACTAAAAAATTAGGAAAAAGACTTTTCTTTTGTTTAAAAGGCAACAGGCGGCTGTAACTTAAAAATATCTTCACTTCATCTTCTCAACAAACAGACTCGAGAGCAGGAGAGAAAAGAGATCAAACAGACATAGTTCCTGAGCTTCATTTAATTTCTTGTAAATTATTTCTGGACTCTATTGTTAAATCTAAACCGATAGAAATAGTTTACTTGTACCCTTGGAACTATCTAGCGAGTTTTTACTCCTAGTAGTTATCTCTCGAATAGCTTTAAGCATTCGATCTTTTTATTACAAATATAGAAAAGTTCATGTCGAATTTTCTACAGAATTTGTAATAATTACTTTGCTCATCAAACCTTGTAATTTGTACTGTGTATTTAGACACACCCCTCCAAGTTTAATATAATTTTATATTCAATTTGAAATATTGGTGTTCGTTCTATTCCGCATCGAATTGTTTAAAATTGATATACACCCAAAGAACAATTTCGATTATAGTTTGTATTCAACCCCCCCCTTCTACAAACTATTTTGGACCTAACAATTGGTATCAGAGCCTTTTGATTGACGCACTCCAATTGGTTTTCGAGGTTGTTGACCCATACAGAAATTAAATCCGGTATTAGACCAAAAAGTCAACTCCTCTATTTTCGAATTCTTTAACCTTCAAAAATATTCATTTTTGAGATTTTTGATCTTTAAATAATTTGAACTTATATTCGAATTTTTTAATTCTTAAAATGATTAATTCTTGGAAATTTCGATTTTTAAACAACTTGAATTTATTTTCAAATTGTTTAATTCTCAAAATTTTTAATTCTTGATAATTTCGAATTTTAATTAACTTGAATTTATTTTCGGATTCTTTAACTCTCAAAAATTTCATTTCTTGAGATTTTTTTATTCTTAATTAATTTGACTCTAATTTCAAATTTTAATTTATTTGAACTTACTTTTAAATTTTTTATTTCTCAAAAATTTTCAAGTCCTTGAAGTTTTTGAATTTTAAATATTTTGAATTTATTCTAAGCCAATGGTTCTTAGAAGATTGTTAGTTGAAGATTCCTCCGGGTTGCCAAAGATGATTTGAATCTTTTGAAGAAGTTGCATTTTTCAATGGAATTAATTTCTACCTGCTGAAGATTAATTTGTTAAGTTTTTGTAAGTCATATTCCATGTGACTTATTGGTTTTTCAGAAGCAGGAATGAAAGAGGTTTTAGTGGATATTATTTTTCTTGAAGATTTGAATTAACTCTATTGATTCAGTGATATACAAATACTTAGTGGATTTCCTCATTGATAAATCCAAAACACTTAGTGGTTTGTACCAAAGAAATATCTTTCAAGGAATCAACAGAGATTTTAAAAGAATGGAATCAAGGAGGTTTGAGAATGGACTAGACTGCAAACATCTCAGTCAGAAATTAATGAAGGAACCTCAGAACAGACAGGAAGAGTTACTAATTCAGAAGGAGTACTAAGGCTACATCCAGGGATAAGGCCTATCTGTTCCGAAGCAGAAACTCTTCAAGATATAGTTCAACTCAAGAGGTGGTTACAAGACTGAGATGGTGGAAAGAGCAAGACATGATAGTTACAGTTATGAAAAGCTATATGTGATAAGTAACTATCAAGGTGTATAACATGGTACAGAATTCTGAGAGACAAGGATGAATAGGGATTCATTAAATGAGATTAAACAAAAGCATCAGTGCAGAACTTATGTTGCTAAAGGAAAGAGTTGGGATGGATCAGATGATGATGAGAAGAGCATAATGAATATCTTGCCTTCATAAGAATCTTTGAAGATGATTCACCTCATATGTCTCAGGTATCAATTCTTCGAACTAGTGTAATATGTAATTCTCAAGAATTCAAAGCATGTTGAGATCTTAGTTTTTAGTTGTTAGATCTACGGTTAGAAGATCTTAATATGTGGATGAATATTTTTTGAATTTGATTAATTGCAATAGTGAGTTAGAAGTGTTCCTTAGACAATATCTCTCAATTCTTAAATGATATATGTTAAGCATATAAGACCTCTGCTTAAGCTAGTTTCAAGATCCCCAGTAGAACAAGATTTGCTTATTCATTCTGAATTGTTTGTTAAGGTTTAAAAGTTTAAGAGATGGATTGATTACCTAGGATGTTTGTAGAACACAAAGTTGTATCTAAAACTTACTTAGGTAATACAGACTATTAGCTAGTATATAACAACATCCCTGGACTGCATAGAATTAGTGATTACTTATTAATTCTTCTATTTCAATTGGTTTTAGAAAATTATTGTATATAGGTTAACTGGATTTTCTAAATAGCATTACATGTCATAGTTTGCACGTTTTAAATGTGTGATGGTTTGATTGCTATATGAATGCTATGTTTGTTGTTACCACTAATGCAATACATGTCATAGTTTGCATGTTTTAAATGTGTGATGGTTTGTATGCTGTATGTATGTCAAGTCTGTAGATTACTCTATTAACAGAGATATCTCTAATCCATCTGGACCCAAGAATATCTGGGTACCAAGTACTTTTTATCCATTTGTGAATGTAGGGCTAAACAGGTTGATCGATTATGCATTATTAATGATTTATTCAAAGCATATCATCGAAGAAAGAACCCTGCTATCAAATGTGAATGTGAAGATATGCCAAGTGGTTTTTCCCTTGGAGACAACAGCAAGGGTATGACCCAGGGTCATGGCTATTAAATAGCTAGGAATGTTGTCAGTAATAAAGCATCTTTAGAAGATGAAGAGCCTACTATTCGAGGAGTAAGGAAAGAGAACTTATTTGTAGTTGATATGGAATCTCAGTCAAAGGTGAAGTCAACAAGGTTTAATCTAAAAGCTTCATCAGACAAGAGTTCAGCTATAACATAAGGAGCTCTCTGACCTGAATGTCAAATCAAGAGATTTTTTCATGAAAATCGAATCAGTAAATGAGACTACCTCATCTGGAATTAAAGTAAAATGAAATTATGAGGCATGTCATAAAGGGAAGTCAAAGAAGCATCATACAAAAGTTCTACATCAAATAAAAATATACTTTAGTGGTGATGACTGATGACTTCTCTCAACAAACAAGTTGTTGTTCAGACAATCTAAAGACAAGACATCATTGATGGTGATTGATCACATCAAGAAGATCGAGCAGGAAGCAAAACCGACTTTGACAACTTGAAGGTCAGATTACAGGAATGAACCCTACAATTGATATCCTGGATGATTTCTGTACCTACAAGAGTATTAATGATGAAGGAGTCAATAGTTTTCTACTAGTATGATCGAACCCCGATCAGTAAGAAATATAGGAAGACCCCACAAGTATGAAGGAAATTATTTTGCAATGATATATGAAAGTGAGCAACTTGCCAAGCTTTGTAGCTAATGCTCAAGAGGATAATTTTCTTGGTTACTCAATCGAGTCTACAGCCTACAGGGTGATTGTTAATAATCAACGGAAGGTGATTGAAAGTCTTAGTGATGTTCAACAACTTCTATCTCCCATCTGTCAATGGTGATGGTGATTCAGATCCAAGCAATGTCAACATTGATAATCTTCACGTAAACCTATAAATAGCTTAGGGGGAGCAAAAGAAGGATCATTTAGTCAACTCAACACACCACATTGAAAATCAAGAGGACACTATGAGAATATGTCTGCCAAGACAAAGGGTTTGGACTTAAAGACCATTCCTTTGTTTTAGTTCATAGTGATCCTAATGGTAGAGTAAGACTGACAGAGCTTAAGTGTATTACTGTTAAAAGCTCTGAAAGATCCGGATTGAGTGATTGCAATGCAAGATGATCTCAATCAGTACAAAAGGTAGATTGTAGGGAAGCTGGTATCCAGACCAAACAACAAGGCTGTAATTGGTACAAGGATAATCAGAAGTCTAACTGGATGTCAAGGCATTGTTATGAGGAACAAGGCCAAACTGGATGCAAGGTTATAGGCTGATAAGATAGTATATCTGAAAAGAAGCACCAGTGACAAGACTTGAGGATATCAGGCACCTGCTGCACATTCAAGATTATAATGGACATCTGGACCTACTGAATCTAGATGCTAGAGGAATGTGAACAAGTGCACTCCTGCTTGGTGAGATAATGGAAGATCTCTACAGGTTAGTATGAACTGGTATCATCACTCAAGAAAGCATGGAAGACATGGTATGACACCCTAACTATAATTTAATATTTGGTATCAATCTTTAACTGTTGGTATCTTTTAACAATTGGTGTCATATTTATAGAACTCTCTACATCTTTAGGCACAAACATAAATGATATATATGTGCAATGATATCTTGATTATATTATATGTTGGTCTACTAACTATAAATTGGTATCAAGATATTTGATGTTTTGATGTTGGTAAAGTTGCAATTCTTTTGATTTACTTTAGTAAGCCAAAAGAATGATGACAATAAAAGTAAGTCAAGAATTTTTTGTTTCTATTCAGAAGATTCTAGACCTGTCAAGACTCTCCGCCAACATACCACTATAGTTGGCTTTTGACCTATTAGTTTGGACCTAACTAGTTGGTAATCAAAAATCTTAAGCTAGACCCAAATCTAAGGAAATGGTACCCTAGAGATATTTTACCCAACAAGTTCAGGATCTACTAATTAGGACCTAATCAGGCTATAGAGGAATCATCAGCTCATTATCTTATTCAATTGCTAATAGATCACTTACACACATATTATATTCTCAATATGCAAATGTGTAAGGCCCCAAGTGGAACCTAGAGAATCTATTCTTGTAGTTATTACAATTGATTTTCAGATGTCTTAAGTTGGACCTAAATCTGCGGAGATGGTACCCTAGAGACATCAGTTCTGACATGTTTTGCTGCATAGAGACAGATCAAATGAGTTGTACGAAAGTAAGAGAACACAAGGAATCAAATTCATCTCCAACAACTCTGTGGAACACTCAAGGACTAAGCAACTTGCATAAGGTATCAATTATTTCGAGAGCATGTCTTTAATTAAGATTAACTTGCAGATATGTTTGCTAAATCACTTGATGAAATTAATTTTTCAAAACTGGTTTGTAAACTTGGGATTTTGGTAAGGCTATATGATTTATAAATCCCATCTGTTTAGTAATTCTTAAGTAAGCTCACAAGTATTCAATTGTCCGTATTGAAAGGACTTGTGATTTTACTATAAGTAATTCTTAAATGAGTTTACAAGTATTCAATTATCAGTATTGAAAGGACTTGTGAATTCATTGTACGCAATTCATAAATGAGTTCATAAGTATTCAATTGTCCGTATTGAAAGGACTTGTGAACTTATTTACATCCAGACCTCACGCTGAAAATTATCTGTTGAATGATTGCCATGTGTATAATTGTAATATATTTCAGTGGTGATTTTTTAAGGATAATTTAAATACTTAAATGCTAAAATCTAACTCATAGAGATTTAGTATTTATTTATTTAATTATTTACTTTGATTAATATGAGTTATAGAACCTGAAGCAATTCAATATAAGTATTTGTTCTGTACCTCATATTTATTAAAATAAATATACAACATAACTAATTTGGACCTAATCTGTGTTGGTCTTCAATTAGTAGTGAGATGTTAATTCTAGTGAACTTATCAATGCTCCATTTTCAGAAATTCACTAATTAATATCATGGTTCTAACAATTGGTTGTATTGAAGTTTTGACTTATATCAGTTAATGATATTTAGTTAGAATTCTATTTACTAACTGAAAGGCATATGACACAGCCTATTTGTAGTTCGAGGACTCAACTCAACTTAAGCTTAGATTGTAATAAGTAAATAACTTTAACTGTCACAGGAATCTCAGGAGGTACTATATGTCAGAAGAAAAACCCTAAAGTCAATCTATAGTTTTGATGTTTTACACTGGAAGAAGCTCAGATTGCTGATCAAGCCTCAGTATAGCATCAAAGAAGTGGATTTATTTCTAAGACAGAGATTTCTAGAGTGACAGGTTCAGACAGAATACAGTGAAGTACAAGAAGGAGAAAGAAATGAGAAGAAAAATGAATCACATTTTTAATGTGAAAATTAAAGGACAGTCATTGAAGTTAGTCGTTCATGAACCAGACCGTGCATGGAACGTCAACAAAATATTCAGTGGTATTCCTTTATTACTTTCAATGATTCAGAAAAGAATTAAGACAATCCAAGGATATATAATTATTCTTCTTTAATTAATTTAAATCAAGTAGTCAATTTAATTAATTAATTAATTCATCTTGAATTAATTCTTTAATTAAATTAATTATTAGATTAATTAAATCTGATTAATTATTTAAGTAAGAATAAATTAAAATGATTATTTGTTAATCAACTTAATTTAATCTGAAAAATGAACCGATTGTCTTGGAGAAGGGATCTAGAGAAACAAGACAATCACTTATTGTCTTGAAGAAGAAAATCAGTAAAGCAATTGTCTTGCCGATTGTCTTGGTAATGATAATTTCTGAACAGCTTTTAAAAAGTAGAATAAAAATCTGATTTGATTGTCTTGACGATTGTCTTGACAGTTCAAATCAGATTGTCTTGATAATGATCAAAAAGAAAAAGCTTCAGACAGAATGATAATTTTTGTTAAAGCAAGACAAAGATCTCAGAATTTGATTGTCTTGCCGATTGTCTTGGAAGAACTTGATTGTCTTGACGATTGTATTGCCTATTGTCTTGGCAGTACAAAATTGGTTGTCTTGGAAGAATAAATTGTATTGCCGATTGTCTTGACAGTTATATTTGAAGATAAAGAGGCAGTGAATATTATATATGAAGACCAAATCGACAGAAGACAATACAGATCAAAATATTACATTCAAAGCAGATTGCTCTCTTCTCTCTCATCAAGAACACAGCACAAGAAGCAGAAAAATTCATAGAAAATCAAGTTCATATTATTTTTAATATCTGATCCGATAGAACCGGTTTACTTGATACTCTTGTACTATTAGCGAGTTTTTACTCCTAATCTATATCTCGATTTTTATTAACAAATCTAGAAAAATTCATGTCGAATTTTATAATTTGTTTTTATTAACTAGATATAAATTCTGTACTGTATTTGTAACAAACCCCTCAAGTTAATATAATTTTATATTCAACTTGAATTTTGTTTCATTTAATTCCGCTCAAATTTGTCAAAATATAAATTAAATTATCCGGAAAAATTTCGATTAAACAGTACTGTTTGTATTCAACCCCCCCTTCTACAAACATATTGGACCTAACAATTGGTATCAGAGCCTATTGATTGATATACAAATCAAGATCCTAATTTTATTCCGCCAAAAATCTATCTCGAATTTTTAACTCACTTAAAAATTCATCATGTCATAAAAAAGCATTGTTAAAATTCCCATGTTTAACAAGGACAATTATACAATGTGGAAAAATAAAATGGAGTTGTTTCTTGATGTCGCAAATTCTAAATATTTGAGTGTTCTACAGAACGGACCTATAATTCCACTCGAACATGTTCCTGCATCTGTTGTTGGAGGAAGTGTTGTAACACCTGCATCAGATGTTCCAAAGGATGCTGATTCTTTTACTCCTATTGAAAAAGAGGACGCAGGACTAGATAAGAATTTGAGACTTATTTTAATAGATTCCCTGGATCCTGTGATGTACAGTCATGTGATAAATTGTAAAACTGCAAAACACATGTGGGAAACTATTGAGACTATCAATGAAGGAACTGATGAAGTCAGGGAAAACAGACTTCGGATTTTAACCTCTGAGTATGAACACTTTAGAGCTGACCCTAATGAAGGCATTCAGGAAGTGTTTGAAAGGTATAACAAAATTATCAACAATTTGCAAGTCAATGGCAAGCAATATACACAGAAGGAGATTAATATGAAGTTTTTGTTGACAATGCCCACTCATCTTGAACATAGGATAACAGCCATCAGAGAATCAAGAGATTTGAATAAGATTGCTCTTGACAGATTGTTTGGTGTTCTGAAAACCAATGAACTGGAACAAGTACAGCAGAGGGAGGTCTCTGGTAAAGGAAGAGTGCCAAGTTCATCTACAGCTCTTGTAGTTGAGGCACTAAGGACTTGGAAGCTAAGGTTGTTCTACCTTACACCTCAGACAAGGAAAAGACTGAAGTAGAACTTGGTCAAACACCACCTACTCAGGATGGTGGAGATTTCTATTCATTGGAAGAGTTAGATCAACTGGAAGATGAATCCCTGGCATTGATGGTAAGACAATTTGGCAACTTCAGATTCAGAAGAAATCCAAAGTACAGGTTTAAGTCAAATAATAGATTCCAAAGAGGAGGCTCTTCTTCCTCTAGTAACAGGGGAGGATACAAAACTGGATCTGTTGACAGAAGCAAGATTCGTTGCTTCAACTGTAATGAATTAGGGCACTTTGCCACTGAATGTCAGAAACCCAAGCAAACTCAAAGAAGAGATTTTGCTGCTGAGAAGAAGAAACCTGGAAAAGCCTATGTTGCGGCTGGTAAGAGTTGGGATGACACGAACAGCGAACATGAGGAATACGGAAATCTTGCGTTGATGGCAAATGATCAAGCATCTGATCATCATAACAAACCGATAACTCTTACCGACACTGAGTTGATTCGTAGTCTTCGTAATTCAGTAGGTAATGCACAAACTGAATATAGAAGACTAGATCTTTTAAACACTAACTTGGTAATGAAGTGTCAGAATTGAAAAAGGTGCATATTAATCAAGATCAACAAAGAGATGAAATAACAATGCTTAATAAAAAGGAAAAAGCTATTCTAGAAGTTGTAGGCAAACAAATGGCTAGAATTACTGAACTTGAAACACAGGTCAGGGCTTGTTATAATTCGGTTAAAGTTTCCAAAGAGTTCTTTAACAATCAAATTGTAGAACGAACAACAGGTATAGGATATGGTTACAATGAAGCTATTGGTTCATTGGGCATAAATTCCCCTAACCCTGTTAGTGCTAAAGAAAGGGGAATACCACATGTGCTAAAAAATGTTAAAGAACCTCTGTTTAAAAAATCTGATGCTGGCCCACCAGATATTCTTTCTATGGTTATCCAAGAAGAAATGAGAAATGAGGATAGTGCAAATGGCACAGTCTTTGTTAAGGATAACTGTGTTAAGGATATAACTGTTAAGAACACTAATACAAAGAATGTTTCATCCAAGAAAAATGTCACAGTCTTTGTTAAGGCTAAATCAGTTGAGGACGCTAATACAAAGAATGTTTCATCCAAGAAAGATGTACCTAAAGTGCCAGTCAAAGTTGTTGAATCAGCTAGTTCTTCTAAGACTGGATTAGGTAGTAATAAGTTGAAACAGAAAAATATCATGCCTACCATTGATTCTAATCATAAAGCATGTGGTGTTATCAATTGTATGTCTTGTGCTTTTAACAGTATGCATGCTTATTTTAATAGTAATTATGCATGTGTTAAACAGAATGCTCCTCGACAGCACATGAACAGGAATAATAATGTTCGATCAAAGACTGCTTTTCCTCCTCAAGTTAGGAGAGAGACATTTGCACCTAAGACTAAACAAAAGGTTACCAAGAATGTTTACTAGGTCAAATGTCCAGTCAATGACACAAGTGTTACTGCTGCTAGAGAAACATGGATACCCAAGATAAAACAAAAGATTTTCAAATCTGTTTATAAGGTTAAATGTTTATTGACTAAAGATGTTAAAATTAAAAATGTTGTTTTGCCTGATAAAGGTCAATACTTTAAATACGCAGGACCCAATCAAATTTGGGTCCCGAAGAAGGTTTAATTCATTTGTCATTGCAGGGTATTGAACAGGTTGATCGAGTAACATGGATCTTGGACAGTGGATGTTCAAGGCATATGACTGGAGACAGAACCCTGCTGACAAATGTGGTGGAGAAGGCCGGCCCAGTAGTTACCTTTGGAGATAACAGCAAAGGTAGAACTGATGGATATGGCAGACTTGAAGCTGGAAATGTTATCATTGAAGAAGTGTCCTTCGTAAAAGGACTTGAGCATAATTTGCTCAGCATCAGTCAATTCTGTGACAAGGGATTTGAAGTCCACTTTAACAAAATGAATTGTCTGATTTCACACAAAAGAAATGAACAACCATCTCTGACGGGAGTCAGAAAAGGAAACTTGTATGTAGCCAACATGAACACTAGAAGCACTGAAGAAATCAATTGCTTCTATTCTAAAGCAACCACAAATGAAAGTTGGCTATGGCACAAGAAACTTTCTCACCTAAATTTCAAGACCATGAACTCTCTGGTCAAGAGAGAATTGGTGAGAGGTTTACCCCCAATGGAATTCACACAGGAAGGACTATGTGATGCCTGTCAAAAAGGCAAACTAAAAAGGGCAACTCATAAAAGCACTGATATATCTTCAATAACTGATCCTTTACAGTTACTTCACATGGATCTATTTGGTCCAGTGAATGTGATGTCTATGTCAAAGAAAAGATATGCTCTTGTGATTGTTGATGATTTTTCAAAGTACACATGGGTTTTGTTCCTGAATTCTAAAGATTAGACTCCACAACTGGTGATTGATCACATCAAGTTAATTGAGTTGGATTCCAAGTATCCAGTGAGGGCTATAAGGTCAGACAATGGAACTGAATTCAAGAATGCAGTTCTGAATGACTTTTGTACTGAAAAAGGAATAACCAGACAATTCTCAGCTCCAAGAACTCCTCAGCAAAATGGGGTAGTTGAAAGAAAGAATAGAATCTTGATTGAAGCTGCACGTACTATGTTAAGCGAATCAAGGCTTCCATTATATTTTTGGGCTGAAGCTGTCAACACTGCTTGTTATACTCAGAATCGAACTCTTATCAACAAAGACTTGATGAAGACACCCTATGAAGCTTTGAATGAAAAGAAACCAACACTCAAATACTTCCATGTATTTGGAGCTAAATGCTTTGTACTTAAAGAAGGAGACGATCAAGGTGGAAAAGTTGAAGCCAAAGCCCATGAAGCAATTTTTGTTGGTTATGAAAGAAGAGCTTATAAGGTGTATTTGATTGAACATCAGAAGATGATGGAAAGTGTCAATGTAACATTTGATGACACTAAACTCCCTAGTATCCAAACTGAAGATTCATCTGAAAAGCTATCATTTGAAGATATGAAAGATTTAGATTCAGATGATGATAGTCCACCTGATGTTTTTACTGATGCTAATGACAATAATGTCAATGATGAGTTTAATCAGAATAATGGTGGTGATAATAATGATAATATTGAAAACATCACTCATGCTTCTGAACACTCATCTAATCATCCTGGCAACAACTCAGGGGGAGTTAGTGAAGGATCAACAAGTCATACTCAACAACACAATTTAAATCAAGGGGAATCATCAAGAGTTAATCTACCCAGATAAACTGTTTGGAATAGAACTCATCCTTTTGAGTTAATTATTGGTGATCCAGATGTTGGAGTAAAGACTAGAAGAGCTTATCAGAATCAATGCAATTATTCAGGGTTTCTATCTGAAATGGAATCTAAGAAAACTGAAGAAGCTCTTTCTGATCCTGATTGGGTGATTGCTATGCAAGATGAACTCAATCAATTCAAACAACAAGAAGTATGGAAGCTGGTACCCAGACCTTCAAATAGAACAGTGGTTGGCACTAGATGGGTATTCAGAAACAAACTTGATAAAGATGGCACAATCATAAGAAATAAAACAGGACTGGTAGCAAAGGGTTAGTCGCAAGCTGAAGGCATTGACTATGATGAAACCTATGCTCCAGTGGCAAGACTCGAGACCATTAGAATATTCTTGGCATTCGCAGCATTCTCAAACTTTAATGTTTATCAAATGGATGTAAAGAGTGCTTTTCTAAATGGTAAGCCGGATGAAGAGGTCTATGTAGAACAGCCTCTGGCTTTGAAGATCCAGATCTGTTGGACTATGTCTACTTCCTTTTCAAGGCTATCTATGGCCTCAAGCAAGCACCAAGAAAATGGTATGACACCCTTTCTGAATTTTTACTTGAAAATGGCTTTGTTAGAGGTGTCATAGACAAAACTCTCTTTACTAAGAAACATAAAAATGATACAATATTAGTCCAAGTCTATGTGGACGATATAATATTTGGGTCTACTAATGATCTTTTGTGCAAGAAATTTGCTAAGTTAATGTAGGGTAAATTTGAAATGAGCATGATGGGAGAACTGAAATTCTTTCTTGGATTGCAAATAAGTCAAAGGACAGATGGAATATTTATCTGTCAATCCAAGTATATCAAAGAGCTCCTCAAGAAATATCAAATGGAGGACTCATCTTCAGCTAAGACACCATCATCTACAGCTATCAAGTTTGGAGCTTGTGAAAATTCTGCCAAGGTAGATGTCACAAGTTACAGAGGTATGATAGGCTCATTACTTTACCTTACTGCAAGTAGACCAGATATTATGTATGCTACTTGCTTGTGTGCAAGGTTCCAAGCGGATCCTAGAGATGTTCATCTCATTGCTGTAAAACGAATCTTAAGATATCTTAAGGGTACACCTAATCTAGGTATCTGGTACCCTAAAGAATCTGGTTTTAATCTTGTTGGATACACAGATTCAGATTATGCAGGAAGTGTTGTAGATAGAAAAAGCACCTCTGGGAGTTGTCAATTCCTAGGTGGCAGGCTAGTTTCCTGGTACAGCAAGAAACAACAAACAGTTTCCAACTCAACAGCTGAAGCTGAATACATAGCTGCTGGAAGCTGTTGTGCTCAAATCTTGTGGATTAGGAATCAGCTGAAAGACTATGGTTTTGTATTAACAAAAATTCCAATTTTGTGTGATAATACAAGTGCCATAGCAATCTCCAACAATCCTGTGCAACATTCGAGGACCAAGCACATAGACATCAGGTATCATTTTATAAGAGAACATGTCATGGATGGTACTGTGGAATTGTTATTTGTACCCACAGAAGAACAAACAGCAGATATTTTTACTAAGTCTCTTGACGAATCCACATTCACCAAAATTGTTGGTGAATTGGGTATGTTAAACAATCCTAGTAATTAAGCTGGTTAATATCTGAGGTTTATTCTTTAATAATTAGCAAGTGATTTTGTTATTATTTTTAAATTTTAATCACCTGCATAATTATTGTATCAACTTTTTATTGCTTGTAATTGCTAAAAATCTTTGTCAACATGTTTATAATAACTTCTACATTACTTCTTGTGTTTTGAAATATTTGTGATATTTTAATGAATCATATTCTCTCCTTAAATAATTTTCTATTAGAAAGTTATTTATTAGAAAATATTTAGATTCATTAATTTGTTATAAATGTTTTTGTAAATATATTTGATATTTTATTAAATGTTTTGTAGTGTTTGTCCTTTTTCTATTTATATTTGTTTTCGTAAAAAGATTAATCCATGTGTTTGCTGAATATTTATTTATAGTATTTTTAATAATAAATAAGAGTGTATTTTAATTGGATTAATTATGCACATTAATTTGTATTTTATTAGTATAAAATTAACAGATTAATTAATTGTCTTGTTTGTCATTTTAATATCAAGACAATCGCCAAGACAATCCACAGATTGTCTTGGCAGGTTATTTTGTTAATAATAAAATATTTTTCAGATTTTTTGTTTTGTTTTTATTTTGTTTTACTCAAGACAAACGATTGTCTTGATAGTTTTGAACTACCAAGACAATCGGCAAGACAATCACTTGATTGTCTTGGAATGTCTATTCAGTATTTTAATAAATAAAAAAAAATGTGTGTGTCAATTGGTTTTTTAATCAGTTAAATACATGATTGTCTTGATAGTATTTATACTACCAAGACAATCGGCAAGACAATCAATCGATTGTCTTGTAATGTTAATTTGTACTTAAAAATTAAAAAAAATATTTTATTTTCGTTTTCTTTTATTTATCAGAATAGTAAACGATTGTCTTGATAGTGTTTATACTACCAAGACAACCGGCAAGATAATCAACCGATTGTCTTGTAGTGTTAATTCAATACTTAAAAAAAAAACAGCAAGACAATACTCAGTCATCTCTCTCTCTCTTTCGTGATTTTACACAGAGAACTCATATATACATACAATACACACGAATTGTAAAATGAACCTCTGCTCGATTTTCCTCAACGAAACTGAAAACCAAGAACAGATTCAAGTAGATCGTCCAATTTCCTATCTATTGAACCGATTATTTTCGAAGTTTGTTAAGATTTTGAAAATCAATTTTTTCAAAAGTTACAATTGGGTTTTCAGTGTTTTGAGAGTTTTAGATTTTTTCTTTGAAATCTAAAAATAGATTGAGATTCCCAGTGATCAGGAGAACATCATATAAATTTTTGGGATTTTTCTGACAACTTTGAATTAATTCAAATTTTTAATTAATTTTAATTAATTATTAATTCTGAAAATTTTCGAATTGTATTAATTTCCTTAAATTGAAGTGTGTTTTTGTGTTAAAAAAAATGGCTGATAATTTTGAGATAATGAAGCATAATTTGGTTGGCTATTTTAATCCGAACGATTGTCGCTATGATCGATTTAAGCCTTGGATACGGTTTTTAAATGACGATTCAATTATCCGAACTGCTATTTCGATCGAAGCCCCAATTAGGATAGGACCACTGAGATTGATTTGCACAGAAGTTGTGGTGTCTGAAGATTTGACCTCATTCTCTTTTGATTTTGATGGTACACACCACGTCGTGACAGAATCAACCCTTACTACTGTATTGGGCCTTCCGGTGGATAATTTTGATCCATTTCCAACCAGTGAACAACTCTATCAATTCTTCAGTGATATTAATTATCATGGAGTAATTGATATGAACAACCTGAGCAAAAGGAATCTGGTTCAACAATGGGATGCATTTTTCGACACAATCTCCAAGGTATTTGATAATACAGCCAGAGGTAACTTTCATTTACTCACATCTATGTTACAAACTATTGGTTATGCTGTTGCTAACAACCGTAGAATCAATATTGGTAATCTGCTTTGGAATACTATTATTGGTAGAATTGTTAAGTCCAGAAGGGATTTTGATGAGGGTAAGAAAGTTCTATGTTATTATCCTAGATTCTTAACTTTGTTATTTAATCATCTTGTTCCTGTTGGTCAACAAACAATTTTTAGGAATGACAACCCTATGGTATCTGGCAGGCAAACCAAGAAAATATTCACTAGCCTTGATACACATAGAAAATTGATAAATGTGCCAATGTATATTACACCATATTTGTCTAACTTCATAAATCTACCTGTCATTCCTCGACTTGTAAATGCACCTGAACCTGAACCTCAAAATGTACCTGTCCCTGAACTTCAACATCAAATGGAACAATCTATTCCTTCAGGTACAGCTACTGCATCAATGGAGCAGGTATTGCTTTCTATCTCTCAAACTGTTTCTGGAGCCCAATTGGCTGATAGGTCAGACCAAGAGGTTGTAGAACCACAACATCTATCCCAGGTCTTAGAGCCAAACACTGTGTCTAACCAAATCTCTAAACCTAAAGCCAGAAGCAAGTTGTTGACAAAAAGAGCTGATAGAAGAAGTGATAATGTGAGTGATCCCACAGCTCTGCCTCCACCAAAGAAGAGAAGAAACCTACTACTTGAGGCATCTGTTAGCCCATCCATTTCCTCCCAACAGGACTTGGACATTGAAATGGCCGATGAACTGTTACTAATTTCATCCTCTCAACAGGATGAAATTATTGAAATTCGCCAAAGGGCCGTGGCACCTTGTACAGAGTCAAGCACACCTCTATTACTCACAATGGGGGAAAACATTACCGTAGAATCTGATGTTGTTAAGGACACTGAGCAAGGAGTGCACGATAAGATTGTTACAGTGCCTACCATTGTTACGGTAGAAGAGCCTTCACAGGCTTCAGAGGGAAATCTTGACTCTCTGCCAGTTATAATAGAGTCATCATCTCCCCTCCCAGGAGGAACATTCCTGGCTCCCTCAAGGGATTCTTCACTCGCAGATTTATCTGGAGAAAGTGAAGGGCAACTTGGTCATCCTATCACTGAAGAAATTCAGTTATCAAATCCAAATGAATTGATAGAGATGACTGAGGATTGGGAATTGCGAACTCCCATTGCACCACCACTGACCTCTCCAGAAGAGGCTAGGGTGATTTCTTATGCAGGTACAGCTCAAGGATGGGAACTAGTGCTGAGTGATGTGAGGACCACCTTAAATATGAGTGCAACACATGCACGAAAGGAGAGTGACATATCCTTGAGTGAACATTAGGTGAGCGCACACACTGACACAAACACTTTGTCTCTTATGGCTCAAATCAAAGATCTGCAAAAGAAATTGATGGAAACTGAGGATGAAAAACAAGTTTTAAAAGCACAAGTGGATGAACGGTCTTCTTCTTCCACCTCTGTCAATAATCAGCTCATGATTATTCGTGACGATGTCCACAACATAAAGACTACACTCACTCCAGCAATCAATACATTGATACAATCCAACTCTCAGGCATCTACAGAAAGAACAGATATTCTAAATGCTATTGACAGACTCTCTAATAGGGTGGATGAACTTCAAGTGGAAATGCATGTAACTGCTCAATCATATTCAACAACCTTTGCGAAGCTTGAATAAAAGTATGATTACATGTTTGAAGGACTTGATCATCTATACAACATTGTTAAACCTACTCATCATATCACACCAGAACAAAGAGCTTATTTTGAAGACTATGATGATGATAATGAGGGGGATAATGATGAAGATAGAGGGCTTGACAGTCAACGAAAGTCTGTAGAGGATTCCTCAACTAAGGGGGAGAAGTCTGGAGATGGAGGAGAAGGTAAGTCTGGAGAAGCAGGAGGAAGTAAGTCAGGAGGTCAAGGGAGGCATAAGGAGAAGTCTGAGAAGTCTACCAAGGGAAAAGAAAAAGCTGCTCATGATCAGGATGTATCCGAGTTTGATTTCGATCTCAAGAATAGTAAGTTTGAGGTACAACAATTAAATGATATTGAAGAAGATCTTTCAAACTGGCAATATGATCCTGAATTTGAGATGGAACTTCAAGAGGAGAAAGCTGATCGTCAGATGAGACAAGCTAAGCTTGAGAAGACCAGACAGGTAGTGGAAAAAGACTGAAACTGAAGCAAGCTGAAGATGCAGAGAAACAAAAGCTACATGCAATCAGTGTACAGGAAAGGAAAAGAGATATTCAGTTGAAGATTGGTCCAAAGTGGGAGAGAGAAAGGGAAATTTTTGATTCTATTCAGAACACTGCTAATGATGATGAACGTTTTCTCCAACTACTTCAACAGTTTCAAGAGACCAATCCAAATTACTTGCAATATATGGATGCATTGATGCTGGAAATCTCGAGGATAGTAGCTGGGTTTGACAGATGTGCAGATCAACTGATAATTCAGATTGATTCTCGTACAATGGGTTCTCTCTATGTGTCACTTCAAATCTTTCAACAGAGAAGCTTGATTGAACTGTGGATTATGTCCCTAAAGGTAAAAAGGTTTTCTGAACTGAATATTTTACTTCATGAAAGACTTTTGGAGTTTGCGCAAAGGAATAGTCCACAAGTTATTCAAACTCCACATCATGTTAAGTTTCTCAAGGGTAATACACTACACTCTTGCTTCCTTGATTCTAAGTCGATGAAATTATACACTGCATCTCATCTGGTCTGGTTAGAACATATGCTGAGGACTACAGGATTCGAAGATAAAGAAAGTATCTTTGTTACTGACATTATTCGATCATATGCTTTAACTGGCTTTGAAAAGAAATATTACATACTTCGGAATCGGCTATGGGGTAACCTTGGAATTTTGCCTAAGAAACCTAAAGGTCTTGTGTCAGATTATGAACGTGTACTTGACAAGGATTTGATCAAAACCTTGGATGATCAAGAACGATTTGACACAGAGAATATCAGAAGATTTCTAGAGCAAGAAGATGAAGTTGAACCTGGAGAGATAAGGGATGAAGAAACTTCAAAGTGAAGATCAGCTCTACATGTGATATCTTTAGAGCTTAGATAGGTCAAGATAGAAAATTGTATTATATGATCAGTCTAGAGGATCATCTATCTTGTATTTATCTTTTATGTTTGAATCTGGACAATGTTAAATATAAACCAGAACTTTTCTTTTATTTACTTTGTGTTTAAAGTTTTATCTTTTACTAAGTTAAGTTGAGTTAGTTGAGTAATCCTCTAGGTATTTGCTTGTTATCTTCTAACAAACAAATAGGGGGAGATTGAAAGGCATATGACACAGCTTATTTGTAGTTCGAGGACTCAACTTAACTTAAGCTTAGATTGTAATAAGTAAATAACTTTAACTGTCACAGGAATCTCAGGAGGTACTATCTGTCAGAAGAAAAACCCTAAAGTCAATATATAGTTTTGATGTTTTACACTGGAAGAAGCTCAGATTGCTGATCAAGCCTCAGTATAGCATCAAAGAAGTGGATTTATTTCTAAGACAGAGATTTCTAGAGTGACAGGTTCAGACAGAATACAGTGAAGTACAAGAAGGAGAAAGAAATGAGAAGAAAAATGAATCACATTTTTAATGTGAAAATTAAAGGACAGTCATTGAAGTTAGTCGTTCATGAACCAGACCGCGCATGGAACGTCAACAAATTATTCAGTGGTATTACTTTATTACTTTCAGTGATTCAGAAAAGAATTAAGACAATCCAAGGATATATAATTATTCTTCTTTAATTAATTTAAATCAAGTAGTCAATTTAATTAATTAATTAATTCATCTTGAATTAATTCTTTAATTAAATTAATTATTAGATTAATTAAATCTGATTAATTATTTAAGTAAGAATAAATTAAAATGATTATTTGTTAATCAATTTAATTTAATCTGAAAAATGAACTAGCAAGACAATCCCTGATTGTCTTGCCGATTGTCTTGGAGAAGGGATCTAGAGAAACAAGACAATCACTGATTGTCTTGAAGAAGAAAATCAGTAAAGCAAGACAATCTTTGATTGTCTTGCCGATTGTCTTGGTAATGATAATTTCTGAACAGCTTTTAAAAAGTAGAATAAAAATCTGATTTGATTGTCTTGACGATTGTCTTGACAGTTCAAATCAGATTGTCTTGATAATGATCAAAAAGAAAAAGCTTCAGACAGAATGATAATTTTTGTTAAAGCAAGACAAAGATCTCAGAATTTGATTGTCTTGCCGATTGTCTTGGAAGAACCTGATTGTCTTGACGATTGTATTGCCTATTGTCTTGGCAGTACAAAATTGGTTGTCTTGGAAGAATAAATTGTATTGCCGATTGTCTTGACAGTTATATTTGAAGATAAAGAGGCAGTGAATATTATATATGAAGACCAAATCGACAGAAGACAATACAGATCAAAATATTACATTCAAAGCAGATTGCTCTCTTCTCTCTCATCAAGAACACAACATAAGAAGCAGAAAAATTCATAGAAAATCAAGTTCATATTATTTTTAATATCTGATCCGATAGAACCGGTTTACTTGATACTCTTGTACTATTAGCGAGTTTTTACTCCTAATCTATATCTTGATTTTTATTAACAAATCTAGAAAAATTCATGTCGAATTTTTTAATTTGTTTTTATTAACTAGATATAAATTCTGTACTGTATTTGTAACAAACCCCTCAAGTTAATATAATTTTATATTCAAATTGAATTTTGTTTCATTTAATTCCGCTCAAATTTGTCAAAATATAAATTAAATTATCCGGACAAATTTCGATTAAACAGTACTGTTTGTATTCAACCCCCCATTCTACAAACATATTGGACCTAACACTAACTAATTGTGAGATGTATTGGTATGAGTGACATTACTTAGAACGCCTTTAAGTAATCTATGTTGTATCTTTTGAAATTCACTCATACTACTATACAAGGTGTGAAAATTCTCTAAGTAGAACTATGGATATTGACATAACTAAAGAAACCATAGTTCTTTTACTTAGAATAATTTTTATGCTTATTTGCAAGCTTCTAATCACTTTGATAATGAATGTTGTTTACTATGGATCAAGGTGTAGTGGACTTAGAATTTTTTTTCTAAGATTGCAGACAAGATAGCTTTGGTAATCGATTTTTTATATATAGAACCAAGGTTGTCTAATACAAGCAGTTGTTAGGAGTTAACAATTGTTATTAACGAGGAGTTGCCTCGAAGTCATAAGTTTGAAATGTTACATCTAAAGAACTTATACAATTCTTGTCAACCAGTTCCTCGTACTTATGAATGTCAGTGAATGATAGTCATAAGTAGTTAGATACTAATATTCATTAGGTCAATTGGTATTCAATGTAACAATTCAATCTTCGTTGAATTGAATTTATCTAACAATTGGTATCATTGAATATTTAGTATTTAACAGTGATTATTTCTATCTTAGTTAAATTATGATTTGAAGCAATTATATTTTTTATTTGATCATAATTTAATTTTGATGTAATCACAAATACAATTACTTGCATTTTAAAGTGTTTGACAAATACTAACAATTGGTATCAAATAGTAAAATATTTGCTACTAACAATTGTTGGTTGCTCTAATACTTTATTGCAAACTAATTGAGATTTATATATTAGCTCTGATGATATTACTTAGGATTTATTCTAAGTAAATGTTGTTTATCTACAAATCTTTAGTGTTAGTATATATTTAATAATTTCTTTTCAATTACTGCGAAGTCAAGAGTTTGTGTCTTTTAAAAATTAAAACGACCTAGTTTTCATTAAAAGACATGATAACACATTGTTTTATGCATAAATACATACTCTTGCACATTAACATTTTTTAAAAATAAAACTCAATCTTTCTACAGTTGTGATTGCTTATATGTTTAAATGTTTTGAAGTCACAACTGTTGATAAGTGGATTTTATATCCACTTGGAGCATTCCATATCGGCTTAAATTGATTCACTTCGCCTCAAGTTTGTTGTAGTTTGATGTGTTTTTGTTTAGTTGTGCAGATTCGTGATTTGTCAACTAGGGTTATTGTGTTCGTCAATTTTGGAGTTGAATTCGAGCATAGGAATGAAGAATGAAGTCTTGCTTTAAGCCACCATGAAGATTTGAAGTCAGGAGAAGAGAAGATGGAAGCAAATGCAAAAGAAACGGACTAAAACGGAGCAAGAACTAAGAAAAGAGAGCAGAAAAAGCAAACCGGCAGAATCTGCCAATGCTGAGAGCACCCATTCAAGGCTGAGAGTGCCAGGAGCAGAAAAGAGCCGCGATGAGAGCGTCCGGGCTGCGCTGAGAGCGCCCGAAGTTGCTGAAAATTTTGATTTTTATTCTAATTCGAATTTAATTGTATTTTAGGGCTTTTCTTGTTGGGCAAGACTTCTAGGGCCTATTTAAACACATTGTATCATTGTAATTTAGATTATTACTCATCATAACATAAAAAAAAACACAGAGAGAGCTGGAGATAAATATTCAGACTTGGAGACAGAATCCGAAGGACGTGACAGCAATCGGAGTTCTTGATCTACTTTTGTATTCTTCTAAATTAGGCGATACTCTGGATTCTAGATTTGTTTTCTCAACTCTTTGGTCTATTAATATTACTACTTTCATTCATACTTTGTTTAATATCATGTTTTCATCAAATCCCATGGTGACGAACGGTTTGATTATGAAATAATCGTTGTCATGGGATTCTAACGGATTTATCTACGTAGTTTAGTAGTTTGATTGCCTTAAAGATTTTTGTGTGATGAATTCATGATATCCTCGTATGGTTGTACTTATTGTTTTTAGATGCGTAGCTAACATCTAAATTGTTAATCTTTTGTGAAGCGAGAGTGGATCTTGAGATTTAGAACTTGCCATGCTAGCATAAGATAAGTTGATGTATGATTGACATCATGATTTGTAGCGTAAATTGAGAAATATTATGCTGCCCTATGTGATCTTAATAGACAACTTGTTCTTCAACCATTATGTTTTCAAATCTTATAGAGATATAGGGTCTAAGCATAATTGGTGTCTATTCATCTTCTATCTTTTTTGTGGATGTATGAGTAGTTTGGTGTTCGTATACTGAGAAGTAGCGTATACTTATTTCGTGTTGTCTGATCGGATATCATAACCATCACATGCATTGATTGAAGGCATCAACTCTAAGCGAAGTATTTAATGAAGTTAGGATCCCATGTTTATTCTCATATAAGTAATTCGATTCCAATTCTCATTAGTTAAGTAATTCTTAGTTTGTTAATTTGCTTCTTAGTTAAATTTAGTTAATCAAAACATAATCTTGTTAATTGTCTTAGCAGTGAATAAAAACCATACATTGTTGCATAGGTGCATTAACTGAGTTGAAATCTAAACCAGATCTCTGTGGGAACGAACTCAACTTTATTCTATATTACTTGTGACCACGTACGCTTGCGTGTATTAGTACAAACAACTGTACATCATTTCTTTCACAAGATATAACGCATATGTTTTCACTCAATGTTCTGGTATGTTGTAAATGCATTCTATTTCTATATTGCTCTACTGCTATGTGATGCAGGTTCAGCTCCTAGTGGAAGTTTTCTCACATGAAAGTCATGAGGTTGTAAACCCAAAAACTTCTATCCCGGACTATAAATCCAAATCTAAACACATCCTAGCTTACCCCTGAAGTGGAAGTAACCTATTAGACTATAGGTCAATAAGGGAGTAACTGCACTTGATGCAATAAATAAGGATGTGAGGGATAGTAAACCCATAGCTCTACCTCTCAAGGAGAATAGTCGTATACAACTTGAGGTATCTGTAAGTTCGCCTGCATTCTCCTAAAAGAATGCAGAGCTGAAAATGGCACTAAAACAGTCTCTGGATTCATTCTCTCAAAAGTATGAGTTTATTGAAATTCGCCAGTTAGCCAGGGCATCTGTTGATAAGTCACTACTTCATACACAAGACTAAAATACTTTCTATGCACAAAGTTAGATTGCACACACTAAGGATGAATTGACGGAAACTTGTACTCCAACCATATTACGGTTAGGATTACAAGTTCAAGGTTCTTCAATGAACCAAGAGTCTTCACAGACCTCGAGAGAAGATATTGATCTTAATGCAAAATTCAACAAGATCATTATCTAACTCCCTAGAGGGAATATCTCTGGATCCTGCGGGTAAAGGGTCCGACATAGGTGCGGATCGGCAACTTGTTGACTATGATTCAGATTCACCTGATGAGTTAAACAAGGATATTCTTCACCAACATTAGAAGGAAACATGATTTTAATTCTAAGTTTTGATTTCATTGTTTACCTTTGTTAGGAATATGTTGTACTTGATGATAACTTCACAATCAATCAAATTGTTTAAGGTTTTGTAGCTGTCAACGGATGTGGATTTATAACTCTATCCGTTGACAGGTAGCTCATCAACGGATGAGGTTTTGTAGCACACTGCAGTATCTCTATGTTATCAGTTGATAGTGTTTTTATCCACAGTCATGTTGACTATCAACGGATAGGCAGAATAGGGTAGCCAATTGTAAATAAGCTATGCTATGTAATTCTGTCTAAGTGAAAGTGTATCAACGGATGAAGACTAAACTCTATCAACGGATACAACTCAAATCCAATCTATCAACGGATACAGCTCAAGTCCCAATATCAATGGATACTGCTCTATACATCATCAACGGATGTCACTATACATCATCAACGGATGTCAGTATACATCATCAACGGATAATCATTGACACTGTTTTCTATGATTAGCTGGAGATTAGCAGTTGATAAGGACATGTTTGACTGACAGATCACATGAGTTGAAAGTAGATACAAAAAGCAGTATGGCAGCCATACTTTGGAAACACAGAAGAAAGAAGCATTCTATTTACACTATGAATACAAGAAAGGTGCAGGAGACATGTCTGAACACAAGGACAACCTTTCGGCTACATGTGTATTTGGAGTGTAGTAGCAAGTCAACTAGAATTAGATTAGTATTATCTTATTCCAGTAGTACTTGTAAAACTTGGGATATATGACCAAGTGTAGCAACTCTTTGTAGGTTAAGAAAACAGACATATTTGCTTAGGGTTTCTTGAATATTCTTAGAAGCAAAGAGTTGTAAAACGGCAGCTGTGTACATTTTGTATCACAGAGTTTTCTTCAAATAAAAGCTTCAGGTGGTGCATATTAACCACCTGATTTTATATGTGTTTGTGTTTAAATCTTACATTGCAATTATCTCTTCATAAGTTTCTGAAGTTCTTATCAGAAATTTATAAATATCAAGAATTGTATTCAACCCCCCCCTTCTACAATTATACAAGTGTGTAATCTGGGAATAACAACCTTCCCAGAATTCAATTCTGAAACCCACAAAAAGGGAAAATTTTATCAACTTGTAAATTTTATTCTGTTCAATGGTCTAGAAACAGACATGGTTGACAATGTTAGTAACTGCACTACCGCTAAGGAAGTATGGGACATTGTTCAAACTCTGTGTGAAGGAACAGAACAGGTAAGGGAAAACAAGATGCAACTACTAATCCAACAGTATGAACATTTTCACTTTAAGAGTGGAGAAACATTGAATGATACATTTAGTAGATTTCAAAAGCTACTAAATGGTTTGAAACTGTATGGAAGAGTCTATCAAGTTAAAGACTCTAATCTCAAATTTCTGAGATCACTGCCCAAGGAATGGAAGCCAATGACTGTTTCTCTAAGAAACACTCAAGAGTACAAGACATTTACTCTTGAAAGGCTCTATGGAACTTTAAAGACCTATGAGCTGGAAATGGAACAGGATGAAGAGATTGAGAAGTCTCAAAAGAAAAATGGGTCAGTTGCACTCGTTGCCAACTTGGAGCAAAAGGAGGAAAGGACAGAAACTGCTAATTCTACACCAAACAGGGAGGTTTGTAAAGGTAGAGCAGAATCAAGCAGGAGCAAGGAAAAGGTGTCTGAGGAATTGAATGCCCTTCAGCAGGATGAATTGGATGAGATAGATGAGCACTTAGCTTTTCTATCTAGGAGATTCTCTAAGCTGAAATTCAAGAGAAACTCTGGGATGGCCAAGCCATTTAGCAAGGATTTTTCCACAAACAACTATGTGGATAAATCCAAAATTAAATGCTACAATTGTGGAATTGCTGGTCATATGATAAGTGAATGCAGGAAACCTAGATCTGAGAACAAGGGAAAGCCAACTGAGGTTGTTGACTATAAGAAGAAATATTTTGATCTTCTCAGGCAGAAAGGAAAGGCATTCTTGACCCAAGAGTATGACTGGGCTGTTGATGACAATCATTCTGATGATGATGCTGAGTTAGTCAACCTTGCTTTAATGGCTGATTCTGGAGAGCAGGAAGCAAGTTCAGCTAGCAATCAGGTATTTTCTACTAATCTCTCTGAGCTCACTAAAGAGGAATGCAATAGTGTTATAGATGAAATGTCTACTGAACTATATCACTTAAGTGTTACTCTTAAATCACTTACTAAAGAGAACAATAGAATTAAAGAGTCTAATCTGTTTTTAAGTGATAGAAATGCTGCTCTAGAATCTCAATTTCTAGAATTTGAGAAAATGAGAGTTGATTGCAATAATGCTAAAAGTGAACTTGAAGCTGTGTTAAAAAGAGAACTGATTTTAAAAGACCAGCTTGAAAAAGAACAAGGGATAATTGCTAAATTTCAAAGTTGTAGGAATATTTCTCAAAACATAATAGAAGTTCAGGGAATAGAATCATTTGTGAAGGATACCTGGACTCAAAGGAAAAAGGAGCTAGAACCTGGCCTTGAGGATCTAGAGACTATTTGTGAATCAACGGATAGTGATCATCCGTTGACAGATGAACCGTCAACGGATGAGAGGTATCCGTCGACTAACAAAAAGTCTGTTAGTAAGAAGGAACTTAGGAAACTGGATATCAAGTATGGTCCAGTAAACAAGAATTTTGTTAATGGTGAGTGCAGCAAAACCAAATCCAGTGGGAAGGCTAAGACAGGTGATTTACACAACAAAAAGGCTGTTGGTAAATCAGACAATGAAAAGGTAGAAATTGAGGGCAAAAAGAAAAAGAACAGAAATGGTAAGATAGGCATCAACAAGAAAAACAATTACTCTCCTGACAAGTTTGCTCCTAGGAAAACTTGTAGTAATTGTAATAGTGTCAATCATTTATCTTCTAATTGCAAGATTGTCAACAAGGCTCCTGTTCATGTACCTCAACCAATGCCATGTATGCCTGCAATGCCTGTTATGCCTGGTTTGTATCAAAATGCTAGTTTTTCAAATCCATATGTGAACATGCCATATGTGTCTAATCCATACTTTCAATCTATGAATGTGCCACAAATGTCATGGAACCTACCTAGCATGAATAATATGTATGCCAATTTTCCACACATGCATGCATCCAATATTCATGCAAATGAGCATTTGTCAAACCCCATTACTTAAGCATCTACACCTAAGTTGAAGAATGCTAAGAGTGCAAAGTCAAAGGCTAACAAGAAAGGACCCAAGGAAGCTTGGGTACCAAAATCAACTTGATTTGCTTTTGAAATGTGTGCAGGGAAACAGAAGGAATCTATGGTACCTAGACAGTGGATGCTCTAGGCACATGACAGGAGATTCAACCCTGCTCACAGAATTCAAGGAAGGAGCTGGCCCTAGAATTACCTTTGGAGATGACAGCAAAGGATATACTAAGGGATATGGCCTGATCTCAAAAGACAATGTCATCATTGAAGAAGTGGCTTTAGTTGAAGGTTTAAAGCACAATTTGCTGAGTATCAGTCAGATTTGTGACAAAGACTATGAAGTAAAGTTCACAAAAGAAGCCTGTGTTGTTTCTGCCAAGGAAGACAACAATGTGGTATTGACAGGCTTTAGAAAAGGAAATGTTTACATAGCTGACTTCAATTCAGCATGCTCAGAATCCATTACTTGTCTCTTCAGCAAAGCAAGTAAGGATGGGAGTTGGCTATGGCATAAGAAGCTGTCACATTTGAATTTTAAAGTTATGAATGATTTGGTAAGAAAGGATCTTGCTAGAGGAATCCCTCATTTGGAGTTTGTCAAAGATGGGCTATGTGATGCCTGCCAATTAGGGAAACAAAAGAAATCATCTTTCAAAATCAAGACAGAGTCATCCATTGTTAAGCCTCTTCAATTGCTGCATATGGATTTATTTGGTCCAGTAAATGTCATGTCTATTTCAAAGAAGAAATACTGTCTGGTGATTGTAGATGATTTTTTTAAGTTCACATGGACTTTCTTCCTGCACTCCAAGGATTGTGCAAGTGAAATCATTATCAATCACCTCAGAATGCTAAACTATGGTTCTGAAGACAGAGTACAAAGGATCAGGAGTGACAATGGTACTGAATTCAAGAATTCCACAATGAAGATTTTCTGTGAAGAGAATGGAATTGTCCATGAGTTTTCTGCTGCCAGAACACCTCAACAAAATGGGGTTGTTGAAAGGAAAAACAGAACTCTCATTGAAGCAGCTAGAACAATGTTAAGTGAATCAAGGTTACCAACATATTTCTGGGCTGAAGCTGTCAACACTGCATGCTTTACTCAGAATATTTCCTTGGTCAATCAAGCTAGAGGAATGACTCCTTATCAGTTATTAACCAACAAGAAACCAACTTTAGCTTTTCTACATGTCTTTGGATGTAAGTGTTTTGTGCTAAGGAATCATGGAGATAACTTAGGCAAATTTGAAGCAAAGGCAGATGAAGCTATTTTCGTTGGATATGCAGCAGGGAAAGCCTACAAGGTCTACAATCTAAGAACCAACATTGTTATGGAATCTGTACATGTTGTGTTTGATGATCAAAAGATTCTAGGCCTAAATGATGAAGGTTACCATGAAAAGTTGGAATTTGAGAATGAAGGTGAAGGAAGAATGTACTATGATGATGATGAGGAGAATGAAGATCATGACCACAGAGATCCACCTAGAGCTGTTATACCAACTAGAAGTGATGCTTACACTGAAAATGAAGCATCCGTTGATAGTCATTCTGGAACATCCGTTGACAGTCATTCTGCAACATCCGTTGACACTATTAGAGATGCATCCGTTGACAGAAATTCTCGAGCATTCGTCGACAGGCAAAATGATGCATCCATTAACAGTCAACTTCATAACTCAGCAAGGACAACAAACTCAGGGGGAGTTTCTCAAGGTCGAAATTCAATGCTAAATCAACATGATCATGGAAATGAAGCAACCTCATCAAGATCAAATCTTCCACCTGCAAGAAAATGGACTAGAAATCATCCATTTGAGTTAATCATTGGTGAATCAAATTCAAGAGTCCAAACTAGAAGGGCCACTCAAGCAGAATGTCTATACAGTAGCTTCCTATCTCAAGAGGAACCTAAGAAAGTGGAAGATGCCCTTCTAGATCCAGATTGGGTGTTAGCAATACAAGAAGAGCTAAACCAATTTGAAAGAAATAAAGTATGGAAACTTGTGCCCAAACCTGATGATAGAAGTGTCATAGGTACTAAATGGGTTCTCAAGAATAAGACAGATGAAAATGGCATAATTGTGAGGAATAAAGCTAGATTAGTGGCAAAGGGCTATTCTCAAGAAGAAGGAATAGATTTTGATGAAACTTTTGCTCCAGTAGCAAGACTTGAGGAAATAAGAATCTTTCTAGCCTATGCAGCACATGCCAATTTCAAAGTCTATCAGATGGATGTCAAAAGTGCCTTTCTAAATGGGGAACTGGAAGAAGAGGTCTATGTCCATCAACCTCCTGGTTTTGAGGATCCAGAATTTCCAGAATATGTATATCTTCTCATGAAAGCACTTTATGGTTTGAAGCAAGCACCAAGAGCCTGGTATGACACTTTATCTCAATTTCTTTTGGAGAATCACTTCACTAGAGGTACAGTAGATAAAACCTTATTTCATAGGGATATTAATGGCTCTTCAATACTTGTTCAAATCTATGTAGATGATATTATTTTTGGGTCTACAGATGAGAAGCTTTGCAAAAAGTTTGCCAAACTTATGCAAAGTAGGTATGAAATGAGTATGATGGGTGAATTAACTTACTTTCATGGCCTACAAGTAAAGCAAGTTAATGAGGGCATTTTCATAAGTCAAACAAAATATATTTATGATCTCTTAAAGAAATTTGACTTAATGGATTGTACATCTGCTAAAACACCTATGGCCACTACAACTAAGCTTG
The DNA here is from genome assembly GCA_036435485.1 of Saposhnikovia divaricata. Lineage (NCBI taxonomy): Eukaryota > Viridiplantae > Streptophyta > Magnoliopsida > Apiales > Apiaceae > Saposhnikovia > Saposhnikovia divaricata. The sequence continues at coordinate 211,884,196 of CM071597.1, read as the reverse complement.
AGTTGAATACTAAGGAAAAGTCTGTGGACATCTCAAGTTATAGAGGCATGGTAGGTTCACTTTTATACCTAACAGCTAGTAGACCTGATATAATGTTTTCTACTTGTCTTTGTGCTAGATTTCAAGCTGATCCTAGAGAGTCTCACTTAATAGCTATTAAAAGAATTTTCAGGTATCTCAAGGGAACACCAAACCTTGGCATTTGGTACCCAAGAGAATCTGGTTTTGATCTAACTGGCTATTCAGATGCAGATTATGCAGGTTGCAGAGTTGATAGGAAAAGTACTACAGGTTCCTGTCAATTTCTAGGAAACAGGCTTGTGTCATGGTTCAGTAAGAAACAAAACTCAGTCTCCACTTCTACAGCAGAAGCTGAGTACATTGCGGCTGGAAGCTGTTGTGCACAGATTCTATGGATGAGAAACCAACTCATTGACTATGGTCTAAAAGTTGAGAAGATTCCAATTTTCTGTGACAACACAAGTGCTATTGCCATCACAGGGAATCCAGTGCAATATTCGAGAACCAAGCACATTGACATCAAATACCACTTCATTAGAGAATATGTGATGAATGGTACAGTAGAAATGCACTTTGTGCCAAGTGAAATGCAGCTTGCAGATATCTTCACCAAGCCTCTTGATGAATCCACATTCACAAGATTGGTAGGTGAGCTAGGTATGCTTAACTTGTCATAATTTCTAGTGATATTTGATTTCAATGAATTGAAGCTGGAAATGTGTTTTGATTTACTTGAAAGTTAAAACTTTCAGAAAAATTTTCTGCAGAAATTTTGCCTAAGGCAAAATTAGCTTATCAACGGATATCCTTTTATCCGTTGATAGTATAAACACATTACTAGATTTTTGCATGTCAACGGGTAACAGGCTATCCACGTCATCAACGGATAAACTGTATCTCAACCGTTCATTCTATATCCGTTGATATACATTTCTTTTTAACCGTTGGTAACCGTGTATATCTAATCATGGCTGTACTTATTCTCTTTTTATTTATTATCTGACAGTTACTTTTGACCAATGGAGTAATTACTTTTAATTATTTCATTTTTAATTCTTGAAAAATATAAAAGGCGGACTTATACTCTCACATCTCACTTTTATTCATTTTCAAGCATATCAAAAGTTAACTGCATCTTCTTCCCTAAAACTCTCTGTAACCAAAGTTCAATCACTTCAATGGCGCCTATTGTTAAGATGATGTCCTCCACTGGGTTTACCTATGAGAAGAACAATTTCGCGGCCTTTGTTGACACAGTGAATGCTCCAGAAGCTTACCACACTTTGATGAGTTTCGTGAAGAAATGCAAACTGTCATATGCTATGACGGCCACCACTCCCTTAATCCACGAGGTAATTGAAGAGATGTGGACATCTGCTGAGTACAATGGCACAGACGGTACAATTGCTTTTTCTTTAAAGGGTAAAAACTATGTGGTTAATTCTGATGTAATAACTGCTTGTTTAAAATTGCCTGAGAATAACTGTCTGAAAGTACCTACTGATGCTGAAATTGTTGCCATGCTTAATTCTATTAATTATGCCCTTAGTACTGAAAACTTAGGGAAAATTGCTAGAAAAGGAATGGTTAAAGAATGGAGCTACTTCTGTGATGCCTTCATTAAAACTTTTTCAGGAAAAATTAGTAATTTTGATGCTGTTACCCAGTCCATGCTAACAATGATGTGTATGCTTTTAAATGATAAATTCTATAATTTTGGCACATTAGTTATGTATGAGATAGCTGCAAAGTTGGGTAAAAAGGAAACTAGGAGCAAGAATATCTACTTTTCTAGATTTTTAATGCTCTTAGCACTGCATGTGTCTGAGAATAAGCTATCCATTGCTAACCCGGATAGCAAGTTTCAATGTTTTGTTCAGGAGAAGAGAGTCTTAAGTGACCTGATTCGAATGAACCTCAATGCAGGAGTACAGTTGGTATATCTACCAATTGTTCAGGTAACTATCTCTAACTCTGAAACCCCTATCTCCAACCCCCAAATTTCTTTGCCTTCTAGTGTCACAATGGAGTCTGTAGTTGTGACCAAACAGGCTCCTACCAAAGTGACCAAATCCAGAGTTCCAAAACCACATTCTAAAAAGCAAACCTCAAGTGTCTCTCAAAAGACACCTGTTGTAAAATCTACCAAATCTCTTGAGGGGAGTGTGAAGGTGGTAGTGAGTGGTGAGGGACAGGGTGAACATCAAAGAAGCCCTAAGGATAAGGAAGGAGAGATTAGTGCAACCACCATTTCAGTCTCTCAAAAGACTGCTAATGTAACTACAGGCCAAATTCTAGTTACACTCTCTCAACAGAGTGTGACTACTAAATCAAGTTCCCCACAAGGAACACTGCACAAGAGGGTTAGGGACACATATAGCCCAATCTCAAAAACCTATGGAAGAAGAGTGAAATCTAAAACCACAGGGGAATCACAGGGTGCACACACTGTACAGGAAACTGTACCTTCTCAAACTCAGTTTGATGTGGCTTCAATAAATGTGGAGTCACAGCCCCTTGATCTTAATCTTCAAATCGACACACATTACAATCCACCATCACCAACTCCATCTCTGGATGTGGATATGATATCTACATCAATTCCTGATTCTCCATCTTTAAGATTCTTGGAGAAGTCCCACTCTGTAATTGGTGGTCATCATCTTTTAGATGATTTGTTGGACCATCAATCTTCCCTTCCAGAATTCTCAACACAGACTGTGGCCTCGAACTTAAAATCAATCTCCATAGATTCAGTGTTGGTTTTCTCTTCAACGGATATAATTATTCCTTCCTCAACGGATATCCTTCATCCGTTGACAAGTGTTTCTCCATCAACGGATGCGCCTCTATCTAGTCATCCATTGACAGCTATAACTACTCCATCAACGGATATTCCTTATCCGTTGATAACTCACTCTACCACTGCTATATCTGACATTCCAGTGTCAAGTGTAGAGGAGTTCTCAGTAGTTGAAACACTTTTAGGTTTGAGGGAAGGGAGTGAGAGGCTGCCTTGTGAGCAGGCAAAAGGAGAGATAAATAATGAGAGGCTGGCCATTTCTTCCGGTCAGGCAAAAGGAGAGTTTGAGAGTTCCACCTTAGTAGGTGAAGGTGAGGGTGTGAGAGGTGTGAGCCAAGGGGAGCCCTTGATGCAAGAAAAGAGAGATGAGGGGAGAGAAGGGACTACAGGAGAGATAAGGATGGAAGAAGCAGCAATTGCTAGTGAGTCAATGAGGGTTGAGGATGCATCCAAGGAAATGGAATTTCAAAGAGAATATCAGTCCATGATTGACTCCATTTCTTTGGATGCTGAAACCTTTACTCACCCTGTTCCTGCCTATCAAATTCTGGCACAACAGGGCAATGTGGAAGCAGAGGAGGCAATGCACCTAGTGCACACCTCACAGTCTCTACTTAGAGCTAAGGAATCTATAGCAGCTCTGCCAACCACTGCTGAGAGTGATGAATTTGATAATTCTGAAGATGAAGACAGCCAGAGCTCTGAAGATGAAGGTGGTAGCAGTATTCATGATTTTGCATTTGCTCAAAACTACACCTATCATCAACTTGATATGGAAATCATAAGGCAATATAAATCTGCCCTGGCTGAGCACCCAGAAGCAGATCCACAGAGAAAGGTTGTTCTTCAACAAACAATTGACTCCCTAAAGTTACAAAAGATGCAAATGGTGATTCAGAGATCCAATTTAGAGGAGGTCAAACAAGAAATCAAGGATGTGAAGATCTCTGTGGATTCCAAGCTAGAGCAACTAGCTCCTACAGCCACTCAGAGGGTGTTGCAACAAAGGTTTCTCAAAGAAGACAACCTGGCTAAGTCTGTGCAACTTCTCAATTCAAGAGTGGAAAAGATGGAATCCCAGATGGAGCAATTTCTTCAACATCAGAAACTGCAAACCCAACTGCTAGAAAAGTTAGTTGCAGCCCCAACTTCTAGTCAAACCCTTGATGCTAACAAAAAGGGGGAGAAAGTGGAAGAGGCTGTGGCAACTACAAGTCAAATCTTAATTTTTGAAAGCAGGGAAGCAGCAAGTCAGGGGGAGCAGCAGCCTACCATAGTGGTCAATCCACAAGAATTCATTGTCACAGCTTCCCCCAGCAAATCCAAACCTCTATCTGAAGAGTTTGATCTTTCAAACTTGACAGAAGAAGAAAAGCTAGCCAAAATTGAAACTCTCCAAAAGATGAAAGAGGAAAACTATGAAAGGATAATGAGGACAGAAAGATTGATCAATCAATCTATTGCATCAACTCTGTTCTCTAGCCAAACCTCAGCTCCAACAATATCTACAACAATTCTGAAGGTGCTCACTCCAGCAATTGTGGCTCCTACATTCTATGATGCTGAGCCTTCTCATGTTAAGGAATTTGAACCCTACATCAAATCAAGACCCTTCTCACCACCAAAAGCAAATGGGAAAAACAAGTTACAACTGGACTTTCCATTTCCCAAGGATGATGAAGAGAAGCTGATGGGTAAGACAATCAAGGAATTCAAGGAGAAGACTAACAGTTGTGTAAGAGAATGGATGGCTGTAATCATAAGGAATGGAAAAGTTCTAAACATATCCAACAGTCATCCTAGATTTGTTGAAGCCAAGAGAGAAGAGACTTCAAGGCTGCTAAGAGAATCTCAACCAAGCACTGAATATCAATATGAAAACTCAGATGAGAAGCAAGCAAGGCTGGCTCAAGAGTTATTGGATGAGGTAGAGGATGAATTGAGGGAACCTGAGGAAGTCCCCAAATTCAAAAAGAAAGGGAAATCAGTCCCCAAATCCAAGAGATTAAAATCAAAGGCAAGGAGGCCTGTCTCTCCAGAAACTGAAAACAAAGAGACAGTTGGTTCATCACAACCTATTGATGTAAAAGTATTCAACCCAGATGTAAATTTCCATGGTGAGCCTATAGTACCTAAAGAGGAACCAATGAATCTTGACTCCATTGAGGTTCCTTCATTCTTGCTGAAGCCTCAACAGAAGCCTACACAGAAGAAAAGGAAACCAAGGAAGCAACCTTCAAAGGAACCAATTCAAGTTGCTAGGGTACCTGCAATTGTCAGGCAGCCAATCTTGGAAAACAAGGATGATTTTATCTATCAGGCAGATATTGAAGAATACTCTGACATGAATCTTTATCTGGATGAATTGTCAGAAGTAAGAGGAATTGACAAATAAAGACATTTGCCTGAAAGATTGGTCTTTGTATACAAGGGAGGAATGGAAAGGACATGGCCACTACAAAGGGTTCTTGGAGAAAATTATCATACCTTAACCAAAGTGTTCTCTGCAATCAAGAGATACACAGGGTTCTCCAAGATAGCAAAAGGGGAGATACTGGACAGGATAGAACAAATAAGGAGGGATTGGAACTCACCATCAAGTCTACCAAGGAAAATGAAGATCCCATACAATGGACAGAAAATCCACCTCCAACCTTTCTGGATGATGGAGTTCAGGGATGAAGATGGTAACAGGAGATTCTTCAGGTTAGAAGACCAACTACCAAAGGCTAGTTCTCAATACCTGAGATGGCTACAACAAAAGCTAAATCCAAAGGTAGATGAAGAAGATGCCTTCTATAGGCAACTCCAAATACAGATTGAGTCCAACTCTGCCAAGGAAGGAAAATCAAGGGTGATGCCAACAAGAGGAAAGAAACAGTCCTAATTTGCTCAGTCTAGAGGAGCACTTCTCTGTAAATTTCTCAAACTTTTAGTTTTTAATTATTGTAGCTTAATACAATTTATGCATTGTTCTTTATATATCTTTAGGAATGTTTTGTTATCATCAAGGTCCTGAATTTATGCTTTATTGCCATCAAGTATAAATTGGGGGAGATTGTTAGGAATATGTTGTACTTGATGATAACTTCACAATCAATCAAATTGTTTAAGGTTTTCTAGCTGTCAACGGATGTGGATTTATAACTCTATCCGTTGACAGGTAGCTCATCAACGGATGAGGTTTTGTAGCACACTGCAGTATCTCTATGTTATCAGTTGATAGTGTTTTTATCCAAAGTCATGTTGACTATCAACGGATAGGCAGAATAGGGTAGCCAATTGTAAATAAGCTATGCTATGTAATTCTGTCTAAGTGAAAGTGTATCAACGGATGAAGACTAAACTCTATCAACGGATACAACTCAAATCCACTCTATCAACGGATACAGCTCAAGTCCCAATATCAACGGATACTGCTCTATACATCATCAACGGATGTCACTATACATCATCAACGGATGTCAGTATACATCATCAACGGATAATCATTGACACTGTTTTCTATGATTAGCTGGAGATTAGCAGTTGATAAGGACATGTTTGACTGACAGATCACATGAGTTGAAAGTAGATACAAAAAGCAGTATGGCAGCCATACTTTGGAAACACAGAAGAAAGAAGCATTCTATTTACACTATGAATACAAGAAAGGTGCAGGAGACATGTCTGAACACAAGGACAACCTTTCGGCTACATGTGTATTTGGAGTGTAGTAGCAAGTCAACTAGAATTAGATTAGTAATATCTTATTCCAGTAGTACTTGTAAAACTTGGGATATATAACCAAGTGTAGCAACTCTTTGTAGGTTAAGAAAACAGACATATTTGCTTAGGGTTTCTTGAATATTCTTAGAAGCAAAGAGTTGTAAAACGGCAGCTGTGTACATTTTGTATCACAGAGTTTTCTTCAAATAAAAGCTTCAGGTGGTGCATATTAACCACCTGATTTTATATGTGTTTGTGTTTAAATCTTACATTGCAATTATCTCTTCATAAGTTTCTGAAGTTCTTATCAGAAATTTATAAATATCAAGAATTGTATTCAACCCCCCCTTCTACAATTATACAAGTGTGTAATCTGGGAATAACAACCTTCTCAGAATTCAATTCTGAAACCCACAAAAAGGGAAAATTTTATCAACTTGTAGATTATGACTCAGATTCGTCTCACGAGTCCAACGAGGATTTGGGGATTTGAGAAACCCCATTGCACTACCAGTGACCACTCTAGAAGGGGCTATGGTGAATTTTCCTTACAGGTACACATGGATGTTGGAGCTATGAGAGATAAGAGTAATACACTAGTGAGCATGAGTGTAAACACTTGAGAGATGAGAGAAGAGATTACTCATTTTAAGTGATATGAGGGAGAGATGAGTTAAAAACTTGTGAGGTACACGAAACAGAATCACACACTCACAGTGATGAAGAAAGATAAACACCAAATCCCATTCCTAATTCCCCAAACAAAGTTCACTTACAAGAGTTGAGAGATATTAAGAAATTTTCGGGAGATTTGGTTGTCAGGATAATCAATAGTGAAGCCATTCTATAATATCTAAAGGGCAAAGTTGATCAGTCTACATACTTCTATTCTGGAAGTCTTCATGAAAATTCTTCAACACAAGCAAAGCTTCTTTTCCTTATTGCAGCAGACAATGGTATATATATGAAGAATCTGTTGTACTAAAGGTAAGAGGTGAGTTATAATTGAATATTTGGTATCATCTAATTTAATTGGATGTTTTCTGTAATTGAATGTTTGGAGGATTATTCAACTAAGGGGGAGAGATATATTGAAGAAGATATACTCAAAGATTACCTCAGTAAGAGATACTCAACTAAGGGGGAGAGTATAAGCTTACCTTAGTGAGGGGGAGATTTTCTATCTAAGGGGAAGAGATATGAAAAAGGATATACCTTAGAAAGGGGGAGTATTCACCTTGTCAAGGGGAGATAGAAATACTCGCCTTGTCAGGGGAGATGAAAAGTATTCACCGTTATAAGGAGTGGACATATCACCTTAGGTAGGGAGATATAAGGAATGAGAGAAGTATGAAACGACAAAGAATAATTCTTAAGTATATGGTTGACAAGTCATATTCTTTACCACTGAAGAATTTCCATGTATCTGCTGATAATGTTTAATGTTAGATGTAAAGGGTTATCAGGCAGATATGTCAAGAGATGAAGATGAGTTACTTAATGAAGATCAGTTCAGTGTCAGAGGAACAATCATCTATCATTTCATCTACTGAGATTCTGGAAATGTTATATCTAAACCAGAAATATTTTCGATGTATTATTTACTATAGTTCTTTAATGCTTTATCTTCTTCTTGTTTTTAGTTGAGTTATCCTCTAGGAATTTGTATGTTAATGTTTAACAAACAAATAGGGGGAGATTGAAAGTAATATGTTTACCCTATTTTGTAAACATCGAGGATTCAACTCAACTTAAATAAGAATGTAATAGTAAATAGTGTATGTACTGTCATAGGAATCTCAAACGCATAATTGTCAAGAGAAATAAGACAAAGACAATCTACCATTTTGAGGTATACTACACTTGAAGAAGTTCATTCATTTAATCAAGCATCAGTGGAGTAATCAAGAAAGTGGGTTCTATTTATAGTGACAAGAGGTTCCTATAGTGGCAGAATACATGTTATAAAGATTTGAATAAGGAGTGAAGAAAAGGATGACAGGAACCACAACTTTAAAGCCAAGATATGAAGAACAATCATTGCGGTTAGTCACTCATGAACCAGACCGTGCATCGAGTGTCAACATTAAACAGTGGTTGTTCGTCATCAACTTCAGTGGTTCAAGCTATCAAGACTGGTATGAGGGAAAATCATTGTGCAAGCAACATGAGTGCTAAATTCATTAACCACAATGATTTTACTATCAAGTGGACTGGCTATGAGGAAAAAGAATTATCACAAATAAATGCAAAGTGATATATTCTTAAAGTTGGAATCCTGATTAGAATTGATATATTTTTTGTTAAGCAAAAGGAGTCCGGTTCCAGACCCTCAGAAGACCGCAGCTTAGACCGTAAGGATTTATTTATATTAATAATTATTTTATTTAATTAGTAAATTATATTTATAAATATCTAATTAATATTAGATATTTATTTTTATAATTTATGAATTAAATTAATTATTAATTAATTAAAGATTACAAGCTGTGCGGATTAAAAAGCATTTCTACGGAGCCCGTCCCTAATAGGACAAAATAGGCCCCGGTTTTTGTAAATGAATTGGCAGGTCATTTGTTAGTTAATTAAGATGGCCAGGCGCGTGAATAACAATTGAAAAAGATGGCCAGGTGATTTGATTAAAGTGAACTAAAATGAATATGATTTCAAAGGTCTTACCGATAGTCTTAATGGAGCCCTGTTGGTCTTAAGGAGAAAAGAACTATTAAGACAATCAGCTGTTGGTCTTAACGATTGTCTTAATAGTATAAAAGAGGTCTTAACGACGGTCTTAACCAGTGTAATCAGATTGTCTTAATCGTTGGATTGTCTTAACCAAGTGAATTCAACATAAAAGAGGCAGAAGGTTTAAAAGACACTGGCGGCCACAAATCAAGACTCCAACATATTATCTATCAACAAACCAGCAACTCCATTCTCTCTCAAATAGACTCAAGAACACAGAGATCGTAATAAATTTCTGTAAAATCGAGTTCTCAATATTTGTAATATTTGATCCAATAGAACTTGATCATTTGTATCTCTTGTGATATTAGCGAGTTTTTACTCCTAATCTATATCTCGATTTTTATTAACAAATCTAGAAAAGTTCATGTCGAATTTTCTAATTTGTTTTTATTAGTGAGATATTGCTCTGTACTGTATTTGTAACAACCTCTCAAGTTTAATATAATTTTATATTTAACTTGAATTTTGTTTCATTTAAATTTCCGCATCAAATTTGTTATTGGATTAAATATAAAATCTATTCGAACAAATTTCGATAAAACAGTACTGTTTGTATTCAACCCCCCTTCTACAAATAGATTGGACCTAACAGGGCTCGACCCAGAACGAACAATATCATACTATTGCTTAGTAATGGGTTGCAGTGTTACGATGTGGGAGATTCCCCTTGGTGGTGATTGGACATCTGTTGGGTACCTTGTGGCTAAAGTCTTCCTGAAAGGTGCTCAGAGGGCGGGTTCTACGAGTGTGGCAGTGGTGGAAGATGTGTACAGATTTACACGGGTGTAAGGTCACAAAATATGTGGGTCTTGATTTGGGGGAGGATTGTTGGATGGTGTTAATCCAAGTACCACATCAAGGAGATAAGAGAAAAGTCTATTATATATATAGTAGTCAATTAATTCTATTAGTATATATGAGCACGACAATTAATTCCATTAGTTTGAGACCTTTCGGGATGTAACCAAAAATAAATCCGTGCGGGTTCGATTCAGAGCGGACAATATCATAATATCGCGGAGTTAAAGCTTGCTGGCTGCCCAACAGTATGGTTAAAGATTTAAGCACAGAACAGTATGTATGATAAGAACTAGTTTTCTCAAAATAGGTCTTTTGTTTATTTTGAAGAGTTGCTCCAACAATATGAAAAACTGTTTTCCAGCTACAATGTACTTGAGAATAAAAGAATGATTTTGTAAATTAACTCATAAATGCTAAGTAACTTGACCTGTATACCTCTATGACATGTTAACTTAGTCACTCGTGAGCTTCCTAAAATGTAACCAGACAAATAGATAGAAAATACAAAAGCTTCCTAGATACATTCTATTTGTAGTTTACTTAATCTTGCTTGATATTGGTATTGCACTTTCTCTTGAGTTGATAAACTTTGTTTTGTTATCCCTCAAGATTATGTTGTAGTCTTGCAGGTATGTAAGATGCACCATGTGACTCTGTATATATACCTGTTGTTGAATCCGTCACTATTTGACTAAGAAATTGAAAGTCAGATGCTTCTTGTCTTGACTGTACATTTTCAAAGATTGCTGTCAGATAGATCATTCTGTCTTCCGCAAACCTTGTTGTCTTAGAAGTGTATTGTCAAGCTCCTGCCAAACATTCTGTCAAGCTTTCTGAAGGATTGTGTTGTCATAATACCTGAGAGCCTAGGTTTTTTTTGCATGTTATTATGAGTAGACTGTTGTCATGATGAAGTTGATGTTGTTCTTGTAATAACTATTAACTATGTACTTGTATTTTCCTTGAGGCTTGAAAATTGTAATGAACTTCTTTCAAGATGTACATTCTTCTGTGTATGTTTGACATCATACTCTATAACTAACTATCATTTTACATAGATTACAATTAACAAGAAATATATTTAGTTGTGATAATATGTTTCACTTAGTCATTTTTAAGACTAAGTGACCTATGTCAGCAAATTACTATCAAATCTAACAATACATTATATAACATAAGTTGAGTTCTAGTAAAAACTTTATTAAATGCAAATTTACAAATTTTTTTTGTTCCCCACATTTACAATTTTGGTTCAACATCATTTATTAAATAATAATTAAAATTTTATTGAATACGCATAACTGGAATCGAAAATATAATTATAACATTTTATAATTTAATAAAAACATATTTGCAACTTTTTTAACAAAAATTTGAAATTCTTTTATAACGGACGTTCAACAGATATATAACTTGATTTCAACATCATCTATAGAACAATAGTTATACTTGTGTTGAATCCAAATATATAAAATAATTTGACACTAATAGAATAAATAAAATTGTATTAAACTAATATTTTTTCATATTTCTATACCCTAATTTGATATTGGTGAACGCCATAAGGATAGTTGAGAATTATATAATATTTACTCAACAAATTTTTAACTACGGTTCAATATACTCTATATTAAACAAATAAAATTTCGTTTTTATACCATATTTTGATATTGGTGAATCCCATAAGGATATTGAAGAATGAAAATATGTGTATTCAATAAAATTTCAATTATTATTTGATAAATGATGTTGAACCAAAGTTATAAATGTGTTGAATAAAAAAAGTTTGTAAAATTGTATTTAAGAAATTTTTTTATTTAACCCTAACATATCCATATATAACCATATCATGTCGACCTAGCTGATTCTGACAATGCACAAGAAAATTGTATAGCTATATTTTTTTTTATATAATATTAACGATAAAGATTAATCAATTATTTCTTGTCTAAAAAGATTGATTCAAACCACTAAATTATTTGAAGATTCGTATATTTATTAATTTTTGCTAGATATTTACATTCGTACGATTATATTAGATATTTAAATAATATGAATTTCAGATATACTAATAGAAAATGCTTTTAGAATTGCCTTTAGATTCTTTTTCTCCTAAAAATATATAGATTAACAAAATTTTAACTTTACGAATGTAAATATTTAGTAAAAAATTGTATTATCCTGAAATTTCAAATTTTAACACACGCAAAATCTGTTTCAAAAAAAAAAAAACACACGCAAAATAAAATTTGAATGAAATGAATTTAATATATGAAAAGATGATTAAAAGAAAGATATCCCATTAGTTTTCCAAGTACTTTCCTAAATCAAACTGATTTTCAATTTTTATAACCTTAAGAACGATTGGCCTATTTTATGCTATTGATATAAACTAGCATAAAAACCCGTGCGAGGCACGGGTCACTATGTTAAATTGTGTTTCTTAATTAAATTATGTATAATCAATGTCATTTGAAGTATAAAATTGATTTTCATAAAGTTTTATTTGTTATGGTATATGTGGCTATTACGCACTTATTTAAATATGTTCAAATTTGTAATTTAGAAACTAATATAAGAAGTACCAATAGAAATCATGTCTGTTTTTAATTTTATTGTGGGTCATTGAATAGAATTCGAGTGTTCAATAAGTGTTGTCTAATTAAGATGATTTTTCAAAACATTTACGATGCTAAATTTTTTTTTTTTTTCCAATTCTTCAAAAATGATGCCTTCAAGATGTTGCATTCCAAGAGTGTGGGTGTGGGTTTTAGTAATGATTTTAATAAAAAAAACTTCTTAAATCTTTTAATACGCTATTCAAACCTTACACTTTCACTTCTTAAAACTATCTTTCTAACTATTTCATTTCTTTTCTTCTAAACTCTTGATTTTAACCATTTTTTGCCTTGATTTCCCTTCATATTTTGTCTGACTTTCAAAACATCAGATAATTCAGTCTTAACTGAGTGAATCTACCTTGTGTAATGGGCTTATAACATTTTTGTTCTCCAAACTTGAGAATTTATCATTTATGGTTGGATATATATTTTTTGTATTTTTATTGTCACAAGTTGAAATTGATCATATAACTTTTGTCCGTGCTTTGACTTTTTTCAAACACAACTTCTTCCGTAGAAGTATCTTTACAAATTGTAGCGAACAGATAGACCTATATGTTCAATGAATTTGTTATTTTTTCTTGTGAGTTTTGTATATGCGAAAGTCTTTTTTAATTATTAATAGTTTAATTTTAAATCATCAATTAAATTATATATTATAATTTAATAATTTTAGTATGCACTATTTATGTTTTTATTTTCGCCAATGTTAATTTTGTACACATATTTAAAATATTTCACATATAATATAAAAAATTATTGTCTATGCTACTAAAATTATGAAATAGAATTAATTTTTTAAATAACATGGATTTGACTGACCGATGATAATATTAATTTTCATAAGATATTATTGACTATCATAACTTAAAGTATCATATTTTGTTACACGAACCTTTGTACATGCTAATTTTATATAATCATCGTCTTCTATATGTTAACATATATAATAATATTATCATTATTGGATAATTCTAATATTGTAATAGTTTCTTTTAAATATCATTTCTTTTATTATTATTTCTTCCGATACATTAATAAGTCTCACGAATTTTATCTTGTGCTGGTGGATTACCTAATTTTAAAGTTTAATTTAGCTCCATAGTTATTTAAAGTTTAATTTGGCTCCAAAGTTATTTAAAATGTATTACTATTAAGACATTCACATATTACGTGTATGATTTATAAACACATGTGACATTGTGGCGTAGTGGTAAGAGCATGCATAAGTTACTTGATACATTCCCATGAACAACACTTTTTTTAATAAAAATGTATTGGTGTTTTACCTAAGTTTAATTTAGCTCCATAGTTATCTACAAATTTATTACTCTTAAACGACATTCACTTATTATGTGTATGGTTTTAAAACACAAGTGACATTGTGGTTAGTGGTAAGAGCATGCATAAGTTATTTGATAGACTTAAGTTCGATTCCCATGAACAACACTTTTTTTAATAAATATTATATATGGGGGCAAATTGGTCTTTTCATGTGCATTAAAAAATCTCACTATTTTTTCTTGTGTTGGCCTATTATATATATAATAGATTTTTGTTTACTGAAAAATAGATAAATAAATAAATATAAAATCAATATAATATTTATACAATATTATTAATCTATACTATATTATAATAAGCGAATGGGGGTATAATTTGTAGTTGGTTACCCCTTATTTTTGGTTATCCCCTTATTTTTGATTATCCTCATTCACAGCCGTTAGATCACCAATTCAAATAGATCATGACCGTTAGATACAACAATACTAAAAGTTGAAGGTCTAAGGTTCGAATCCCGCCAACAACATTTTAATATAAAATTAATACTAGATTATGTTATATAGAATGGTTGAAGGTTCAATTCCCACCAACAGCATATTAATTTAGATTTAATACTAAACTAAAAATAATGTTTAAAATGTTATATATACTAAACTATAAACAAATTTTAAAAAAAATAAAAATAACCCGATTTAAAGTTAAAAACAAGAAAATCCTTACATGGCCTTTATATTCTCTCAAGACATTCGTCTCCGACTCTCTGATAAGAACATTTATAGAGAGGTTATAAATTTACTCCATCTTTTGATCTCAAAAAGAAAGTTTGACTCTATCTTTAACTTTTCAAGAATGATCAGGTGTACAGTTTTGAACCATTTTTATCCTTATGTACAAGGATTTTGATACGGGAGACAAAATATAACAATCTATAAAGTATGGGAAACCAAAAATCGATTACATACAATTTACGACAACAATTCTTATTATAAAAAATTAAAAATAACTCGTGTTTTGCACGGATTATAAGCTAGTATATAATAAAAATAGTTTACTAGTCGATCTATACTTGTAACTTGACCTGCTTAGTAATTTGGACTTTGATCGATATTTTAGCCGATGATCCTAATAATTTAAAAGTTGATTTTTAATTAAAATAAAATCGTAAAAAGTTTTTCACTAAATCTATTTTACTTAAACACATAAAACGATTTAAATTTAGACACATCTTTATCTAGTTATCTTAAAAAATTATTATACTTTGTTATATAAATATATTAAAAAATAGAGAAAAATGCCCTTAAGTACGTACGTAGGGGAATTACCTAAAAATATATTTGAATTAAAATATATTATATTAATTTAATTCATTAATTAAATTAATATTAAAAGCCACATCCAAAATTCAAAAGGTGAAAGACCAAAATGTACAGATACTGAAAGAGTAATGAGAGATTTTTTGAAAAATAGCTATTATAAATTATTTTTTTTGCAAAAATATCATTTTAATTTTGAAAAAATACAATTTTTTAAAAAAATTGTAAAATTACGAATTTTCTAAAAATAATTTACAAAAATACGGTTTGCAACTTTATAACCCCATATGCAACTCTTACAACTTGGTGCGCAACCAAAATCAATTTCAATTATTATCAACTCTTGCATGTTAATCGCGAACTTACCTTCAAGTTTATCACTAATCGATCTACTCTCGTCAAAAATTTTCATATATATATATATATATATATATATATGTGATTTAAACCACTCAAATCGATTCAATCTATGTATGTATACACACAAATTGATTGTGGTAAGTTTTGAATTGTTTGAATTAATTTTGTAAGACAAAAAATGAACAGGATTTAATTGTGCATTGATTTAAACCGATTTATAAGAGAGAATATGTTAATGTATATTATTATTATTGTTAAATATATTATATATTCTGAGATATTGAGATGTTCCTTTTATTTATATTATTGATACTTGCTTATAACCCGTGCAAAGCACATGTTATTTTTAAATTTTTTTTAATTTACCTATAGTGTAGTTATATAATATTATAAATATTTCACCTTTATATATAATAATTTTTAGTATTAAATCTAAATTAAAATGTTTTTGGCGGGAATCGAATCTTCAATCTTTCTATGTAACATCTTTTAATATTAATTTTATATAAAAATATTGTTGACGGGATTCAAACTTTAGATTTTTGTATATAACAACTTTTATAACAACTTTTAGTATTGTATTCAACGATCATCATCTATTTGAGCTACCGATGTAACAGTTGTGAATGAAAGAGATACCTAAAACCAAACTACAAAATATATTTCATTTTGCTTATTATATTATAATAATATAGATATAGATAGTATAGATTTTGTAAAAAAATTATATATGTAACAAAAATAAGTTATTTTTTGACTTTTTGATACATCTTATTATTACCCTATTTTTTTCAATATTAACGTAAATTATGTGCACATATGAAGTACGGTGGACAAACATGAATTTTTGTTTTGAAGCGGATCTATTTAGTAGTTAAAGAGGTTTGATTTGGATTGTTTCCAAAATACCAGGGCGTAGTAGTTCTTTATAGAAGAGATGATGGCTACTTCGTGTTTATATGTTCATAATTTTTCAATGCTATCTTGTAAATTAAATTTTTGGCGTATACTAATATCAAAATTAATAGATGATTAATGATGTTCTGATATTAAATTTAATAGATGATTAATGAGTTCAGAAAAGTGAATTTTATCATATGTTTTATTTTGGATTGTTTCCCAAAAACCAGGACGTAGTAGTTTTCTATAGAAGAAATGAGGACTGCTTCGTGCTTATGTACTCGCAATTTTTCAACGTGGTCTTGTAAAATAAATTTTTGGCATGTACTAATATCAAATTTAATAGATGATTAATGAGTTTCTAATATTAAATTTAATAGATGATTAATGAGTTTTGAATTTTATTATATATTTTATTAGTATATTTAGAGTTATAAATATTAAATTAGAGAATCTAACCCTTGACCTATGGTAGTACTCGATTATTATCCCTCTTACTCTTATTACATAATAGAATATAATTAGAGAATTTCCTTTTGAGTGTTTGGAGTTACTTGGTATGTCTTGTGTTCTAAGACAATCTTTATGTATTTAAATATTGATTTGATGTATGAATAAAACATAACCTTGAGAGTATATTTTATCATGGTATCAGAGCCGAGGTTATCCCCGTAAGAGTTTGCAGGTGCGAGAAAAATAAACCTGCTAGAGTTGGTAGGTGCGACAATAACTAACACTACGAGAGTTCGTGGTGTGAGGGTAAAAATTTGCGAGGCTTCGTGGGTGAAAAAAGAATCAAAGAATATGACAGAAAACACAACGACGATATTGATAGGTTTTTGTAATAAACTGTCCCAAACCAACAACGACAAAAAGAGGAATTTTGAGAAAAATCGTGAAGCGATGAAAGAGATACGTTGGGAACAAAGACATGACAAGGACGAGAATAAAGAGAATGATCACAATGAGGAAGATGATTCAAGTGGGTCTACTGATTTGAGAAAATTCGATTTTTTTTATTTTGGCAAACTCACGATTCTGAGTTTCATGAGTTTGAGGGAGGATGTTAATGTATATTATTATTATTATAATTATCATTATTATTATTATTATTATTGTTAAATATATTATATATTCTGAGATATTGGGATGTTACTTTTATTTATACTAGCTTATAACTCGTGCAATGCACGGTTCCTTTTTTAATATCTATAATTATATTAATTATATTAATTATTTTAATATTTATATGTTATTAATTTACATATCAAATTTTTTTAAAAAAATTGATATATAAAAGATTTTACACGTTGAATTTAATATTTGTGCTCTATCTTGTATTATTAAAATTTGATTTTGACGATTTTATAGCCCGGATGTAATTAACAAAATATAATCTTTAATTTAGTGATGGTTTAAAATTATTTTCCAATTAAAACTTTAATATTAATAAAATAAAATAAATAGAATTGAATTGTATCTTTTTTTTAGTTATATCATTTTCATATTATAATTTTATTTTTAAAATTCAATTTTAATACAACCTTGTTTAATTATATCCTTTTTAGATTATAATTTCCTTTTAATATGATATAATCTTGATCGTCTGTTTTTAAAAATAATAGATTCAACCGCTGAGATTACTTTGGTAGTACAACGACCAAACCAAAATTTTGGATAAGATCCCTCTTATGCTTATTATATATAAGGATATAATTATTGATACTAGCTTATAGTCCATGCAAAACACGAGTTACTTTTAATTTTTTATAATTTGTTTAAAGTGTAGTATAATATTATAAATATTAATTTTAATATGTTATTGGAAGAATTCAAACTTACTTTTTTATATATAATAATTTTTGGTATTACATATAAATTAATATGATGTTGGCGGGAATGAAACCTTAGACCTCTGTATAAAACAACTTTTAGTATTGTTGTATCTAACAGTCATGATCTATTTGAGTTTAAGATCTGACGGTTGTGAATGAGGGATAATAAAAAATGAGAGTATAACAAAAAATAGGGGGTTAACTAAACTATAAATTATACCCCTTTCGCTTATTATAATATAGTAGAGAATTTTCTAATAAGTGTTTGGAGTTGGTATGTTTTGTGCTTTAAGACAATTTTTATGTATTTAAGTATTAATTTGATGAATGAATAAAATATAATCTCGAGAGTATATTTTATCAGAACAAAATAAGATTTGAGAAAGAAGCAAGTTAGTTATGAAGAGACATGGGAGTTTTTAGAAAAATAAAAGAAAAAAAGCAATGGGATCTTGAAGTTATTAAAAATAAAAAAAAGAATAAAAAACTTATATTATTTTTTTGAAATGAAAAAAAACGTATATTTGCAATAGCTTTGAAAAGATTGTATAATTGCAAAATTTCGGTTTCACCGAAAGTAACGCAGTGTTTCTAATTACTACTCAAGAGTAAAGAGTAATCGAGGGTAGGGGTGTACACAGATCGGGTTGGACGGGTTAGAAGGATTTTTCAACCCAACCCAATTAAATCGGATTGGTAAATTTTCAACCCAACCCATAAAAATTAAATTCGTAACCCAATCCAATTTGTTATAATCGGTTTGGATCGGATTGGGTCGGGTTAATCGGTTTAATAAATGTTTAAAATATTTTTTTCTTTTTTATCAAACGTAGTAAGTATAACGCATTAGCACTAAATTTCAAATTTAGAGAAAAAAGAACTAGTCCATGATCATTAGATCAATTACATAGATTACAATTCACATCCACTAGCTATAATATCTATACTATACTATTATAAGCGAAGCATTGTATAATTGGTTGGTTGGTCGGTTGGTTACCACCTTCCCAAAAAGTTTGTTAACGCCTTCCAAAAATGAAAAAATAAATTAAAATACATATAAAATTTTATTTTACTTACTTACAAACTATTTTAATTACATTCCAATTAATATTAATTACATACTATTTCACCTACAGGCTACACATAACTTTGTTAGACACTTTAAATTACTTGGAAATAAAAAATTCACAGGAGGCTTTAGAACCATAAGCCACTACAACTAACAGACTACTACAAGGATAATGAAACGAGAAATTAAACCTAAAATTACAACCAAGAATGAGGTGGGAGGCTAATGAATTAAATGATAATGAAAAAATAAATTAAAATATATATAAAATTTTATTTTACTTACTAACAAACTATTTTAATTACACTTTAACTAATATTCAATTACATATTTTAATTATATTTGAATTAAAATTTTTCACCTACACCCAAATTTTTTAGACACTTTCAATTACTTGGAAATAAAAAATTCACAGGATTACAAATTAATATGAAATTCTGTTTTAGACAAATATTACATTAGGGATTATTATGGAATCATAATTTGAATATGATAATATCAACAAAAATTTGAATGTAAATATATATGATACTTCCATTTATTTATATTATTATGACAAAATATAATCATAATTTGAACAATATATCATATAATTAAATGATAATAACTTAATAATATATATATATATATATATATATATATATAATGTCAATATTTTATTAAGTAATATATATGAGATAAATGATTATTAAACTATAAATAAAAATATTATTTAAATTTAAGAAAACCGTGCATCACATAGTTGGTTGGTTGGTTAACACCTTCCAAAATAATTGTTAACACCTTCCAAAATAATTGCTACACCCAAATTTGTTAAACACTTTCAATTACTTGGAAATAAAAAATTCACAGGATTACAAATTAATATGAAATTCTATTTTAGACAAATATTACATTAGGAATTATTATGGAATCATAATTTGAATATGATAATATCAACAAAAATTTGAATGTAAATATATATGATACTTCCATTTATTTATATTATTATGACAAAATATAGTCGTAATTTGAACAATATATCATAAAATTAAATGATAATAATTTAATTATATATATATATATATATATATATAATGTCAATATTTTATTAAGTAATATATATGAGATAAATGATTATTAAAATATAAATAAAATATTATTTAAATTTAAGAAAACCGTGCATCACATAATTGGTTGGTTGGTTAACACCTTCCAAAATAATTGTTAACACCTTCCAAAAAATAATAAGTTAAAAATATTATTTTAAAATATTAATTTATTTATTATAAACAATATTTAGAAAATTTTAACATATTTAACCCTTAATTTGTTTCATTAAGAAACATGACCAATACTTTAGGGACATGCAAAAAATGAATTGTGGCCAATATAAACGGGACTGAGGGAATATATACTTTATTAAAAATAAAAAACCACATGTTTTATAGAATTATAAACGTTCTATTATAAGCAAAATAAGATATATTTGGTTTGTTGGTTGGTTAACACCTTCCAAAAAAAATTGTTAACGCCTTCTTAAAAATAACAAGTTAAAAGAATTATATTGAAAATATTACTTCATTTATTATAAACAACAAAATTTACCAATAAGGCACAAAAGTACATTTTTAAAAAATTAAAAAAACGTGTTAAAAAATTCAAATTCAGTTAAATTATACTCCCTCTGTCCCGTTTATATTGGTCTATCAATCAAAAAACACGTATTGAGCAATCAAGTGAAAACTGTAAAACTTGCTCTCAACTGTTTACGTATTTAGAAAAATTTAACATATTTAATCCTCAATGAAGAAAACATGACCAAGACTTTTGGTACATGCAAAAAAGGAATTGTGACCAATATAAACGGGACGGAGGAAGTATATAATTTATTAAAAATAAAAAATCACATGTGTTATAGAAATATAGACGTTTTCAATTATATCCTGATTAGAATCATCGCCCGCACACACTTCTTCCTACAATTTTTTCTTCTACGGTTTTAGGTTGCATTAAATAATTTTTAAAAATATATATTGAATTCTTAAGATGTTTAACAATAAATTTAAAAATAACGTTAAATTATTGATATTTATTTATGTCATAAAATTAAGTATGATACATATGTAAATTTAAAATTAATAATAAAATTTATAAAATTGATTAAAATTTTATATTAAATCAAATAATTAATATATTAATTAATAATAATACTATATGATAGCTCGTGCTTTGCACGGGTTATAGGCTAGTACTTATATTATACAGAAAACCCCGAAATAAATATTAAAAAGATTCACCGATTATATTGTACTTATATTCACTAGTTATATTATACTGATATTTGTAAAAAGATTATTTTGCTTTATTAGAAGCTTACTAAATTATCGAGTCTCATGCATTGGGACAACAACAATGGACACAAGATGTATTTATTAATTTTTTGTAACTTTCTTTATTTTTAACTGGATCGGGTTGGATTGGGTCGGTTTGAAAAAATCGAAACCCATACCCAACCGATTAATATCGGGTTGATGGTTTTTAAACCCGAACATATATAGGGTTGAAAAAATTCGGTTTGGATCGACCAAAATAGTGTCGGGTTGGATTGGTTTGATGGGTTAGCCAACCCATGTACACCCCTAATTGAGGGCTTAAAGTGGATGTTGAACAGAACAAGTAACATACGTCATCGGTGACCGGTGCATCAAACTCCCACCATCCTCCTATTTCCTCCTAACCTAAAATATAACTAGGACTACATAGGTACATACATAGGCCATGTTCATTACAGAACATGTTTTTTAAACCAAACATAACTCATTTTCATTTTCCTCATTGACCGAGCCCAGACATTAGCCGCTGCTTCACGTCAGCTTGTTTTTACCCCCCCCCCCCCTCTCTCTCTCTCTCTCTCTCTCTCTCTCTCTCTCTCATTTTTTCTTGTCCCTTTCCCAACTTTCAATAATTATTTACTTATTTCCCCCACTTTAGACTTTCCCTAAAGACTCTGTCTTTGCCCTTTTTTAAGTGAAATTCTATCAAGATTCTGGGTTTTTTGGTTGAAAATTGGTTCAAGATTCAATCTTTTCTTACTGGAGGTGAATTTTAAAGATGTGCTTTTTCTGATTGTGAAGCTAATTCGATCTATTGTTTTTTGGGTGTCAAGAAATGGGGACGGATTGTTTAATTTGAAGTTTCGAGAAATGGGTATGATTTGTGCTGCTTCAAAGTGAAGTTCTAAGAAAAGGGTATGATTTCTGCTGATTTCTAACGCTTTAATTTGAAATTTTAGGGATTTTAGTTGTTATCTTGGAAGTTAGTGTAATTGTCCTAGGGTACTTGTTGGGTTTGAGCTCTAATTTTGAAGTTCTTGGTTAGCTTGATGTGCTTTGAACTGGTTTAATCTTTCTGGGGTTTTCGTTTATTGGATCAAGTTTTGTTATCGAGCACGTAAATATGGATGATTCAAGGAACAGGCATAATGATCACTTGGGTGTTAACAAGATAGGCAAAAATATTAGAAAGAGTCCAATGCATCAACCTAGTTTTACTAATACTGCTCGGCAGCAACCCCAACCTCAAGTGTACAATATAAATAAAAATGACTTTAGGAACATTGTTCAGCAGCTAACTGGGTCGCCTTCCCACCATGATCCACTTCCTAGACCTCAAAACCCATCCAAGCCAGCAAGTATGCGGTTACAGAAGATTAGGCCTCCTCCACTGGGTTCTATAACCGTAAACAGACCACAAATGCCTCAAATGCCCACGCGCCCGCCTCCTGCACCTATACCTGCCCTGCCTCCTCCTAGGGCTGCTCCTCCGTTTGGTAATAACTTCTCTAGACCTGCTCCAGGTCATTTTGGTCCCCCGTCACCATCGATGATGCCACCACCTTACCCTCCTGGTGATCAAGTCTGGTCAAATACAGCTGAATCTCCAATATCGGCGTACATGAGATATCTTCAACATTCCATCCTAGATTCCGGTCCTAGGCAAAACCATATGCAACCTCAAAATCAGTCACCATATCCTAGTCAAAATCAAGCCTACGCGCCACCATCCGGGTTACTTCCTAATCCATCTGGTCCCCCTCCTTTACCATCACCAAGGATGAATGCCCCCCCTCCTCTACCATCTCCTAGGATGAATGGTCCTCCCCTTCTACCATCACCTAGGATAAATGGTCCTCCACCTCTACCATCAGATAGGATGAATGGTCCTCCACCCCTCCCTTCTCCTCGAATGAATGGTCCTCCACTTTTACCGTCTCCTACTTCACAATTCCTATTGCCTTCGCCCAATGGTTTCATGAACATGGTATCTCCACGGTCGCCTTATCCATTGCTTTCTCCTGGATATCAGTTTCCTCCACTGTCACCGAATTTTTCGTTCTCTCCATTTCCTCAGTTTGGGGTTTTAGGTCCTGGGCCTCGTCCTCCCCCTTCTCCTGGTTATGGATTTCCATTATCTCCTTCGGGATTTTTTCCTATGTCAAGCCCAAGATGGAGGGATTAAATTCCAAGCCCAAGATGGAGGGATCAATAGTGTTAGATGGATGCCTGATTATGCACCGAGATCCATGGTCGAGTCCTTAAAGATTCTTCACCATGACCATCTTTGTTATGGAAGCATAGTTTGTGAAAGGTATAAGGTAGACTGGCAATGTAAGATTTCTTGTTGAACTTTTTAGTCTTATTTTAGTCATTTTTTTTAATTTGTTCATACACATTTCAAAAATATTTTGAGATATGTAGTACTCCTTAACAGTTGTAATTGTTGATTCCTTCAAAACATTTACTTTAATTGATATATAGTGAAGATGTACAACTCATCTGAAGTGTGCACACATGTTTTATGTGAAGAGGGTTAGGGATTTTAATCTTTAAATAAATCATGGTCATAGGATTTTCTGTTGGATGACTATTTAGTCTTTCCGTAATTTTGTAAATATATTTTCCTTAACCATTTATTGAAATTGCTTCTTAAGTTTTAGTACTATGGATAGATGTCAGGCGGACGTTTATTACTTAATATTTTAACTGTTACTACTGTACATTCAGTAAATCATGCATTGTGAATGATGCAACAGCAAAGATGGTACAACCATTTCACTGGATGAGAATGTGATTAAAACTTTAAGCAGTTAATATTTTTGTGTAATGTGGTTGGTTACCTTAAAACTGAAATATAGTTTATCTTTTATGTTACTTGGTACGTCAGGTACATGTCTTCGTTAGAGGCTTCAAGTTATTGAAGTCCAATGCACAAGTACTCTGTCATACTTTTTGTTGCCTCAGTCTTGTTTTATTTCTCACAATCAGCATTCCCTTTGCCTTTTCTGACAAGTTTTTAAAAATTAGACTCAGCACCTTCTGGAATAGTATGAAGAGACCGGGAGTTGGAGCTTTTACATTGTGTTGTGCATGTAGAGTACACAACACCGTAGAATTGTGTATATGTTATGTTTTCATCCTTGTGAGACTCGTGTGCTGTATGAATAGAACTACAACTGTATTGCAGGTTCATTTGCATGCATGATATAGCCTATTACCATCATCATTCATTTGATACATGCTAAACAGTAGTTTAGTATCTTGAGAGTTATAGTGTACAACTAACGAGTTCTTCGTTTATGGGAGTTGGTTGCATTTTTAGTTTTTCTTTGGATACTTTATATCTGCATACTCATTTTCCTTCAGCCATTGCTTGATCCTCGTGGAAAATGGGTGAATATTTTCAGTGAGTAGTATCCGAGTTGAGTTAAGGTCTGACCACTGAGATCAACTCCTACAGTATATTGTCTACTTTAGTTCTTGTAACTCACATGGTGTTTAAGAATAATATGATGCTTTTTTTAGATAAATAGTTGGGAAAACTGGGTCACAACAGTTATATAATAGTAGAGGCAATTTAGCAATTACACTGAGTTCTCAAAAGTTGCATAAGTTGCATAGGTATATGCAATGAGACTATGAGAGGATGGGAGGCCTTTAAATGCGTTTAAATACTATCGTTATTATGATTGTTCTTTGTTTTGTAACAGCATAGTAAGGTTAACAGCTACTCCAACTGAGGCAAGCCCAGCTACCAGTTTCTTCTCTCATTGCCATCTAGTTTTTGTTTTTCAGATACAGTTTTTCTACCTACTTTGCAAATCACCTTTACCTGGTGTAACTTGATTTATATTCGGAGAAGTTCGGAAATAAATAGAGGTGCAAGGCTTACAGAAGTACCGAATGATTATCTAGTTGTTTCTATATGTAGTTTAGCAAGTTAGCCAAAAAAAAAAAAAGATTTAGCAAGTTGAGCGATTTTTTTATGTCCACAAGGAAACCGAATCATAACTTTGATGTGATTTTCAAGAGTTTATTTGCTTTTCAATAGATTAAGAATTTGTTTTGATAGGTGACGAGTTGTTTATGTGTTATTATGGTTTTTGATAGATAATGGTTTTAGTTTGGTTAGTATGATATATGTTCAAGTGCTAATTAGTTTTTTTTAGATCACAAATACATTTACCATTCCATGTTTGATAGATTACAGATTTGGGCCCATGAGTTCGAACCCAGCAAGAGAGTTTACGTGTTCTAACCAGAAGTTTGTTTCTGATAAATCACGAGTTCAAACTTGATAAAGAAGTTGTTTGCAGTCTCTTACATTTCACATTTATATTTGGTTTCATTCCGAGTTTGACAAGAAAGTTTCTAACTTTTTGGTTCTTACATTTCATCTATATATTTGGTTTGGTTTTTTTATTTGAGTAAATAGATAAACTGTACAGAAACCATAGACAAGTTTTCTAGCAAGTAGGCTAATACAAAAACTGTTGACAAATTTAAAAGTCCCAAGTGACAGGGAGATGCTAAGCTTTATTTGCAGGACAAGCCAACAGGAAGCGAGAGTAACAAACAATGAGAGGAGATAAAAAGTTAATTAGCAGCCAAGTAATTTCATGCGTGGCCAACATGGAGATCTTTTCTTCCTCTTTCCATCCAAGCAACCCTTCTCTACAATACCGTCTTTCTCTTCTTTCTGCTGCATTCCATTGTCTGGATTCTTCATCTTATGTCGTGGTGCACGAGAAGTTTTCTGCATATATAAGTGAAACACGTTGCATATAATTTATCATTTGACTGTACATGGATACGAAAAGTTAAATATATAAAGATTTTGATGACTGATACAACGCAGGAGTGATCAGAAATAGAAATTGCAGATGATTGTGAAATTTCCGAATATTTTTATTACCTGGAAATATTCGTGACACGGGAGTTTGGTTTCGTGAGTGATATGAAAAGTAGGGTATGAACTAACTGGAATTTCACTTTTCAATTGAGCACACGAAGTAGATGATGTGGTCCATAGAGATGTACTTTGTATGCTGGAACTGCTTGATGCTTTGCTGCTAGCTTGATCAATCTCTTGAGAAAGCTGCAAATATGTGTATCAACTCATATATAGTCGTCTTATAATACAAACTATTTTAGCCTATCAGCTACAAATCAATAATCACAGTACTTGTGTCACTTGGCCTGGGTTACACAAGTAACCATTTTGTAGTTTCGAAGCTAAATTAGTTTGTATTTGAACTAACACCTTCACAAGTATGCATATATCAAAGTTTAGAAGAGAGTGAGTATAACCTGAAGAAGTCGATCTTCTAGGGAACGAATGCGATCCATTAGAGAGCCTTTGGAGCCAGCCTCCCTGGTTGCAACAATCAATGGCATGCCTTTTCTACTATTTCTTCTAGCAACTACTTTCCGAGCGCCACTGCTCCACATTGAAGACTCCTCTTGCTTCTTCTTCTTCTCCACATCTTTAATCTATTGATCATAAACTTAAATTGTATACATAAAAATATAGCAATGTGTAGCTGAAACTAAAGAAAGTATAAAGACATTGTACAGGTATTACTGACCACGGAATCTAAGCGATCGACCCTTGAGAGAAGGGGCATGAAAGACAGGGAATGCAGCTGATGATGATCTTCCATTGTGTTTGTTGGGTGCTTAGATTGCTCACTCATTCCAGATGATATATTCCCATATTTATAGTTGAGACATATTCTTTCAAAATAAGTTATAAGTTCGCGGATAAAAGTTAGCATATGACTCAGTTTGGGTCTAAACAGATTGCTAATTTATAGCCATTAAGTTATCCCATATATTCATGCTGATGAAAATACTATTATTTTTTGTATTTGGGAAATTTGTAGTTTAACTTTAAGCCGTTTAGTAATCTACATATACATCCAGAAATAAGATTTTAAGTGGGTGTTCTAACTTACATTTATTTCAACAAAATAAGTAGTTATCCCAAAGGAAAAAGAAAAAAAAAAATCAGAAACAGGTACTGTGTCTGTTTTTGCTAAACACCGACTATTTTTTGATAGTATTCTACATTTTTTTAATACAATAGTTGACGGAACAAGCCTAATAGGTGAGATGGAAGTAAGCCACCGACGACACGATTCTACTCTTATGGTATGAAATGATTCATCAGGTTGAAGTGCAGGTTGTGGGAACAAATTTTAAGAGGATGATGAATCTCATGTAAAAGAATAGAAGGGGAAACTTTAAGGCCTTGTTTCGATAGACTCTTCAGGAATTCAGGAAACGAACGAATAATTCCTGGACTTTTCGATAGACTTCGGTTTCTTCGAATAATTCCTGGACTGCACTCTTTACCATGTCAATCATTGTACATATATCCAAATAAAACCTTCAGTCAAGCCCCCACGATAACATCAATCAACCTCTTCCTAAATTTGATCTGTCGAGTCCCTTCCTGCTAGGTACTGTTATTGACTTATTGGCCTTCGTTCCAAACCTGGCTGCATTTCTTAGAATTTCACATGCTAGTTTAGGAACCATACCTGGAAAGAGACTTTTAGCACCTGCAGTCTTGAATACATGCCTCGCCACTTCTATTGCCATGCTTCACAGCAACAGAACCATAGCTGAATTCTGGCGTCGCACTTGCAGTCTGTGCATTGGCAGACAAATTTCTTCAGAAAGTACGTAACTAGAAATATCCATTACTGTGACAGATGAGATTGTCAGAGCTAGCAATGGAGAATATAAATAAGCAAGTATAATGTGATTCTGCAACCAATCCAGATGAGTCAGTTCCTCCTGGGCGCAAAGTCGCAAACTAATCTGCAGGATAATTATTAGAAGCATGATTTCAAAAACGCAGAAAATACTGACCTTTACTTGATCACCTCAATGGGGGCAGGGTAGAACGGCGACAGCAAGTCCAGACCCTGCTTTACCAGGGAATTGCTTGCCTCAGAAGTGGCTCCATTTGCTTGTTTATCAATTTATTCGAACAAGTAAAATATACCCACAACTTTATAATATTTAAAAGAAAGGTTACCTTATTAGATATTTTCGTAATTTTATCTATTCAAGTGAAATTTGTAAAAAAAATGTAAAAAAAAGGTGAAATTTGTAATAGTTTTTTGCACAAAGAAAAGTTGCATATTTCTCAAAATGTACTATTAAATTCTCTGTTATTTGTTTGTTCATCATTCTCTGTTAAGCAGGGAGAGTAAGACCTTGAACTCCATCTAATTTTGTTAACGTAATGTCTCTGCTGCAAGAGCTATCCAGTATAAATATGCAGCAGGAATTGGCAAACTTCTCTCTAACGAAATTACAGTTCCTTATTTAGATCGACATTGTATTCCAGCGATCTCCATCATTGTCAGGTCATGACATCCAACTTACATGTCTAAATTTTCAACCAAGTCTGCCATATGTTTGATCGGACTCATTCCCTGAATATTAAATTGCAACTAGTACTTGGAAACCCATGTTCATGTTCACAAAAATCAGCATGTGTATCCCCTAAACAGGAACGTGAGGCGTTGCAAAATCATAAAAAATTCGATTATTCGGATTGTAACATCATACCCCTTTGGTATCAAACTTTTTGGATTGTAACGATTTTAGTAACATTGAGCTTTGAACTTTTCGCAGGTGAACATAAGCTATATATGTACCCCCAAATATTTTTGGAGAGAGATTTAAATGCGAGGAAAAATGGGTATGCTGGATTAGTTTCGTCAAGAAGCAATAGAACATCAAGTCCCAACAATTGTTGAAATGCAGGTGAGAAGTAGTAATTTTGACGTTTACAAATAAGCTGGAAATTATTTATTTTTGAGGGAAAATTATTTGTTCTTGAGGAGATTCAAGTTAAGTATTGGTTTGGCAACTGAGATCATTTCCTATGCTATGGAATTTGCTTTAGTTCTTTAGGTTGACATGATATGTATAAGCAGAACCTGATGTTCTTTTGCAGGAAGTTGTTGGGGGAGAATGGGTAAAATCAGTTTCATAATAGCAGTGACAATTTCACATTTTATATTAGTGGCATTGGTTTCTGCAATGAGAGCATCAGAGGCCTTTTCATGCCATTGTCGATTTGTTGTTGTAGAGGTTCTTTGTTTTGTAACAGCATAATAACTTTAACAGCTCCTCCATCTAAGGCAAGACGAATTGCCAGCTTCTATTTTGAAAAGCACGCAAGCCAAATCTCTGTTGCTAATTTAAATTTTACTTTTCAAATACATTTCCCCTTCCTACTTGTAAATCCAACTTTATCTAGTGCAACTTAATTTTCAATCAAATAAGTTTAAATGTGTAACACCTAATTATCTAGTTATACTTTAGCAAGCCAACTGATTTTATATGTAAGCAAGAAAACTTGAACACAGATTTGATGCAATGTTCAAGCGTTGTTTATGCTCTTCAACAGATTATGAATTTGTTTTTGACAAATGACAAATTATCACTCTGAGACTCGAGAGTTTATCTGGTTTTCAATCGAAAACAAAATTGGTTTTGGTTTGTTATTGATAGATGTTCAAGAGTGTATCTGGTTATCCATAGATCACAAGTTCATTTTTAATTTCCATGTTTGACAAAGATTGAGCCGGACAAGGGTTTTCCGTAGATCATGAGTTCGAAAGCAACAGCTCGTTTTCAACTTAAAAAAGATACTACATTTCATTTGTATATCTGGGTGTATCAGTGGTCAGTAATTTGGTTTAGTTTCGAAAGTGGACAAGAAAGATAAAATGTGGGTTCTTACATTTCATCTGTAAACTTGGTTTGTTAAATGTGATAGATCCCTACAAACCAAACAAGTTTCTAATAAGTAGTAATAAAATTTAATGCATAGACAAATTTGATATTCATAGGGGATAGAGAGAGATACTAAGCATATATGGAAGACAGGCTGACCTGAAGCACTTGGTGGACCAGAACCATATTCCTGGAAAAATACAAGAATCCAAAATTTAATCAAGAAAAAATTGAAATGTATTAATCCAATCACTAGGACTGGATAAAAGGGAACGAAGGCCGGGAATTTAGAATAATCCCGTCACTAAGTGTACGAAAACAATCACCCTAAACTTGACCTTGTCACCTCATATGCCAAAAAACATGCAGCATTTGCAGGAACACTTCTAGCCATTGCAGGTGTGAAACCCTTGTATAAGCCTTTGACTCCTTCTGCAGCCAAGATCTTTCTAAAAGCATCGACTGTGCCAGAATACTTAGGTTTTCTAAAATCATCAACCTGAATTGCGCTCTTTACTACATCAGCTGGGTATACAAATAACCAGATGGAGCCTCCAGCCAAACCCCCGGATAATATCAATGAACCTCTTCCTAATTTTGATGTGTCTAGTCCTCCTGCTAGGTACTGCTTCATGCCTTCATAGATTCCAAACATGGCTGCATTTCCTGGAATTTCACGTGCCAGTGTAGGTACCAATCCTCGAAAGAGACCCCTAGCTCCTGCAGTCTGGAATACATGCCTTGCCACATCGATTGGCCCGTAATACTTTACAGAAGATCCGTAGCTAGCTTCTGCCATTGCACTCTGAGCTTGAAGTCTGTGGTTTGACAGACGAATTTGATCAGCTAGTGCGTAAATAGAAATATATATTATCATGACAGATGGAATTATCAGAGCTAGCTTTGGAGAATGTAAATAAGCCAGTAAAATGTGATTCAAGAACCAAAGCAGACGAGTAAACTTTTATGGGGAGCAAACTACATCTAGTGGATATTTTTATTGGCATGATAAAATAACATGGAAAATTCTAACCTGCACTTGATTAACTCGGTTGGGCAGGCTGGAAAGGAAACAGCAAATCCAGCACCTGCTCCACAGACGACTTGCTGGTTTACCGTAAGTAGAGAATCAGGTTGAGACCTCAGAAGTGCTTCCATTTGCCCTCTAGCTGTAAACAAGATAGCATTCAAGGCTGCAACAGTGGCAAGCGGGGCGCCCATGCCCTTGAAAAGACCACCAGCGCCTTCTGTTGCTAGTGTTTGTCTGACAGCATCAATTGCTCCAGAAAATTTAGGAGCTTGTCCAGGTAATGGAACTGGCTGGCTTTGGAGTTTGACTTTGATGGTATCAAAAGGATGTCCACATATTAGCTGCGCTGCCCCTCCTACAGTGCCAGCAGTCAAGTCCTTGGCCACATTACCCATCTACTGAATTAAATTCTGAAACACAGTTAGATGGGGCATCATTAGCTATACTGCTTCAGTTTTATAAAGCGAGTCCCATCTGGGATAATTAATTGTACTAAGTACAGAGTAGATTTATGTTCAGTGTCTGTTAATTGGTAGAAAAAAATAGTAAGATTTGACAAATCCCAAAAAACCCCTTGATTCAAGCTCTGTGACTATGTTCAATAAAAATGAAATCCGGATAAATTGCATAGTGGTTAAGAAGAGCAACAATTAAGTATCAACCCTCATGAAAGCATTTTCAGTCATATAATACAAGAGAATTGATTCATATTATGTCAACAAGGGTCTATCAAGAAATTGTGCACTCGGCACTGTGGAGCCATTACATAATGAGTACTCTCTGAGCTAAAAACACCATACCTAGTACACAGTTTCTGCTCGAACCCCTTTTTTGCTGCTATATACAGTTAGAAAACAATTAACAAAAATAAAATCGAGGAGAGCAACTTGTAGTGAGCTTAAATCTATTTTTTTATGTAGTTAACTAGCAGAGTAAGCTTCAATCAACACACAGGATAAGTAACAAAAGATCTGTTACAAACAGAGTTCATTCGATATTAATGCTTACCTGATTCTATTTAAAACATCAAGCCTCAAAACCGATTGCTAGCAATGGCACGAGTGTTCTTATAGTTTCAATCCAGTTAATAAAATGCGAAATTGATCCGCAGACAAACTAGATAGCAACTATCTACAATATTGCAGGTGTTTCAAAAAAATAATCAGAGCCTAAACTCAGAATAATCCTAATATTCACTGTAATATATATTGAATTTCTTGGCTTAAAATGTAATGACAAGTCTAACAATCCATACCACATTAGAACAACATATGGTGAATAATCTAACCTAAAAACAATGCATTTTACTCAATGGCAAAAATATAAGGTTACATAAGAGCACACACACAAAAAGGTTTAAAAGCAATGATCCATCTCATACATGTAGTTTTATACCTTCCCTTTCCTTGCTTGAAGGTTGAATTGGCGTCCGCGGGCACCAAATATTACAGTTCTATCTCACAAAAAGCTAATAACAAATGCAATTTTTTCCCCAAGATTTTTGTCAACGATGATACAAAAGTGAAAAGCCTCCTTTATTAGAAAAACTTGTCCGTTACAAAGACAAACTCTAAATATTTTTAGTTTGCCGTAGAATATAATTTTTTTTGGTGAATTATAGAATATTATGTTGTTATGATATTTTAAAAAAAAAACAAATTATTTTTCACACAACATAACTTGTACTTCATCATTATAATATTTATTAAAAAAATGTTAATGCCAAAAAAAATTAAAAATGAATGAAATTTATTAAAAAAGTACTACGTTATCAACATAATATATAAATTACTTTTAGAATCCAATATTATGGTGGTTATATTATGGTGGTTCGATGTGAGATCTGATATCTTTCTCCTCGTTTCATGTATACTTTTAACTAGTTGATAAAGCCGCGCTTCGCGGCGGCTTTACAATATTTTAAAAAAATTCATTACATTTACGTTATATTATAATATTAATATTAAATTTTAATAATTAAATAATATTCTCTAATGAATCAATTTCTTGTTAAATACGATTTTTTCGATTGAGCCGCTCTCTCGTTAAAACCGAAATCCCAACTTTTTAACAACTTATATAATATTTTTTATCTATAAAATCGAACTGTAAAAATAAAATGAAATTTATGACTTCAGTATCAAATTCTAATAGCTAATACAATCTTTTCTAGCGAGTCGTCTTCCCGTTAAATACGTTTCGAGCCGCTCTTATTTGAAACCGAAATTCTAACTTCATTATATAAATAGAGTAAATTCCAATTTTTATATTCATTAAACTTTCTAATATTTATGGAGTTTTAAAAGATGAAAATACATCTTATATTTTCTGTATATTATAGATATTCTTGTATTTATTTATAATTTCCGCATGGGAATGTCTTTCTATTATGTTAACATATCAAAAAAAATTAAAATACGAAGACTTTTCGTTACGGGAATAATATTACATTTATGGATATATTTTTGTAATGCAAGTATAATTAACTTGCATAAAAAAGTTAAAATAAAAGATTTCTAGGAAAAAAGATGTATAGTGTTAAAAAATCGTATAAGATGTCTCCACCGTCCTCGTATTCTACTTCCAATAAAACATTTTATTTTATGTATTAATTATATATTTAAACATTTTTTGTACGGTCTTATCTAATAAAAAAAACTTAGCTTACTCAGTTATAATACCACTCAAAGTGGTGTCTGAGGAGGGTAGCTGTACGCAGACCATGCCCCTATACAATAGGGAGGCTGTTTCCGAAGGACCCCCGGCCATTACAAATACAGAAATACAAATACAGAAAGGAAACCTAATACAAACTAAGAAACTCACGCACATGCAGGAGTCGAACCCCTGACCTCCTACAAAGGAGGCCAGTGGCTCAACCACTGCACCAACATGTTGTACGGTCTTATCTAATGAATCCAATAAAAGATTTAGGATTCCTGCATGACATTGTTCTTTTATTATGTTAACACATCAATTCTTTTCTTTTTAAATACGGTGACTTTTTTCATGACAATAGTATTGGATTTATGAATAAATTTTCCTAATATAAGTATAATTAAATTATATAAAAAATATATAATTTAAGAAGATCGTACTTTCTATAAAATATTTAATTATATGTCTGCTCTATATATTCAAACACCTATTCTAGTTCTAGTAGAACTTTTATTTATATATTTTTTCTACAAATTCGAACTCTTATTCTCTATAAATTCGAACTCCTATTCTACTTCCAATAGAACTTTTAATTGTATGTCTTATAAATACTTATTATACTTCCAATAGAACTTCTAATCATATGTCTTTCCTATAAATTTGAACTCTTCTCCTTTATAAATTCGAACACCTATTCTACTTCTAATATGCTAATTTATATTTTTATATTTTTTAGTGTTTAAAATTCTAGAAAATTAGAAAAATCGATTGACACGATATTAGAGCGCCACCTAAACTCCCGCTATCCTCCTTTATATTGATATATATTGATAGTACTAGCTTATAGCCCGTGCAAAGCACGGGTTATTTTTATTTTTATTTTAAATTTGTTTATAATTTAGTATATATATAATGTTTTAAACATTATTTTTAGTTTAGTATTAAATCTAAATTAATATGCTGTTGGTGGGAATCGAACCTTCAACCTTTCTATATAACATAATCTAGTATTAATTTTATATTAAAATGTTGTTGGCGGGATTCGAACCTTAGACCTTCAACTTTTAGTATTGTTGTATCTAACGGCCATGATCTATTTGAATTGAAGATCTAACGGTTATGAATGAGGATAACCAAAAATAAGGGGATAACCAAAAATAAGGGGTAACCAACTACAAATTATACCCCCTTTCGCTTATTATAATATAGTATAGATAAGTGGTACCAAAGATACCATAATAGTAATGATACTAAATTAAATAGCAAATATTTAAGACATTGTCTTGCTCAATTGTGAGATATGAGATCTTATCTCATCCACTTATTTATATACCTTATATTCATGTCACATCGTCCATTACTTTTATTAAAATTTTATATTCCATCATCTCCATCCACTCACCACCGAAAACCACCATTCCTGGCAACCACCACCTCTGACGACTAGTAATAAATCA
Organism: Saposhnikovia divaricata; assembly: GCA_036435485.1. NCBI lineage: Eukaryota > Viridiplantae > Streptophyta > Magnoliopsida > Apiales > Apiaceae > Saposhnikovia > Saposhnikovia divaricata. The sequence goes on along the minus strand of CM071597.1, from coordinate 211,848,504 downwards.
TCAACGTCATAGCTGAAATCATCCACACAAAAATCATCACCTTAAAACAAAAATCACTATCATCGATCTCTTCCCACTTTCTGTCACCAACTCCGATCATCAACCACCTTCGACACCAACTCCGACCACCTACTGATAAGTGCATATTTTTGCATATTTTTATTACCTATTTATTGCTTGAACTCGTATTTTAATAATTTATTTTGTTGCATTTCAGGAAATTCGTGAATAAATAAAGAAATGGTAAAATAAAGAAATAAAGAACAAGGAAGGGAAAAAGAGGAAGAAAAAGGACTTAAATGAAGAAAGGAAAAAGAATTAGGAGCTTGGTGGAAAAGGAATCTTTCAGGACATGTGGAAGGTGGAGATCATCCCATCACATTAAATAAGTGTATGACCAAGATCAAATCTTCAAAGCTTAAGGGGGAAGGAAGCAAATAGATGGCTAGGATTTCACCACCACACACCACAAATGTATGGTGGGGATTTACCCAACACCCCCCTTAACCCTAATTTTTATCCTATAAATACCCCCTCACCCCCCTTGTAATTAGCAACTTAGATTTTAGGGTAGCTTTAATTTCTTGTATTTTTTTTAGTTTCAAATCTTGTAAGCACTCTTTTTAATTTTAATGCAAATTTTCATTTCCTTTAAATTCTCGTCTTGCTCTCTCGTTATTTTTGCCTTCATTTCGTTATTTTCGTAAATCCGTTGAGTGGATAAAGTAGCGAAATGCTAACCACTTGGGATTGAAAGTATCGATTTTTTTATTTTCTTGCTCGTAGTTATAATTCGTAATTTTGCCCCTTTAAATTTCAATTTTATTATGGGCTTTATTATTATTAATTGTAGATCTAAATTTTCCATGCTTTATGTGTTAGTATAATAAAAAAAATATTACAAAATCTTTAATTCGTAATTTCTGTGTTTTTTTTGTGTTAATTCGAACCTTAATTATCTTCCCTTGTTTCTCTGTTTTAATCACAGCCCTTCTACCCCTCTTTCCCCTGTTTTATCAAACAAAACCGAACCATTTTTTTCTTCCTTCCCCTTCGAATAGACTACACAGACCCCCCTGTACTTCCCGTTGATGACGCACAGCAAATCCTTTTTCCCCTTTTGTTTTTTTTTTCTCGAATACTCGCCATCCTCCTTCCTCACTTTCGTTCTCTGTAAACATGGAAACCACCACACACCCATTTCCTTTCTTCATTGGTTCTTCGAATTAACCAGTTTTTTTTGTGTCGAATTATTATTTGATGCTGAGTCTTTGCCGAAGTCTGCATTTTTGTTTACATCGATTCTGTGTTTTGCCAAGTTTAAAGTCCGGATTTAAGTTTTTTTACTCCATTTTCAAGTTTTATTGAGTTCCCTGTTCTTGCGTTTAATTTCGTTGTTTTCTGTCGAATTCTGAATTGCTGTGAGTTGATGTTTTTTTATGTGTGTATAGTCGAGTCAAATAATCTGAGTTTGGTTGTCCGAGTTGTGTGTTTTCGTTTTCTGGCTTCTTCGAATTTATGTGATGGTTCTGTGGTTCTTGCTGCTGGGTTTAGTGTCTTTAGTTTTATGGCTGAATCTGTCGAAGTTTTCAATTGTTAAATTGTTTTGTTGAACTCAGTGAGTCGTAATGTTATGCGAGTTGTGAGTGTTGGCGAGTCCGGTTTTGCTGATTTGTTCCTGTTGTGAATTCCGAGTTCCTTGTTTTGATTTCTTTGTTTTGATTTTGTTTTGTTTAAGATTTTCTATGAGTTCTTTGTTTTGATTTCTGAGTTGATTTTCTGTGTTTAAGCCGAGTTGTGATTTCAGTTGCGTTTTGATTTTTGTGTTACCGAGTGGTGTTTCTGTGTTTGAAATTTTTGTTTATTGAGTTTGTAACTGTGTAGTCCAGTTTCCGAGTTAAACTATTTTAGTGTTGAGTCAACTGGGTTCCTCGTTTATTTTGCTGTTATTGGGTGTTCGAAACTTCGAGTTGAATTGAAATTCTCGTTTTTGGATTGTTAATGGCTTAGTTAAATTTACGAATAGGTTATTTTGAATTTTCTTTAAAATTTCCTGTAAATAAAATTTAGTGTTAATTCAAATTTAGAATTTTTAGAATAATTTCTAGATTAATTTTAGAATAATTTGTAGAGTAATCTTAGAATAATATTTAGAATAATTTTGAATTTTAGAATAATTTAGTTTAAAATTAGTTTAAAATAGTCTAAAATTCCATTTAGTTTTCATTTTAATTTGTAAAAATCAAAATCATCCAAAATCAAACTTGTTCTAATTTGATTAAATTGAAAATTAAGGATCGCGAAAATATTAGTCTCTACGGAACGAATCTAAATTTACTAAAGCGAGATTGTGCACTTGCAATCATATTTATTTTCAGCACATCAAGTTTTTGGCACCGCTGCCGGGGACTAATTATTTTTCGCACCTTAGTTTTAATTTTTCGGGTTAGCTCTTTTCTCACCCTTTTTCTTGTTTGCATTTTTTCGAGGAATTTGGATTAAAATTCGGGAAATTTGGATTAAAGCGGAAGAATTTTCTCGGAATTTTGGAAGTTTTGCTTGGGTAAACCGTATCTCTCTCGTCTTTAGTTTTTTTTTTTCTTATTTAGAAAATCACAAAAAAATCAAAAAAATCAAAAAAATCATAAAAAATTGAAAATTGAAAAAATCCAAAAAAAATAGTTAGTAAATACATAATTGTTGCATAATGCATTTAATCACCTAGGGCACATTATCTAGATTTTTATTTTCTTGTTTTTAATTTTTCGTACCTTATAATTGTGGTGATCGTTGGAGGACCCCAAGGTACGTTAAATTCTTTCTTTTCTTTAGTTAGGGCACGTAGTTAAGCATCCATAAATGTTTATAGTTTTTTTTATACCTCTTTTTTTGTTGCATCATTTTGTAAATAAATCTTAAGGGCATAACCTCTCAAAGATAAGGGAAGAGATTTCATCACTCTTTCTTTAGCCCAAAAACAATAAATCCCTCATTTTTCATACCCTAGCCTTTAATAAAATTAGTTACACGTTTGCCCCTAGGAATTTCGCGCTCATTTAGGAACGTGCTTAAGAAACGAAGTAATCTTTAATTATTCCGACTTTTTGGTGTCTAGGAAAGTGAAAGCTGACTTGACCAATTAAGGTTTTGGTGTCTAGGCTGGTGTTTAGCCTCTTGGAAATGCTTGCATCTACCTGGCCAAGTCGGTTCGAATAATTATTGATTTATCTAGTTTTTGGTAGCCCTTAAAGTTAGGAGCAAGGTCTAGTTCAATTTTTTTTAGGAAACCCTAGATATAGGATTTTTCTTTTGATTTTTCACCCTTTCCCTTTGTGTGATTATTTTATCGCACTTATTTGTTACATGTTTCCTTATATGGTTTACGTGAACTATTTGGATTAGGGATAATTCTTCTAGACTAGTGAGATCGTTTGAGATTTCTTCTGATTCCGAGTCTTTAGATAATTCCGAACCAATAGTAAACATGGCCATGTCTCTTAAGGACCGTTGCTATCCCACCCGTTCTGCCCAACCCTCATGTATCACTCTTCCTCCCGTAAATGGTAATAATTTCGAAATCAAAGCTCAACACATCAGCATGTTACCCAAATTTACCGGGAGTTAAGGTGAGGACCCGTATCTTTTCATCCATGAATTCGAGGAGGTTTGTGCCTTACAAAAACTCCAACAATTAACCGAGGACTCGATTAGGCTTAGGCTCATTAATTTCGCTCTTAAAGAAAATGCTAAAAAATGGTTGTATAGCCTATCGATTAATTCTATTTCCATGTGGGAGGGATTTGTGGTAATTTTTCTTAAGAAATATTTTCCAAATCACAAGACTACAAGGATTACAAATGAGATAAATCATTTTCATCAAAAGGAAAACGAGTCTTTTTGGAAATATTTTGATCGTTTTAAAAATCTCTTATCACAATGCCCGCACCACGGAATAGAAAAGTGGAGACTTTGTAAGATCGTTTACGAGGCCCTAGATAGTCCAACAACCGCGTTGTTAGAGTCTATGTGTCAAGGCAAATTCATGGAGAAGGATGAGGACGAAGGGTGGGCATTTTTCGAAGAATTAGCCGAGAAGACCATGTTGTGGGAGTCTACTAGGGAACCTCATAAGTCCAACGAGTCGTCTAGCTCATCTAGGGGTTTGCATTCGATTGGGAATTCGATTGCAACCGATGCCAAATTAGCTACTCTTACTAGACTACTTGAAGCTTTAGAAACTCATAGTAGTCCCCCACCTATGTCTATGTACCCAAATTATAATTCTTCAAACTTTGAGTCTCAACCTTGTCCCGATTTTGAGCAAGTGAACGCAATGTTTCAACCTAGGCCTCGGAATGACCCGTTTGCACCGACTTACAATCCCGGGTGAAAGAACCACCCGAATTTCTCATGGAACCAAGGCCAAAACTTCCAATCTCCACCACCTTCTTTTCAAAAGCCGAACTATCCAAACCAAGGTCCTTTTTCAAACGCACCTCTAAATCACGTTCCTTATTCAACTCAAGCTCCCGCCCACCGACCCGGCTTTTATGAGTCGGATAAGAGAATTAATTCCTTGGAAAAGACTCTCGATGCGCTTCTAAAATCAACAACTAATTTGGCTCAATCTCAACAAACCTTCATGCAAACCATGACTCAAGATAGGCAAATTTTAAATGCTAGTACTCAAGCCATATATAAGTTAGAGGTTCAAGTGAGCCAATTAGCCAATGCCATTTGTGAACGAGAGAAGAACAAACTTCCAAGTCAAACCGAGGTCAATCCTAAATTTCCTCTTAATCATAGACCTCCTCACAATGTGAACGCTGTCATTTCTTTAAGGTCCGGTAAGCAAGTAGAAAATCATGTCGGTGACAAGTCTTCCGAAGAAGACGAATCAAATTCTGAACCAAATGATAATCTTGAACCCTGAGAGTTCAAAGGAACAAGGATCAACGAGTGGGACAAAACCCATCCTCGAAGAACCTAATGAATGAGTCTTTAAGCCAAAAGCTCCTTACCCTCAACGACTCATTTCTCCTAAACAAACGGCCCAAATGGACAAGATCTTAGAAGTTTTTAAGCAAGTCAAAGTCAACATTCCTCTTTTAGACGCGATTCAACAAATTCCTTCGTATGCGAAATGTCTAAAAGATTTGTGCACACATAAGTGAACTACTCACGTTCCTAAGAAAGCCTTTTTGACCTTTCAAGTTAGTTCAATTCTTTCGAACCAAATTCCCGTGAAATATAAGGACCCCGGTTGTCCTACAATTTCATGTGTCATAGGCAATACCTTTGTGGACAAGGCGTTACTTGACTTAGGCGCTAGTGTAAATTTGCTTCCATTTTAGGTCTATCAAGCCCTAGGTTTAGGAGAGCTTCAAAGAAATAATGTTACACTTCAATTAGCCGATCGCTCTGTCAAAGTTCCTAAGGGGATTATTGAAGACGTGATTAAAGTAGGTGACTTTTTCTTTTCCATTGATTTTGTCGTCCTAGAAACCGAACCGATCAAGAACCCTAAGAATCAGATTCCTATCATTCTAGGAAGGCCATTTCTAGCCACCTCCAATGCTTTGATTAATTGTAGAAATGGATTACTGAAACTAACATTTGGGAACATGACCATTAACCTCAATATTTTTCACATAGGGAAACAACACGATGATTTCTATGATCAACCTATGGATGTCAATTTAATTGATGATATAGTTGATCAAGAATTCATCAACCCTAATGATGCTCTTGATTTTTGTTTAAAACACTTTGGTCAAAATTGGGATGATTCTGAATATACAAATGAGGTCAATGCAATGTTAGATTCCACCATTCCTATAAATAACCAAGCATGTGAACCACCTCCTTTGCCACTTTTCGAAGCTAGTGAACCTGTTGAGTCAAAGCCGCTCGATTTAGAACTCAAACCTCTTCCCAACACTCTTAAGTATGCCTTTTTAGGTCCTAACGAGTCTCTTCCCGTTATCATTGCCTCTAATTTGACCAAGTCACAAGAGGATGAGCTTGTAAGTGTGCTTAGAGAACATAAGGAAGCCATAGGTTGGAGTATCTCGGATATTAAAGGAATTAGTCCGACCATTGTCCAACATCGGATTCACCTAGTTGATGATGCCAAACCAGTTCATGAGCCACAAAGGCGGTTGAACCCTACCATGATGGAAGTCGTTAGGAAGGAAATTCTTAAGTGTCTAGATAATGGAATCATTTATCCCATTTCTGATAGCTCTTGGGTTAGCCCGATTCAGGTAGTACCTAAAAAGTCGGGTATTACCGTGGTGACTAACGAAAACAACGAGCAAGTTCCTACTCGTGTCCAATCCGGTTGGAGGGTGTGCATAGACTATAGGAAACTCAATGATGCCACTAGAAAAGACCACTTTCCTTACCGTTCATGGATCAAATGTTAGAAATGTTAGCGGGTCATGCCTACAACTGTTTTCTAGATGGTTATTCCAGATATTTCCAAATTCCCATAGCTCCCGAAGACCAAGAAAAGACTACCTTCACATGTCCCTTTGGAACTTTTGCCTATCGTCGATTAGCTTTTGGACTTACCACTGCCCCGACCACCTTCCAAAGGTGCATGATGAGCATCTTTTCTGACATGGTAGGTGAATTCCTAGATATTTTCATAGATGGCTTCTCCATCTTTGGTTCTTCTTTTCATCAATGCCTAAACCATCTTGAGTTAGTCTTAAAACGGTGTAAAGAAACCAACCTCGTTCTTAATTGGGAAAAATGTCATTTCATGGTTAAATAAGGAATCGTTCTTGGTCATAAAATTTCTGAAAAGGGGATCGAAGTAGATAAATCCAAATTTGACCTCATTGCCAATCTAGCCCCCCAAACATCGGTCAAAGGAATTCGTTCCTTTTTAGGACATGCTGGTTTTTATAGGCGTTTCATTAAAGATTTTAGCAAAAAGGCTAGACCCTTGACCACTCTTCTTGGCAAAGATGTCAAATTTGAGTTCACTGGTGATTGTTTACAATCTTTTGAACACCTTAAGAAAGAGTTGACCTCGGCCCCGATAATCAAGTCTCCCGATTGGAGTCAACCTTTCGAGTTAATGTGTGATGCATCTGATTACGCATTAGGTGCGGTTTTAGGATAACGAATAAATAAGATACCTCATGTCATATACTACGCTAGCAAGACCTTAAACGATGCGTAACTTAATTATTCTACCACCGAAAAGGAGCTTCTAGCCGTAGTCTTTGCCCTCGAGAAGTTTAGGTCTTATCTTATTGGTTCGAAAATCATTGTTTACACCGATCATTCCGCCCTTCGATATCTCTTCTCTATGAAAGATTCGAAAGCCCGATTGATTAGGTGGATCTTGTTGCTCCAAGAATTTGACCTAGAAATTAGGGATAAGAAAGGGTCTGAAAATGTCATTGCCGATCACCTTTCTCGATTAGTAGAGGAGTCCACCACTGACTCGCCTTTGAATGAATCTTTTCCCGACGAACATCTCTTTTCTATCTCTACTCCTCCTTAGTTCGCCGACATTATCAATCACCTTGCAACCAGCAAAATTCCCTCTTATTGGTCCACACAAGATAAATCAAAATTTTTCTCTCAAGTCAAACACTTCTTTTAGGACGACCCGTATCTCTTTAAATATTGCCCCGACCAAATCATTCGGAGGTGCGTCCCAAACCATGAATTTCGAAGTATCCTTTCCTTTTTTCATGATCAAGCTTGTGGAGGTCATTTTAGTGCTAAGAAAATAGCAGCTAAAATCCTCCAAAACGGTTTTTATTGGCCTAGTTTGTTTAAGGATGCTGCTGAATTCTGTGCCGCTTGTAGTAGGTGTCAACACTTAGGAAAGATCACTAGAAGAAAAATGATGCCAATGAGTCTCATCTTAATCATTGAGATTTTTGATGTGTAGGACATAGATTTTATGGGTCCCTTTCCTAGCTCTTTTGGCAACCTCTACATTCTCTTAGCGGTTGATTATGTGTCTAAGTGGGTAGAAGCCATACCGACTAAGTCCAATGATAACAAGGTCGTTCTTAAATTTTTAAAAGGGAATATCTTTTCTCGATTTGGCACACATAGGGCTATCATTAGTGGCCAAGGTACGCACTTTAAGAATCGTCAATTTGAGTCCCTTTTGAAAAAGTACTCAATTACTCATAGGCTGGCTACCCTTTATCATCCTCAAACTAGTGGTCAAGTTGAAGTCTCGAATAGGCAAATTAAGCAAATTTTAGAAAAGACTGTCAACTCGAATAGGAAGGATTGGTCCGTCAAACTGATAGATGCCTTATGGGCCTATCGGATCGCTATTAAGACTGTTTTGGGCATGTCCCCGTACAGAATTGTGTTTGGCAAAGCCTGTCACTTGCCCGTTGAACTAGAGCATAGGGCCTTGTGGGCCATTATAGATTTGAACTTTGTCTTACCAACCGCCGGTAGTCAAAGGAAGTTACAATTGTCAGAACTAGAGGAATTAAGAAATGAGGCCTATGGAAATGCTAAAATCTATAAAGAAAGAACTAAACTTTTTCATGATAAATCCATTTTGAGAAAATCATTTTCTCCAGGTCAAAAAGTTCTTTTATACAATTCTAGGCTTCATTTATTCCCCGGGAAATTGAGATCTAGGTGGGAAGGTCCTTACATTGTTCGGACTGTTTTTCCTCACGGTGCTGTTGAAATTGAAAATCCTAAAAATGGTGATATATTTAAAGTTAACGGACAAAGACTCAAACCATTTTTAGAGCTGCCACTAGATCCCGAGGAAGAGGTTATCCACCTCATCGATCCATGATTCAAGTAATTTCTTCAGTAGGTAGTTGTAAATTCTCTCCGTCATCCCTTATCAGGTATTTCCTCGTTCTCCTTTACTCATTTCTCTTGCATTTGCATACATTGAGGACAATGCATGATTTTGGTATGTGGGAGGGTTTTTAGTGTAAATATAAAAATCCAAAAAAAAATTAAAAAATGAAAAAAAATCACAAAAAGAGTTGTAGAATTGTAAATAGTAGAGTTCTAATCTTATTCTAGTCTTGTTAATTGATTGCTAGTTGCTTGATGCACCCTTACATACTATGATAATCTTGTGTTTCTTTAACGTTTGATTGAGAAGTGATTTGCTAAGTTCTTGTCCACACACTTACACTAGCAAGGTAACTCTAGTAGACTTAATTGATTTGTGCAAGATATTAGAAGGTCATGATTAGGTGTAAGATGATTTGGTTTTCATGCTTTGAGTACAAGTAGGTGCATTGAGGATACCTTTACTTGAGATTGATTATGTTCTATCACACCAAGTGAGTTTTGAGCCTATATGCACATCTTTTGCATTTATATTCTTTTGCTTGAGTGTCCACTTGTCATTTTCATTGCTAGCACTTGTTTGAGTTCTTTCTTGAAACAAATGACATTGATTGATGATAAGATGATAAAGGCATTTAGGAATAACCCATATTTCCAAAATATCCACACCATTCTTATGTGATCAATTAGTTACCCTTTGAGCTTAATCAAATTCTTTCGGTGACACACCACATTACTCGCCTAAGACCTTTTTTCTTGTACAGCCTTACGTATACTTGATCCCAATTTGTCAAAGGCTAGTAGGAACTTGAGGGAGTAATAAGTTGTGTGAAATGGGTATACTTTTGTTCATAACTTTTGAGGAAATATATGTTTTGTTGGTTACCTTGTTAGTCGATTTTCAAGTTAAATCTAAAGGAGGATTATGGTTGCTTATGTTTATCTTAGCTCTTTAAAAAAAGAGATATATATATATATATATATATATATATATATATAAGTGCATACTTATGTTTTTGTAATCCTCCTTCATTCGACTAGTCAAGTCTTTTTGTTGAAAGTAGAAAAATAATTGTGTGGGGAGGAAATTTGGTGTTGTGCATGATTTCCATGGTGACTACTAGCTTTTGACACTTCACCTTGTTTTGGCCTTTCTTGACATACCCTGTCCCTAGCCCCATTACAACCCAAATAAAGACCTTTTGATTGTCGTCATTGATGTATGTTGTGTTTAAGTTAGAATGATACCAAATGTCAAGCATGCTTTTGATTTCGTTGGAATTGAGTGATACACTTACCCTTGTTCTTGAGTGAATGTTCTTTTATGAGTGAAATGTGAGGTATTGCTTGTTTTGCATATGAGATCTCAAGTTTTGACTCTAAGGTGTGCTCTTGTAGACTTAGCATGGTTTCCAATAATTTTTGCACTTGACATGAACTTGTAATCACTCGTGCATGCTTCTTTAAGTAGATTATATGAATCCTTGCACTTTCCACACCAAGACTTTGCAAATTCATTTTGATTCTTAAGTTGATGTATCATGAGAGGACATGTATGTGTGGTGTTGCAGTGCCATGTAATCTTTTATACGAACTAGATGGATTTTGTGGGTACATTCACAATAGGCCCTCACGAGACCTCACTCGTCCACTAGGGCTGCCTAGGGGTTTAAAGGGCTTGTTGCATATGCCAAATGCAACCGTCACACCTACGAAAAGGAGTATAGGACTTTTTATCTAGATTTTCTTTTTGTTTTTGTTTTACTCGAGGACGAGCAAAATATAGGTATGGGGGCATTTGACAAGTGCATATTTTTTCATATTTTTATTACCCATTTATTGCTTGAACTCGTATTTTAATAATTTATTTTGTTTCATTTCAGGAAATTCGTGAATAAATAAAGAAATGGTAAAAGGACTTAAATGAAGAAAGGAAAAAGAATTAGGAATTTGGTGGAAAAGGAATCTTTGAGGACATGTGGAAGGTGGAGATCATCCCATCACATTAAATAAGTGTATGGCCAAGATCAACTCTTCAAAGCTTAAGGGGGAAGAAAGCAAATAGATGGCTAGGATTTCACCACCACACACCACAAATGTATGGTGGGGATTTACCCAACACCCCCTTCACCCTAATTCTTATCCTATAAATACCCCCTCACCCCCTTGTAATTATCAACTTAGATTTTAGGGTAGCTTTAATTTCTTGTATTTTTTTAGTGTCAAATCTTGTAAACACTCTTTTTAATTTTAATGCAAATTTTCATTTCCTTTAAATTCTCGTCTTGCTCTCTCGTTATTTTTGCCTTCATTTCGTTATTTTCGTAAATCCGTTAAGTGGATAAAGTAGGGAAATGCTAACCACTTGGGGTTGAAAGTATCGATTTTTTTTATTTTCTTGCTCGTAGTTATAATTCGTAATTTTGCCCCTTTAAATTTCAATTTTATTGTGGGCTTTATTATTATTAATTGTTGATCTAAATTTTCCATGCTTTATGTGTTAGTATAATAAAAAAATATTACAAAATATTTAATTCGTAATTTCTATGTTTTTTTTTGTGTTAATTCGAACCTTAATTATCTTCCCTTGTTTCTCTGTTTTAATCACAGCCCTTCTACCCCTCTTTCCCCTGTTTTATCAAACAAAACCGTACCATTTTTTTCTTCCTTCCCCTTCGAATAGACTACACAGACCCCCCTGTACTTCCCGTTGATGACGCACACCAAATCCTTTTTCCCCTTTTGTTTTTTTTTTCTCGAATACTCGCCATCCTCCTTCCTCACTTTCGTTCTCTGTAAACAATGGAAACCACCACACACCCATTTCCTTTCTTCATTGGTTCTTCGAATTAACCAGTTTTTTTTTGTGTCGAATTATTATTTGATGCTGAGTCTTTGCCGAAGTCTGCATTTTTGTTTACATCGATTCTGTGTTTTGCCAAGTTTAAAGTCCGGATTTTAAGTTTTTTTTACTCCATTTTCAAGTTTTATTGAGTTCCCTGTTCTTGCGTTTAATTTCGTTGTTTTCTGTCGAATTCTGAATTGCTGTGAGTTGATGTTTTTTTATGTGTGTATAGTCGAGTCAAATAATCTGAGTTTGGTTGTCCGAGTTGTGTGTTTTCGTTTTCTGGCTTCTTCGAATTTATGTGATGGTTCTGTGGTTCTTGCTGCTGGGTTTAGTGTCTTTAGTTTTATGGCTGAATCTGTCGAAGTTTTCATTTGTTAAATTGTTTTATTGTGGTTAGTGAGTCGTAATGTTATGCGAGTTATGAGTGTTTGATTTCTTTGTTTTGATTTTGTTTTGTTTAAGATTTTCTGTGAGTTCTTTGTTTTGATTTCTGAGTTGATTTTCTGTGTTTAAGCCGGGTTGTGATTTCAGTTGCGTTTTGATTTTTGTTTTACCGAGTGGTGTTTCCGTGTTTGAAATTTTTGTTTATTGAGTTTGTAACTTTGTAGTCCAGTTTCAGAGTTAAACTATTTTAGTGTTGAGTCAACTAGGTTCCTCATTTATTTTGTTGTTATTGGGTGTTCGAAACTTTGAGTTGAACTAAAATTCTCGTTTTTGGATTGTTAATGGCTTAGTTAAATTTACGAATAGGTTATTTCGAATTTTCTTTAAAATTTCCTATAAATAAAATTTAGTGTTAATTCAAATTTAGAATTTATAGAATAATTTCTAGATTAATTTTAGAATAATTTGTAGAATAATCTTAGAATAATATTTAGAATAATTTAGAATTTTAGAATAAATAAGAATAATTTAGTTTTAAATTAGTTTAAAATAGTCTAAAATTCCATTTAGTTTTCATTTTAATTTGTAAAAATCAAAATCATCCAAAATCAAACTTGTTCTAATTTGATTAAATTGAAAATTAAGGATCGCGAAAATATTAGTCTCTGCGGAACGAATCTAAATTTACTAAAGCGAGATTGTGCACTTGCAATCATATTTATTTTTAGCACATCACCTACAAATCACCAACATCATGACAAAATCATCACATTTAAGTAGAAAATAACATAATCAAACAAAAATTATCAGATCAGCTCCAATACCTACCACTTTCACCCCTATAAATCACTACTATTTTTATGAAATCACCATTAATCATCATTGTATTGCCACTATCTCCGATCAGAACCTTCAATCATCACCACCAAAAATCACCGGTACTATCACCACACCACCATGATATTATCATCACTAAAATCAAATTAAAATCACCATAATAAACCACCACAACCTCCTACCTACTGCTACTTTCCACCACTGTCACCTCCAAAATACATATCGTTACCATCTCCACTATACTTCCGGTACCACACCAAATCCCCACATAAAATTCATCGCTTTTTAGATGAATCAATCATTTAAGACTAGAGTAAAATAAACGTTATGGTCATTATGTAAGGCCGGTTGAACCACATCGATGGTTGAGGGAAGAGCGCGATTGCAGAGAAGATCGGAGGTGACGGTGGCATAAGATCGGAGGCGATTAGAGAGAAAAAACGAGGTGGAGAAAAAATGGAGAAAATAGAAAGGAGTAGATGAATATTAGAGAAGAAGGTCACTAGAGATGATGATTTATTCCGGTGATTAAGTGAATTCAGATCTAAAAAGGAGATGTGAGAGAGAGAGAAAGAGAGAGAGAGGGATAAGGAGGAGTGGCCAGGTACAGTGGCGGTGGAATTTGGTGGTATCGGTCGTGGCAGGGGCAGGGGCGGGGGCTAAGTGGTGGCGGTGGGGGTGTGGAGATTGGTGGTGTGTTAAGAGAGAATGGGGTAGACGAGAAAGATGAAGGATAAGAATAAAATTTTTGATAAGAATTGTGTGGCTAGGATTTAGTTTAGATATAAAAACGTGAGCCTGAGATTAGATCTCAGTTCTCATTTTAATTGGGGTTCTTATTTGGGGAAGACCATATTTAGATTATGATACTACATTAAATACCAAAAAAAATCAAACCATTCAACTTAATTAAAAATAGAAAAGGGAAATTCAAGAACATGAAGAACTCTCCCCCTTAGCCCAGTTTCCGGCCGACGTTGGTAACATTCCGGTGAACCAAGAATTGATCCGGCGGCCACGTTTTAACACCCAACAGCCACCAAATGTTAGCACATCTACGGGGCATCAACTACACATCAAAACATGTTCAAAACCCGACCAAAACGACGCAGAAACAGCAAACACCGAAGGTTTCCGGCGACCACGACCAAAACTCCGGCCAAAATGGATTTCGACAAAAATCGGGAACCAAATCATGCGTTTTGGGTGTCAAATTAAAGCTAGGATCACAACAGAAATGGAGTTATAAGTTATAACATAATTTAGGAAAAAATTCCTTCTATTATAGAGTAGTAATTAAGAAGCGGGTATGGGTAACAACCCAAGTTATGTTTGGTATACGTAGTATTATAGCAGCACAACATATGGTCTGCAATGTAAGCGTGCTAAGGATTGGGAAGGGGGAGACAATAAATGTTTGGAAAGATCCATGGTTTCCAGATTCAAATCACCAGGGGATAACGACTCCTGTAATCCCAGGTATTGAAGAAACAAAGGTCACTAATCTAATGATGATTGATAGGATGGAATGGGATAGAGATATCTTGAGGAATCTATTCAATGAAAATGACGTTTAACAAATTTTAAAAATCCCTCTTAGTTGTGCAAGAGACGAGGATTCGTGGTTGTGGCTGGACGGAAAGAAGGGCATTTATTCAGTTAAGAGTGGTTTTTGAAGAATTTGTCAGGAGTATAATGGGATACACTTTCGGGAACTGAATTCAACTGGTTAAAACTATTGAACTTATCAATCCCGCCAAAGGTGAAATTTTTTATCTGGAAATCCTTACAAAATTGACTTCCGTCTGGGTATAATTCCATAAATGAAAGGGAAGGTGTTTTGGTTTGGACGAAACCTAAAACGGGACGGATTTCGTGTAATCACTATGTTATAGATGGCTTATTGCAACTTATTGGCAACGTGTTACCTTCTTAGATGTTACCATAGCTATGAAATTTTTGTGCTATCGCAACCTTATAATTTCTTGTAATTTTGGTGTTACCAAATCCATAAAAGAGTGTTACTTTAGTTATAAAAGTTGTTATAGAGGGCAACACCATGAGATGTGTTACCTTAGACTATCCGTGAACAAAATTTCTATTTTATTTAAAACTAATGATTTAATAGTTATTTGACTTAAAAATATTTAATTTTAATAAAATCATTGAAACTACAATTGTAAAAAGTAATATTCCATCAAATAATTGAATTATTTATATTTCATAAATATTAATTTTTTTATAAATTTAGAATAAAAAGGTTTTAAGTAAAGTATTATCCAATAAAATTATTAAAACATTTTAATAGAGAATTTTTTTTTTGTATAAACTGTGAATTATTACAAAATAATGAAAATAATAGATTTAACAATTATATTTTAATATCAACAAATTAAAATAAATTTATAATATTTAAAAAAACAAAAAGGAAAGTACAATGAATATTATTGTGGAGTGTTGAGCAGCAAACGAAAGTTAACAGAGTGCGAACAAACAAAAATTTAGATTTGCGGGAAAAATTAGTTAAACACAAGTCGGGTCTCTCACTTCTCACCCCTCATTTCTCTTCTCTCACGATTCAATTAGGGTTCGAGCTAGGTCAATTAGGGTTCGAGCTGGGTCAATCGAAGCTTGGTTTCACGATTCAATTAGGGTTTGAGCTGGTCAATCGAAGTTTGGTTGAAAATTTCACTTAGGGTTTGAGCTATGTTCAGTTAAGGTATAAATCTCTCTTTATATGCTTCGATTTGTATACTTTGTGTTGCATGCTTCGATTTGTGTATTTGTCGTTACTTTATCTATATATATATATATATATATATATCTCACTCTATATCTCTCCCCCTCTCTTTGTCTCTCTCTCTCTCCCATTCTCTCTCTCTCTCTCTCTCTCTCTCTCTCTCTCTCTCTCTCTCTCTCTCTCTATGTTGTTACGACCCGATATGGGGGAAATAAGCTAGAAGGGGGGGGGGGTTGAATAACTTATTGCCTTTTTAAACCTTTTAAAAAATTGGACTTAGTCGTTTCAACTTTTCTTCCTCTTTAAAATAAATTACTTAATCGAAAGTAATAAACAATAAAGAGAGCGGAAGCAAAGTAAAGAGAAAGAAAGCAGAGACACAATCGATTTTATCCTAGTTCACGATGGCGCAACCCCCAATGGATTCGCTCAACCCTACTCCAGTCCCCGAGCTCCTTTCTTGACTCGAGATTTCTTCCGTTATAAGTAATAACTCCTTATAGTAGGCGGAGAAGCCTTCATAAAGCTATATATTTATCTTAGAGCCTAACAACCTGTTACCACCTCAAAATACCAATAGTTAACCCTTGCTAGACTTATCTTGGAGCGTAACTCTCCGCTACCTCCTCAAAGGATAAGCAAAAACGTAACTCCCCATTACTTCCTCACAACCACGTAACACCTTACGAGTTTATCTAGGAGGGTAGCTTTCCCACTACCTCCTCACAACCACGTAAGGAAACCACTTACAAGTTTATCTTGGAACGTAACTTTCCGTTACTTCCTCACAACTACGCAAGCAAAAACCCCTACCTTGCGTAGACTTAGTATCTACACCCTTTAACGATCTTGGATCTTAGGTCTTAGGTCTTGGGTCTTTTCTCCTCTTCATGGTGCAAAGATACCCAACTCCCCGTTGACGTATCTAAGACTTGGGTCTTAGAGCGAGAATTATCTCACTTCACCTCACGTCAAAGGATATAATACAAGTACCACGTCTTGGCAAATCCTTACTTTGACAAAATAAGCGTGTACTAGTTAAACAACTAGAACAAGGTTTATAAAAATATTAACAAGTCTAACAAGTTAATATTAATAAAAACTTTGTATATAAACACTTTATTTATTTGCATTGGATGAATAAATATTATGTGTAAATACACACCTATTTGTGAGCTCACCCCAAATGGATGAATGTTTTAGCTCCTTAGTTATGTTAAGGCTTTAACTAATAAGTCTAGCGCATAACAAGCTAAAGAAACGTTCAAATTATTCTACAAAAATTAATATAGGCCAAAGCACTATATTTGTAGATATGGTTTCGATTTTAACTATATAGGCCGAAGCACTATATAAGGCTTATGCCTTAAAAATCGAACCAAGTGAAGGCCGAGCGAGTTTCAAGTATTCTGAGAAATATTGAACGAGCTACTAACCTTATAGTGTGTGAGCAAGAGTGTACAAATATATATATAAGGATATAGCTGAATAATAACAATATATATAAGTCGGGAAAATTCACACGAGGAAATTTTCACACTAATGCAAGTGTAAATTAAACGTGAGTGCAAGATAATTAATCAATGATGCAACGCACACGAACGTTAAATAAACACCACACACAACACACGCGGGTGAAGCCTAAGTATTACACACACATACGAAAATTAAACAATTAAGCATACGCATGAGTATATAACACACACCGAAAAATAACTAGTTTATGACCTTTGGCTTTATCCGAGACTCGATGGCCAAAGCAAAGATTTCTCTTAATTAGAGCTAATCACAAAGGATACGAACTAGATTTCGGGACAACAAAAAGTAAATAGCAAATAACCCTTATGTTCTAGGAAGAAAACAAGTGAAATAAGTTAGTATCGGAAGCAAAAACACCATGATTTAGAAGCCGAAAAGGTCACAGATAAGGCCAACACAGAGGCATGTTTTGGGTGACTAAAATGACTTTCTAAACTCTTCTATGGACTGCCTAAGTTCGACCTTGGGGCTGCCTAAACAAAGAAGAAAAGTGGGTGTGTTTTTGAGATAGTTTTGGTGGTAAAATCAAGCCTTAAGGATATGAAAAAGTGGATGAACAAAGTTCTACATACTAGAAATTTTTTTAAGAATAAAATGTTATATAGAAGTGGATTCTATATAACATTTAATTCTTAAATTTAGATGAGATTCTACGTTAAATTTGATATGTGAACCTTAATTGTTGTTAAAATTTATGATTCTTATCATATCAAATTAATTTTTATGACAAATAAAGTATTATGATGGTGTTTTTATTGTTCTTTATACAAGGTATTCTTTTTAGAATGCAACTATATATATTGATGATTCTAAATGCATAATTAAGGCCTCATTTGTTTATCCCTGGATACCATTTGAACTGGACGAGTGATTTTTCTTTCGTCCAGATTGTTTGAGAAACATTTTAAGTATCTGATCCAATCCGTTTTCCTCTGAACGATACACCCTACAAAAATTATCTGAACCATCCATAAACTTGATATGCAGCTTTACTATGCATTATTATCTCTCTTTCATCTACTAGTACTACTCTAGTTGTCCACTACATGGCTACACTCACGTAAAAAAAAAAAGGTCTACTACAGTCTACACTATTTTATAATATATGCTAGTTTTGTTATTATTTAATTACTACTTCAAAAATTATTTATACTACAATTATTTACATATATACATTTTTATTATTAATAATTAATCTACTTTCATGAATTATTTAATGCTAAAACAAGTTTGGTGATTGGATTAAAATTGATTATTGAGTTTTTGAATATTTAGTATAAAATAATTAATAAAAAAGTAATCATAAACAACACTATCTAGTATGCTAAAATAAAGATGAAATTTTAATGAAAAGGAATGTCCAATTAAGGGAGTCTAGAGTTGTGTTTATGGACCTTTTTTTGGAGATTGTTAGCTTATTTCTTGTCATATCATATCCATCATTTTATTGTTGGATTCTCGTCCTTCTTCCTAAAATTTGTTTTGTTAGAATAAATATATTTATAAAACATACAAGCCTTAATATTAAAAAAAATACTCAAATCGTGTGCATTATTGAACTAAATAATGGTAAATTTTAATCCAAATTTAATGTTATTAAATTTAAATTTTTTTAATTTTGTCATTTAGATAAAATAAAATTGAGCTAAAAAATAACATTACTCGTTCAACATTCAGATTAATCATTCGTTCAGAATATCAATCGTTCAGAAAATGTGGTTCAGATTTAACAAATGACCCCTAAATGTAGTACATGAACGTAACATACATGAACTTTCACATACATAACTCTAAACATTCATAGTACTTTCTAGAATTTTCAGAATTATTTTCAAACATGTATTTGAAAAAATTTCCATCTAAAAGGAAATTGTTATGCCCAAATTTTAACGTCCCCAAATCTGGGTCAGGAGATTTGGTCGTTACGCGAAAATCCTCAATTATATTTACCGGTTTAATATCACAATATTCCTTGTAATTGTCCAAAATTCAAATATAACATCTGTGATCCCAACTATCTAAGATCTTTTAGGTTATAGTGCTAGAATCCAGAATCCAAATTCCATTAAATAAAACTTTCTTCTTTATAACATTCTCTTTGATCAAATCTTAAACCACTTGTATAACTTCGACAAGAAGTATACCAGGACAACTAATTTAATACATAATAATAATTATTATAGCCCAACTATATAAAATAAATCTTACACTAAATCCAAACCTCCCGAGTGATCAAGCCATCTTCAAAATAGCATCTGTCTCTTCTATTTACGGACTACGCGGATAAGTTTCTCCAAACTACCTTACTGAAAAGTTAGAATTTAAAACAACAAGCATGAGCGGAAGAAATGCTCAGCAAGCGTATTGTAAAACATGAATTTTAATAAATCATTGCTAATAAAACAGATATCTTTATCAAAAGCTCAAATCACAAGATAAGTATTTTAAATCTAAAATCTTTCATCATAGAATGGATTAAAAGCAGTATGAAATAAGTATTCAGACATGATGTGTTCAATGTTTTACTAGTGGGATCCGACTAGGTAAACAATTTGTTTAGTTTTATTTCCAACTTCATCAGTAATTCATCAACAATTCATCGATATTTAAAAAAATATTTTAATCAAATTCTCAACGGTAAAGTAAGTACGGTATATACTTACTCATCAATATTTGTATCACAATTAAAGAAACAACTCACTTGAACAATAAGTGAGGGATAGTAACACTTGCCTCTGGTCCTTAGCTATTACACAACCTCGCAGTAATATTACTTTCTTCTTCTGTCTTACGGCATCACAATCTTCTATTTTGATCATCCTTTGGTTTAACGTTCTTGCGATTGTCATGAGTCTGATCCGCCGATAAATAGCCCGCGCATCAACTTTAATAGTCAAACATAGTACGGTAATTCAGTCTTTAGATAAGAATTCTAACATTCTATAAACGTTTATAAACTAAAATTGAACGTATTAACCACGCTTACCAATTTCGCTGTTGGAAGAAAACAATAAGAAATGTCCCCTCTGAATATAGACGTTTTCCCAGTATTAAAATGCCTCACAATGAATCCAACAACTGCTACCAATACTACATCCATCTTCATCCTTCCTCATTTAACATCCAATCAACTATACTGGCAACCTAAGTCAATATTCACCAATCAATCCCCGTGAAAATAAAAGTGATCTGAGAAACCTAGTCAATAACTCAAAGAAGACGCCGTCTACCCCCAACGACATCTTATAATATAACATATAAACAATTATGCTCACATTAAATATATATATCTCGGTCAAAACTCGATTAATAGATAATTCCTCACAACAGTTATTGTTGTGCTAGAAATATAATCATTTGAATCGCAAGCGCACAATTCGTTTCGTTGTAAAAATTTGAGATTCGTTCCTCGGAGACTAATATTTTCGCAAACCTTAACTTTCAACTTAATCGAATTAGAACAAATTTGGGTTTTTGGAAAATTTTGATTTTACTAATTAATTCCTAAAACTATTTTTTTTAAAGAAAATTAAATTTATTCTAATTTTTAAACTAACTAATTTAGAAAATTAAAAGAACAACAAAAATAAAATAAAAATTATTCTAACAATTCTAATTTATTCTAAAACTAAATTTTATTCTAAAACATTTTTTTTCTTTTCTTTTGTTAAAATTGAAAATTATTTACAGAAAAATTTAGGAAAATTTTGGCATGAGATGTTTGTAATTACGACCATCCAAACTCAAGACAAGAATTAAAAACCCAGCCAAAACTCACACAAACTCACTAACTCACTCAAAACTCAGTAATCAGGACTAGGCAACAGCCCAACTCGGCCATAAACAGGAACAAAACTTGAACAGAAATTCACGAAACACAGCCTGCCTCAGAACTCGGTAGCTACTCGGCATTGCAACTCAGAAAAAGAAACAACAATGAACTCAACTAAGACTCGATAGACATCAACAGAACAAGCAAGAAAACAGAACAAACAAAATAGAGAACGAAAATACAGTAACGCAACAACTCAGACTCCTGGACTTAGAAATCACTAATGAGCACAGTAACCAAACGCAGAAAAATAAGAAAAAAAACGCCAGACAAAACGCCACTAACACCTTACCAGCAAAACCCAACTTAGTGAACTCAGTAGATTACAAAATCAAAACTCAAAACACAACTCAGACTTAACTACGAGTCAACTCAATATTTGAACAACAACTCAATCGCAGAGAAGTAAACTCAGAACATTCGACAAGCTTAAACGAAATAAAGGCACAGTTCAAATCAAAACAAAAAAAAAAGAAAAAGAAAAGGGGGAAAGGGGTAGATAATTCGAAATCAAAAGAAGAAGAAAAGGGGATTTGTGTGTTGTTTACAGCAAATTGAAATCGAAAACATAAAACAAATTTCCATTTCCTTTACATACAACCATCGAAAATTCAGACCACCAGCAAAATCAATGAATTTAAAAACGAAGCAAACCGAAATTAAAAGTTTTGAATCGAGAATGAAGAGAGTAAGGGGAAGGGGGTGATGCGGTCGAAAGAAAACAAGAAGAGGAGGTAAGTGTTTTTAGTGAAATAAGAAGAAAAAATAAGAACTGGGTTTGTGGTTTTTGAAAACAAGGAAAAAGAAACAGGGGACACGATTTTTAATAGAAGAAAACAGGTGTGAAGCTTCGAATAAATACAGAAAATTAGAGATTTAAAAACTGCAAATTTTATAAAGCTAATATTATTTTTGTGTTTTTTTTTGAAAATTAAATACGAAAATAAAATTTAACTACGAAATTAAAGTTACACTAAAACGAGGATTTGGAATTAAATGGCCCACAATAAAATTGAACTTTAAAGGGGCAAAATTACGAATTAAAACTACGAACAAGAAATTAAATTTCGTTACTTTCAACCCATAGTAGTTAGCATTTACGAAAATAACGAAAGCAAAGTAAAATAAACGAGAGAGCAAGACAAGAAGTGAAGAAAATAAAAATTGCATTAAAATTAAAAAGAGTGTTTACAAGATTTGAAACTAAGAAAAATACAAGAAATTAAATCTACCCTAAAATCTAAGTTACTAAATAAAAGGGGGGGTGAGGGGGTATTTATAGGATAGAAATTAGGGTTAAGGGGGGTGTTGGGTAAATCCCCACCATATATTTGTGGTGTGTGGTGGTGGAATCCTAGCCATCTATTTGTTTCCTTCCCCCTTAAGCTTTGAAGAGTTGATCTTGGCTATACACTTCTCTAATTTGTTGGGATGATCTCCACCTTCCACTTGTCTTGAAATATTCCTTTTGTTCCAAGCTCCTAATTCTTTTCCTTCTTTCATTTTTGGTCCTTTTTCTTCCTCTTTTTCCCTTCCTTGCTCTTTATTTCTTTATTTTGTCATTTCTTTATTTATTTACGAATTTCCTGAAATGCAACAAAATAAATTATTAAAACACGAGTTCAAGCAATAAATAGGTAATAAAAATATGCAAAAATATGCACTTATCAGTTATCTTATTCCCCGATAAAGAAACATAAATAGCCCATTAATCCTCAAGACACAATTAATCCTCAAGACAACAATTAACCCTTGAAATAAATCATTAATCCTCGAATTAAATAATTAAACCTCGAGTTAAATAAATAAATAATTACATAAAATAAATAATCAAATAAATAATTAATTAATCAGAATGATTAATTAACTATTCAAATACACATACCAATTACTACATATATACTTGGCACGTAGCAAAGCAATACCTAGTAGCACGGATAACAATTAACAGTTAAACACTGACTTAGTCACATATACACATAAACTATTAATACTCATAGCATGCTTGCATATTATTGAAACAAATAAGTTAAATAGATTTAAATACAGGGGATTTTTAGAAAATTTCGGCATGAAGTATTCATAAATAGGACTATCCACCTATTTTTCAATTTCACAATTCAACTGTATATACACTACGAAAATAAAGCTGCCTCGACTTGCAGTAAACAATTAAGAAAATAAACAATTAAGGAAATGATCTGCCCAGACTTGTAGCACCTAAACAATTAAGGAAATGATCCGCCCAGACTTGCAGCACCTAAACAATTAAGGAAATAAACTAACAGTTTGTCCTGGTATGAAACATTTGAAAACTATACAACCAGGAAATAAATTCATATTACAAGAAAAATTTTAGAAATAACCTTTTTGTAAACTGAACTATCTCGAGATCACAGTCCCTCAATTCCAATCAAAACCATTTTAATCCAAAATATTAATTACTAATAACCGACTGTTAATTTAGATCAAATAAATAATAATACTCGACTTACATAACTTAAACCAACTTAACACTTTTATTATTTGACCAACAAAATTAAAGCCTTTACCATTATCAAAACATCTCTCCAAAACTGTTTAACAAAATGGTAAACATTAAACATTATTGCGCTACTCTTTACTCAAACTTTTTTAATAAATTGAGAAATAATCTCTTCAATACGAAACTTTCCAGATTTTAACTTGAATATTCATACAACCTTACATAAAAGTTCCAAAGAAAATTCATCATTTACCCAAGCTAAACAATTTCTCAAACTTGGAACAACCCACAGAAATTCTTCGCCGCGCTACCTTTACTAAAACGATCATAACTTTTGACTCGTTTACTCTTTTGACTCAAGGTTTGCGCCTACACAAACTAGAAACCAAATAGAATCATTCCATTCATTCACCACTGAAGAAATCAGTAGCCTAGACCTGCGAACAGACCCTCAAAACAGAGCAGTTTCATAATAACAAAGCTTTCACGCCTTTAACTATATCACCTCCTTTACCATCTTATTTACAACAAACCACCATCATTAATAACCATCACTCAAGAAAAACATTATACTACATAAACCCTAAAAAATAATTCCAAATAAATACACATGATTATGGATCAAAAATCATGAAGTTAACACTTGTAAAACAAGGACTGCAAACCTTAAAAGCAAGAACAAGCTTAATCAAGCAAACCCATCTAAGAACAATCATACTTCCCCTCCATCTTCTTTATTTCTTTAATCTCTTCTCTCTCTCTCTCTCTCTCTCTCTCTCTCTCCCCCTCTCTCTCTTTCCCGCGGCTACAACCACCCAGCTGCCACCACCATCGCGCGACCCCGACACCCACACACACGCGATTATAGACACACACACAGAGAGAAATACACACTCACGCATATACACGCGCATAACACATATACATACACACGGTTTAGTTAAGAAGAAAAGATGGAAAGATTAAAGAGAGATTGAGAAGAGAGATTTGAGAAGATTTTTAGAGAGGGAGTCGAGAGTTGTATTGAAGAAGAAAGGGGTGGGGTGTTCTCGGGAGTTGTAGAGAAATCAGGGGAAGGGTGGGTTTTTGTTAGCATAAATTTTGTTTTTTTAGCTGGAATCAATAATAATTAAATCTGGAAAATGCAAAGAAAATGATTTTTAGATTTTTGAAATAAAGTTCATAAAATTACATTCTCCCCCATATTTTTAAAATAATTATAGGGTCAAGAATGAATTAATTATGAATTTTGCTAGTTTTGATCCTTTAAATGCAACATAACTCTTAAAATCATTTTAAAATCCTTAAACACCCAAAATAATTCTCCAAATAATTTTAAAAACTAAATAAATATGCAAAGATAATACTACAAAAGATTTCGTGATTTTTAATAACTCCAATGATTTCATAAAATCTCTAGAAGATAAATAAAGCCTGTTTTTAATAGATATAATCACAGAAAAATGAAATTAAAATATACAGACTCACACTGGCACTCCGAAATCATCATATAAATATGTAACTCACTATACATTTACCAGATGACACATCAAATAAAAACAAAATATCCACAATCTTATTCCTCCTTTATGGACAACCCAATAAGGTATTTAAATAATAATAATTCATAAAATTTTGGATTGTTACACAAATCTTGGCATATATCTTAAATGGGCCTAATGGACTGAGATAGACATCCATAGCTGGTAATGGATCCAAAGATGATAATTGGGTCACCAAAAGTCCACTACCTGGAGCAAGTTCAATATGTTATCAGAATGATGTTCTCGCCAGAAATTAAAAGAATGCGATCACGACCTCGGGATCGCACTCGTATTTGGTCCCAGCAAGGGATCACGTTTTGTTTATCTCTCCACGAGAGTCGAGTCTTGACTCTTGTGTGATCCCGGCCTCGAGATCACATCTCCATGTTACAGCAGCCTTGCCATGGGATAATCTTATAATCTATGTATCTCAATATGAAGGCTCATGACTTAGCCCTAAGGGATTGCATGAGTGAAAGCATCTCTATACTTGGGATCGCATCGCATGCATGTATCCATGGGGCCACATGTGAGGCCCTTGTAAGTTCCCCAATAGTCTCACAGATGAGGCCTCACCATTCTAGCATCATGGTAGCCTCATGTGGTCTTTATTGGGCCATGAGCCA
The DNA here is from genome assembly GCA_036435485.1 of Saposhnikovia divaricata. Lineage (NCBI taxonomy): Eukaryota > Viridiplantae > Streptophyta > Magnoliopsida > Apiales > Apiaceae > Saposhnikovia > Saposhnikovia divaricata. Next base: position 211,822,855 of record CM071597.1, on the reverse strand, counting down.
TAAGTAGAGGTAACAATGTATTAGCATCAGCCCATAAGTGTCTAGTGGACTTGGGCCAAGATGGATCTCCAATACCCTTGCCCGCCTAGGTAACTTATTCTCCAAGAAGTACGTGTGGCTTGACTCCATATATATATATATATATATATATGATACGTAGGCCTCTTGTTAGGATTGAGAAACAATTTACCCTAAGAGAGTACTAACGTATTTTCTCTTGTATTATACGAATCGACAAGCAGATCAGCCACAAACGATCGCCAATCACCTTCTGTGTTCTTCGTGTTTTAGCACAATATCTGTATTTTGCTCCGTGATTCCAGTAACCTCCACAATACTGGTATACCAATTTCTCCTATAACATTTGGCGCTAAAAGCAGGGCAGTCATCACATTTGGAGAACGATGACTAAGTCGAACAAGAAGAAGAACAGAGGGAACAACGGGGAGACCCTAGGGTCGCACAAGACGCCCAAAGGTGATCCCCCTAGGTGCATCCCCCTAGGAGCGATCCTCCTAGGAGCGAGGTCGAGGATGGTTCGAGAAGATGGAGACACCTATCACCAACCAAGTGATAGTGAATAGAAAAGTCATGGCCTTTCTCAAAGGCCTAGGTGAACAGATGACAGCTGTGCAGGAGAGAATGGCTAGGGTGGAAAAGCGGCACAGCTCAAAGGGTGTGAAGAGGAATTCAAGGAGGGGTCCCAAGACCTACCAGGAGGAAAGCAAAGAGGATCCTTTTAAAAAACTCCTCGATGACTTTGAAGATGTGGCTATAGACCAAACCAATCCTGATTTCTATGAGGACCTTGAATGGGAGGATTTGGAGATTGATGATACTGAGAAGAAGTAGGAGAAGTAGGGGTCACATCACGAGCTCCGCCTCAAGCTTGAGAAACCCATATCTGATAAGAATGATAGGCAATCCAAGGGCCAAGGTTCAGAATGATCCCTCTCCTCATCGAGAGCGTGAGCGATCCCAGCATCGCGATGATAGACCCCCCCTCTCCTCGTTGAGATCGTGAGTGATCCCAACATCGCAACGAGCGACCCCCATCTCATCAACGAGAGTGTGAGCGGTCCTATCAATACGAACCTGATGACCCTAGGGATCACAAGAAGAAGGATCGTTAGGGGGATCAAGAAAAGTCGAGCATCCCCAAAAAGACTCAGTACCACTATGGCAGCACAGGGGAAGGGCAGAAAAAAGTGGAGGATAAGGAGGTCAAGGTTGGAGACTACAAGCTCGAGGAGCTAAAAAAGGCATTGGATAAGATGAATGATGAGAAGGGAACCCTCAGTCCTATGAATTCGGCCTCTCCCTACACTCAAGAAATCCGGACCGCTCCACTTCCTTCCATATTTCGTAGCAGTAACCCAGACATGACATATAATGGGGATACTAACCCGGTAGATTTCGTTATCCGGTTCAATAATGAAATGGATGTGTACCAGGTCTCGCAGTTGGCTAGGTGCAGGTTGTTTGTGGCCTCGTTGAGTGGTAGTGCCCTGTAGTGGTTCTCTAAGCTAGGGACTCTTATCACAATAGATTCTTGGGAGCAGTTTGTGGATATCTTCATTAAACAATTTTAGTCCTCAATGCTCTATGCACCTCTTGTATCCATCCTAGCTAAATTAAAGCAGAAGGAAGGTGAGTGATGTGTTTTATTATATCTAACCGCAAGCGCACGGTGTCTGTTGCTAGTACAGAATGGCAAGCGGGTCGTATTCACAAGGAGACAGGTTCTATCGATTCCGATTCAATTATTATTAATTGTTTCAAGGGCAATCGATTATTTGAGGATCTTAACTAACTAATAACTATAACAAAATTAACACTTACTAAATAAATACTAAACTAATGAATTTAAAATCTAGGGCAACCAGGTCCACCATGTTTGCAAAAATAATTGGTTCCTAAGCTAAAGCAGTTAACGTGGTCAAGTAACTATAGTTAGTTATTCTCTCTCAAGTAATAACACTCTCGAAATATGCTTACATAATTAATCACTTTTAGTAACTCAATCAGTTAGGTAATTAAAACAATGTTAATCTCTCTCGAGTATTAACGTTGTCAGAAATCCAATGATGCTCTCGCACTCAAATTCAATTCTGTTAATCGTATGTGTGCCTCTAGTGAGTAAATTACTCCTATTCGCAAAAAATTAATTCATGATATCGGCCGATTACACAAATCAAACAATAAAATATATCAATTAGAATTAACCATAATCAATCAAATCATTGTGAAAATCATGCCAGAATTATAGCGTAAACATGGCTTCCCCTTAAGCCCTAGAAACTACTACTCGCTATTAATTAAACAAGTAAAACAACCAGTAAAACAAAAAACATAATTAAACTAATAAGAATTGAGAAGAAATTTAGATAAAGAAACCTTTAATTTTCAATCTTCTCACAAGAATGAAAACCATGGTCTTTTCTCCAAACCCTAGCTCCTAAGAGTAAAAGTACGTATGTATCTCCCCTCTATTCTCCTTTAAAAGCTAATCATAAAAACTAATAATAAAATCTGATCTCTATCTACTAATAAAGGTATTTTTAATGTTTTAATAAATTTACAAAAAGATATCCATCATTGAATAGGATTTTCATGTCAAAATTCGTAGCTGTCTTTACTCCTCTGTTTCTGGGCTGTTCCCACTGGATTTTGCTTACTGGACCACCTCTAAATTAAAGAGAATTCCACAAGCTTCGCGTGGACTGTAAGATCGCTAAAATCAGACTTCTGGAACTCAAGATATGACCCAAACAACGTCAAGAGCCCGTGTAGTCAATAATTCCGAATTTTCTTCTAATTTAGCTCCAAAATAGATCTTTTTGCTATAAATCCTTCCAACTTATGAATTCCTTATTTCCTACAATAAAACAATCAAATCTATTAAATAAAAATCCAAATCAGTGCAGAATACAATAAATATGAGAATAAATATATATATAAATATACTCTATCAGTGAGACCCTCCAGGAATATTTCAAGAGGTTTAACGCTGAGGTCCCTAGGGTGCAAGAAGCGAATGACGAGGATATTAAAAATTTTCTTGTAGCTGCATTGAGAGAGGGCACCAAGTTCTGGAAGCGGCTGCAAGCGTAGACACCTAGTACCTTTTCTGAGCTGTACAAGGAGGCTGAGCCTTTTAAACGGGTTGAAAAGTCAATGGTGGATCTCAATGGTGATCAAGGAGCAGATGCCCTAGCAAAATTGGGGTCTCGTAGAGAGGCCACATTACTTGGAGTTATTCCCTTAGAAATTCAGTCTAAGCCTAGAGTTCCTGAGGAGTTTTTTATAGAGATAGAGGACCAGGGACCAACATGGATGACCCCCATCTGGGAGTATGTGAAAAATGGGACCCTTCTACAAGATAAAAAGGAGGCTAGGAAAGATAAATATTAGGCAGCCTGCTATGTGATTTATGATGAGATTTTGTATCGAAGAGGTTTTAACACACCATTACTGAGGTGTGTGGATGGTGGGGAGTGTTACTATATCTTAAGGGAGGTTCATGAAGGTATATTTGGCAATCACTCGGGGGTAGTTTGCTAGCCCAGAAGATTCTTCATCAAGGCTATTTTTGGCCTACATTGAGAAAAGATGCTTTTGAGTTCACTAGGAGGATTGAAAGGTGTTAACGGAATGCCAGTTTCAGTAATGTCCCAGCTAAACACCTCACTTCTCTCATGCGCCTGTGGCCCTTTACCATGTGGGGCATTGATCTCATTGGTGAGCTCACTAAAGATAAAGGGGGAGTCAAGTATGTTGTTGTGGCTGTGGATTACTTCACTAAGTTGGCTGAGGCTGAGTCTCTTGCCACTATATCATGGAAAAAAAACTGAAGGACTTTGTTGATAGGGCTATTGTATGTCGCTATGGGATCCCATATCAGCTCATACTAGATAATGGGAATCAATTTGACAGCAAGGAAATGAAGGAACTTTGTGAGAACTTGGGGATCAAAAAGGACTTCTCTGCTGTGAGTCACCCCTAGACTAATGGCCCAAACTAAGCCCATAAACAAGATAAGTAAGCACACATTGAAGGACAAGCTAGAGGAAAGCACCAAGGGTTTTATGGTCCTACAACATGACCCCGAGGAGCACTATCGAGGAAACTCCATTTTCTCTGACCTACGGATCCGAGACCATGGTTCCAGTTGAAGTGGGCTCAGGTTCATTCAGAAGGGATCACTACGACCCCGAGGTGAATGAAGTTAATCAGAGGCTTTATCTAGATATGATTCAGGAATCTAGGCAGAAGTCTCAAGCGAGGTTAGCTGCTTACCAAAGAAGGTCTTTAAGGTATTACAATGGAAAGGTTAGGGTACGACCCCTACATGTGGGTGATCTGGTGCTTTGAAGGGTGATACCTAACAATAAGGTCCCTGGTCATGGAATTTTTTTGAGCTAACTAGGAAGGGCCCTATAAAATCTATGTTGTAGTCTGGGAAGGACCTACTATCTGACAGATATGAATGATAAGGTCATACCACGAGCCTGGAATGTCGAGCACCTAAGGAAATACTATCAGTAGAGGCTTCGCCCCTGGTAGTTTCTATCTATTTCCACTTAGCATGAATAAATTTATTCAAAGTATCGGAGGGTAGTGATCGTATAGACACCTCACCTTCAACATGTAATGAATGTTGGGCCTCGTCCCTACTTTGCTCCAATTTTGTAAGATTATTTTATTTTATTCATGTTTACTAGCATTTGAAATTTGCTAGACTAGGCCAGCACAGTGATGTGAGGCCGAATCCCCTCAGGTCAAAGGTGAAGCGAGGCCAAAGGCAGCTCTCACTGTGACCTTAGGGAATGTCCCTAAGTCTACTTAATAGGAAGCTCATTTAAATGATATCTACTTTCTGATTGCGATGCCAAACTACTTCAAGAAATCAATTAAAAATGAGAAACTAAAGATGCGACCTCAGTCATGGGACCGTACTCGCGACCTCACGTTAACAGAACGAAGTAGGCATCGCATTCGGTGGTCCCAAAGAGCAGGATTGCATCTTTAAATTTCGATAAAGTTAAAAAGCTACATTTAGTTTTAGCATGACAATATCTTATGAAGTTAAAGATTTTTTCAACATAAAGGCATGTGTAGAATACATCCAGGTTCAACCTATGGCACATGACTTTTGGATCTATCCCTTCCAAGTCTGCATGGCACCATGCAAATACATCCAGGTTCTGGCTTAGAAAGGAGAAAATATATTCCTTTAAAGCTAGTTCAAGTTGAACTCCAATCCTCAAAACTTTCAAAGTATCTCTATCATTCATCTTTACTTCCACTATTTTTCCTGATGGTCTAGTCTTTATACCATTTCTGGCATTCGAGGATCTATATCTATATCCATTTCACTCATTGGTTCTTCCTGCCCTTGCACAACAGGTCGCACATATTCTTCATGCACAATACTTCTTCTCTTAGCAGGCAACTGATTACCTTCATCACTTTCAATGCGCTTGATTTTTTGATTTTCTTCATTCTCTAACTCATTTGTCATATTCACATCTCCATCTTCATCTATAGGGGGTGCACTTTCCAACAACAAATAAGGGGTATTTGGTCCCTGAAAAACTGGATCTCAGTATGAGATTCCTCTTCTATTACTTCTTCGATGCTTATTGCTCTGCAAGATGCTGACACAAATCCTTCCAATGGCTGGCTACAAAAATCAATTGTTATATCATTCGGGTTTTTTCCTGGAAAACCATCAGGAACCTCATCCAAAGGCGTTGGAAGCTTAGCTATTTTAGTTGTATGATGTAAAGCTTTGCTGTAGCATTCTCTAGACTCATATTGATATCCTCATACTAAACCTATACCATTCGGGGTTGGAAACTTCATAGTCAGATGGTAAATAGAGGTATAACCACCCTCATCTCCTTCAAAATTGGTCTTCCCAAGATAGCATTGTAGTTCATATTGTCCTTAACAACAATGAATTCTGCTAGTTGTGTAATGCAATGAGGTTTATCACCTAAAGTAACTGGTAAATTAATTTTACTTTTAATAGGAACCTGATTATTCGTGAAGCCATATAAGGTATCCTTTGTCGGAGTTAGATCTTTATCCAGAAAATCCATCTTTTTGAAGGCTGAGTAGGACAACTGGTTCACTAAGCTTCCATTATCTACTAATACTCTATGAACATCATAAGATCCAATTCCTATCTCTATCACTAGGTTATCGGTATGTGGATGGTGTACCAAATCTGCATCTGCTTCTGTAAAGGTTATATCCGCATCCTCTCCTTCAACAACCTTGGAGCTCTCTGAGAGAGATTATAAACATTTGTCAAAAGGTCGCTCCTTAGTTTCACGAGTATATATTTCCATGGAATTTCTACTATTTCCTCCAATGTGTGGACCTCTTATAATGGTGCGGATGCATCCAGCTTTGGGTGGTCCCTCTATTAGAACAGGTTCTGTTGCCTTTTGAGTTTTATCTTCTCTGTACCTCTTTCCTTCTTGGGCTACTGATTCAGTTAACTATCCTTGTCATATTAGAGTTTCAGTTATATCCCTCAGGTGGCAGCAATCTGCAGTATTGTATCTATTAGCATCATAAAATCGTAGTATGGGCGTTCATCCTTATTCCCTGGAGGGCTAGCTCTGTAGGGCTTCTTGAACCATGGAGATTTCTCATTCACTGCATAAATATGATCTATTAGAGCTGCTAGGGGTGTAAAAGATTTATAGTTAGGTTTCTCTCGTCGATTGGAGAAAATCGGTGGAGGACCCTGGTGCATAGCAGGTTTTATAGGATTTACAGCTCCAGCTTCCTATTTTACCTGTGAAGTGCGACTGATTATTTTCCTGTTGTCATGATTATTGGGACTTCTTGGCCTCATCCTCCTATTGCTTGACAAACCACCCTGCTTCTCAAATTCTAGGTCCTTCTTCAAATCAGCCAAAGATTCTTCCACGAGACGAAAGGATATTTCCTGAGCATAAAATCTTCCAATGTCTCAGGCTCCTTCCCTTATAACTCTTTCCAAAAATCTGAACCCCTCCTAACTCCTGCAATCAGAAAATTCTTTAAAGTTTCTTCAGATGCTTTCCTAACCTTCAGAACCTCCGCATTGAACCTCTTAAATATTCTATGAGGGTCTCAATAGGTTTCTGCTTTATATTGGCCAGAGTATTGGTAGGTGGGGCAAAAGCCACAGACGCTCTGAACTGGGTGATAAAATCTTTCCCATATCCTCCCAGGAACCAATAAAAATAGCCGATAACCTTTTGAACCACTGATGGGCTCCACCTTGCAGGGTTGCTGCCAAAAACCTGCACCTAGTAGCTTCCTTTACTTGATAAACATCCATCTCTATGTCGAAATGACTCAAGTACTCAATCGATATTGGTAATGATGACTTTCTAACCTTCTTAGTAAAGTGATAAGAAGCTATAGGTTTAGCTACGAGATATTTTTCGTCCCTGAGTTTATCCAGAATCTTCTTTATATCTTCAGCAGTTACCTCTCCAGTAGTTTCAATCTTCATCTTTTTACTTGTACCTCCATGCTCTTATTATTCTGCAGTAGTTGATCCATCAGTAGCTTCCGTTGAACCTGTCTCTTCATCCACAATTATCTCAACAGATGGATCTTCGTCTTTTTCTTTTTCTGCGAATAACCTCCTACTTTAGCTATCTTCTTTCCTTTGGAATTTGCATGAGCGTGAGAAGGAGTTTTTTTAATAGGGGTTTGATCTTCTTCAGGGTTCTCCTGTTCTTCTTCATCACCATCCTGATTATGACCTTCTCCCTCTTCTTCAGCTTCTTCCTTAGGTTCATTGTTCTTTTCTTCGAAATTCAATTGTTTCGAGGTAACCTCTGATTTCTTATCCTTCTTCCCCAAAGCTGTCTTTAACTTCTTTTTCTTCTTACTAAATGCTTGTTCCAGAGCGGACAACCTTTCCCCAATAGATTTTAGGGCTTCAAAAACATCTGCTGGTGTGATTTTCTTCATTTGGTGAGTATATTCTTCTTCGTTTGGTATCTTCTCAATAGAATGGGTTGCTTAGCTATCCAAATTCCCTGCCAGCTTTCCACAGTTAAGATGATAACTCCCCTCCTTCTAGCGCCAATGTTGATGAGTGGATTTCGTAACAACTTTAGAGAGGTTTATGGTGAGTTGTAAAGGCTAACAATCAACTATTCTATAGTGAATTTGGGTTGTGTTTGTGGGGGTGAATTGTGCTTGAGAGTGATTCCAACATCTCATGTTCCTTTACAGATAATTAGAGAGCAAAAGTATTCATCCCCTCTCAAGTTGCCTATGTACCCTTTATATAGGGATCAGCCTCACATATTTCTAAGTCTATGCTGATTCTGCTTGACCAGTTGTATGGATAAATATAGTTCGAGTTGGTCTCTGGTTCCTTTATAGCTTACTACGAACTGGTTGACTAAGTAGAGTAGAACTCGAGTTCTTACTCTACTGTAAATCGAATATCTATTAGAGGTAATCTAGGATCAACTGCATCCTAGGAATACTCTCCAATAATGAGTCTATATCTTTCTAGATGGCTTCCAGATCTTTTTGTTGTCTAAACTTAGGAACCTGGTACTCAGGAACCTATATCTCGGAACCTGTCTCTCAGGAACCGCTCTACAGGAATCTGTACTTGCAAAAATAACAAATATATTAGTATGTGGAGCCTTTTGGTCTTCTTGTAATCCGTTCAGCTTCTGGTTTTTTGGAAACCTCTTGATAATCGCATTGTCTAATGCTCATTTCTTCATGTCTTATCTTCATGTCTTGCACTTGATTTGTCTTCTGACTTGTGTGAATTGGATCCTATAACCTAATGGGCCTAAATTCAGCCCATGATAATTTTGGACACAACAAATCCCTAAAAGTGTAAGGGCTATAAAGTTGACTGTTGAGATATCATCCCTGTGCTTTTAATTGGTGTATCTGAGGCTTTTAGCTACTGGCACTTCCTGGAATTTGACATGTCTTTACAATAATTGTTTTAACTATTATTCACTCCGTTATTGTGTATATATCAAGGGCTTAGAATTACGGTATAGTAAATATGATAGTGTTAATGTGTTATTCATATCGCAATTTAGGCAAAAGTTTCATAAAAGTTAGGATGAAATATTATTTAGGAATAAGTTTTTTATGACTAGCACACTGGGCCATACTCCTGTCTCCAATATATATATATATATATATATATATATATATATATATATATATATATATATATATATATATATATATATATATATCATTTAATTACTTCATTTAAATGTCATTTTTACTTCAAATAATGCAATTTTTTCCTTGTTTTAATGAACCACCGGTATGGCATATTTGCTTTTAAAGATGGTAAAAAAGCTAGTACGATACCATTTGAACTGGACGAGTGATTTTTCTTTCGTCCAGATTGTTTGAGAAACATTTTAAGTATCTGATCCAATCCGTTTTCCTCTGAACGATACACCCTACAAAAATTATCTGAACCATCCATAAACTTGATATGCAGCTTTACTATGCATTATTATCTCTCTTTCATCTACTAGTACTACTCTAGTTGTCCACTACATGGCTACACTCACGTAAAAAAAAAAAAAGGTCTACTACAGTCTACACTATTTTATAATATATGCTAGTTTTGTTATTATTTAATTACTACTTCAAAAATTATTTATACTACAATTATTTACATATATACATTTTTATTATTAATAATTAATCTACTTTCATGAATTATTTAATGCTAAAACAAGTTTGGTGATTGGATTAAAATTGATTATTGAGTTTTTGAATATTTAGTATAAAATAATTAATAAAAAAGTAATCATAAACAACACTATCTAGTATGCTAAAATAAAGATGAAATTTTAATGAAAAGGAATGTCCAATTAAGGGAGTCTAGAGTTGTGTTTATGGACCTTTTTTTGGAGATTGTTAGCTTATTTCATGTCATATCATATCCATCATTTTATTGTTGGATTCTCGTCCTTCTTCCTAAAATTTGTTTTGTTAGAATAAATATATTTATAAAACATACAAGCCTTAATATTAAAAAAAAAATACTCAAATCGTGTGCATTATTGAACTAAATAATGGTAAATTTTAATCCAAATTTAATGTTATTAAATTTAAATTTTTTTAATTTTGTCATTTAGATAAAATAAAATTGAGCTAAAAAATAACATTACTCGTTCAACATTCAGATTAATCATTCGTTCAGAATATCAATCGTTCAGAAAATGTGGTTCAGATTTAACAAATGACCCCTAAATGTAGTACATGAACGTAACATACATGAACTTTCACATACATAACTCTAAACATTCATAGTACTTTCTAGAATTTTCAGAATTATTTTCAAACATGTATTTGAAAAAATTTCCATCTAAAAGGAAATTGTTATGCCCAAATTTTAACGTCCCCAAATCTGGGTCAGGAGATTTGGTCGTTACGCGAAAATCCTCAATTATATTTACCGGTTTAATATCACAATATTCCTTGTAATTGTCCAAAATTCAAATATAACATCTGTGATCCCAACTATCTAAGATCTTTTAGGTTATAGTGCTAGAATCCAGAATCCAAATTCCATTAAATAAAACTTTCTTCTTTATAACATTCTCTTTGATCAAATCTTAAACCACTTGTATAACTTCGACAAGAAGTATACCAGGACAACTAATTTAATACATAATAATAATTATTATAGCCCAACTATATAAAATAAATCTTACACTAAATCCAAACCTCCCGAGTGATCAAGCCATCTTCAAAATACACTACGGGGAATATGGCCTAATGTAATGCCCTCCTAATGTTACATTAGGCCCAAAATCCGTTACAGTAGACCTAATGTAACGGTATGGAGCGTTACATCCGCGGCCGCTACATTTGGTACCTAATGTAACGTTTTTTGGACCCTACTGTAACGGTAAAATATCGATACATATGATGCCTAAGGTAACAGTATAGCAACCAAATGTAATGGTTTTTGGCGTTACATTTGAATTAACCAGAAATTATTTTGGAGCTACGTGGCACTCTATTATTCTGCCACGTGGCACTGCCACGTGGCACTTAGTGGGTCCCACATGTTGTTGTGGCAGTGCCACGTGTCACTGCCACGTGTCACCTGTGGGTCCCACATGCTGACGTGGCAGTTCCACGTGTTACTGTCACGTGTCATCTGGTGGGTCCCACATGCTGACGTGGCAGTTCCACGTGTCACTGCCACGTGTCATCTGGTGGGTCCCACATGCTGACGTGGCAGTTCCACGTGTCACTGCCACGTGTCATCTGGTGGGTCCAACATGCTGACGTGTCATTTCCACGTGTCATCTGGTGGGTCCCATCCACGTAGCCTGCCACGTGTCATTTATGGTCATTTTATATACCTACTGTAACATTAATTTTATTCTACTGTAACATTACATATGCAAAATGTAACACTAATATTATGTAATGTAACTGCATTTAAACCATAAATGTAACACTAGATAAGCAAATGTAACACTACATTAAACATAATTTGCAATGTCTGCTTTGTTTTTGAAATAGCCATTACAAACTAAACATCCAAATCCAAACATCCCAACAACCAATTCAGTCCAACATCCCAACCACCAATACCATCCAAACATCCTAAACTCCATACCATTCTAAAACAACCTCCAACATCCCAAAACAACCTCCAACACCATCAAAGTACTTAGTAAAACAGTTCAAACAATCTAGGCAATACCAAAATACGAGAACAACAAGATAAAAGTTCAATACAAATAGTAAAACAACAGTGTTTTAACGGGGGGTCCTGCCTTGAGTGGCAGGAGTGATAGGAGTGCCGTTTTCGTCGGCATCACTTGAAAATGTGGCACAGAAGTCGGTGAAATCAATCTTCATCTCCGGATTTGCCTCTCCTATTTTTTTCACCAACCAAGCCATGTTTTCCTGGACTTTTCTGTTGACCTTGGCTTCCATTTCAAGCTCTACATTCTGAGTGATCTTCGCAGTCAGCTCCTCAACATAATTATCTGCAACTGGAACAGCCGGGTCTGTGGACGAAACTGATTTACCTTGCCTTCCCACCAACCAATCCGGTCGATTCTTTTTTCTAGGAAGAATCACATCTGCATCGTTTCCTTCAATCAACTTATCCTCAATGCCCTTCTGCAAGAAAAAGTTTCATCATTTTTTGCGAGGTAATAAACCACATATTGCCCCTCTTCTAGCATATACTTACTAGCCCTGTAGCCCAGATAAAATACAAACTAAATCCAAAGCAGTCAGATACAGACATATGAAACAGGCAATGGCATTGCCAAAAAGACAAAAGGGAACACGGACACCTTTATCACAAAATCTCTATAGCACACAACAACTTAAAAAGTTTCTATAATCGTTAATACCCTTCTTTTACAAAATCTGGAAAAAAACCCATCATAACTAAAAGCTCAAACTAATCGAAAATTCAGTAAATTTGAACCTATTTTATCTTTTGCTAAACTTTCAACATTAAAGTTCCAATCTTTATTGCCCCTTTCTAACCCCTCCACTTGATTCCTCACAAAACCATTCAAATTCAGCACTAAAATCCCAAAATAAAAAAAAAACCCAAATCTCAAATTTGTACGAAAATCACACCAACCAATCTCAAAATGCTCATAAAAACAATAAACAAAAAGTGGGCAAACAAGAACAAAAACACTTACGCAGAAGAAGAGGGGCCAAAGAGAGGATTCTCCTTGAGAGGTTGAAAAGAAAATCTTTTAAGAAACTTAGCCACACAATCACCTCTAGATTCAAACGTGTACTAAAAAAATTCATAGACTTACCAATTTTTTGTTAATTTCATCCGGATTGGACTTGTATTTGCGCCCTGGCTTGCGTTTACGACTTTTGAAAAACATTTTAGCATCGGACGGGGAGGCATTATTTGGATCTTTATTTTTCTGGCATGTATTAGAAACATCATTTACATTAAGATCACTGTGATAATAAAGTAAAATATGGCAGCTAGTTTCTAAGTGCAAATTAAGCATACCATGTTGTTTTTAACTTCAGCAAGACTCTTGGGACCAAGAGTGTGAGTCTCAACATAGGATATTCGACGGGTTGTATTCTCCTCAGCCATTGACTAATACAAAAAAAATAGAAGTATCAGATATAATTAAATACAAAGACATTAAAATTATCAAATGGTGGCTGTTGAAACTTGGATACATGCAAATTTTAATATTATAAGATCAGGGTTATTAGATAAAAACAACTATAAATTATATATTAAAGTCCGGGCAGATTTTAAAATTTAACGATATTTTTTTTAGACTTGCTCTGTTTTATACTTGTGCAACATGATTTAAAGTAAGGAACAAATGCAATATTTAATTACAATGTGTACATGAGTACCTGAACTCCCTCATCCGACCAATACTTCAAAAGCATTTTAAATTCCTCAAGTGGAATTTGATCAGGCCTGTTCTGGATCCTCTCCTCATCAGTGTCATATTTGGTATAATGGGCCTTCTTCATACGGGACTTGTGTGTTCTCCATAATGAATTAAACGTGTTAAACACCCATTTTTCCCCTTGTTGCGGAATACTATACTTATCCTGTAATATATCAAAATTGTAACGCATTAATCCATGCTTATATGTGAATTGGTAAATATAAGTAAGGTAAGAGGGGTCACCAAAGCATATTCCAGCATCTTCTTCTTTAGTGCTTCCGGAACAACATGCCAATTAACGTAAGTAATTGACACGTGATCCTTGACTACTGTCCCCAGAAAATTCTTCACATCATCCAAATGAATAACTTTATTCCATAAACCTCTAAGGAATGCACTTAGTCTGATCAAAGGTTTTGCCACTTCGGGTTTTAATGATTTCTTCGCAGCAAATTGTAACAAGTAGTGGAGGATGAAATGCGCGTCGTGGCTTTTGTACCCTACTATTTTTCTCTCATCCGTGTTCACATAGCGACTAACATTAGCAGCACAGCCATAAGGCAATTTTACGTTCTTTAAAATCTGGCAGAAGACATCTTTCTCCTTATTCGTCATGTCAAAGATGGCTGCCATAATTTCGAAGCTTTTTCCATCTGCACATTGAACCGGGTGAAGGGGCTTCCGTATACCCATATCTTGTAAATCAAAACGAGCACCTAAATGATCTTTTGACATGCCACCAATATTAAGTAATGTACCTAATATATTGTCACACAAGTTTTTTTCTATGTGCATAGCGTCAAGGTTATGGCGAAGTGGACAATGTTTCCAATATGGCAAATTAAAAAAAATTGACTTCTTCTTAAAAGGGGAGTCAATTTTACGCTTTCTCTTTTTCGTGCCCTTTATCTCGGGTCCAAATTGGTTTTTAAACCCATCCAACAATTGTTCAACATCCGTTCCGGTTAATGGTTCCGGAACCTGCCTTGTTTCAATCTGCCCATTGAATTTTTTCTTGTCAAACCTCCATTTGTGCGAGGGGTGAAGATACTTTCGATGATCCATGTAACACATTTTTCTACTATGTTTCAAATAACAAGAGCAAGTCTCGTAATGACATACTGGACACGCGAGTCTTCCTTTTGTGCTCCAACCCGACATCATGGCGTATCCGGGAAAATCACTAATGGTCCACAGCACCCTTGCCCGTAAATTAAAATTATGACCAGTCAAGGCATCGAATGTTTCGATGCCGACATCCCATAATTCTTTTAATTCGGCAATTAAAGGCTGCATGTAGACGTCGATGTTGTTTCCGGGAGATTCTGGACCCGATATTAATGTTGAAAGAATCAAGTTTTCTTGTTTCATGCACAACCAAGGCGGGAGGTTGTAGTTTACTAGTACAATCGGCCATGTAGAATGACTTAAACTCATTGTACGATATGGACTAAATCCATCAGCAGCCATACCTAGGGTAATATTCCGATATTCCGAAGAAAAATCAGGATACAAAGCATCCATTGTCTTCCAAGCTTCGGCGTCAGCCGGATGCCTTAGTTTCCCGTCCTTCGTCCGCCCCGTTGCATGCCATGTCATGACTTTGGAAAATTCCTTGCACATATACATTCTTTGCAGCCTAGGTTTTAGTGGAAAATATCTCATGACGTTTGCTGGCACTTTGCTGATTAACTTCTTTGGATCGTTATTCGCAGCAGAGCCTTTCTTTTCTTGTATAACCCACCTCGAAACCCCACAATTATCACAGGCTTGTTTATTCTTATTCTCCTCCCAATACAGCATACAACTATTTGGACATGCATGTATTTTCTGGTAAGAGAGTCCTAATTCCTTGATCACGTTCTTCGCAGCACTTGAGGACAAAGGGATATTGGCTTCTGGAAAGGCATCCTTTATTAACATTAATAAATCCCCGAAGCCGGAATTGGTAATTCCATGAATACACTTTAAATGATAAAGTGTAATCAGGAAACTTAAACGAGAAAAATTCTTGCAACCGGGATATAGTGGCTGTTTTCCCTCTTCGAGATGTTGTAAAAACTTTCTAGCTTCCGCAGTTGGTTCATCTTCTGCATTCTTGCCAACACAATTAAACATCGCTTCTAAATTATCTCCGAAATCATTCCCGGTTTCGGAATCCATGAAGTTGGTACTGCCTTGTACCTTCATTTGCGAAACTTCACATATCCAGTCGATATGTAAAGGGGAGGGCCCTTTGCAAATGAGATGATCATAAATTACATCTTGAGAATGCCAATTATGACCATTACAGTTCTTGCACGGGCACTTCATTTCATCACCTACGGAAAATAGGGGAAACGCATTTTGCACAAATGCTTTTATCCCTCTAACGTATTCCTCACTATATCTCGGAAGCCCTATCCAATCAGCCTCCATAATAAAACCTATGTACTACCAGTTTCGATAAACTAATAGGCCTGTAGAAAACACTAATCATGAGAATAAACATGTATATAGTAATTAAATCTAACACATAATCAACTCTAAAAAGATCAAACATTTAGAAAAAGAAAACAGAGAAGTACTAAGTTCTAACCCAGACCGATTCACATCCCAAATCTAATACCAAATAAGTTCACAGAAAGTACTAAGTTCTATAAATTTCCGAAAAACTTGAGTAATTTAGGGCTAAAATATTCTTCTGGCCTATAGAAAATGACAAGGCAACAGACTATTAGTATAACATACCACATAACCAGATTCCAACTGTCAACTCTTTAATCATTCTCTAAATACATAAAACCCAATGTATCTAATACCTATCCAAATTGTTCAACTACACATACAATACAACAACCTCACATGTTCTCGAAACATCAACTAGAACTTCAAATCAATCACAAATTATCACCGTTCAACAAACACATATCACATCAATCAAACACAACAACGCATGCCTAAAAGCACAATAAATCCATACCAATTAACAAGAAATCAACATAAATCACACTTTCATGTTATACATAGAGAGAGAGAGAGAGACAGATCGAGTGAGAGAGATAGAGAGGGGAGAGAGAGAGAGAGAGAGAGGTCGAGTGAGAGAGAGAGAGATACAGATCGAGTGAGAGAGATAGAGAGGGAGAGAGAGAGAGAGAGAGAGAGAGAGAGAGAGAGGGGGGTCGAGTGAGAGAGAGAGAGGTACAGATCGAGTGAGAGAGAAGGGGGGTAAGAGAGAGATAGAGATCGAGCGAGAGGGATACAGATCGAGTGAAAGAGAGAAGGGGGGTGAGAGAGAAAGAGAGGAGATCCCCAATTTTACCTTAATCGGAAACTTCAAGCCCTAAATCAGCCTGCGTCGCCGTCGCCGTCCGGTGGTTTTGAGGTGAGAGGTGAGAGGTGAGCGGTGAGAGGTGAGAATGAGTGTATGAGTGTATATGACCTAAAAAATAGAAAGTTTACTTAAGTGTTTTTGGTTTTGGGGGGAGAAATGCCGCCCAATATTTTAATACATGTTTTTATCATTTTTTAATTTAATAATATATTTATTTATATTATTATTTGTAAAATAAATAAAATGAATAAAATTCTTTTTCATATATAATATATATTTATTTAGTTCATTAATTATTATTTAATAATATATGTGGGGTCCACGTGTTGGACCCATTTGTGGGGCGAAGTGGCCAACCAGTAAGTTAATTAATTAATAATATTTAATTAATTATTATTTAATAATAATTAATTATTAATTAACTAATTAATTATTATTTAATTAATTATTATTTAATAATAATTAATTATTAAATAATTAATTATTATTTAATAAATTATTATTTAATAATATAATTAATTATTAATTATTTAATAATTAATCCCCGTTGACCGCCACGTCACCCTGGGTTGACCAGAGTGCCCCGTTGACCGCCACGTCACCATGGGTTGACCAGAGACCCCCGTTGACCGCCACGTCACTATGGGTTGACCAGAGATACCCGTTGACCGCCACCTCACCCCTGGGTTGACCAGAGTGCCCCGTTGACCGCCACGTCACCATGGGTTGACCAAAGATACCCGTTGACCGCCACGTCACAATGGGTTGACCAGAGATACCCGTTGACCGCCACGTCACCATGGGTTGACTATAGATCCCCGTTGACCGCCACGTCACTATGGGTTGAGCAGAGTGCCCCGTTGACCGCCACGTCACCATGGGTTGACCAAAGATACCCGTTGACCGCCACGTCACAATGGGTTGACTAGAGATACCCGTTGACCGCCACGTCACTATGGGTTGACCAAAGATACTTGTTGACCGCCACGTCACAATGGGTTGACCAGAGATACCCGTTGACCGCCACGTCACTATGGTTTGACCGCCACGTCACAATGGGTTGACCAGAGATACCCGTTGACCGCCACGTCACTATGGGTTGACCAGAGATACTTGTTGACCGCCACGTCACAATGGGTTGACTAGAGATACCCGTTGACCGCCACGTCACTATGGTTTGACCGCCACGTCACCATGGGGTTGACTATAGATCCCCGTTGACCGCCACGTCACTCTGGATTGACTAGAGATACCCGTTGACCGCCACGTCACCATGGGTTGACTATAGATCCCCGTTGACCGCCACGTCACTATGGGTTGACCAGAGATACCCGTTGACCGCCACCTCACCCCTGGGTTGACCAGAGTGCCCCGTTGACCGCCACGTCACCATGGGTTGACCAAAGATACCCGTTGGCCGCCACGTCACTATGGGTTTAGCAGAGTGCCCCGTTGACCGACACGTCACTATGGGTTGACCAGAGATACCCGTTGACCGCCACGTCACCATGGGGTTGACTATAGATCCCCGTTGACCGCCACGTCACTCTGGGTTGACTAGAGATACCCGTTGACCGCCACGTCACCATGGGTTGACTATAGATCCCCGTTGACCACCACGTCACTATGGGTTGACTATAGATCCCCGTTGACCGCCACGTCACTATGGTTTGACCGCCACGTCACTCTGGGTTGACTAGAGATACCCGTTGACCGCCACGTCACCATGGGTTGACTATAGATCCCCGTTGACCGCCACGTCACCATGGGTTGACCAGAGATACCCGTTGACCGCCACGTCACATTGGGTTGACCTCCACGTCACTCTGGGTTGACTAGAGATACCCGTTGACCGCCACGTCACCATGGGTTGACTAGAGATACCCGTTGACCGCCACGTCACCATGGGTTGACTATAGATCCCCGTTGACCGCCACGTCACCATGGGTTGACCAGAGACCCCCGTTGACCGCCACGTCACTATGGGTTGACCAGAGATACCCGTTGACCGCCACCTCACCCCTGGGTTGACCAGAGTGCCCCGTTGACCGCCACGTCACCATGGGTTGACCAAAGATACCCGTTGACCGCCACGTCTCAATGGGTTGACCAGATATACCCGTTGACCGCCACGTCACTATGGGTTGACCAGAGATACTTGTTGACTGCCACGTCACAATGGGTTGACCAGAGATACCCGTTGACCGCCACGTCACTATGGGTTGACCGCCACGTCACTCTGGGTTGACTAGAGATACCCGTTGACCGCCACGTCACCATGGGTTGACTATAGATCTCCGTTGACCGCCACGTCACCATGGGTTGACCAGAGATACCCGTTGGGCCCACATGTTGGGCCCACCTTTAAATTAATTAAATAATAATTATTTAATTAGTAATTAAATAATAATAATAATTTAATAATTAATTAATTAATTATTACATGCTGGGCCCACTTGTGGGGCCCACCTTTAAATTAATTAAATAATATTTATTTAATAATTAAATATTAATTAATTAATTAAATATTAATTAATATTATACGTGGGGCCCACATGTTGGGCCCACCTTTAAATTAATTAAATAATAATTATTTAATTAGTAATTAAATAATATTATAATAATTTAATAATTAATTAATTAATTATTACATGCTGGGCCCACTTGTGGGGCCCACCTTTAAATTAATTAAATAATATTTATTCATTTAATAATTAATTAATTAATTAAATATTAATTAATATTATACGTGGGGCCCACATATTGGGCCCACCTTTAAATTAATTAAATAATAATTATTTATCTAGTAATTAAATAATAAAAATAATTTAATAATTAATTAATTAATTATTACATGTTGGGCCCACTTGTGGGGCCCACCTTTAAATTAATTAAATAATATTTATTTATTTAATTATTAATTAATTAATTAATTATTAATTAATATTATACGTGGGGCCCACATATTGGGCCCACTTGTGGGGCCCACCTTTAAATTAATTAAATAATAGTTATTTAATTAATAATTAAATAATAATAATAATTTAATAATTAATTAATTAATTATTACATGTTGGGCCCACTTGTGGGGCCCTCCTTTATATTAATTAAATAATATTTATTTATTTAATAATTAAATATTAATTAATTAATTAAATATTAATTAATATTATACGTGGGGCCCACATGTTGGGCCCACCTTTAAATTAATTAAATAATAATTATTTAACTATTAATTAAATAATAATAATAATTTAATAATTAATTAATTAATTATTACATGATGGGCCCACTTGTGGGGCCCACCTTTAAATTAATTAAATAATATTTATTTAATAATAATTAATTATTAATTAATTAATTAATTATTAATTAATATTATACGTGGGGCCCACATGTTGGGCCCACCTTTAAATTAATTAAATAATAATTATTTAATTAGTAATTAAATAATAATAATAATTTAATAATTAATTAATTAATTATTACATGTTGGGCCCACTTGTGGGGCCCCCCTTTAAATTAATTAAATAATATTTATTTATTTAATAATTAAATATTAATTAATTAATTAATTATTTATTAATTATTACTTAATAATATATGTGGGGCCCACATGTTGAGCCCACTTTTTGGGCCCATCATTAAATTAATTAATTAATAAATATTTATTTAAGAATAATTAATTATTATTTAATAATATATGTGGGCCCACATGTTGGGCCCACTATTAAATTAATTAAATAATAAATATTTAATTAATAATTAATTAATAATAATTAAATAATAATTAACTAATTAATTATTGTGGGGCCACATGTTGGGCCACCATTATATTAACTTCTATTGTAACACCAGTTTGGCACCTAATGTAACAGTATTTGAGGTTTGTTACAATAAGCGAGTAATGTAACACTTTTCAAATGTAACAGTTCAAAAAGTATTACATCAGGCCATATTTGGCGTAGTGATAGTATCTGTCTCTTCTATTTACGGACTACGCGGATAAGTTTCTCCAAACTACCTTACTGAAAAGTTAGAATTTAAAACAACAAGCATGAGCGGAAGAAATGCTCAGCAAGCGTATTGTAAAACATGAATTTTAATAAATCATTGCTAATAAAACAGATATCTTTATCAAAAGCTCAAATCACAAGATAAGTATTTTAAATCTAAAATCTTTCATCATAGAATGGATTAAAAGATAGTATGAAATAAGTATTCAGACATGATGTGTTCAATGTTTTACTAGTGGGATCCCGACTAGGTAAACAATTTGTTTAGTTTTATTTCCAACTTCATCAGTAATTCATCAACAATTCATCGATATTTAAAAAAATATTTTAATCAAATTCTCAACGGTAAAGTAAGTACGGTATATACTTACTCATCAATATTTGTATCACAATTAAAGAAACAACTCACTTGAACAATAAGTGAGGGATAGTAACACTTGCCTCTGGTCCTTAGCTATTACACAACCTCGCAGTAATATTACTTTCTTCTTCTGTCTTACGGCATCACAATCTTCTATTTTGATCATCCTTTGGTTTAACGTTCTTGCGATTGTCATGAGTCTGATCCGCCGATAAATAGCCCGCGCATCAACTTTAATAGTCAAACATAGTACGGTAATTCAGTCTTTAGATGAGAATTCTAACATTCTATAAACGTTTATAAACTAAAATTGAACGTATTAACCACGCTTACCAATTTCGCTGTTGGAAGAAAACAATAAGAAATGTCCCCTCTGAATATAGACGTTTTCCCAGTATTAAAATGCCTCACAATGAATCCAACAACTGCGACCAATACTACATCCATCTTCATCCTTCCTCATTTAACATCCAATCAACTATACTGGCAACCTAAGTCAATATTCACCAATCAATCCCCGTGAAAATAAAAGTGATCTGAGAAACCTAGTCAATAACTCAAAGAAGACGCCGTCTACCCCCAACGACATCTTATAATATAACATATAAACAATTATGCTCACATTAAATATATATATCTCGGTCAAAACTCGATTAATAGATAATTCCTCACAACAGTTATTGTTGTGCTAGAAATATAATCATTTGAATCGCAAGCGCACAATTCGTTTCGTTGTAAAAATTTGAGATTCGTTCCTCGGAGACTAATATTTTCGCAAACCTTAACTTTCAACTTAATCGAATTAGAACAAATTTGGGTTTTTGGAAAATTTTGATTTTACTAATTAATTCCTAAAACTATTTTTTTTAAAGAAAATTAAATTTATTCTAATTTTTAAACTAACTAATTTAGAAAATTAAAAGAACAACAAAAATAAAATAAAAATTATTCTAACAATTCTAATTTATTCTAAAACTAAATTTTATTCTAAAACATTTTTTTTCTTTTCTTTTGTTAAAATTGAAAATTATTTACAGAAAAATTTAGGAAAATTTTGGCATGAGATGTTTGTAATTACGACCATCCAAACTCAAGACAAGAATTAAAAACCCAGCCAAAACTCACACAAACTCACTAACTCACTCAAAACTCAGTAATCAGGACTAGGCAACAGCCCAACTCGGCCATAAACAGGAACAAAACTTGAACAGAAATTCACGAAACACAGCCTGCCTCAGAACTCGGTAGCTACTCGGCATTGCAACTCAGAAAAAGAAACAACAATGAACTCAACTAAGACTCGATAAACATCAACAGAACAAGCAAGAAAACAGAACAAACAAAATAGAGAACGAAAATACAGTAACGCAACAACTCAGACTCCTGGACTTAGAAATCACTAATGAGCACAGTAACCAAACGCAGAAAAATAAGAAAAAAAACGCCAGACAAAACGCCACTAACACCTTACCAGCAAAACCCAACTTAGTGAACTCAGTAGATTACAAAATCAAAACTCAAAACACAACTCAGACTTAACTACGAGTCAACTCAATATTTGAACAACAACTCAATCGCAGAGAAGTAAACTCAGAACATTCGACAAGCTTAAACGAAATAAAGGCACAGTTCAAATCAAAACAAAAAAAAAAAGAAAAAGAAAAGGGGGAAAGGGGTAGATAATTCGAAATCAAAAGAAGAAGAAAAGGGGATTTGTGTGTTGTTTACAGCAAATTGAAATCGAAAACATAAAACAAATTTCCATTTCCTTTACATACAACCATCGAAAATTCAGACCACCAGCAAAATCAATGAATTTAAAAACGAAGCAAACCGAAATTAAAAGTTTTGAATCGAGAATGAAGAGAGTAAGGGGAAGGGGGTGATGCGGTCGAAAGAAAACAAGAAGAGGAGGTAAGTGTTTTTAGTGAAATAAGAAGAAAAAATAAGAACTGGGTTTGTGGTTTTTGAAAACAAGGAAAAAGAAACAGGGGACACGATTTTTAATAGAAGAAAACAAGTGTGAAGCTTCGAATAAATACAGAAAATTAGAGATTTAAAAACTGCAAATTTTATAAAGCTAATATTATTTTTGTGTTTTTTTTTGAAAATTAAATACGAAAATAAAATTTAACTACGAAATTAAAGTTACACTAAAACGAGGATTTGGAATTAAATGGCCCACAATAAAATTGAACTTTAAAGGGGCAAAATTACGAATTAAAACTACGAACAAGAAATTAAATTTCGTTACTTTCAACCCATAGTGGTTAGCATTTACGAAAATAACGAAAGCAAAGTAAAATAAACGAGAGAGCAAGACAAGAAGTGAAGAAAATAAAAATTGCATTAAAATTAAAAAGAGTGTTTACAAGATTTGAAACTAAGAAAAATACAAGAAATTAAATCTACCCTAAAATCTAAGTTACTAAATAAAAGGGGGGTGAGGGGGTATTTATAGGATAGAAATTAGGGTTAAGGGGGGTGTTGGGTAAATCCCCACCATATATTTGTGGTGTGTGGTGGTGGAATCCTAGCCATCTATTTGTTTCCTTCCCCCTTAAGCTTTGAAGAGTTGATCTTGGCCATACACTTCTCTAATTTGTTGGGATGATCTCCACCTTCCACTTGTCTTGAAATATTCCTTTTGCTCCAAGCTCCTAATTCTTTTCCTTCTTTCATTTTTGGTCCTTTTTCTTCCTCTTTTTCCCTTCCTTGCTCTTTATTTCTTTATTTTGTCATTTCTTTATTTATTTACGAATTTCCTGAAATGCAACAAAATAAATTATTAAAACACGAGTTCAAGCAATAAATAGGTAATAAAAATATGCAAAAATATGCACTTATCAGTTATCTTATTCCCCGATAAAGAAACATAAATAGCCCATTAATCCTCAAGACACAATTAATCCTCAAGACAACAATTAACCCTTGAAATAAATCATTAATCCTCGAATTAAATAATTAAACCTCGAGTTAAATAAATAAATAATTACATAAAATAAATAATCAAATAAATAATTAATTAATCAGAATGATTAATTAACTATTCAAATACACATACCAATTACTACATATATACTTGGCACGTAGCAAAGCAATACCTAGTAGCACGGATAACAATTAACAGTTAAACACTGACTTAGTCACATATACACATAAACTATTAATACTCATAGCATGCTTGCATATTATTGAAACAAATAAGTTAAATAGATTTAAATACAGGGGATTTTTAGAAAATTTCGGCATGAAGTATTCATAAATAGGACTATCCACCTATTTTTCAATTTCACAATTCAACTGTATATACACTACGAAAATAAAGCTGCCTCGACTTGCAGTAAACAATTAAGAAAATAAACAATTAAGGAAATGATCTGCCCAGACTTGTAGCACCTAAACAATTAAGGAAATGATCCGCCCAGACTTGCAGCACCTAAACAATTAAGGAAATAAACTAACAGTTTGTCCTGATATGAAACATTTGAAAACTATACAACCAGGAAATAAATTCATATTACAAGAAAAATTTTAGAAATAACCTTTTTGTAAACTGAACTATCTCGAGATCACAGTCCCTCAATTCCAATCAAAACCATTTTAATCCAAAATATTAATTACTAATAACCGACTGTTAATTTAGATCAAATAAATAATAATACTCGACTTACATAACTTAAACCAACTTAACACTTTTATTATTTGACCAACAAAATTAAAGCCTTTACCATTATCAAAACATCTCTCCAAAACTGTTTAACAAAATGGGAAACATTAAACATTATTGCGCTACTCTTTACTCAAACTTTTTTAATAAATTGAGAAATAATCTCTTCAATACGAAACTTTCCAGATTTTAACTTGAATATTCATACAACCTTACATAAAAGTTCCAAAGAAAATTCATCATTTACCCAAGCTAAACAATTTCTCAAACTTGGAACAACCCACAGAAATTCTTCGCCGCGCTACCTTTACTAAAACGATCATAACTTTTGACTCGTTTACTCTTTTGACTCAAGTTTTGCGCCTACACAAACTAGAAACCAAATAGAATCATTCCATTCATTCACCACTGAAGAAATCAGTAGCCTAGACCTGCGAACAGACCCTCAAAACAGAGCAGTTTCATAATAACAAAGCTTTCACGCCTTTAACTATATCACCTCCTTTACCATCTTATTTACAACAAACCACCATCATTAATAACCATCACTCAAGAAAAACATTATACTACATAAACCCTAAAAAATAATTCCAAATAAATACACATGATTATGGATAAAAAATCATGAAGTTAACACTTGTAAAACAAGGACTGCATACCTTAAAAGCAAGAACAAGCTTAATCAAGCAAACCCATCTAAGAACAATCATACTTCCCCTCCATCTTCTTTATTTCTTTAATCTCTTCTCTCTCTCTCTCTCTCTCTCTCTCTCTCTCTCTCTCTCTCTCTCTCTCTCTCTCTCTCTCTCTCTCTCTCTCTCTCCCCCTCTCTCTCTTTCCCGCGGCTACAACCACCCAGCTGCCACCACCATCGCGCGACCCCGACACCCACACACACGCGATTATAGACACACACACAGAGAGAAATACACACTCACGCATATACACGCGCATAACACATATACATACACACGGTTTAGTTAAGAAGAAAAGATGGAAAGATTAAAGAGAGATTGAGAAGAGAGATTTGAGAAGATTTTTAGAGAGGGAGTCGAGAGTTGTATTGAAGAAGAAAGGGGTGGGGTGTTCTCGGGAGTTGTAGAGAAATCAGGGGAAGGGTGGGTTTTTGTTAGCATAAATTTTGTTTTTTTAGCTGGAATCAATAATAATTAAATCTGGAAAATGCAAAGAAAATGATTTTTAGATTTTTGAAATAAAGTTCATAAAATTACATTCTCCCCCATATTTTTAAAATAATTATAGGGTCAAGAATGAATTAATTATGAATTTTGCTAGTTTTGATCCTTTAAATGCAACATAAATCTTAAAATCATTTTAAAATCCTTAAACACCCAAAATAATTCTCCAAATAATTTTAAAAACTAAATAAATATGCAAAGATAATACTACAAAAGATTTCGTGATTTTTAATAACTCCAATGATTTCATAAAATCTCTAGAAGATAAATAAAGCCTGTTTTTAATAGATATAATCACAGAAAAATGAAATTAAAATATACAGACTCACACTGGCACTCCGAAATCATCATATAAATATGTAACTCACTATACATTTACCAGATGACACATCAAATAAAAACAAAATATCCACAATCTTATTCCTCCTTTATGGACAACCCAATAAGGTATTTAAATAATAATAATTCATAAAATTTTGGATTGTTACACAAATCTTGGCATATATCTTAAATGGGCCTAATGGACTGAGATAGACATCCATAGCTGGTAATGGATCCAAAGATGATAATTGGGTCACCAAAAGTCCACTACCTAGAGCAAGTTCAATATGTTATCAGAATGATGTTCTCGCCAGAAATTAAAAGAATGCGATCACGACCTCGGGATCGCACTCGTATTTGGTCCCAGCAAGGGATCACGTTTTGTTTATCTCTCCACGAGAGTCGAGTCTTGACTCTTGTGTGATCCCGGCCTCGAGATCACATCTCCATGTTACAGCAGCCTTGCCATGGGATAATCTTATAATCTATGTATCTCAATATGAAGGCTCATGACTTAGCCCTAAGGGATTGCATGAGTGAAAGCATCTCTATACTTGGGATCGCATCGCATGCATGTATCCATGGGGCCACATGTGAGGCCCTTGTAAGTTCCCCAATAGTCTCACAGATGAGGCCTCACCATTCTAGCATCATGGTAGCCTCATGTGGTCTTTATTGGGCCATGAGCCATAAGTAGAGGTAACAATGTATTAGCATCAGCCCATAAGTGTCTAGTGGACTTGGGCCAAGATGGATCTCCAATACCCTTGCCCGCCTAGGTAACTTATTCTCCAAGAAGTACGTGTGGCTTGACTCCATATATATATATATATGATACGTAGGCCTCTTGTTAGGATTGAGAAACAATTTACCCTAAGAGAGTACTAACGTATTTTCTCTTGTATTATACGAATCGACAAGTAGATCAGCCACAAACGATCGCCAATCACCTTCTGTGTTCTTCGTGTTTTAGCACAATATCTGTATTTTGCTCCGTGATTCTAGTAACCTCCACAATACTGGTATACCAATTTCTCCTATAACATTTGGCGCTAAAAGCAGGGCAGTCATCACATTTGGAGAACGATGACTAAGTCGAACAAGAAGAAGAACAGAGGGAACAACGGGGAGACCCTAGGGTCGCACAAGACGCCCAAAGGTGATCCCCCTAGGTGCATCCCCCTAGGAGCGATCCTCCTAGGAGCGAGGTCGAGGATGGTTCGAGAAGATGGAGACACCTATCACCAACCAAGTGATAGTGAATAGAAAAGTCATGGCCTTTCTCAAAGGCCTAGGTGAACAGATGACAGCTGTGCAGGAGAGAATGGCTAGGGTGGAAAAGCGGCACAGCTCAAAGGGTGTGAAGAGGAATTCAAGGAGGGGTCCCAAGACCTACCAGGAGGAAAGCAAAGAGGATCCTTTTAAAAAACTCCTCGATGACTTTGAAGATGTGGCTATAGACCAAACCAATCCTGATTTCTATGAGGACCTTGAATGGGAGGATTTGGAGATTGATGATACTGAGAAGAAGTAGGAGAAGTAGGGGTCACATCACGAGCTCCGCCTCAAGCCTGAGAAACCCATATCTGATAAGAATGATAGGCAATCCAAGGGCCAAGGTTCAGAATGATCCCTCTCCTCATCGAGAGCGTGAGCGATCCCAGCATCGCGATGATAGACCCCCCCTCTCCTCGTTGAGATCGTGAGTGATCCCAACATCGCAACGAGCGACCCCCATCTCATCAACGAGAGTGTGAGCGGTCCTATCAATACGAACCTGATGACCCTAGGGATCACAAGAAGAAGGATCGTTAGGGGGATCAAGAAAAGTCGAGCATCCCCAAAAAGACTCAGTACCACTATGGCAGCACAGGGGAAGGGCAGAAAAAAGTGGAGGATAAGGAGGTCAAGGTTGGAGACTACAAGCTCGAGGAGCTAAAAAAGGCATTGGATAAGATGAATGATGGAAGGGAACCCTCAGTCCTATGAATTCGGCCTCTCCCTACACTCAAGAAATCCGGACCGCTCCACTTCCTTCCATATTTCGTAGCAGTAACCCAGACATGACATATAATGGGGATACTAACCCGGTAGATTTCGTTATCCGGTTCAATAATGAAATGGATGTGTACCAGGTCTCGCAGTTGGCTAGGTGCAGGTTGTTTGTGGCCTCGTTGAGTGGTAGTGCCCTGTAGTGGTTCTCTAAGCTAGGGACTCTTATCACAATAGATTCTTGGGAGCAGTTTGTGGATATCTTCATTAAGCAATTTTAGTCCTCAATGCTCTATGCACCTATTGTATCCATCCTAGCTAAATTAAAGCAGAAGGAAGGTGAGTGATGTGTTTTATTATATCTAACCGCAAGCGCACGGTGTCTGTTGCTAGTACAGAATGGCAAGCGGGTCGTATTCACAAGGAGACAGGTTCTATCGATTCCGATTCAATTATTATTAATTGTTTCAAGGGCAATCGATTATTTGAGGATCTTAACTAACTAATAACTATAACAAAATTAACACTTACTAAATAAATACTAAACTAATGAATTTAAAATCTAGGGCAACCAGGTCCACCATGTTTGCAAAATAATTGGTTCCTAAGCTAAAGCAGTTAACGTGGTCAAGTAACTATAGTTAGTTATTCTCTCTCAAGTAATAACACTCTCGAAATATGCTTACATAATTAATCACTTTTAGTAACTCAATCAGTTAGGTAATTAAAACAATGTTAATCTCTCTCGAGTATTAACGTTGTCAGAAATCCAATGATGCTCTCGCACTCAAATTCAATTCTGTTAATCGTATGTGTGCCTCTAGTGAGTAAATTACTCCTATTCGCAAAAAATTAATTCATGATATCGGCCGATTACACAAATCAAACAATAAAATATATCAATTAGAATTAACCATAATCAATCAAATCATTGTGAAAATCATGCCAGAATTATAGCGTAAACATGGCTTCCCCTTAAGCCCTAGAAACTACTACTCGCTAATAATTAAACAAGTAAAACAACCAGTAAAACAAAAAACATAATTAAACTAATAAGAATTGAGAAGAAATTTAGATAAAGAAACCTTTAATTTTCAATCTTCTCACAAGAATGAAAACCATGGTCTTTTCTCCAAACCCTAGCTCCTAAGAGTAAAAGTACGTATGTATCTCCCCTCTATTCTCCTTTAAAAGGTAATCATAAAAACTAATAATAAAATCTGATCTCTATCTACTAATAAAGGTATTTTTAATGTTTTAATAAATTTACAAAAAGATATCCATCATTGAATAGGATTTTCATGTCAAAATTCGTAGCTGTCTTTACTCCTCTGTTTCTGGGCTGTTCCCACTGGATTTTGCTTACTGGACCACCTCTAAATTAAAGAGAATTCCACAAGCTTCGCGTGGACTGTAAGATCGCTAAAATCAGACTTCTGGAACTCAAGATATGACCCAAACAACGTCAAGAGCCCGTGTAGTCAATAATTCCGAATTTTCTTCTAATTTAGCTCCAAAATAGATCTTTTTGCTATAAATCCTTCCAACTTATGAATTCCTTATTTCCTACAATAAAACAATCAAATCTATTAAATAAAAATCCAAATCAGTGCAGAATACAATAAATATGAGAATAAATATATATATAAATATACTCTATCAGTGAGACCCTCCAGGAATATTTCAAGAGGTTTAACGCTGAGGTCCCTAGGGTGCAAGAAGCGAATGACGAGGATATTAAAAATTTTCTTGTAGCTGCATTGAGAGAGGGCACCAAGTTCTGGAAGCGGCTGCAAGCGTAGACACCTAGTACCTTTTCTGAGCTGTACAAGGAGGCTGAGCCTTTTAAACGGGTTGAAAAGTCAATGGTGGATCTCAATGGTGATCAAGGAGCAGATGCCCTAGCAAAATTGGGGTCTCGTAGAGAGGCCACATTACTTGGAGTTATTCCCTTATAAATTCAGTCTAAGCCTAGAGTTCCTGAGGAGTTTTTTATAGAGATAGAGGACCAGGGACCAACATGGATGACCCCCATCTGGGAGTATGTGAAAAATGGGACCCTTCTACAAGATAAAAAGGAGGCTAGGAAAGATAAATATCAGGCAGCCTGCTATGTGATTTATGATGAGATTTTGTATCGAAGAGGTTTTAACACACCATTACTGAGGTGTGTGGATGGTGGGGAGTGTTACTATATCTTAAGGGAGGTTCATGAAGGTATATTTGGCAATCACTCGGGGGTAGTTTGCTAGCCCAGAAGATTCTTCATCAAGGCTATTTTTGGCCTACATTGAGAAAAGATGCTTTTGAGTTCACTAGGAGGATTGAAAGGTGTTAACGGAATGCCAGTTTCAGTAATGTCCCAGCTAAACACCTCACTTCTCTCATGCGCCTGTGGCCCTTTACCATGTGGGGCATTGATCTCATTGGTGAGCTCACTAAAGATAAAGGGGGAGTCAAGTATGTTGTTGTGGCTGTGGATTACTTCACTAAGTTAGCTGAGGCTGAGTCTCTTGCCACTATATCATGGCAAAAAAACTGAAGGACTTTGTTGATAGGGCTATTGTATGTCGCTATGGGATCCCATATCAGCTCATACTAGATAATGGGAATCAATTTGACAGCAAGGAAATGAAGGAACTTTGTGAGAACTTGGGGATCAAAAAGGACTTCTCTGCTGTGAGTCACCCCCAGACTAATGGCCCAAACTAAGCCCATAAACAAGATAAGTAAGCACACATTGAAGGACAAGCTAGAGGAAAGCACCAAGGGTTTTATGGTCCTACAACATGACCCCGAGGAGCACTATCGAGGAAACTCCATTTTCTCTGACCTACGGATCCGAGACCATGGTTCCAGTTGAAGTGGGCTCAGGTTCATTCAGAAGGGATCACTACGACCCCGAGGTGAATGAAGTTAATCAGAGGCTTTATCTAGATATGATTCAGGAATCTAGGCAGAAGTCTCAAGCGAGGTTAGCTGCTTACCAAAGAAGGTCTTTAAGGTATTACAATGGAAAGGTTAGGGTATGACCCCTACATGTGGGTGATCTGGTGCTTTGAAGGGTGATACCTAACAATAAGGTCCCTGGTCATGGAATTTTTTTGAGCTAACTAGGAAGGGCCCTATAAAATCTATGTTGTAGTCTGGGAAGGACCTACTATCTGACAGATATGAATGATAAGGTCATACCACGAGCCTGGAATGTCGAGCACCTAAGGAAATACTATCAGTAGAGGCTTCGCCCCTGGTAGTTTCTATCTATTTCCACTTAGCATGAATAAATTTATTCAAAGTATCGGAGGGTAGTGATCGTATAGACACCTCACCTTCAACATGTAATGAATGTTGGGCCTCGTCCCTACTTTGCTCCAATTTTGTAAGATTATTTTATTTTATTCATGTTTACTAGCATTTGAAATTTGCTAGACTAGGCCAGCACAGTGATGTGAGGCCGAATCCCCTCAGGTCAAAGGTGAAGCGAGGCCAAAGGCAGCTCTCACTGTGACCTTAGGGAATGTCCCTAAGTCTACTTAATAGGAAGCTCATTTAAATGATATCTACTTTCTGATTGCGATGCCAAACTACTTCAAGAAATCAATTAAAAATGAGAAACTAAAGATGCGACCTCAGTCATGGGACCGTACTCGCGACCTCACGTTAACAGAACGAAGTAGGCATCGCATTCGGTGGTCCCAAAGAGCAGGATTGCATCTTTAAATTTCGATAAAGTTAAAAAGCTACATTTAGTTTTAGCATGACAATATCTTATGAAGTTAAAGATTTTTTCAACATAAAGGCATGTGTAGAATACATCCAGGTTCAACCTATGGCACATGACTTTTGGATCTATCCCTTCCAAGTCTGCATGGCACCATGCAAATACATCCAGGTTCTGGCTTAGAAAGGAGAAAATATATTCCTTTAAAGCTAGTTCAAGTTGAACTCCAATCCTCAAAACTTTCAAAGTATCTCTATCATTCATCTTTACTTCCACTATTTTTCCTGATGGTCTAGTCTTTATACCATTTCTGGCATTCGAGGATCTATATCTATATCCATTTCACTCATTGGTTCTTCCTGCCCTTGCACAACAGGTCGCACATATTCTTCATGCACAATACTTCTTCTCTTAGCAGGCAACTGATTACCTTCATCACTTTCAATGCGCTTGATTTTTTGATTTTCTTCATTCTCTAACTCATTTGTCATATTCACATCTCCATCTTCATCTATAGGGGGTGCACTTTCCAACAACAAATAAGGGGTATTTGGTCCCTGAAAAACTGGATCTCAGTATGAGATTCCTCTTCTATTACTTCTTCGATGCTTATTGCTCTGCAAGATACTGACACAAATCCTTCCAATGGCTGGCTACAAAAATCAATTGTTATATCATTCGGGTTTTTTCCTGGAAAACCATCAGGAACCTCATCCAAAGGCGTTGGAAGCTTAGCTATTTTAGTTGTATGATGTAAAGCTTTGCTGTAGCATTCTCTAGACTCATATTGATATCCTCATACTAAACCTATACCATTCGGGGTTGGAAACTTCATAGTCAGATGGTAAATAGAGGTATAACCACCCTCATCTCCTTCAAAATTGGTCTTCCCAAGATAGCATTGTAGTTCATATTGTCCTTAACAACAATGAATTCTGCTAGTTGTGTAATGCAATGAGGTTTATCACCTAAAGTAACTGGTAAATTAATTTTACTTTTAATAGGAACCTGATTATTCGTGAAGCCATATAAGGTATCCTTTGTCGGAGTTAGATCTTTATCCAGAAAATCCATCTTTTTGAAGGCTGAGTAGGACAACTGGTTCACTAAGCTTCCATTATCTACTAATACTCTATGAACATCATAAGATCCAATTCCTATCTCTATCACTAGGTTATCGGTATGTGGATGGTGTACCAAATCTGCATCTGCTTCTGTAAAGGTTATATCCGCATCCTCTCCTTAAACAACCTTGGAGCTCTCTGAGAGAGATTATAAACATTTGTCAAAAGGTCGCTCCTTAGTTTCACGAGTATATATTTCCATGGAATTTCTACTATTTCCTCCAATGTGTGGACCTCTTATAATGGTGCGGATGCATCCAGCTTTGGGTGGTCCCTCTATTAGAACAGGTTCTGTTGCCTTTTGAGTTTTATCTTCTCTGTACCTCTTTCCTTCTTGGGCTACTGATTCAGTTAACTATCCTTGTCACATTAGAGTTTCAGATATATCCCTCAGGTGGCAGCAATCTGCAGTATTGTATCTATTAGCATCATAAAATCGTAGTATGGGCGTTCATCCTTATTCCCTGGAGGGCTAGCTCTGTAGGGCTTCTTGAACCATGGGGATTTCTCATTCACTGCATAAATATGATCTATTAGAGCTGCTAGGGGTGTAAAAGATTTATAGTTAGGTTTCTCTCGTCGATTGGAGAAAATCGGTGGAGGACCCTGGTGCATAGCAGGTTTTATAGGATTTACAGCTCCAGCTTCCTATTTTACCTGTGAAGTGCGACTGATTATTTTCCTGTTGTCATGATTATTGGGACTTCTTGGCCTCATCCTCCTATTGCTTGACCAACCACCCTGCTTCTCAAATTCTAGGTCCTTCTTCAAATCAGCCAAAGATTCTTCCACGAGACGAAAGGATATTTCCTGAGCATAAAATCTTCCAATGTCTCAGGCTCCTTCCCTTGTAACTCTTTCCAAAAATCTGAACCCCTCCTAACTCCTGCAATCAGAAAATTCTTTAAAGTTTCTTCAGATGCTTTCCTAACCTTCAGAACCTCCGCATTGAACCTCTTAAATATTTTATGAGGGTCTCAATAGGTCTCTGCTTTATATTGGCCAGAGTATTGGTAGGTGGGGCAAAAGCCACAGACGCTCTGAACTGGGTGATAAAATCTTTCCCATATCCTCCCAGGAACCAATAAAAATAGCCGATAACCTCTTGAACCACTGATGGGCTCCACCTTGCAGGGTTGCTGCCAAAAACCTGCACCTAGTAGCTTCCTTTACTTGATAAACATCCATCTCTATGTCGAAATGACTCAAGTACTCAATCGATATTGGTAATGATGACTTTCTAACCTTCTTAGTAAAGTGATAAGAAGCTATAGGTTTAGCTACGAGATATTTTTCGTCCCTGAGTTTATCCAGAATCTTCTTTATATCTTCAGCAGTTACCTCTCCAGTAGTTTCAATCTTCATCTTTTTACTTGTACCTCCATGCTCTTATTATTCTGCAGTAGTTGATCCATCAGTAGCTTCCGTTGAACCTGTCTCTTCATCCACAATTATCTCAACAGATGGATCTTCGTCTTTTTCTTTTTCTGCGAATAACCTCCTACTTTAGCTATCTTCTTTCCTTTGGAAGTTGCATGAGCGTGAGAAGGAGTTTTTTTAATAGGGGTTTGATCTTCTTCAGGGTTCTCCTGTTCTTCTTCATCACCATCCTGATTATGACCTTCTCCCTCTTCTTCAGCTTCTTCCTTAGGTTCATTGTTCTTTTCTTCGAAATTCAATTGTTTCGAGGTAACCTCTGATTTCTTATCCTTCTTCCCCAAAGCTATCTTTAACTTCTTTTTCTTCTTACTAAATGCTTGTTCCAGAGCGGACAACCTTTCCCCAATAGATTTTAGGGCTTCAAAAACATCTGCTGGTGTGATTTTCTTCATTTGGTGAGTATATTCTTCTTCGTTTGGTATCTTCTCAATAGAATGGGTTGCTTAGCTATCCAAATTTCCTGCCAGCTTTCCACAGTTAAGATGATAACTCCCCTCCTTCTAGCGCCAATGTTGATGAGTGGATTTCGTAACAACTTTAGAGAGGTTTATGGTGAGTTGTAAAGGCTAACAATCAACTATTCTATAGTGAATTTGGGTTGTGTTTGTGGGGGTGAATTGTGCTTGAGAGTGATTCCAACATCTCATGTTCCTTTACAGATAATTAGAGAGCAAAAGTATTCATCCCCTCTCAAGTTGCCTATGTACCCTTTATATAGGGATCAGCCTCACATATTTCTAAGTCTATGCTGATTCTGCTTGACCAGTTGTATGGATAAATATAGTTCGAGTTGGTCTCTGGTTCCTTTATAGCTTACTACGAACTGGTTGACTAAGTAGAGTAGAACTCGAGTTCTTACTCTACTGTAAATCGAATATCTATTAGAGGTAATCTAGGATCAACTGCATCCTAGGAATACTCTCCAATAATGAGTCTATATCTTTCTAGATGGCTTCCAGATCTTTTTGTTGTCTAAACTTAGGAACCTGGTACTCAGGAACCTATATCTCGGAACCTGTCTCTCAGGAACCGCTCTACAGGAATCTGTACTTGCAAAAATAACAAATATATTAGTATGTGGAGCCTTTTGGTCTTCTTGTAATCCGTTCAGCTTCTGGTTTTTTGGAAACCTCTTGATGCTTGTCAACTCTTGATAATCGCATTGTCTAATGCTCATTTCTTCATGTCTTATCTTCATGTCTTGCACTTGATTTGTCTTCTGACTTGTGTGAATTGGATCCTATAACCTAATGGGCCTAAATTCAGCCCATGATAATTTTGGACACAACAAATCCCTAAAAGTGTAAGGGCTATAAAGTTGACTGTTGAGATATCATCCCTGTGCTTTTAATTGGTGTATCTGAGGCTTTTAGCTACTGGCACTTCCTGGAATTTGACATGTCTTTACAATAATTGTTTTAACTATTATTCACTCCGTTATTGTGTATATATCAAGGGCTTAGAATTACGGTATAGTAAATATGATAGTGTTAATGTGTTATTCATATCGCAATTTAGGCAAAAGTTTCATAAAAGTTAGGATGAAATATTATTTAGGAATAAGTTTTTTATGACTAGCACACTGGGCCATACTCCTGTCTCCTATATATATATATATATATATATATATATATATATATATATATATATATATATATATATATATATATATATATATATATATATCATTTAATTACTTCATTTAAATGTCATTTTTACTTCAAATAATGCAATTTTTTCCTTGTTTTAATGAACCACCGGTATGGCATATTTGCTTTTAAAGATGGTAAAAAAGCTAATAAGGCAAAATGGATACATCATTATTTGGATTTGTGTAATTTTTTTGTTTGAAAAAAGCATAGATTGCAGTTTGTATCCATAAAATTAAGCCAAATGGAAAGATTGTCACACTGACATCATGCCAGCTATTTTTTTCCCTTCCGTTAACTTTTTTTTTTGACACGGTTAAAGAGGATTTCATTAATGCTTTAAAAAGAGACTCAATCGGGACAAACCCCCAACTGATCATGTAACCAAGTGGAAAAATAGATAAACGAGCTAAATAGTTAGCCGCCTTGTTTCCGGATTGCTTAACTCACTAAATACAAATAATCTGAAAATTAAAAATGAAGATAATGGTTTTCCGAGCAATCCAGCCTGCATCACCTCTGAAAACAGTAGCTTCACAATTGACCCTCACAGTAATTCCATGGATAGTGCGATGTTCAGAGAATGTTATGAACATATTTTTTATGAGAGATGATCACATGCGATTTCACTCCCATTTCAAATGTACCCCAGCTATCTACCTGCCAAAATTCAGCTATAGACTTGTCGAAAGTGTTGTTGATGCGAGATATCCAGATCTCCCAATTCACCATAAAATTCATTTTCAACACAACCAACACATCGCATAAAGCGAGACACATCGCACAAAGCGAGACACATCGCACAAAGCGAGACACTAGCTCAATCACATGACTAATAACTCAAACAACCAAAAAAATTCGAAAAATCAAAGATCTCGAAATAACACCAAATTTTGATATGATGTTAAGTAGGAGATTTTTACTCTAAGAATGAATTTTAATTGAAATTTCAAGCTCTAAATCGGAGTAAATCTGAGAAAAACGGAGAAAAAACTTGAATGAATTTTCAACTAAAACTCGTTTATTGAAAGAAAAAAAATAGAAGAATGGAAGATGGAAGTGGATTTGTGAGGGGAAAGAAGGTTGAAATGGAGAGAGAGGAGATTTATTAAGGGGGAAGAGGGCCTCCGGTCGGTGGATAAACCACCGCCGGAGGGGAAGTGACACTAACAAGAAGCAAGAAAACTTACTCTCGGTGGAAAGTAGTTTTGAGAGAGAAAACTTTTTTTTTTGATATCATTACTATTTGTGTAATTTTTAATGCAACTTTAATATATATGCAAAGTTTAAGTATACAAAAAAATTGAAATAATGACTTTAGGAGATAGCATGAAGATTTCTGTCACATTCCTATTTAGTTTGTTCAGATAAGTATTCTATGGACTGTGGCTCAATTTACACTATGGTAGTATTTTGATTATGTAGCCTTATATATTTTGGTATGTTTAGTATTATGGTTGATTGCATATTAAAATTTGAGTGTTAGATTGCGTTACAAATTATTGGGCAAGTTTAGGATTTATTTCTGGAAGTTGAAAATAGTTAGCAATTAAAAAAATAGCATTTTTATTTGAGAAAAAAATAGCATATTTATTTGGGAAAGGCTTGAGAGGCCAAGTGGTTGAGGGTATATTTTTTGTCGACCTAGGTCATGGATTCGATCCTCGCTCACCCCCGAGAATTGTTAGAACAGATACTCATTTGTAAGCTTATAAACTTTTTATTGTTAAAAAAAATAGCATATTTTTTTTTTCTGGAATAACCAACTTACGACGGATTTTTCCGTCAAAAGTTACTTTAATATTTTATTTTTGGTGGGTCCCGTATTTTAAGTTACGACGTTTTTTCTGTCGGAAGAAACGAAAGAACGACGAAGTACTCCGTTGTAAGTTGGTTTAATAATTTATTGCAATTGTGGGACTCCTTAGTCAAACTTACGACAAAATTTGAATTTGTGACGAAAATCCTAACTTGTGACGAAAATCCTAACTTGCGATGAAATTTGTACTTAGTGACGAAAATTCGAACTTAAGACTTGAGCAAAAGTGACGAAATTTTTCCGTCATAATTGGACCAATTACGACGATTTCAGTGTAAAAGTTCTGTCATAAATGGTTTGATTTGTTGTAGTGTTTACACATTTTGTTTATGGTATCAACAAAATATAATATTTTTGAAAAATGATAAAGATACTAAATTAATTTCCAAAATGGATCCAAATATCATTTTTCATTAATTGGCTATATCTCAAAAAATAAAAATGAAACTCCTACATTAAGATAAATTTTATCAATAAAACTAGCTATTCCAATTTTGAAACATCATCAATGTCATTCTTTTGAGAATAATTTTTTTAATTTGGTACCTCTAGCTACTAGCGAGAAAAAGCTGAGAGATGAGAATAGGATGGAAGGGCAATGATTGCAGAGAGGTAAGTGTAATGAAAGCCATAAATCCAAGGCCTATAATGCAGCAAGAGTGAAGACTGAAGAGGACTAAACCTAAAAAATCACTTCCTTGCACGCATTTCCTGGAGACCCTACCGCTATGCATTTATGTCTCTAACTCTCTATCCTCCATCAGAAAAGTTTACTTTTAAGTATAATCTGAATCCTAGCTCATATATATCTGCATTGTTCAGTGATAGTTACATACAAATAATTGAGATCTAGCTTTTTTTTTTAATTGCATGTGTTGAAAATCTACCTATCTCCAGGGCCAGGCCAATATTTGTCATGTACATATCTAGTAGTATTATCTACTAAAGGGTTTTCCTTTTTTCTGGACAAGACAAGAGTTGGGTGTTTTTACTTTTGAGAATCTTTGTCTAGTGATATATGTATCTGTCAGGCAAAAGCATTATTGTTCAGTATTGCTAAACACATAAGCTTCAATCTGTAAGACTGATTTTTTGGTTCTATTTTATTTACCTACAACTGTACATCGTCGTCGCTTTCTCCCAGCACCATCGATATCGGATAGTAGAAAATTTTGGAGATTTGGTAATGATATCCAAAACCCAAAAATTAGTAACTTTCTCAATTAGTGTATCCGGTCAAAACTTAGCCTTTTATTTACTTAAAACTGCTGCTTTCTTTACAAGTTTGGAAACACTGCTTTGAGAAAAAAAAAATTGGAGGTTTTTCGCAGTTTATAAAAGATTGACAAAAACAATCAAAAATTAAAAATGTAATATAATTTTGACACCGAAGCACACAATTCAAAGATAATTGGGTTGGCAGATTAAAACGCCATTTATATCACAAAGTTTGGTGTGATATCAACAACGACAGTTCATGATCATGATCCTACCTGAGAATACAAGTGGACAAAAAAAAAACAGACACATACTTAATTTTAACAAATAAACATATCTACATATATGACTATATATCAGAAAGTAGTAATGTACGTGTGTTTGTGTGTGACTGATCGATCTCACTTGATTGAAAAGAAAAGGGGAGCTAGCTACTGGGGATCAGAGGTCTAGCTTTGGTAAGGAGGAAGAGGGGACCAAACTAAGCATATGCATTGGTGCACCTGAAATCATACATTGGCCTCTACCCACTGTCTTTAATATATATATCTCTGATTCATTTTTGTGGTCCTTCTGTGGAAATACTGTGGAAAAACTGGCTAATCTTCAGGGTCAGACGCATACAACCACACAAGCCTCGTCTTATAGACGCGGGCAAGTAATGTACTGCAACTTCATCCAAATAGATGCATTCTTGTTTTGTATGTATATAATTGTTGAGGGCAGCAAGAAACCACAAAAACGTGGATTAATACCTAGAGCAAGTTAAAAGTTCTCAGATTCAAATAGTTTACTATAAACTGTAAGGTGACATGAGTTGATGCCTACATTGTTAGTATATTTGAAATATACGTAATTTTAAAGATCGAGTTACTTAATTTCCCAACTATCTAGTTGGAGGCCCGGTGTTTTGCATAGTCTTTAAGTCCTTTCATATGCTAAAATTAAGGCAAACAATTTTACATATGAATAAATCTATACAAAATTAAACATGGAAAACAACAACTCTAACAAAAGATCACATACCGAAGAATGTGGGCACCTCTTTTCCACAATTAATTTAATGATAAACCTACACCTATATGACGGGTTTAGTACTTTTGGAGGCCTGTTGATCCCCTGGGATGTTACTACCTATAGGTATATATGATCATTGATCAGTGGTCCCATGCGCATGTCTGAAATGTTTTGTGTGGTTAAGATCGACTAATAAATCCAAGAAATTCAGTTGTCGTACCAGGGAGTACCCCTCTACTAATGAATGGTTTCCAATAAAAACGCTGATTGCTCATTCATCAAATTTTCGATATTTGTGTATGGCAACTTGTAGAAATTTAAAGGGCTAGCTGAGGTCCTATTAATACCTATCTCTGCCATATATGTATGGGAAATGCTACCTATAGCCCTAAAGGCTATGGTTAAGTGTAAAATTGATGTATTAAATGCATTTATCCATCTACATTAATGTTTAACCATAGCCCTAAGGGATATATTTAGCATTACCCTACAGTATATATGTGCAGCCGTGCAGCAATTGAATGTTTGGTTTATTTGACAAGATATCTCAGTTCAAAACTAAAGAAGTGCTCGTCTTCTTCCATCCAGGACTAATCGTAAATGTGTGGGTTGGTGGATGCATGGTATTTGTCTATAATTAGGATTAGTCGATAACACAATAATACAATTAGTGTGGACTATTTTCACATTCATGTTGTTTATGATTTAAATAACATGAACGTGAAAATATGCATACATGTTAATGTTTTTAAAATACCGCATGTACTTACCACTTAAAGCATTTCTAATTATAAATTCTTTATATATACACGTTAAAATATTAACAAGTACTATGTGTCAACTTAAGTCTTCAATTTAGGAGTCCACTATCACTCTCTCGTCCCTTTTAAAGTCTCATGTCCTCTACTCTTTATTACCGTTTCACTATAAGAAAAACGGATTTTTCCTACCATTTTTTTCCTACCGACGCATTTCCTACCGACCAATTCCTACCGATTTTCAAGTCAAACGGTTATTTCCTACCGAACCACTAGTCGGTAGGAAATGTGTAGACATTTCCTACCGAAATCGGTAGGAAATGAGTCGAACGGGACCCACAACGCCACGTCAATGGCCGGCCACAATGGTACAACGTCGTTTCATTGACACCATTTCCTACCGAATGAACTCGGTAGGAAATGAGACACTTATTTCCTACCGACTACGATAGGAAATGAATCTTGTGGGTCCCAAGTGCCATGTGGCAATGTCGCTTTATGCTTCGCATTTCCTACCGCGTTAAGGCGGTAGGAAATGGCTCGCCTTTTCACCAGTAAATGACAGCTTGGCGGCTTCTAATTGGTTGACGTGTCAGGTTGACATTTCCTACCGACAAGCGGTAGGAAATGAGCTGTGTCGAGTTTTTAATTTTATTTGTTAATATTCAATGTTTATATATATATATATATATATATATATATATATTTGAAATGTTGGATAACAGAACTATTATTTACGCTTAAAATGATTATATATGTTAGATAATAGATATGTTTATGTAGGATAATAGATATGTTTATGCCTGAAATGTTTGTGTAGGAAATGAACCGCCATGTATTATTGTGGTCATATGTTTATTAAATTAATTAAAAGGAGAAAAAATAAGATAAAATTCGAATTAAAATTCATAAAAATTCAAATATTAATACTGATTAATTCTGTGATTCAGGTTACATTAGGTTCACCAATTTTCTATTTTTGCGATTTTTCACCCTATTTTTAACTAGTTTGTGAATTACATAAAAAAAATAAAAATAAAAATTAGAATTTCGACGATCGAACCGTACGGGAGTCCAGATCAATCTTTTTAAATGTTATTCCAAAATTTTAAAAATAATAATAAATTTATTTGATTCGGTAATTTAATGGTCAACCAGTGCTTTGACTTTAACCTCTAAACTAATTTTTGTTTCCGATTCTTGATTCGGTTATTTTGAATTTGAATTTTGATGATCGAATCGTACGGGAGTCAAGATGAATCATTTTAAATGTGATTCCAAAATTTTAAAAATATAATAAATTTATTTGATTAGGTAATTTAACGGTCAACTAGTAATTTGACTTTAACCCCTAAACTAGTTTTCGTTTCCGATTCTTGATTCGATTATTTTGAATTAGAATTTCGACGATCGAATCATACGAGAGTCAAGATAAATATTTTTAAATGTTATTCTAAAATTTTAAAAAAATAATAAATTTATTTGATTATGTAATTTAACCGTCAACTAGTACTTTGAATTTAACACCTAAACTAGTTTTCGTTTCCAATTCTTGATTCGATTATTTTGAATTAGAATTTCGACGATCGAACCGTACGGAAGTCAAGATCAATCTTTTTAAATGTTATTGCAAAAGTTTAAAAAAAATAATAAATTTATTTGATTATGTAATTTAACGGTCAACTAGTAATTTGACTTTAACCCCTAAACTAGTTTCTGTTCCCGATTCTTGATTCGATTATTTTGAATTAGAATTTCGACGATCGAACCATACGGGAGTAAAGATCATTCTTTTTAAATGTTATTCCAAAATTTTAAAAAAATAATAAATTCATTTGATTAGATAATTTAATGGCCAACTACTAATTTGACTTTAACCCCTAAACTAGTTTTCGTTCCCGATTCTTGATTCAATTATTTTGAAATAGAATTTCGACG
The DNA here is from genome assembly GCA_036435485.1 of Saposhnikovia divaricata. Lineage (NCBI taxonomy): Eukaryota > Viridiplantae > Streptophyta > Magnoliopsida > Apiales > Apiaceae > Saposhnikovia > Saposhnikovia divaricata. The sequence continues at coordinate 211,779,845 of CM071597.1, read as the reverse complement.
ATTGAACCATACGGGAGTCAAGATCAATCTTTTTAAATGTTATTCCAAAATTTTTAAAAAAGAATAAATTTATTTGATTAGGTAATTTAACGGTCAACTAGTAATTTGACTTTAACCCTTAAACTAGTTTTTGTTCCCGATTCTTGATTCGATTATTTTGAAATAAAATTTCAATGATCGAACTGTACGGGAGTCAAGATCAATATTTCTAAATGTTATTCCAAAATTTTAATAAAATAATAAATTTATTTGATTAAGTAATTTAACGGTCAACTAGTAATTTGACTTTAACCCCTAAACAAGTTTTCGTTCCCGATTCTTGATTCGATTATTTTGAAATATAATTTCGACGATTGAACCTTACGGGAGTCAATATAAATCTTTTTAAATGTTATTCCAAAATTTTAAAAAAATTATAAATTTATTTGATTAGGTAATTTAGCGGTCAACTAGTAATTTGACTTTAATCCCTAATCAAGTTTTCGTTCCCGATTCTTGATTTGATTATTATGAAATAGAATTGTGACGATCTAACCATACGGGAGTCAAGATCAATCTTTTTAAATTTTATTTCAAAATTTTAAAAAACTAATAATTTATTTGTTTAAGTAATTTAACGGTCAACTAGTAATTTGACTTTAACCATTAAACTAGTTTCCGTTCCAGATTTTTGATTCGATTATTTTGAAATATAATTTCGACGATCGAACCGTACGGGGAGTCAAGATCAATCTTTTTTTTTTTAATGTTATTCCAAAATTTTAAAAAACTAACAAATTTATTTGATTAGGTAATTTAACGGTTAACTAGTAATTTGACTTTAACCCTTAAACTAGTTTTCGTTCCCGATTCTTGATTCCATTTTTTTGAAATAGAATTTCGACGATCGAACCATACGGGAGTCAAGATAAATCTTTTTAAATGTTATTCCAAAATTCTAAAAAAATAATAAATTTATTTGATTATGTAATTTAACAGTCAACTAGTTTAGGAGTTGTAGTTTAGGGATTAGATTTATGGTTACTAGGGTTGGACTTATTTTTTTAAAAAACATTTTTTGAACGATTAAACCGTACGGATCTCATTATCCCTGCAAATTAGTCATGTGTGAAAAAAATTGTGATTTTTAAAATTCATTTGACGTGATTTTATAAGGAAAAACCCTTAAAAAAGAATAATTTGTACTAATTCATTTTTCTAGTTATATTTTTTACATATCCAACCGTTAGAATTTCAAGATCACTATGAATTAGTGAAATTTGCAATAAAATTATGATTATTAAAATTTATTTGTAAGGACTTTTTAATGAAAAAGTGATAAACAAGGTATTGTGGGTTATATAATTTTAGAGTAACATTAAAACACAAAAAATACTTTGGCATAGTGGTTGGAGGTAGTACAAATTTCGTTGGAGATGGGGGTTCGAATCCCCGCTATCTCATTTTTCATTTTTTTCCATTTCCTACCGGTTTACGGTAGGAAATGGTATCATGCGGTAGGAAATGATAATTCACAAAAATTTTAAAATGAGCGCCTGAACCAAAAATTTGAAATGATCGCCCAAATTAAAATTCAAAAATGGCGCCCAAAGTCATTTCCTACCGCTAGTCGGTAGGAAATGATAATTCACGAAAAATTCAAAATGAGCGCCTAAACCAAAAATTTGAAATGACCGCCCAAACCAAAATTTTAAAATGGCGCCCAAAGTCATTTCCTACCGCAAATTGGTAGGAAATATAAAAGTGCGGTAGGAAATGTGTAATTCAGATTTATAAAACAATACCTTTCTTCATTCCCCTTCATTCCAACTCCCTTTTCCACCTCTTCATCTTATACCACTGAAAATTTTTAGTTTCAATCTCTAATATATATCATTAGCAACCACATACATCATCTCTTTCATTTTTCACATCTTGATTATTAGGTAAAATTTATCCCCTACTTAGTTTGTTGTTTGATTATTTCAAATCCTAGTACTACTTACTTATTTTTGCTTCTTATGTAAATTGTAGGTACTTGATGAGGATAACAAGGCTATTATATATGAATCTAACTTCATGGATGAAGCCAAAGACAAATGGGCCAAGAAAATTGGTGTGAAAACAATGATGGTGGGTGGAGATAAAATGATAAATGATCATTGTAGATAAGGATAAAGATGTTGATGGCAATGGTTAATTAAGTTTGTATAAAATGTTCTTGATTTCTTGTTGTTATTTTAGAATATTATATAACTTTTGAATATTAAGATTGTAATAAGGGAGAATGATTGTTTATGGTTATGATAAATGTTTGAATTTCTTTATATGTTGAATGCGTTTCGTTGTGGTTGCGTTTTTGTAGTTTTTATTACTATTTGAGCATTTTATTGTTAATGAAAATCAACAAGACTAATTTATTTTTTTTTAAAACCCAATATTTCCTACCGTTTTCAAGCCATTTCCTACCGTTTTACCATTCGAAACCCAGTATTTCCTACCGTCTTCAAGCCATTTCCTACCGCATTCATAAGGACGGTAGGAAATGTCCGGAAGGAAATATTGGAACTCGGTGCCTATTGTAATACTTTTGCTACTGTTACAATAGAGAAGAAAAGCGTTACATTAGGGTATCTATTGTAATGCTCATAAACGTAACGCCTCCTGGTGTTACAATAGATCTAATGTAACGTTTTTCGGGCCTATTGTAACATCAGAGAGGCGTTACATATGCCCATCTATGGCGACGGTAGGAAATGACTTTTTATTTGACTTCTAAAATAATTCCTACCAACTTGTTAAAGGATAGTCGGTAGGAAATGGTCTGCCAGCATGTCACAAAAATACACGTGACGTATGACGTGGCAGTTGACTTGGAAGGCGACGTTAGCGTGTGGGACCCACATCTGACCCGGTCACATTTCCCACTTAAGCATTTCCTACAGAAGGGGGCTGGTAGGAAATGCGGCATTTCCTACCGATTTAGGGCCTTTTCCTACCGATTTGACGGTAGGAAAAGCCCATTTTTCTTGTAGTGTTTGTTTTATCAATAAATTATTTAAATTCTCTCTGCTTCTTCACTACTGGGTGTTGGAATATATACTCTACTTCAAACTTGCACTTATATCTAGCGATCATTTTTTCTACATTGAGCTGAGAATTATGCACACCATCTTTTTTGAGGTTCGCAAGTATTCTCCTTGAATAAAGCTTTTTCCAATGCTAAACAAGTGATACCCAAGTACGTGTCCAGATAAATTAACACTAAGATGGTGGAAAACATTGTAATAATATTCAATTACGTACATTTGGATAGCGCTTTTGTAATCAAGTGTTATCAAGTAGTATTTTTAATATAAAATTTCACTTTTTAGCATTTAAAAAAATGTTTTCTTTTAGATATCTCATTTCTTGCTTATGTCGTCGTTGTTGCCTCTAACTTCGACGGTGATTTAATCATCGGTCGGAGATTCCCATTCTAGTTTTGTGATTGTTTCATTCTTTAATAAAATCGAGTTTCAGTTTTATAAATTTCGAAAAAAATCCAATTGAGTTCTTCATTTTGACATTCAGATCTATTACGGTTAAGGATTCGATTTTTAAGTAAAAATCAGTTTTGGATTCAAAATCTTCGACCTAAAATCATATCAAAATTTGGTATCATTCCGAAATTTTTGAATTTTTAGGATTTTCAAATCGTTTTGTGCGAGTTTGTTTTTATTTTTTCTTATGTTATTAATTGTAGGAGTATCCCTTTATGCGAGTGTTCTTGTATTTGTTGCATTGAAAATTAATTATATGGTGTATTGGGAGATTTAGATATCCCGCATCAACAACACTTTCGGCATGTTTATAGCTGGTGTTCGGCATGTAGATAGCTGGGGTGCACTTGGGACGGTAGTGAAAATCGCATGTGCTCACCTCTCACAAAAAAAAGTTTATTCATAAAATGAGGCCTTTGGTACCTCTTAGCTCAGTTTTTTTAACTGAGTCCTCTGAACATCGCATTGTTCACGAAATTATTGTGAAGGTCAATTGTGAAATTACTGTTTTCTGGGGAGATGTAGGCTGGATTGCTCGGGAGACCATTGAAGTCATTTTTAATTTTCAGAATATTCGTATTCAGTTTGTTAAGTGATCCAGAAACAAAGCGGCTAATTGTTTAGCTCGTTTATTTGTTTTTCAACCTGGTTGCATGGTCAGATGGGGATTTATTCCGACTGAGACTCATTCAAATTATTAATGAAATCTACTTTAAATTTGATAAAAGAACATTTTCTTTGTCATTAAACATCAAAAATTACTTCTCTAACAACTGATTTTGAAAAGCTGATTGTACCAGGAAGAAAAGCTAATTGTACCCCGACCCAGCCGTCACACGTTCTCCAGATCCGAAGGGATCCAGTGCCCAACTATCGACTCCTCCCGGAATTGCGTTATCAGAGCTGAGCCAGGAATGGCCGTTAGTGGACACCCACCACTTTTCACCAGTTAGAGAGGCCCTCTTTAATACATTAAGAAAACATGTTAACAGGGGCTAGAAAGACTCGGTCATAGGAACTTAGACCACCTACGCGCTGGTAAACGAAAACCACCTTGACTGGATCAGAGTAAACAACAATGTCGAATCAGGCCGCCCCTTGCCTTGAAAGAATTCACAGACGGCCACCAGTTTTCCAAAAAGAAGGGGAGATCTACTACTTATTGCTCACGGAAACACTAGATTTCTTCAGTTTCTTCAGTATTCTTTGGGTAGAGAGTAACATCCCTAGCCTTGCACATAAAATGGGAAGTATTCTCTCTACCACAATGATACACATCACGACCGTAGAGCCAAGGTCGACCCCATAATACGTGTGTAACATTCATGGGAACAACATCACACCAAATAGAATCTTTCTAATGACCAGAAAATATAAACTAAACATCACTGAGTTACCGGTATAGTAGTTTTGTTGATCCATGCGACATGATATGGTTGTGGATGTGGCTCGGTAGGAAGCTTCTATATCTCAACTAGAGAGGCTGAAACCACATTCATGAAACTCCCACCATCAATGACCAGCTTCCGTAATTCTTTGTCACAGGTGACAAGTGTTTGAAAGATGGTTTTTCTCTTCCAATCTTACTTCTCAATCTTTGGGGCAGTGAGAGCCGAACCACCATAGCAAGGGAGGTATCTACGTCAGAATCCACCAATTCGTCTGCATTGAACTCTGGATTCTCTTCATCTTCCTCATTTTCTGCTCCTTCTTGTTGAAGTTGTTCTTCTTGTTCCTCTTGTAGGCTGGACTTTGTCGGAGAGGTGTTGTCCTAGCAGTTCGGTTGCCATCAGTAAGCCATTTGCTGCTATCTCCCCAGCTTGGTAAGTTATTTTCTTGACGGTTGGCACCCGTAAGTACTCCTCCATATCTAAGGCCGCTTGAAAAGCATGTTCCACACTATAATGGGGTTGCCAAATCGACTCTTTCCTTATATCGAACCTCAGGCCAGATTTGAATCTAGCCAAAGTGTGGTGAGGATCTTCAATAATTTGACTATGAGTCTTGAATTCGTCAAACCTTTGTATGTACTCCACTACTGCCATGTTGCCTTGCTTGAGATTGAAAAGTTGTTAAAATAACTTGTTGTGGTAATTAGGCGGCATGTATTTCTCTCGAAGCTTTGCCTTCATCTCTTGCCAAGTAGCTATTGGTGGTTGTCCCAATCTTCTTATATCACCTTCAAAACCGTTCCACTACACCTTCGCGAGGCTCACTAGATTCATCTTAACAAACCGAACTCGTCGCTTATCCGATATGTCATACCAATAAAAAGACTCATCAATCGCAGACAACCAATCGGCAAAGGTTGTTGGATTTAATCTACCATCAAAATATGGAACGTCTTACTTTCATCTTCTTTGTGATGTCTTCTTCAGTGTCATGAGGCTCATAGTAATCTCTTTCAAGCAACTTCCCCATTCCAGTCTAATCTAAGAAGGGGGTTTGTGGCACTTGTGGGGGCCTGCCAACCCGGACTTCCCGTCTCAGAACTGGACTAGGTGGCTGGTCCTCTTGTTGTTCACCTTGTTTAGCATCTCCTTCTTTATTAGTCTTTCCTCCGGATGATTCTCCTTCATGATTGACCGCCAAGTATCCTGTAAACTGAGGCTGCTGCTTCAGATTATAGATCTCCCACACGAGCATTCAGGCTGCAGCTCTAGACAAGATTAATAAGAAGAGAAGAAAGATAAGGACAATCTAGCTAGTCTCAGCCAGCTAGTAGAATAGAAAAAATAGATAAAAGAATTGAATATCATATAAGAAGTGAATTTATAGCCTTTGTACTTGGATCTTGACTTAGACCTCGAATGGTTCAATTTTTAGGGCAAAGCCACTCTGTAACATCCCAGGTTTTAAGATTAATTTTAATAAATAATTTGATAATTTAGTATTAATAATTTAGGATTTAAGATTATAGCATTTTTCAATTTTGGAAGAGTTATTGCAGATAGTCATTAAAAATAGAAGATTAATAGGTTGTAACTCATAATTGATTTTTTTTGTTTTCGAAATTGAGAAGGCTAACTTCAAAAATTTATAGTAAATTGAGTTTTTATCCAAAAATTATGAACAATATCATTCTGGAAAGATATTTTCGTGCTCTAAGTTTTTCATTTGCATTCCTCCATCAAATTCTGTGATTTTGAAGTCTTAAATAACAAAATACTAGGAAAGTCAGGGTCTGATTCTGTTCTGCAGTCCGCAAATATCTACTTTCTGACTTCGTTACCTGTTTGTTTTTATTGAGCTTTACCATTCTGGAAAGGTCTCAGAATTGCCTACGTTTTTCGTGCTTTGTACTTTTTCAGATAAAATCATTTTCATAGAGCAATTTACCAATTTCCACAACTGGTCAGGGCTGATTTTGTTAACAATGGCCTATTTTGTATGATATTTTGGTGTGTGATTTTTGGAATTTTCTTTGAGTAAGCTATATGTAAACGTTGCATGAGTTCTATTAAGGTGTGTGCTTGTTTGCTTTATTTGACTGTTAATAGATAATGAATTAATATTTAAGATTTGTTGTGATTTTATTTTCAGGGTACGACATCGATATCGAGGTAATTAACTTTTCGTTGCTCATTAGTATTATAAATCTATTTTTATTCGATTAAATATTTTTTTATTCGAAATATGTGATCGATTTGAATTCTGGAAATTGTGACATTGAAAATCGATTTTAGAAAAGACTTTTAGAAATCCCCAGTTTTAATTGCGTATCGATTTTTGGAAGCTCATTGAGACAAAGGACGTGAACTTTTTGGAATTTTTTGTCATTTGATTTGATACAATTTATTGTTATGCTATTAGAATTAACTAGCATGAAAACCCGTGCAAAGCACGGGCGCCATTTTAATTCATACAATTCAGTTTTTTTTATTTTTCAAATACATGACTTGTAGTTTTGAAACACTATATACTGACGATGTGATTTATTTGCGAAAAATATATTTTTATGAAAAGTGATATTAGTTTAAACTTCTTACTTAAATTTCATTTATGAACATGACAATATAATCATATCTAATACTTTAAAAATAATAATTTCAAAAGAGTGAAAGTGTGAACAATTCACAGTTTCTAAAATCTAACCATGAGCTAGTAAATTCATATATGTTTTATATTTAGGCAAGTGTTAAAATAAGAACCTATACTAAAATGAGAACTGAAAACTAATGTGAGGCTTTTATATTTCATCTCTATATTTAATCTCAGTCGCACATTCAAATATAATTTACTTCTCCACCTCCACCCTCATGCCCCTTCCAATTTCGGCCACCCATCACACCATCACTTGTAATACCCAACTATTATCACCACCTTTTTATCTGTTTATGTATTCCATTTATCATCAGATCACACACACACACGGGCTGAGTTCCAGTAAAAACTTTCTTAAATTCAAACATACAAACTTTTTTTGTTCAACACATTTATAACTTCGGATCAACATCATTTGTAAAATAATAATTAAGATTTACTAAATACACATAAATGAAATCAGAATCATATTTATAACATTTTATAATTTATTGAAAACATATTTACAACATTTTTTATGAAAAATTGAAATTCTTTTATAATGGATGTTCAACAGATATATAGCTTGAGTTCAACATTATCTATTGAACAATAATTATACTTGTGTTGAATCCAAATATATAAATAATTTTACATTAGTATAATTAAGAAAAATGTATTAAATTAATAATATTTCATATTTCTATACCCTAATTGGGTATTGGTGAACCCTAGAAGGATAGTTAAGAATTTTGTAATATCCGTTCAACAAATTTTGTACTACGGTTCAACCCACCTCATATTAAACAAATAAAATTTCATATTTCTATACCCCTATTTTGATATTGGTGAACCCTAAAAGGATTTTGAATAATTAAATTAAATGTATTAAATAAAATTTTAATTATGATTTGATAAATGAAGTGAAGTTATAAATATGTTGAAAAAAAAAATTGTAAGTTTGTATTTAAGAAAAGTTTCTATTTGATCCTGATCCTATATATATATATATATATATATATATATATATATATATATATATATATATATATATATATATATATAGAGAGAGAGAGAGAGAGAGAGAGTTGCACTCCATGAAAAACACCTTATATAAAGAACAATAAAGAACACCTCATATTTAATTCAATATAAGAGTTCTGTCATGACACCCAATACAAAAAGTTCTTATTTTTTTATCTTCTATCCATTTAGCCAAAAAAAAATTAAAATTTTTTTTTTGGAAAAATCACTATTCATGATGACATCAGCAGTGACGTCATCATGAATAGTGATTTTTTTCAAAAAAATTTTTTTTAATTATTTTTGCTGGATGGATAGAAGATAAAAAAAATAAGAACTTTTTGTATTGGGTGCCCCTGGCGGGGCCAATGGATCTATTGGAATAATTGATTTTATAGTGTTCTTTATTGTTTGTTATATAAGAGTGTTCTGTATGGAGCAAATGCCTATATATATATATATATATATATATATATATATATATATATATATATATATATATATATATAGGCTAGTGATCAAATAGAAAGCAAAATTAAAATAGATACCAAAACTAATTTAAGCCCTTAGGTAAATCTAATCTAATGACCCCCGATAAGCACCAAACACAATTAAAATACACCCTCCCATACATAATCCCACATCATCCCTTTTTATTTTAAAAAAAGTGTTATTTATATAATATTAATATTATAGTAGGATTTATAAAAAAATATTATTGAATATATTTTGAAATCTAACTACACTGTATTTTTTTCCATCTCCCAACAATCAGTTTGCATACATTATGTGCTATATTCCAATGCGATTTAGAATTTTTTTTATTTAGTTTCTAGTCTAAGAGTGGTTTTTATTAGAGTAAAATCTTATATATATAATGTGTGTTTGTGAAAAAAAAAGATATGAAGTGTGTGCATAAACCATCATCATTCTGCAATTTCTTCTTGTCATCAAATTGACTTACCAATATGTTTATCATCGAATTCCAACCACATTCCTAATCACGCCTCCTCTAACTCTATCATCTCCTACTTTGTCATCTCTCAATAGATATGAGTTTGTAGCGCCCATCGAGTTATGTTCACCCACTCTATCATCAGCAACACAATTACCAACACCTTCGAACTTGAACAAATTTTCAAATCTGGAATATTATAGTAATTTGTGTTCAAAATTTTAGTAATTTGGATTCAAATTTTGGTTACATGAGTTGAATTTTTAATCATTTTGTTTTGGTTTTAGTGATTCTGATGGTGTTAATGTGGTTGCAATCAATATTTTGGTAACTTTGGTTATGGTGCGTGATCGTGATGGTGTGCTAATGGTGATATATCAGTGATGATAATGATGGTGGTGTTAGCGATGTATTGTTGGTGGCAGTGCTGATAGTGATATTGATATTTTTTTACTACAAAATGATTTATTTATATACCATGCATGATCCTATATTTTATTTCTTGAAAGAAGCTCTACAATCAATCCAACAAATATATATATATATATATATGTGTGTGTGTATGAATATTACATGTAGTTTTATTTTAAAAACTCACTTATATTAATCTAAAATATATATATATACAATGTATTATTTTTAGAATCTATCTTCTTAATTCCAACCATTTTTACATTCCCTATATTCAACTTATCGGTTGTTATAACTTGTGCATTATATATAATGCAATATTTTTTTTATTAAATATCTATCTTTCATCAACATAGTTATACATTTTAATCTTATGATTGTTTGTATAGAATCTATAATCTTATTTACCATGTTATACTCTAACTAAACTATGTATCTTTTCAATTACATAATTGAATCAATACGATTCTACATCTCATATATAAATTATTCCATTTTTCCTTATGCTAAATATAAATTATCCTAGAACAATCATAATAACCGATTCAATGCAAATGTACTTATATAAAATGCAATAATAAAATTCATAAAAGTTTGACATGCAATTTTGTACAATATGCTATATTTATCTAGTAAGTATCATATATATTCCAATAATATAGCTAAACAGTTTAAATCTCTAATTTTTTTATATAGTCTATAATCTATTTTATAATATTTCTAACATAACTATTATCTAAATATCTTTCGGTTAACCTATATGAAGTTCAAATCTCATGTGCAACAAATTTTGTTTTTTTCCTAAAATTATATTTTTTTTATTCAATTAAAATATTTTACCCGAAAAAAATGAGAGTAGGGGTGTAATCAAGTCGAGCCGAGTCAAACAGTGTAAGACTCAAGTTTGACCTCGACTAAAATGTTCATTCGAGTTCGATCGAGCTTTAATTTTAAGCTTAAAGATTGGTTCATAAAAAGTTCGATACGTCCGAACTTGATTCTAAAGATCGAATTAATTTTACCCTTTTTCGGCAAAAGAATGAATATGAATGGCTCGATTCAGGTTTTGTTCAAATAAAAATATTAAATATTTGTGTTGAAATATATATAAAAAAATATATAAAAAGTCAAAACGATAAATCTCGATTCGGCTCGTGAATCTTACGAGCCGAGTAATTTGAAGTTCGAACTCGGCTTGGTAAAGTATTTAAACTCGAGTTCGACTCGAAAACTATTGAGCGAAATTCAAATATTTTATGAGCTGAGTTCGAGCAACTCACGAACATTTTGATTCATTTACACTCATAAATGAGAATAACAATTATAAATCAAAGGCATATGTTAGTCTTTTCAGAGTTGGTCAAAATATCATATTGGCCTATATTATATAAAAAAGATAGATAACATAATTCATCTATAATACTAAATTTTTGAAGAAATTTGTGATAATATTTTTCAATATTAGCAAGCGATGCATATGTTGACAATTTTATCTTGATTATATTTTAAATTAAATGTTAAATAGAATATAATAAATGAGGTCTTAGAAATGTAGTAGATGATTTTTAAAAAGATACACAAAATATCTTTGATGTAATGGTTAGTGATGTGAACTTAATTCATCTCTAACATGAAGGTCATGGGTTCAATTCCAATGACCAACATTTTTTTTACATTATTATGATAAAAGGGTAAATATGTAATTTACTAAATAACCATGAAAAATCTTGTTGGCATATAATAGATATAATGGACTAGCATAATAACCCCTGCGAGGCACAGGATTATTTTCTAGCAATATATATATGTGTGTGTGTGTGTGTGTGTGTGTGTGTGTTGTTTAAAATATTTTTTATTTTTGTCACTTTTTTTACATTCATAATACGCGTTGTTATAATGTTCCTACTTCAATATTCAGTACATAATTAAATTATATATATATATATATATATATATATATATATATATATATATATTTATTTATTTATTTATTTATATTGTTTAAAATATTTTTTATTTTTGTCACTTTTTTTTACATTCATAATACGCGTTGTTATAATGTTCCTACTTCAATATTCAGTACATAATTAGATTATGTAAATTCAGATGACCAATAAAAATAGAATATAGTATAGTCCTTATTGTGTTAGATATGTTAAAAACATTTGACGTGATCCTAAAATATTGCTAAATTTAAATGATCTTTTCATCATATATGGAAATTATTTAGGAATTTAAGATTGAGCAAGTGCTACTTGGACAGTGGTAACCTATGGATAAATTACTTATAATTTTTTAATTTTATTTTATTATAAGACAAGACATATCATTTATTCATTCAATGAATACAAGCGATGGAGAAATATGTAAAAAAAATGTAAAAATTCTTAATACATACATATAATTGGTAGATGTTTCTGCAAAATTATACTTTGATATAATAGTATATCTTTTCCATTTTAAATATTTATTGCAAGTGATTTTTGTAAATATTTATGAACATTTTTTAAACTATAATTCTTATATATTCAAATGTGACTATATCATGAACTTCTATTGAAAACAGAATTATAGATCCTTTTGATTTATGTTTGAGTTGAGGTTTCATAATTTTCTTTGTCTCATCTGCATCTCAATCTTTCATTACGGGAAGCCTTCTTAATGTTACAAATGTTCTTCTTTTGCGTATTTCATTTATTCCTGACTTTTATCACCGCTCATTACTAATTTTATATGTGATATTTTGAATGATCCGCAAATTTAATATTTTTCAATTTAATTAAGTTTTCAAAAAAGCTTTGATAATTTTTTTAATCTTTGATAAATCTCTACTATAAATTTTATATAATTATTTCCAATAAATTATATATTAAGTTATTCTAAAAAATAAAAAACTAACTATATTAAAGTGAGTAAATCTGTAAATATATGGAAGTCAAAATTTTGATCACAAATGTTTAAATAGAATTATGGTCTTAATTAAGAACATATAACTTATATATTTTCAATGAGGGTGATATCTAAAATTTTTAGATATTTATTCATTTACCAAGTTCTATTGATTGGTAAAATATATTTTTAATTTATAAAAAATTAGTTTATTTTTCCTAAATTTGCATGACATAATAAATTTTGATCCAGTAATTATCTCGTCGAGAACTCGTCACCATTAAAGATGTCACAAATTTTTATTTTAATTATCTCAATTTGTTTTATGAATGAATAGAATATGAGAAAAAATATGTAAAAATTTACTCTCATAATCAATCGTATTACAACCTGGTCAAAAATTGTAATTTTTTCAAACAATAGTCAACTCCCAAACATACCAATGCATCACATGTTAGTCGAAAAGAGCTAACAATTTTGATATACTTTAGTTATTGAGTTACTTTTATATTTAATTGTTATTTATTAAAAATATATTATGCATTTCCTACATTTTCTTAGGGTTAAATGGTAGTTAGGTCACTCAACTGACTGAAAGCTATCACTTGGGTTATCCAACTCAAAAAGTTTTCAATCAGGTCACATAACTGATAGAAAAATTCAATCAGGTCATTGGGGTCTACTGTAACGCCCCCAAATCCGGGGTCAGAGATATGGGTCGCTACCGCGGAAAACCTTAACAACCAAACAAGTAATGCAATTATTAAATCTAAAACATGACATCCGACCCCTAACTACCAAGAATCTTTTCAGGTTATAAACTTGGAAACAAGTAATCCAAAAACACTTATAATAACTTCTTTTATTAACTTACAACTCTTGGTTCAACAATCTCTTATACAATCTTATGTTGTTAGTATCACCTTGATATAAGGTATACAACAACCACGATATTCTAATACAACAAATATTATAACTCAGGAATATGAATACCATACCAGTCTAACTAAACATCTGGTAGACAAACTCAAAATACAGAATCACTCTGAGCCGATCATCAACTCGATCCATGACTTGCCCTGCTTCCAGCTAAACTAAGTCAACTGCATCCACTATCTATCTCTGTAAAATAAGATTTAAACAAAACCAAGAATGAGCGAAAGAGGCGCTCAGCAAGTATATAATAGAGTATACTAAAATACTTTTGGAAAACTTTGAAGATTTTAAAAATCCAACTTTGAGGATGAAACCATTCTTGACATATTCATAACGGTAATTTTTCAATAGGAAAGAGGTTTGCAGAATTCACAAGAGTTTCATCTCGACGGCTTTATAAACAATTTTTATATTTATCTCAACAATTTTTATAGCGATTTTCGATAAAAACTTTGACTAACTGAGCAACAGATGCTTCAGCTACTAAGAGACAACATTTAAGAAATTCACGAGGCTACATCAACTCTCAATTAAACAATCATTCAAGAAGTTCTCAATTATTCATAATCTCGCTCTTGTCGACTAAGTACTTGCATACTTAGCTACCAGACCGGCCTGACAATAATGAGTTCATGAATAAATAAGAAGATCTCAATTCATTCTCGATTTTTAACAGTCACTGTGCAACAAATGCTTCAGCGACATCTGAATCTCGAATTAATTTAGAACAAATCAAAAAGATTTGACGCTTGATTCTCAACGATAAAAATATGATTTTTCAGAAGGAATAACCCTTAAAGATTGGAACTACGATAAGACGCTACGAGCTAAGTACTTGCATACTTAGCTACCAGACCGGCCTGACAATAATGAGTTCATGAATAAATAAGAAGATCTCAATTCATTCTCGATTTTTAACAGTCACTGTGCAACAAATGCTTCAGTGACATCTGAATCTCGAATTAATTTAGAACAAATCAAAAAGATTTGACGCTTGATTCTCAACGATAAAAATATGATTTTTCAGAAGGAATAACCCTTAAAGATTGGAACTACGATAAGACGCTACGAGCTAAGCTGGGTGATCAGCCCATGACAGAGCTCCAATCCGGTTTACTCAATACGGGTTCTCAATGAAAGGGGATCCCAAGTCAATGCTTATACACCATCAGGCGTCACTGCTACCGATGACGTAAATATAGAAATTGGTGACTGGCGCCTCAGTCAAAAGGACGTTCCAATATGATAAGGATATTTAAAAAGGAGAATTTACATTCCGAACAGATATTGAAGTGTCATAATCACGACAGAATATAAAACAGTTCTTATAAGGTGAAGAACAATTGTAAACTTTTGTAACACAAGGGATAGAATCACATGCTTGCGATAAGTTGAAAGCAATTATAAAACTGGTAAATGACTTGAGCGATTTCTCGCGAATTTACGAGATTAAATAAAGCATTTCCAGAATTCTCATTTTTAAGAAAGCATAATATTTTAAAAGCATGCATACTCTGAACGAAAGAGCACGATTAGTAGACTTGCAATACATGCATCATACTTCGATATAAAATATACTCTGAACAATAGAGCATAAATTAAATAATTTGCAATTATGGATTTAAATCTAGTTCGCACATTTCATATATTTCAAAATACGAATACTCTGAACAATAGAGTATGCATAGATAAACTTGCCTCTGGTCCTGAGCATAAAGCAGAAAACCGCGAATAAATCCTTCGCACCTTGTCCAAGCAATTCCATGGAAGTAACTTACCTTTCTTCATACGACGCCTCGATCTTTCCTCTTTGATGCACGTCGCTCCAACTTGATTATACCCTAATGGTACTGAAATAGTTACGAGATGTGTCAGTCCAAGCTCGTATCTCGAGTAGACACAACTTGGAATTGTCACTAAATCATATAAAGTCAAACTATAGGTGTCCTCCCTATAGTTGACTATTCTATTATTACTTAGTACACATAACACATTTAGTAAAGAAAAGGAAATGGAAAAGTCCCCCTTTACCAAGTGGACATTTCCTGGAGTTAAACACATCACAATGCTACACAATTATAACACTTAATCAAACTCTACTTAACATATACAACTATAATGCCATTGACATTCTATGACACAAAATACATAATAGATAATCCTCAAATCACAATTAATCTTCAACAGAGCACATAAATTCTCGAGACAATAATTATCCTCAAATTAATACATAAATAGACAAATTAAACCCCAAGACACAATTAATCCTCGAAATGAATTCCTTGACACATATACATAAACATTTAGCACCCAAAACATGCCTTTAGACCATTAAAGTCAAATAAGTTAAATAAATTTAAATGCAGGAGATTTTCAGAAAATTTCGGCATGAAGTATTCGTTTATCAGACTATGGGCACAGCCCCCCAATATCAATCATAAACAATTTAACCCTGTTTTTTATAAAAATAAAGCTGCCTCAACTTGCAGCAACATAAAAGTAAACAAGTAAGAAAAGTACCCGCCCAGACATGCGGCACCTAGCACATAAGGAAAAGTATCCGCCTAGACATGCGGCATGTAGCACATAATAATTTACATTACACTACTACTTACGCTACACCAATGATCGTATTTCTCACGCATTTTAATGATACACGTGACAACCAATCAGTGATGTTCGTAAGCCCTAGGGAACAACCCCTAGCACTAACTATTACTTACGCTATATCGATGATCACTTCACTCAAGTATATTAATTATACTCGTGATAGCTAATCATGGATATTCGTAAGCCCTAGGGATTAGTCGAAAAGAATTACACAAGTCCTTTAAATATTGACATTTAAAAACTTGTGATCTTCTCATAACCCCTAGCACAATTCTAATTATTATAAGATTCTGACATTTAACATGTATCACGTATTCTCATACTTACCATTTAGTCAATTCATATAACTCCACAAATAATACGGCAACTGATAATTACCCACTAATGACCACAACTAATACCAATTCCATTACACTTTAGCAATTAGCATATAACAATTAACATTTCACAATTACTAATTCACACATTATGCAACTAACAATTATCAAGGTAAATTAGTAACCACCTACTAATCAATACCAAGTACTGGACAATTACGAATTGACAACTCATATAACCACACATTATGCGACTATAACAATTTGCACTTAGCACTTTAGCAATTAACAATTACCATTGAAAACTAGCACTTAACAATTAGCGATTAGCACTTCACATTTTAACAACCACTAACCCGTACATTTAATCGGACTCACAATTAAACCCAACAATAATCCAAATTATTAATACTCCAATATTCTCTAAAAATCCCAATTTGGACTCCCGAAAAATAATAACTAACATATTACAAAGACTCGAGTCCAACTTCGAAAATTAAGATTTAACTATAAATTCCCGAAGTCAACTCTAATGTCCTAATTTTGACCGGCTATAACTCACTCATTTTTTTTTAATCCAATTTACATGATTCAAGATTGTATTCATTGTATTTACTCGCAAGGATTCCAAATACGTGATCAATTATAATTAGCAATTATACGCTCCAAATTGAATATGGAGATCCGGATAATAATCATAATTTACCGCATTAATCTAGTTTCCAAGTTTAACAAATAACTCACAATCATTAAACCCAATTATTAAAGAGACCATAAATAATTAAACTTCAATATTCATCAAAATCCCCAAGTTTTAACTCGACTATTACACGACAATAATAGTAATAATTAATAATCACAAGGCCCGAGCATATTATCGGATTTACAACTAACCTCCACAATATAGTTACCAACATACTTCCCGAATTAAATTCGAAAATACAACAATGTTCATAATTTACAGAAACCATCCAACTACGACAATTAACAACTAATCCGACAATAATAGACCAATAACCATCACAAAACCCCAAGCACACAACCGGCTCACAATTAATCCAAATAATTATAAATTAACCACTTCCTCTCCGATTTAAATCGTGGAGACTAAACAATATACTCGAATTTACAATATCAATCTAACTACGATAATTAACACATTAAACTCACAATTAATACCACTAATTGCAATTAACAAATATATACTCTCCAAACATATATTCGCAATTAAATCTAATTTAATTACGACAATTAATACATTTAACTCATAATTCACAACTAATTAAACTACTACGTTTAGCTAATTATAACAAAACAATTAAACAATACTCGTAATTAAACAACTAAATTTAACAGGAAAATTAAATAAATAAATAAAAATACGAAATTATACCATTCGGGTTCGGGTTCGATTCGTAAACAACCCATCTCTACCACCATCTTTCTTTTCCTCTCTCTTCTTCCATCTCTCTCTCTCTCTCTCTCTCTCTCTCTCTCTCTCTCTCTCTCTCTCTCTTTCTCCCTGCAAAGCTACGACCCCTGATGCCGGAGGGCCGCCACCACCGCCGCCACGCCTCGCCAGACTGTCCAGCCGCCGCCTGGACCCACCTGCGACCCGCGCGCGTCTCCCCTCTCGCCCACTGTTGCTACCAGTTACACACACTCACACACCCACCAATTACATATACACACACACGTATGTATATATATGTGTATTCTCCATCCCCCAATTCAATTTCTCAAATCCCTAATTTCTCTTCTCCCCCTTTTCTTGTTTTCTCTCTCCCCGTATCTCTTGTGCGGCTCCTGATGTATCGATGAATGTATATGAGCTGCGTTAGTGTTTTTAACCTAATGGGTTTGGCCTAATAACAATTAGAAGCTATTCAAATAATTACTACCTATCTTTAAATAATATTTTAAACTAATAACTCTAATTTGTAAAAATAAAATTTCTAGCATAATTAAATACTAGACTACTTTTAAAGATTTATGGAGAAGGAATTAGAATTAAATCTCAATTTTCCAATTTAATATGCATTTTACAAATAATAATAATTTATAAACACAAATCATAAAAATAATAATAGTAATAATAATTTATTTTGAAAATTCGGATTGTCACAGTCTTCCCTCCTTAACAGGATTCCGTCCCCGGAATCCGCAGAAGAAAGAACGGGATTCTAAGACGCACCGCTTCCTTCCGACTGAAATTCCCAAGGCCTACGGAAATCCCCGCAACTTCGCTATCTCGCGACTCAGACGATTCAGTACACACATTTCCAATTCTTCATATCCATAGTGCTTCGGGTTAAACCGTGAAAAGAATTTCGAGAAATCCCTAATAGCCATGATTCCACTTTCAACGTACAATGTCGATCGAGGAACCTAACAATCGGAAGATCTCGATTTATTCCTCATTCAACTGTTTACCGAGCAACAATGCTAGAACACGAACACCATGTCGCCATTTGTTAAGACACAAAAGAATAATGAAAACAACTGAAGTGACCGAATCCTTGAATAAAAGGGATTCCTTAACAATTTGAATGTCACACAATGTGATCATGATTAAAAACTTTAGGCAACCATTAAAGGTTACAAAAGAATAACTGAGAGATCAATATGATCCAAGAAACTCAACGTTGCGTGTCTCAGTTAAGACATTGCTAAAGGTAATTAGCCTTCTTGTATTGCACAACACACAAGTGATGGCGTCCCATCCAACTTCCATCACACAGACAGATAGTCCTTGTGTCCCCTATATAATAGGGTTGTTTGTCTCAGCTAGAGTAAGGAGTTTTGGAAAGAAATTTCTGGTTAAACAAATAAATAGCATCTTATAGCAAGAAACTTTCGAACATACACCTTGGACAAAACTAAACAAATTCCAAAGGTGTTAATCCCGAAAGAAAGATTTAACGGGAGAGGATACTAGCACATGACGAGCAAGTAGTGCTGTACCACGAATAAAATTTATCCACCATTAGAAAAATTAAGGCGGAAGTTCAATTTGAACAAACCTATCAGGGCTTCAGAAAAACCTGAAAAATAGGTATCAGGACAGCCTCTGACACAATCGAAACCCAACATTCGGGTGAATACAAATGTTTAAAAGAACTATAACTTAGAAGATGAAATATATCTTCTAACACAATCTTCCAGTGAAGGAGTATCAAATAAATTATAGATGAAAAAGAATATTGCCGTGATCTCCACAGATGCATCCTCGGTCGGCTCTTCTGACGAATGATCAATCAATTCTAAACTCTTTTCGCAACGTCTTAAGATACACGATACCCTACATTAATAACAACTCATAGCAGTCTTTAAAGACTCTACTGCCGCAATCTCCAATCGCAAGGAATTCTACTCGGCACGGAACCATCATCCTAAGGTAGAATCCTAATCTCGACTTACTCATTGGAATATATCCGATAATCCAACAATAACTCTATGTGAGTTCAGACACCCTCACATAACTATATATATAATCCTACGCTCTCACTTGTTTTTAGTTTCTATAACCTTTGCTCTGATACCATTCTGTAACGCCCCCAAATCCGGGGTCAGAGATATGGGTCGCTACCGCGGAAAACCTTAACAACCAAACAAGTAATGCAATTATTAAATCTAAAACATGACATCCGACCCCTAACTACCAAGAATCTTTTCAGGTTATAGACTTGGAAACAAGTAATCCAAAAACACTTATAATAACTTCTTTTATTAACTTACAACTCTTGGTACAACAATCTCTTATACAATCTTATGTTGTTAGTATCACCTTGATATAAGGTATACAACAACCACGATATTCTAATACAACAAATATTATAACTCAGGAATATGAATATCATACCAGCTGTCTAACTAAACATCTGGTAGACAAACTCAAAATACAGAATCACTCTGAGCCGATCATCAACTCGATCCATGACTTGCCCTGCTTCGAGCTAAACTAAGCCAACTGCATCCACTATCTATCTCTGTAAAATAAGATTTAAACAAAAGCAAGAATGAGCGAAAGAGGCGCTCAGCAAGTATATAATAGAGTATACTAAAATACTTTTGGAAAACTTTGAAGGTTTTAAAAATCCAACTTTGAGGATGAAACCATTCTTGACATATTCATAACGGTAATTTTTCAATAGGAAAGAGGTTTGTAGAATTCACAAGAGTTTCATCTCGACGGCTTTATAAACAATTTTTATATTTATCTCAACAATTTTTATAGCGATTTCCGATAAAAACTTTGACTAACTGAGCAACAGATGCTTCAGCTACTAAGAGACAACATTTAAGAAATTCACGAGGCTACATCAACTCTCAATTAAACAATCATTCAAGAAGTTCTCAATTATTCATAATCTCGCTCTTGTCGACTAAGTACTTGCATACTTAGCTACCAGACCGGCCTGACAATAATGAGTTCATGAATAAATAAGAAGATCTCAATTCATTCTCGATTTTTAACAGTCACTGTGCAACAAATGCTTCAGCGACATCTGAATCTCGAATTAATTTAGAACAAATCAAAAAGATTTGACGCTTGATTCTCAACGATAAAAATATGATTTTTCAGAAGGAATAACCCTTAAAGATTGGAACTACGATAAGACGCTACGAGCTAAGCTGGGTGATCAGCCCATGACAGAGCTCCAATCCCGTTTACTCAATACGGGTTCTCAATGAAAGGGGATCCCAAGTCAATGCTTATACACCATCAGGCGTCACTGCTACCGATGACGTAAATATAGAAATTGGTGACTGGCGCCTCAGTCAAAAGGACGTTCCAATATGATAAGGATATTTAAAACGGAGAATTTACATTCCGAACAGATATTGAAGTGTCATAATCACGACAGAATATAAAACAGTTCTTATAAGGTGAAGAACAATTGTAAACTTTTGTAACACAAGGGATAGAATCACATGCTTGCGATAAGTTGAAAGCAATTATAAAACTGGTAAATGACTTGAGCGATTTCTCGCAAATTTACGAGATTAAATAAAGCATTTCCAGAATTCTCATTTTTAAGAAAGCATAATATTTTAAAAGCATGCATACTCTGAACGAAAGAGCACGATTAGTAGACTTGCAATACATGCATCATACTTCGATATAAAATATACTCTGAACAATAGAGCATAAATTAAATAATTTGCAATTATGGATTTAAATCTAGTTCGCACATTTCATATATTTCAAAATACGAATACTCTGAACGATAGAGTATGCATAGATAAACTTGCCTCTGGTCCTGAGCATAAAGCAGAAAACCGCGAATAAATCCTTCGCACCTTGTCCAAGCAATTCCATGGAAGTAACTTACCTTTCTTCATACGACGCCTCGATCTTTCCTCTTTGATGCACGTCGCTCCAACTTGATTATACCCTAATGGTACTGAAATAGTTACGAGATGTGTCAGTCCAAGCTCGTATCTCGAGTAGACACAACTTGGAATTGTCACTAAATCATATAAAGTCAAACTATAGGTGTCCTCCTATAGTTGACTATTCTATTATTACTTAGTACACATAACACATTTAGTAAAGAAAAGGAAATGGAAAAGTCCCCCTTTACCAAGTGGACATTTCCTGGAGTTAAACACATCACAATGCTACACAATTATAACACTTAATCAAACTCTACTTAACATATACAACTATAATGCCATTGACATTCTATGACACAAAATACATAATAGATAATCCTCAAATCACAATTAATCTTCAACAGAGCACATAAATTCTCGAGACAACAATTATCCTCAAATTAATACATAAATAGACAAATTAAACCCCAAGACACAATTAATCCTCGAAATGAATTCCTTGACACATATACATAAACATTTAGCACCCAAAACATGCCTTTAGACCATTAAAGTCAAATAAGTTAAATAAATTTAAATGCAGGAGATTTTCAGAAAATTTCGGCATGAAGTATTCGTTTATCAGACTATGGGCACAGCCCCCCAATATCAATCATAAACAATTTAACCCTGTTTTTTATAAAAATAAAGCTGCCTCAACTTGCAGCAACATAAAAGTAAACAAGTAAGAAAAGTACCCGCCCAGACATGCGGCACCTAGCACATAAGGAAAAGTATCCGCCTAGACATGCGGCACGTAACACATAATAATTTACATTACACTACTACTTACGCTACACCAATGATCGTATTTCTCACGCATTTTAATGATACACGTGACAACCAATCAGTGATGTTCGTAAGCCCTAGGGAACAACCCCTAGCACTAACTATTACTTACGCTATATCGATGATCACTTCACTCAAGTATATTAATTATACTCGTGATAGCTAATCATGGATATTCGTAAGCCCTAGGGATTAGTCGAAAAGAATTACACAAGTCCTTTAAATATTGACATTTAAAAACTTGTGATCTTCTCATAACCCCTAGCACAATTCTAATTATTATAAGATTCTGACATTTAACATGTATCACGTATTCCCATACTTACCATTTAGTCAATTCATATAACTCCACAAATAATACGGCAACTGATAATTACCCACTAATGACCACAACTAATACCAATTCCATTACACTTTAGCAATTAGCATATAACAATTAACATTTCACAATTACTAATTCACACATTATGCAACTAACAATTATCAAGGTAAATTAGTAACCACCTACTAATCAATACCAAGTACTGGACAATTACGAATTGACAACTCATATAACCACACATTATGCGACTATAACAATTTGCACTTAGCACTTTAGCAATTAACAATTACCATTGAAAACTAGCACTTAACAATTAGCGATTAGCACTTCACATTTTAACAACCACTAACCCGTACATTTAATCGGACTCACAATTAAACCCAACAATAATCCAAATTATTAATACTCCAATATTCTCTAAAAATCCCAATTTGGACTCCCGAAAAATAATAACTAACATATTACAAAGACTCGAGTCCAACTTCGAAAATTAAGATTTAACTATAAATTCCCGAAGTCAACTCTAATGTCCTAATTTTGACCGGCTATAACTCACTCATTTTTTTTTAATCCAATTTACATGATTCAAGATTGTATTCATTGTATTTACTCGCAAGGATTCCAAATACGTGATCAATTATACGCTCCAAATTGAATATGGAGATCCGGATAATAATCATAATTTACCGCATTAATCTAGTTTCCAAGTTTAACAAATAACTCACAATCATTAAACCCAATTATTAAAGAGACCATAAATAATTAAACTTCAATATTCATCAAAATCCCCAAGTTTTAACTCGACTATTACACGACAATAATAGTAATAATTAATAATCACAAGGCCCGAGCATATTATCGGATTTACAACTAACCTCCACAATATAGTTACCAACATACTTCCCGAATTAAATTCGAAAATACAACAATGTTCATAATTTACAGAAACCATCCAACTACGACAATTAACAACTAATCCGACAATAATAGACCAATAACCATCACAAAACCCCGAGCACACAACCGGCTCACAATTAATCCAAATAATTATAAATTAACCACTTCCTCTCCGATTTAAATCGTGGAGACTAAACAATATACTCGAATTTACAATATCAATCTAACTACGACAATTAACACATTAAACTCACAATTAATACCACTAATTGCAATTAACAAATATATACTCTCCAAACATATATTCGCAATTAAATCTAATTTAATTACGACAATTAATACATTTAACTCATAATTCACAACTAATTAAACTACTACGTTTAACTAATTATAACAAAACAATTAAACAATACTCGTAATTAAACAACTAAATTTAACAGGAAAATTAAATAAATAAATAAAAATACGAAATTATACCATTCGGGTTCGGGTTCGATTCGTAAACAACCCATCTCTACCACCATCTTTCTTTTCCTCTCTCTTCTTCCATCTCTCTCTCTCTCTCTCTCTCTCTCTCTCTCTCTCTCTCTCTCTCTCTCCCTCTTTCTCTCTGCAAAGCTACGACCCCTGATGCCGGAGGGCCGCCACGCCTCGCCGGACTGTCCAGCCGCCGCCTGGACCCACCTGCGACCCGCGCGCGTCTCCCCTCTCGCCCACTGTTGCTACCAGTTACACACACTCACACACCCACCAATTACATATACACACACACGTATGTATATATATGTGTATTCTCCATCCCCCAATTCAATTTCTCAAATCCCTAATTTCTCTTCTCCCCCTTTTCTTGTTTTCTCTCTCCCCGTATCTCTTGTGCGGCTCCTGATGTATCGATGAATGTATATGAGCTGCGTTAGTGTTTTTAACCTAATGGGCTTGGCCTAATAACAATTAGAAGCTATTCAAATAATTACTACCTATCTTTAAATAATATTTTAAACTAATAACTCTAATTTGTAAAAATAAAATTTCTAGCATAATTAAATACTAGACTACTTTTAAAGATTTATGGAGAAGGAATTAGAATTAAATCTCAATTTTCCAATTTAATATGCATTTTACAAATAATAATAATTTATAAACACAAATCATAAAAATAATAATAGTAATAATAATTTATTTTGAAAATTCGGATTGTCACAGTCTTCCCTCCTTAACAGGATTCCGTCCCCGGAATCCGCAGAAGAAAGAACGGGATTCTAAGACGCACCGCTTCCTTCCGACTGAAATTCCCAAGGCCTACGGAAATCCCCGCAACTTCGCTATCTCGCGACTCAGACGATTCAGTACACACATTTCCAATTCTTCATATCCATAGTGCTTCGGGTTAAACCGTGAAAAGAATTTCGAGAAATCCCTAATAGCCATGATTCCACTTTCAACGTACAATGTCGATCGAGGAACCTAACAATCGGAAGATCTCGATTTATTCCTCATTCAACTGTTTACCGAGCAACAATGCTAGAACACGAACACCATGTCGCCATTTGTTAAGACACAAAAGAATAATGAAAACAACTGAAGTGACCGAATCCTTGAATAAAAGGGATTCCTTAACAATTTGAATGTCACACAATGTGATCATGATTAAAAACTTTAGGCAACCATTAAAGGTTACAAAAGAATAACTGAGAGATCAATATGATCCAAGAAACTCAACGTTGCGTGTCTCAGTTAAGACATTGCTAAAGGTAATTAGCCTTCTTGTATTGCACAACACACAAGTGATGGCGTCCCATCCAACTTCCATCACACAGACAGATAGTCCTTGTGTCCCCTATATAATAGGGTTGTTTGTCTCAGCTAGAGTAAGGAGTTTTGGAAAGAAATTTCTGGTTAAACAAATAAATAGCATCTTATAGCAAGAAACTTTCGAACATACACCTTGGACAAAACTAAACAAATTCCAAAGGTGTTAATCCCGAAAGAAAGATTTAACGGGAGAGGATACTAGCACATGACGAGCAAGTAGTGCTGTACCACGAATAAAATTTATCCACCATTAGAAAAATTAAGGCGGAAGTTCAATTTGAACAAACCTATCAGGGCTTCAGAAAAACCTGAAAAATAGGTATCATGACAACCTCTGACACAATCGAAACCCAACATTCGGGTGAATACAAATGTTTAAAAGAACTATAACTTAGAAGATGAAATATATCTTCTAACACAATCTTCCAGTGAAGGAGTATCAAATAAATTATAGATGAAAAAGAATATTGCCGTGATCTCCACAGATGCATCCTCGGTCGGCTCTTCTGACGAACGATCAATCAATTCTAAACTCTTTTCGCAACGTCTTAAGATACACGATACCCTACATTAATAACAACTCATAGCAGTCTTTAAAGACTCTACTGCCGCAATCTTCAATCGCAAGGAATTCTACTCGGCACGGAACCATCATCCTAAGGTAGAATCCTAATCTCGACTTACTCATTGGAATATATCCGATAATCCAACAATAACTCTATGTGAGTTCAGACACCCTCACATAACTATATATATAATCCTACGCTCTCACTTGTTTTTAGTTTCTGTAACCTTTGCTCTGATACCATTCTGTAACGCCCCCAAATCCGGGGTCAGAGATATGGGTCGCTACCGCGGAAAACCTTAACAACCAAACAAGTAATGCAATTATTAAATCTAAAACATGACATCCGACCCCTAACTACCAAGAATCTTTTCAGGTTATAGACTTGGAAACAAGTAATCCAAAAACACTTATAATAACTTCTTTTATTAACTTACAACTCTTGGTACAACAATCTCTTATACAATCTTATGTTGTTAGTATCACCTTGATATAAGGTATACAACAACCACGATATTCTAATACAACAAATATTATAACTCAGGAATATGAATATCATACCAGTCTAACTAAACATCTGGTAGACAAACTCAAAATACAGAATCACTCTGAGCCGATCATCAACTCGATCCATGACTTGCCCTGCTTCGAGCTAAACTAAGCCAACTGCATCCACTATCTATCTCTGTAAAATAAGATTAAAACAAAAGCAAGAATGAGCGAAAGAGGCGCTCAGCAAGTATATAATAGAGTATACTAAAATACTTTTGGAAAACTTTGAAGGTTTTAAAAATCCAACTTTGAGGATGAAACCATTCTTGACATATTCATAACGGTAATTTTTCAATAGGAAAGAGGTTTGTAGAATTCACAAGAGTTTCATCTCGACGGCTTTATAAACAATTTTTATATTTATCTCAACAATTTTTATAGCGATTTCCGATAAAAACTTTGACTAACTGAGCAACAGATGCTTCAGCTACTAAGAGACAACATTTAAGAAATTCACGAGGCTACATCAACTCTCAATTAAACAATCATTCAAGAAGTTCTCAATTATTCATAATCTCGCTCTTGTCGACTAAGTACTTGCATACTTAGCTACCAGACCGGCCTGACAATAATGAGTTCATGAATAAATAAGAAGATCTCAATTCATTCTCAATTTTTAACAGTCACTGTGCAACAAATGCTTCAGCGACATCTGAATCTCGAATTAATTTAGAACAAATCAAAAAGATTTGACGCTTGATTCTCAACGATAAAAATATGATTTTTCAGAAGGAATAACCCTTAAAGATTGGAACTACGATAAGACGCTACGAGCTAAGCTGGGTGATCAGCCCATGACAGAGCTCCAATCCCGTTTACTCAATACGGGTTCTCAATGAAAGGGGATCCCAAGTCAATGCTTATACACCATCAGGCGTCACTGCTACCGATGACGTAAATATAGAAATTGGTGACTGGCGCCTCAGTCAAAAGGACGTTCCAATATGATAAGGATATTTAAAAAGGAGAATTTACATTCCGAACAGATATTGAAGTGTCATAATCACGACAGAATATAAAATAGTTCTTATAAGGTGAAGAACAATTGTAAACTTTTGTAACACAAGGGATAGAATCACATGCTTGCGATAAGTTGAAAGCAATTATAAAACTGGTAAATGACTTGAGCGATTTCTCGCGAATTTACGAGATTAAATAAAGCATTTCCAGAATTCTCATTTTTAAGAAAGCATAATATTTTAAAAGCATGCATACTCTGAACGAAAGAGCACGATTAGTAGACTTGCAATACATGCATCATACTTCGATATAAAATATACTCTGAACAATAGAGCATAAATTAAATAATTTGCAATTATGGATTTAAATCTAGTTCGCACATTTCATATATTTCAAAATACGAATACTCTGAACGATAGAGTATGCATAGATAAACTTGCCTCTGGTCCTGAGCATAAAGCAGAAAACCGCGAATAAATCCTTCGCACCTTGTCCAAGCAATTCCATGGAAGTAACTTACCTTTCTTCATACGAAGCCTCGATCTTTCCTCTTTGATGCACGTCGCTCCAACTTGATTATACCCTAATGGTACTGAAATAGTTACGAGATGTGTCAGTCCAAGCTCGTATCTCGAGTAGACACAACTTGGAATTGTCACTAAATCATATAAAGTCAAACTATAGGTGTCCTCCCTATAGTTGACTATTCTATTATTACTTAGTACACATAACACATTTAGTAAAGAAAAGGAAATGGAAAAGTCCCCCTTTACCAAGTGGACATTTCCTGGAGTTAAACACATCACAATGCTACACAATTATAACACTTAATCAAACTCTACTTAACATATACAACTATAATGCCATTGACATTCTATGACACAAAATACATAATAGATAATCCTCAAATCACAATTAATCTTCAACAGAGCACATAAATTCTCGAGACAACAATTATCCTCAAATTAATACATAAATAGACAAATTAAACCCCAAGACACAATTAATCCTCGAAATGAATTCCTTGACACATATACATAAACATTTAGCACCCAAAACATGCCTTTAGACCATTAAAGTCAAATAAGTTAAATAAATTTAAATGCAGGAGATTTTCAGAAAATTTCGGCATGAAGTATTCGTTTATCAGACTATGGGCACAGCCCCCCAATATCAATCATAAACAATTTAACCCTGTTTTTTATAAAAATAAAGCTGCCTCAACTTGCAGCAACATAAAAGTAAACAAGTAAGAAAAGTACCCGCCCAGACATGCGGCACCTAGCACATAAGGAAAAGTATCCGCCTAGACATGCGGCACGTAGCACATAATAATTTACATTACACTACTACTTACGCTACACCAATGATCGTATTTCTCACGCATTTTAATGATACACGTGACAACCAATCAGTGATGTTCGTAAGCCCTAGGGAACAACCCCTAGCACTAACTATTACTTACGCTATATCGATGATCACTTCACTCAAGTATATTAATTATACTCGTGATAGCTAATCATGGATATTTGTAAGCCCTAGGGATTAGTCGAAAAAAATTACACAAGTCCTTTAAATATTGACATTTAAAAACTTGTGATCTTCTCATAACCCCTAGCACAATTCTAATTATTATAAGATTCTGACATTTAACATGTATCACGTATTCCCATACTTACCATTTAGTCAATTCATATAACTCCACAAATAATACGTCAACTGATAATTACCCACTAATGACCACAACTAATACCAATTCCATTACACTTTAGCAATTAGCATATAACAATTAACATTTCACAATTACTAATTCACACATTATGCAACTAACAATTATCAAGGTAAATTAGTAACCACCTACTAATCAATACCAAGTACTGGACAATTACGAATTGACAACTCATATAACCACACATTATGCGACTATAACAATTTGCACTTAGCACTTTAGCAATTAACAATTACCATTGAAAACTAGCACTTAACAATTAGCGATTAGCACTTCACATTTTAACAACCACTAACCCGTACATTTAATCGGACTCACAATTAAACCCAACAATAATCCAAATTATTAATACTCCAATATTCTCTAAAAATCCCAATTTGGACTCCCGAAAAATAATAACTAACATATTACAAAGACTCGAGTCCAACTTCGAAAATTAAGATTTAACTATAAATTCCCGAAGTCAACTCTAATGTCCTAATTTTGACCGGCTATAACTCACTCATTTTTTTTTAATCCAATTTACATGATTCAAGATTGTATTCATTGTATTTACTCGCAAGGATTCCAAATACGTGATCAATTATACGCTCCAAATTGAATATGGAGATCCGGATAATAATCATAATTTACCGCATTAATCTAGTTTCCAAGTTTAACAAATAACTCACAATCATTAAACCCAATTATTAAAGAGACCATAAATAATTAAACTTCAATATTCATCAAAATCCCCAAGTTTTAACTCGACTATTACACGACAATAATAGTAATAATTAATAATCACAAGGCCCGAGCATATTATCGGATTTACAACTAACCTCCACAATATAGTTACCAACATACTTCCCGAATTAAATTCGAAAATACAACAATGTTCATAATTTACAGAAACCATCCAACTACGACAATTAACAACTAATCCGACAATAATAGACCAATAACCATCACAAAACCCCGAGCACACAACCGGCTCACAATTAATCCAAATAATTATAAATTAACCACTTCCTCTCCGATTTAAATCGTGGAGACTAAACAATATACTCGAATTTACAATATCAATCTAACTACGACAATTAACACATTAAACTCACAATTAATACCACTAATTGCAATTAACAAATATATACTCTCCAAACATATATTTGCAATTAAATCTAATTTAATTACGACAATTAATACATTTAACTTATAATTCACAACTAATTAAACTACTACGTTTAACTAATTATAACAAAACAATTAAACAATACTCGTAATTAAACAACTAAATTTAACAGGAAAATTAAATAAATAAATAAAAATACGAAATTATACCATTCGGGTTCGGGTTCGATTCGTAAACAACCCATCTCTACCACCATCTTTCTTTTCCTCTCTCTTCTTCCATCTCTCTCTCTCTCTCTCTCTCTCTCTCTCTCTCTCTCTCTCTCTTTCTCTCTGCAAAGCTACGACCCCTGATGCCGGAGGGCCGCCACCACCGCCGCCACGCCTCGCCGGACTGTCCAGCCGCCACCTGGACCCACCTGCGACCCGCGCGCGTCTCCCCTCTCGCCCACTGTTGCTACCAGTTACACACACTACACACACTCACACACCCACCAGTTACATATACACACACACGTATGTATATATATGTGTATTCTCCATCCCCCAATTCAATTTCTCAAATCCCTAATTTCTCTTCTCCCCCTTTTCTTGTTTTCTCTCTCCCCGTATCTCTTGTGCGGCTCCTGATGTATCGATGAATGTATATGAGCTGCGTTAGTGTTTTTAACCTAATGGGCTTGGCCTAATAACAATTAGAAGCTATTCAAATAATTACTACCTATCTTTAAATAATATTTTAAACTAATAACTCTAATTTGTAAAAATAAAATTTCTAGCATAATTAAATACTAGACTACTTTTAAAGATTTATGGAGAAGGAATTAGAATTAAATCTCAATTTTCCAATTTAATATGCATTTTACAAATAATAATAATTTATAAACACAAATCATAAAAATAATAATAGTAATAATAATTTATTTTGAAAATTCGGATTGTCACAGTCTTCCCTCCTTAACAGGATTCCGTCCCCGGAATCCGCAGAAGAAAGAACGGGATTCTAAGACGCACCGCTTCCTTCCGACTGAAATTCCCAAGGCCTACGGAAATCCCCGCAACTTTGCTATCTCGCGACTCAGACGATTCAGTACACACATTTCCAATTCTTCATATCCATAGTGCTTCGGGTTAAACCGTGAAAAGAATTTCGAGAAATCCCTAATAGCCATGATTCCACTTTCAACGTACAATGTCGATCGAGGAACCTAACAATCGGAAGATCTCGATTTATTCCTCATTCAACTGTTTACCGAGCAACAATGCTAGAACACGAACACCATGTCGCCATTTGTTAAGACACAAAAGAATAATGAAAACAACTGAAGTGACCGAATCCTTGAATAAAAGGGATTCCTTAACAATTTGAATGTCACACAATGTGATCATGATTAAAAACTTTAGGCAACCATTAAAGGTTACAAAAGAATAACTGAGAGATCAATATGATCCAAGAAACTCAACGTTGCGTGTCTCAGTTAAGACATTGCTAAAGGTAATTAGCCTTCTTGTATTGCACAACACACAAGTGATGGCGTCCCATCCAACTTCCATCACACAGACAGATAGTCCTTGTGTCCCCTATATAATAGGGTCGTTTGTCTCAGCTAGAGTAAGGAGTTTTGGAAAGAAATTTCTGGTTAAAAAAATAAATAGCATCTTATAGCAAGAAACTTTTGAACATACACCTTGGACAAAACTAAACAAATTCCAAAGGTGTTAATCCCGAAAGAAAGATTTAACGGGAGAGGATACTAGCACATGACGAGCAAGTAGTGCTGTACCACGAATAAAATTTATCCACCATTAGAAAAATTAAGGCGGAAGTTCAATTTGAACAAACCTATCAGGGCTTCAGAAAAACCTGAAAAATAGGTATCATGACAGCCTCTGACACAATCGAAACCCAACATTCGGGTGAATACAAATGTTTAAAAGAACTATAACTTAGAAGATGAAATATATCTTCTAACACAATCTTCCAGTGAAGGAGTATCAAATAAATTATAGATGAAAAAGAATATTGCCGTGATCTCCACAAATGCATCCTCGGTCGGCTCTTCTGACGAACGATCAATCAATTCTAAACTCTTTTCGCAACGTCTTAAGATACACGATACCCTACATTAATAACAACTCATAGCAGTCTTTAAAGACTCTACTGCCGCAATCTCCAATCGCAAGGAATTCTACTCGGCACGGAACCATCATCCTAAGGTAGAATCCTAATCTCGACTTACTCATTGGAATATATCCGATAATCCAACAATAACTCTATGTGAGTTCAGACAACCTCACATAACTATATATATAATCCTACGCTCTCACTTGTTTTTAGTTTCTATAACCTTTGCTCTGATACCATTCTGTAACGCCCCCAAATCCGGGGTCAGAGATATGGGTCGCTACCGCGGAAAACCTTAACAACCAAACAAGTAATGCAATTATTAAATCTAAAACATGACATCCGACCCCTAACTACCAAGAATCTTTTCAGGTTATAGACTTGGAAACAAGTAATCCAAAAACACTTATAATAACTTCTTTTATTAACTTACAACTCTTGGTACAACAATCTCTTATACAATCTTATGTTGTTAGTATCACCTTGATATAAGGTATACAACAACCACGATATTCTAATACAACAAATATTATAACTCAGGAATATGAATATCATACCAGTCTAACTAAACATCTGGTAGACAAACTCAAAATACAGAATCACTCTGAGCCGATCATCAACTCGATCCATGACTTGCCCTGCTTCGAGCTAAACTAAGCCAACTGCATCCACTATCTATCTCTGTAAAATAAGATTTAAACAAAAGCAAGAATGAGCGAAAGAGGCGCTCAGCAAGTATATAATAGAGTATACTAAAATACTTTTGGAAAACTTTGAAGGTTTTAAAAATCCAACTTTGAGGATGAAACCATTCTTGACATATTCATAACGGTAATTTTTCAATAGGAAAGAGGTTTGTAGAATTCACAAGAGTTTCATCTCGACGGCTTTATAAACAATTTTTATATTTATCTCAACAATTTTTATAGCGATTTCCGATAAAAACTTTGACTAACTGAGCAACAGATGCTTCAGCTACTAAGAGACAACATTTAAGAAATTCACGAGGCTACATCAACTCTCAATTAAACAATCATTCAAGAAGTTCTCAATTATTCATAATCTCACTCTTGTCGACTAACTACTTGCATACTTAGCTACCAGACCGGCCTGACAATAATGAGTTCATGAATAAATAAGAAGATCTCAATTCATTCTCGATTTTTAACAGTCACTGTGCAACAAATGCTTCAGCGACAATCTGAATCTCGAATTAATTTAGAACAAATCAAAAAGATTTGACGCTTGATTCTCAACGATAAAAATATGATTTTTCAGAAGGAATAACCCTTAAAGATTGGAACTACGATAAGACGCTACGAGCTAAGCTGGGTGATCAGCCCATGACAGAGCTCCAATCCCGTTTACTCAATACGGGTTCTCAATGAAAGGGGATCCCAAGTCAATGCTTATACACCATCAGGCGTCACTGCTACCGATGACGTAAATATAGAAATTGGTGACTGGCGCCTCAGTCAAAAGGACGTTCCAATATGATAAGGATATTTAAAAAGGAGAATTCACATTCCGAACAGATATTGAAGTGTCATAATCACGACAGAATATAAAACAGTTCTTATAAGGTGAAGAACAATTGTAAAATTTTGTAACACAAGGGATAGAATCACATGCTTGCGATAAGTTGAAAGCAATTATAAAACTGGTAAATGACTTGAGCGATTTCTCGCGAATTTACGAGATTAAATAAAGCATTTCCAGAATTCTCATTTTTAAGAAAGCATAATATTTTAAAAGCATGCATACTCTGAACGAAAGAGCACGATTAGTAGACTTGCAATACATGCATCATACTTCGATATAAAATATACTCTGAACAATAGAGAATAAATTAAATAATTTGAAATTATGGATTTAAATCTAGTTCGCACATTTCATATATTTCAAAATACGAATACTCTGAACGATAGAGTATGCATAGATAAACTTGCCTCTGGTCCTGAGCATAAAGCAGAAAACCGCGAATAAATCCTTCGCACCATGTCCAAGCAATTCCATGGAGGTAACTTACCTTTCTTCATACGACGCCTCGATCTTTCCTCTTTGATGCACGTCGCTCAAACTTGATTATACCCTAATGGTACTGAAATAGTTACGAGATGTGTCAGTCCAAGCTCGTATCTCGAGTAGACACAACTTGGAATTGTCACTAAATCATATAAAGTCAAACTATAGGTGTCCTCCCTATAGTTGACTATTCTATTATTACTTAGTACACATAACACATTTAGTAAAGAAAAGGAAATGGAAAAGTCCCCCTTTACCAAGTGGACATTTCCTGGAGTTAAACACATCACAATGCTACACAATTATAACACTTAATCAAACTCTACTTAACATATACAACTATAATGCCATTGACATTCTATGACACAAAATACATAATAGATAATCCTCAAATCACAATTAATCTTCAACAGAGCACATAAATTCTCGAGACAACAATTATCCTCAAATTAATACATAAATAGACAAATTAAACCCCAAGACACAATTAATCCTCGAAATGAATTCCTTGACACATATACATAAACATTTAGCACCCAAAACATGCCTTTAGACCATTAAAGTCAAATAAGTTAAATAAATTTAAATGCAGGAGATTTTCAGAAAATTTCGGCATGAAGTATTCGTTTATCAGACTATGGGCACAGCCCCCCAATATCAATCATAAACAATTTAACCCTGTTTTTTATAAAAATAAAGCTGCCTCAACTTGCAGCAACATAAAAGTAAACAAGTAAGAAAAGTACCCGCCCAGACATGCGGCACCTAGCACATAAGGAAAAGTATCTGCCTAGACATGCGGCACATAGCACATAATAATTTACATTACACTACCACTTACGCTACACCAATGATCGTATTTCTCACGCATTTTAATGATACACGTGACAACCAATCAGTGATGTTCGTAAGCCCTAGGGAACAACCCCTAGCACTAAATATTACTTACGCTATATCGATGATCACTTCACTCAAGTATATTAATTATACTCGTGATAGCTAATCATGGATATTCGTAAGCCCTAGGGATTAGTCGAAAAGAATTACACAAGTCCTTTAAATATTGACATTTAAAAACTTGTGATCTTCTCATAACCCCTAGCACAATTTTAATTATTATAAGATTCTGACATTTAACATGTATCACGTATTCCCATACTTACCATTTAGTCAATTCATATAACTCCACAAATAATACGGCAACTGATAATTACCCACTAATGACCACAACTAATACCAATTCCATTACACTTTAGCAATTAGCATATAACAATTAACATTTCACAATTACTAATTCACACATTATGCAACTAACAATTATCAAGGTAAATTAGTAACCACCTACTAATCAATACCAAGTACTCGACAATTACGAATTGACAACTCATATAACCACACATTATGCGACTATAACAATATGCACTTAGCACTTTAGCAATTAACAATTACCATTGAAAACTAGCACTTAACAATTAGCGATTAGCACTTCACATTTTAACAACCACTAACCCGTACATTTAATCGGACTCACAATTAAACCCAACAATAATCCAAATTATTAATACTCCAATATTCTCTAAAAATCCCAATTTGGACTCCCGAAAAATAATAACTAACATATTACAAAGACTCGAGTCCAACTTCGAAAATTAAGATTTAACTATAAATTTCCGAAGTCAACTCTAATGGCCTAATTTTGACCGGCTATAACTCACTCATTTTTTTTAATCCAATTTACATGATTCAAGATTGTATTCATTGTATTTACTCGCAAGGATTCCAAATACGTGATCAATTATAATTAGCAATTATACGCTCCAAATTAAATATGGAGATCCGGATAATAATCATAATTTACCGCATTAATCTAGTTTCCAAGTTTAACAAA
Organism: Saposhnikovia divaricata; assembly: GCA_036435485.1. Taxonomy (NCBI): domain Eukaryota; kingdom Viridiplantae; phylum Streptophyta; class Magnoliopsida; order Apiales; family Apiaceae; genus Saposhnikovia; species Saposhnikovia divaricata. Next base: position 211,743,007 of record CM071597.1, on the reverse strand, counting down.
TAACTCACAATCATTAAACCCAATTATTAAAGAGACCATAAATAATTAAACTTCAATATTCATCAAAATCCCCAAGTTTTAACTCGACTATTACACGACAATAATAGTAATAATTAATAATCACAAGGCCCGAGCATATTATCGGATTTACAACTAACCTCCACAATATAGTTACCAACATACTTCCCGAATTAAATTCGAAAATACAACAATGTTCATAATTTACAGAAACCATCCAACTACGACAATTAACAACTAATCCGACAATAATAGACCAATAACCATCACAAAACCCCGAGCACACAACCGGCTCACAATTAATCCAAATAATTATAAATTAACCACTTCCTCTCCGATTTAAATCGTGGAGACTAAACAATATACTCGAATTTACAATATCAATCTAACTACGACAATTAACACATTAAACTCACAATTAATACCACTAATTGCAATTAACAAATATATACTCTCCAAACATATATTCACAATTAAATCTAATATAATTACGACAATTAATACATTTAACTCATAATTCACAACTAATTAAACTACTACGTTTAACTAATTATAACACAACAATTAAACAATACTCGTAATTACACAACTAAATTTAACAGGAAAATTAAATAAATAAATAAAAATACGAAATTATACCATTCGGGTTCGATTCGTAAACAACCCATCTCTACCACCATCTTTCTTTTCCTCTCTCTTCTTCCATCTCTCTCTCTCTCTCTGTAAAGCTACGACCCCTGCTGCCGGAGGGCCGCCACCACCGCCGCCACGCCTCGCCGGACTATCCAGCCGCCGCCTGGACCCACCTGCGACCCGCGCGCGTCTCCCCTCTCACCCACTGTTGCTACCAGTTACACACACTACACACACTCACACACCCACCAATTACATATACACACACGTATGTATATATATGTGTATTCTCCATCCCCCAATTCAATTTCTCAAATCCCTAATTTCTCTTCTCCCCCTTTTCTTGTTTTCTCTCTCCCCGTATCTCTTGTGCGGCTCCTGATGTATCGATGAATGTATATGAGCTGCGTTAGTGTTTTTAACCTAATGGGCTTGGCCCAATAACAATTAGAAGCTATTCAAATAATTACTACCTATCTTTAAATAATATTTTAAACTAATAACTCTAATTTATAAAAATAAAATTTCTAGCATAATTAAATACTAGACTAATTTTAAAGATTTATGGAGAAGGAATTAGAATTAAATCTCAATTTTCCAATTTAATATGCATTTTACAAATAATAATAATTTATAAACACAAATCATAAAAATAATAATAGTAATAATAATTTATTTTGAAAATTCGGATTGTCACATCTACGGACGTTAAAAAGAAACGGAAAGATTACTCAACATGCTGACATGGATAGCTTTTATCTGATTGGCTAGCTTTCAATCAGGTCACATAACTGATAAAAACTTTCAATCAGGCCACATAACTGATAAAAGCTTTCAGTCAGGTCACATAACTGAGAAAAATTTTCAATCAGGTCACTGGGGTTTTACGGACCTGATTCGTGCTGAATCATCTTTCCCTCTCTTTTTTAGCGTCCGTCAACCCCAGTGACCTGATTGAAACTTTTTATCAGTTATTTGACCTGATTAAAAGCTTTTTGAGTTGGATGACCCAATTAAAAGTTTTCAATCAATTGAGTGACCTAACTACCATTGAACCCATTTTCTTTATATAAATCTAAATAGTGTCCCGCTCATGCGGCCCACACATAGAGATATGATGTTTATGATTGAAAATATGTATGCATGAGCGATTTGGTTGTGTTACGGAGTTATTATTATAGAGTAAATTTTGGTTATTATTATTATCATTATAATTTAAAAATGTATAACCAAACTGTATATTATAAATCAATAATTTATATATTTATATAATAGAATATATTATAGTCCGAATTAATAAATATAAAAATAAACTCATGACGAAAAATTGTTGATATGTCATAGTAATTAAAATACCATGTATTCTTTCACTCAAGCAACACACACATATAATGTGTATAATTTAATTCACATGTGTGTTAACTGGTCTAGTGGTAAAGTAAGGTGTAAGTTAACTTGGAGACTAAAGTTCAATTCCATCCAACAACAATTTTTTTAAAAATAGTAAATAGAATGGCAAATCAGGCATTTCAGATAGAATAAAATGTTGCATGATTTTAAATGGAATAAAATGTCTCATGAATTATAGCCCCTTGTTGGGCTATTATATATATAATAGATAGATTGTTTTGTTAAGTGTAAGATATTGATTTGTGAAGTTGTGGAGCTTATATTGACTTTCAGTTTAAATTTTGTAAAATTTAGATTTATTGGTTGAAGAAAACAATTTTATTTTAGTTTCGAATTTAGAAATAATAGTCCGGAAATTCGGGTTTTTACACACTCGACTGTAAGGAGAGGGATACGATCGATAGGGAGCAGTCCTGCAGACTTGTATTCTTTATTAGCAGTTTCTGCTTTAGATGCATTATTAGTTCAAGATGCTATAGTCTCGGAATAAAGCTAGCTAGTTAGGATACGAACGATATATGCGCTAAGCAAGAAGGAAAGTTGTTAGAGCTCTATAACAATAAAACCTACCAATGGGTTTACCCTAGGGATTAGCTTGAAAAACAAGAATGTCTTCGCTTCATATATATGGAAAAGCTAGCAATCTCAAGAATGGTTCCTTAGTATATGACACTAAGTAAGTAAACTACCTTCATCGCCGCCATAACCGATTTCTCAGATAATCTCGACAATATGGTTGATCCTCGCGTATTAGCAGGTGGATTATATCATTATACTTAGAGTGTGTTGTACTTATTATTTTATTTTTGAATCCCTTTCTTGATTTGACTTTCCTTGCATCTTTAGATTTCGGCACTTTAGACATGTCTGAAGGCGAAGCTACTTCTGCGGGGTACATCAAATACTGGGCAGGCTTGGACAAGCTCAGAATTAAGTGAGGTCATAATATTATCGCTTTTTTCCTCTATCCCCTTTTTTAGGCGGAACAGCAGATCTGGATCTGTAAAAGCATCCTTATTCATACCCATTTTCATAATCATTTCAAAGGCTTATTGCAAGAGACTGGTTAAATACAAATCTTTGCTATTTTTATGACTAAAACGTTTCATTTTTCAAAAATATTATAGGTAGTTGTATTTAATAAAAAAAAATATTATAATTACTAATAACCGACCGATTACCTTTTTAGCTAAAATGTGCTCCCACGTGCCATTTCTTTATATTTTCCTTTTTTGGATGTCCCTCTCAATTTTTTACATTTCAACACTTTCCAAAAATAGTAAAGTTTTATAATAAAAAAATCAAACTACATCCATTATTTTACTCCATTATACTCATTTTTTACCTTAAATATTGGTTGGTCTCATAAATTCACTCACTTTTCTTACTTTTCTCCACTAAATTACACTATTTTTCTTAATCTCCGTACCCAATCCCAGTGTAAAAAATTGGATGTGACGGAGGGAATATCATTTTCCTATATTTTTTTCTGAAAATATTAAAAACAACATATATATAATTAATAAAAATAATATAATTTTGAATTTTAACCTTACAAAATTTATATATTAAAAATTTAATTAAAAATTGAATTAAAAATTATGAAGAGTAAAGTAGACCTGTTATAGTAAATTTTAAATAAGAAATTGATTAAATAATTAGAATAAGTAGATTTAAAAGATGTGTTTAAAATTTATTTTGGATCCAAATAGCAATGATTAAGTAATAAAATCCGAGTATAAAAAATAAGTATAGTGTCAATGGAGGATTACCAAACTTTAATGTTTCGATTTGAATAAAATATAATTATACATAAATTAATATGATATAGTGATACAATTTGAATTCAATGGTAATAAAATTTTTTGTGAATTACAATATTATATAAATGTTGATTTAATAATTTTACTTGTATATTCTAATTTGTTTTGTATGGGTACTCTTGTTTGACATCTTAATAGCAACCTCGTGAATGGAGGTCATTGTAGTGTACATGGATTCAATGTGTAGATATTATCATTTTTTTAATTTTTAATTTTTTTATTTAATATTAAAATTTGTTCTTTTAGGAAGGTAATAATAATTTTTGGAAAGGTGTAACCAACTACTTAAATATATCTTGTTTCGCTTATAATAATATAGTATAGATGAATATATGCATTTCAACTAATTTACGCAAGTACATGAAGAGCATTAAATCCGAAAATACTTTCAATATTGATAAAAAAAAAAAAACCTTATATAATTTGTAACATATAAATTATGTTCTCAAAAAAAGAATGCGGGTTTTTCAAAATAGAATCATAAACTTCTTGGTTAATTGAGATGAAAATACGATAAAATGGCACATACATAGTACAGTAATTCTGTTCTTAATTTGGTAGATGTGGATAAAAGAAATGTTACACTGCTGATCAGTACGTACTATTAAAAGAAACACTAGTATTTAATAACACAGATCTGTGACGTATTTAATGATCACCACGGAAATATGTGAATGCCAGGATACTAATTGCACCGCAAATATGTACTTGAAAATGACACTGCAGACTGCAGTACTGCACTCCAAATAATTAACAAGCTACTGCATCTTTATCAGAGTCTCACTAGAAACCTTGTTTGTTTATCATGTCCAATACATGACTATGATTATGCTGCATTCTCCAGAGGGCCAATTAATATATATGTATATATACTAAGATTTAAGATGGAAAAACTTCACATTTTAATCAATAAGTGATGACCCATTTTAATTGTATATTATTAGTATATCATCTTAATAAATTGACATTTTATTTTTCTTTTTTATACTTGTTTGTATAATTTTATTAATTATGCAGATGTTGAGAAGATTTACATGATTTGTTCAAATATTGTAGAATAATACATTAAAACCAAGCACTAACGGGCTTTTCCCACCGTTTATTTCCTACCGACGCATTTCCTACCAACCAATTCCTACCGATTTTCAAGTCAAACGACTATTTCCTACCGGACCACTAGTCGGTAGGAAATGCTGAAGTATTTCCTACCGAAGTTAGTAGGAAATGAGTCGAATGGGCCCCAAGTGACATGTGGCAGTGTTATTTTACGTTTATCATTTCCTACAGCGCGACATCGGTAGGAAATGTCTCTAGTATTCACCAGCAAATGTTTACTTGGCGGCTTCTAATTGGTTGGCGGGTTGGTGGACATTTCCTACCGAAAACGGTAGGAAATGAGCTGTGACGAAAATTAAAATCTTATCTACATTTTTACTTTTGTTTTTGGTTGGTTGAGGAAAAAAGTTGTAGAAGAAGAAGAAGAAGAAGAAGAAGAAGAAGAAGAAGAAGAAGAAGAAGAAGAAGAAGTTGTAAGTATACATTTTCAAGTTTTTAACTTGACTTGTTAATATTCAATGTTTATATATTTGAAATGTTGGATAATAGAAATATTATTTATGCTTAAAATATTTGTGTATAAATGTTAAATACAAATTTATGCTTGAATGATTTGTGTATAAAGGTTAAATACAAATACATTTTATGAATGTTAAATACAAATGTTTATGTGGAAATGTTAAATATTTATGGTGAAGAGATTGTGTTAAAGAGAGAGGTTAAAGAAATGTAATGAAATGTGTGTTTATGACATTGTAGATGTCGACCGGAAGTAATCGTGAATGGATTAGACGTCGTTTACAAAATGATCGTATTACATTAAAAACGGAATACAAGAATGGTGTTGCCGAGTTTATAGATGTTGCAACTAAGTTTGGGTTGATTGGAGGTAAGACCAAATGTCCTTGTGTTAAATGTAAAACTTCAAAGTGGCAAACTATAGATGATGTTACATTTCATTTGTATGCCGATGGATTTTTACCACATTATATCGTATGGACTTTTCACGGTGAGAGTGAACCAAGAACGGAATCCCAACCACCACGCCGTCGTCGTCGAACCACACCAATTAATGTAGAACCGCCGATTGATATGGATGGGATGTTACGAGATGCCGCTGGGCAAGATTATTATAGTTTCAATGATACGGCGGGTACTAGTACTCAAAATGTCCAACAACCCCCAAATAGTGATACTTCAACATTTTTTACCGATGTTAATACTTGTGGAGCTCCCATTTATCCCGGAAACAAAGACTACACAAGACTCACCTTTAGTACGAGATTGTTACATTTCAAAGATGTATCCAAGTGTAGCGAGAAAGCATTCAACTTGTTGCTTGAAATCATTGGTGATGTACTTCCTAAAAATCATACACTACCAAATACCCATTATGATATAAAGAAGATGGTAAAGAAATTGAAGTTGGGTTATGACAAGATTGATGTGTGTGAGAATGATTGTATGTTATTTTACGGTAACGACTCAAAGAAAATTGTGTGTGACATTTGCAATACGAGTCGTTATAAAGATGCAAGGGGAAAAATGGGAATAACATACCTAGAAAGGTTCTAAGACACTTTCCCCTTATTCCTCGTCTACAACGGTTATTCATGACCGATGGTTACGAAGATATTGATTATTTTATATTGTAATAGATATTATATTATAAAAAATTTAATTGCATTGCTTTAAATCTTAAGTAAATGTTATTTTCTGTTTTTGGTTGGAAATTTTATCAAATGTCTTTCCTAGCAAAATATTTGTTTCTAGCAAAATTTATTGAAAAAACAATATGTTAAAACCCACTATTTCCTACTGCAAAGAGACATTTTCTACCATTCGAAAAGAATTAACAACTTAGCTTCCACAACTTAGGGTTGTAGTTTAGGGGTTAGATTTAGGGTTATTAGGGTTGGACTTTCTATTTTTTAAATTTTTTTTTTTTTTGAACAATTTTTCCTACCGGATCTCAATATCACTGCAAATTAGTCATGTGTGAAAAAAATAGTAATTTTTAAAATTCATTTGACGTGATTTTATAAGCTAAAACCCCAATTTCAACAATAATTTGTATTAATTCATTTTTAAAAAAAAAATATTTTCACGATCCAACTCTGAGGATTTCAAGATCACTATGAATTAGTGACATTTACAAAAAATTATGATTTTTAAAGTTCATTTGTAAAGACTTTTTAATGGAAAAGTGAGAAATAATGTGTTGTGGTTATATAATTTAAGAGTAAAATAAAACACAAGAAACACCTTGGCATGGTGGTTTGAAGTGATACAAATGATACAAAGAGGGAATCCCGGTTGGAATTAATATAATTTTTGTTAAGCAAAAGGAGTCTGGTTTCAGGCCATCAATAGACTGCAGCTTAGGACTTAAAAATTTATTTATATTAATAATTTTTAAATAATTAGTTTAGAAATAGAATAATAAATTTTAACTCAAAAAAAAAAAAAAAAAGTAATGCATACTTCTACTTAAAAGAAGTAGCGCATACTTCTACTAAAAAAAAAAAATTCAATTCAAACTTAGAATTTTTAGATTAATTTAGTTTTTATTCTTTTCAATTTTATTTGCGTTTTTTGTTAAAAGAAAATATAATAATAATAAAAAAAATTTGAACGATTTAACCGTGCGAATCTCATTATCACTGCAAATTAGTCATGTGTGAAAAAAAAATTGAGATTTTTAAAATTCATTTGACGCGATTTTATAAGGAAAAACCCATATTTTAACAATAATTTGTATTAATTCATTAAAAAAAAATCATGATCCAAATTTGAGGATTTCATGATCACTGTGAATTAGTGACATTTACAAAAAATTGTGATTTTTAAAGTTCATTTGTAAAGACTTTTTAATGAAAAAGTGAAAAATAATGTGTTGTGGTTATAAATTTAAGAGTAAATATAAAACACAAGAAACACCTTAGCATAATGGTATGAAGTGATACAAATGTGGCTGGAGATGGGAATTCGATTCCTGTCACTGTTTTTCTTTTCTTTTTGTAAAATGGTGCCCAAATTTCACAAAAAATATCAAAAAAATGCACCGAAAGTTAATTCAATCACTTTACACTTACCTTTTCCTTTTTACTTCTCTCACTCTCTCCTTTACACTCTGCTGATCATATTTCATCGCCTCTCTCCTTTTTTCATCGCAGTATCAAGCCGATTCATCTCCTCTTCTTTCCGATCCTTGGTAAACCCTTGATTTTTCATCGATTCATCTCCTTGTTTTTATTTTGTTGTTTTTTGTTGCTTGCAGAGTGGTTGTATATGTGTATTTGTGTTTGTATGTTTATATCTCTGATTGTTTCTTGTCACTTTACTGCTATTGCTAGATTGTGTTTTTCAATATGTTTATATCTCTGATTGTTTCTTGTTTCTTGTTACTTTACTGCTATTGATATCACCGTTGATCCCATAAAGACCATCTATGTACCACATGTTCTAGACTAGTGTGTGAATTGAGCACACAGAAAATATATATTTGACTAATTAGTTCAAGTACACTAAAATTTATTTCTTCATTCTAAAAACTAAACTAGAAAAAAATGTGTCCAGGATTGCAGAAATCCATAATATATATGATAATTTTGTAACATATCTCTCTCTACAGATGCTGTAATTTCAATTTGGCAAGTATCAAAATATATATAAAAGTTGATATTGTTGTCGCCATAATGAAATTGTAGGAAGTTAGGATTATGATTTTGTATAATCTCTGTATATATATCAAATCACAAACATTTATATATATCAAATCACAAACATTAGGAAGCCCCATCCTAATTTTTACTGCTATGAAGTTATAAACTGCTATGTAGTTGCTACACCTTAGTTCTGCCGAAGGGGTTAGATTAGTTATCTAACTTGGATAACTATTAAGAAGTAACTCCGCATCTAATAAGTATGTTAGGCTGCTGCCTTGTACAATACGAAAATCAAAGTAACTATGGATGGCTCTGCATTTGTATATGTTAAATCGTGAGCCTTCTGTCACTAAAAGGGATGAGCAAAAACCAAATCGAAATCCGAAATCGAACACTAAATAAAACCAAAACGGAAAAAGATTAAATGATTGACTACATACATGTTCTCTTTCTCTTTAAGTTTATATCAACAGCCATATACTAGGTTTCAGTAAGATAGTAACTGCATGCCTGCATCATTATATACGTTAAAGAAGTGAGCCTTCAGTGACCTAAATGGCTACTTGGCTAGTTGAGACTATCCTAGTTTATTTTATGTGATAACTTCAAAATTAAATATGTTGTTCCCAAAAAATTCTCATCTCAGAGCATTCGGTTCTAATGGTAACACACATGAAAACATAAAAAATAATAAATAATTTACGGACATAATGAGGGTATGGATTGTCCTTCATTTCGAAGAATGATCACTTGCAACTTCTGAATCTTTGTACAAAGATTTTAAATCTTTGATACGGGAGACACCATAACAAATATGGGAAACACAAGACTGATTACTTACAACAACAAATCTCAATCTATTTAACTCTCCTATGGCCTGTGTGGATGTAGTTGACTTATCATGAGAACATTTCTGGTAAAGGCCTGCCATTCAGAAATGATTTAAATAGAACCAGAGATCGCTCCGGCTGTGAAAAGTCCAACTGTATATAGTCAAATAAAGGACTTTCTTTTCCGCTGAAAGAATTATTGGAGAGATCGAGTTTCAAGAAATAGTGAATGGAAACGACATTAATGAAACCCCATAGAAACTAAATAGTAGCCAAGAATGCAATATGTTTAAATCAATGCATCAAAAATTATGTCCATATGATGAGACCGCTGTGTTTTGATGATCAAGTATAGCAGAAAACTTCTACTACATGTTTCGGAACACAATGACATGTACTACAATAACAAAGTGGCACAACTGAATGCATTTACTTATAGTTAAAATTGGACTCCTAAAACTGAGGTGGGCAATATTTGGAACCATGGAACATGACTAATTTTGGATTTCTAAATACCTATTAGTAATTGGTTCTGTATGACATTGCTTGTACTTGTGTTATGAAATCAGTGATGATGATAGATTGATATGCGTATATCTGCATACCAGTTTATTGCATTCTCGTATCTAATTAGTACTTATTGGTTCGTTCTATATCAGTAATTGTTAATTATGACTTGATAAAATTGTTAATTGTATATCAGTAATGTTGTAGTACTGTGGCAAGTCCCTTTATCCTTTACTACATAATTAGTACTTATTGGTTCATTCTATATCTACTATATTCTTTGTAATCTGCTCTATGATCCTCGCATTGATACTACTGCTCTAGTGTATTGACAATTTTTTTATGTGATTGTGATCATAGTTATCATGGCAAGAACTAAGGGTAATAGGGAACCGCAAAAGGGCAATGTTAAGGACAACGGGAAGACAATTTCAGAAAAACGGGACATGGGCCCAAGTGTTTTAAACAAACAGAACAAGACGAAGAAACTTTCAAAGATGACACGGGACAAGGGAAAAGCCCAGGCCAAAGTCAGTTTGGCTTCGAGAAATAAGATTGACAAGCGTAAAGGTAAGAGGAAGAAAATCATGACAAGGAGGCAGCAGATTCAAGCTTTTAAGGAAAGTTATGGTGGTATGACAAGGTCGAAAGTGATCAAGTGGAGGGGCCCAAAGCCAAGATCAAACTCTCAAGGATTGTTTGCCTCTGCTTTTCCAACCCATCCGACTCGCATAGACATTTCAAATGGGATGTAAGTTATTTCATTTCTTAGCAATATGCAATCATTATACTCTTAAATTGTTACTAGTGACATTAATTTAATTTTATGACAGTTATAATTAAGCATAGAAATATAGAATAATAGCATAGATTCGTTGGGACAAGTTTTTTAAACTCATAAAAAATGCATTTATTACGAGAACTTACCTTTGGTTCTTTACCTTTGTTCGAGTCTGTCAAATTTTAGGAACATATTATAATCGCTTTTTAGTTTCTAAGACCAAAAAAATACTAAAAATCTTATATCCCATCTAATGAGATTGGAATTACGAGAACTTACCTAAGATGAACCGATCAAGGCTCTTGTTTGGAAAAAATTCATAATTAATTAATACATATGCATTTATTAGTATTATAGAATCATGATACTAGTGATAATTCTTTTTCTTATTCAATATTAGTGATTATGCATTGTTTACACTTAATACAATCAAGATACTAATGATTGTGCTTAATTATAATACATATGTAGTATAAAGAATAATTGTGCGAAGAAGATAATTTTGGGTGCCATACGTGCATTTTGGCCAGTGGGGTCCTACACTTGGACAGATTTAGAGGACAAGCATCCTGATTTCCCAAAAAAGGTTTGGGAAAACTTTAAGGTATGTCATATACACAAACTTAATTATTTTACGTATTTTCCCTTGATGACTCTTTATGGTAAACTTGAATCATTATTTGACGCATAATTATGTTTATTGCAGTTGTATTTTAAGCACTGGAAGGGTCAAAGCCGGTCACAATCCAAAGCTGTTGTAATCGAATACATCCAGGCAGTTTGCAAGCGGACATTGTATGAAGAAAAAGTGAGAGTTCATAAGAAGGCAAGGACAACCGGAAAGTCTTTCTTGGAGCTCTGTCCATCCTACTATGATATTGAATTTTGGAAAGGATTGATAGAGTTTTGGAGATCAGAAGAGCATCAAGAAAGATCGAAAGTGGGGATTGATAACAGGAATAAAGTGACCAATTTGCATAGCTCAGGTTCAAGACCTTTCCAAGAAGTTGCTGAGGTGGTCCTTTAATTAATTTCTCATAATTCTTTTGATCGTTTAACTAGTATTTGATTTTTATGTTTTGTCAATCTTCGACCACTAATCTACTCTTGCTTAATTTTTTTGCAGATAATGAAGGTGGAGAAAGCTGGAAAGATGCCAACGCATATTCAACTTTGGAACCGAACTCATACTCGAGCTGGTACAGAACTTGACGAGAACGGAAACCCGAAACAGTACATCACTGCTGCTGCCATGGAAATCGCTGTAAGAATGTCGATTATAAATATATTTGCACTTCTAATTTAAGCACATCATCCATATGTCTTTAGAGCATGTTGTATATAATAACATATAACATGGTGTGATATGTTTCAGACTCGGTATGCGTCGATCTTGAATGATAAAGGGGTTGATCAGACCTAACTTGATGAGAGTTTGGAGCCCTTTGATTGGTGGCTGCAGGCCATGGCACCAGGGCTGAGCAAGCCAAAAAAGGGTAAGCTGATTGGTTATCCCCGTGTTCTAGCTCGAAAACTCTTGGCAGACGTGGAAAACAACCACCAGAAGCGTATTGTGAAAAATCCATGCTCATCGCTCGAAGGCTCCTCTAGCTCTGCTGCTGGGCATAAGATGCCGAATGACACTTTTATGAAGGTGGTCTCCGGGGTGCTGGATTATTTGAAAACCAATCCAGAATCTTACCAGAGAGATCTCAATGACGAGCAAATTGAGAGCCTAACTGAGGCGGCTTTGAGTCTTGGCGATCCAGCTGCTAGAAGTCAGTTCTCGCAATTAATTTCCCAAGAAGTTGTGCATGTTGTGAAGGAAAATGTTACTGATGTTCGAAAAATATAAAACGGTAGTTTCATTTTATAAACATTTTTCCAATTTTAGCATTCATTTATTCATGGACTGTCATGCAACTCTATTAACTCTTTTTACTTCAACTGTAGGCTGTTGCTGAGGAGGGAGGTAGCGAGGCTACTTTGGATGAATCCGACTACACGGATGAAAGTGATCAAGACAACGATGTTGACTGCAATGGTGGTGAAAAGACAACGATGCTGACTGCAATGGCAAATGGCAGTGAAGAAATTGTCGAAGAAGACATTGGTGAAGATGGAGATAGCGTGGCTAGTGGCTAGGATGCTCATGCCTCTGAAATGGATTAACCGTATGGTTTGTGGTAATTTAGTACTTGGTTGATTATGGTTTGTTTGGTTTGGTTTTAATTATGGTTTGTGTAGAACTTGCTTAATTATGGTTGGATATTTTGCGTTGTGATGATCTTCGGATCTTTTTGGTTTGTGGTATATTTGAATTATTGGTGTGATAAGGTGAAAATGTTTATTGGTGTGATAAGGTGGAAATGTTTATTGGTGTGATGAGGTGGATGTTTAAGTATGTAATGATGAATGGTTTGATTTTGCGAGTGAATTGGTTTGTGGATGTTTAAGTATATTTGAATTATTCGTTGGTTTTTTGGCTTGTATGATTGGTACTATTTGCGGAACAGGGTAAACTAAAAACAAACATTTCTTACCACCTTCAAAAAAAGATGGTAGGAAATGAGCGGTAGGAAATGCTATCTTACAATCCTCCTGAAACAATTCCTACCAATGGGTGCAAAAGGAGACGGTAGGAAATAACTGTTTAGTTTCAACAATTTTCATGTCAGTAGCTGACGTGGCTGGTGACGTGTGCGAGCCCGCCCACGTGTCATATGACATGGCATCTGACGTGTTGCCACGTCATCATCCAAGTTGGCATGTGGGTCCATGCCATGTGGCATGCCACGTCATTATGTGGGCCCCACGTTGACCGGGTCAGTATCATTTCCTACCAAAGTCATTTCCCACTTAAACATTTCCTACCGGAGGGGGACGGTAGGAAATGCCACATTTCCTACCGATTTTGGGCCTTTTCCTACCGATTTGATGGTAGGAAATGCCCATTTTTCTTGTAGTGAAGACAGCAAGACATGTGTGATAAATCAATATGATCTTAGTGAATCACGTAAGATATCGTATGGAATGGGAATGCTGAGGCTCTTGATCATGATGATTGTTATAGTAAATAAGAAATCTTTATAATTAATGCTTCATTGTAATTGTTTAGCATTAATATACTTCTAAGTACTTCATACATTTTCACGTCTTACCTCTTACACATCTCTTGTAGTTTAGTTTAGTGTAGAAATTCTTTCCTTCTTCTCTTTCTTTAGAGTTTATATTGGTATGAGTTCTTTGATTTATATTATTTATATTATGATTGTTTTGATGATATTTGGCTAGAGTCCCTATCTAAGGGGCGAATTTATTCAATACCATATCTATGTGAGCAATTTCATACGAATCACACAAGTAGAGTTGAGAGTTCGCATAGTTAGGATTCATAAGATTCTTTAGAATTGACTTAGTTGGTGATACTTATACAAAGTTATTTTTGTGACTTTTGAATGCAATTTGATTTGAAATTATTAGTTTTCTTCATTCTGAATACTTATGAGTTTAATTATCATTAAAAATAAATATATAAAACATAGTGATTTTCATATTTAGTCAATGAAATCTGTTCCTTAGATCTGTTATAAGTGATATTCTTTCGTGCTAGTTCAATTATTTTTATTAATTAGAAACTTAATTTATGTTATTTGTAATTCGATCCGTACATATTTGTGCATGTACTCACGTACACCCGTGTTCTTGGGTTTTGATTACTTAAGAAATTTTCCATCAACAAATTTTTGGTGCCGTTATCGAGGAACACGTTATTGAGTTTTTGATTGATACATATTTTTAATCAATTTTGTTTTTCTGTTTTATGTCAAAAACAAACTCGAAAAGTTTTCAAAAATTAGTGGTTTGTCTGCTCTGTTTCTGTTGGCATAACTTTACTATTTATATTCTTTGACTTCGTGCGTGTTCAGTAGCTAAGTTAATTACTTAAAAAAAAATTAAAAAAAAAAAAAAGTAGACGTAGTACATATTTGGTAGTGTAAATGGTCAGGATTATATAGTTTAATTAATTGTATTTTAGTTTTAGTAGTTATTTTCATTCTTAGTGTAATAGTTTTATTACTTTTATTTTGTTTTTGATTAATTAAGCGTAATTGAAGAGAAAATAAAATAAAATACTTTTGTTATTTGATTTGTTTTATTTTTGAATTTCAAGTATCTAATTTCTGCTTGAGTTGCTTCTGCATGAAAATAATTGTTAAATTATTTCGGGTACTAATTTCTGCCCCTAATTTTATAAATTAAATAAATAAAAAATTAGTTTAGAATTTTTAGATGAAAAATAAGTGTTACATCATGCATTACTTGTCCACCTAGAGCACATCTTGTTTAGGATTTGAATTATATTTTTATAAACTGTGGTGATTGTCGGAGGATCCAAAGATACGTACCACATTAGTGTAGAGCATTTCGTGTGTTTTATTTGTTGTCTATTGGATGCTGCATTTTCATCTAATTAATTTCAAGGGCAAAACCACATCATCAAGATAAGGTAAGGATTTCATCACCCATTACTTGGCCACAAACACCTGATCCATTATCTTGCATATCCAAGCCTTTTAAAATTAATTAGACATTAGCCCGTAGGAATTTTGAGCTTAATTAGAAAGGTACCTAACAGAGAAAGTAAATTTGGAATTATTCGAACTCTTTGGTGTCTAGGCAAGTGTATCACTTACCTGGCGAATTAAGATTGGTGCCTAGGATGGCGTTCTCTAATTCAGCGCCTTGTTTCAAGGAAGTGCCCTCGCTTGACTGGTGACAAGGCCGTCGCGTGCCTATCAAATAATAATTCTAACAAATCCTTCTAACTATGTAGTAGGGTAAGTCAGAGTCGATCCCACAGAGACAAACATATCAATCACTAGTTGTTTCTGATTTAATTCGGCTAAGCAAGTAACACAATAGATTTTGAGAGATTATTAAACTAATTTTATACTAAGAGAATTTCGCTGTATTAATCAAATATTAAAAACATCCAGAATTAAGTATCCCCACTAGCATGAATTGATGCAATTGTGAATTCCCTCCCCAATTAATCGTACGCTGCTCAACAGGAAAGATGCGCCCTAAGAATACCAATAACCTCTCTAAAGTATTAATGGCTTCTCTAAAATACAATCAAGCCTATTCTCATGGTATCATGCATATTAGAGACATTAAGCATAGCACCCTAATTTCCTAACAATCCATTCTACCTATTCTCATGGAGAATCTCATGTTCTTATTGGATAAATCACAACCATCTAAATCCAACTCTCGTTGATAATTAGATATTGGTTCAAACAATACACATAATCACGTCTGATTTGTAATTGCTAATTAAAACAACTCAATAAGCAAAAGCAATTAAACAATCAAATTGGGGGAATTGGGAAAATCACACATCAATCATAACTAGGGTTCTACTTAACCCTAGATTAATTATCTACTCACTCATAATTGAATTAACAAAACAAGAATTATAAATTGAACAAATCATATTATAAAGAAAAGAGAAAGAGAAAAACCTTCAATCTTCAAAGAAAATAAAAGTTCTCCACAAATCTCCACCAAAGATGTTTACAAAGTTCTAATGTGTGTATCTATATTTTTCTTTTCACGCTCTCCTCCTCTTTTATAATAAAACTCCTTCATAAAATCCAATCTCTATCTCCTAATAAAAGTATTTTTAATATTCTAATCAATTTACAAAAAGATATCCATAATTGAATAGGATTTTCTTGTAAAATTCGTCACTTATTTTTCTCCTCTGTTTCTGGGCTCTTCCAGTTGGATTTTGCTTACTGGACCACCTCTGAATTAAAGATAATTCCCTAAGCTTCGCGTGGACAGTAAGATCGTTAAATTCTGACTTCTGGAACTCAAGATATGGCCCAAACAGTGCAGGCAGCCTGTGCAGCCCAATAATACGAATTTTCTCCTATTTTATCTCCAAAATAGCTCTTTTTGCTCCAAATCCTTCCAAGTCATGAATTCTTTATTTCCTACAATAAAACAATAAAATCTATTAAATAAAAATCCAAATCAATGCAAAACACAATAAATATGAGAATAAAATCATCTAAAATATATATAAAAATATACTCTATCAACTGGCCAATCAGTTTGAATAAATCTTGATTTATGGACTTTTTGGTGGTCCAGAAGTTAGTAGCTGTCTAGATTTTTTTCAGGATAATTCAGGATTAGAGTGTTTTTTTTCTTTTCTTTTGTGTGTTTCAATTTATGTGCTAATTGGTAGATCATTTAGATATCTTCGTAGTGTATGCACACTTGGAAAAGAAGTACTAGCGGTTATTTAACTCGCCCACCCGTTAGACTTTAATTTACTCATCCATCATTAAGGAAAATACTTTACCTTCTCCGTCTACCACACTCCACCATATCTTTTATCCCGATCAAACAAATTGTAGGTCTCTTCTTGAAAATGAACACGAGACTGATAATCAACTTAGGAAATTTTTTAGGAATATGTCATCCATAAAAATACTTGAGGAATTACACGCCATTACTGCAAAGTGGAATAATCAATGTGAGGAGAGTTATCTCGAGCCTAGAATCGTTGAAAAGCCTTTCATGATCAAACCTCGTAGATTTTCACTTTTTCCTCCAAATTAGGAATTTAGCTTCTTAAACGCCTGTGACACATATTCATCCTTTATTTTACATGACCAAGAAACTCAAGTTAATAATCAGTTTCAACAACATAATGAAACACTTACTTGGTTTAGGATATCTAATAAGGAAGAATGTTTTTTCAAGGTTTACAACCTTAATTGCGACCTTCAAGGCCACACTTTTGATGACTACTTAAGAAATCTGGAACACTTTCTTATTAGGTGTAAGCATAAGTTTTGGGAGAGACTTTCATGGGCTAGTCAAGCAAGGTATTGGATAGTAGTCAATATTTGATATGGGGGAGACATGTACAAATGTATTGTTTATTTTGTATAGTTTTTTTTCCCTTCTTATAGACGGGATTTGGAGTGACTTTCGAGTTTCTCCTCCTTTACCCCACTAGTACAAAATAAGGGTTTTACGTCGGTTAAATTGGTCTTATACGTCGGAAAATTGGCGACGTATGGAGGGGCGTCGTATAAAGTCACCATTCTTTTACGTCGGTTAAAAATTCGACGTATAAAATATAATATACTTTGGTAAAAATCCAACGTATAATGTTGATGAAGGCCGACGTATAGTAAATAAATAAGAAATCTTTGTAATTAGTGCTCCATTGTAATTATTTAGTATAAATAGACCTTTAGGTACCTCACATGCACATTTTCACCTCCTACAGCTTACCTCCTACACATCTCTTGTAGTTTAGTTTAGTGTAGAAATTCTTTCCTTCTTATTCTTAGAGTTTATATTGGTATGAGTTCTTCGATTTATTTTATGATTATTTTGATGATAATGGGCTAGAGTCCCTATTGAAGGGGGGATGTAGTAGGCTGAAAGAAATAAATTTCATTAGTGTATGTGCTTTTATTGTGATATATTTGTTTTATTGATTATCTCCAATATCAAATATCATATCTATGTGAGAAATTTCATACGAGGCACACAAGTAGGGTCGGGAGTTCGTATAGTTAGGATCCACAAAATTTTTGAGAATTGATTTAGTTGGTAACACTTATACAAAGTTATTTTGTGACTTTTGAATGCAATTTGATTTGGAATTATTGATTTTCTATTTTCCTAATACTTATGAGTTTAATTGTCATTAAAAATAAATATATAAAACATCGTGATTTTCATATCTAGCCAATGAAATTCGTTCCTTAAATATTTTTATAAATGATATTCTTTGGTACTTGTCTTTGTACTCACATACACCTGTGCACTTGCGATTTTTTTTACTTAACGAATTATCCCTCAACATTAAGCAACAAGAAGAATAATTATTGTGCTTTACCATCAAGTATCTACTTATTATCCGATGCTAATTTGAACTTGAATAGCTTTGATCCTCGAGTTTCTTACAAGAAATAAGCAAATTTGCAGAATAATTATTATGGCAAAGGTTTTAGAGAGATTGCATGTATACATGTTTCTTTTCTTTCTTTTTTTGCTAAAATGATAAATCATTTCATTGATATAAAATCAGATAATGCATCTCAAGAGATAATAAAAGCTCATTATCTAATCGAAAGATATGCTTAACCAATCCATGAATCGCACGATCCATAGAAAAGAGTTCTCCTGGAAGTTTTATATCCACCAAATAAGGTCATGTTAAAACCTCACAAAAATAAAAGCCTACGGGAAAAAACCTCAAGGGGAAAAAGAGTGCCCTACTAAAAATTGAGAACATAAATTTACATAATAAGCAAATGACTAGAAACTTCTTGTTGCTCCTCTATAGTATAACAAGTTTCCGTCTTCATCCATCTTTTATTCATACTTCTTCCCATCCAAGTAAGTCTAACGTGCCCGTATGACACGTATAACCAGCCCCCTTCCATCTTTGTTTCATTGTACATATGAAGGCACCAAAACAAACCATACCAATAGCTAATTGGTCGATGAAAAAACAATAAAAATTAAGACTAAAAATATTATAACATTTTGTAATTCGAATAAAATGAAGTGATAACATTTTGATCAAAGGGGATCCCTTTGGTTAGATATAAAATTTTAAAAAGTAACATTAAAATATAAAAACTATATAAAACACGATCTTTCCTAATCAAAATTTGCCACATAAAATGGCACAAATTCGTCAGTTGACGATATAATAACACCAATTATGGTCAAAATTCACCAAATATATATGGTCATCAAATATAATTGACATTTAATCATAATAAAAGTCACCAAATTGACACAAATTCGTTCACTGACTGACGATAGATAACAAACGATAGATAACAGACAGATATGGTCCAAAAAAAACCATCAAATATAACACTCCCATCCAGGCACAAAAACTCTTGAATCCGCTTATTCATTCCTTTCGATACAAAGTCAAGTGCCACTTCTTGTAGTGCAGTACTATCATTCCCATTAACGGTCCGTGATGAAATGGCCACTTGATTTTCCAGAATTTAGATTGCTGCTTCAAGTGGCTTTCGTTTTCTATGTCCCTGAATTATAATTAAGCAGCTGCTGAATTCATGTATAATTTTAGTAAGGGCTTAATGCTGGAATAAAATATACACTCACACTTTCTTAAGTCTATGAAAGTATGAAAATAGCAGTTAATTTACATTCTCCTTCTTAAACGTAGGAAAAAGAAGACATTTTAACTAATTAGCGCAAGGCAGATCAGATTATATCATATTCTTCTTGTCCTGAGTTGTCATTCAGTTTGTTACCTAGGCCTGGAGCCACGTCCCAACCGGAGCTCTAGATCGATTTCGATTTCACCCCAATCTTTCTTGTCGTAGATAAGACAATCTTCATTGAAATTATCATTAGAAGTCAAATGTTCTGTGATACTAGAGTAGCCTAATGAGGAACTAACACTAGGCCGGATCGAAAAATTTATAGGCGAGGGAGGAGGACATTTAGGTAACATGAAATTAGTTGTATAGGGTGAAACTGGTAGAATTTCAGAAGATGGTACAGTACTGTGATTTAGTTTTGAAGGTGAAAAAACGGCATTAGGGTTAGGTAAAGAGTAGATTAGACATACCCCACCATTTGCTACTAATTGTTGATGATAGTTTGAATTCATTATGACAGCTGCGGTGGAAGTGGTAACTTCTGAACAAGTAGGTGGTGGAATTTGGTGGAGACGAGCGCGTTCACGACGGTGGACATTCATGTGACCGCCGAGGGCTTGAGCAGACCGAAATTCCCTTCTACAAAAAGTACAAGTGTAAGAGCGTGGGGGCCAAGTCGTTCCCATTGCATTGTTAGTATCTTGTTCGAAAGCTCGAACTTCCCATGAATCATCATTATCTTGATTACCTTGTGCTTGCTGGTTAGAGTTCCACATCAACGTACCGCCCGCATTAAGGGTTATCGCAGGTAGTTTATCAGGAGATTGTGCTAAGGATAGAAGGCCAAGCTGAGTAGCCATGACACTTAGTTCTTGAATGTTGTGATGGATGGAAGAGATGAAGAATTTGCTTTTGCTTTAAATAGATGATAGGAAAATTATATAGAGACTAAGAGCATCTCCAAGGCTCAACCCCCTTCCCTATATCAGTCTACGTGGCATCATTTAGGGAACCAAAACTGAAAAATCACTCTCCAATGGTACAACCCCTTACCAAAAAAATTTAGGGGGAGGAGAGAGGTTCCCTACATGTAGGGGGAGGAGAGAGGCTCCCTATCTTGCCAAGTCATTTGCCAAGTCATTTTCTTCATCTCCATTAAATTCAGAATCTTCACATTAAATTCAGAATCATCAAATTTATCGCCAAACTCAAAAACCGAAGTCAAATTAAAATTTTACCCAGAATTTTTT
Organism: Saposhnikovia divaricata; assembly: GCA_036435485.1. NCBI lineage: Eukaryota > Viridiplantae > Streptophyta > Magnoliopsida > Apiales > Apiaceae > Saposhnikovia > Saposhnikovia divaricata. Next base: position 211,721,843 of record CM071597.1, on the reverse strand, counting down.
TATATCAAAATCGATGAATTTATATATCACTAGATAGCTCCCGAATTATAGAACACACACATAAATAAATCACTAATTTTGAATGGATTGATTTAAAGATATGAATTTTAGAAGTTTAGGAATATATGGAACCGATATATTTTAAATTTCAAAATACTAATTAAATGTTACTTTTGAATTATAGGGAACCGATATAGGGAATACCGTTGGAGTAAAACAGTTTTTTGGTACCCTATATTTTAAGGAATGATTATTTTATTATATTTTAGGGGTTGAAGATGAGGAAGGACATTGGAGATGCTCTAAGAGCATTCACATCCCATCCCCATCCCCAATCCCAAAAACTTACTAAAAATAGTAAATCCCCAAATAAAAATAGTAAATCACCAAAATTATCAAAAAGTTTCTACATCCCATTCCCCATTTTCCATTCCCCTATCCCTATATTCTTTTTTATATTACTTCTTTCTCTCTTTCACTTACAATTTTAACTACCAAAACTCATCCACTATTATAAATACAATTTAATATTATTATATGAAGAGAGAGGGGGTTTGGGGAAGATTTTGGGGAATGAACAAAGTCCCTAAATATGGGGACTTGAGTTATGACCCTAAAACTAAACCCCAAAATGGGGAATGGGATGAAGGAGTATTTTAGAAGAAAAGTTGAACAAATCCACAAATTATGAGGATGAGGATGGGGATGGGGGATGGGATGTGAATGCTCTAATATAACCCTAGGTATACCGGGGATACCAACAACAATATTAGAAATAAGCAGTTGGATTTTAGTAAGAACGGTGACACTTAAATTAATTAAGGATTCCCACTTGTACCATTTTACACGTGTAAAATGTGTATCAGTGAGTAATATTATGTATGTTACATATTAATTTTCTACATTGCCTTGAACGCCCTTCTCTCTGCCTTTAAATTCAACCAGCTCTATGTTTCTGACTACATATTATTATCTGATGTTGGTGTGTAGCTATTGTCTCTAGCGCAGTTGCGGATTGTCAGTTTAAACATTAGAAGGAACTTTTGCAAGTACATCTTCGAGAGGGTATAAAAAATAATAGATGATGTTTGTGATTTTGTGACGATAACTTTTAATTTAACTTATTGATTTGGCAGTTTAAAATGTGAAAGTGTGAGATTTGATTACATTGCAAGAGGGTATATATAGCTCTGAAAAAATTAAGAGTTGAGACAAATATAATCATGCCCAGTTGAAATATTTGATTACATTGTTAATGGTATACGTTGGCCTTTCAAATAAATATCAAGAATGACTTATTCTGATACTTGTCTTTACTAGTTGTGTATCTTAGTGTGTGCTACTATACATTGTTAATAGTATGTTGTGGTTTCTCAAACAAACACCAAAAATGACTTATTTCCATATTTGTCTCTACCCAATTGTGTATCTTAGAGCATCTTCAATGGTATTGGCTAAGTTCATTGGTTAAATTTCAACAATGGTATTGGCTAAACTCATTGGTTAAATTTCAAAAAAATAATAGTTGGCTAAAATTTACTAAACCTGTAGAGTGTTTTACTCCAATGGGGATCAGCTATAATGATTAGTTATATTTTAAAAAAGGTATGATTATTATTAATAATTTTTTTGATCAATTATGGGAAGAAAATGGGCAGGAAATGACATGGCATTTGCTACAGATCTCTAGTGCTTCAACAAATATAGCCAATATTAAAGAAAAATATAAAGGATTGGCTAAATTTTTAGACAAGAGTAATGCCCCATTGGAGTGATGAACTTTTAACATGTTATGTATAATTTTCAATTTTGGTTTATTTAAAATTTTAGCTAAGGGTTTTATTGCATTGGAGATGCTCTTAGTGTGTGCACGATCTTTTTTTTAATCTCCAATGAAGTGAAATTCATTTTTTAAGTTGAGCAAAACTCAGATCATGACATGAGACGAAGATAAATCATTTTCATTTTGTTTCTAAATTTAAAATTTAAGAAATTAATTGTCACATAATCCATCTATCGAATTTCTACATGTAATATTAAATACTCCATCCCACCCAATTGTTTACACTTTTTAAGGGATGTCCGACACGCATTTTAAAATGCATTTTAAGGATAGTTACATAACTTATTTTTAAAATTTTATTTTCTTGTATAAAAATATAAACATTAAATTTTTATACAAAAAAGAAAATTTTAAAAATAAGTTATATAACTATCTTTAAAATTTATCTTAAAATGTGTGCCGGACACCACTTGAAAAGTGTAAATAATTGGATGGAACGGAGGGAGTATACGATTATTAGAGGTTAATATTAAGAAAGATTATAAACTTTGTTGAGACGAAGAATATATAGTTTGATTGACATATTAATTGGATCTCAATTGTAATTTACATTATGCATATTTTGTTTTTTAAAAAGTTCAAGAATTCGAGAGCCTGCTTCTTGGACGCTTCTCTTCTGGATTTATTTTGATTTCGTTAATTTTTAAGTATTATCATATTTTAATTTTATTTTGTATTATCATACAAATTATCATATTTGATTTTTGAAAGATATATTAAACACTCATCATTCTTCCATTTTCGTCCTAAATTTTTATATAATATATTTGGACCAGGCCCGAATATGATTTAGGTTTAGTATATGAGGGCGGAGTTTTCCAAGAAAGCTGATTTTAATTTGTTTATAAAATGTGAAATTGCGGACACTTAATTTCTCTAATATAAATCTATTTATTAATGTTCACTAACAATGGCCGCGAGCAAGAGCTGATGAAAACGATCAAACAGTTTAGTATAAATATATGTATACGATGTTTAAAAGTAAAAGTTCAGAAACAATGTTTGTGCCTGTCAAAAAACCATGCAATGTTTATTATTCTGCAGTACTATTACATATAGAAAACTAAGTAACTGAATACCAGAAAATCAGGAACTACATGCCACGATTTTTCTTAAACAGACTCCATGATCCTACAATCTTGCTACTGCTTATTCGACCAAATCAAACTACTTATTCGACCATATCAATTTACTAAAGACTAGAATTTCAGAATTAAAGCATAACTAAATAAAACAAATAAGTTTAAGATTACAACTCCAACACTCTCCCCCTTAATCTTAAACTTCTTAGACAAGTTCCTTTACTCCCAGAAGTTTTCACATCCTCTCGAACTTAATGGTGGACAGTGCCTTTGTCAAAACGTTTTCTTGTTGATGTTCACTGGCTATGTGCTTTATGATTATTTTCCCACGCTCCACACATTCCCGGATGAAATGATAACGAATACTAATGTGCTTGCTGTGTCCATGGAAAATAGGATTCTTAGCAAGGTATATAGCTGACTTGTTGTTTATATATAATACCACTGGCCCTACGCATTCATTCATCACCTGGCTTAAAACATTTCGAAGCCACATACATTGACAGGAAGATGTTGTAGCAGCCATGAATTCAGCCTCGCAGGAGGACAAAGCTACACAAATCCTCTTATCATCAAGATTTCCTGCCAAATTGCTATCCGATTATCCCATTAGAATGTTATCACCTCCCTGTTTTGAATAGATCAGCCCATAGTCAAGTGTGCCTTTTATATATCTGAGTATCCTCTTTACAGAATTTTGATGAAGAATAGTTGGTCGTTCTATGTAACGACTTACTATGCCAACAGCATACAAAATGTCAGGTCTAGTATGAACAAGGTAACGAAGTTCGCCTATCATACTTTTATACTGAGTCGTATCTACTATTTTACATCCTTCATCTTTGGTTAACTGTTCTTTTGGGTCCATGGGATACTTGGTGGGATTGCATCCTATCATTCCTGCCTTCTCCAGAATTTTCTTTGCGTAACTCGACTGTTTTAACTCAATATAATCCTCCTTTTACTGAACTTCAATTCCCAGATAGTACGTTAGCTTTTCAAAATCACTCATTTCAAATTTTTGAGTTCATTTGCCTTTTGAACTCCTCAATGACGCCCACGTTAGAATCAGTGACCAACAGGTCATCTACATAAACTGCGATTATTAACTTTTTACCTCTTAATTGCTTAGTATATACAGCGTGTTCGTCAGGGCAACGCTTGAACCCAAGTTCCAACAAACAGCTGTTGAGTTTCACCTACCAGGCTCGAGGGGCCTGGCATAATCCATACAAGGCCTTCAGAAGCTTATATGTAAGATGTTCTTTTCCTTCATTTTCATATCCCTCCGGTTGAGCCACATAAACCTCTTCACTAATTTCACCATTCAGGAATGCATTTTTCACGTCAAGGTGATGCACTTGCCACTGATTTTTTGCAGATAAAGCCGACAACAAGCGAACAATCTCCAGTCGAGTCACGGGGGTGAAAATTTTGTCGAAATCCACACCATATTCTTGAGCGTAGCCTTTTGCTACGAGTCTCACTTTATGTTTCACTATTTTTCCATCTCCATCCTTCTTCAGTTTGAATATCCACTTTAGGCCTATAGTCTTATGCCCATCTGGTAGTTCTGTTAGCACCCAGGTTCCATTTTTTTGATGGATTCAATCTCCTTGTCCATTGCTTGTTTCCATTCCCATTTTTTACTGCTTGCCCATAATTCATAGGTTCTTCCATGCGCACCAAAAACAACTCGTCCTCCACTTCTACTATCTCTGAATTGTTGTAAATATCACTAAGAGTTCTGTTTCGCTTTGGCTCGCTGCTATCATCATAGTTATCAGAAATTGGGTAGCTTGATGGTGAGTGAGAAGGTGCTGATGGTGAGTGAGGAGGTGTTGTTTCACCAACTTTCGAGATGTCATCATTTTCTGCACCTTCTTGCTGAGACTGCTCGATATCTGTATGCATTTCGGGAACTAGGAAGGACCATGGCCAGCATAACTTTCTTCCTCTTCTTGTCGATTCCAAGGCCAGTGTTTTGACTCATCGAACATAACATCCCTACTTATGTGTACTCGTTTGTTTACAGGATCAAACAAGCGATAAGCTTTAGTACCTGGTTCTTTTTCGAGATTAATCACTTGCACACTTTGATCATCCAACTTTTTCGTATGCACATGCGGGATTTTCATATACACTAAGCATCCAAAGACACAAACATGACTAATGTTTGGCTTTGAACTTGTCCAAGCCTCAAAAGATGTTTGTCCAGATAGGGCCCGAGTAGGCAACCTGTTAAGTATGTAAACCGAGTGCCGTATTGCCTCCCCCTACATTTCTGATGGCAACTTTATTTCTTTCAAGTAGCTACGTGCCATTTCAACCACTGTTTGATTCTTGCGCTCCACTACGCCATTTTGTTGGGGCGTGTATAGGGTCGTATAGTGTCGTTCAATCCAAAATTCTTCAGAATATGAAGTAAATTCCCTCGAGGAAAACTCACCTACTTGATCTGATCTAAAAACTTTCACCCTCTTATCATTTTCATCCTCAACTTTCGCTCAAAATTTCTTAAAATCACTGAAAGCCTCGTCTTTACTTTTGAGAAAGTATATCCACATGACACGACAGAAATCATCAACAAGAAGGAAGAAATATTTGTTTCCTCCAGCAGTTGCAGGTTCGACAGGACCACACAAATCACCATGGACTAGCTCTAGAACTTTACTGGCGTATCTTGACTTGGATGGAAATGATTATCTTGTTTGTTTAGACACCAAACATCCAGTACAAACATCTTTTGGTTGAATAATGTTTGGCAACCCAAACACCATTTTATCCTTATACATTAAAACAATAGATTTGAAGTTTACGTGCCCCAAGCGTGTGTGCCACAGGTACGCTACTTCCTTTAAAAAATAAACACTCGGACTCAACATTCTCAATGAGTAACTTATACAACCTGTTGGAAGATCTTTTTACCTTCATCAATAATCTCCTTTCATCTCATAAACCCATAGATAGTCTCCATTTAGCATGACTTTATTTCCTTCCTCTGACATTTGGCCTAGGCTGATTATATTGCTGCACAAACTGGGTATATAATAAATATCATGGAGTGTATGTTCCTCACCATTTTAACATTTAAAGATTATTGACCCTCTTCCTTTTATGTTGACTGTTGATACATCTCCGAACTTGACTTCATCATTTATTCCCTCATCTAGAACCTTAAATTTTGACTTTGCCCCCATCATATGATTGGTCGCGCTGTTGTCCAAATACCATACATTAGACTCCAGTCTTTTTTCTTTATCATTTGTAATGAGCTTTGGTTGAATCCCCTGTTCATTCAGCAACATTAAATCGGCATGCTTTGCCAATAATAACGTCGGTTCATCATCATCCATCTTAGACAATTGAACCTCCTGTGTCACTTCTCTTGCACGTTAGGGTTTTCTGCACTCTGCTGCGTAGTGCCCGTAAATGTTACAATTGTAACATTTGATTTTGCTTTTATCCCTTGCGCCTCGCCCTTTCATGTAACCAGTGGACTTTGCTCCAACTTTTCCAATTCTCTTTAATCATTCTTCTATAGTTTACTCTCGTCCTTTTCTTTCTTGCCCCATTCATCCTCTGTGAGCAATAACTGACTACCAGCACCTTCAGTATGGCCTTTCAATCTTTCTTCATGTGCTTTGAGAGATCCTACAATCTATTCTACTGTCATTGTCTCCATATTCCCAAATTGCTCCAACGTTAAGGCTATTTATAGGAATCTCGTTGGTACAGTTCTTAGTACATAGGATTCATTTATTTCTTCTCTAAGTGCCCGGATGTTCCTTACCAATCTATTGAGTCTCATGTAGAAATCATCAAATTGATCATTGTTCTTCATCTGTAATGATTCAAACTCCATTTTCAAAGTCTGGATCCTTGCCTTTTTAACTTTGTCTGCGCCTTGCTATAGAGTTTTGATAGCTTCCCAGGCGTCTTTAACCTTTTTTTATCTGCAAGTGAAAGCAAAATCTCTTCTAATATACCCTGGTAGATCATGGCCAGGGCAATCTTATCAGTCTTCTTGTCTATCTTAGCCTTTGGATCAGTTGTTTCTATTGCCTCCCAGGTATAGTTGCTTTTGGTCAACATCGGATAACTCAAACCCATAGATCATCCCTTCATCTTGTTTGTGTCCATCATTGCTTTTGAAGTATGCACTATAGGAAGTATATGAAGAGATTGTACCTGAAATCAAGAGATTAACAAGAAAATACCGAAAGAATGTTCGAGTCACGTGAAAACCACGCTCTCCTTAAAATAGATTAGCCTCTTCTGTGTGGTGCTTGAGGGATGAATGGCCTCCATCTCCCGGGATACAACGAACAAAGGTGATTTTCAAGCACTTAGAAAACCTGCCTTTTACGAATCGAACAAATACCACTCTATCACACAAAAATGAACCTAAAGCTCTAAAGAGTATGCAAGGAAAACCAATGAAAGACTTGGGGATTTTTTATGTATCAAACAATGAAGCCAATGTCTCCTTATATGTGAGTAAAAGAAATGTAACTCCCCTAAGCCATAAATTTGTAACCCCCAACGCAATAAGTTTGTAATCCCCAAAGCAATAATAAAACCACATTAATATATTAGTTACAAAATCAAAAGAAGGAGTTACAAAAACAAAAGAGGAGTTACAAATCAAAATAATAAAATGTAATAATTTTTATTCAAAAATAGTCCAACAATGCCCCACATGAATAAAAATTGACATTGCAAAACGACTCTTTGACACGGAGATAGAACGCACGGTAGAAACCAGCATAGGATAGGTAGGCGTACACCAGTGAACCTTCCCTTGTAAGAACATATTTACATTTTTAGAATTTCAGTAGTCGTGTTGACCTTGAACATCCCTTCTTTTTTGTGAAATGATGATACATCCCCCACTGGAGTCTTACCCTATATATGTTCAGTTCTCACTGTTAAGCCCATTTTGGTCATGAGCTTTAGCCTGGTTCTGTGAGTTTTTCCCAGAATTAGCCCCCACAATTCTTTCTTGAAGCGACCCCACTTCACACACTTAGGTGATCTATTTTTTTTTAATGCCAACTAATGCTAACGATATTAAGCAGATTTCATTAAAAAAAAATGGTTAACATAATATCCTATAGACCACATGCAGATATTAAGGATCGGGCATGATACTTTGAACTGCTAAAAAGTCGCATAATAATCAAAGGAAAATTGAACAATACAATATAACAATAACAAAGCATGAACCTCACAAATATGACATACCGGCTGATATTACAGATGATAAAAAAATACAGCCATCCAATGCAAGACTAATCTAAACAAACCCAAATGTATTAATACACACAACAATATCATTGAAAAGTATCACTGTGGCATCAAAACAATATACTCCTGATAATAAAAAAAACCTAAACAAACCAATTCATATGAATTACGTTAATCTGTTTTAAGCTTGTAGGAAATATATGAGGAGATTGTACCTGAAATCAAGAAATTAACAAGAAAATGCCGAAAGAATGTTCGAGTCACGTGAAAACCACGCTCTCCTTAAAATATATTAGCCCCTTCCGTGTGGTGCTTGAAGGATGAATGGCCTCCGTCTCCCAGGATACAACGAACAAAGGTGATTTTCAAGCACTTAGAAACCCGCCTTCTACGAACCGAACAAATACCACTCTTCACACAGAAATGAACCTAAAGCTCTAAAAAGTATGCAAGGAAAACCAATGAAAGACTTGAGGATTTTTTGTGTATCAAGCAATGAAGCCAAGGTCTCCTTATATAAGAGTAAAAGAAATGTAACTCCCCTAAGCCATAAATTTGTAACCCCCAAAGCAATAATAAAACCACATTATTATATGAGTTACAAAATCAAAAGAAGGATTTACAAAAACAAAAGAGGAGTTACAAATCAAAATAATAAAATGTAATAATTTTTATTAAAAAATAGTCCAACATGCACGAACTATCACCGTGAACCCTATACTCTGATACCAAGTGATGAAAATGATCAAACAGTTTAGTATATATATGTATAAGCTATTTAAAAGCAAAAGCTCAAAAACAATGTTTGTACCTGTCAAAAAATCACGCAATGTTTATTATTCTGCAGGACTATTACATATAGAAAACTAAGCAACTAAATACCAGAAATGATCCTACAATCTTGGTACTGCTTATTCGACCAAATCAAACTACTTATTAGACCATATCAATTTATTAACGAGTAGAATTGCATCATTAAAGCATAATAAAATGAAACAAATAAGTTTAAGATTACAACTCCAACGAGAACAGTAAAAAAGATTAGAGCATCTAGCATGCTTCAATATATCCACTGTTAAAAAGAGACAAAACAAATAGATTAATTTTCTTGATCTTCAATTGAATTTTGCATATTTCTAATGTCAGAAACTAGTTTGTACTTAGGGTGATGACATAGTTCGTATAAAAGTGATTGAGATTTATCCGAATTAATGTGATCTGAATTTATTCTATATTATCTGGAATCAAAGTTCATTTTATGTTCATTATAAAATTATTAGAAAATGGATATCATTCTATTAAAGTGTAAATAATTTGTTCACACTTCATTCCAAAATTATTAAAAAATGGATATCATTCTAAATTTTTTATTTTCTATATTAAGCTCTAAGATACTCATTATATAATTGATAATATAGGAAAGAATTGAATTCAAAATCTTAGGAACAACAAAAAAATAATTCCACTGTTGAGCTATTTTCTACCAAGCATATGTAAAAACCTACTTTAAACTACTTTGTACTAATTCGTTATCAAGCTACAAAGTAGAGATTAATTAACTTCCTTAATATGCTATTATTATAACAATATTGTGTGCTCTAACATACCTAAATTTATTCTTCTACTCTAGATGTGCCTGTGAAGTGTGAATCTATAATATATTGTGGGGCAACATAAGTGTTGACGCTAACTTAAACTGGATACCTTATTCTGTTATATATATAAAGTCTTGTCTCATATTATTCAATTTTGTCCTTCAGCGGAATCTAAGATCCATGTTTATTCTTCAGCAGTATTTTGGTTTGTTTTTGAGTTGGAATCTTGGGCACATCTCAGCCACCATCGAACAACGACGATGCTAATCGGAATCGTACGGATCAGATTCTTGTTCCTGAAACAGGTATAAATCGATCTTTCAAGTTTACACCTAAACTTGATTTTCCTAAGTTTGATGGAACAAATCCTAGGGTTTGGATCAAGAAAAGCAATAGGTATTTTGAGTTGTGTGAGATTTCTAATGAACAAAAGGTAGACCTAGCCTCATTGTATATGATATAAGGCTGAGACATGGGTGAATAGTTATCTTGCTGTGAGGAAATTTGTGGAATGGGATGATTTCATTATTGATTTGGTAGCAAGATTCAGGGATGATGGACCTGGTAAAATTGTTGAAAACTTTAACAAATTGCAACAGATAGGTCAATTGGAGGAATATATTGATGAATTTGAGAATGTTAGGTCGATGATGTTGCAGCATAATCATGTCTTACCAGATTTCTATATTCTTGATAGTTTCATTGGGGGTTTAAAGTCTACTGTCAAGCCCTTTGTTAAGGCTTTTAAGCCTACTAGTATTGCAGAAGAAGTTGAATATGCAAGACTAAAAGAAGAGGCTCTTGCTGTTTCTCTTAAGTCTACTAGATCAAGTTTTTCCCCTGCATATACAAAGCCTATTCAATCTGTACCATTGTTGGCCAATAATGCTCCACCTTTGTTACCAACTCCCACTGTCAAAACAGCTCAGTCTTTTGTGAAAGGCAACAAGAACTTCAAATTCATTCCTGCAGATATTAAGGCTGAGAAAATTGCAAAGGGTCTTTGCTATTATTGTGATCAGACTTATGAGAGAGGTCACAAATGCAAATTTAAAGAACCTCAATTATTTACAGTAGAGGTTCCAGAGGATGCATTCTTTAATGAAGCTGATGTTCCTATTACTACAGAAGGTGATAATGAGTATGGTGAATTTCAAGTAGAGGATGTAGAGCCTTGTATCTCAGTAAATGCTTTGGTTGGTAACCAAAATTTCAAAACTATGAGGTTGAAGGGATTAACTACAGGTAAACCAGTTCATATTTTGGTAGACTCAGGAAGTACTCATAATTTTTTGGATCTTGGTTTTGCTAAGAAATTGGGATGTAAGATTGAGGATGTTTCAGCTCAAGCAGTAACAGTGGTAGATGGCAATAACATTGTCTGTAAGAATATATGTAGAGATTTTGAATGGATGATGAATGGTAAGCAATTTAAGACAGAGGTGTTGTTAATTCCTTTGGGTAGCTGTGACATGGTCTTAGGCATTCAGTGGTTGGCTACTTTAGGACCAGTTTATTGGGATTTTAAGAAGTTGATAATGGATTTTATCTTAAATGATGAACAGATTTCTCTAAAAGGTATTCCACAGAAGAAACTCATGGTGCTTGAAGGTGAACCTTCACTAAAGTTAATGTAAAATGCTGCTCAATGCTGTTTAATCCAAGTTAAGAAATTTTCTTCAGTTTCTTTGGAAAGTACAGAAGTATCAGATGTGAGTGTCAAAGAAGCAGTAATTTCTACAACAGATACTGAATTGCAGAATTTGAAGAATACTTATGCTACAGTGTTTGATGAACCAAAAGACTTGCCACCACACAGAGGTACATTTGATCATAGAATACCTTTGATATATGGAGAAGGGCCTGTTAACATAATACCTTACAGATATCCTTTAAAACAAAGAGACATTATTGAACCGTTAGTACAAGAAGTACAAGAAATGCTAGAAAGAGGGATTATTCAGGATAGCTGTTCACCTTTTGCTTCTCCTGTTGTTTTGGTGGGAAAGAAGGATGGTACATGGAGGCTTTGCGTAGATTACAGAGAGCTTAATAGGAAGACAGTAAAGGATAAATTTCCAATTCCTGTCATTGATGAGTTAATTGATGAATTAGCTGGAGCAACAGTTTTCAGCAAGCTGGATTTAAGGGCAGGTTATCACCAATTAAGGTTACATCCTGATGATGTTTTTAAAACAGCTTTTAAAACACACACAGGTCACTATGAATTTCTTGTCATGCCTTTTGGTCTTACTAATTCACCTGCCTCTTTTCAAAGTTGGATGAACACTGTGTTTAGACCTTTGCTTAGGAAGTGTGTTTTAGTATTTTTTTTTTTTATGATATATTGGTATACAACAAGAATCTGGATGCTCATTAGTCACATTTGAAGGAAGTTTTTCAGTTAATGCATCAAAATGATATGCATATTAAACCTAGTAAGTGTTTATTTGCTGTTGACAAGATTGAGTACTTAGGGCATTTTATATCAGCAAATGGGGTGGAAACTGATCCACAGAAATTATCTGCTATTAGTAGTTGGCAAATACCTAGTACAGTAAAGGAATTAAGGGGGTTTTTAGGACTGGCAGGATATTACATGAAATTTGTTGAAGGCTATGCTTTGATCAGTAAGCCTCTAACTGATTTATTGAAGATAGGGGCTTTTACTTGGAATTCTGTAGCTCAGACAGCTTTTGAGAAACCTAAAATAGCTTTAACCACTACTCCTGTATTGGCTGTTCCTAATTTTGATGAACCTTTTGAGATTGAAACTGATGCTTCCAAATGTGGAATTGGTGTTGCGTTGATGCAAAAGGGTCATCCTTTAGCATTTATAAGTAGATCTTTAGGGCCTAAATAGCAAAAGTTGTCTGTTTATGAGAAGGAATTGCTTGCAATTGTGTTCTCTTTGCAGAAATGGGAACAACACTTGTCCAGTGGCCATTTCATAATCAAGACTGACCAGAAAAGCCTTAAATGGTTGCTACAACAGAAGGTATCTACTCCTTTTCAACAATTCTGGTTGTCAAAATTGCTTGGTTTTGACTATGAAATCCAATATAAGCATGGAAAAGAGAATATTGCAGCAGATGCTTTATCCAGAGCTAAAGGAGCTGAGATCATGTGTTTAGCCATTTCCGTAGTCTCATCTAATTTGCAAGACTTAATCAAGCAGAGTTATGAAGGAGATGGTTTTTATGAAGAATTAATTGCTTCATTACAAGCTGGGCAACTGGTGAATTCTTATTCTTATCAGGAAGGGTTGTTAAAAAAAAGAATAAGATAGTTGTTGGAAAAAAAGATGATCTTAGGAACAAGATTATAGTTTGGCATCATTCCACTCCTGAAGGGGGTCACTCTGGTAGGGATTTGACATTGAAAAGAGTTAAGCGATTGTTTAGTTGGAAAGGCTTAACTACAGATGTCAGACAATTTGTTAAGAATTGCCAAGTATGTCAAAGTAATAAGAGTGATTTGTCAGCATATCCTGGATTATTGCAACCTTTGCCTATTCCTGCTGAGGTGTGGAGTGATATTTCTATGGATTTTATTACAGGATTACCTAAGTCTAATGGTAAAACTGTGATATTTGTGGTAGTTGATAGATTGAGCAAATATGCTCATTTTATGTCCATTTCACATCTTATACTACCAAGGATGTTACTCAATCTTATCTGGACAATGTTTTTAAACTACATGGCTGGCCCAGGTCTATAGTCAGTGACAGAGATAGTGTCTTTCTGAGTACCTTTTGGCAAGGTCTTTTCTCTATTCATGGAACTGAATTTTTGCTATCTTCTGCATATCATCCAGCTACTGATGGCCAAACTGAAGTGGTGAATAGGTGTTTGGAGACTTACTTAAGATGCATGTGTAGTAATCATGAAAAGGAATGGAGCTCTTGGTTACCTTTGTCTGAATGGTGGTATAATACACATTTTCACACTGCTATTCAGACTACTCCTTATGAGATTGTTTATGGTCAGCCACCTCCTTTACATCTTCCTTATTTAGCAGGAGAAGTGGCCAATGCTGAGATTGATAGGAGTTTGCAAAAAAGAGAAGAAGTTTTGGCTGATATTAAAGCTCAACTTATCAGGGCTCAATCTAGAATGAAGGTTCAAGCTAATAAACATAGATCTGATAGGAGTTTTAAGGTTTTGGATTGGGTATGGTTGAAATTGCAGCCTTACAAACAACAATCTCTACAAGTTAGAACTAATTAGAAACTTTCTCCTAAGTTCTATGGTCCTTTTCAGATAATTGCAGTTGTGGGAAAGGTGGCTTACAAGTTGAGATTACCAAGTTCTGCAAATATTCATGATGTGTTTCATGTTTCACAATTAAAGGCATTTCATGGTTCTGTTCCTTTAACTGTGACTTTACCTACAACAATGGCAGATATAAAGACTTTGAAAACTCCTCGGAGTATTCTTGCTAGAAGAATTCAGAAAGTTCATAATGTTGTTCAAGTTCAGTTCTTAATTCAATGGGCAGGACTTCCAGATTCAGAAGATACTTGGGAATCAGCTTTGGATTTTACTCAGCAATTTCCTGACTTCAACATAAATTCTTTGCTATTACAGCCTTGAGGACAAGTGTCATTGGAAGGAGGGAGATATGTTATAGGGATATTTGACTTTTAAAGTCAATATCAAGTCAAATAGGAAATTGGTTTAATAAATAAATAAATAACAGTTAAATGAGTATTGGCGGGAAAATCAGTTACTGATGTGGTTGTATAAGAACGCAACGACTGTATGATTTGTTTAGCTAAGAAATGAAATAACAGAATTTTCTTGTCTCCCATCTCTTTCTCGCTTTATCTCTCTCCATCTCTCTCACTCTCTTCTCTGGTTTGTTTCTTTTTAACATTTCTTAGTTCTTGAGTTGGAATCTAGATAAAGGTTTAATAACCTTTAACAGGTTAGTGAATGAGGAATATGTTGGGCCGCGCAACACCCATTAACTCCACATTAGTATGATATTGTCCGCTCTGGGTTGTGGCCACGCCCGCACGGATTTGTTTTTGGGCTACTCCCAAAAGGCCTCATACTAATGGAGTTGTTTTGGCTGCTTATATTCAAGATAATTCTTCTTTATCTTGACGATGTGGGACTTGGGTTTGACACCCACTCTACAATCTCCCCTCAATCCAAAAACCACTAATCTTGTGATCCTTATACAGCCGCTAATCATTTGTTGGGCTCCTCATCTTGCGGGACACGCCGCCCGACCACCTCAGTGTCAGGAAGACTTTCGACACAAGTCGTCCATGATCTCCAACCGCAGTTCTGGAGACCCTCCCACGCCACACAACTTGCAACCTGCAACCCCAGGATCAACTTTTTAACCATCGGCTCTGATACCACTTGTTGGGCCGCGCAACACCCATTAACTCCACATTAGTATGATATTGTCCGCTCTGGGCTGTGGCCACGCCGGATTTGTTTTTGGGCTACTCCCAAAAGGCCTCATACTAATGGAGTTGTTTTGGTTGCTTATATTCAAGATAATTCTTATTTATCTTAACGATGTGGGACTTGGATTTGACACCCACTCTACAATATGGCATGGCCAGCATCTCCCTAAATCGGACCGTGGCGCTATGAACACTGGCTAAGGTTAAAGGAAATAAGGTTGCGCCTTGCTATAAGCACTGGGGCTTTTAGCGCAGTGGTAAGCGCCTGCTCCTAACAATTGGTATCAGAGCGAGGTCGCGGGTTCGAATCCCACCAGGTGAAGGCATTTGTTCTATCATGATGTAGTGGCGGGCAGATGCTGGGGGGGATTGTTGGCATGGCCAGCATAAGGTTGCGCCTTGCTACAAGCACCGGGACTTTTATTGCAGTGATAAGCGCCTGATCCTAACAGAATAGTCATTATGCAAAGAAGACGATGAGAGTACAAATAAAAGAAGTCCTATTGTACTGAAAGTCGAGGTAAATTATCTCTTTCTGGCTAGTTGATATACGAAAATGGACTTTTATTGCAGTGATAAGCGCCTGATCCTAACAGAATAGTCATTATGCAAAGAAGACGATGAGAGTACAAATAAAAGAAGTCCTATTGTACTGAAAGTCGAGGTAAATTATCTCTTTCTGGCTAGTTGATATACGAAAATGGATTTCTTGCACCTACATATGTTTGTCCACCAGGCGATTGCTCCGAGGACCACTAGATCTCAATGTTTTTACAATCTTGTCTCCTAATTAAATATACATATATCAATCCATAATTCCCTAAACCATATTTCATCGTACTAATTCTTTTTATTAAACAAATGTTATACTTAAGACTGCATGATAATATCCATAAATTTTAAGTTAGGGGTGCACCTTCGGTTTTAATGAAAGTTAGGGATCGAATGGGATAAAGATCAATACTACCACTTTTGTTAATTCAACTGACAAAAATATTACGTATGCGTGGGGAGTGGCCAAAAAAACCAATTTAAATATGAAAAAGTAATAATTATATTATGTATTACTAGCTTTATACCCGTGCAATGCATGGGTTGTTTTATTAATATTTTATAATATTTTTTGTGTTATAATATTTTTTGTCAAAAGTAATTTTTATAACATTTTGAATTATTTCTTATTTTGAATGATAATAAATTAATAATATGCATGTATTTTGTATTTATATACATACTAAAATTATTACGAAAAATATGTTAACTTATAATAATAATTAATTAAGTTGATGATGAATATTTTATTACTTTTATTCTTTATTAATTTACTTTAAATTTTATTGTTGATGAAATTTAATATTTTTGAAACTTTTAAATTATTATAGGATTTTTTTGTTATTATATTTAGATTCTCTATCAATTATTTTATTTTGATTTTCGCATTATTTTTTTATTTATTTACAACTTTAGCACCGAATCTAGATTCTTTTCAAAATAATAAAATGTTAATTTATTGTTTTGTGTTTACTTTTCTTAGTATGTTTGTTGTAAAATCTAAAAGTAATATTTTATTATGATTTTTTTTTAAAATTAGGTTTTCTTGAAACTGTTTTATGTGGTAAACTTTTCTTTTTAATTATATTCTAAAATTTAGTCTAAAATATCTTTATTAATTCTAGTTAACAACATACTAAATTTAGAAAACTAAAATGCACAAAAAACTCTAAAATAATGTAAATAGAACAAATCTATACTATTATATTAAAGCCGAAAGATTGAAAGTTTCTCGGTTTGGTTTTCGGTTTGATTATCCTAATTATTAAAATAAATAATGATATAATATAATTAATAGTAATTAACCATTGCCATTTTCACATTTACTTTTAGTTGAATATATTACCATTTATAAAAACATCAATCGTACCATATCTTCAAATCATTAATATTTCTTTTCTAATTAAAATATGTTATATTTTTTATTTAAAAGTAATCTTACAATCATTAATATATACCCAAAAATATCACAACATATTATCAATTATTAATAAAAAATATATTAAAAATCCTTATACGTTGTTTATAATAAGGAAACATTAGTATAATTCATAAATATGAGTATGTTAAATTATATTAAATTAAAACTAAAAAATTATTAAAATAATAATTATATAAAAACATAATTGTAATATTAAATAAAATTTAACAAATTCCTAAAATATCGTATCTTTCAGTCAATTTAAAAGACGTTTACTTTTAATTGAACATATTACTCTTACACACCTAAAATATAATTTCTTACAATCATAATCTTACAATCATTAATATTTCTTTTATAATTAAAACATGTTACCTTTTAATTTAAAACATAATCTTGAAATTATTAATATATACCCAAAAATATCTCAATATATTTTTAATTCACTAATAAAAATATATAATAGAAATCTGTATACAACGAATAATTACCTTTAGATTTTTAGCAAAAAAATCAGAACCGTTAAATCGGATGATTAAATATCTTATACGATTAAGTTACTTTACAAAACATTCAAGATTCGAATTTCGTCAAATACGTATTTAATTTAAAATTTCATAATATAAGTTTTAAATCATGCATATCATTAATTAAATTTATATATATTATTTAAATTAGAAATAAAATAATTATTACAAATAATAATTATAAAAATATAATTGTAACATAAAATAAATTTATTTCATATAAAAAACCCGTGCATCACACGGATTATAAGCTAGTAAAAACTAACACAAAAACATTAAAAAAGTATCATTTTTCAAAAAAAAAGGAGTTGTATAACATATTTTCATATAAATATCCCAAAAATAAAAAAAACATAACCAAAAATATCAAATTTCAAATAAATGAAACAAATTAATACCATATATTGTTTTTAAAAAGTTCATAAAACACCTAATAAAAAAATCCACACATGTAAAAAAAATAAGAAATTGTTTTAAATAATTCTTAGAAAACCACGTATGTTAAATACATGTTAAAAAACTCTAAAATATTCTTAGATTACCACGTATGCTAAATAACAAAATAATAAAAAAATACCAATACCAATATAGTACCAACATTTTCCAAGTCTATCATATAAAATTTAAGAAAATAAAAAAAATATCATCCCAAAAATATATGTTAAACTAAACTATAGAATATAATCTACAAAACAAACAAATTTAAAAACATATTATTTAAATAAATATATTAAAATGCAATGATGTTAAACATGTTGTTATAGCCGTTAAATCGTTACTATATACCTAATTGCAACGATAATACTGCGTTACAATATGGTACTAAATTCGTTGCCACATGGATCCTTTGACAGAGCAAACCATGTTTTATCATGTGTTATAATTAATTATTTGCTAGCATAGTTTTAGACTTTAGTTGGTCTTTTAAACCAATACTTTGGCCCAACTCATTCTTTGATCCATTTCTAATTTTTAATAAAAGTATCTTTTTAACCCTACGATCACACGACAACTACCTAAAACTCCTTACACTAATAATATATAGGATATAATTAAACAGCTTAATACACCATGTTACGTATTTTCTAAAAGGGTAAATAGTATTCATTACCCATTTGTGAGATGGGTAATAGCTTATTAGGCATTTGGTATATGCGTAATAGGATACCGGAATTTATTTATTTTTATTAACCATTTGAGAAATGCAAGTTAGTAATTTTGGTCATCTATCCCATAAATCCTTATTTTAGTAAGAGATAAAAAAAACTTGCGGTAAAGATGTCATTTTTTCGATCGAATGCACCTATATCTTCTCAGTATTAGCCGATACTAGCTCTGTCTGTTATATTTATTGCTAGCTTATAAGTCGTGATGCACGGAAAATTTTAAACATTTTTATTTTAATATTTATTATTTTTATCTTATTATTTATTATTTTAATAATTACTTTTTAATTAGTAAATAAATAAATTATAAAATATAATAAAATATAATTATACATGTTTGATAGTATTTTAACTGATTTTTTTTGCTTTTATATTTAAAATAGATAAATAACTTTTAAATTTAATATGTTATTGACAGAAATTCAATCTTGAAATTTTTGAATTAGTTTATAATATAATATTAATGTTTTATAATAATATGTTGAAAATAGATAATATAAATTTTTAACTAAAATATGTTGTTGACGGGAATCGAACTTTGAACTTGAACTTTTAGGAATAGTTTATAAGATGATGATATAAATGTTTAACAATAATATGTTGTTGACGAGATTCGAACCTTGAACCTATAAAAATATTTTATATAATATAAAATTAACATTCTTTTAATATTACATCCAACGGTTCTTTTTTATTTACTTATGATCTAACCACTATTATTCTTTTTCATCATACTAATTCTTTTTATTAAACAAACTTAAGATTGCATCATAAATGCTTCAAAAAAAATTGCTTCATAATATCCATAAATTTCTAAGTTTGGGTGCACCTTCGGTTTTAAAAAAAGTTAGGATGCCTATACTAGCTCTATCTGATACATTTTTGGTTAGCATTTGCCTATATATACCGGCCGGTTTTTTTTTTGAACGAATTGTATATAAACTTTTATTAACAACTGAAAGTTGAAAACATACATCTTCTTTTAAATAAAAATGTTATTTCAATTTATATTGGATTTTGCAATGATTTATATTTCTAATTTTTAAAATTGTTAAATCACTAAATTTTTTTTTTGTGATAATCTATTAAGTCATTTAAATTCCTAAATTTACCTTTATATAATTTAGTTTAATATTTGTTTGTACTATAATTTTTTTGACAATTATAAGTTGACAATTGTTTTGAAAATTTCAATATATGTTAATTAGTAATAGTATAATTTTTTTTCTCTTTTTTTAGTATTTTCCAATTATATTCAAATGCCTTACTTTTTTATTATAATATGTTTACTTGAGTATTCCAATTTCAGTTGTTGTGTTTATATTCTTTTTTCCCTAAAGATATTTTGTATGTCGTAAATTAATTTTACTAAATTTTGAATAATTGAAATTAATAATATTTATTAATATATTAAACTTGTATTAGATTATTAAATATTACTTTTTCAAAAAGATTACTCTTATTTTGTAGAATTGTTATATATTGAAAACCGTTTTTTAGCTAGTAGCTATTGGATAAGAACCATACCGTAAGTTAGTTAGTTTTATTATTTAGTTGTTCCTTTCTTAATTATTAATTTAATTATAATTAAAGGAAATAAAGGAAGAAAATTTTGTATGTATCTGTTGAAAGCATCTTAGTTTTGAAGATAAGCAAGCTGGTACGATTGTAATGATATATTATGGCAAACTTCTTGTGTATGTTTATAATTCTGTTTTGCGGGACATATAAGTTATGCTATATACAAAGATGTTCTGGATATAAGCATTGGACTTTGCAGGTTTAGTAGCAAAATAGGGTATAGAGCTAGCTGGCAAGAAAGGTTTTATTCTAACGCAGCAAGCTGGCAGACAGAGTCCAGATTTACCAGAAGTCCTATTTTTATGGAGATCAATTAAGACTTGATATTTGTAAGGACTCTACCAGTTATATAGATCGTATAAATATATATGGGCTCAACTAATTTCAAAAACAATCTATATATTTATATATACATATATTATGTTTTAATTCATAATTATTTGAAGTTTGTTTTGACCAAATCTTTTATCATTTAACAAACTCTTTTCAAACGTTTTACTCAACAACAAACTCTATTTTTCTGGGTTTTAGTTTTCAGATGAACGTTTATATTCAAAGAAGCTTTATTCTCTCTAACCTCATTTGTTTTCTAAACGTTGTCTTTCTAAACATTGGTTTTTATGAACGTTGGATTTGAATTAGTCTAACAACACATTCGTGAGACTTGGAGTCAAGACCGTTGGTTGTTATTTGTTTAATTCAGATGCTTTCGTTCACTATATAAACACTTGTGTGTTTTTCATTCAAAGGTTGTTGAACAACTATCAAAAGAAACGCAAGTGCTATATTTCGAACTGCTTTGATATATCTTTTATATACTTGAGCTCTATATATATATAATATGATTTATATTCTTGATTAGAGTTCAAAGTTTCAATTGTAATTCATTAAATCTTGTATTGTTCAACGTGTAAGTTGGTAGTTGCTGGATTGGCAAGCTTGGACACAAGGGTTCAGAGAACTAGAGGCTAGAGAAGTCTATACTTGGGAAGTATAGGACTTAGAGGGCATTAAGTTCGAGGAACAGGGGTTGTTAGCAAGCTGCAGTCAGTGACTGGGGGAATCAGGGAGATATATTATTGTATTGTGTAATTGTAATTCATTTTGATCAATAATATATTCCTTTACCGAGTTGGTAGAGGTCTAGGACGTAGACCATTAGGCTGTAGGAGTCGAACCTGGCTAAAATTGTTGTGTGTTATTTACTTTCTGTACTTTATTCTTACTGCACTGCATATCCTAGCTAGCTGCTTGTTTGTTAATTTATTGCATCCAGTTAGTTGCCAGAAAGTTCTTCTAGCATAATTTTTAATTGATCATTGTTAGTCATAACACCTATTCACCCATCCCCTCTAGGTGTGCAGTTTCATCTGTATGTGGTGATGGGTGTAATTAGGTTTGTGTAAACTAAGGTCTACTATGCTATGCGAATATAAGGCTTTGCATTCATTGAATATTTGAATGTGTATATTTGGCTTTAGATTTTAGGAATTTAATAATACTCGCATGTCCTGAATGCGTGTGCAAACA
Organism: Saposhnikovia divaricata; assembly: GCA_036435485.1. Taxonomy (NCBI): domain Eukaryota; kingdom Viridiplantae; phylum Streptophyta; class Magnoliopsida; order Apiales; family Apiaceae; genus Saposhnikovia; species Saposhnikovia divaricata. Next base: position 211,699,872 of record CM071597.1, on the reverse strand, counting down.
TGGGAATAAAGTATTCGCATTTGACTTATACGTGTCTGGCACTCGCATACAACAGATGCGTATTTCTCTGGTCATTTTGGACAACCTTATGAATATTAGTTATTTTGGGCATTTTCTCAATATATCTATATTAATGATAAAATATATTATATATTTATATTATTCTAGAATCTCGTTAACAACATATTTGATTTAAAATTTGTAACATAAGTTTTTTTTTTGAAATAAAGGTGTTAATTCAATAATAAAAAGCCATACGGCATCTACACCAATGATCGAGTCGAACAAATAGTAATTTGCAATCGTCTATTCTCATGAAAAGACAGTTAAGCGATATTTTGAAGATAAAGTATATACAAATACAAGTACTCACTTCGTGCATCCTCGTTGGATTACTGGTACCCCCTTCATCATGCCCCGATGGAGCTATCGTCTGAGCTATCGACCAAAGCTGCAATCCCATACAACACTTCATCACTAAATCAAAACCCCCGCTCACAATTAAAAAGCGAATAATAAAATCAAAACCATAAAGATCCATCAAAACCAAAGAAATCTTGCAGATCTGAAATCCCGGATATTAAAACAGATCAAACACAAGAAGAACACACCAAACTCTCACAAGGAGAGATAACTAGACCAAAATAAATTGGGAAAACTCTAACCAAGAAGGGAGATTATTGAAAAACAAGAACAAAAACAAAGGAAATTAAAAGATTTGGGGCTTTCCACCGGTGAAAAACCGATAGAAGCCCCGGCGATTAGGCAAGAAAAAGAGGGGAAAAGTGAGGCGGCTATGGAGAGAAAAAACTGTGTGATATATTGAGTAAAAGTCTACTTGTAACATAAGTTTTAAACCATGCACGTCATTGGTTAAATTTATATCTATTGATTAAAATATATTATATTTTATAACCATACCTAAATATAGTAATATATATATATATATATATATATATATATATATATATATATATATATATATATATATATATATATATATATATATAGTCTTGTTCTAATAGAAACTAATTTAGAATAGAAACTAGAAACTAAACCTAAATTAAATATTTCAAGTTAATCTAATGACCAAATTAGGGGTACTCCAATACAAAAAACGTTTAAAATTATTGTCTCTATTCAACAAAAATAAAAAAAAAAAATTTAAAAAGTACTGTTCACGTGATGACGTGGCACGTGAACAGTAACTTTTTTTAAAATTTTTTTATTTTTTTATATTTTTGTTGAATAGAGCCAAGAATTTTAAACGTTTTTTGTGAAGGTGCCCCTAGCGGGGCCATTAAAATAAATGAAATATAATTTATTTAGTGTAGGTTTCTAGTTTCTATTCTAAGGTTGGTTTCTATTTGAACGCTAGCCTATATATATATATTAATGATAATTTATCTTGCATATTAAAATTATTCTACCAAATATCCAAGATTCGAGTCCCGTTAATAACATATTTAACTTAAAAATTATTAATATAAATTTTAAATCATGCATGTCATTAATTAAATTTATAATAAATTATATTCAAATTAAATTCAAATAACTATTAAAATAATGATTACATAAAAAATTTATAACATATTAAAATAAAACTATGCATCGCACGAGTTCTTATAATAAGGATTAATAAACAAATTTGTCATTAAATTTCTGTAATCCTCTTTATAGAAATATTTCACATAAGAAAAACTTCTGATAAAAAATCATATCATTAGGATCAGTTATAAATAAGAATAATTCTACTATTACATATCTTTTTAAGAATTTTCTCAAAAAATTCATCTTCATATAATAATAAAATATCACAAAATTTTAAATATTTATATAGATAATAATTTTGTCATATTATATTTAATATTTAAAATAATAACTTTATAAAAAATTATTTAATTATTTTAATCTATTTATAAAGTTATTATTGATCTAAATTATAAAATTATTTAAAAATCATATTTACTTATCTTTATATAATATTTACATGTATCTATACTATTATATAAAAGCCGAAATATTAAAAGTTTTGGTACCTATTTTTTGGTACTAAGTGAATTTACTTATTTACCCTTCATTACAAAGAAAAATACATATGATATCTGTACAATTAAAACACCCAAAATAAATAATAACGTTGTTGTGGAATAAAAAGTAGGATTATCGAATGGCGGCTAGGGTTCGTGAGCTTCTTGCTTTAATGGCTGCGCTTGCGTTATCGTGACCTAATTCGGGTCCTCACAAGATGCCTACGTATCTCAGAGTTGAGAATCAAGCCAAGACGTAGTTCTAGGATGAGGGGTCTGGCCCTTTATATAGGCTGTGGAAGCCTTAGAATTATAGTAGGTTTTGGAGACTTGGTGGATAAGTCACCGTAATTGAGGAAGGTTCTGACTCCTTCCTTTTAGGAATTAGTTTCCATGTCGAATTTGGTGCCTTGGAGGCTACACAATATCCTGAGGATATTCTAGGACGTTCTTGGTTTCTAGAACGTTCCTGGTTTGTGGATCAGACCCATGTTAGAGATAGGCTTTTACCGGGCGTCCCCAGTTTGGGCCGTTCTTTTGGGCCTGACCATTAATTACGAATTTAGTGCCCAACTAGGGTTTCGGGCCATATTTACGGGCCAATAAATGTCACATTAATTATGTCTTTAAGGGTTATTTTTCACCCATATCAAACGTAATATAATTAATGGTAAGTAGTCGATTGCCTTTTTTCACATTTACTTTTAAATGAAGATATTACCTTTTATAAATACCTAAAAACATCAATCGTATCATATTTTCCAATCATTAATATTTCCTTTCGAATTAAAACACGTTACCTTTTTAACCAAAAATATCACATCATATTTTTCAATTATTTATAAAATATATTAAAAATATGTATACGTTGTTTATAATAAGGAAACATTAGTATAATCCGTGAACATGAGTATATTAAATTATATTAAATTAAAATTAATTAATTATATAATAGTCGAAACATTAAAATTTTGGTAACTATTTTTTGGTATATGTTTTTTAGTATTTCGTGAATTTACTTATTTAACCTTTAGTATAAAGAAAAATATTTCAAAAAAAACACCTAAAATTAATAATAACATATGATAATTAGTCAATTGTCCTTCTCACATTTACTTTTAATTGAAGATATTGTCTTTGATGAACACCTAAAAACATCAATCAGATATATCATATCTTCCAATCCTATCATATCTAGCAATAATTAATATATAACACTTAATCAAACTCTACTTAACATATACAACTATAATGCCATTGACATTCTATGACACAAAATACATAATAGATAATCCTCAAATCACAATTAATCTTCAACAGAGCACATAAATTCTCGAGACAACAATTATCCTCAAATTAATACATAAATAGACAAATTAAACCCCAAGACACAATTAATCCTCGAAATGAATTCCTTGACACATATACATAAACATTTAGCACCCAAAACATGCCTTTAGACCATTAAAGTCAAATAAGTTAAATAAATTTAAATGCAGGAGATTTTCAGAAAATTTCGGCATGAAGTATTCGTTTATCAGACTATGGGCACAGCCCCCCAATATCAATCATAAACAATTTAACCCTGTTTTTTATAAAAATAAAGCTGCCTCAACTTGCAGCAACATAAAAGTAAACAAGTAAGAAAAGTACCCGCCCAGACATGCGGCACCTAGCACATAAGGAAAAGTATCTGCCTAGACATGCGGCACGTAGCACATAATAATTTACATTACACTACCACTTACGCTACACCAATGATCGTATTTCTCACGCATTTTAATGATACACGTGACAACCAATCAGTGATGTTCGTAAGCCCTAGGGAACAACCCCTAGCACTAAATATTACTTACGCTATATCGATGATCACTTCACTCAAGTATATTAATTATACTCGTGATAGCTAATCATGGATATTCGTAAGCCCTAGGGATTAGTCGAAAAGAATTACACAAGTCCTTTAAATATTGACATTTAAAAACTTGTGATCTTCTCATAACCCCTAGCACAATTCTAATTATTATAAGATTCTGACATTTAACATGTATCACGTATTCCCATACTTACCATTTAGTCAATTCATATAACTCCACAAATAATACGGCAACTGATAATTACCCACTAATGACCACAACTAATACCAATTCCATTACACTTTAGCAATTAGCATATAACAATTAACATTTCACAATTACTAATTCACACATTATGCAACTAACAATTATCAAGGTAAATTAGTAACCACCTACTAATCAATACCAAGTACTCGACAATTACGAATTGACAACTCATATAACCACACATTATGCGACTATAACAATATGCACTTAGCACTTTAGCAATTAACAATTACCATTGAAAACTAGCACTTAACAATTAGCGATTAGCACTTCACATTTTAACAACCACTAACCCGTACATTTAATCGGACTCACAATTAAACCCAACAATAATCCAAATTATTAATACTCCAATATTCTCTAAAAATCCCAATTTGGACTCCCGAAAAATAATAACTAACATATTACAAAGACTCGAGTCCAACTTCGAAAATTAAGATTTAACTATAAATTTCCGAAGTCAACTCTAATGGCCTAATTTTGACCGGCTATAACTCACTCATTTTTTTTAATCCAATTTACATGATTCAAGATTGTATTCATTGTATTTACTCGCAAGGATTCCAAATACGTGATCAATTATAATTAGCAATTATACGCTCCAAATTAAATATGGAGATCCGGATAATAATCATAATTTACCGCATTAATCTAGTTTCCAAGTTTAACAAATAACTCACAATCATTAAACCCAATTATTAAAGAGACCATAAATAATTAAACTTCAATATTCATCAAAATCCCCAAGTTTTAACTCGACTATTACACGACAATAATAGTAATAATTAATAATCACAAGGCCCGAGCATATTATCGGATTTACAACTAACCTCCACAATATAGTTACCAACATACTTCCCGAATTAAATTCGAAAATACAACAATGTTCATAATTTACAGAAACCATCCAACTACGACAATTAACAACTAATCCGACAATAATAGACCAATAACCATCACAAAACCCCGAGCACACAACCGGCTCACAATTAATCCAAATAATTATAAATTAACCACTTCCTCTCCGATTTAAATCGTGGAGACTAAACAATATACTCGAATTTACAATATCAATCTAACTACGACAATTAACACATTAAACTCACAATTAATACCACTAATTGCAATTAACAAATATATACTCTCCAAACATATATTCACAATTAAATCTAATATAATTACGACAATTAATACATTTAACTCATAATTCACAACTAATTAAACTACTACGTTTAACTAATTATAACACAACAATTAAACAATACTCGTAATTACACAACTAAATTTAACAGGAAAATTAAATAAATAAATAAAAATACGAAATTATACCATTCGGGTTCGATTCGTAAACAACCCATCTCTACCACCATCTTTCTTTTCCTCTCTCTTCTTCCATCTCTCTCTCTCTCTGTAAAGCTACGACCCCTGCTGCCGGAGGGCCGCCACCACCGCCGCCACGCCTCGCCGGACTATCCAACCGCCGCCTGGACCCACCTGCGACCCGCGCGCGTCTCCCCTCTCACCCACTGTTGCTACCAGTTACACACACTACACACACTCACACACCCACCAATTACATATACACACACACGTATGTATATATATGTGTATTCTCCATCCCCCAATTCAATTTCTCAAATCCCTAATTTCTCTTCTCCCCCTTTTCTTGTTTTCTCTCTCCCCGTATCTCTTGTGCGGCTCCTGATGTATCGATGAATGTATATGAGCTGCGTTAGTGTTTTTAACCTAATGGGCTTGGCCCAATAACAATTAGAAGCTATTCAAATAATTACTACCTATCTTTAAATAATATTTTAAACTAATAACTCTAATTTATAAAAATAAAATTTCTAGCATAATTAAATACTAGACTAATTTTAAAGATTTATGGAGAAGGAATTAGAATTAAATCTCAATTTTCCAATTTAATATGCATTTTACAAATAATAATAATTTATAAACACAAATCATAAAAATAATAATAGTAATAATAATTTATTTTGAAAATTCGGATTGTCACATCTACGGACGTTAAAAAGAAACGGAAAGATTACTCAACATGCTGACATGGATAGCTTTTATCTGATTGGCTAGCTTTCAATCAGGTCACATAACTGATAAAAACTTTCAATCAGGCCACATAACTGATAAAAGCTTTCAGTCAGGTCACATAACTGAGAAAAATTTTCAATCAGGTCACTGGGGTTTTACGGACCTGATTCGTGCTGAATCATCTTTCCCTCTCTTTTTTAGCGTCCGTCAACCCCAGTGACCTGATTGAAACTTTTTATCAGTTATTTGACCTGATTAAAAGCTTTTTGAGTTGGATGACCCAATTAAAAGTTTTCAATCAATTGAGTGACCTAACTACCATTGAACCCATTTTCTTTATATAAATCTAAATAGTGTCCCGCTCATGCGGCCCACACATAGAGATATGATGTTTATGATTGAAAATATGTATGCATGAGCGATTTGGTTGTGTTACGGAGTTATTATTATAGAGTAAATTTTGGTTATTATTATTATCATTATAATTTAAAAATGTATAACCAAACTGTATATTATAAATCAATAATTTATATATTTATATAATAGAATATATTATAGTCCGAATTAATAAATGTAAAAATAAACTCATGACGAAAAATTGTTGATATGTCATAGTAATTAAAATACCATGTATTCTTTCACTCAAGCAACACACACATATAATGTGTATAATTTAATTCACATGTGTGTTAACTGGTCTAGTGGTAAAGTAAGGTGTAAGTTAACTTGGAGACTAAAGTTCAATTCCATCCAACAACAATTTTTTTAAAAATAGTAAATAGAATGGCAAATCAGGCATTTCAGATAGAATAAAATGTTGCATGATTTTAAATGGAATAAAATGTCTCATGAATTATAGCCCCTTGTTGGGCTATTATATATATAATAGATAGATTGTTTTGTTAAGTGTAAGATATTGATTTGTGAAGTTGTGGAGCTTATATTGACTTTCAGTTTAAATTTTGTAAAATTTAGATTTATTGGTTGAAGAAAACAATTTTATTTTAGTTTCGAATTTAGAAATAATAGTCCGGAAATTCGGGTTTTTACACACTCGACTGTAAGGAGAGGGATACGATCGATAGGGAGCAGTCCTGCAGACTTGTATTCTTTATTAGCAGTTTCTGCTTTAGATGCATTATTAGTTCAAGATGCTATAGTCTCGGAATAAAGCTAGCTAGTTAGGATACGAACGATATATGCGCTAAGCAAGAAGGAAAGTTGTTAGAGCTCTATAACAATAAAACCTACCAATGGGTTTACCCTAGGGATAAGCTTGAAAAACAAGAATGTCTTCGCTTCATATATATGGAAAAGCTAGCAATCTCAAGAATGGTTCCTTAGTATATGACACTAAGTAAGTAAACTACCTTCATCGCCGCCATAACCGATTTCTCAGATAATCTCGACAATATGGTTGATCCTCGCGTATTAGCAGGTGGATTATATCATTATACTTAGAGTGTGTTGTACTTATTATTTTATTTTTGAATCCCTTTCTTGATTTGACTTTCCTTGCATCTTTAGATTTCGGCACTTTAGACATGTCTGAAGGCGAAGCTACTTCTGCGGGGTACATCAAATACTGGGCAGGCTTGGACAAGCTCAGAATTAAGTGAGGTCATAATATTATCGCTTTTTTCCTCTATCCCCTTTTTTAGGCGGAACAGCAGATCTGGATCTGTAAAAGCATCCTTATTCATACCCATTTTCATAATCATTTCAAAGGCTTATTACAAGAGACTGGTTAAATACAAATCTTTGCTATTTTTATGACTAAAACGTTTCATTTTTCAAAAATATTATAGGTAGTTGTATTTAATAAAAAAAAATATTATAATTACTAATAACCGACCGATTACCTTTTTAGCTAAAATGTGCTCCCACGTGCCATTTCTTTATATTTTCCTTTTTTGGATGTCCCTCTCAATTTTTTACATTTCAACACTTTCCAAAAATAGTAAAGTTTTATAATAAAAAAATCAAACTACATCCATTATTTTACTCCATTATACTCATTTTTTACCTTAAATATTGGTTGGTCTCATAAATTCACTCACTTTTCTTACTTTTCTCCACTAAATTACACTATTTTTCTTAATCTCCGTACCCAATCCCAGTGTAAAAAATTGGATGTGACGGAGGGAATATCATTTTCCTATATTTTTTTCTGAAAATATTAAAAACAACATATATATAATTAATAAAAATAATATAATTTTGAATTTTAACCTTACAAAATTTATATATTAAAAATTTAATTAAAAATTGAATTAAAAATTATGAAGAGTAAAGTAGACCTGTTATAGTAAATTTTAAATAAGAAATTGATTAAATAATTAGAATAAGTAGATTTAAAAGATGTGTTTAAAATTTATTTTGGATCCAAATAGCAATGATTAAGTAATAAAATCCGAGTATAAAAAATAAGTATAGTGTCAATGGAGGATTACCAAACTTTAATGTTTCGATTTGAATAAAATATAATTATACATAAATTAATATGATATAGTGATACAATTTGAATTCAATGGTAATAAAATTTTTTGTGAATTACAATATTATATAAATGTTGATTTAATAATTTTACTTGTATATTCTAATTTGTTTTGTATGGGTACTCTTGTTTGACATCTTAATAGCAACCTCGTGAATGGAGGTCATTGTAGTGTACATGGATTCAATGTGTAGATATTATCATTTTTTTAATTTTTAATTTTTTTATTTAATATTAAAATTTGTTCTTTTAGGAAGGTAATAATAATTTTTGGAAAGGTGTAACCAACTACTTAAATATATCTTGTTTCGCTTATAATAATATAGTATAGATGAATATATGCATTTCAACTAATTTACGCAAGTACATGAAGAGCATTAAATCCGAAAATACTTTCAATATTGATAAAAAAAAAAAAACCTTATATAATTTGTAACATATAAATTATGTTCTCAAAAAAAGAATGCGGGTTTTTCAAAATAGAATCATAAACTTCTTGGTTAATTGAGATGAAAATACGATAAAATGGCACATACATAGTACAGTAATTCTGTTCTTAATTTGGTAGATGTGGATAAAAGAAATGTTACACTGCTGATCAGTACGTACTATTAAAAGAAACACTAGTATTTAATAACACAGATCTGTGACGTATTTAATGATCACCACGGAAATATGTGAATGCCAGGATACTAATTGCACCGCAAATATGTACTTGAAAATGACACTGCAGACTGCAGTACTGCACTCCAAATAATTAACAAGCTACTGCATCTTTATCAGAGTCTCACTAGAAACCTTGTTTGTTTATCATGTCCAATACATGACTATGATTATGCTGCATTCTCCAGAGGGCCAATTAATATATATGTATATATACTAAGATTTAAGATGGAAAAACTTCACATTTTAATCAATAAGTGATGACCCATTTTAATTGTATATTATTAGTATATCATCTTAATAAATTGACATTTTATTTTTCTTTTTTATACTTGTTTGTATAATTTTATTAATTATGCAGATGTTGAGAAGATTTACATGATTTGTTCAAATATTGTAGAATAATACATTAAAACCAAGCACTAACGGGCTTTTCCCACCGTTTATTTCCTACCGACGCATTTCCTACCAACCAATTCCTACCGATTTTCAAGTCAAACGACTATTTCCTACCGGACCACTAGTCGGTAGGAAATGCTGAAGTATTTCCTACCGAAGTTAGTAGGAAATGAGTCGAATGGGCCCCAAGTGACATGTGGCAGTGTTATTTTACGTTTATCATTTCCTACAGCGCGACATCGGTAGGAAATGTCTCTAGTATTCACCAGCAAATGTTTACTTGGCGGCTTCTAATTGGTTGGCGGGTTGGTGGACATTTCCTACCGAAAACGGTAGGAAATGAGCTGTGACGAAAATTAAAATCTTATCTACATTTTTACTTTTGTTTTTGGTTGGTTGAGGAAAAAAGTTGTAGAAGAAGAAGAAGAAGAAGAAGAAGAAGAAGAAGAAGAAGAAGAAGTTGTAAGTATACATTTTCAAGTTTTTAACTTGACTTGTTAATATTCAATGTTTATATATTTGAAATGTTGGATAATAGAAATATTATTTATGCTTAAAATATTTGTGTATAAATGTTAAATACAAATTTATGCTTGAATGATTTGTGTATAAAGGTTAAATACAAATACATTTTATGAATGTTAAATACAAATGTTTATGTGGAAATGTTAAATATTTATGGTGAAGAGATTGTGTTAAAGAGAGAGGTTAAAGAAATGTAATGAAATGTGTGTTTATGACATTGTAGATGTCGACCGGAAGTAATCGTGAATGGATTAGACGTCGTTTACAAAATGATCGTATTACATTAAAAACGGAATACAAGAATGGTGTTGCCGAGTTTATAGATGTTGCAACTAAGTTTGGGTTGATTGGAGGTAAGACCAAATGTCCTTGTGTTAAATGTAAAACTTCAAAGTGGCAAACTATAGATGATGTTACATTTCATTTGTATGCCGATGGATTTTTACCACATTATATCGTATGGACTTTTCACGGTGAGAGTGAACCAAGAACGGAATCCCAACCACCACGCCGTCGTCGTCGAACCACACCAATTAATGTAGAACCGCCGATTGATATGGATGGGATGTTACGAGATGCCGCTGGGCAAGATTATTATAGTTTCAATGATACGGCGGGTACTAGTACTCAAAATGTCCAACAACCCCCAAATAGTGATACTTCAACATTTTTTACCGATGTTAATACTTGTGGAGCTCCCATTTATCCCGGAAACAAAGACTACACAAGACTCACCTTTAGTACGAGATTGTTACATTTCAAAGATGTATCCAAGTGTAGCGAGAAAGCATTCAACTTGTTGCTTGAAATCATTGGTGATGTACTTCCTAAAAATCATACACTACCAAATACCCATTATGATATAAAGAAGATGGTAAAGAAATTGAAGTTGGGTTATGACAAGATTGATGTGTGTGAGAATGATTGTATGTTATTTTACGGTAACGACTCAAAGAAAATTGTGTGTGACATTTGCAATACGAGTCGTTATAAAGATGCAAGGGGAAAAATGGGAATAACATACCTAGAAAGGTTCTAAGACACTTTCCCCTTATTCCTCGTCTACAACGGTTATTCATGACCGATGGTTACGAAGATATTGATTATTTTATATTGTAATAGATATTATATTATAAAAAATTTAATTGCATTGCTTTAAATCTTAAGTAAATGTTATTTTCTGTTTTTGGTTGGAAATTTTATCAAATGTCTTTCCTAGCAAAATATTTGTTTCTAGCAAAATTTATTGAAAAAACAATATGTTAAAACCCACTATTTCCTACTGCAAAGAGACATTTTCTACCATTCGAAAAGAATTAACAACTTAGCTTCCACAACTTAGGGTTGTAGTTTAGGGGTTAGATTTAGGGTTATTAGGGTTGGACTTTCTATTTTTTAAATTTTTTTTTTTTTGAACAATTTTTCCTACCGGATCTCAATATCACTGCAAATTAGTCATGTGTGAAAAAAATAGTAATTTTTAAAATTCATTTGACGTGATTTTATAAGCTAAAACCCCAATTTCAACAATAATTTGTATTAATTCATTTTTAAAAAAAAAATATTTTCACGATCCAACTCTGAGGATTTCAAGATCACTATGAATTAGTGACATTTACAAAAAATTATGATTTTTAAAGTTCATTTGTAAAGACTTTTTAATGGAAAAGTGAGAAATAATGTGTTGTGGTTATATAATTTAAGAGTAAAATAAAACACAAGAAACAAATGATACAAAGAGGGAATCCCGGTTGGAATTAATATAATTTTTGTTAAGCAAAAGGAGTCTGGTTTCAGGCCATCAATAGACTGCAGCTTAGGTCTTAAAAATTTATTTATATTAATAATTTTTAAATAATTAGTTTAGAAATAGAATAATAAATTTTAACTCAAAAAAAAAAAAAAGTAATGCATACTTCTACTTAAAAGAAGTAGCGCATACTTCTACTAAAAAAAAAAAAATTCAATTCAAACTTAGAATTTTTAGATTAATTTAGTTTTTATTCTTTTCAATTTTATTTGCGTTTTTTGTTAAAAGAAAATATAATAATAATAAAAAAAATTTGAACGATTTAACCGTGCGAATCTCATTATCACTGCAAATTAGTCATGTGTGAAAAAAATTGAGATTTTTAAAATTCATTTGACGCGATTTTATAAGGAAAAACCCATATTTTAACAATAATTTGTATTAATTCATTAAAAAAAAATCATGATCCAAATTTGAGGATTTCATGATCACTGTGAATTAGTGACATTTACAAAAAATTGTGATTTTTAAAGTTCATTTGTAAAGACTTTTTAATGAAAAAGTGAAAAATAATGTGTTGTGGTTATAAATTTAAGAGTAAATATAAAACACAAGAAACACCTTAGCATAATGGTATGAAGTGATACAAATGTGGCTGGAGATGGGAATTCGATTCCTGTCACTGTTTTTCTTTTCTTTTTGTAAAATGGTGCCCAAATTTCACAAAAAATATCAAAAAAATGCACCGAAAGTTAATTCAATCACTTTACACTTACCTTTTCCTTTTTACTTCTCTCACTCTCTCCTTTACACTCTGCTGATCATATTTCATCGCCTCTCTCCTTTTTTCATCGCAGTATCAAGCCGATTCATCTCCTCTTCTTTCCGATCCTTGGTAAACCCTTGATTTTTCATCGATTCATCTCCTTGTTTTTATTTTGTTGTTTTTTGTTGCTTGCAGAGTGGTTGTATATGTGTATTTGTGTTTGTATGTTTATATCTCTGATTGTTTCTTGTCACTTTACTGCTATTGCTAGATTGTGTTTTTCAATATGTTTATATCTCTGATTGTTTCTTGTTTCTTGTTACTTTACTGCTATTGATATCACCGTTGATCCCATAAAGACCATCTATGTACCACATGTTCTAGACTAGTGTGTGAATTGAGCACACAGAAAATATATATTTGACTAATTAGTTCAAGTACACTAAAATTTATTTCTTCATTCTAAAAACTAAACTAGAAAAAAATTTGTCCAGGATTGCAGAAATCCATAATATATATGATAATTTTGTAACATATCTCTCTCTACAGATGCTGTAATTTCAATTTGGCAAGTATCAAAATATATATAAAAGTTGATATTGCTGTCGCCATAATGAAATTGTAGGAAGTTAGGATTATGATTTTGTATAATCTCTGTATATATATCAAATCACAAACATTTATATATATCAAATCACAAACATTAGGAAGCCCCATCCTAATTTTTACTGCTATGAAGTTATAAACTGCTATGTAGTTGCTACACCTTAGTTCTGCCGAAGGGGTTAGATTAGTTATCTAACTTGGATAACTATTAAGAAGTAACTCCGCATCTAATAAGTATGTTAGGCTGCTGCCTTGTACAATACGAAAATCAAAGTAACTATGGATGGCTCTGCATTTGTATATGTTAAATCGTGAGCCTTCTGTCACTAAAAGGGATGAGCAAAAACCAAATCGAAATCCGAAATCGAACACTAAATAAAACCAAAACGGAAAAAGATTAAATGATTGACTACATACATGTTCTCTTTCTCTTTAAGTTTATATCAACAGCCATATACTAGGTTTCAGTAAGATAGTAACTGCATGCCTGCATCATTATATACGTTAAAGAAGTGAGCCTTCAGTGACCTAAATGGCTACTTGGCTAGTTGAGACTATCCTAGTTTATTTTATGTGATAACTTCAAAATTAAATATGTTGTTCCCAAAAAATTCTCATCTCAGAGCATTCGGTTCTAATGGTAACACACATGAAAACATAAAAAATAATAAATAATTTACGGACATAATGAGGGTATGGATTGTCCTTCATTTCGAAGAATGATCACTTGCAACTTCTGAATCTTTGTACAAAGATTTTAAATCTTTGATACGAGAGACACCATAACAAATATGGGAAACACAAGACTGATTACTTACAACAACAAATCTCAATCTATTTAACTCTCCTATGGCCTGTGTGGATGTAGTTGACTTATCATGAGAACATTTCTGGTAAAGGCCTGCCATTCAGAAATGATTTAAATAGAACCAGAGATCGCTCCGGCTGTGAAAAGTCCAACTGTATATAGTCAAATAAAGGACTTTCTTTTCCGCTGAAAGAATTATTGGAGAGATCGAGTTTCAAGAAATAGTGAATGGAAACGACATTAATGAAACCCCATAGAAACTAAATAGTAGCCAAGAATGCAATATGTTTAAATCAATGCATCAAAAATTATGTCCATATGATGAGACCGCTGTGTTTTGATGATCAAGTATAGCAGAAAACTTCTACTACATGTTTCGGAACACAATGACATGTACTACAATAACAAAGTGGCACAACTGAATGCATTTACTTATAGTTAAAATTGGACTCCTAAAACTGAGGTGGGCAATATTTGGAACCATGGAACATGACTAATTTTGGATTTCTAAATACCTATTAGTAATTGGTTCTGTATGACATTGCTTGTACTTGTGTTATGAAATCAGTGATGATGATAGATTGATATGCGTATATCTGCATACCAGTTTATTGCATTCTCGTATCTAATTAGTACTTATTGGTTCGTTCTATATCAGTAATTGTTAATTATGACTTGATAAAATTGTTAATTGTATATCAGTAATGTTGTAGTACTGTGGCAAGTCCCTTTATCCTTTACTACATAATTAGTACTTATTGGTTCATTCTATATCTACTATATTCTTTGTAATCTGCTCTATGATCCTCGCATTGATACTACTGCTCTAGTGTATTGACAATTTTTTTATGTGATTGTGATCATAGTTATCATGGCAAGAACTAAGGGTAATAGGGAACCGCAAAAGGGCAATGTTAAGGACAACGGGAAGACAATTTCAGAAAAACGGGACATGGGCCCAAGTGTTTTAAACAAACAGAACAAGACGAAGAAACTTTCAAAGATGACACGGGACAAGGGAAAAGCCCAGGCCAAAGTCAGTTTGGCTTCGAGAAATAAGATTGACAAGCGTAAAGGTAAGAGGAAGAAAATCATGACAAGGAGGCAGCAGATTCAAGCTTTTAAGGAAAGTTATGGTGGTATGACAAGGTCGAAAGTGATCAAGTGGAGGGGCCCAAAGCCAAGATCAAACTCTCAAGGATTGTTTGCCTCTGCTTTTCCAACCCATCCGACTCGCATAGACATTTCAAATGGGATGTAAGTTATTTCATTTCTTAGCAATATGCAATCATTATACTCTTAAATTGTTACTAGTGACATTAATTTAATTTTATGACAGTTATAATTAAGCATAGAAATATAGAATAATAGCATAGATTCGTTGGGACAAGTTTTTTAAACTCATAAAAAATGCATTTATTACGAGAACTTACCTTTGGTTCTTTACCTTTGTTCGAGTCTGTCAAATTTTAGGAACATATTATAATCGCTTTTTAGTTTCTAAGACCAAAAAAATACTAAAAATCTTATATCCCATCTAATGAGATTGGAATTACGAGAACTTACCTAAGATGAACCGATCAAGGCTCTTGTTTGGAAAAAATTCATAATTAATTAATACATATGCATTTATTAGTATTATAGAATCATGATACTAGTGATAATTCTTTTTCTTATTCAATATTAGTGATTATGCATTGTTTACACTTAATACAATCAAGATACTAATGATTGTGCTTAATTATAATACATATGTAGTATAAAGAATAATTGTGCGAAGAAGATAATATTGGGTGCCATACGTGCATTTTGGCCAGTGGGGTCCTACACTTGGACAGATTTAGAGGACAAGCATCCTGATTTCCCAAAAAAGGTTTGGGAAAACTTTAAGGTATGTCATATACACAAACTTAATTATTTTACGTATTTTCCCTTGATGACTCTTTATGGTAAACTTGAATCATTATTTGACGCATAATTATGTTTATTGCAGTTGTATTTTAAGCACTGGAAGGGTCAAAGCCGGTCACAATCCAAAGCTGTTGTAATCGAATACATCCAGGCAGTTTGCAAGCGGACATTGTATGAAGAAAAAGTGAGAGTTCATAAGAAGGCAAGGACAACCGGAAAGTCTTTCTTGGAGCTCTGTCCATCCTACTATGATATTGAATTTTGGAAAGGATTGATAGAGTTTTGGAGATCAGAAGAGCATCAAGAAAGATCGAAAGTGGGGATTGATAACAGGAATAAAGTGACCAATTTGCATAGCTCAGGTTCAAGACCTTTCCAAGAAGTTGCTGAGGTGGTCCTTTAATTAATTTCTCATAATTCTTTTGATCGTTTAACTAGTATTTGATTTTTATGTTTTGTCAATCTTCGACCACTAATCTACTCTTGCTTAATTTTTTTTGCAGATAATGAAGGTGGAGAAAGCTGGAAAGATGCCAACGCATATTCAACTTTGGAACCGAACTCATACTCGAGCTGGTACAGAACTTGACGAGAACGGAAACCCGAAACAGTACATCACTGCTGCTGCCATGGAAATCGCTGTAAGAATGTCGATTATAAATATATTTGCACTTCTAATTTAAGCACATCATCCATATGTCTTTAGAGCATGTTGTATATAATAACATATAACATGGTGTGATATGTTTCAGACTCGGTATGCGTCGATCTTGAATGATAAAGGGGTTGATCAGACCTAACTTGATGAGAGTTTGGAGCCCTTTGATTGGTGGCTGCAGGCCATGGCACCAGGGCTGAGCAAGCCAAAAAAGGGTAAGCTGATTGGTTATCCCCGTGTTCTAGCTCGAAAACTCTTGGCAGACGTGGAAAACAACCACCAGAAGCGTATTGTGAAAAATCCATGCTCATCGCTCGAAGGCTCCTCTAGCTCTGCTGCTGGGCATAAGATGCCGAATGACACTTTTATGAAGGTGGTCTCCGGGGTGCTGGATTATTTGAAAACCAATCCAGAATCTTACCAGAGAGATCTCAATGACGAGCAAATTGAGAGCCTAACTGAGGCGGCTTTGAGTCTTGGCGATCCAGCTGCTAGAAGTCAGTTCTCGCAATTAATTTCCCAAGAAGTTGTGCATGTTGTGAAGGAAAATGTTACTGATGTTCGAAAAATATAAAACGGTAGTTTCATTTTATAAACATTTTTCCAATTTTAGCA
The DNA here is from genome assembly GCA_036435485.1 of Saposhnikovia divaricata. Lineage (NCBI taxonomy): Eukaryota > Viridiplantae > Streptophyta > Magnoliopsida > Apiales > Apiaceae > Saposhnikovia > Saposhnikovia divaricata. Next base: position 211,682,469 of record CM071597.1, on the reverse strand, counting down.
TTCATTTATTCATGGACTGTCATGCAACTCTATTAACTCTTTTTACTTCAACTGTAGGCTGTTGCTGAGGAGGGAGGTAGCGAGGCTACTTTGGATGAATCCGACTACACGGATGAAAGTGATCAAGACAACGATGTTGACTGCAATGGTGGTGAAAAGACAACGATGCTGACTGCAATGGCAAATGGCAGTGAAGAAATTGTCGAAGAAGACATTGGTGAAGATGGAGATAGCGTGGCTAGTGGCTAGGATGCTCATGCCTCTGAAATGGATTAACCGTATGGTTTGTGGTAATTTAGTACTTGGTTGATTATGGTTTGTTTGGTTTGGTTTTAATTATGGTTTGTGTAGAACTTGCTTAATTATGGTTGGATATTTTGCGTTGTGATGATCTTCGGATCTTTTTGGTTTGTGGTATATTTGAATTATTGGTGTGATAAGGTGAAAATGTTTATTGGTGTGATAAGGTGGAAATGTTTATTGGTGTGATGAGGTGGATGTTTAAGTATGTAATGATGAATGGTTTGATTTTGCGAGTGAATTGGTTTGTGGATGTTTAAGTATATTTGAATTATTCGTTGGTTTTTTGGCTTGTATGATTGGTACTATTTGCGGAACAGGGTAAACTAAAAACAAACATTTCTTACCACCTTCAAAAAAAGATGGTAGGAAATGAGCGGTAGGAAATGCTATCTTACAATCCTCCTGAAACAATTCCTACCAATGGGTGCAAAAGGAGACGGTAGGAAATAACTGTTTAGTTTCAACAATTTTCATGTCAGTAGCTGACGTGGCTGGTGACGTGTGCGAGCCCGCCCACGTGTCATATGACATGGCATCTGACGTGTTGCCACGTCATCATCCAAGTTGGCATGTGGGTCCATGCCATGTGGCATGCCACGTCATTATGTGGGCCCCACGTTGACCGGGTCAGTATCATTTCCTACCAAAGTCATTTCCCACTTAAACATTTCCTACCGGAGGGGGACGGTAGGAAATGCCACATTTCCTACCGATTTTGGGCCTTTTCCTACCGATTTGATGGTAGGAAATGCCCATTTTTCTTGTAGTGAAGACAGCAAGACATGTGTGATAAATCAATATGATCTTAGTGAATCACGTAAGATATCGTATGGAATGGGAATGCTGAGGCTCTTGATCATGATGATTGTTATAGTAAATAAGAAATCTTTATAATTAATGCTTCATTGTAATTGTTTAGCATTAATATACTTCTAAGTACTTCATACATTTTCACGTCTTACCTCTTACACATCTCTTGTAGTTTAGTTTAGTGTAGAAATTCTTTCCTTCTTCTCTTTCTTTAGAGTTTATATTGGTATGAGTTCTTTGATTTATATTATTTATATTATGATTGTTTTGATGATATTTGGCTAGAGTCCCTATCTAAGGGGCGAATTTATTCAATACCATATCTATGTGAGCAGTTTCATACGAATCACACAAGTAGAGTTGAGAGTTCGCATAGTTAGGATTCATAAGATTCTTTAGAATTGACTTAGTTGGTGATACTTATACAAAGTTATTTTTGTGACTTTTGAATGCAATTTGATTTGAAATTATTAGTTTTCTTCATTCTGAATACTTATGAGTTTAATTATCATTAAAAATAAATATATAAAACACAGTGATTTTCATATTTAGTCAATGAAATCTGTTCCTTAGATCTGTTATAAATGATATTCTTTCGTGCTAGTTCAATTATTTTTATTAATTAGAAACTTAATTTATGTTATTTGTAATTCGATCCGTACATATTTGTGCATGTACTCACGTACACCCGTGTTCTTGGGTTTTGATTACTTAAGAAATTTTCCATCAACAAATTTTTGGTGCCGTTATCGAGGAACACGTTATTGAGTTTTTGATTGATACATATTTTTAATCAATTTTGTTTTTCTGTTTTATGTCAAAAACAAACTCGAAAAGTTTTCAAAAATTAGTGGTTTGTCTGCTCTGTTTCTGTTGGCATAACTTTACTATTTATATTCTTTGACTTCGTGCGTGTTCAGTAGCTAAGTTAATTACTTAAAAAAAATTAAAAAAAAAAAAAAAAGTAGACGTAGTACATATTTGGTAGTGTAAATGGTCAGGATTATATAGTTTAATTAATTGTATTTTAGTTTTAGTAGTTATTTTCATTCTTAGTGTAATAGTTTTATTACTTTTATTTTGTTTTTGATTAATTAAGCGTAATTGAAGAGAAAATAAAATAAAATACTTTTGTTATTTGATTTGTTTTATTTTTGAATTTCAAGTATCTAATTTCTGCTTGAGTTGCTTCTGCATGAAAATAATTGTTAAATTATTTCGGGTACTAATTTCTGCCCCTAATTTTATAAATTAAATAAATAAAAAATTAGTTTAGAATTTTTAGATGAAAAATAAGTGTTACATCATGCATTACTTGTCCACCTAGAGCACATCTTGTTTAGGATTTGAATTATATTTTTATAAACTGTGGTGATTGTCGGAGGATCCAAAGATACGTACCACATTAGTGTAGAGCATTTCGTGTGTTTTATTTGTTGTCTATTGGATGCTGCATTTTCATCTAATTAATTTCAAGGGCAAAACCACATCATCAAGATAAGGTAAGGATTTCATCACCCATTACTTGGCCACAAACACCTGATCCATTATCTTGCATATCCAAGCCTTTTAAAATTAATTAGACATTAGCCCGTAGGAATTTTGAGCTTAATTAGAAAGGTACCTAACAGAGAAAGTAAATTTGGAATTATTCGAACTCTTTGGTGTCTAGGCAAGTGTATCACTTACCTGGCGAATTAAGATTGGTGCCTAGGATGGCGTTCTCTAATTCAGCGCCTTGTTTCAAGGAAGTGCCCTCGCTTGACTGGTGACAAGGCCGTCGCGTGCCTATCAAATAATAATTCTAACAAATCCTTCTAACTATGTAGTAGGGTAAGTCAGAGTCGATCCCACAGAGACAAACATATCAATCACTAGTTGTTTCTGATTTAATTCGGCTAAGCAAGTAACACAATAGATTTTGAGAGATTATTAAACTAATTTTATACTAAGAGAATTTCGCTGTATTAATCAAATATTAAAAACATCCAGAATTAAGTATCCCCACTAGCATGAATTGATGCAATTGTGAATTCCCTCCCCAATTAATCGTACGCTGCTCAACAGGAAAGATGCGCCCTAAGAATACCAATAACCTCTCTAAAGTATTAATGGCTTCTCTAAAATACAATCAAGCCTATTCTCATGGTATCATGCATATTAGAGACATTAAGCATAGCACCCTAATTTCCTAACAATCCATTCTACCTATTCTCATGGAGAATCTCATGTTCTTATTGGATAAATCACAACCATCTAAATCCAACTCTCGTTGATAATTAGATATTGGTTCAAACAATACACATAATCACGTCTGATTTGTAATTGCTAATTAAAACAACTCAATAAGCAAAAGCAATTAAACAATCAAATTGGGGGAATTGGGAAAATCACACATCAATCATAACTAGGGTTCTACTTAACCCTAGATTAATTATCTACTCACTCATAATTGAATTAACAAAACAAGAATTATAAATTGAACAAATCATATTATAAAGAAAAGAGAAAGAGAAAAACCTTCAATCTTCAAAGAAAATAAAAGTTCTCCACAAATCTCCACCAAAGATGTTTACAAAGTTCTAATGTGTGTATCTATATTTTTCTTTTCACGCTCTCCTCCTCTTTTATAATAAAACTCCTTCATAAAATCCAATCTCTATCTCCTAATAAAAGTATTTTTAATATTCTAATCAATTTACAAAAAGATATCCATAATTGAATAGGATTTTCTTGTAAAATTCGTCACTTATTTTTCTCCTCTGTTTCTGGGCTCTTCCAGTTGGATTTTGCTTACTGGACCACCTCTGAATTAAAGATAATTCCCTAAGCTTCGCGTGGACAGTAAGATCGTTAAATTCTGACTTCTGGAACTCAAGATATGGCCCAAACAGTGCAGGCAGCCTGTGCAGCCCAATAATACGAATTTTCTCCTATTTTATCTCCAAAATAGCTCTTTTTGCTCCAAATCCTTCCAAGTCATGAATTCTTTATTTCCTACAATAAAACAATAAAATCTATTAAATAAAAATCCAAATCAATGCAAAACACAATAAATATGAGAATAAAATCATCTAAAATATATATAAAAATATACTCTATCAACTGGCCAATCAGTTTGAATAAATCTTGATTTATGGACTTTTTGGTGGTCCAGAAGTTAGTAGCTGTCTAGATTTTTTTCAGGATAATTCAGGATTAGAGTGTTTTTTTTCTTTTCTTTTGTGTGTTTCAATTTATGTGCTAATTGGTAGATCATTTAGATATCTTCGTAGTGTATGCACACTTGGAAAAGAAGTACTAGCGGTTATTTAACTCGCCCACCCGTTAGACTTTAATTTACTCATCCATCATTAAGGAAAATACTTTACCTTCTCCGTCTACCACACTCCACCATATCTTTTATCCCGATCAAACAAATTGTAGGTCTCTTCTTGAAAATGAACACGAGACTGATAATCAACTTAGGAAATTTTTTAGGAATATGTCATCCATAAAAATACTTGAGGAATTACACGCCATTACTGCAAAGTGGAATAATCAATGTGAGGAGAGTTATCTCGAGCCTAGAATCGTTGAAAAGCCTTTCATGATCAAACCTCGTAGATTTTCACTTTTTCCTCCAAATTAGGAATTTAGCTTCTTAAACGCCTGTGACACATATTCATCCTTTATTTTACATGACCAAGAAACTCAAGTTAATAATCAGTTTCAACAACATAATGAAACACTTACTTGGTTTAGGATATCTAATAAGGAAGAATGTTTTTTCAAGGTTTACAACCTTAATTGCGACCTTCAAGGCCACACTTTTGATGACTACTTAAGAAATCTGGAACACTTTCTTATTAGGTGTAAGCATAAGTTTTGGGAGAGACTTTCATGGGCTAGTCAAGCAAGGTATTGGATAGTAGTCAATATTTGATATGGGGGAGACATGTACAAATGTATTGTTTATTTTGTATAGTTTTTTTTCCCTTCTTATAGACGGGATTTGGAGTGACTTTCGAGTTTCTCCTCCTTTACCCCACTAGTACAAAATAAGGGTTTTACGTCGGTTAAATTGGTCTTATACGTCGGAAAATTGGCGACGTATGGAGGGGCGTCGTATAAAGTCACCATTCTTTTACGTCGGTTAAAAATTCGACGTATAAAATATAATATACTTTGGTAAAAATCCAACGTATAATGTTGATGAAGGCCGACGTATAGTAAATAAATAAGAAATCTTTGTAATTAGTGCTCCATTGTAATTATTTAGTATAAATAGACCTTTAGGTACCTCACATGCACATTTTCACCTCCTACAGCTTACCTCCTACACATCTCTTGTAGTTTAGTTTAGTGTAGAAATTCTTTCCTTCTTATTCTTAGAGTTTATATTGGTATGAGTTCTTCGATTTATTTTATGATTATTTTGATGATAATGGGCTAGAGTCCCTATTGAAGGGGGGATGTAGTAGGCTGAAAGAAATAAATTTCATTAGTGTATGTGCTTTTATTGTGATATATTTGTTTTATTGATTATCTCCAATATCAAATATCATATCTATGTGAGAAATTTCATACGAGGCACACAAGTAGGGTCGGGAGTTCGTATAGTTAGGATCCACAAAATTTTTGAGAATTGATTTAGTTGGTAACACTTATACAAAGTTATTTTGTGACTTTTGAATGCAATTTGATTTGGAATTATTGATTTTCTATTTTCCTAATACTTATGAGTTTAATTGTCATTAAAAATAAATATATAAAACATCGTGATTTTCATATCTAGCCAATGAAATTCGTTCCTTAAATATTTTTATAAATGATATTCTTTGGTACTTGTCTTTGTACTCACATACACCTGTGCACTTGCGATTTTTTTTACTTAACGAATTATCCCTCAACATTAAGCAACAAGAAGAATAATTATTGTGCTTTACCATCAAGTATCTACTTATTATCCGATGCTAATTTGAACTTGAATAGCTTTGATCCTCGAGTTTCTTACAAGAAATAAGCAAATTTGCAGAATAATTATTATGGCAAAGGTTTTAGAGAGATTGCATGTATACATGTTTCTTTTCTTTCTTTTTTTGCTAAAATGATAAATCATTTCATTGATATAAAATCAGATAATGCATCTCAAGAGATAATAAAAGCTCATTATCTAATCGAAAGATATGCTTAACCAATCCATGAATCGCACGATCCATAGGAAAGAGTTCTCCTGGAAGTTTTATATCCACCAAATAAGGTCATGTTAAAACCTCACAAAAATAAAAGCCTACGGGAAAAAACCTCAAGGGGAAAAAGAGTGCCCTACTAAAAATTGAGAACATAAATTTACATAATAAGCAAATGACTAGAAACTTCTTGTTGCTCCTCTATAGTATAACAAGTTTCCGTCTTCATCCATCTTTTATTCATACTTCTTCCCATCCAAGTAAGTCTAACGTGCCCGTATGACACGTATAACCAGCCCCCTTCCATCTTTGTTTCATTGTACATATGAAGGCACCAAAACAAACCATACCAATAGCTAATTGGTCGATGAAAAAACAATAAAAATTAAGACTAAAAATATTATAACATTTTGTAATTCGAATAAAATGAAGTGATAACATTTTGATCAAAGGGGATCCCTTTGGTTAGATATAAAATTTTAAAAAGTAACATTAAAATATAAAAACTATATAAAACACGATCTTTCCTAATCAAAATTTGCCACATAAAATGGCACAAATTCGTCAGTTGACGATATAATAACACCAATTATGGTCAAAATTCACCAAATATATATGGTCATCAAATATAATTGACATTTAATCATAATAAAAGTCACCAAATTGACACAAATTCGTTCACTGACTGACGATAGATAACAAACGATAGATAACAGACAGATATGGTCCAAAAAAAACCATCAAATATAACACTCCCATCCAGGCACAAAAACTCTTGAATCCGCTTATTCATTCCTTTCGATACAAAGTCAAGTGCCACTTCTTGTAGTGCAGTACTATCATTCCCATTAACGGTCCGTGATGAAATGGCCACTTGATTTTCCAGAATTTAGATTGCTGCTTCAAGTGGCTTTCGTTTTCTATGTCCCTGAATTATAATTAAGCAGCTGCTGAATTCATGTATAATTTTAGTAAGGGCTTAATGCTGGAATAAAATATACACTCACACTTTCTTAAGTCTATGAAAGTATGAAAATAGCAGTTAATTTACATTCTCCTTCTTAAACGTAGGAAAAAGAAGACATTTTAACTAATTAGCGCAAGGCAGATCAGATTATATCATATTCTTCTTGTCCTGAGTTGTCATTCAGTTTGTTACCTAGGCCTGGAGCCACGTCCCAACCGGAGCTCTAGATCGATTTCGATTTCACCCCAATCTTTCTTGTCGTAGATAAGACAATCTTCATTGAAATTATCATTAGAAGTCAAATGTTCTGTGATACTAGAGTAGCCTAATGAGGAACTAACACTAGGCCGGATCGAAAAATTTATAGGCGAGGGAGGAGGACATTTAGGTAACATGAAATTAGTTGTATAGGGTGAAACTGGTAGAATTTCAGAAGATGGTACAGTACTGTGATTTAGTTTTGAAGGTGAAAAAACGGCATTAGGGTTAGGTAAAGAGTAGATTAGACATACCCCACCATTTGCTACTAATTGTTGATGATAGTTTGAATTCATTATGACAGCTGCGGTGGAAGTGGTAACTTCTGAACAAGTAGGTGGTGGAATTTGGTGGAGACGAGCGCGTTCACGACGGTGGACATTCATGTGACCGCCGAGGGCTTGAGCAGACCGAAATTCCCTTCTACAAAAAGTACAAGTGTAAGAGCGTGGGGGCCAAGTCGTTCCCATTGCATTGTTAGTATCTTGTTCGAAAGCTCGAACTTCCCATGAATCATCATTATCTTGATTACCTTGTGCTTGCTGGTTAGAGTTCCACATCAACGTACCGCCCGCATTAAGGGTTATCGCAGGTAGTTTATCAGGAGATTGTGCTAAGGATAGAAGGCCAAGCTGAGTAGCCATGACACTTAGTTCTTGAATGTTGTGATGGATGGAAGAGATGAAGAATTTGCTTTTGCTTTAAATAGATGATAGGAAAATTATATAGAGACTAAGAGCATCTCCAAGGCTCAACCCCCTTCCCTATATCAGTCTACGTGGCATCATTTAGGGAACCAAAACTGAAAAATCACTCTCCAATGGTACAACCCCTTACCAAAAAAATTTAGGGGGAGGAGAGAGGTTCCCTACATGTAGGGGGAGGAGAGAGGCTCCCTATCTTGCCAAGTCATTTGCCAAGTCATTTTCTTCATCTCCATTAAATTCAGAATCTTCACATTAAATTCAGAATCATCAAATTTATCGCCAAACTCAAAAACCGAAGTCAAATTAAAATTTTACCCAGAATTTTTTTATATCAAAATCGATGAATTTATATATCACTAGATAGCTCCCGAATTATAGAACACACACATAAATAAATCACTAATTTTGAATGGATTGATTTAAAGATATGAATTTTAGAAGTTTAGGAATATATGGAACCGATATATTTTAAATTTCAAAATACTAATTAAATGTTACTTTTGAATTATAGGGAACCGATATAGGGAATACCGTTGGAGTAAAACAGTTTTTTGGTACCCTATATTTTAAGGAATGATTATTTTATTATATTTTAGGGGTTGAAGATGAGGAAGGACATTGGAGATGCTCTAAGAGCATTCACATCCCATCCCCATCCCCAATCCCAAAAACTTACTAAAAATAGTAAATCCCCAAATAAAAATAGTAAATCACCAAAATTATCAAAAAGTTTCTACATCCCATTCCCCATTTTCCATTCCCCTATCCCTATATTCTTTTTTATATTACTTCTTTCTCTCTTTCACTTACAATTTTAACTACCAAAACTCATCCACTATTATAAATACAATTTAATATTATTATATGAAGAGAGAGGGGGTTTGGGGAAGATTTTGGGGAATGAACAAAGTCCCTAAATATGGGGACTTGAGTTATGACCCTAAAACTAAACCCCAAAATGGGGAATGGGATGAAGGAGTATTTTAGAAGAAAAGTTGAACAAATCCACAAATTATGAGGATGAGGATGGGGATGGGGGATGGGATGTGAATGCTCTAATATAACCCTAGGTATACCGGGGATACCAACAACAATATTAGAAATAAGCAGTTGGATTTTAGTAAGAACGGTGACACTTAAATTAATTAAGGATTCCCACTTGTACCATTTTACACGTGTAAAATGTGTATCAGTGAGTAATATTATGTATGTTACATATTAATTTTCTACATTGCCTTGAACGCCCTTCTCTCTGCCTTTAAATTCAACCAGCTCTATGTTTCTGACTACATATTATTATCTGATGTTGGTGTGTAGCTATTGTCTCTAGCGCAGTTGCGGATTGTCAGTTTAAACATTAGAAGGAACTTTTGCAAGTACATCTTCGAGAGGGTATAAAAAATAATAGATGATGTTTGTGATTTTGTGACGATAACTTTTAATTTAACTTATTGATTTGGCAGTTTAAAATGTGAAAGTGTGAGATTTGATTACATTGCAAGAGGGTATATATAGCTCTGAAAAAATTAAGAGTTGAGACAAATATAATCATGCCCAGTTGAAATATTTGATTACATTGTTAATGGTATACGTTGGCCTTTCAAATAAATATCAAGAATGACTTATTCTGATACTTGTCTTTACTAGTTGTGTATCTTAGTGTGTGCTACTATACATTGTTAATAGTATGTTGTGGTTTCTCAAACAAACACCAAAAATGACTTATTTCCATATTTGTCTCTACCCAATTGTGTATCTTAGAGCATCTTCAATGGTATTGGCTAAGTTCATTGGTTAAATTTCAACAATGGTATTGGCTAAACTCATTGGTTAAATTTCAAAAAAATAATAGTTGGCTAAAATTTACTAAACCTGTAGAGTGTTTTACTCCAATGGGGATCAGCTATAATGATTAGTTATATTTTAAAAAAGGTATGATTATTATTAATAATTTTTTTGATCAATTATGGGAAGAAAATGGGCAGGAAATGACATGGCATTTGCTACAGATCTCTAGTGCTTCAACAAATATAGCCAATATTAAAGAAAAATATAAAGGATTGGCTAAATTTTTAGACAAGAGTAATGCCCCATTGAAGTGATGAACTTTTAACATGTTATGTATAATTTTCAATTTTGGTAAGTTATTTAAAATTTTAGCTAAGGGTTTTATTGCATTGGAGATGCTCTTAGTGTGTGCACGATCTTTTTTTTAATCTCCAATGAAGTGAAATTCATTTTTTAAGTTGAGCAAAACTCAGATCATGACATGAGACGAAGATAAATCATTTTCATTTTGTTTCTAAATTTAAAATTTAAGAAATTAATTGTCACATAATCCATCTATCGAATTTCTACATGTAATATTAAATACTCCATCCCACCCAATTGTTTACACTTTTTAAGGGATGTCCGACACGCATTTTAAAATGCATTTTAAGGATAGTTACATAACTTATTTTTAAAATTTTATTTTCTTGTATAAAAATATAAACATTAAATTTTTATACAAAAAAGAAAATTTTAAAAATAAGTTATATAACTATCTTTAAAATTTATCTTAAAATGTGTGCCGGACACCACTTGAAAAGTGTAAATAATTGGATGGAACGGAGGGAGTATACGATTATTAGAGGTTAATATTAAGAAAGATTATAAACTTTGTTGAGACGAAGAATATATAGTTTGATTGACATATTAATTGGATCTCAATTGTAATTTACATTATGCATATTTTGTTTTTTAAAAAGTTCAAGAATTCGAGAGCCTGCTTCTTGGACGCTTCTCTTCTGGATTTATTTTGATTTCGTTAATTTTTAAGTATTATCATATTTTAATTTTATTTTGTATTATCATACAAATTATCATATTTGATTTTTGAAAGATATATTAAACACTCATCATTCTTCCATTTTCGTCCTAAATTTTTATATAATATATTTGGACCAGGCCCGAATATGATTTAGGTTTAGTATATGAGGGCGGAGTTTTCCAAGAAAGCTGATTTTAATTTGTTTATAAAATGTGAAATTGCGGACACTTAATTTCTCTAATATAAATCTATTTATTAATGTTCACTAACAATGGCCGCGAGCAAGAGCTGATGAAAACGATCAAACAGTTTAGTATAAATATATGTATACGATGTTTAAAAGTAAAAGTTCAGAAACAATGTTTGTGCCTGTCAAAAAACCATGCAATGTTTATTATTCTGCAGTACTATTACATATAGAAAACTAAGTAACTGAATACCAGAAAATCAGGAACTACATGCCACGATTTTTCTTAAACAGACTCCATGATCCTACAATCTTGCTACTGCTTATTCGACCAAATCAAACTACTTATTCGACCATATCAATTTACTAAAGACTAGAATTTCAGAATTAAAGCATAACTAAATAAAACAAATAAGTTTAAGATTACAACTCCAACACTCTCCCCCTTAATCTTAAACTTCTTAGACAAGTTCCTTTACTCCCAGAAGTTTTCACATCCTCTCGAACTTAATGGTGGACAGTGCCTTTGTCAAAACGTTTTCTTGTTGATGTTCACTGGCTATGTGCTTTATGATTATTTTCCCACGCTCCACACATTCCCGGATGAAATGATAACGAATACTAATGTGCTTGCTGTGTCCATGGAAAATAGGATTCTTAGCAAGGTATATAGCTGACTTGTTGTTTATATATAATACCACTGGCCCTACGCATTCATTCATCACCTGGCTTAAAACATTTCGAAGCCACATACATTGACAGGAAGATGTTGTAGCAGCCATGAATTCAGCCTCGCAGGAGGACAAAGCTACACAAATCCTCTTATCATCAAGATTTCCTGCCAAATTGCTATCCGATTATCCCATTAGAATGTTATCACCTCCCTGTTTTGAATAGATCAGCCCATAGTCAAGTGTGCCTTTTATATATCTGAGTATCCTCTTTACAGCATTTTGATGAAGAATAGTTGGTCGTTCTATGTAACGACTTACTATGCCAACAGCATACAAAATGTCAGGTCTAGTATGAACAAGGTAACGAAGTTCGCCTATCATACTTTTATACTGAGTCGTATCTACTATTTTACATCCTTCATCTTTGGTTAACTGTTCTTTTGGGTCCATGGGATACTTGGTGGGATTGCATCCTATCATTCCTGCCTTCTCCAGAATTTTCTTTGCGTAACTCGACTGTTTTAACTCAATATAATCCTCCTTTTACTGAACTTCAATTCCCAGATAGTACGTTAGCTTTTCCAAATCACTCATTTCAAATTTTTGAGTTCATTTGCCTTTTGAACTCCTCAATGACGCCCACGTTAGAATCAGTGACCAACAGGTCATCTACATAAACTGCGATTATTAACTTTTTACCTCTTAATTGCTTAGTATATACAGCGTGTTCGTCAGGGCAACGCTTGAACCCAAGTTCCAACAAACAGCTGTTGAGTTTCGCCTACCAGGCTCGAGGGGCCTGGCATAATCCATACAAGGCCTTCAGAAGCTTATATGTAAGATGTTCTTTTCCTTCATTTTCATATCCCTCCGGTTGAGCCACATAAACCTCTTCACTAATTTCACCATTCAGGAATGCATTTTTCACGTCAAGGTGATGCACTTGCCACTGATTTTTTGCAGATAAAGCCGACAACAAGCGAACAATCTCCAGTCGAGTCACGGGGGTGAAAATTTTGTCGAAATCCACACCATATTCTTGAGCGTAGCCTTTTGCTACGAGTCTCACTTTATGTTTCACTATTTTTCCATCTCCATCCTTCTTCAGTTTGAATATCCACTTTAGGCCTATAGTCTTATGCCCATCTGGTAGTTCTGTTAGCACCCAGGTTCCATTTTTTTGATGGATTCAATCTCCTTGTCCATTGCTTGTTTCCATTCCCATTTTTTACTGCTTGCCCATAATTCATAGGTTCTTCCATGCGCACCAAAAACAACTCGTCCTCCACTTCTACTATCTCTAAATTGTTGTAAATATCACTAAGAGTTCTGTTTCGCTTTGGCTCGCTGCTATCATCATAGTTATCAGAAATTGGGTAGCTTGATGGTGAGTGAGAAGGTGCTGATGGTGAGTGAGGAGGTGTTGTTTCACCAACTTTCGAGATGTCATCATTTTCTGCACCTTCTTGCTGAGACTGCTCGATATCTGTATGCATTTCGGGAACTAGGAAGGACCATGGCCAGCATAACTTTCTTCCTCTTCTTGTCGATTCCAAGGCCAGTGTTTTGACTCATCGAACATAACATCCCTACTTATGTGTACTCGTTTGTTTACAGGATCAAACAAGCGATAAGCTTTAGTACCTGGTTCTTTTTCGAGATTAATCACTTGCACACTTTGATCATCCAACTTTTTCGTATGCACATGCGGGATTTTCATATACACTAAGCATCCAAAGACACAAACATGACTAATGTTTGGCTTTGAACTTGTCCAAGCCTCAAAAGATGTTTGTCCAGATAGGGCCCGAGTAGGCAACCTGTTAAGTATGTAAACCGAGTGCCGTATTGCCTCCCCCTACATTTCTGATGGCAACTTTATTTCTTTCAAGTAGCTACGTGCCATTTCAACCACTGTTTGATTCTTGCGCTCCACTACGCCATTTTGTTGGGGCGTGTATAGGGTCGTATAGTGTCGTTCAATCCAAAATTCTTCAGAATATGAAGTAAATTCCCTCGAGGAAAACTCACCTACTTGATCTGATCTAAAAACTTTCACCCTCTTATCATTTTCATCCTCAACTTTCGCTCAAAATTTCTTAAAATCACTGAAAGCCTCGTCTTTACTTTTGAGAAAGTATATCCACATGACACGACAGAAATCATCAACAAGAAGGAAGAAATATTTGTTTCCTCCAGCAGTTGCAGGTTCGACAGGACCACACAAATCACCATGGACTAGCTCTAGAACTTTACTGGCGTATCTTGACTTGGATGGAAATGATTATCTTGTTTGTTTAGACACCAAACATCCAGTACAAACATCTTTTGGTTGAATAATGTTTGGCAACCCAAACACCATTTTATCCTTATACATTAAAACAATAGATTTGAAGTTTACGTGCCCCAAGCGTGTGTGCCACAGGTACGCTACTTCCTTTAAAAAATAAACACTCGGACTCAACATTCTCAATGAGTAACTTATACAACCTGTTGGAAGATCTTTTTACCTTCATCAATAATCTCCTTTCATCTCATAAACCCATAGATAGTCTCCATTTAGCATGACTTTATTTCCTTCCTCTGACATTTGGCCTAGGCTGATTATATTGCTGCACAAACTGGGTATATAATAAATATCATGGAGTGTATGTTCCTCACCATTTTAACATTTAAAGATTATTGACCCTCTTCCTTTTATGTTGAATGTTGATACATCTCCGAACTTGACTTCATCATTTATTCCCTCATCTAGAACCTTAAATTTTGACTTTGCCCCCATCATATGATTGGTCGCGCTGTTGTCCAAATACCATACATTAGACTCCAGTCTTTTTTCTTTATCATTTGTAATGAGCTTTGGTTGAATCCCCTGTTCATTCAGCAACATTAAATCGGCATGCTTTGCCAATAATAACGCCGGTTCATCATCATCCATCTTAGACAATTGAACCTCCTGTGTCACTTCTCTTGCACGTTAGGGTTTTCTGCACTCTGCTGCGTAGTGCCCGTAAATGTTACAATTGTAACATTTGATTTTGCTTTTATCCCTTGCGCCTCGCCCTTTCATGTAACCAGTGGACTTTGCTCCAACTTTTCCAATTCTCTTTAATCATTCTTCTATAGTTTACTCTCGTCCTTTTCTTTCTTGCCCCATTCATCCTCTGTGAGCAATAACTGACTACCAGCACCTTCAGTATGGCCTTTCAATCTTTCTTCATGTGCTTTGAGAGATCCTACAATCTATTCTACTGTCATTGTCTCCATATTCCCAAATTGCTCCAACGTTAAGGCTATTTATAGGAATCTCGTTGGTACAGTTCTTAGTACATAGGATTCATTTATTTCTTCTCTAAGTGCCCGGATGTTCCTTACCAATCTATTGAGTCTCATGTAGAAATCATCAAATTGATCATTGTTCTTCATCTGTAATGATTCAAATTCCATTTTCAAAGTCTGGATCCTTGCCTTTTTAACTTTGTCTGCGCCTTGCTATAGAGTTTTGATAGCTTCCCAGGCGTCTTTAACCTTTTTTTATCTGCAAGTGAAAGCAAAATCTCTTCTAGTATACCCTGGTAGATCATGGCCAGGGCAATATTATCAGTCTTCTTGTCTATCTTAGCCTTTGGATCAGTTGTTTCTATTGCCTCCCAGGTATAGTTGCTTTTGGTCAACATCGGATAACTCAAACCCATAGATCATCCCTTCATCTTGTTTGTGTCCATCATTGCTTTTGAAGTATGCACTATAGGAAGTATATGAAGAGATTGTACCTGAAATCAAGAGATTAACAAGAAAATACCGAAAGAATGTTCGAGTCACGTGAAAACCACGCTCTCCTTAAAATAGATTAGCCTCTTCTGTGTGGTGCTTGAGGGATGAATGGCCTCCATCTCCCGGGATACAACGAACAAAGGTGATTTTCAAGCACTTAGAAAACCTGCCTTTTACGAATCGAACAAATACCACTCTATCACACAAAAATGAACCTAAAGCTCTAAAGAGTATGCAAGGAAAACCAATGAAAGACTTATCAAACAATGAAGCCAATGTCTCCTTATATGTGAGTAAAAGAAATGTAACTCCCCTAAGCCATAAATTTGTAACCCCCAACGCAATAAGTTTGTAATCCCCAAAGCAATAATAAAACCACATTAATATATTAGTTACAAAATCAAAAGAAGGAGTTACAAAAACAAAAGAGGAGTTACAAATCAAAATAATAAAATGTAATAATTTTTATTCAAAAATAGTCCAACAATGCCCCACATGAATAAAAATTGACATTGCAAAACGACTCTTTGACACGGAGATAGAACGCACGGTAGAAACCAGCATAGGATAGGTAGGCGTACACCAGTGAACCTTCCCTTGTAAGAACATATTTACATTTTTAGAATTTCAGTAGTCGTGTTGACCTTGAACATCCCTTCTTTTTTGTGAAATGATGATACATCCCCCACTGGAGTCTTACCCTATATATGTTCAGTTCTCACTGTTAAGCCCATTTTGGTCATGAGCTTTAGCCTGGTTCTGTGAGTTTTTCCCAGAATTAGCCCCCACAATTCTTTCTTGAAGCGACCCCACTTCACACACACAGGTGATCTATTTTTTTTTAATGCCAACTAATGCTAACGATATTAAGCAGATTTCATTAAAAAAAAATGGTTAACATAATATCCTATAGACCACATGCAGATATTAAGGATCGGGCATGATACTTTGAACTGCTAAAAAGTCGCATAATAATCAAAGGAAAATTGAACAATACAATATAACAATAACAAAGCATGAACCTCACAAATATGACATACCGGCTGATATTACAGATGATAAAAAAATACAGCCATCCAATGCAAGACTAATCTAAACAAACCCAAATGTATTAATACACACAACAATATCATTGAAAAGTATCACTGTGGCATCAAAACAATATACTCCTGATAATAAAAAAACCTAAACAAACCAATTCATATGAATTACGTTAATCTGTTTTAAGCTTGTAGGAAATATATGAGGAGATTGTACCTGAAATCAAGAAATTAACAAGAAAATGCCGAAAGAATGTTCGAGTCACGTGAAAATCACGCTCTCCTTAAAATATATTAGCCCCTTCCGTGTGGTGCTTGAAGGATGAATGGCCTCCGTCTCCCAGGATACAACGAACAAAGGTGATTTTCAAGCACTTAGAAACCCGCCTTCTACGAACCGAACAAATACCACTCTTCACACAAAAAT
The DNA here is from genome assembly GCA_036435485.1 of Saposhnikovia divaricata. Classification (NCBI taxonomy): domain Eukaryota; kingdom Viridiplantae; phylum Streptophyta; class Magnoliopsida; order Apiales; family Apiaceae; genus Saposhnikovia; species Saposhnikovia divaricata. The sequence continues at coordinate 211,665,339 of CM071597.1, read as the reverse complement.
GAACCTAAAGCTCTAAAAAGTATGCAAGGAAAACCAATGAAAGACTTGAGGATTTTTTGTGTATCAAGCAATGAAGCCAAGGTCTCCTTATATAAGAGTAAAAGAAATGTAACTCCCCTAAGCCATAAATTTGTAACCCCCAAAGCAATAATAAAACCACATTATTATATGAGTTACAAAATCAAAAGAAGGATTTACAAAAACAAAAGAGGAGTTACAAATCAAAATAATAAAATGTAATAATTTTTATTAAAAAATAGTCCAACATGCACGAACTATCACCGTGAACCCTATACTCTGATACCAAGTGATGAAAATGATCAAACAGTTTAGTATATATATGTATAAGCTATTTAAAAGCAAAAGCTCAAAAACAATGTTTGTACCTGTCAAAAAATCACGCAATGTTTATTATTCTGCAGGACTATTACATATAGAAAACTAAGCAACTAAATACCAGAAATGATCCTACAATCTTGGTACTGCTTATTCGACCAAATCAAACTACTTATTAGACCATATCAATTTATTAACGAGTAGAATTGCATCATTAAAGCATAATAAAATGAAACAAATAAGTTTAAGATTACAACTCCAACGAGAACAGTAAAAAAGATTAGAGCATCTAGCATGCTTCAATATATCCACTGTTAAAAAGAGACAAAACAAATAGATTAATTTTCTTGATCTTCAATTGAATTTTGCATATTTCTAATGTCAGAAACTAGTTTGTACTTAGGGTGATGACATAGTTCGTATAAAAGTGATTGAGATTTATCCGAATTAATGTGATCTGAATTTATTCTATATTATCTGGAATCAAAGTTCATTTTATGTTCATTATAAAATTATTAGAAAATGGATATCATTCTATTAAAGTGTAAATAATTTGTTCACACTTCATTCCAAAATTATTAAAAAATGGATATCATTCTAAATTTTTTATTTTCTATATTAAGCTCTAGGATACTCATTATATAATTGATAATATAGGAAAGAATTGAATTCAAAATCTTAGGAACAACAAAAAAATAATTCCACTGTTGAGCTATTTTCTACCAAGCATATGTAAAAACCTACTTTAAACTACTTTGTACTAATTCGTTATCAAGCTACAAAGTAGAGATTAATTAACTTCCTTAATATGCTATTATTATAACAATATTGTGTGCTCTAACATACCTAAATTTATTCTTCTACTCTAGATGTGCCTGTGAAGTGTGAATCTATAATATATTGTGGGGCAACATAAGTGTTGACGCTAACTTAAACTGGATACCTTATTCTGTTATATATATAAAGTCTTGTCTCATATTATTCAATTTTGTCCTTCAGCGGAATCTAAGATCCATGTTTATTCTTCAGCAGTATTTTGGTTTGTTTTTGAGTTGGAATCTTGGGCACATCTCAGCCACCATCGAACAACGACGATGCTAATCGGAATCGTACGGATCAGATTCTTGTTCCTGAAACAGGTATAAATCGATCTTTCAAGTTTACACCTAAACTTGATTTTCCTAAGTTTGATGGAACAAATCCTAGGGTTTGGATCAAGAAAAGCAATAGGTATTTTGAGTTGTGTGAGATTTCTAATGAACAAAAGGTAGACCTAGCCTCATTGTATATGATATAAGGCTGAGACATGGGTGAATAGTTATCTTGCTGTGAGGAAATTTGTGGAATGGGATGATTTCATTATTGATTTGGTAGCAAGATTCAGGGATGATGGACCTGGTAAAATTGTTGAAAACTTTAACAAATTGCAACAGATAGGTCAATTGGAGGAATATATTGATGAATTTGAGAATGTTAGGTCGATGATGTTGCAGCATAATCATGTCTTACCAGATTTCTATATTCTTGATAGTTTCATTGGGGGTTTAAAGTCTACTGTCAAGCCCTTTGTTAAGGCTTTTAAGCCTACTAGTATTGCAGAAGAAGTTGAATATGCAAGACTAAAAGAAGAGGCTCTTGCTGTTTCTCTTAAGTCTACTAGATCAAGTTTTTCCCCTGCATATACAAAGCCTGTTCAATCTGTACCATTGTTGGCCAATAATGCTCCACCTTTGTTACCAACTCCCACTGTCAAAACAGCTCAGTCTTTTGTGAAAGGCAACAAGAACTTCAAATTCATTCCTGCAGATATTAAGGCTGAGAAAATTGCAAAGGGTCTTTGCTATTATTGTGATCAGACTTATGAGAGAGGTCACAAATGCAAATTTAAAGAACCTCAATTATTTACAGTAGAGGTTCCAGAGGATGCATTCTTTAATGAAGCTGATGTTCCTATTACTACAGAAGGTGATAATGAGTATGGTGAATTTCAAGTAGAGGATGTAGAGCCTTGTATCTCAGTAAATGCTTTGGTTGGTAACCAAAATTTCAAAACTATGAGGTTGAAGGGATTAACTACAGGTAAACCAGTTCATATTTTGGTAGACTCAGGAAGTACTCATAATTTTTTGGATCTTGGTTTTGCTAAGAAATTGGGATGTAAGATTGAGGATGTTTCAGCTCAAGCAGTAACAGTGGTAGATGGCAATAACATTGTCTGTAAGAATATATGTAGAGATTTTGAATGGATGATGAATGGTAAGCAATTTAAGACAGAGGTGTTGTTAATTCCTTTGGGTAGCTGTGACATGGTCTTAGGCATTCAGTGGTTGGCTACTTTAGGACCAGTTTATTGGGATTTTAAGAAGTTGATAATGGATTTTATCTTAAATGATGAACAGATTTCTCTAAAAGGTATTCCACAGAAGAAACTCATGGTGCTTGAAGGTGAACCTTCACTAAAGTTAATGTAAAATGCTGCTCAATGCTGTTTAATCCAAGTTAAGAAATTTTCTTCAGTTTCTTTGGAAAGTACAGAAGTATCAGATGTGAGTGTCAAAGAAGCAGTAATTTCTACAACAGATACTGAATTGCAGAATTTGAAGAATACTTATGCTACAGTGTTTGATGAACCAAAAGACTTGCCACCACACAGAGGTACATTTGATCATAGAATACCTTTGATATATGGAGAAGGGCCTGTTAACATAATACCTTACAGATATCCTTTAAAACAAAGAGACATTATTGAACCGTTAGTACAAGAAGTACAAGAAATGCTAGAAAGAGGGATTATTCAGGATAGCTGTTCACCTTTTGCTTCTCCTGTTGTTTTGGTGGGAAAGAAGGATGGTACATGGAGGCTTTGCATAGATTACAGAGAGCTTAATAGGAAGACAGTAAAGGATAAATTTCCAATTCCTGTCATTGATGAGTTAATTGATGAATTAGCTGGAGCAACAGTTTTCAGCAAGCTGGATTTAAGGGCAGGTTATCACCAATTAAGGTTACATCCTGATGATGTTTTTAAAACAGCTTTTAAAACACACACATGTCACTATGAATTTCTTGTCATGCCTTTTGGTCTTACTAATTCACCTGCCTCTTTTCAAAGTTGGATGAACACTGTGTTTAGACCTTTGCTTAGGAAGTGTGTTTTAGTATTTTTTTTTTTTTGATGATATATTGGTATACAACAAGAATCTGGATGCTCATTAGTCACATTTGAAGGAAGTTTTTCAGTTAATGCATCAAAATGATATGCATATTAAACCTAGTAAGTGTTTATTTGCTGTTGACAAGATTGAGTACTTAGGGCATTTTATATCAGCAAATGGGGTGGAAACTGATCCACAGAAATTATCTGCTATTAGTAGTTGGCAAATACCTAGTACAGTAAAGGAATTAAGGGGGTTTTTAGGACTGGCAGGATATTACATGAAATTTGTTACTAGGTTTTTAGGATATTTCCTACCGGACCACTAGTCGGTAGGAAATGCTGAAGTATTTCCTACCGAAGTTAGTAGGAAATGAGTCGAATGGGCCCCAAGTGACATGTGGCAGTGTTATTTTACGTTTATCATTTCCTACAGCGCGACATCGGTAGGAAATGTCTCTAGTATTCACCAGCAAATGTTTACTTGGCGGCTTCTAATTGGTTGGCGGGTTGGTGGACATTTCCTACCGAAAACGGTAGGAAATGAGCTGTGACGAAAATTAAAATCTTATCTACATTTTTACTTTTGTTTTTGGTTGGTTGAGGAAAAAAGTTGTAGAAGAAGAAGAAGAAGAAGAAGAAGAAGAAGAAGAAGAAGAAGAAGAAGAAGAAGAAGAAGAAGAAGAAGAAGTTGTAAGTATACATTTTCAAGTTTTTAACTTGACTTGTTAATATTCAATGTTTATATATTTGAAATGTTGGATAATAGAAATATTATTTATGCTTAAAATATTTGTGTATAAATGTTAAATACAAATTTATGCTTGAATGATTTGTGTATAAAGGTTAAATACAAATACATTTTATGAATGTTAAATACAAATGTTTATGTGGAAATGTTAAATATTTATGGTGAAGAGATTGTGTTAAAGAGAGAGGTTAAAGAAATGTAATGAAATGTGTGTTTATGACATTGTAGATGTCGACCGGAAGTAATCGTGAATGGATTAGACGTCGTTTACAAAATGATCGTATTACATTAAAAACGGAATACAAGAATGGTGTTGCCGAGTTTATAGATGTTGCAACTAAGTTTGGGTTGATTGGAGGTAAGACCAAATGTCCTTGTGTTAAATGTAAAACTTCAAAGTGGCAAACTATAGATGATGTTACATTTCATTTGTATGCCGATGGATTTTTACCACATTATATCGTATGGACTTTTCACGGTGAGAGTGAACCAAGAACGGAATCCCAACCACCACGCCGTCGTCGTCGAACCACACCAATTAATGTAGAACCGCCGATTGATATGGATGGGATGTTACGAGATGCCGCTGGGCAAGATTATTATAGTTTCAATGATACGGCGGGTACTAGTACTCAAAATGTCCAACAACCCCCAAATAGTGATACTTCAACATTTTTTACCGATGTTAATACTTGTGGAGCTCCCATTTATCCCGGAAACAAAGACTACACAAGACTCACCTTTAGTACGAGATTGTTACATTTCAAAGATGTATCCAAGTGTAGCGAGAAAGCATTCAACTTGTTGCTTGAAATCATTGGTGATGTACTTCCTAAAAATCATACACTACCAAATACCCATTATGATATAAAGAAGATGGTAAAGAAATTGAAGTTGGGTTATGACAAGATTGATGTGTGTGAGAATGATTGTATGTTATTTTACGGTAACGACTCAAAGAAAATTGTGTGTGACATTTGCAATACGAGTCGTTATAAAGATGCAAGGGGAAAAATGGGAATAACATACCTAGAAAGGTTCTAAGACACTTTCCCCTTATTCCTCGTCTACAACGGTTATTCATGACCGATGGTTACGAAGATATTGATTATTTTATATTGTAATAGATATTATATTATAAAAAATTTAATTGCATTGCTTTAAATCTTAAGTAAATGTTATTTTCTGTTTTTGGTTGGAAATTTTATCAAATGTCTTTCCTAGCAAAATATTTGTTTCTAGCAAAATTTATTGAAAAAACAATATGTTAAAACCCACTATTTCCTACTGCAAAGAGACATTTTCTACCATTCGAAAAGAATTAACAACTTAGCTTCCACAACTTAGGGTTGTAGTTTAGGGGTTAGATTTAGGGTTATTAGGGTTGGACTTTCTATTTTTTAAATTTTTTTTTTTTTGAACAATTTTTCCTACCGGATCTCAATATCACTGCAAATTAGTCATGTGTGAAAAAAATAGTAATTTTTAAAATTCATTTGACGTGATTTTATAAGCTAAAACCCCAATTTCAACAATAATTTGTATTAATTCATTTTTAAAAAAAAAATATTTTCACGATCCAACTCTGAGGATTTCAAGATCACTATGAATTAGTGACATTTACAAAAAATTATGATTTTTAAAGTTCATTTGTAAAGACTTTTTAATGGAAAAGTGAGAAATAATGTGTTGTGGTTATATAATTTAAGAGTAAAATAAAACACAAGAAACACCTTGGCATGGTGGTTTGAAGTGATACAAATGATACAAAGAGGGAATCCCGGTTGGAATTAATATAATTTTTGTTAAGCAAAAGGAGACTGGTTTCAGGCCATCAATAGACTGCAGCTTAGGACTTAAAAATTTATTTATATTAATAATTTTTAAATAATTAGTTTAGAAATAGAATAATAAATTTTAACTCAAAAAAAAAAAAAGTAATGCATACTTCTACTTAAAAGAAGTAGCGCATACTTCTACTAAAAAAAAAAAATTCAATTCAAACTTAGAATTTTTAGATTAATTTAGTTTTTATTCTTTTCAATTTTATTTGCGTTTTTTGTTAAAAGAAAATATAATAATAATAAAAAAAATTTGAACGATTTAACCGTGCGAATCTCATTATCACTGCAAATTAGTCATGTGTGAAAAAAATTGAGATTTTTAAAATTCATTTGACGCGATTTTATAAGGAAAAACCCATATTTTAACAATAATTTGTATTAATTCATTAAAAAAAAATCATGATCCAAATTTGAGGATTTCATGATCACTGTGAATTAGTGACATTTACAAAAAATTGTGATTTTTAAAGTTCATTTGTAAAGACTTTTTAATGAAAAAGTGAAAAATAATGTGTTGTGGTTATAAATTTAAGAGTAAATATAAAACACAAGAAACACCTTAGCATAATGGTATGAAGTGATACAAATGTGGCTGGAGATGGGAATTCGATTCCTGTCACTGTTTTTCTTTTCTTTTTGTAAAATGGTGCCCAAATTTCACAAAAAATATCAAAAAAATGCACCGAAAGTTAATTCAATCACTTTACACTTACCTTTTCCTTTTTACTTCTCTCACTCTCTCCTTTACACTCTGCTGATCATATTTCATCGCCTCTCTCCTTTTTTCATCGCAGTATCAAGCCGATTCATCTCCTCTTCTTTCCGATCCTTGGTAAACCCTTGATTTTTCATCGATTCATCTCCTTGTTTTTATTTTGTTGTTTTTTGTTGCTTGCAGAGTGGTTGTATATGTGTATTTGTGTTTGTATGTTTATATCTCTGATTGTTTCTTGTCACTTTACTGCTATTGCTAGATTGTGTTTTTCAATATGTTTATATCTCTGATTGTTTCTTGTTTCTTGTTACTTTACTGCTATTGATATCACCGTTGATCCCATAAAGACCATCTATGTACCACATGTTCTAGACTAGTGTGTGAATTGAGCACACAGAAAATATATATTTGACTAATTAGTTCAAGTACACTAAAATTTATTTCTTCATTCTAAAAACTAAACTAGAAAAAAATGTGTCCAGGATTGCAGAAATCCATAATATATATGATAATTTTGTAACATATCTCTCTCTACAGATGCTGTAATTTCAATTTGGCAAGTATCAAAATATATATAAAAGTTGATATTGCTGTCGCCATAATGAAATTGTAGGAAGTTAGGATTATGATTTTGTATAATCTCTGTATATATATCAAATCACAAACATTTATATATATCAAATCACAAACATTAGGAAGCCCCATCCTAATTTTTACTGCTATGAAGTTATAAACTGCTATGTAGTTGCTACACCTTAGTTCTGCCGAAGGGGTTAGATTAGTTATCTAACTTGGATAACTATTAAGAAGTAACTCCGCATCTAATAAGTATGTTAGGCTGCTGCCTTGTACAATACGAAAATCAAAGTAACTATGGATGGCTCTGCATTTGTATATGTTAAATCGTGAGCCTTCTGTCACTAAAAGGGATGAGCAAAAACCAAATCGAAATCCGAAATCGAACACTAAATAAAACCAAAACGGAAAAAGATTAAATGATTGACTACATACATGTTCTCTTTCTCTTTAAGTTTATATCAACAGCCATATACTAGGTTTCAGTAAGATAGTAACTGCATGCCTGCATCATTATATACGTTAAAGAAGTGAGCCTTCAGTGACCTAAATGGCTACTTGGCTAGTTGAGACTATCCTAGTTTATTTTATGTGATAACTTCAAAATTAAATATGTTGTTCCCAAAAAATTCTCATCTCAGAGCATTCGGTTCTAATGGTAACACACATGAAAACATAAAAAATAATAAATAATTTACGGACATAATGAGGGTATGGATTGTCCTTCATTTCGAAGAATGATCACTTGCAACTTCTGAATCTTTGTACAAAGATTTTAAATCTTTGATACGAGAGACACCATAACAAATATGGGAAACACAAGACTGATTACTTACAACAACAAATCTCAATCTATTTAACTCTCCTATGGCCTGTGTGGATGTAGTTGACTTATCATGAGAACATTTCTGGTAAAGGCCTGCCATTCAGAAATGATTTAAATAGAACCAGAGATCGCTCCGGCTGTGAAAAGTCCAACTGTATATAGTCAAATAAAGGACTTTCTTTTCCGCTGAAAGAATTATTGGAGAGATCGAGTTTCAAGAAATAGTGAATGGAAACGACATTAATGAAACCCCATAGAAACTAAATAGTAGCCAAGAATGCAATATGTTTAAATCAATGCATCAAAAATTATGTCCATATGATGAGACCGCTGTGTTTTGATGATCAAGTATAGCAGAAAACTTCTACTACATGTTTCGGAACACAATGACATGTACTACAATAACAAAGTGGCACAACTGAATGCATTTACTTATAGTTAAAATTGGACTCCTAAAACTGAGGTGGGCAATATTTGGAACCATGGAACATGACTAATTTTGGATTTCTAAATACCTATTAGTAATTGGTTCTGTATGACATTGCTTGTACTTGTGTTATGAAATCAGTGATGATGATAGATTGATATGCGTATATCTGCATACCAGTTTATTGCATTCTCGTATCTAATTAGTACTTATTGGTTCGTTCTATATCAGTAATTGTTAATTATGACTTGATAAAATTGTTAATTGTATATCAGTAATGTTGTAGTACTGTGGCAAGTCCCTTTATCCTTTACTACATAATTAGTACTTATTGGTTCATTCTATATCTACTATATTCTTTGTAATCTGCTCTATGATCCTCGCATTGATACTACTGCTCTAGTGTATTGACAATTTTTTTATGTGATTGTGATCATAGTTATCATGGCAAGAACTAAGGGTAATAGGGAACCGCAAAAGGGCAATGTTAAGGACAACGGGAAGACAATTTCAGAAAAACGGGACATGGGCCCAAGTGTTTTAAACAAACAGAACAAGACGAAGAAACTTTCAAAGATGACACGGGACAAGGGAAAAGCCCAGGCCAAAGTCAGTTTGGCTTCGAGAAATAAGATTGACAAGCGTAAAGGTAAGAGGAAGAAAATCATGACAAGGAGGCAGCAGATTCAAGCTTTTAAGGAAAGTTATGGTGGTATGACAAGGTCGAAAGTGATCAAGTGGAGGGGCCCAAAGCCAAGATCAAACTCTCAAGGATTGTTTGCCTCTGCTTTTCCAACCCATCCGACTCGCATAGACATTTCAAATGGGATGTAAGTTATTTCATTTCTTAGCAATATGCAATCATTATACTCTTAAATTGTTACTAGTGACATTAATTTAATTTTATGACAGTTATAATTAAGCATAGAAATATAGAATAATAGCATAGATTCGTTGGGACAAGTTTTTTAAACTCATAAAAAATGCATTTATTACGAGAACTTACCTTTGGTTCTTTACCTTTGTTCGAGTCTGTCAAATTTTAGGAACATATTATAATCGCTTTTTAGTTTCTAAGACCAAAAAAATACTAAAAATCTTATATCCCATCTAATGAGATTGGAATTACGAGAACTTACCTAAGATGAACCGATCAAGGCTCTTGTTTGGAAAAAATTCATAATTAATTAATACATATGCATTTATTAGTATTATAGAATCATGATACTAGTGATAATTCTTTTTCTTATTCAATATTAGTGATTATGCATTGTTTACACTTAATACAATCAAGATACTAATGATTGTGCTTAATTATAATACATATGTAGTATAAAGAATAATTGTGCGAAGAAGATAATATTGGGTGCCATACGTGCATTTTGGCCAGTGGGGTCCTACACTTGGACAGATTTAGAGGACAAGCATCCTGATTTCCCAAAAAAGGTTTGGGAAAACTTTAAGGTATGTCATATACACAAACTTAATTATTTTACGTATTTTCCCTTGATGACTCTTTATGGTAAACTTGAATCATTATTTGACGCATAATTATGTTTATTGCAGTTGTATTTTAAGCACTGGAAGGGTCAAAGCCGGTCACAATCCAAAGCTGTTGTAATCGAATACATCCAGGCAGTTTGCAAGCGGACATTGTATGAAGAAAAAGTGAGAGTTCATAAGAAGGCAAGGACAACCGGAAAGTCTTTCTTGGAGCTCTGTCCATCCTACTATGATATTGAATTTTGGAAAGGATTGATAGAGTTTTGGAGATCAGAAGAGCATCAAGAAAGATCGAAAGTGGGGATTGATAACAGGAATAAAGTGACCAATTTGCATAGCTCAGGTTCAAGACCTTTCCAAGAAGTTGCTGAGGTGGTCCTTTAATTAATTTCTCATAATTCTTTTGATCGTTTAACTAGTATTTGATTTTTATGTTTTGTCAATCTTCGACCACTAATCTACTCTTGCTTAATTTTTTTTGCAGATAATGAAGGTGGAGAAAGCTGGAAAGATGCCAACGCATATTCAACTTTGGAACCGAACTCATACTCGAGCTGGTACAGAACTTGACGAGAACGGAAACCCGAAACAGTACATCACTGCTGCTGCCATGGAAATCGCTGTAAGAATGTCGATTATAAATATATTTGCACTTCTAATTTAAGCACATCATCCATATGTCTTTAGAGCATGTTGTATATAATAACATATAACATGGTGTGATATGTTTCAGACTCGGTATGCGTCGATCTTGAATGATAAAGGGGTTGATCAGACCTAACTTGATGAGAGTTTGGAGCCCTTTGATTGGTGGCTGCAGGCCATGGCACCAGGGCTGAGCAAGCCAAAAAAGGGTAAGCTGATTGGTTATCCCCGTGTTCTAGCTCGAAAACTCTTGGCAGACGTGGAAAACAACCACCAGAAGCGTATTGTGAAAAATCCATGCTCATCGCTCGAAGGCTCCTCTAGCTCTGCTGCTGGGCATAAGATGCCGAATGACACTTTTATGAAGGTGGTCTCCGGGGTGCTGGATTATTTGAAAACCAATCCAGAATCTTACCAGAGAGATCTCAATGACGAGCAAATTGAGAGCCTAACTGAGGCGGCTTTGAGTCTTGGCGATCCAGCTGCTAGAAGTCAGTTCTCGCAATTAATTTCCCAAGAAGTTGTGCATGTTGTGAAGGAAAATGTTACTGATGTTCGAAAAATATAAAACGGTAGTTTCATTTTATAAACATTTTTCCAATTTTAGCATTCATTTATTCATGGACTGTCATGCAACTCTATTAACTCTTTTTACTTCAACTGTAGGCTGTTGCTGAGGAGGGAGGTAGCGAGGCTACTTTGGATGAATCCGACTACACGGATGAAAGTGATCAAGACAACGATGTTGACTGCAATGGTGGTGAAAAGACAACGATGCTGACTGCAATGGCAAATGGCAGTGAAGAAATTGTCGAAGAAGACATTGGTGAAGATGGAGATAGCGTGGCTAGTGGCTAGGATGCTCATGCCTCTGAAATGGATTAACCGTATGGTTTGTGGTAATTTAGTACTTGGTTGATTATGGTTTGTTTGGTTTGGTTTTAATTATGGTTTGTGTAGAACTTGCTTAATTATGGTTGGATATTTTGCGTTGTGATGATCTTCGGATCTTTTTGGTTTGTGGTATATTTGAATTATTGGTGTGATAAGGTGAAAATGTTTATTGGTGTGATAAGGTGGAAATGTTTATTGGTGTGATGAGGTGGATGTTTAAGTATGTAATGATGAATGGTTTGATTTTGCGAGTGAATTGGTTTGTGGATGTTTAAGTATATTTGAATTATTCGTTGGTTTTTTGGCTTGTATGATTGGTACTATTTGCGGAACAGGGTAAACTAAAAACAAACATTTCTTACCACCTTCAAAAAAAGATGGTAGGAAATGAGCGGTAGGAAATGCTATCTTACAATCCTCCTGAAACAATTCCTACCAATGGGTGCAAAAGGAGACGGTAGGAAATAACTGTTTAGTTTCAACAATTTTCATGTCAGTAGCTGACGTGGCTGGTGACGTGTGCGAGCCCGCCCACGTGTCATATGACATGGCATCTGACGTGTTGCCACGTCATCATCCAAGTTGGCATGTGGGTCCATGCCATGTGGCATGCCACGTCATTATGTGGGCCCCACGTTGACCGGGTCAGTATCATTTCCTACCAAAGTCATTTCCCACTTAAACATTTCCTACCGGAGGGGGACGGTAGGAAATGCCACATTTCCTACCGATTTTGGGCCTTTTCCTACCGATTTGATGGTAGGAAATGCCCATTTTTCTTGTAGTGAAGACAGCAAGACATGTGTGATAAATCAATATGATCTTAGTGAATCACGTAAGATATCGTATGGAATGGGAATGCTGAGGCTCTTGATCATGATGATTGTTATAGTAAATAAGAAATCTTTATAATTAATGCTTCATTGTAATTGTTTAGCATTAATATACTTCTAAGTACTTCATACATTTTCACGTCTTACCTCTTACACATCTCTTGTAGTTTAGTTTAGTGTAGAAATTCTTTCCTTCTTCTCTTTCTTTAGAGTTTATATTGGTATGAGTTCTTTGATTTATATTATTTATATTATGATTGTTTTGATGATATTTGGCTAGAGTCCCTATCTAAGGGGCGAATTTATTCAATACCATATCTATGTGAGCAGTTTCATACGAATCACACAAGTAGAGTTGAGAGTTCGCATAGTTAGGATTCATAAGATTCTTTAGAATTGACTTAGTTGGTGATACTTATACAAAGTTATTTTTGTGACTTTTGAATGCAATTTGATTTGAAATTATTAGTTTTCTTCATTCTGAATACTTATGAGTTTAATTATCATTAAAAATAAATATATAAAACACAGTGATTTTCATATTTAGTCAATGAAATCTGTTCCTTAGATCTGTTATAAATGATATTCTTTCGTGCTAGTTCAATTATTTTTATTAATTAGAAACTTAATTTATGTTATTTGTAATTCGATCCGTACATATTTGTGCATGTACTCACGTACACCCGTGTTCTTGGGTTTTGATTACTTAAGAAATTTTCCATCAACAAATTTTTGGTGCCGTTATCGAGGAACACGTTATTGAGTTTTTGATTGATACATATTTTTAATCAATTTTGTTTTTCTGTTTTATGTCAAAAACAAACTCGAAAAGTTTTCAAAAATTAGTGGTTTGTCTGCTCTGTTTCTGTTGGCATAACTTTACTATTTATATTCTTTGACTTCGTGCGTGTTCAGTAGCTAAGTTAATTACTTAAAAAAAATTAAAAAAAAAAAAAAAAGTAGACGTAGTACATATTTGGTAGTGTAAATGGTCAGGATTATATAGTTTAATTAATTGTATTTTAGTTTTAGTAGTTATTTTCATTCTTAGTGTAATAGTTTTATTACTTTTATTTTGTTTTTGATTAATTAAGCGTAATTGAAGAGAAAATAAAATAAAATACTTTTGTTATTTGATTTGTTTTATTTTTGAATTTCAAGTATCTAATTTCTGCTTGAGTTGCTTCTGCATGAAAATAATTGTTAAATTATTTCGGGTACTAATTTCTGCCCCTAATTTTATAAATTAAATAAATAAAAAATTAGTTTAGAATTTTTAGATGAAAAATAAGTGTTACATCATGCATTACTTGTCCACCTAGAGCACATCTTGTTTAGGATTTGAATTATATTTTTATAAACTGTGGTGATTGTCGGAGGATCCAAAGATACGTACCACATTAGTGTAGAGCATTTCGTGTGTTTTATTTGTTGTCTATTGGATGCTGCATTTTCATCTAATTAATTTCAAGGGCAAAACCACATCATCAAGATAAGGTAAGGATTTCATCACCCATTACTTGGCCACAAACACCTGATCCATTATCTTGCATATCCAAGCCTTTTAAAATTAATTAGACATTAGCCCGTAGGAATTTTGAGCTTAATTAGAAAGGTACCTAACAGAGAAAGTAAATTTGGAATTATTCGAACTCTTTGGTGTCTAGGCAAGTGTATCACTTACCTGGCGAATTAAGATTGGTGCCTAGGATGGCGTTCTCTAATTCAGCGCCTTGTTTCAAGGAAGTGCCCTCGCTTGACTGGTGACAAGGCCGTCGCGTGCCTATCAAATAATAATTCTAACAAATCCTTCTAACTATGTAGTAGGGTAAGTCAGAGTCGATCCCACAGAGACAAACATATCAATCACTAGTTGTTTCTGATTTAATTCGGCTAAGCAAGTAACACAATAGATTTTGAGAGATTATTAAACTAATTTTATACTAAGAGAATTTCGCTGTATTAATCAAATATTAAAAACATCCAGAATTAAGTATCCCCACTAGCATGAATTGATGCAATTGTGAATTCCCTCCCCAATTAATCGTACGCTGCTCAACAGGAAAGATGCGCCCTAAGAATACCAATAACCTCTCTAAAGTATTAATGGCTTCTCTAAAATACAATCAAGCCTATTCTCATGGTATCATGCATATTAGAGACATTAAGCATAGCACCCTAATTTCCTAACAATCCATTCTACCTATTCTCATGGAGAATCTCATGTTCTTATTGGATAAATCACAACCATCTAAATCCAACTCTCGTTGATAATTAGATATTGGTTCAAACAATACACATAATCACGTCTGATTTGTAATTGCTAATTAAAACAACTCAATAAGCAAAAGCAATTAAACAATCAAATTGGGGGAATTGGGAAAATCACACATCAATCATAACTAGGGTTCTACTTAACCCTAGATTAATTATCTACTCACTCATAATTGAATTAACAAAACAAGAATTATAAATTGAACAAATCATATTATAAAGAAAAGAGAAAGAGAAAAACCTTCAATCTTCAAAGAAAATAAAAGTTCTCCACAAATCTCCACCAAAGATGTTTACAAAGTTCTAATGTGTGTATCTATATTTTTCTTTTCACGCTCTCCTCCTCTTTTATAATAAAACTCCTTCATAAAATCCAATCTCTATCTCCTAATAAAAGTATTTTTAATATTCTAATCAATTTACAAAAAGATATCCATAATTGAATAGGATTTTCTTGTAAAATTCGTCACTTATTTTTCTCCTCTGTTTCTGGGCTCTTCCAGTTGGATTTTGCTTACTGGACCACCTCTGAATTAAAGATAATTCCCTAAGCTTCGCGTGGACAGTAAGATCGTTAAATTCTGACTTCTGGAACTCAAGATATGGCCCAAACAGTGCAGGCAGCCTGTGCAGCCCAATAATACGAATTTTCTCCTATTTTATCTCCAAAATAGCTCTTTTTGCTCCAAATCCTTCCAAGTCATGAATTCTTTATTTCCTACAATAAAACAATAAAATCTATTAAATAAAAATCCAAATCAATGCAAAACACAATAAATATGAGAATAAAATCATCTAAAATATATATAAAAATATACTCTATCAACTGGCCAATCAGTTTGAATAAATCTTGATTTATGGACTTTTTGGTGGTCCAGAAGTTAGTAGCTGTCTAGATTTTTTTCAGGATAATTCAGGATTAGAGTGTTTTTTTTCTTTTCTTTTGTGTGTTTCAATTTATGTGCTAATTGGTAGATCATTTAGATATCTTCGTAGTGTATGCACACTTGGAAAAGAAGTACTAGCGGTTATTTAACTCGCCCACCCGTTAGACTTTAATTTACTCATCCATCATTAAGGAAAATACTTTACCTTCTCCGTCTACCACACTCCACCATATCTTTTATCCCGATCAAACAAATTGTAGGTCTCTTCTTGAAAATGAACACGAGACTGATAATCAACTTAGGAAATTTTTTAGGAATATGTCATCCATAAAAATACTTGAGGAATTACACGCCATTACTGCAAAGTGGAATAATCAATGTGAGGAGAGTTATCTCGAGCCTAGAATCGTTGAAAAGCCTTTCATGATCAAACCTCGTAGATTTTCACTTTTTCCTCCAAATTAGGAATTTAGCTTCTTAAACGCCTGTGACACATATTCATCCTTTATTTTACATGACCAAGAAACTCAAGTTAATAATCAGTTTCAACAACATAATGAAACACTTACTTGGTTTAGGATATCTAATAAGGAAGAATGTTTTTTCAAGGTTTACAACCTTAATTGCGACCTTCAAGGCCACACTTTTGATGACTACTTAAGAAATCTGGAACACTTTCTTATTAGGTGTAAGCATAAGTTTTGGGAGAGACTTTCATGGGCTAGTCAAGCAAGGTATTGGATAGTAGTCAATATTTGATATGGGGGAGACATGTACAAATGTATTGTTTATTTTGTATAGTTTTTTTTCCCTTCTTATAGACGGGATTTGGAGTGACTTTCGAGTTTCTCCTCCTTTACCCCACTAGTACAAAATAAGGGTTTTACGTCGGTTAAATTGGTCTTATACGTCGGAAAATTGGCGACGTATGGAGGGGCGTCGTATAAAGTCACCATTCTTTTACGTCGGTTAAAAATTCGACGTATAAAATATAATATACTTTGGTAAAAATCCAACGTATAATGTTGATGAAGGCCGACGTATAGTAAATAAATAAGAAATCTTTGTAATTAGTGCTCCATTGTAATTATTTAGTATAAATAGACCTTTAGGTACCTCACATGCACATTTTCACCTCCTACAGCTTACCTCCTACACATCTCTTGTAGTTTAGTTTAGTGTAGAAATTCTTTCCTTCTTATTCTTAGAGTTTATATTGGTATGAGTTCTTCGATTTATTTTATGATTATTTTGATGATAATGGGCTAGAGTCCCTATTGAAGGGGGGATGTAGTAGGCTGAAAGAAATAAATTTCATTAGTGTATGTGCTTTTATTGTGATATATTTGTTTTATTGATTATCTCCAATATCAAATATCATATCTATGTGAGAAATTTCATACGAGGCACACAAGTAGGGTCGGGAGTTCGTATAGTTAGGATCCACAAAATTTTTGAGAATTGATTTAGTTGGTAACACTTATACAAAGTTATTTTGTGACTTTTGAATGCAATTTGATTTGGAATTATTGATTTTCTATTTTCCTAATACTTATGAGTTTAATTGTCATTAAAAATAAATATATAAAACATCGTGATTTTCATATCTAGCCAATGAAATTCGTTCCTTAAATATTTTTATAAATGATATTCTTTGGTACTTGTCTTTGTACTCACATACACCTGTGCACTTGCGATTTTTTTTACTTAACGAATTATCCCTCAACATTAAGCAACAAGAAGAATAATTATTGTGCTTTACCATCAAGTATCTACTTATTATCCGATGCTAATTTGAACTTGAATAGCTTTGATCCTCGAGTTTCTTACAAGAAATAAGCAAATTTGCAGAATAATTATTATGGCAAAGGTTTTAGAGAGATTGCATGTATACATGTTTCTTTTCTTTCTTTTTTTGCTAAAATGATAAATCATTTCATTGATATAAAATCAGATAATGCATCTCAAGAGATAATAAAAGCTCATTATCTAATCGAAAGATATGCTTAACCAATCCATGAATCGCACGATCCATAGGAAAGAGTTCTCCTGGAAGTTTTATATCCACCAAATAAGGTCATGTTAAAACCTCACAAAAATAAAAGCCTACGGGAAAAAACCTCAAGGGGAAAAAGAGTGCCCTACTAAAAATTGAGAACATAAATTTACATAATAAGCAAATGACTAGAAACTTCTTGTTGCTCCTCTATAGTATAACAAGTTTCCGTCTTCATCCATCTTTTATTCATACTTCTTCCCATCCAAGTAAGTCTAACGTGCCCGTATGACACGTATAACCAGCCCCCTTCCATCTTTGTTTCATTGTACATATGAAGGCACCAAAACAAACCATACCAATAGCTAATTGGTCGATGAAAAAACAATAAAAATTAAGACTAAAAATATTATAACATTTTGTAATTCGAATAAAATGAAGTGATAACATTTTGATCAAAGGGGATCCCTTTGGTTAGATATAAAATTTTAAAAAGTAACATTAAAATATAAAAACTATATAAAACACGATCTTTCCTAATCAAAATTTGCCACATAAAATGGCACAAATTCGTCAGTTGACGATATAATAACACCAATTATGGTCAAAATTCACCAAATATATATGGTCATCAAATATAATTGACATTTAATCATAATAAAAGTCACCAAATTGACACAAATTCGTTCACTGACTGACGATAGATAACAAACGATAGATAACAGACAGATATGGTCCAAAAAAAACCATCAAATATAACACTCCCATCCAGGCACAAAAACTCTTGAATCCGCTTATTCATTCCTTTCGATACAAAGTCAAGTGCCACTTCTTGTAGTGCAGTACTATCATTCCCATTAACGGTCCGTGATGAAATGGCCACTTGATTTTCCAGAATTTAGATTGCTGCTTCAAGTGGCTTTCGTTTTCTATGTCCCTGAATTATAATTAAGCAGCTGCTGAATTCATGTATAATTTTAGTAAGGGCTTAATGCTGGAATAAAATATACACTCACACTTTCTTAAGTCTATGAAAGTATGAAAATAGCAGTTAATTTACATTCTCCTTCTTAAACGTAGGAAAAAGAAGACATTTTAACTAATTAGCGCAAGGCAGATCAGATTATATCATATTCTTCTTGTCCTGAGTTGTCATTCAGTTTGTTACCTAGGCCTGGAGCCACGTCCCAACCGGAGCTCTAGATCGATTTCGATTTCACCCCAATCTTTCTTGTCGTAGATAAGACAATCTTCATTGAAATTATCATTAGAAGTCAAATGTTCTGTGATACTAGAGTAGCCTAATGAGGAACTAACACTAGGCCGGATCGAAAAATTTATAGGCGAGGGAGGAGGACATTTAGGTAACATGAAATTAGTTGTATAGGGTGAAACTGGTAGAATTTCAGAAGATGGTACAGTACTGTGATTTAGTTTTGAAGGTGAAAAAACGGCATTAGGGTTAGGTAAAGAGTAGATTAGACATACCCCACCATTTGCTACTAATTGTTGATGATAGTTTGAATTCATTATGACAGCTGCGGTGGAAGTGGTAACTTCTGAACAAGTAGGTGGTGGAATTTGGTGGAGACGAGCGCGTTCACGACGGTGGACATTCATGTGACCGCCGAGGGCTTGAGCAGACCGAAATTCCCTTCTACAAAAAGTACAAGTGTAAGAGCGTGGGGGCCAAGTCGTTCCCATTGCATTGTTAGTATCTTGTTCGAAAGCTCGAACTTCCCATGAATCATCATTATCTTGATTACCTTGTGCTTGCTGGTTAGAGTTCCACATCAACGTACCGCCCGCATTAAGGGTTATCGCAGGTAGTTTATCAGGAGATTGTGCTAAGGATAGAAGGCCAAGCTGAGTAGCCATGACACTTAGTTCTTGAATGTTGTGATGGATGGAAGAGATGAAGAATTTGCTTTTGCTTTAAATAGATGATAGGAAAATTATATAGAGACTAAGAGCATCTCCAAGGCTCAACCCCCTTCCCTATATCAGTCTACGTGGCATCATTTAGGGAACCAAAACTGAAAAATCACTCTCCAATGGTACAACCCCTTACCAAAAAAATTTAGGGGGAGGAGAGAGGTTCCCTACATGTAGGGGGAGGAGAGAGGCTCCCTATCTTGCCAAGTCATTTGCCAAGTCATTTTCTTCATCTCCATTAAATTCAGAATCTTCACATTAAATTCAGAATCATCAAATTTATCGCCAAACTCAAAAACCGAAGTCAAATTAAAATTTTACCCAGAATTTTTTTATATCAAAATCGATGAATTTATATATCACTAGATAGCTCCCGAATTATAGAACACACACATAAATAAATCACTAATTTTGAATGGATTGATTTAAAGATATGAATTTTAGAAGTTTAGGAATATATGGAACCGATATATTTTAAATTTCAAAATACTAATTAAATGTTACTTTTGAATTATAGGGAACCGATATAGGGAATACCGTTGGAGTAAAACAGTTTTTTGGTACCCTATATTTTAAGGAATGATTATTTTATTATATTTTAGGGGTTGAAGATGAGGAAGGACATTGGAGATGCTCTAAGAGCATTCACATCCCATCCCCATCCCCAATCCCAAAAACTTACTAAAAATAGTAAATCCCCAAATAAAAATAGTAAATCACCAAAATTATCAAAAAGTTTCTACATCCCATTCCCCATTTTCCATTCCCCTATCCCTATATTCTTTTTTATATTACTTCTTTCTCTCTTTCACTTACAATTTTAACTACCAAAACTCATCCACTATTATAAATACAATTTAATATTATTATATGAAGAGAGAGGGGGTTTGGGGAAGATTTTGGGGAATGAACAAAGTCCCTAAATATGGGGACTTGAGTTATGACCCTAAAACTAAACCCCAAAATGGGGAATGGGATGAAGGAGTATTTTAGAAGAAAAGTTGAACAAATCCACAAATTATGAGGATGAGGATGGGGATGGGGGATGGGATGTGAATGCTCTAATATAACCCTAGGTATACCGGGGATACCAACAACAATATTAGAAATAAGCAGTTGGATTTTAGTAAGAACGGTGACACTTAAATTAATTAAGGATTCCCACTTGTACCATTTTACACGTGTAAAATGTGTATCAGTGAGTAATATTATGTATGTTACATATTAATTTTCTACATTGCCTTGAACGCCCTTCTCTCTGCCTTTAAATTCAACCAGCTCTATGTTTCTGACTACATATTATTATCTGATGTTGGTGTGTAGCTATTGTCTCTAGCGCAGTTGCGGATTGTCAGTTTAAACATTAGAAGGAACTTTTGCAAGTACATCTTCGAGAGGGTATAAAAAATAATAGATGATGTTTGTGATTTTGTGACGATAACTTTTAATTTAACTTATTGATTTGGCAGTTTAAAATGTGAAAGTGTGAGATTTGATTACATTGCAAGAGGGTATATATAGCTCTGAAAAAATTAAGAGTTGAGACAAATATAATCATGCCCAGTTGAAATATTTGATTACATTGTTAATGGTATACGTTGGCCTTTCAAATAAATATCAAGAATGACTTATTCTGATACTTGTCTTTACTAGTTGTGTATCTTAGTGTGTGCTACTATACATTGTTAATAGTATGTTGTGGTTTCTCAAACAAACACCAAAAATGACTTATTTCCATATTTGTCTCTACCCAATTGTGTATCTTAGAGCATCTTCAATGGTATTGGCTAAGTTCATTGGTTAAATTTCAACAATGGTATTGGCTAAACTCATTGGTTAAATTTCAAAAAAATAATAGTTGGCTAAAATTTACTAAACCTGTAGAGTGTTTTACTCCAATGGGGATCAGCTATAATGATTAGTTATATTTTAAAAAAGGTATGATTATTATTAATAATTTTTTTGATCAATTATGGGAAGAAAATGGGCAGGAAATGACATGGCATTTGCTACAGATCTCTAGTGCTTCAACAAATATAGCCAATATTAAAGAAAAATATAAAGGATTGGCTAAATTTTTAGACAAGAGTAATGCCCCATTGAAGTGATGAACTTTTAACATGTTATGTATAATTTTCAATTTTGGTAAGTTATTTAAAATTTTAGCTAAGGGTTTTATTGCATTGGAGATGCTCTTAGTGTGTGCACGATCTTTTTTTTAATCTCCAATGAAGTGAAATTCATTTTTTAAGTTGAGCAAAACTCAGATCATGACATGAGACGAAGATAAATCATTTTCATTTTGTTTCTAAATTTAAAATTTAAGAAATTAATTGTCACATAATCCATCTATCGAATTTCTACATGTAATATTAAATACTCCATCCCACCCAATTGTTTACACTTTTTAAGGGATGTCCGACACGCATTTTAAAATGCATTTTAAGGATAGTTACATAACTTATTTTTAAAATTTTATTTTCTTGTATAAAAATATAAACATTAAATTTTTATACAAAAAAGAAAATTTTAAAAATAAGTTATATAACTATCTTTAAAATTTATCTTAAAATGTGTGCCGGACACCACTTGAAAAGTGTAAATAATTGGATGGAACGGAGGGAGTATACGATTATTAGAGGTTAATATTAAGAAAGATTATAAACTTTGTTGAGACGAAGAATATATAGTTTGATTGACATATTAATTGGATCTCAATTGTAATTTACATTATGCATATTTTGTTTTTTAAAAAGTTCAAGAATTCGAGAGCCTGCTTCTTGGACGCTTCTCTTCTGGATTTATTTTGATTTCGTTAATTTTTAAGTATTATCATATTTTAATTTTATTTTGTATTATCATACAAATTATCATATTTGATTTTTGAAAGATATATTAAACACTCATCATTCTTCCATTTTCGTCCTAAATTTTTATATAATATATTTGGACCAGGCCCGAATATGATTTAGGTTTAGTATATGAGGGCGGAGTTTTCCAAGAAAGCTGATTTTAATTTGTTTATAAAATGTGAAATTGCGGACACTTAATTTCTCTAATATAAATCTATTTATTAATGTTCACTAACAATGGCCGCGAGCAAGAGCTGATGAAAACGATCAAACAGTTTAGTATAAATATATGTATACGATGTTTAAAAGTAAAAGTTCAGAAACAATGTTTGTGCCTGTCAAAAAACCATGCAATGTTTATTATTCTGCAGTACTATTACATATAGAAAACTAAGTAACTGAATACCAGAAAATCAGGAACTACATGCCACGATTTTTCTTAAACAGACTCCATGATCCTACAATCTTGCTACTGCTTATTCGACCAAATCAAACTACTTATTCGACCATATCAATTTACTAAAGACTAGAATTTCAGAATTAAAGCATAACTAAATAAAACAAATAAGTTTAAGATTACAACTCCAACACTCTCCCCCTTAATCTTAAACTTCTTAGACAAGTTCCTTTACTCCCAGAAGTTTTCACATCCTCTCGAACTTAATGGTGGACAGTGCCTTTGTCAAAACGTTTTCTTGTTGATGTTCACTGGCTATGTGCTTTATGATTATTTTCCCACGCTCCACACATTCCCGGATGAAATGATAACGAATACTAATGTGCTTGCTGTGTCCATGGAAAATAGGATTCTTAGCAAGGTATATAGCTGACTTGTTGTTTATATATAATACCACTGGCCCTACGCATTCATTCATCACCTGGCTTAAAACATTTCGAAGCCACATACATTGACAGGAAGATGTTGTAGCAGCCATGAATTCAGCCTCGCAGGAGGACAAAGCTACACAAATCCTCTTATCATCAAGATTTCCTGCCAAATTGCTATCCGATTATCCCATTAGAATGTTATCACCTCCCTGTTTTGAATAGATCAGCCCATAGTCAAGTGTGCCTTTTATATATCTGAGTATCCTCTTTACAGCATTTTGATGAAGAATAGTTGGTCGTTCTATGTAACGACTTACTATGCCAACAGCATACAAAATGTCAGGTCTAGTATGAACAAGGTAACGAAGTTCGCCTATCATACTTTTATACTGAGTCGTATCTACTATTTTACATCCTTCATCTTTGGTTAACTGTTCTTTTGGGTCCATGGGATACTTGGTGGGATTGCATCCTATCATTCCTGCCTTCTCCAGAATTTTCTTTGCGTAACTCGACTGTTTTAACTCAATATAATCCTCCTTTTACTGAACTTCAATTCCCAGATAGTACGTTAGCTTTTCCAAATCACTCATTTCAAATTTTTGAGTTCATTTGCCTTTTGAACTCCTCAATGACGCCCACGTTAGAATCAGTGACCAACAGGTCATCTACATAAACTGCGATTATTAACTTTTTACCTCTTAATTGCTTAGTATATACAGCGTGTTCGTCAGGGCAACGCTTGAACCCAAGTTCCAACAAACAGCTGTTGAGTTTCGCCTACCAGGCTCGAGGGGCCTGGCATAATCCATACAAGGCCTTCAGAAGCTTATATGTAAGATGTTCTTTTCCTTCATTTTCATATCCCTCCGGTTGAGCCACATAAACCTCTTCACTAATTTCACCATTCAGGAATGCATTTTTCACGTCAAGGTGATGCACTTGCCACTGATTTTTTGCAGATAAAGCCGACAACAAGCGAACAATCTCCAGTCGAGTCACGGGGGTGAAAATTTTGTCGAAATCCACACCATATTCTTGAGCGTAGCCTTTTGCTACGAGTCTCACTTTATGTTTCACTATTTTTCCATCTCCATCCTTCTTCAGTTTGAATATCCACTTTAGGCCTATAGTCTTATGCCCATCTGGTAGTTCTGTTAGCACCCAGGTTCCATTTTTTTGATGGATTCAATCTCCTTGTCCATTGCTTGTTTCCATTCCCATTTTTT
Source organism: Saposhnikovia divaricata (assembly GCA_036435485.1). Lineage (NCBI taxonomy): Eukaryota > Viridiplantae > Streptophyta > Magnoliopsida > Apiales > Apiaceae > Saposhnikovia > Saposhnikovia divaricata. The sequence goes on along the minus strand of CM071597.1, from coordinate 211,640,834 downwards.
ACTGCTTGCCCATAATTCATAGGTTCTTCCATGCGCACCAAAAACAACTCGTCCTCCACTTCTACTATCTCTAAATTGTTGTAAATATCACTAAGAGTTCTGTTTCGCTTTGGCTCGCTGCTATCATCATAGTTATCAGAAATTGGGTAGCTTGATGGTGAGTGAGAAGGTGCTGATGGTGAGTGAGGAGGTGTTGTTTCACCAACTTTCGAGATGTCATCATTTTCTGCACCTTCTTGCTGAGACTGCTCGATATCTGTATGCATTTCGGGAACTAGGAAGGACCATGGCCAGCATAACTTTCTTCCTCTTCTTGTCGATTCCAAGGCCAGTGTTTTGACTCATCGAACATAACATCCCTACTTATGTGTACTCGTTTGTTTACAGGATCAAACAAGCGATAAGCTTTAGTACCTGGTTCTTTTTCGAGATTAATCACTTGCACACTTTGATCATCCAACTTTTTCGTATGCACATGCGGGATTTTCATATACACTAAGCATCCAAAGACACAAACATGACTAATGTTTGGCTTTGAACTTGTCCGAGCCTCAAAAGATGTTTGTCCAGATAGGGCCCGAGTAGGCAACCTGTTAAGTATGTAAACCGAGTGCCGTATTGCCTCCCCCTACATTTCTGATGGCAACTTTATTTCTTTCAAGTAGCTACGTGCCATTTCAACCACTGTTTGATTCTTGCGCTCCACTACGCCATTTTGTTGGGGCGTGTATAGGGTCGTATAGTGTCGTTCAATCCAAAATTCTTCAGAATATGAAGTAAATTCCCTCGAGGAAAACTCACCTACTTGATCTGATCTAAAAACTTTCACCCTCTTATCATTTTCATCCTCAACTTTCGCTCAAAATTTCTTAAAATCACTGAAAGCCTCGTCTTTACTTTTGAGAAAGTATATCCACATGACACGACAGAAATCATCAACAAGAAGGAAGAAATATTTGTTTCCTCCAGCAGTTGCAGGTTCGACAGGACCACACAAATCACCATGGACTAGCTCTAGAACTTTACTGGCGTATCTTGACTTGGATGGAAATGATTATCTTGTTTGTTTAGACACCAAACATCCAGTACAAACATCTTTTGGTTGAATAATGTTTGGCAACCCAAACACCATTTTATCCTTATACATTAAAACAATAGATTTGAAGTTTACGTGCCCCAAGCGTGTGTGCCACAGGTACGCTACTTCCTTTAAAAAATAAACACTCGGACTCAACATTCTCAATGAGTAACTTATACAACCTGTTGGAAGATCTTTTTACCTTCATCAATAATCTCCTTTCATCTCATAAACCCATAGATAGTCTCCATTTAGCATGACTTTATTTCCTTCCTCTGACATTTGGCCTAGGCTGATTATATTGCTGCACAAACTGGGTATATAATAAATATCATGGAGTGTATGTTCCTCACCATTTTAACATTTAAAGATTATTGACCCTCTTCCTTTTATGTTGAATGTTGATACATCTCCGAACTTGACTTCATCATTTATTCCCTCATCTAGAACCTTAAATTTTGACTTTGCCCCCATCATATGATTGGTCGCGCTGTTGTCCAAATACCATACATTAGACTCCAGTCTTTTTTCTTTATCATTTGTAATGAGCTTTGGTTGAATCCCCTGTTCATTCAGCAACATTAAATCGGCATGCTTTGCCAATAATAACGCCGGTTCATCATCATCCATCTTAGACAATTGAACCTCCTGTGTCACTTCTCTTGCACGTTAGGGTTTTCTGCACTCTGCTGCGTAGTGCCCGTAAATGTTACAATTGTAACATTTGATTTTGCTTTTATCCCTTGCGCCTCGCCCTTTCATGTAACCAGTGGACTTTGCTCCAACTTTTCCAATTCTCTTTAATCATTCTTCTATAGTTTACTCTCGTCCTTTTCTTTCTTGCCCCATTCATCCTCTGTGAGCAATAACTGACTACCAGCACCTTCAGTATGGCCTTTCAATCTTTCTTCATGTGCTTTGAGAGATCCTACAATCTATTCTACTGTCATTGTCTCCATATTCCCAAATTGCTCCAACGTTAAGGCTATTTATAGGAATCTCGTTGGTACAGTTCTTAGTACATAGGATTCATTTATTTCTTCTCTAAGTGCCCGGATGTTCCTTACCAATCTATTGAGTCTCATGTAGAAATCATCAAATTGATCATTGTTCTTCATCTGTAATGATTCAAACTCCATTTTCAAAGTCTGGATCCTTGCCTTTTTAACTTTGTCTGCGCCTTGCTATAGAGTTTTGATAGCTTCCCAGGCGTCTTTAACCTTTTTTTATCTGCAAGTGAAAGCAAAATCTCTTCTAGTATACCCTGGTAGATCATGGCCAGGGCAATATTATCAGTCTTCTTGTCTATCTTAGCCTTTGGATCAGTTGTTTCTATTGCCTCCCAGGTATAGTTGCTTTTGGTCAACATCGGATAACTCAAACCCATAGATCATCCCTTCATCTTGTTTGTGTCCATCATTGCTTTTGAAGTATGCACTATAGGAAGTATATGAAGAGATTGTACCTGAAATCAAGAGATTAACAAGAAAATACCGAAAGAATGTTCGAGTCACGTGAAAACCACGCTCTCCTTAAAATAGATTAGCCTCTTCTGTGTGGTGCTTGAGGGATGAATGGCCTCCATCTCCCGGGATACAACGAACAAAGGTGATTTTCAAGCACTTAGAAAACCTGCCTTTTACGAATCGAACAAATACCACTCTATCACACAAAAATGAACCTAAAGCTCTAAAGAGTATGCAAGGAAAACCAATGAAAGACTTATCAAACAATGAAGCCAATGTCTCCTTATATGTGAGTAAAAGAAATGTAACTCCCCTAAGCCATAAATTTGTAACCCCCAACGCAATAAGTTTGTAATCCCCAAAGCAATAATAAAACCACATTAATATATTAGTTACAAAATCAAAAGAAGGAGTTACAAAAACAAAAGAGGAGTTACAAATCAAAATAATAAAATGTAATAATTTTTATTCAAAAATAGTCCAACAATGCCCCACATGAATAAAAATTGACATTGCAAAACGACTCTTTGACACGGAGATAGAACGCACGGTAGAAACCAGCATAGGATAGGTAGGCGTACACCAGTGAACCTTCCCTTGTAAGAACATATTTACATTTTTAGAATTTCAGTAGTCGTGTTGACCTTGAACATCCCTTCTTTTTTGTGAAATGATGATACATCCCCCACTGGAGTCTTACCCTATATATGTTCAGTTCTCACTGTTAAGCCCATTTTGGTCATGAGCTTTAGCCTGGTTCTGTGAGTTTTTCCCAGAATTAGCCCCCACAATTCTTTCTTGAAGCGACCCCACTTCACACACACAGGTGATCTATTTTTTTTTAATGCCAACTAATGCTAACGATATTAAGCAGATTTCATTAAAAAAAAATGGTTAACATAATATCCTATAGACCACATGCAGATATTAAGGATCGGGCATGATACTTTGAACTGCTAAAAAGTCGCATAATAATCAAAGGAAAATTGAACAATACAATATAACAATAACAAAGCATGAACCTCACAAATATGACATACCGGCTGATATTACAGATGATAAAAAAATACAGCCATCCAATGCAAGACTAATCTAAACAAACCCAAATGTATTAATACACACAACAATATCATTGAAAAGTATCACTGTGGCATCAAAACAATATACTCCTGATAATAAAAAAACCTAAACAAACCAATTCATATGAATTACGTTAATCTGTTTTAAGCTTGTAGGAAATATATGAGGAGATTGTACCTGAAATCAAGAAATTAACAAGAAAATGCCGAAAGAATGTTCGAGTCACGTGAAAATCACGCTCTCCTTAAAATATATTAGCCCCTTCCGTGTGGTGCTTGAAGGATGAATGGCCTCCGTCTCCCAGGATACAACGAACAAAGGTGATTTTCAAGCACTTAGAAACCCGCCTTCTACGAACCGAACAAATACCACTCTTCACACAGAAATGAACCTAAAGCTCTAAAAAGTATGCAAGGAAAACCAATGAAAGACTTGAGGATTTTTTGTGTATCAAGCAATGAAGCCAAGGTCTCCTTATATAAGAGTAAAAGAAATGTAACTCCCCTAAGCCATAAATTTGTAACCCCCAAAGCAATAATAAAACCACATTATTATATGAGTTACAAAATCAAAAGAAGGATTTACAAAAACAAAAGAGGAGTTACAAATCAAAATAATAAAATGTAATAATTTTTATTAAAAAATAGTCCAACATGCACGAACTATCACCGTGAACCCTATACTCTGATACCAAGTGATGAAAATGATCAAACAGTTTAGTATATATATGTATAAGCTATTTAAAAGCAAAAGCTCAAAAACAATGTTTGTACCTGTCAAAAAATCACGCAATGTTTATTATTCTGCAGGACTATTACATATAGAAAACTAAGCAACTAAATACCAGAAATGATCCTACAATCTTGGTACTGCTTATTCGACCAAATCAAACTACTTATTAGACCATATCAATTTATTAACGAGTAGAATTGCATCATTAAAGCATAATAAAATGAAACAAATAAGTTTAAGATTACAACTCCAACGAGAACAGTAAAAAAGATTAGAGCATCTAGCATGCTTCAATATATCCACTGTTAAAAAGAGACAAAACAAATAGATTAATTTTCTTGATCTTCAATTGAATTTTGCATATTTCTAATGTCAGAAACTAGTTTGTACTTAGGGTGATGACATAGTTCGTATAAAAGTGATTGAGATTTATCCGAATTAATGTGATCTGAATTTATTCTATATTATCTGGAATCAAAGTTCATTTTATGTTCATTATAAAATTATTAGAAAATGGATATCATTCTATTAAAGTGTAAATAATTTGTTCACACTTCATTCCAAAATTATTAAAAAATGGATATCATTCTAAATTTTTTATTTTCTATATTAAGCTCTAGGATACTCATTATATAATTGATAATATAGGAAAGAATTGAATTCAAAATCTTAGGAACAACAAAAAAATAATTCCACTGTTGAGCTATTTTCTACCAAGCATATGTAAAAACCTACTTTAAACTACTTTGTACTAATTCGTTATCAAGCTACAAAGTAGAGATTAATTAACTTCCTTAATATGCTATTATTATAACAATATTGTGTGCTCTAACATACCTAAATTTATTCTTCTACTCTAGATGTGCCTGTGAAGTGTGAATCTATAATATATTGTGGGGCAACATAAGTGTTGACGCTAACTTAAACTGGATACCTTATTCTGTTATATATATAAAGTCTTGTCTCATATTATTCAATTTTGTCCTTCAGCGGAATCTAAGATCCATGTTTATTCTTCAGCAGTATTTTGGTTTGTTTTTGAGTTGGAATCTTGGGCACATCTCAGCCACCATCGAACAACGACGATGCTAATCGGAATCGTACGGATCAGATTCTTGTTCCTGAAACAGGTATAAATCGATCTTTCAAGTTTACACCTAAACTTGATTTTCCTAAGTTTGATGGAACAAATCCTAGGGTTTGGATCAAGAAAAGCAATAGGTATTTTGAGTTGTGTGAGATTTCTAATGAACAAAAGGTAGACCTAGCCTCATTGTATATGATATAAGGCTGAGACATGGGTGAATAGTTATCTTGCTGTGAGGAAATTTGTGGAATGGGATGATTTCATTATTGATTTGGTAGCAAGATTCAGGGATGATGGACCTGGTAAAATTGTTGAAAACTTTAACAAATTGCAACAGATAGGTCAATTGGAGGAATATATTGATGAATTTGAGAATGTTAGGTCGATGATGTTGCAGCATAATCATGTCTTACCAGATTTCTATATTCTTGATAGTTTCATTGGGGGTTTAAAGTCTACTGTCAAGCCCTTTGTTAAGGCTTTTAAGCCTACTAGTATTGCAGAAGAAGTTGAATATGCAAGACTAAAAGAAGAGGCTCTTGCTGTTTCTCTTAAGTCTACTAGATCAAGTTTTTCCCCTGCATATACAAAGCCTGTTCAATCTGTACCATTGTTGGCCAATAATGCTCCACCTTTGTTACCAACTCCCACTGTCAAAACAGCTCAGTCTTTTGTGAAAGGCAACAAGAACTTCAAATTCATTCCTGCAGATATTAAGGCTGAGAAAATTGCAAAGGGTCTTTGCTATTATTGTGATCAGACTTATGAGAGAGGTCACAAATGCAAATTTAAAGAACCTCAATTATTTACAGTAGAGGTTCCAGAGGATGCATTCTTTAATGAAGCTGATGTTCCTATTACTACAGAAGGTGATAATGAGTATGGTGAATTTCAAGTAGAGGATGTAGAGCCTTGTATCTCAGTAAATGCTTTGGTTGGTAACCAAAATTTCAAAACTATGAGGTTGAAGGGATTAACTACAGGTAAACCAGTTCATATTTTGGTAGACTCAGGAAGTACTCATAATTTTTTGGATCTTGGTTTTGCTAAGAAATTGGGATGTAAGATTGAGGATGTTTCAGCTCAAGCAGTAACAGTGGTAGATGGCAATAACATTGTCTGTAAGAATATATGTAGAGATTTTGAATGGATGATGAATGGTAAGCAATTTAAGACAGAGGTGTTGTTAATTCCTTTGGGTAGCTGTGACATGGTCTTAGGCATTCAGTGGTTGGCTACTTTAGGACCAGTTTATTGGGATTTTAAGAAGTTGATAATGGATTTTATCTTAAATGATGAACAGATTTCTCTAAAAGGTATTCCACAGAAGAAACTCATGGTGCTTGAAGGTGAACCTTCACTAAAGTTAATGTAAAATGCTGCTCAATGCTGTTTAATCCAAGTTAAGAAATTTTCTTCAGTTTCTTTGGAAAGTACAGAAGTATCAGATGTGAGTGTCAAAGAAGCAGTAATTTCTACAACAGATACTGAATTGCAGAATTTGAAGAATACTTATGCTACAGTGTTTGATGAACCAAAAGACTTGCCACCACACAGAGGTACATTTGATCATAGAATACCTTTGATATATGGAGAAGGGCCTGTTAACATAATACCTTACAGATATCCTTTAAAACAAAGAGACATTATTGAACCGTTAGTACAAGAAGTACAAGAAATGCTAGAAAGAGGGATTATTCAGGATAGCTGTTCACCTTTTGCTTCTCCTGTTGTTTTGGTGGGAAAGAAGGATGGTACATGGAGGCTTTGCATAGATTACAGAGAGCTTAATAGGAAGACAGTAAAGGATAAATTTCCAATTCCTGTCATTGATGAGTTAATTGATGAATTAGCTGGAGCAACAGTTTTCAGCAAGCTGGATTTAAGGGCAGGTTATCACCAATTAAGGTTACATCCTGATGATGTTTTTAAAACAGCTTTTAAAACACACACAGGTCACTATGAATTTCTTGTCATGCCTTTTGGTCTTACTAATTCACCTGCCTCTTTTCAAAGTTGGATGAACACTGTGTTTAGACCTTTGCTTAGGAAGTGTGTTTTAGTATTATTTTTTTTTTGATGATATATTGGTATACAACAAGAATCTGGATGCTCATTAGTCACATTTGAAGGAAGTTTTTCAGTTAATGCATCAAAATGATATGCATATTAAACCTAGTAAGTGTTTATTTGCTGTTGACAAGATTGAGTACTTAGGGCATTTTATATCAGCAAATGGGGTGGAAACTGATCCACAGAAATTATCTGCTATTAGTAGTTGGCAAATACCTAGTACAGTAAAGGAATTAAGGGGGTTTTTAGGACTGGCAGGATATTACATGAAATTTGTTGAAGGCTATGCTTTGATCAGTAAGCCTCTAACTGATTTATTGAAGATAGGGGCTTTTACTTGGAATTCTGTAGCTCAGACAGCTTTTGAGAAACCTAAAATAGCTTTAACCACTACTCCTGTATTGGCTGTTCCTAATTTTGATGAACCTTTTGAGATTGAAACTGATGCTTCCAAATGTGGAATTGGTGTTGCGTTGATGCAAAAGGGTCATCCTTTAGCATTTATAAGTAGATCTTTAGGGCCTAAATAGCAAAAGTTGTCTGTTTATGAGAAGGAATTGCTTGCAATTGTGTTCTCTTTGCAGAAATGGGAACAACACTTGTCCAGTGGCCATTTCATAATCAAGACTGACCAGAAAAGCCTTAAATGGTTGCTACAACAGAAGGTATCTACTCCTTTTCAACAATTCTGGTTGTCAAAATTGCTTGGTTTTGACTATGAAATCCAATATAAGCATGGAAAAGAGAATATTGCAGCAGATGCTTTATCCAGAGCTAAAGGAGCTGAGATCATGTGTTTAGCCATTTCCGTAGTCTCATCTAATTTGCAAGACTTAATCAAGCAGAGTTATGAAGGAGATGGTTTTTATGAAGAATTAATTGCTTCATTACAAGCTGGGCAACTGGTGAATTCTTATTCTTATCAGGAAGGGTTGTTAAAAAAAAGAATAAGATAGTTGTTGGAAAAAAAGATGATCTTAGGAACAAGATTATAGTTTGGCATCATTCCACTCCTGAAGGGGGTCACTCTGGTAGGGATTTGACATTGAAAAGAGTTAAGCGATTGTTTAGTTGGAAAGGCTTAACTACAGATGTCAGACAATTTGTTAAGAATTGCCAAGTATGTCAAAGTAATAAGAGTGATTTGTCAGCATATCCTGGATTATTGCAACCTTTGCCTATTCCTGCTGAGGTGTGGAGTGATATTTCTATGGATTTTATTACAGGATTACCTAAGTCTAATGGTAAAACTGTGATATTTGTGGTAGTTGATAGATTGAGCAAATATGCTCATTTTATGTCCATTTCACATCTTATACTACCAAGGATGTTACTCAATCTTATCTGGACAATGTTTTTAAACTACATGGCTGGCCCAGGTCTATAGTCAGTGACAGAGATAGTGTCTTTCTGAGTACCTTTTGGCAAGGTCTTTTCTCTATTCATGGAACTGAATTTTTGCTATCTTCTGCATATCATCCAGCTACTGATGGCCAAACTGAAGTGGTGAATAGGTGTTTGGAGACTTACTTAAGATGCATGTGTAGTAATCATGAAAAGGAATGGAGCTCTTGGTTACCTTTGTCTGAATGGTGGTATAATACACATTTTCACACTGCTATTCAGACTACTCCTTATGAGATTGTTTATGGTCAGCCACCTCCTTTACATCTTCCTTATTTAGCAGGAGAAGTGGCCAATGCTGAGATTGATAGGAGTTTGCAAAAAAGAGAAGAAGTTTTGGCTGATATTAAAGCTCAACTTATCAGGGCTCAATCTAGAATGAAGGTTCAAGCTAATAAACATAGATCTGATAGGAGTTTTAAGGTTTTGGATTGGGTATGGTTGAAATTGCAGCCTTACAAACAACAATCTCTACAAGTTAGAACTAATTAGAAACTTTCTCCTAAGTTCTATGGTCCTTTTCAGATAATTGCAGTTGTGGGAAAGGTGGCTTACAAGTTGAGATTACCAAGTTCTGCAAATATTCATGATGTGTTTCATGTTTCACAATTAAAGGCATTTCATGGTTCTGTTCCTTTAACTGTGACTTTACCTACAACAATGGCAGATATAAAGACTTTGAAAACTCCTCGGAGTATTCTTGCTAGAAGAATTCAGAAAGTTCATAATGTTGTTCAAGTTCAGTTCTTAATTCAATGGGCAGGACTTCCAGATTCAGAAGATACTTGGGAATCAGCTTTGGATTTTACTCAGCAATTTCCTGACTTCAACATAAATTCTTTGCTATTACAGCCTTGAGGACAAGTGTCATTGGAAGGAGGGAGATATGTTATAGGGATATTTGACTTTTAAAGTCAATATCAAGTCAAATAGGAAATTGGTTTAATAAATAAATAAATAACAGTTAAATGAGTATTGGCGGGAAAATCAGTTACTGATGTGGTTGTATAAGAACGCAACGACTGTATGATTTGTTTAGCTAAGAAATGAAATAACAGAATTTTCTTGTCTCCCATCTCTTTCTCGCTTTATCTCTCTCCATCTCTCTCACTCTTTTCTCTGGTTTGTTTCTTTTTAACATTTCTTAGTTCTTGAGTTGGAATCTAGATAAAGGTTTAATAACCTTTAACAGGTTAGTGAATGAGGAATATGTTGGGCCGCGCAACACCCATTAACTCCACATTAGTATGATATTGTCCGCTCTGGGTTGTGGCCACGCCCGCACGGATTTGTTTTTGGGCTACTCCCAAAAGGCCTCATACTAATGGAGTTGTTTTGGCTGCTTATATTCAAGATAATTCTTCTTTATCTTGACGATGTGGGACTTGGGTTTGACACCCACTCTACAATCTCCCCTCAATCCAAAAACCACTAATCTTGTGATCCTTATACAGCCGCTAATCATTTGTTGGGCTCCTCATCTTGCGGGACACGCCGCCCGACCACCTCAGTGTCAGGAAGACTTTCGACACAAGTCGTCCATGATCTCCAACCGCAGTTCTGGAGACCCTCCCACGCCACACAACTTGCAACCTGCAACCCCAGGATCAACTTTTTAACCATCGGCTCTGATACCACTTGTTGGGCCGCGCAACACCCATTAACTCCACATTAGTATGATATTGTCCGCTCTGGGCTGTGGCCACGCCGGATTTGTTTTTGGGCTACTCCCAAAAGGCCTCATACTAATGGAGTTGTTTTGGTTGCTTATATTCAAGATAATTCTTATTTATCTTAACGATGTGGGACTTGGATTTGACACCCACTCTACAATATGGCATGGCCAGCATCTCCCTAAATCGGACCGTGGCGCTATGAACACTGGCTAAGGTTAAAGGAAATAAGGTTGCGCCTTGCTATAAGCACTGGGGCTTTTAGCGCAGTGGTAAGCGCCTGCTCCTAACAATTGGTATCAGAGCGAGGTCGCGGGTTCGAATCCCACCAGGTGAAGGCATTTGTTCTATCATGATGTAGTGGCGGGCAGATGCTGGGGGGGATTGTTGGCATGGCCAGCATAAGGTTGCGCCTTGCTACAAGCACCGGGACTTTTATTGCAGTGATAAGCGCCTGATCCTAACAGAATAGTCATTATGCAAAGAAGACGATGAGAGTACAAATAAAAGAAGTCCTATTGTACTGAAAGTCGAGGTAAATTATCTCTTTCTGGCTAGTTGATATACGAAAATGGACTTTTATTGCAGTGATAAGCGCCTGATCCTAACAGAATAGTCATTATGCAAAGAAGACGATGAGAGTACAAATAAAAGAAGTCCTATTGTACTGAAAGTCGAGGTAAATTATCTCTTTCTGGCTAGTTGATATACGAAAATGGATTTCTTGCACCTACATATGTTTGTCCACCAGGCGATTGCTCCGAGGACCACTAGATCTCAATGTTTTTACAATCTTGTCTCCTAATTAAATATACATATATCAATCCATAATTCCCTAAACCATATTTCATCGTACTAATTCTTTTTATTAAACAAATGTTATACTTAAGACTGCATGATAATATCCATAAATTTTAAGTTAGGGGTGCACCTTCGGTTTTAATGAAAGTTAGGGATCGAATGGGATAAAGATCAATACTACCACTTTTGTTAATTCAACTGACAAAAATATTACGTATGCGTGGGGAGTGGCCAAAAAAACCAATTTAAATATGAAAAAGTAATAATTATATTATGTATTACTAGCTTTATACCCGTGCAATGCATGGGTTGTTTTATTAATATTTTATAATATTTTTTGTGTTATAATATTTTTTGTCAAAAGTAATTTTTATAACATTTTGAATTATTTCTTATTTTGAATGATAATAAATTAATAATATGCATGTATTTTGTATTTATATACATACTAAAATTATTACGAAAAATATGTTAACTTATAATAATAATTAATTAAGTTGATGATGAATATTTTATTACTTTTATTCTTTATTAATTTACTTTAAAATTTATTGTTGATGAAATTTAATATTTTTGAAACTTTTAAATTATTATAGGATTTTTTTGTTATTATATTTAGATTCTCTATCAATTATTTTATTTTGATTTTCGCATTATTTTTTTATTTATTTACAACTTTAGCACCGAATCTAGATTCTTTTCAAAATAATAAAATGTTAATTTATTGTTTTGTGTTTACTTTTCTTAGTATGTTTGTTGTAAAATCTAAAAGTAATATTTTATTATGATTTTTTTTTAAAATTAGGTTTTCTTGAAACTGTTTTATGTGGTAAACTTTTCTTTTTAATTATATTCTAAAATTTAGTCTAAAATATCTTTATTAATTCTAGTTAACAACATACTAAATTTAGAAAACTAAAATGCACAAAAAACTCTAAAATAATGTAAATAGAACAAATCTATACTATTATATTAAAGCCGAAAGATTGAAAGTTTCTCGGTTTGGTTTTCGGTTTGATTATCCTAATTATTAAAATAAATAATGATATAATATAATTAATAGTAATTAACCATTGCCATTTTCACATTTACTTTTAGTTGAATATATTACCATTTATAAAAACATCAATCGTACCATATCTTCAAATCATTAATATTTCTTTTCTAATTAAAATATGTTATATTTTTTATTTAAAAGTAATCTTACAATCATTAATATATACCCAAAAATATCACAACATATTATCAATTATTAATAAAAAATATATTAAAAATCCTTATACGTTGTTTATAATAAGGAAACATTAGTATAATTCATAAATATGAGTATGTTAAATTATATTAAATTAAAACTAAAAAATTATTAAAATAATAATTATATAAAAACATAATTGTAATATTAAATAAAATTTAACAAATTCCTAAAATATCGTATCTTTCAGTCAATTTAAAAGACGTTTACTTTTAATTGAACATATTACTCTTACACACCTAAAATATAATTTCTTACAATCATAATCTTACAATCATTAATATTTCTTTTATAATTAAAACATGTTACCATTTAATTTAAAACATAATCTTGAAATTATTAATATATACCCAAAAATATCTCAATATATTTTTAATTCACTAATAAAAATATATAATAGAAATCTGTATACAACGAATAATTACCTTTAGATTTTTAGCAAAAAAATCAGAACCGTTAAATCGGATGATTAAATATCTTATACGATTAAGTTACTTTACAAAACATTCAAGATTCGAATTTCGTCAAATACGTATTTAATTTAAAATTTCATAATATAAGTTTTAAATCATGCATATCATTAATTAAATTTATATATATTATTTAAATTAGAAATAAAATAATTATTACAAATAATAATTATAAAAATATAATTGTAACATAAAATAAATTTATTTCATATAAAAAACCCGTGCATCACACGGATTATAAGCTAGTAAAAACTAACACAAAAACATTAAAAAAGTATCATTTTTCAAAAAAAAAGGAGTTGTATAACATATTTTCACATAAATATCCCAAAAATAAAAAAACATAACCAAAAATATCAAATTTCAAATAAATGAAACAAATTAATACCATATATTGTTTTTAAAAAGTTCATAAAACACCTAATAAAAAAATCCACACATGTAAAAAAAATAAGAAATTGTTTTAAATAATTCTTAGAAAACCACGTATGTTAAATACATGTTAAAAAACTCTAAAATATTCTTAGATTACCACGTATGCTAAATAACAAAATAATAAAAAAATACCAATACCAATATAGTACCAACATTTTCCAAGTCTATCATATAAAATTTAAGAAAATAAAAAAAATATCATCCCAAAAATATATGTTAAACTAAACTATAGAATATAATCTACAAAACAAACAAATTTAAAAACATATTATTTAAATAAATATATTAAAATGCAATGATGTTAAACATGTTGTTATAGCCGTTAAATCGTTACTATATACCTAATTGCAACGATAATACTGCGTTACAATATGGTACTAAATTCGTTGCCACATGGATCCTTTGACAGAGCAAACCATGTTTTATCATGTGTTATAATTAATTATTTGCTAGCATAGTTTTAGACTTTAGTTGGTCTTTTAAACCAATACTTTGGCCCAACTCATTCTTTGATCCATTTCTAATTTTTAATAAAAGTATCTTTTTAACCCTACGATCACACGACAACTACCTAAAACTCCTTACACTAATAATATATAGGATATAATTAAACAGCTTAATACATGTATTTCATTTTCTATAAAAAATGGTTAACCCATGTTACGTATTTTCTAAAAGGGTAAATAGTATTCATTACCCATTTGTGAGATGGGTAATAGCTTATTAGGCATTTGGTATATGCGTAATAGGATACCGGAATTTATTTATTTTTATTAACCATTTGAGAAATGCAAGTTAGTAATTTTGGTCATCTATCCCATAAATCCTTATTTTAGTAAGAGATAAAAAAAACTTGCGGTAAAGATGTCATTTTTTCGATCGAATGCACCTATATCTTCTCAGTATTAGCCGATACTAGCTCTGTCTGTTATATTTATTGCTAGCTTATAAGTCGTGATGCACGGAAAATTTTAAACATTTTTATTTTAATATTTATTATTTTTATCTTATTATTTATTATTTTAATAATTACTTTTTAATTAGTAAATAAATAAATTATAAAATATAATAAAATATAATTATACATGTTTGATAGTATTTTAACTGATTTTTTTTGCTTTTATATTTAAAATAGATAAATAACTTTTAAATTTAATATGTTATTGACAGAAATTCAATCTTGAAATTTTTGAATTAGTTTATAATATAATATTAATGTTTTATAATAATATGTTGAAAATAGATAATATAAATTTTTAACTAAAATATGTTGTTGACGGGAATCGAACTTTGAACTTGAACTTTTAGGAATAGTTTATAAGATGATGATATAAATGTTTAACAATAATATGTTGTTGACGAGATTCGAACCTTGAACCTATAAAAATATTTTATATAATATAAAATTAACATTCTTTTAATATTACATCCAACGGTTCTTTTTTATTTACTTATGATCTAACCACTATTATTCTTTTTCATCATACTAATTCTTTTTATTAAACAAACTTAAGATTGCATCATAAATGCTTCAAAAAAAATTGCTTCATAATATCCATAAATTTCTAAGTTTGGGTGCACCTTCGGTTTTAAAAAAAGTTAGGATGCCTATACTAGCTCTATCTGATACATTTTTGGTTAGCATTTGCCTATATATACCGGCCGGTTTTTTTTTTGAACGAATTGTATATAAACTTTTATTAACAACTGAAAGTTGAAAACATACATCTTCTTTTAAATAAAAATGTTATTTCAATTTATATTGGATTTTGCAATGATTTATATTTCTAATTTTTAAAATTGTTAAATCACTAAATTTTTTTTTTGTGATAATCTATTAAGTCATTTAAATTCCTAAATTTACCTTTATATAATTTAGTTTAATATTTGTTTGTACTATAATTTTTTTGACAATTATAAGTTGACAATTGTTTTGAAAATTTCAATATATGTTAATTAGTAATAGTATAATTTTTTTTCTCTTTTTTTAGTATTTTCCAATTATATTCAAATGCCTTACTTTTTTATTATAATATGTTTACTTGAGTATTCCAATTTCAGTTGTTGTGTTTATATTCTTTTTTCCCTAAAGATATTTTGTATGTCGTAAATTAATTTTACTAAATTTTGAATAATTGAAATTAATAATATTTATTAATATATTAAACTTGTATTAGATTATTAAATATTACTTTTTCAAAAAGATTACTCTTATTTTGTAGAATTGTTATATATTGAAAACCGTTTTTTAGCTAGTAGCTATTGGATAAGAACCATACCGTAAGTTAGTTAGTTTTATTATTTAGTTGTTCCTTTCTTAATTATTAATTTAATTATAATTAAAGGAAATAAAGGAAGAAAATTTTGTATGTATCTGTTGAAAGCATCTTAGTTTTGAAGATAAGCAAGCTGGTACGATTGTAATGATATATTATGGCAAACTTCTTGTGTATGTTTATAATTCTGTTTTGCGGGACATATAAGTTATATACAAAGATGTTCTGGATATAAGCATTGGACTTTGCAGGTTTAGTAGCAAAATAGGGTATAGAGCTAGCTGGCAAGAAAGGTTTTATTCTAACGCAGCAAGCTGGCAGACAGAGTCCAGATTTACCAGAAGTCCTATTTTTATGGAGATCAATTAAGACTTGATATTTGTAAGGACTCTACCAGTTATATAGATCGTATAAATATATATGGGCTCAACTAATTTCAAAAACAATCTATATATTTATATATACATATATTATGTTTTAATTCATAATTATTTGAAGTTTGTTTTGACCAAATCTTTTATCATTTAACAAACTCTTTTCAAACGTTTTACTCAACAACAAACTCTATTTTTCTGGGTTTTAGTTTTCAGATGAACGTTTATATTCAAAGAAGCTTTATTCTCTCTAACCTCATTTGTTTTCTAAACGTTGTCTTTCTAAACATTGGTTTTTATGAACGTTGGATTTGAATTAGTCTAACAACACATTCGTGAGACTTGGAGTCAAGACCGTTGGTTGTTATTTGTTTAATTCAGATGCTTTCGTTCACTATATAAACACTTGTGTGTTTTTCATTCAAAGGTTGTTGAACAACTATCAAAAGAAACGCAAGTGCTATATTTCGAACTGCTTTGATATATCTTTTATATACTTGAGCTCTATATATATATAATATGATTTATATTCTTGATTAGAGTTCAAAGTTTCAATTGTAATTCATTAAATCTTGTATTGTTCAACGTGTAAGTTGGTAGTTGCTGGATTGGCAAGCTTGGACACAAGGGTTCAGAGAACTAGAGGCTAGAGAAGTCTATACTTGGGAAGTATAGGACTTAGAGGGCATTAAGTTCGAGGAACAGGGGTTGTTAGCAAGCTGCAGTCAGTGACTGGGGGAATCAGGGAGATATATTATTGTATTGTGTAATTGTAATTCATTTTGATCAATAATATATTCCTTTACCGAGTTGGTAGAGGTCTAGGACGTAGACCATTAGGCTGTAGGAGTCGAACCTGGCTAAAATTGTTGTGTGTTATTTACTTTCTGTACTTTATTCTTACTGCACTGCATATCCTAGCTAGCTGCTTGTTTGTTAATTTATTGCATCCAGTTAGTTGCCAGAAAGTTCTTCTAGCATAATTTTTAATTGATCATTGTTAGTCATAACACCTATTCACCCATCCCCTCTAGGTGTGCAGTTTCATCTGTATGTGGTGATGGGTGTAATTAGGTTTGTGTAAACTAAGGTCTACTATGCTATGCGAATATAAGGCTTTGCATTCATTGAATATTTGAATGTGTATATTTGGCTTTAGATTTTAGGAATTTAATAATACTCGCATGTCCTGAATGCGTGTGCAAACATGGGAATAAAGTATTCGCATTTGACTTATACGTGTCTGGCACTCGCATACAACAGATGCGTATTTCTCTGGTCATTTTGGACAACCTTATGAATATTAGTTATTTTGGGCATTTTCTCAATATATCTATATTAATGATAAAATATATTATATATTTATATTATTCTAGAATCTCGTTAACAACATATTTGATTTAAAATTTGTAACATAAGTTTTTTTTTTTAAATAAAGGTGTTAATTCAATAATAAAAAGCCATACGGCATCTACACCAATGATCGAGTCGAACAAATAGTAATTTGCAATCGTCTATTCTCATGAAAAGACAGTTAAGCGATATTTTGAAGATAAAGTATATACAAATACAAGTACTCACTTCGTGCATCCTCGTTGGATTACTGGTACCCCCTTCATCATGCCCCGATGGAGCTATCGTCTGAGCTATCGACCAAAGCTGCAATCCCATACAACACTTCATCACTAAATCAAAACCCCCGCTCACAATTAAAAAGCGAATAATAAAATCAAAACCATAAAGATCCATCAAAACCAAAGAAATCTTGCAGATCTGAAATCCCGGATATTAAAACAGATCAAACACAAGAAGAACACACCAAACTCTCACAAGGAGAGATAACTAGACCAAAATAAATTGGGAAAACTCTAACCAAGAAGGGAGATTATTGAAAAACAAGAACAAAAACAAAGGAAATTAAAAGATTTGGGGCTTTCCACCGGTGAAAAACCGATAGAAGCCCCGGCGATTAGGCAAGAAAAAGAGGGGAAAAGTGAGGCGGCTATGGAGAGAAAAAACTGTGTGATATATTGAGTAAAAGTCTACTTGTAACATAAGTTTTAAACCATGCACGTCATTGGTTAAATTTATATCTATTGATTAAAATATATTATATTTTATAACCATACCTAAATATAGTAATATATATATATATATATATATATATATATATATATATATATAGTCTTGTTCTAATAGAAACTAATTTAGAATAGAAACTAGAAACTAAACCTAAATTAAATATTTCAAGTTAATCTAATGACCAAATTAGGGGTACTCCGATACAAAAAACGTTTAAAATTATTGTCTCTATTCAACAAAAATAAAAAAAAAATTTAAAAAGTACTGTTCACGTGATGACGTGGCACGTGAACAGTAACTTTTTTTAAAATTTTTTTATTTTTTTATATTTTTGTTGAATAGAGCCAAGAATTTTAAACGTTTTTTGTGAAGGTGCCCCTAGCGGGGCCATTAAAATAAATGAAATATAATTTATTTAGTGTAGGTTTCTAGTTTCTATTCTAAGGTTGGTTTCTATTTGAACGCTAGCCTATATATATATATTAATGATAATTTATCTTGCATATTAAAATTATTCTACCAAATATCCAAGATTCGAGTCCCGTTAATAACATATTTAACTTAAAAATTATTAATATAAATTTTAAATCATGCATGTCATTAATTAAATTTATAATAAATTATATTCAAATTAAATTCAAATAACTATTAAAATAATGATTACATAAAAAATTTATAACATATTAAAATAAAACTATGCATCGCACGAGTTCTTATAATAAGGATTAATAAACAAATTTGTCATTAAATTTCTGTAATCCTCTTTATAGAAATATTTCACATAAGAAAAACTTCTGATAAAAAATCATATTATTAGGATCAGTTATAAATAAGAATAATTCTACTATTACATATCTTTTTAAGAATTTTCTCAAAAAATTCATCTTCATATAATAATAAAATATCACAAAATTTTAAATATTTATATAGATAATAATTTTGTCATATTATATTTAATATTTAAAATAATAACTTTATAAAAAATTATTTAATTATTTTAATCTATTTATAAAGTTATTATTGATCTAAATTATAAAATTATTTAAAAATCATATTTACTTATCTTTATATAATATTTACATGTATCTATACTATTATATAAAAGCCGAAATATTAAAAGTTTTGGTACCTATTTTTTGGTACTAAGTGAATTTACTTATTTACCCTTCATTACAAAGAAAAATACATATGATATCTGTACAATTAAAACACCCAAAATAAATAATAACGTTGTTGTGGAATAAAAAGTAGGGTTATCGAATGGCGGCTAGGGTTCGTGAGCTTCTTGCTTTAATGGCTGCGCTTGCGTTATCGTGACCTAATTCGGGTCCTCACAAGATGCCTACGTATCTCAGAGTTGAGAATCAAGCCAAGACGTAGTTCTAGGATGAGGGGTCTGGCCCTTTATATAGGCTGTGGAAGCCTTAGAATTATAGTAGGTTTTGGAGACTTGGTGGATAAGTCACCGTAATTGAGGATGGTTCTGACTCCTTCCTTTTAGGAATTAGTTTCCATGTCGAATTTGGTGCCTTGGAGGCTACACAATATCCTGGGGATATTCTAGGACGTTCTTGGTTTCTAGAACGTTCCTGGTTTGTGGATCAGACCCATGTTAGAGATAGGCTTTTACCGGGCGTCCCCAGTTTGGGCCGTTCTTTTGGGCCTGACCATTAATTACGAATTTAGTGCCCAACTAGGGTTTCGGGCCATATTTACGGGCCAATAAATGTCACATTAATTATGTCTTTAAGGGTTATTTTTCACCCATATCAAACGTAATATAATTAATGGTAAGTAGTCGATTGCCTTTTTTCACATTTACTTTTAAATGAAGATATTACCTTTTATAAATACCTAAAAACATCAATCGTATCATATTTTCCAATCATTAATATTTCCTTTCGAATTAAAACACGTTACCTTTTTAACCAAAAATATCACATCATATTTTTCAATTATTTATAAAATATATTAAAAATATGTATACGTTGTTTATAATAAGGAAACATTAGTATAATCCGTGAACATGAGTATATTAAATTATATTAAATTAAAATTAATTAATTATATAATAGTCGAAACATTAAAATTTTGGTAACTATTTTTTGGTATATGTTTTTTAGTATTTCGTGAATTTACTTATTTAACCTTTAGTATAAAGAAAAATATTTCAAAAAAAACACCTAAAATTAATAATAACATATGATAATTAGTCAATTGTCCTTCTCACATTTACTTTTAATTGAAGATATTGTCTTTGATGAACACCTAAAAACATCAATCAGATATATCATATCTTCCAATCCTATCATATCTAGCAATAATTAATATATACCCAAAAATATCACATCATATCTTCTAATCAATAACAAAATATAATAGAAATCCGTATAGTACGAATAATGACCATTAGATTTTTAGTAAAAAATTAGAATCGTTAGATCTAATGATTAAATATATTATATAATTAAATTAATTTTCTAAAATTTCAAGGTTCGAATTCTATCAACGACATATTTATTTAAAAATTTTATAATATAAGTTTTAAACCATAATTAAATTTATATTAAATTATTAATATTAAAATAAAAATAAAAATATTGTAAATAATGATTATATAAAAATATAATTGTAACATAAAATAAAATTTGTTACCTATCAAAAAAAATCCGTGTTACAATCATTAATATATACCGAAAATATCATGCCATACCTTTCAATTCTATACTATTATATAAATGCCGGAACATTAAAAGTTTGGTTGGTCGGTACCTGTTGATTTTACTTATTTACGCTTACTCAATTACATATCTACTAACTAATCAATTTCCTTTTTCAAGTTAAACATATTAACTTTTCTATTTTTCAATAACTAAATAATTTCCTTTTTCTGGTAAAATACAATAAATTTTATATTTTATCTAACTAAAATTTCTCATTTATTAATCCCTTACTCAATGAAAGAATGCCCTAAATACCCAATTTTCGGTTACCCACTTACCAAAATACCAAGATTTAAAAACAGTGCCCAAATTACCCAGCTAATACGCATGATGGAGAGGCGCAACTGCTTCACTGTAGCAACACCACTGCTTCCTTCTTAATTGTCTCCGTCGACTGTCTCCCCCAAATTCATTTTGGGGATTTTGAATCTAAGATTAATTATGTTTCAAAACTGGCACAGTTGTGTAGATCGTTGAAAAGCGATTCTACTGATGTATAATTCGTGAACGGAGGATGCTTGGAGAGCACGAACGAAGCTAATCGGAAAACATAAACAAATCGGAAAAAAACGAGCTAATCTCCCGGACGTTGCAAATATGGCGAAACAAAATGGTTTAAAATTGGTGTAGTCATGTACATCGTCGAAGGGCGATTCAATTGGTGTATAATACACTATGGTAAAGTGTCTCGCATGGAGGGTGGCCGGATTTTAAATTTTTCGGCGAAAATCGCCCAAAATCGCCACTGCTGAGAGAAGCTCACGTAAAACTGAGACTAAATGACAGATGACGTCATCCGACGTCATCGCGCATGACGCAAATGCGTAACAGAGGTTGCGCCGTACACAGATGCGCCACTCAGGAGAATACGCTCATGCTAAAGGCGTATCCCACCATTCACCCATCTTCCATGAGCGTATCCCACCATTCACTCCTCCTCCATGGGCGTATCCTCGGATACTCCTCTGTCATGGCGTATCCCGTGGGCATTTTTGGCAGTACTTCCCGAATCTGAGCATTTTGGTGAGAGAAAGCTAAATTCTGGGTATATAGGGCAATCACCCTTACTCAATTACATATCTACCAACTAATCATTTTCCTTTTTCAAGTTAAACATATTAACTTTTCTATTTTTCAATAACTAAATAATTTCCTTTTTCAGGAACTAAAATTACTCATTTACTAATCCCTTACTCAATTACATATCTACTAACTAATCAATTTCCTTTTTCAAGTTAAACATATTAACTTTTCTATTTTTTAATAAATAAATAATTTCCTTTTTTAGGTAAAATACAATAACTTTTATATTTTATCTAACTAAAAATTCTCATTTACTAATAAATTTCCTTTTTCAGGTAAAATACAATATCTTTTACATTTTAGCTAACTAAAATTTCTACTTTTTTTAAAATAGTACGAGCAATTTTATTTAATAAAATAACATAATTATATTATAATTGTTATTAACTAATCAATTACCCTTTTCAGCCAAAAACACGTTACATTTTCTCTTTTCTCTACTAAAATCTCTCTTTTTCAATTATATCATAGACGGTTACCTTTTTCAGCCAAAACACGTTACCTTTTGTCTTTTCTATTACTAAAATCTCTCTTTTTCCAATTATATCACGGACGTTTCTATTTAATAAAAATAAATAATAATATTATAATACTCATAATTAACCGATTACCTTTTCAGTTAAAACGTATCATCTTTCCTATTTTTTCTAATTAAATTCCCTTTTTTCTAGAAATATCACGGGCAACATTAATTTCTCATTTTCTAAAAACACTATGAGCAATTTTATTTAGTAAAATAACATAATTAAATTCATTTTCTAAAACCACTATGAGCAATTTTATTTTGTAAAATAACATAATTAAATTATAATTACTATAAACTAATCAATTACCTTTTTTTTACATAAATCATGTCACCTTTTTAATTTTCACGTTAGCTTTCTATCTTCTCTAACCAAAATTTTTCTTTTTCCAAATAAATAACGGGCGGTTCTATTTAATACAATAAACTAATAAGATTATAATATTAACAATTAACTGATTACCTTTTTTAGCTAAAAGTATCATCTTTTCTATATTTTATAACTAAAATCCCTCTTTTAATAGAAATATCACGGACAATATTAATTTCTCCTTTTCTGAAAACATTACGAGCAATTGTATTTAGTAAAATAATGTAATTAAATTATAATTATTATAAACTAATCAATTACCTTTTTCACCTAAAACATGTTACCTTTTTAATTTTCTATAACTAAATTCTCCCTTTTTTCAACCATATCACGGACATTCTATTTAATAAAATAAAATAATAATTTTATAATTACTAACAAATAATCGGTTAAAAATTCATGTTTTAAAAAAAATAAAAATGAAAAAAATCATATAATATTAAAAAAAAACCGTGCATCGCACGGGTTTTAAGCTAGTACACTTTAATTTTAAACTAAATAAATTCATAATGTGTTAATAGAAAACTTTTCTATTGAACTTTAGATACTCTCTTTTAATATTGTGCATCCCATATCCTTTATATACTTAATTATTTTAACATACCAATTATAGTTGTGCAACCCGATCTGGATCTAGCCCCTGAACGATTATTTGGATTACGTAAATAACTCACATTACCAGCAATTTAGCACTATCTTGAATTTCAGCTAAAATTTTTGTGTAATAACAGGTAGCCTCCCTTTTTAAAATTGTTTGCATTTCTACTACCTCATTCTATAATGTTCCACAACAATTCAAACCCACTTGTTGAAAGGGCAGAATGTAACACAATCATAACCATATAAAACAATTTTACATTTGAAACAAATAGATGTGGAGGGGATGGTTCATGGTTCTGTGCTCCTACAGTCAAGACTTTGATGTGCACTGCTTTTCCATTCTAAGAAAACGAAGGGAGAGATGCCGTGATACCACGCAGATGACTGCTTTAGATAATTGAAGTTCATATACAATTGTGTTAGACTTGTAGGCTGAGATTAGTTCTCAAGCATCAAGAATAGTCACAGAGATCAATGCTATAAAATTACTTTCTTTTTTATGCCTGTTGGAACACCATAACATACTGGTGATGCTCCAATCAAAAATGGTAAAGTGCAAGCTTCTCGAGCTTGACTCATAAAAGTTCCAATCTTTGGTCTGTGTCTACAAGAAGGATTACATTTACCAACATCACAAGTTTCAGGTAAAAAGTTTCTTGAACTCATTTTCTTTCCCTTTCCTTCAGCTGCATGTATACTCAAAGATTTTAGTTCGTCTGTAATTGCATCACATTGAGCACAACTAGCTAGCTCCATTGATCTCTCTCTTAACCAAGCATCAAGCATGGCCTTACCAAATCGATCAATATCTTTGTCGGTTACTTCCCATAAATTAGCAACAATAACGGGAGACCCGGCTAAAAGGTAGCACAAGGGAGCTCCTTTTGGGCTGTAAGACCCACTCAAAGATAAAGATCCACTACTGCATCCCATCAAGAGAGTAGCAGCACATGTTCTAAGCTTCTGAACTTCGTGATTGGGGATATATTGTGCTCCTATATTACATTCAACTTCATCAAAACTCTGTATTCTAGATTTTTTTTTTGTTTTATAAGTGAAATAAACTGAGCAGCAAATTGTCGAAGATACAGGGCTTACCACTTCCATGACCGAAGTAGATAAAAAGTTCATGGCTCTGCAAGGCAACAGTCAGTTCTTCGATTGTGGGTGTTATTCCAGTTTTCCCCTGAAGGCGTAAACACCACAAAATGGAAAGTCATATTTAATTATGCAGATCAACACGATGTTGCAGTTCCATTTAAAAAAAATAGATATAATAAAATAACACGTATTACTCCGTACTTTATAAGGGTGATCACATAGGAGATACATAATCTGGCACCACAAAATTACTAGTAGTATTTCACAATATTTCATGTAAAAGTTTTGAATTCTCTTTCTCAAATACAGTGTTCTATAACACATTTACGGTGAACAGATGACCTTTGAAAATTTGACAAAAAAAGTAATATTGGCAACCTAAGAAGTAAAATTGACAGTAAAAAAAAAAAAACAAAAGACAATTTGTAAGTCAAGCATAAAAAACAAACATGCCTCTATGCCACAAAATGCATTTTTATCAATATGATAGCTGCTTCATTTGAATCAAACAGTTTAATTCATATAACAAACTTGTATTGTCCTTATTATGAATTCATTCTAAACAAATTAATTCCAAAGTATATATCTATATGCATATGTATACATTGACCCATCTGAACTTGCAATTTTGTATGTATATATTTCTACATTAGCATTACTTAAATTAATATTAACACATTAACCGTATTTAATACAGATTTTTTGATCATATTTATTAAATCATTTAATACTTTAAGCTCTTATCTCACAATCTAGATTTATTGACAATAATCGAGACTACCCTGCACCTTTTTTGGTCCTCCGCCACTGTTGGCAATAAAGGTATGTAGCATGAAACAGAAGGGAGAAAATAACTACGATAAAAATAAATAAACTTTTTACTATTTCCCGTGTAACTGGAGCACCTAGCATGTCAACAAAACTTCGTATGAGGCACATTTTCAGAGTAGGGTGCTATCACATGAGCACGATAAAATAAAAGGCAAATAATACAAAATCTACACATTGAACTGCATGTATATAGTCTTCTGTGCAGTTCGCTTGTGTCAAACTCCCAGTATTATGACCAAATATTGAAAATGAATATATAGGACTATATCCTGGAAAGCCATAAAAATAGATAACTAGAAGAGATTTACCTCCAAATTTTGATCTTTAAACCACTTATCGAAATGAACTTCAGTGCTAGGGAGGTCTCCACTAGGATTTAACAAATAATAAGCATCTAGGGGATCTATCGATGGAAAGACTATGGAACCTGTTCCGAGCTTTTCATGATCATGTCGATCAAGGGACGCAAAAATGCTGCAAACAGAAGGCATGCGGTAAACCTCCTGATCTCTTAAAATTGGTAAACTCTCCCAGGGAAGCATCTGCAGAAGACAAGAATTAATCCAAGTGCTCATAATGACAAAGTCTGTTACAAAAAAAAAACACATATTACTCATAAAAAGTATTGAAAAATTAGTTATTCGGAATAGGACAGACTTACAAATATCCTACTTCAGCATCTCAACGAGAGATAAAGTAAGACATACGGTGATGAGGAACGGAAATGAAAAATTAATATTTATGTTATTAATTAGTTTATATTTATTTAGTGTAAAGATAAAAAAATGTATTTATCTATATGTTTTATATGCGGGGGTTCGAAGTATATTAATTAAATAGTTTATTTATAATAAATCCCAATTGTTTATGGGTCTCTTAGTCCATTAGGTTATATTACAAGGGTTTTTTATTCTTATATAAGCATTGTAATGTAATCCCCACATTATTTACTTAGACTTGATTATTGGAATATATTTGATTATTCTAATTGGGTCTCTTCTATGGGTTTCGATCCATAATCTTTCTCCCTTCTGCGATTGGGAGACCCTTGGGGTAGTGAATTTCTGCAGTTAATTCACCCAAGTTCTATCTTTCATATTGTTTTAATCTTTAAATCGTTGTTCTACAGGTTGTCCTGCATCATACAGGCAATAAGCTAACCGAATTACATAAAGCACCGAAAGATATTAACCTAAATCAAGGAAACCTCCAATAAACAACGAATGAAGAAAGCATTACACACCTGAATCTCATGATCCAGCACCAAGATGATCGGTTCTCTAGTTACACAAATGTCCTCAAGGCCATCGATTGTTTCAAGAATAAGCTTTAACACCATTGACATTTCATTAATATTACATTCCACACCATCAACGTGGCATCCCTTATTCAAAATTAACTCTGAAACACATCTTGTGCTATCAAAGGCACGTTGACCACCTGCCAAGATAACTCTAAGAATACTCTCATGTAGATCCACATTACATTTCACTTTAAGATCCTCTGCCAGCTTTTTCGTTGCTAGATTTAGGTGCTTGCAGTCTGACCAGTCACTACATAACAAGAATTTCCATGGTCCAAACCATTTTTCTTCTATATCCCTGCTGGATAAAACGTTACCCAACAGTAAATACAATAAAAATAAGGATCACCGCAAGGGGTTGAAGCAATGATGATAACATTATTCACAAGAAATGACAATTTTGAAAGAAATAGAACTGCATTAAAACCATATAGTGAACACCACCTAGATGCATTACACATATTGGTTTGGTTAAACGTATCATGACAACATTTACCTAAGAAAATATCTGAGGTATTGATCTAGCTTTCTCCTTTGTGTCCACCACAGTGACCTTATCATTTTTGTATCTTCTTGGGGAAATGTTGATGATGACAAGTAATTCTGTTCCAATATCAATTTAAACACTGGAGCTACATCATCAACTACAGTGGACCCCCAAGGACAATGCCATTTTTTGACACTATTCGTGTTTTCGTGGAGAAATCCCTGGATGGAAGTTTCATCATCACCTAAAGCTTCTGATTAAACAATTAACTATCAGCGTGAAGCATTTAGCAAAAAAAAAAAACTATCAGTGTGAAGCAACTTCTACAAGTTAAAGTTATTGTGTAAATATAATTTTAGTGATTGGTTAAATAATTAATAACATTCAACATCTAAGTATAAAACAAAATTCTATTTGCACAGAGCCCCAAAAAGAAAAATAAGATTACCTTCCAAAATCGAATTCGCTGGAAGAAGAAGGAAAACAGGTTGACTATCTGAATTCAAACGTGAAAAAAGTATCCATGCTTGAACAGAGGCAGAGGAAGAAAATAATTCTCTAATCAAACTGGCATAAGCAACTCCAAGCAAGCTAATGCAGATGATTGTAGCAGGAGGAAGGCTTTGATAGAATTTTAGCACAAATTCTTTAAGTAAATCTGGCACATGTCTATTGCAGGGAAGAAGAAAAATTTGTAAGTATTGGAGTGTGAGCAAAATGTGTTTCATAAAGTATAAATCAAGCAAAACCTGACTGAGTTTGCTGCTTCTTGACCTAGTGAACTTAAGGTAGAAAGGCAACCCTGAAATACATGCAAACACAATAATCAGCCGAGATACCAATAATCAACCAGTTCTGCCATTTACCACAAAATTCGCGTTGGCCATTGAGACAAAATTAGCCCCTTGCCTTCTCAGTGAGATCAGTGCTAAGTACACCACTACAGTTATCAGAACAATAAATGTTTCTAATGTAATTCTAGCCATAGTTATTAACTCGTCATATCGCTCCATTTCGGTCGTGCACCGAGATATCGATATATCGATATATCGCCCGATATATCGTCCGTATCTCGCCTAGTATATAATTATATGTATTTATATTTTATATATATATATATATATATATATATATATATATAAATTAATAAGTACTATAGAGGAGGAATAAGCAAATTACATATTGCATAAGCAAACACAATTTAACAAATAAGTTCAAATTTCAAATGTCTTAGAAGTGCAATTTAGAAAGCATCTCCATATTCCTCAAATGGATTTCTTTCTTGTTCACTCATATCTTGGGTTGGAGGGAGCGATGTTTGGCCAAAATCATCTTCCACGTCTATATCATCATTCGGAAGAATTTCATCATCATCAACACTACTTGGAGTTGGAGGAATAAGATCAATCTCATCTTCATCAACATCTCTCAAAATAAACGTGGAACCATGGCCCCGTCGGGTATAAGTAAGAGTGTCACTAGAAGTGCCATCTCCACCAGAAGTGCCATCTCCACGAGCATTTCTCGGAACCCTACGACCCTCGAGTGCCTCCGTCGCACCCATTGCATAATCAATAAGTCCAATTGAAGGGCTCCCATCTCCATCACTATCCTCCTCAAGCCATCTACTAGTACCCCAATCAAAATCCTCCAAGACAAGTGGATCGAACCCTTTCTTTCCTTCACGACACTTTTGGAATCTAGTAACAATTCTTCGATTATATTGCACATAAGCCAAGTCATTCAACCTTTGATGCAGAACAGCTCGATGTTATGTATGTTTTTTACGTTTTTTTTGATATATGTATATAATTAACCTAATTTTAATCTAATGGGTCACGGGTCGACCCGACCCAAAATCGATTTTAACCTATTTTCGGACGAAACGGACGATATTCAGATATCTCGGACGATATCTCGCCGAAACGGACGAGATATCGGGTGTCCTTCATCTCGTCCAAACGAGATGGACTGCTAGAACGAAATGTCGATATCTCGGCGATATATCGACGAGATATCGACGATTTAATAACTATGATTCTAGCATATCTTAATCAGGCCTAGACCTGTCAATGGATCGGGTTTGGATCGGATAAGCCTGAATCCATATCCAAATCCATTTAATTTTTCGGATCGGATCGGATTAAGTGTCGGATTTTTTTAAGACCAATCCATATCCGCTCCATTAGGATTACGGGTAATCGGATCGGATATCCAATCCAATTAAAAAAATTCAAAAAAAAATATATTAATATTTAAATCTATTAAAATTTAAAATGATAAAATAAACAATTTTAAGATGTAAAAGTACACATTAACATCCAAATACAAGAAGAATAGAACATTAAAAATCAAAAATAAATATCTTCAATCCTGAAATGTACCATACAAAATTAGAATGATCAAGAAATGAACTATAATCATAAAAATAATTCAAATTAAAATATGAATTCAATTTTAGATGCAATATAATGATAACGTATTCATTTTAAACGTAATACTTTTTTCAAGTTATAGTATAAAATACTACTAAAGGATTTTGAATCTCATATGATTTGAAAATTATACATTATTTATATAATTATAATTATATGAATATTAATATTAATATATAATAAAATATATAATTATATAATTATTATTCGGATCGGATTCTTAACAGATCGGATCATGTAAAATTCATATCCGTATTATATGGATCGGACTCTTATCGGATCGGATTTTTATCGGATCGAATTTATTTTATATAAATCCATATCCAGTTATAAGGCCTCGGATCGAATCGGATCGGAGCTCCGGTCCATTGACAGGCCTAATCAGGCCTAAATAAATTGTCTTGAGTCTTTCATGTGGACAATGATTAGTCAATTTGTTAATTTTATATTATCCAAGTGGCTTTTGCTTTATTTGACATCCTAGGTACATGTCAAAAAAACAAAAGCACACAACATCAGTGACCAGGATTATAAGAACGCAAGGTAGGAAGAAAAAATAAAATCCCCATGAACCTAAGCACAAAAAGGAAACCAGTTCGTCAAAAACCATTAATGAAATATCACAAAAATCTAGAAACAGACGACAATTTATACAATAGAAACCATCCTAAAAAGTTGCTCAAAACATTAACATATTACATCTCAAGCTGCTGAAAAAAAAAATACCAGCTTGTAGATATAGGAGTATAAGGTTTAAGGTGAACCTTAGTTTCTGAAAAACTTGCGCCTTCTTTTTTGCTTGCATTGTGTGAATACAACTGCTGATTGAAGTGGGTGCCAAGAGAAGCTTGATGAAAGTATGAACCCCACTGACTTGCAGTGACTGCGTCTGAATGAGATGAAGACAGAGACAATATTCCAACTGAGGAACATATATACAGAACAGCAAGCAATCTGGAAACCTGTATTCGTTGGTGCAATATTAGAAAAGGGCAACTTAACTGTATAAAGTATTACACGTGACCACTAAGCATTGGCAAGATATAACTAAAATTAGGAAGCAAAGATATCACTATGACAGACTTATTCAGTAATTATATCGATTTGTTGATTGCACTATTACATTTTAAACAAGCCTATGAACACGAAAGGTTAAAGGTATTCTATCATAATTAGCATATTTAGGAAAATATTCTGTCAAGGATCCTTCTTTGCTCGACCTCTAAGAAACAAGAGTACTAGGAAAACAGTAATTTCTAACCTTACGAAGAAGTACAGGAACCTCGCGGCAGATTAGAAATGCCTGCTTTAGCCAAGACATAATTCTTTCTATTGAAATTCCAAAAAAATCGGAACTAGCACTGAAACATTGAGAGAAACAAAGTTAGGAGTAGCAAAATATGCAACGCAAGTTTTAATTTAGTGAAAAGACAAGAAATAAAAAAGAGTCAGGGTGTTAGAATTGCAAGTGAACCAGCAGGTAATTACATTCCAATGTGAGGAAAATCTTTGTTCCCCAAACACAAACGAAGAATGTATGCATGTGCGTGTGTGGTTTTATTTCACTTATGACCTATCATCTTATCAGTATGGATAGACTAAGGGGAACTGCAACCTTATGCTATTGTTATTTACATTTTTGTCTCCTGATTAAGCATTTTGTTCTCGTGTGTATAAGCTCTCATTTGACACATTAAGAGTATTCTGATAAACAAGTGAAACATGCCACAATATGAATAAATAACGAAGTAGCAAATTAGCTATCCACTGGTAAGGTAATCAGATAAAACTACATGATAACAATCTACAAAGTACAAGTACACATCATCACCAATATTTCAATATACTTGTAAATAACTATTAATATGCATATATCACTGTAAAGTACCATAATACCCTCTCTAGAGTGTGAATATATAAAATAAATTGAGCACTCAACACAAACAAAAATTATCCATAGGTTGCGAGATAGTATAAGAAAATGTTTCATAATGTAGAGAGAAAAGTGATTATATATTCATAGAACATAAGCTTTTAAGGAAAGCTGATTCCAGATTATAATTTCTTCACATCATTCCCTCAAACAAAACCAAACTCAGATACGAAGGCATGGAAGTGAAAGGATCAAGAAACGAGTCATTGGGAAAATGTCGGCCAGATATTATCTGCCCACACCACCAACACGCTGAAGGGCTCCGGGATGTGGGTCAGTCTTCAGCCATCTTTTGATCTTCTTACATTAGGGCAAACAGTTCCCCCCCCCCATCAAGCCTACTCTCCCCATGTTTGGGTTCGATTCCAGAAGGTCTAAAAGTGCAGCAATTTATTTGTATTATATTTGGTAGAATGCACAAATAAGTGTGAAAAATGCATCTGCATGAATCATAATCAGATGCATTGGCAAACTAATGCAAATGTAAGGATCGGAGTACCTTCTACCCTTGCTATGATAATATTTTAGAATGAACCAGCAAAGGTTGTATAGAATTGTTGCACGTTCAACTGCCAGTACATCTCCAGGAATATCAGATCCAATCAAATCAAGATCCAAATTAAAAGGAGCAGAGTTGTAAGTTGGAAAAAACTGGTTCCTAGCGACTAGAGCGGATATGCATTCGGAGAAAATTTCATGTCCTTTCTGTCGTTCATTCTGAATCACCAAGCAATTTCCTGCTCCAAAACAAGATTAAGAGCCAAATATGTTAACATATATTATTATATAATGGAAAAATTAGACATGGAACTCAGGTTCCACATAGAACCACTTCTAATTACAACTCTTAAAACTACTTAATATATTATACTGCAGAACATTATACATTTTTATAATATTTTAATTATTATCAATTAATTTTTGTCATGATTATTCTTTTGAAACATATTATAATGATGAAGTACAAGCTGAGTTATTTAAAAAATAATGTATTCTTTAAAAAATTATGTATTTTAAAAAACAAACTATTGTGTACTGCATAAGTACACCATACTCTCTAATTATATATGTGCGTTGCAGCAAAACTAAAATATCGTGTACTGCAGCAAAACGAATAAATCTCAATCGTTGATTACAAAAAATCCACATTATAGATTAGTTCTAATTTCTAATTAATATAAGGTTCTAATTTGAACCAAACCCTATATATATATATATAGGCTAGTGATCAAATAGAAACCAATCTAAAAATAAAAACTAGAAACAACTATCTTCACACCCTATTTTACTATCTCCACCCCTATATGACATCACCCACCCCCAATATGACATCATCATGCCACCCCCCGCCCCCACCCCCACCCCCACCCCCACCCCCACCCCCACGACACCATCATCACCACCAACGCACCACCACCTACGCACCACCTCCATCTTCCTTTTCCGGCCACTGGCCCCGCAGGGGCTCTGATTCCACCACCAATTTCCGATTCCAGATCTGCTTCCTCCCGATCATTAATTCTGCTACTACAAATATAATTTAGTGATTTGTAACTTCAGATCTCGATCCTCTCTTCATCTACTGATTCAGAACATATCTGCTCGACATGAAGGTCGATCGAGACATGGCAACTCGTCATCGGTGGTCTGAATCTGGTGAAATCGTTCCGGTGATGACTTTCCAGATCTAAGTTTGTGTATGTGTGTGTATGTAACGATGTATGTGTGTATGTATCTAAATAATCATGGTGGTGGTCAGGTGGGGTATTTTAAAATTTTTTGTCCAAAATAAAATTAGTGATATAGGTAGTGTAATTAAGTGATTTCTGTTTCGTCAAAAAAAAAAAGTGATTTCTGTTGGGCTGGGATTTGGTTTCTAGTTTCTATTCTAAGATTGGTTTCTAGTGGAGTAGGACCCTATATATATATATATATATATATATATATATATATATATATATATATATATATATATATATATATATAGGCCTTTTGCTCCATACAGAACACTCTTATATAACAAACAACAAAGAACACCTTAGATCTATTAGATCCTTTGGTCCCGCCAGGGGCACCCAATACAAAAAGTTGCTATTTTTTTACCCTATATCAAGTCTGTAAAAAAATTAAAATCACTGTTCACTGATGACGTCATCAATGAACAGTAAATTTTCAAAAAAAAATTTTGCTGGTTTGCTAGAGGGTAAAAAAATAACAACTTTTTGTATTGGGTGCTATGACAGAACTCTTAAATTATATTAGATATGAGGTGTTCTTTATTGTTTGTTATATAAGGTGTTTGCTATGGAGTACAACTCTCTCTCTCTCTCTCTCTATATATATATATATGTGTGTGTGTGTGTGTGTGTGTGTGTCACTGTTTGATGTAAGGTTTAAAAACTGAGTACAAACTCCTTAAGTATGTATAGACAATCACAATGGACATAAAATTTAACGAATTCTAGTAACTTTATCCATTTATAAATTTCAAGTACAAGCTTTAAATGTGATATATTGGAGATTGAGAGGAAAAGAGGAATTTAACTACAGATAATTTATTTTACAAGTTCGTAGTAGCAGTCAAAAGTTACATGGATACTTGTACCAGAATCATCGGAAATGTGCAAAATTCCAAAATACTATACCTATACACGGGTAAGGGTGTCATAGATACCATAGAATAGAACAAATCCAAAAAAATAAATTTAATCCATCATCTCACCACTTGAAGAATATAGCATATTGACATGCATATCTATACTATACGACACTAATAAAGATGAACTGGAATGCTAGCCCTGAGGGCAAAGATATTTACCCGCAATTACTGTACATGTGTTTCTCATTTGAATGCATAGGGCTTTTTCATAAATTTAAAAAAAACATTTTTTTAAAAAAAATATGTATATATATATATATACACAAATATTATGTGCTTACAGAAGTGCCCTCACTTTTTGCATTCAAAATTTTTATAACCTCTTCTGAAGTCATCTTCATGTACATTTTTCTCTACATATAAATATCATGATATTTCACCTATGTTAATTCTTATTTAGAATTTACTTTTATTATGATATTCTATATATGGTAATGTCAAATCCTATCTAGGATTGACTTTCAATCCTATATATGACAGCTACTATTTAAGATTTAATCTTAGTATTCTATTACGTAATTCTGATTTAAAATTACTTATAATATTTTAAGGAGGTATATTTAAGATTTAGTTTTAATACTGTTATAGTTTTAATTTTAAACATGTTAATATATCAGTATAAAAATTACTTTTAATATGTCAATATACGGTCAGGTCCTTTGATACTTGTACATATTTATATGGAGAGAGAGTCTCATGTAGGTTGCCTAGAGATTTTCCATTTTGTAACAAACATTCTTGCTTCAGAGTAATAGAGGGTCACCAATAAATTACAACAAAGTTTTGCTTAATAGCTTCTCATTAAAATGAAAATAACTTATAATTATTTAATAATCTTATATAAAGACTCTTCTATTTTAGGTTAAAACTATACATTATAAGATTCAGCATCAACAATACACTACTCCCTCCGTCCAGTGGAATTCTTTACATTTGAGAATTGCGCGGAGACCAAGGAAAAATATAAAGGAGGAGAGAAGTTTGTAAAGTGGTGGGACCCATCACTATATAATGTATAAAATGAGTTAGTGGAGGAAAGTAGTGGATGTAGTTGATTTTTATATTATAAAACTTTACTATTTTAGGAAAGTTTATAAATGTAAAGAATTGGATGGGACATCCCAAAAAGGAAAATGTAAAGAAATGGATTGGACAGAGGGAGTATAATATGTAGTATCAACATACCTATGCTGGTGAGCACTCTTACCAAAAGCCGCCTGCGGACTATTTCCCATTTCATGTGAATATAATTGATCAAAAAACCGGATTCTCTAACGTCGTGTGGCAGACAGTACCAACACTTGATATCTTTACAAATATTAGAGTCACTGTTCCCAACATTCTCAATTTTTGTGTTCTTGTCAACAGCATCAGAGGAAGGAAATATATTCTTGTTTTCTGATGCCACCTGCTGATCACATTCAATATTCTTTCTACGAGACCTAGTCACCATACGATTCTGTTGCCGCGTCAAACATTGACCCTGTGGTAATATCTTGGCAACTTTCCTCGACTTTCTAGTAATTCCTTGCTCACCTTTAGTTTCTTCCTTACTAGAGCACTCGAAGGGTATCTTTGTTTCCAAGTAATTATTAGACTGTGATGAAGAGCTAGTAATGATTCCACTAATTGCTGCTTCCT
This sequence comes from Saposhnikovia divaricata, assembly GCA_036435485.1. Taxonomy (NCBI): domain Eukaryota; kingdom Viridiplantae; phylum Streptophyta; class Magnoliopsida; order Apiales; family Apiaceae; genus Saposhnikovia; species Saposhnikovia divaricata. The sequence continues at coordinate 211,604,862 of CM071597.1, read as the reverse complement.
CGGGATTACTAACAGAATTCTTCCATTCTGAAATTCTCAGCTTCTTAAGTGCTACTCTATACCTTTTCTCTGCATATAATAACCTATCAGCAGATAAGTCATCTATATTGGAATCAACACAGCGGCCTCTACACAAATCTCCAAGTTGCTGGTCAATTGTAACTTCCAAGACTAATTTACACTTGCAGCAGTAAAAGGGGCTCCGGCTATCTAATTTTTCCAGCAAGTCTTGGGCCTTCTGTAGTTCCAATTCAGCCAAATCCCACAGCTGTTCCTTGCAATATAGTTTTCCTGATAAAACATAGAAACAGAAATACAGTTCAACTTTGAGAACATTGTTTTTAGCCAACCAAGAAAAGGCTGGCCTGCATCATAAACAAAGCAAGCAGTACCCCTCACCTAAAACAGAAGAGAATGAAATAATAAATATTGGCAAATCCTGAAACGAGGATATTTCCTTGCCCCACAGTAAAAGCGTTTTCGCTTCTGATCCATTTCCAACAATTTCGTGGATGTATCCAACCTATGTTACATAAATAAACACAACAGATTACTAATTAACCCACATAACTATTCAACAACTCCAGCAATGAGTTTGAAGTGTCTAACCTGCAGAATGCTTTCAAGATAACATTGCAGTACATTCCATGGAGTAACAACATGGCTTTCAAAGTCTCGTGAAACACATTCCGAAAACCAAGCTGCCGTAGCCGCAGAAGAAGATATGTCTAAAGTCTTGAGACTGTAATATTGCTCTTGCATCGTTTGTCCATTTTGCTGATCTATATTGTACATGAATGTTTCTTGGAAAAGTTTACTGCGTATCTGGTATGCTTCTTTGGCATATGAAAGAGCCTAGACAAACAATTAAAAGCCCATTAAAGATTAGCAATGTTTATCTTTATAAAAAACAGCATCAATTATATGTTCTTCAGAACACAGCTGCTCCATATTGATATGTGTTTCTCAGACAGCTACAACAAAATTTAATCAATAATCAATGTTGCAAAGTTCAAAATGTGTTACCAGAACAAATAAGGACGTGAATAACTATTTATAACTTAAATAATTTACGTCTTTTTATTTTTTCACACAACTGTTAGTGCTATTTTTAACCTTTACTTGACCATAACACCACTAACATATGCAATCACTGTGATCAACTGACTATTATAAATAAAACAAGTGACTTGAACACATTTCAGTATTTTACATATCTATACTATTCTATTAAAGCCAAACTAGAGATCCTCCTTCAGCAAGTCCGTCGATACTATGGGCCTAATGGGATTTAAATAGTACAGATTATTACAATAGTATTCGAAGCAGAATTACATACTAAAAAATATGTACCTAAATATTAACATTTTATAGACAGAACTGCGTTATATATACGATATAATTACAATAAATATGTACTTCTTCCATCTTCCGTCCCACCCAATTGTTAACATTTGGGCTGGGCACGGAGATCAAGAAAGGTGAAGAAGTGTAGTGTGCAGAGAAGTGAAGAAGTTTGTAGGACATACTAAAGTTAATCAAGAAAAATATGTGATTTTAGGAATGTAAAGAAATGGATGGGACATCTCAAAAAGGAAAGTGTTTAGAAATAGATGGGATCTTGGGACGGAGGAAGTAACATTTATCATAATTTATCAACAACAAAAGCTTTACATCTATTGATATACAGGCCCCTGCCTTGCATGTGCTTTTGTGATGCTTGTACAAATGAAAGAGTGAATATCAAATCAATGTGCAATGAAAGGATTTATACTCTTCTTTTCCTTTATATTCCAAAGATCTTATAGTCCTATGCTATTAAACAGGTAAAGGGTGGTCGATGAGTGGACTGTATTGGTGCTACTGCTACTACAATCAAGATATCAAGATATTACTCAAATACATGACATCTGCCTTTCCAACCACATAACAAACCAGTGAGCATATATTTATTTTAAAAGATAGTGCATCCAGTCCAGGTGCTCAACATCTGCCTCAAACACCATATTTAAGCAACAAATTAAGAACTTGAGTCAAAGTGTGACTGCAAGGAGGACAAGAGAGATGGCCAATATGAATATTTGATCACATAAAGAGCTGCTCCTAAGTTCTATGGCAATTGGCAATGTGTTGCATACATTGTCAAGCATATACTGTTGTCATTTGCAACTTTCAATACTGGGTTACTGGCTCCACCTGGTAGTTCTCAAATGCAGAACAAATGTAGCATGCTATCATCTCGTCACAATATCGTCTCAAATTCATTAATTTATTTTCGTACTCTTAAATCAAAAGCATAATATTTGACAAGATTCCTTAAGAACTGTCAATTCACAAGTTCAGTTTGTTACTATTAAAATGGTAAGTGTAATATTTGACAAGATTCCTTACGAAATGTCATTCACAAATTCGTGAATTTATCAGGTTATTTGCACAATAAGATGATAGATACCTCAATGAATCGCCCATTAGATATCAACCTCTCCCCCAAATCATAGTACATATATGCAGCAACAGAAGCTGAACCACTGGGAAGAGGAACCTAAACAAGGTAGAAAACAAAATATAAAATCAATATTTGCAACACATCTACTCACATGAACAGCTCTAATCAGTGTTAATGGAGCCTTACACTTGAAAGGAGATTAGATACAGCCTGCTTAATTCCACCAATGGTGATTTCTGATTGAAAACTTACATGATGATGTGAACCCAGTGGGAAATCAGTAAACATATAAAAGAAGTTCTGCTTAAAACCAACTTCCAACAACTGTGATTCTTTTAGACAACTCAGCCAGTATTCCATGGTATTTGATGCATCACAATGGTTTAACAAGGTCGTAATGAATGTTTCATTTACAGGTGAAGCACAAAGAGCATGGCCAAGCCTTCTGCATTCCCATAGTATGGCTACAAGCTTCTTTATAGACACACTCCTCCATTTGAATAATCTAATCATCATCTCATATATATTGGCATGAAATTTGATGTAGCCCTGGAATTGAAAAAAAATAAAAGATAGCACTTAATATAAGCATAAAAACTATGTAGGCAGTGGAGAACTCCATACTGAATTACTGATCAACACTGTTAAAGGGTATGTATCAAAATATAAGGCTGACCTCCAGTGATACCAAATCATATACATAGTACAACAAGAACAGTATCTTCTCGAAAACCATATCTATCTGCCCAGACAGACTGTGGAAATCTATGCTCATCCACAACTCAATTGCAGCATCTATGTCTTCAAAAGATCTGTCCCATGAGAATGAAGTATAGGTCATACAAAAAAGGAAGGATCATAGACCGACAAATACTTCTTCATGTTATTTGAAGTTTAAAAGATCCAAAGCTTGTTAAATGCTAGGCAATCTACTATGTAAATTAAATTAGAGACTAGCCTTTTCTGCAATAACACCTTTCTGTCAGGTTCAGCCTCTTGAGTACACAGTGCACGCAAGCAATAAGCTTTCGCCAAGTAGTAGGAGCGTAGACTGTCGCAAGCGTTACAATTTGTTTCACTCTGCTTCAATAAACGCTAAGATTAAATAGCATATCTTTCCATAAAAGAGTGGTATAATTAAAGATATTATATTAGATGCGGGTGCATGTCTGCATGCACTTGTAATGTGTTTAACTGACAACAAAAGCAACAGTAATTATCCTCACCATTATAGATATAGATTCCGACAAACATTTTATACAGTCATCAAGTCTTTCAACTCCACATGCTCTTATCTCCCTTCCTTTTGCAATGAGAACTCGGGATCTCTGTATTGTCTTTGTAATATACACCTCTTTTAGAATGATATCAATAATATCCATCCGCATTCTGTGGCAAAATGTTGGGTTCAATGGATTCATTTCTTCATACAAAAGAAGTTCCTGAGAATAAGAGAGGAACAGTTGCAAATAAGACACCATATTGGTGATAATGAATGTAAGATGCCTTGTTAGAGCAAGAAACTTAGAGGGATCAGACCTGCTCAAGTAAGATACCAAGTGCCCTTTTTGACATTTTCACAGAACACGACAGAACAGAATATAATGTTTTAGCATTGTTCTCCACAGCATCTTTAGAAATTTTGCATTGTATCTGCAAACCCATAAATAATCAGAAAAAAAAAATAAATAAATATAAATAAATTCAGGAAGAAAATTTCAAATGCTACCTTCACCCACTGCTTTAGCAAAGCTGTCGGATTCGCTAGTCTGTCAAAAAGGTTTTGAGCAGCAGCCCATTTTTCAAGACTGTAGGTAATGAGCTTATTCACTTTATTATTGTCGCATCGATAAAGTACATCTAAAACAAATGCACTCCTTGTGCATGCCTCAGCAAGAAGACCTACAATTGAATCCTCTGACAGATCGCCACATAACTCAATCGATTTGTCTACAAACATCTTGCAATGGGTTAAAAGGCGTGTCCATGAAGCTCTATAACACAACTTCAATGATAATGAAGCCTGGAAAATGGTAGAATACAATGACGGAATCCTCAATACATACATGCAGTTAAGAAAAAAAACACAATATCGAACAACTTAGGGTTATACATGCACACAAAGTATAATGTACCAAAATTATGCGCATAGAACAAAATGCAGGATGAATCAATAATATGAATACATAATCCTAATTCATATGATATGTGCCTTTCTAGTTAAAACCAAAAAACAAAGAGAGCAAGACAACCTTTCACATCCTATAGGGATAGTAATATTGCTCACAATGATAAGGCTTTAACAAGTAGCATAATAAATTCATATTCATTGTTTTTGATCTCTAATCTCGGAAAATGAGCATTGTTAGAGACAGTTGTAAGTTCTACTGTTCTATTGCTTGCTATCCACTATATCTGACATTACAAAAACTGTCATTCTGCTCGGAACCATTTTCAGGAAATAGGAAACCACCATTCCTATTGAATGACTCAGTTACTACTACAACATTTAACTCGAGCATTAGCTTCCCATATTGGATGTGCTGGTTTCCTTAATCTTACTTTGGACGACTACAAATCTTGGTTGTGTTAGTCACACAATTTTATGGTAGAACAATAGATTCTGAAAATAGGGTCAGCTCCAAAAGATACCTCTGTCATTTCATTATTTTTGTAGAGAGCAACACCAACATTATAAAGAGAAGCGAAAAGGAACTTCAGCCCATGGGACTGGATCCAGTCAGATGAAATCGCATTCTTGATAAAAGTCATGCTCTCCTGCAATCAGAAAAAGATATTAAAGAAAACAACTTTTTACAGTTAAACCTCTTTAAAGTAATAGTCTTGGGACCTAGAAAAAATTACTTTATCGAGTTTAACATTATGGTAGGACTGCAAAATAAATATTATTTTACCGAGGTTATAATTTTATAGATTATTACTTAATCGAGGTTCAACTGTATTTAAATAAAATTTTACAGAAACCTTCGCATGCAATAGTAATTAACAAGACAACACTAGAAGAAAACAACTGTTGATCACAGTAGTTCATTAATTTCAGATAAAATGCCGACCTTGATCCTTTGCTTTGTCCTGATTGAGAGGACGAAAGCAGCCACAGCTGCACTGAGAGTTGTTTTATTGTTATCATCATGTGCACCTCTTTTCTTTTCTGACACCCTGCAATTCGAAATTAAGTGGAGAACCAACTCATTTTATGTACTGAATGAATTATTACAGAAATAATTTACACAAGTATATCATCTGATGTAGGACCAGATGTAACGAGGCTGTATGCAGACTTTACAAATTAAGTAACAACAAGATTATAAAACCCCTCCGGCATTTTGAAAACGTAATCAAAATGGACTATCATACAAAAGAAATTTACTTATCAAGGATATAATAGGCTGAAAATAATACTAAAACAGTGAAAAGAGTGTCAGTGGATGATGTCAGTAGTCATTTTTAATCACACTGCCGAAAAAGGAATAGCATAGCATGTTTACATTTTTTGTTTTTTCTACTCTATCAATCAACACTCAACATGCACGTTAACACTAAAAAATTTTGCTTTGATTCTTCAAGAGAATTAGATAAATTAGAATGAAAACAAAATAACTAAACCTCCCGAGAAAATCATTTAGATGAAGAATTATAGCATATGAACACAAACCTTTGGCAGAGAGTAAATAAATCAAGAAATTGATGGAGTACATCCTGTATAAAATTCAGTCTTGCAGCAGATGTAGCATCTACTATTTTTGTAACTATAGTTTCCCTTTCAGAATTTACAAACTCAGCAAGAGGCTTGCACAAGAACTTCAGGGCACTAAAGTAGGACATCAAATCTGTGTTCTCATGTTCCGTAAGTGAATGCATTTGATGCAAGCTGATCCTTTTAGTACTGCTGTAGTAATCTTTCAGTGATTGAAGAAAATCTGTTAGATTTTGCAGTCTATGCTCATTATAAAGCAAAAATCCATATATTGAGGAATCTTTGTCCGTTCTAGTGCTTGTGGATCCCTTTGCCATTGTTTGACCACAAAAATCACTTATAAACAGCCCTGTAGCATATAGACTCGTCAGCAAATCGATTGGTGACGGAGAAACCTACAAAAAAAATGTACTGTATGAAAAAACTAAAACATATTTTCAGATAAACATTACAGCTTATTCTACATTCAAGGGGGGGGGGGAACATAACTTTGCAAAATCAGTATGGGGGGAAAAAAATTGTAACCCATGTAAGCTTGTTTTCAGTAAGAACTAATATAATATAATAATATGTGATTGATGTAATTTCATTTTATTTTAAAAAAATTTGACTAATATAATAAATAATATTTTTAATATGTAGTTGATGAGATTCGAACCATAGACTTCTATATAGAATAGCTTTTAATCATATATATGACGGTTGGATTCGAACTATAGACTTATGTATAGAATAACTTTTAATCGTATATACGACGGTTATGATTAATTTGACTTGAAAGATCTAAAGGTTGTGGTTAAAAAGGATACCCAAAATAGTGTGTAAACCAACCTACAAATTATACCCCATTTTGCTTAATTTTAAGTTTATTAATATTTTTAAAATTAATATAATAAATATTTATTTTAAGACTTCTATATAAAACAAATTTTAATATTATATCTAACGGTTCTAATTAATTTGACTTGAAAGATCTAATAGTGGTTAAAAAGGATAACAAATGTTGTGTGAACCAAACAACAAATTATACCCCGTTTTATCTTATTATAACTTATTTAAGATAAAATTTGTTTACTATTTTTTTATATTTAAAGTCAGTTAATATTAAAAGCTATCCAAAAAGGAAGGTGTTAACCAAACTACAAATTATCCTATGTATTGCTTATTATAGTTTAGCATAGATTAGAGGAGTTCTTTGTGTGTGTGCATGTAAGCTTACAAAAGGAAACAAATTAAGTAAAATGTGAATTACATTAATTTCACTATTTGAATTGCAAAATGTGAATGAGACGACTATTTGTCATAATAGTCACAGATGCTGTTTATAAAATGCATAAATCAATAGATAATAAAGTAAATGACATGAGAGTGAAAGTAGCATACCAAACAAATGCCATCAGCTAGATTCTGTAATTTCTCTGCAACAATAGAACTCATATTTGGACTGGCATGTAGAGATTTGTTAGCGCAGTAACTGACAAGTTCCAGGAGTTCCATACTAGGATTCTGGTTCCCCGCCTGATAAGAGCAACAGTGTCATAAGTAATCACACTGCTTCATGATTTTGACAAAAGTATAACAAGCAAAGAAAATAATACAAATGAATACTTATTATAAAAGGGTACTCCCTAGTCCCTCAATCCTGTTCCATGTGAGCCCCGTGAATTTCCACGAATATTTAAGTGCAACACAGCTTATCTATATAGGATTCTCATGCCCAAAATTGGATCAAGTCGAAGTTAACATCATTACCTTGCATGCACTGGCCACAGAATCCAGCACACATGCTAAAATGTCAACTACTGAGGACTGGTTGTTTTGCTGTGAAAACAGGGAGTAACATATCCTGAGTGCAAACTGCAAATGAAACTGTTTAGTAACTAAATACAATGAACGTCCTCCAAGATATAAATTGTAAGCATAGGAAATAGTTGACCTTGAGAAACTGATCCTTGGATGATGACTTTGCAAACTCATTAAATGTTGCCAAGCAAAAAGTGCACGCCAATTTGTCATCAAAATGTTTTAGGTCGTCAACCAAAAGAGAAGCACATTTACTCATATATGACACATGCACCCTATGCAATTTCTCATATGCACTTGCATCTAGAACCCTACAAAATATATGATGTATAGCAGTTAGGTATCTAACTGACCTTTAGGTACAACAAAAAACAATTGAAGTGACATTACTACAAACAAAGCATCAAAGCACCCTAATCACTTTCATTAATTAGACAGTGTAGTTCCTAGTCCAAAAAACCCTTCCTTAGGACTCTGTTTTCATCGAAGAATCAAGAATACAGGTTCAGGGATACTCAAATTCGACATATATATAAATATGGGGATTTATTTAGGTGTCCCACTGCATACATAAAGATGTTAGAAATATGCACTTGATATTATATACAATTTCATGCTTCAGTTCTGATTCTACGAACCTCTCGTCTTAGATGCTTATATTTTGTCAATCCATCACATTCTTCATATTTCTTAGGGTATCTATCGGGTTTAGATCAAGTTGTTAAAACATAATTAAATAAAACTACTTCAACCAAGATGCTAACAGTTTCAAAAATATATATAAATACATAACTGAGATGCATAAACAAATACCTAAACCAAGGCGTAATCTCATTAATCATGACAAGAAGCCTCCGATAATCACTTTCAACTTTACTTTGACTCATCGCCACACATTTCACAAGCGACACAACAATCTCCACAACCAACCACGCAAACTCATGATCCTTCCCATTCTCTCCCTTCAAATCCGGAACATACTCATTCCTATTACCATCACCGCCAATTTTACAAAGCGAGCCTAGCAACGAAACTCCCTCACTGTCCGCATCACAATACCTCTCCCAAAACAAATAACAATGCACCAACCTAACTCTCTGCAAATGCACGGAATACGGCTTCCCTGACAACTGACTCGACAACGAGTCAAGGCAATTAAGACAAAGAATGTAAGTATCAAACAATTCCCCCGCAAATTTGGGATCGAGCTTGGGAGATTGGGCGAGGAGGCGTTTCGGGAGGAGCGAGAGGGAGCGGTTAAGGAAAGGCAGGAATTGTTTGGCGAGAGCACGAGTGTCGTCAGTTAGGGTTTTAGTTAGTTTTGGGGGTTTTTTGGTTAGGGTAGAAGTAAATGGGAGGAGATGATTGGAAATGAGAGTGTGGATGTTTTCGAGATCCGGAGAGGATTCGAGCTTCGAGAGTAGACTAGAAGCTTCCATCATCTAACATTCAATTCAAATAACACAATTCAATTGAAGATATGAATGAAATATATAAAACATCAAATTTCAAAAGCAATTAGGGTTTTGTTTTGTGTACCTGTTTGTTGAGTAAGAGCGTGATTTGATAGATAGAGTCGAGTGGTTTTGAATTTGATTCGAACAAGCAGACCTCACAAACATTTCATCGCCGGGGAGAGAGAGTTAGAGAGACTAATACTAGAATCTAGGTATTTCTTTGGAGCGCGGCCGGTTTGAATGATTTTGGGAAAATTTGCGCGCTTCTTAAAGTAATTAAAAAATTAATAAATAAATAAAAAATATCTTCAGTTTTGAGATTTTTCAATTAAAAAATGAAAATGCCCATTTTTATGCACAAATTTTCAAAAAAAATTCAGAATGATAAATTATTTATTTCTGGAAAAAGTATGTAATTATGTACTTTTTTCTTAAAATAAGTGACTTATTTCTACAAATAAGGAATGTTAAACACTTTTTACATACTAAATTCTAAAAATATTATGTAAATATGAAAAAAATTCAAAATAAATACTTATTTCCCTCAAACAAGAAATAAGTACTTACTTACAGCTTATAAGATTTGACAAACAAGCAATAAAGAACACCTCCATATCATCACTTTTTCGAACGATACTTTTTCTGACATCATTTTTTTGGCCGATATTAAGTCGTGTTTCGAGGTCGCTTTCAAAGCTATATTTGAGATTGCTTTAAAACTTGTTGTGTTATGTGAAAAAGCGCCGGTCAAAAAAGTAATGTCAAAAAAAACGAAAGACTGTTTAGTAATATTTTTGAAATGTGTATGTTTTTATGTAAAATGTAAAAAAATTAATATTTTTCATAAGGTTTGATGCTGAAACAGCAATTGCTTCCCCCAAAAATTGAAAAGCAACTTTTTTCAAAAGAATACGTTAACCTGCTTTCTCTAAAAACAACTTTTTAGCCAAAAAACTTTCGGGAAAAGCTGCATTTAAATTTTACCAAACAGTTTTGTACCTGCTTTTCAGATAAAAACTGTTATTGCTGTTTGCAACATCAATCCTTAACAAACCCTAATACGACTTTAAATTTATTATAATATTTTTATAATTTAGGGAACAAATAATTAAAATACTATATAAATATATATAGTAAATAGTCTTAATTCATAAAATTATCTCTAATATTACTATATTTATCATCATTTTTCATTTTTTCTCAAATTTCAAATATCAGCTAATTTTTAAAAAATATATAAATAAAATTTATAACATCTATATAAGATCACGCTTCACACTACAAGAAAAACTGCTTCACACAATGGGGTTTTACCCAGTGTTGTTAAACGCGATATGCGCACAGAAGCGCAAAAGCCTCCTAGGGCATACGCGCAACACGCGAATTTATCGAAGACAACTAAATATTCACATATATATGGTATATAATGCAGAATATTATAAATTTATGGATAAGAAGGCATTTAAAAGCAAAATTAAATCTCATAAACAAAGCAACCAAATTCATCATCACGTAGATTCAAAGTCAAAGTAACAAAGATGCAAAGTTAATCCACTATTCTTCTTCTTCTTCTTCTTCTTCATCATCATCATCAAGATCTGCAAAATTATCTTCTTCACTAATATGATTTGAATCCTCAACAAAGTCAACTTCTTCTTCTTCATCATCATCCTCAAATTACTTCATCAATCAAACGTTTTTTAGATGATGATCCGGAAGAAGCATGTTTCCCTTGGACTTTTGAGGATCCCTCTGAAGCACGTGATGACCTCCTAGTAGAGTAATAAGGCTCTTCGGCTCCAAAAGCATTAGCAAAATTCTAGTAAGTTAATCCATTTGCTTCGGAGAAAACATAATCATTTTCATTGTCATCTCCTTCTCTGTCAAAGCTCCCAACCAACCACTCATTGCTCTCATCAATCTCATTCAACAAGATGGGATCAATTTTATCACGAAGCTCATATCTACGCCTCAAAGCTCTATTGTGCTTTACAAACACTAAGTCATTCAACTTTTATTGTTCAAGTCGATATATTTTCTTGCTATGAAGCTACATAGAAAAAGTACAAAAATAAGATCAATTTATTCACTAAAAAGAGTTATTAAAATGGCTTATTAAAGAGGTTGTTTTGAGTAACTCACTTGCTCAAATACACTCCAGTTTCTCTCGCACCCGGATGAGCTACATGTGAGACTAAGGATCCGAATCGCGAAGGCTTGTAGCTCGGGAGCGTGTTTGCCATAAGCACCCCACCACGCAGCTATAAGTTACAAATTCGGGCAGAATTTTAGTTTGAAAATAGGGCAGAATTTCAAATTTTAGTATAAAAACAGGGAAGACTGGCAGAATTTCAAATTTACTTGGAGATTTGCTTGATCTTTGCCTAATAGCCATAGGCAATCCAAAGAAGCCCTCTGCCCTCCTATATGATTCTAATTGGTCTCCTATCATATCTTACTCCTGCTCATTTTCCACCATCCTCTCGATGCACTTGTACAATCCAAGGCTCACCTCTTTATCCTTCTCAATCTTGGGATTTTTGTAATAAAACTCCGGATTGAGATAATATGCAGCGGCGTACAATGGTTGATGGAGTTGAACATCCCATCTCTTGTCAATGATATCAAAGAATTGTTGATATCTTCCCCAATTTTGTTTGAAAGGTTTTGCAATAGCTTCTTTGGCTCTATCCATAACCTCATAAATGTAGCCCATAGGTGGCTTTTCTCTCCATCAACCAATCGAAGAACATGCACAAGAGGGCCTGCCACTCTTAGGGAATAAATAACTTTGTTCCAAAAGCTAAGCATTAACACATAACTAGCAATCCTTCTTCCATTCGGATCCTTGTAGTATTTGCTATTAATCCATTTTTTTGAAATAAACATACTTCGGAGATTAACCTTTTGTTACGAATCCTTGACAAAGTGAGGAAAGCTGTGGCAAATCTTGTCTTCGCTAGTCTGATTAACTCTCTCTGATGTGTGAATTCTCTAATCATATTCACCAAACCCGACTTTGTGTATATAAAGGCATTTAAGGTCTTCCAACATGAGATCAATACAATGTGCAGCACACGGCATCCAAAACAGATGACGATATCGGATCACCAATAATCGACCTGCTGCCTTATTACTAGCATCACTATCCATAATAACTTGCACCACATGTTCTGACCCGATCATGTCCACATACTTGGATATCAACTCAAATAACATATCAGCAGTTTTTAAAACAGCAGAGGCATCAACTGATTCATGAAAGAAACTACCTCAAGGGGTGTTTACTAAGAAATTGATGAGACTCCGATGCTTCCTATCTTCCCATCCATCACACATAATTGAGCAGCCACTCCTCACCCACTCCGCTTCATGCAATTTGCTCAAACTCTGAATTGACTCAACTTCATTCTTCAACAATGGAACTCTAACTTCATGATAGCTAGGTGGCTTCATTCCTGGTCCATACTGTCCCTGAGCTTCAATAAATACCGAAAAACTAGGATAGTTGACGGCATTGAAAGGAATGCCTGCATCGTACATCCATCTTGAAAATGCCTTACAAGCTCTATTTCTCAACTCCTTTCATGCCCTGTCATTTTCGTCAATCTTTGGTTGCACTCCTCTTCTTCTCTTCACTACAAGTTCCGGATCAGGGGTCATATAAAGATCCATCGGACCCTTCATCTTCGTCTTTGTTGTACTCCCTACGGATGCTTGAGGCCGTGTAATCATTTCCACTTCATCACCATCATCTAAAGTTTCAGGTTCATAATCATGTAAGTTCATGTTGTCTTTTACTTTCTTTTTTGACTCCATAAAATCAGAATCTTCCTTTCTCACTTCTTCCGTTACTTTTGTGCAGCCTTTAGCATTTCTTTTTCCTCCAACAAGATGTTCTATCATCCTAAATACTCTTCTAGTCATTTCTTTTCCACAGTGCAACGAAGTCGAACCGAACTACCCTCGTTCACTGCTTGTGCATATTTCCATGCCACATCTTTTCTATCAGCCATCACTTACTGTAATTAAACAAAGAGTGGCTGTAATTAGTATGTAATTATATACTATAATCAGTTAATAAGTTTAGTAAAGGAAAGAAATTTAGTAAAAAAAACGTATGTATATATACAAGAATCGTATGTATATATACAAGAATCGTATATATATAAGAATCATATGTAACTGTGTATGTGTATGTATGTGTATATATATGTGTGTGTATGTATGTGTGTATGTGTGTATATCTGTGTGTGTATGTGGGTGTGAAGATAAAAAGATAAGAAGATAATTACAACGAAGATTTCTTTGTCTGCTGCTGCTCTCTATGTGTGTCTCTCTCTTTGTCGCTATTGTTCTATATGTGTGTATATCTCTTTGACGACTGCTCTATCTATTTAGGGTTGTTTTGACCCGTTTTTTTTTAAATGACCCGGTCAACGAGCCCGGTCAACATCTTAACAAAGGCGCGCTTTTCTTGTGCATTTCGTACTGCGCATAATCGATAGAAGCGCACAAAAGCGAGCACATCACTGAAGGTGCATCGCATCTCCAAAGTGATGCGCTTCAGGTGCGCATCGCGTCGCTTCTCGCATATGCGCACGCATATGCGCACATTTAACAACACTGGTTTTACATGTCCTCTAAAATCCCGAAATCACGTTATCTATTGAGAAGTTATTTGAGCTGCGTCTCAGATAACGATCGCCAACTATTGTGTTAAAAAAGTAAACATAACATTCGTTTATTCATAAATCGTTGTATGACAACCAAGACAACAACTATTTCTTCAAAAAATCTTTGTTAGAGTTTTTGTACCTTAAGCGTTTTTCTTTTTTGGAAACTGTTGTTGCTAAAGAAGGAAGACGATGGTTCCTTATTTGACGACCATTTATTCCTTAATATTATATACAACGATTGTCTTTTGCACTACCATAATTGTATTGCTCATAACACAATTTGTGTTGAACCAAAAAATCTCTTGTCTTACTTTTAAATAGACAATGCCTGCCTATGTAATCGAAAAGTATTGTGTGAAATTATAAATAACAACGATTTATGTATTAATCGATGTATGTAAGAATCGTTCTGGGAAATAGTTTATAACAACTTCCGTTTTTCAAATTGTTGCCTTTCTTCATTTCGAACGATGATTAATATTTTTTTTATCTCTTATATGTAATTTCTTCACACAAGATTTAGTTTTTACAAGCAATTATCATTTTGTTTACAAACAATACTTCTATAAAGCTTGGTTGTTGTAGGAAATGATTTATAACAACTCATCTTATAATTGGAGTCATTGGCTAACGATGATTAATGCACTCAATTTTAGGTTATATTGATGGAGTCTTAATCTAAGTTTTCTTTTCCAAGTTCACCCAAATTACTAATTTTAATTTCAAAGGTGATCAATCTCTAAAAAGCATTTCATACACATCAATCTAAGCAATTAACACAAAGACAAAAACAAATAATTAAGAATAAATATTATATAAGAACAAAAGAATCCATTAAAGACCTAGAAAAAGATTTAGCTCAAAATCACATAATTGTTCAACAAGAAAATTTTTATATGATAGGATTGGAGACTCTTTTGGTTCTTTAACATGCACTTGGTATAATGATATTGAAATAATTGATCATATCTCTTGAGGATGTAAATTTGCTAAGAGAATGTAAATATTAATTCTAGATGGGTGGGATTTTAAGTTCTAAGGTCAACATATATAGTTTAAAGTCAATGTGGGATTCTAAAAAGATTTTCAAGATACTCTGGATAACGAAGTTTGGAAGTCAATAATGTCAGCATGTTTGTGGTTTGTATCTCTATAATTACAAGATCTTTAAACAAAGGCAACTATCAGAAGAAGTAGAACTATTGCTACTAAAAAATAAGATTGTAGAGTGAAATGTTGTTGTTGGTCTCATTAGCTCAAGTGCATTAAGTTGGTGGAGTAATAATCCAGTTGGTATTTGACAAGAACAAAGGTTCTTAAAGGCTTAGAATTACTAAGTAATTCTCATCAGTTCACATGTTTTATTGATGGAAGTTGGGCAAGGAATTTTGCTGGCATTTTACAAGTAGGAGTATGAGGCTTGATTAGAGATAACAATGATAACATAACTTTGGACATTGCAGGTCTTTTGTTAACAAAAGATTCTTTTCATGTAAAGGCAAAGTCACTTAAACTAATGGTAGGCTTTATTATCTCAAGTGAATGAAGTAAGTTAAGTTACATGATTTATTCAGATAATGCTGATTTAGTTCAATGTATTAAGCAAATGAAAGACAGAAATAGTTATAAACTGCAAGAAGAAGCTCAATTTATGAAGGATTTAAAGGGCTTCAAAATTGAAAGCTAAAAGTCTCCCATTATGCTCATCGTGAATGGGTCGTATGTCATGGTCGACTGAACACTTTGCAAAGACTTGTTTCTTTTGGTATTGATCTCTTACAACACTGTTATCTTTGCGTTGGAGGAAAACCTTGATCATCTGTTCATTACGTGTGACTACAGCTCCTATGTTCTACAGCGGTTGTGTTGGTTCTAATCTTAAACGTGCCTTAAGTTTAAATAAAATTGTTATCGTTTATTTATTTATTTCGTTGCATAGGATATAGCTGTGCTGTTTTGGTTAGTAGTAGTAATTCAGGAGTTTGAATAAGTCTGTCATGGGAGGTTGTTAGGATGAGGTTTGTTAGGATATTGTTTCCTTGTTTTTAGTCATTCAGTTCTTGTAATCTTCTTTATATGCTTCAGTTATCAATAATAAAATCATCGCTTTTGGCAAGCAAATACATATTGATTTTCTCAGTTTTCTATCATACAGTTATATATGATTAGTATCTAATCTTATTAACTGTACTTAGTATCACAGCAGGGAATTTCTCAGTGAAAGCCAGAGACAGTCGCGATGGACATCAACAAAGCCAAAAATATGGGATCGATAGGCCTAAGCTATCCAATGTTGGCCAAGAACAATTACACTACATGGGCATTGAAGATGAAGGTATATATGCAGGCACAGGGAGTCTGGATGGCAATAGAGCAGAGTGACCCTAAGGCGGTTGTTGAAGACAAGACGGATAAATTTGCGTTGACCATGTTGTATCAAGGACTGCCAAAGGACATGTTACTATCAATTGCAGAAAAGAAAATAGCAAAAGAAGCGTGGGAAGCATTGAAAACAATGTGTCAAGGAGCAGATCGGGCAAAAAGGGCCAAGATTCAAACATTGAGATCAGAGTTTGAAACCTTGATCATGAAGGACAACGATCAACTAGACGATTTCTATTTGAAGTTGAATGGGCTTGTTACCAATATACGAGCCTTGGGAGAAGAAATGAATGAATCCTATGTGGTTAAGAAGTTGCTACGTGCAGTGCCGGCCAAATTCCTACAGATTGCTTCCACCTTGGAGCAATTTGGAGATTTGGAAATTATGTCAGTGGAGGAAGCAATGGGCTGGTTGAAAGCTCATGAGGAGAGGATCAAAGGAAATGGAAAGACCAACAACAGTTCATCAAAATACAGCTAAAAGAATTGTTCGATACATACAAGGTACGTTACAGTTTGGGCTAGTGTACTCAAAGGATAGTAACAACAATGTCTTGACTGGTTTTACGGACAGTGATCTAGCTGGGAATTTAGATTTGACTGGTTTTACGGACAGTGATCTGGCTGGGAATTTAGATGACAGGAGGAGTACAGGAGGTATGTGTTTTTACTTGAATGAAAGTCTCATTACGTGGGTTTCACAGAAGCAGAGATGTGTTGCGTTATCGTCGTGTGAGGTAGAGTTTATGGCTGCTACTGCAGCAGCTTGCCAAGCTATTTGGATTCGTAATGTTTTGAATCAGAGAACATTGGTCCAGTGGTGTTGTATGTTGACAACTGTTAGGTCCAATATGTTTGTAGAAGGGGGGCTGAATACAAACAGTACTGTTTAATCGAAATTTGTCCGGATAAATTTAATTTATATTTTGACAAATTTGAGCGGAATTAAATGAAACAAAATTCAAGTTGAATATAAAATTATATTAACTTGAGGGGTTTGTTACAAATACAGTACAGAATTTATATCTACTTAATAAAAACAAATTAGAAAATTCGACATGAATTTTTCTAGATTTGTTAATAAAAATCGAGATATAGATTAGGAGTAAAAACTCGCTAATAGTACAAGAGACTCAAGTAAACAAGTTCTATCGGATCAGATATTAAAAATAAGATGAACTTGATTTTCTATGAATTTTTCCAGCTCCTCTAGGTTGTGTTCTTGATGAGAGAGAATAGCTTTTTGTTTCTTGAAGATGATATATTCTGTGTGTGTTGTTTTGTTCTGGCCGCCTGTCTTGATTTAATATAGTCTTCTGCCTCTTTTCTTTTTCATTTGTACTGCCAAGACAATCGGCAAAACAATCTGTTCTTCCAAGACAATCAGTTTTGTACTGTCAAGACAATCGGCAGGACAATCCAAAACCACCAAGATAATCAACTTGTACTTCCAAGACAATAGGCAATACAATGAGCAAGACAATCCAAGCTTACCAAGACAATCGGCAAGACAATCAAAATTGTCTTTAATGAATAAAAAAACTCAGTTAAAATGATTTAGTTGTAAACAAAATGATTCTGCTGTAAACGAAGACCAATCGCGGGAAGGGAAGGTGAGAGTCACGCGCGCAGCTTCCTTTTGTTTTGGCGGGCGCGTGGCTGGCACGTGTGGACAGGCGCGTTGGATGCTGTAACCGACAGAAACATGCAGGCATGTGTGATAGACAGAGTTTGTTCAGTAGTGCTTTGTTTCTTCCTTTTTTTTTTTTTTTAATTCCTCGGTCTTGCAACATCTGTAAAACAAACTGTCGACCTCCCCCTTTTTTTTATTTCTTTCCCTTTTCTTTTGATTTTTCTTTTCTTTATCTATTGTATTTAATTTAATTAACTTGATTAATCAATTAATCATTTAAATGAATAATGATTAATTAATTAATAAACTAATTAATTAAATCTAATAGATTAATATATTAATTCAAAATTAATTAACATAATAATTAATTTAATAAATTAATTAATTCAGAATGAATTAATTTATTAAATTAAAGCAATTATATAATTATATTAATTAAATGAGAATTAATATAATTCATTTGACAGCTCAAATCTTTTCTCGAACCACTGAAAGTAATAAAGAATTACCACCGAATTTTCGTTGACACTCGATGCACGGTCTGGTTCATGAGCGACTAACTCCAACGGCTTTTCTTTATCTTTGACTCTATGATTTGGTTCCTTTCTTCTCTTAACATACCAGTCTTGATAGCTTGAACCACTGAAGTTAATGATGAACAACCACTATTTAATGTTGACACTCGATATACTATCTGGTTCATGAGTGACTAACCGCAATGACTGTTCTTCATATATTGACTTTAAAATCTGGTTCCTTTTCTTTTCTCCCATCTCTATTAATTCTTCTGTACTGCCTCTGTCACTATCGAAATCTCTGTCACTTTAAATGAATCCACTTCTTTAACGAATACTTCACTGAGGCTTGATCAGATGTCTGAACTTCTTTCAATGTAGTAATTCCTCAAGTCTGTAGATTGACCTTGATCTTTTTCTTCTGACAGATAATACAATCTGAGATTCCTTGTGACAGTCTATATACTATTTACTATTACAATCTTGTTTAAGTTGAGTTGTATCCTCGAAATACAAATAGGCTACATCATATTCCTTTCAATCTCCCCATATTGGTTTGTTAGACAATAACAAGCAAATACCTAGAGGATAACTCAACTAACTCACTTAAACAAGAAAAAGATAAAACTTTTAAGAATTAAGTAAATAATAAAAAAAAATTCTTTGGTTTAGATTTAACAATTCCAGAATCTTCAGTTGATGAAATAATAGATGATTGTTCCTCTAGCACTGAACTGATCTTCAATAGATAACTCATCTTCATTTCTGATTCTTCATATCTCTGCATGATAATCCTTCACATCTTACATTGGTGATTATCAGCAGTTCTTGATTTACAATCACTTCCCATTTCTGACATAGCTTTTCTCACTAAAGAAAAATAGTTGTTCCTACTATATAGAAAATGGTGAATCATTACCATTTCTATAACTTCTGGTGAATTTACTACTCTTCCACTTAGACTTTACTTGTACCCCAATACTTCTCCCCCTTAGTTGAGTATATCCTACTAAGGTAAGTTTTAAGCTTGAATATATCTTTTTCAATATATATCTCCCCCTTAGTTGAGGAATCCTCCATTCAACTAATTGACAAAGTAGTTGATACCAAATTGTTACCAATTTATATCAATCGTTAGAGTACATTGAAATCAATTGATAAAGATTTGTTAGAAAGGAAGTTTCATTTTCTTCCTCACTGTGAGTGTGTGATAGTGTTTAGTGTACCTCACAAGTGTTTCACTCTTCTCTCCACTCATTTGTGTTGAGTGTCTCACTTCTCTCCGTGTTTACACTCTTGATCACTAGAGTTTCACTCATATCACTCATAGCTCCAACATCCGTTAGTGTACCGGCAAGGAAAAATCACCCTAGCCCTTTCAAGAGAGGTCAATGGTGGTGCAATGGGAGTTCGCAAATCCCAAATCCTCGTTGGACTCGTCAGACGAATCTGAGTCATAATCTACAAGTTGCTAATTTTCCTTTTAAAGGTTCCAGATTTGAATTCTGGGAAGGTAAACAATGATCTATAAATTTAGCATTGAAATCAATGTTCCCTTCTAATGTCTATGAAGACATTGCCTTATTAACCTCATCAGGTAAAATCTGAATCATAGTCTATAAGTTGCCGATCCGCACCTATGTCAGATCCGTTACCCGCAGGATCCAGATATGTTCCCTTCTAATGTCTATGAAGACTCTTAGTTCATTAAAGAACCTTTAACTTATAACTCTAACCGTAAAATGGTTGGATTACAGGTTTCCGTCAATTCATCCTTAGTGTGTGCAATCTCACTTGTGCATATGAAATATTTTGATTAGTGTATAAGGTAGTGACTCTCCAACTGAATATCCCACACATCCTTGTTTGTTGCATCAAGTGCAGTTACTCCCTGGTGACCTCTAGTCTGATAGGTTACTTCCATTTAGGGGGTAAAATAGAATGTGTTTAAGTTTGACTGTAGTCTGGGATAAAAGTTGTTGGGTTTACAACCGTATTACTAAACGTGTGAGAATACAAAATTCCATGTAGATGAACCTGCATCACAGAATATGAGCAACATAGAGATAGAATGCATTTTTAACATTGAAAAGTTTTCTGAGAAAATATTGCATTTATCTTAAGAGAAATGATGTACAGTTGTAATTTCAAAAGGTTTACAATGTAAGCAATCACAGCTGTAGAAAGAGATTTTGAATTTAGGGAAGATATAGATCTTGAGCTGGTTTTACTAAACAAAAACAAGGACAAGAATTCAATTAATAAAAATTAATCGAATTAATGTAAGTTAATGTTTAAACCAATACAAACAAAACTATTTTATCATGCTTTAGGTCCTGTAAGATAGATACCAACTATTGGAAATTGTTAGCACTTGATAGGTCTTGTCTTCCAATTGTTAGATCCTGAAAATCAAACATTAGTTCCTAACCAATTGTATAGACACATACCAATTTGATACCAACATTTGTCAATTGTTAAGTCCTTAACACGAAGATCTGTTAACATCAATCACAAAACAAAGATTTATACTTAAACTACAGGTTTTGTGTGTGTTAAGAAGAAGAACAACAAAAGAACCAAATATAGTGACCTATTTGTTAGTTTTGAAAGTATAGTGACTAAACTGTAAAAACTATACAAACTATTTATATACACATGAAAAATAATATTCAAAAATAAGAAATAATATACATAATAATAATATTAAATAAAAACTAAAAAGAAAAGAAAATTCAAATAAAACTAAACAAAGAAGAAAAATTTGAATTAACATAAAAATAATAAAACTATACATAACTTAATAATTTACAAAATTTTGACATAATAATATACAAACAAATTTTTATTTTTATTAATTTTTAATTTTATATATTATATTTTTTTATTTTATTTTTATATATTTTTTTTAAATTAAAAAATAACTGTATTAATAATATTTACAGAATATTAAAGATAAAAGATAATAGTTTACAAAAATATCTACAACAATATAACTACTTAAAATAACTAAATAGAACATATAAAATACTAAAAATACCATAGGTTGTCCTTTTGACGGAATTAACACATTAATAACAGAAAGACAAACACTACAAAATATTGAATAAAATATTAACTATTTACATAAACATTTGTAGCAAATTAATAAATCTATATATATTTTCGAATAAAATAACTTTCTTATCAGAAAATTATTTTGAAAGAAAATATGATTTATTAAAAGATCACAAATATTCATAAGGAATTTTCAACAAAAAAAGATTTCTCACTAATTTCCACTTGTAAAATTTGAGAAAAATATTTTTAGAGAAAATAAAATTATTCTAAAATTAAAAGAAGTAAGTAGGAAAATATTAAGAAGATAATGACAATGATTTAAGAATTAACAAGCAAGATTATAAGTTGATAAAATAATTATACAAGTGATTTAAATCAGCAAATATTCACAAAATAATCACTTGTAAATTATTAAAGATCAAACCTCAGATATTAACTAGTTTAATTACTAGGACTGTTCAACATACCCAATTCATCAACAATTCTTATGAATGTGGATTCGTCAAGAGACTTAGTAAAAATATCTGTTGTTTGGTCTTCCGTGGGTACAGAAAGTAACTCCACGATACCATTCATGACATGCTCTCTAATAAAATGATACCTGATGTCGATGTGCTTGGTTCTCATATGCTGCACAGGATTGTTGGAGATTGATATGGCACTTGTATGATCACATAATATAGGAATATTATCCAGTACAAAGCCATAGTCTCTCAGCTGATTCCTAATCCACAAGATTTGAGCACAACAGCTTCCAGTAGCTATATATTCAGCTTCGGCTGTTGAGCTAGAAACTTTTTATTGTTTCTTGCTGTACCAGGAAACCAATCTGTCACCTAGGAATTGACAACTCCCGGAGGTGCTTTTTCTGTCTACAATACTTCCTGGATAATCTGAATCTGTATATCCAACAAGATTAAAACCAGATACTTTAGGGTACCAAATACCTAAGTTAGGTGTCCCCTTAAGATATCTCAAGATTCGTTTAACAGCAATGAGATGCACATCTCTAGGATCCGCTTGAAACCTTGCACACAAGCATGTAGCATACATATATGGTCTACTTGCAGTAAGGTAAAGTAATGAGCCTATCATACCTCTGTAGCTTGTGACATCTACCTTGGCAGAATTTTCACATGCTCCAAACTTGACAGCTGTAGATGATGGTGTCTTTGCTGAAGATGAGTCCTCCATTTGATATTTCTTAAGGAGCTCTCTGACATACTTGGATTGACAAATAAATATTCCATATGTCCTTTGACTTACTTGTAATCCAAGAAAGAACTTCAGTTCACTCATCATGCTCATCTCAAATTTACCCTGCATTAGCTTAGCAAATTTCTTGCACAAAAGATCATTAGTAGACCCGAATATTATATCATCCACATAGACTTGGACTAATATTGTATCATTTTTATGTTTCTTAGTGAAGAGAGTTTTGTCTATGACACCTCTAACGAAACCATTTTCAAGTAAAAATTCAGAGAGAGTGTCATACCATTTCCTTGGTGCTTGCTTAAGACCATAAATAGCCTTGAAGAGAACGTAGACATAATACAATAGATCTGGATTTTCAAAGCCAGGGGGCTGTTCTACATACACCTCTTCATCCAGCTTACCATTCAGAAAAGCACTCTTGACATCCATTTGATAAACTTTGAAGTTTGAGAATGCTGCGAATGCCAAGAATATTCTGATGGCCTCAAGTCTTGCCACTGGTGCATAGGTTTCATCATAATCATTTCCTTCAGCTTGATAATAACCTTTAGCAACCAGTCTTGCCTTATTCTTCATCACTTTGCCATCTTCATCAAGTTTGTTTCTGAATACCCATCTAGTGCCTACTACTGTTCTGTTTGTAGGTCTGGGTACCAGCTTCCATACTTCTTGTTGTTTGAATTGATTGAGTTCATCTTGAATCGCAATCACCCAATCAGGATCAGAAAAAGCTTCTTCAGTTTTCTTAGGTTCCATTTCAAATAAAAACCCTGAATAATTACATTGATTTTGGACAGCTCTTCTAGTTTTTACACCAACATCTGGATCATCAATGATTAGCTGAAAAAGATGAGCTCTATTCCAAACAGTCTGTCTAGGAAGATTTAATCGTGATGATTCGCCTTGTTTTTCATTGTGATGTTGAGTATGACTAGTTGATCCCTCATTAACTCCCCATGAGTTGTTGCCAGGTTGACTAGATGAATGTTCAGGAGTGTCAGTGGTATCTCCAATATTATCATTGTTTCCACCACCATTACCCTGATCATCCTCATCATTATCATTATTGTCATTAGCATCAGCAAAAACATCAGGTGGATTGTCATCATCTGAATCTGGATCTGTCATATCCTCAAAAGATAGCTTTTCAGATGAATCTTCAGTTTGGATACTAGGGAGTTTAGTGTCATCAAATGTTACATTGACACTTTCAATCATAGTCTGTTGATCAATCACATACACCCTGTAAGCTCTTCTTGTATAACCAATAAAAATTGCTTCATGTGCTTTGGTCTCAAATTTTCCACCTTATTCATCTCCTTCTTTAAGCACAAAACATTTCGCCCCAAATACATGAAAGTATTTGAGTGTTGGTTTCTTTTCAGTAATAGCTTCATAAGGTGTCGTCATCAAGTCTTTGTTGATAATAGTTCGATTCTGGGTATAGCAAGCAGTGTTGACAGCTTCAGCCCAAAAATACACTGGAAGCCTTGATTCACTTAACATAGTACGTGCAGCTTCAATCAAGGTTCTATTCTTTCTTTCCACTACCCAATTTTGTTGAGGAGTTCTTGGAGCTGAGTACTGTCTGGTTATACCCTTCTCAGTGTAGAAATCATTCAGAACTGCATTCTTGAATTCAGTTCCATTATCTGACCTTATAGCTCTCACTGGATACTTAGAATCCAGCTCAATCACCTTGATGTGATCAATCACCAGTTGTGGAGTCTCATCTTTAGAATTTAGGAACAGGACCCATGTGTATTTTGAAAAATCATCAACAATCACAAGAGCATATCTTTTCTTTGACATTGACATCACATTAACTGGACCAAACAAATCCATGTGAAGTAGTTGTAAAGGTTCAGTTATTGAAGATATGTCAGTGCTCCTGTGAGTTGCCCTTTTTAACTTGCCTTTTTGATATGCATCACATAGTCCTTCCTGTGTAAATTCCATGGAAGGTAAACCTCTCACCAACTCTCTCTTGACCAGAGAGTTCATCGTCTTGAAATTTAGGTGAGAAAGTTTCTTGTGCCATAGCCAACTTTCATTTGTGGATGCTTTAGAATAGAAGCAATTGATTTCTTCATTGCTTCCAGTGTTCATATTGGCTACGTACAAGTTTCTTTTTCTGACTCCTGTAAGAGATGGTTGTTCACTTCTCTTGTGTGAAATCAGACAATTCTTCTTGTTAAAGTAGACTTCAAATCCCTTATCACAGAACTGACTGATACTGAGCAAATTATGCTCAAGTCCTTTTACAAAGGACACTTTCTCAATGATAACATTTCCAGCTTCAATTCTGCCATATCCATCAGTTCTACCTTTGCTGTTATCTCCAAAGGTAACTACTGGGCCGGCCTTCTCCACCAAATTTATCAGCAGGGTTCTGTCTCCAGTCATATGCCTTGAACATCCACTGTCCAAGATCCAGGTTACTCGATCAACCTGTTCAACACCCTGCAATGACAAATGGATTAAACCTTCTTTGGAACCCAAATTTGATTGGGTCTAGAGTATTTAAAGAATTTGCCTTTGTCGGGCAAAACAACATTTTTAACCTTGACACCAATTTTACCATTAGTCAATAAACATTTTACCCTATAAACAGATTTGACAATCTTTTGTTTCAGTTTAGGTATCCATGTTTGTTTAGTAACAATATCATTGACTGGACATTTGACTTTGTAAACAGCCTTCATAAAACTTTGTTTAGGCTTTGGTTCAAATGTCTCTCTCCTAACATAAGGAGGACTAGCAGTCTTGGATCTAACATTATTCTTGTTCATATGTTGTCCAGGAGCAGTCTTGTTCTCACATGCATGATTACCATTAAAGTAAGAAGACATCACATTAAAAGCACAAGACATACAGTTGACAACACCACATGCTTTATGATTAGAATCAATGATAGGCATGGTACTCATGTTAGACATGTTATTGTTCTGCTTCAACTTGTTACCACCTAATCCAGTCTTAAAAGAACTAGTTGTTTCAACAACCTTGACTGGCACTTTAGGTACATCTTTCTTGGATGACACATTCTTTGGATTAGCGTCCTTAACAGATTTAGCCTTAACAAAGACAGTGACATCTTTCTTGGATGAAACATTCTTTGGATTAGTGTCCTTAACAGATTTAGCCTTAACAAAGACTGTGCCATTTGCACTGTCCTCATTTCTCATTTCTTCCTGGATAACCATGGAAAAATATCTGGTGGTCCAGCATCAGATTGTTTAAATAGAGGTTCTTTAACATTCTTGAGCACATGTGGTATTCCCCTTTCTTTAGCACTAACAAGGTTAGGGGAATTTATGCCCAATGATCCAACAGCTTCATTGTAGCCATACCCTATACCTGTTGTTCGTTCTACAGATTGTTTGTTAAAAAACTCTTTGGAAACTTTAACAGAATTATAAAAAGCCCCGACCTGTGTTTCAAGTTCAACAATCCTAGTTTCAAGTTCAGCAATCCTAGCAACTTGTTTTAACATGTATTCTGTTATCGCCTTTTCTCTTTTGTTAAGTCTAGCTATTTCTTCTATTTGCTGATCTTGATTAACATGCACCTTTTTTAGTTCTAACACTTCATTTTCAAGATTAGTGGTTAACAGAACTTTTCTAGCAATTTCTTTTTGTGCATTACCAGTGGAATTATATAGGCTACGAATCAACTCAGTGTCAGTAAGTATTAACGGAGTACTATAAGGAGTTGATGTATCATTATTTACCACCAGCGCAAAATCCTCAACTTCAACTTCATCACTGTCAGTGTCATCCCAGCTTTTGCCTTGTACCACATAGGTTGTGTCTGTGTTCTTCTTACCAGATGCATACTCTCTCCTTGCATCTTGTTGAGGTTGATGACACTCAGTTGCAAAGTGTCCAAGTTCATTACATTTAAAGCACCTAATCCTGCTTCTGTCTACCATTCCAGTTTGGTAGCCACCCCTTGTGCTACTTGAGGAAGAACCTCCTCGCTGGAATCTATTGTAGTTAGATTTGAACTTGAACTTGGGATTCCTCCTAAATCTGAAGTTACTGAATTGCCTCACCATCATAGCCATTGACTCATCTTCCAACTGATCCAGCTCTTCCAATGAGTAGAAATCTCCACCATCCTGACTGACAGGTGTATGACCAATCTCAACTTCAACCCGTTCCTTGTAAGCGCTGCAAGGTTGAACAACCTTAGCTTCCACTTCCTTTGGAGTCTCAACCACTAGAGCTGTAGAAGAACTTGGAACCCTACCTTCACCATGAATTTCTTTCTGTTGAACTTGTTCCAACTCATAGGCTTTCAAAATGCCGAAGAGCCTTTCAAGAGTAATTTGATTCATGTCTCTGGCTTCTTTAATGGCAGTTATCCTATGTTTTAGGTGAGTAGGCATGGTCAGTAGAAGCTTCATGTTAACCTCTTTTGTGTATATTGCTTGCCATGGATTTGCAAGTTGTTGATTATTTTGTTATACCTCAAACACTTCCTGAATGCCTTCATTAGGGCCAGCTCTAAAGTGTTCATACTAAGAGGTTAAAATTTGAAGTCTGTTTTCCCGGACTTCATCAGTTCCTTCATTAATAGTCTCAATAGTTTCCCACATGTGCTTTGCAGTTTTACAATTCATCACATGACTGTACATCACAGCATCCATGGAATCTATTAGAATAAGTCTCAAATTCTTGTCTAGTCCTGCATCCTCTTTTTCATCAGGAGTATAAGACGCAGGGTCCTTTTCATGGGTTCTAGCAGGTGTTGTAACAACTCCATCAGTAACAACTTGTTGTTCAATGACCATAGGAATTTTAGGTCCATTTTTCAGAACACCCAAATATTTAGAATCTGTAACATCAAGAAACAGCTCCATTTTATTTTTCCACATATCATAATTATTTTTATTAAAGATAGGAATCTTAACAATGACTTTTGAAGACATGATGAATTTTTAAGTGAGTTAAAAATTCGAAATAGATTTTTGACTGAATAAAAATAGGATCTTGATTTGTGTATCAATCAATAGGCTCTGATACCAATTGTTAGGTCCAATATGTTTGTAGAAGGGGGGTTGAATACAAATGGTACTGTTTAATCGAAATTTGTCCGGATAAGTTTAATTTATATTTTGACAAATTTGAGCGGAATTAAATGAAACAAAATTCAAGTTGAATATAAAATTATATTAACTTGAGGGGTTTGTTACAAATACAGTACAGAATTTATATCTAGTTAATAAAAACAAATTAGAAAATTCGACATGAATTTTTCTAGATTTGTTAATAAAAATCGAGATATAGATTAGGAGTAAAAACTCGCTAATAGTACAAGAGACTCAAGTAAACAAGTTCTATCGGTTCAGATATTAAAAATAAGATGAACTTGATTTTCTATGAATTTTTCCAGCTCCTGTAGGTTGTGTTCTTGATGAGAGAGAATAGCTTTTTGTTTTTTGAAGATGATATATTCTGTGTGTGTTGTTTTGTTCTGGCCGCCTGTCTTGATTTAATATAGTCTTCTGCCTCTTTTCTTTTTCATTTGTACTGCCAAGACAATCGGCAAGACAATCTGTTCTTCCAAGACAATCAGTTTTGTACTGTCAAGACAATCGGCAAGACAATCCAAAACCACCAAGATAATCAACTTGTACTGCAAAGACAATAGGCAATACAATGAGCAAGACAATCCAAGCTTACCAAGACAATCGGCAAGACAATCAAAATTGTCTTTAATGAATAAAAAAACTCGGTTAAAATGATTGAGTTGTAAACAAAATGATTCTACTGTAAACGAAGACCAATCGCGGGAAGGGAAGGTGAGAGTCACGCGCGCAGCTTCCTTTTGTTTTGGCGGGCGCGTGGCTGGCACGCGCGGACAGGCGCGTTGGATGCTGTAACCGACAGAAACATGCAGGCATGTGTGATAGACAGAGTTTGTTTAGTAGTGCTTTGTTTCTTCCTTTTTTTTAATTCCTCAGTCCTTTTTTTTATTTCTTTCCCTTTTCTTTTGATTTTTCTTTTCTTTATCTATTGTATTTAATTTAATTAACTTGATTAATCAATTAATCATTTAAATGAAATGATTAATTAATTAATAAACTAATTAATTAAATCTAATATATTAATATATTAATTCAAAATTAATTAACATAATAATGAATTAATTTATTAAATTAAATAAATTACATAATTATATTAATTAAATGAGAATTAATATAAATCATTTGACAGCTCAAATCTTTTCTCGAACCACTGAAAGTAATAAAGAATTACCACCGAATTTTTGTTGACGCTCGATGCACGGTCTGGTTCATGAGCGACTAACTCCAACGACTTTTCTTTATCTTTGACTCTATGATTTGGTTCCTTTATTCTCTTAACATACCAGTCTTGATAGCTTGAACCACTGAAGTTAATGATGAACAACCACTATTTAATGTTGACAATCGATGTACTGTCTGGTTCATGAGTGACTAACCGCAATGACTGTTCTTCATATATTGACTTTAAAATCTGGTTCCTTTTCTTTTCTCATTTCTCTATTAATTCTTCTGTACTGTCTCTGTCACTGTCGAAATCTCTGTCACTTTAAATGAATCCACTTCTTTAACGAATACTTCACTGAGGCTTGATCAGATGTCTGAACTTCTTTCAATGTAGTAATTCCCCAAGTCTATAGATTGACCTTGATCTTTTTCTTCTGACAGATAATACAATATGAGATTCCTTGTGATAGTCTATATACTATTTACTGTTACAATCTTGTTTAAGTTGAGTTGTATCCTCGAAATACAAATAGGCTATATCATATTCCTTTCAACAACAAATCAGCTATAGACTTAGCTAAGAACCCGGTGTTTCATGGGAGAAGTAAGCATATCGATATACGATTTCTATTCATAAGGGAGTGTGTTGACAGGGGGGAGATTATTCTAAAGCATGTAAGCAGTGACAATCAAACGGCAGATGTTTTGACAAAGGCATTGATAACAATTAAGTTTGAGAAGATGCGAAGTCTACTGGGGATCAAAGATGTGTCAGGACAAGTTTAAGATTAGGGGGAATATGTTGGTTTTAATCTTAAACGTGTCTTAAGTTTAAATAAAATTGTTATCGTTTATTTATTTATTCCGTTACATAGGATATAGCTGTGTTGTTTTGGTTAGTAGCAGTAATTCAGGAGTTTGAATAAGTCTGTCGTGGGAGGATGTTAGGATGAGATTTGTTAGGATATTGTTTCCTTGTTTTCAGTCATTCAGTTCTTGTAATCTTCTTTATATGCTTCAGTTATCAGTAATAAAATCATCGCTTTTGGCAAGAAAATACATATTGCTTTTCTCAGTTTTCTATCACACAGTTATATATGATTAGTATTTAATCTTAGGGGTGATCATTCGGTCGGTTCGGTTTTTAACCGAATCGAATAACAAAAACCGAATAACCGAAATCCTATTTTTACCAAACCGAACCGAACAGATTTATCAGTAGAAACCGAACCGAAAAATCGAAAAACCGAACCGAAATATTTCGCCAAAACCGAACCGAACCGATTTAAAAAAAATTATATATAATATTATTTTTATTTAATTTTAAAATTAATTTTAATAGCAAATATATTAAAATATGTAACAATTAAAACAAAATAAAACACAAACTATCAATTTAAATATTTAAACTTAATTTTGAATTAATTAAATCATGCATATATATAAAATATAAACATATACATATATAATATAAATAATATATATATATATAATTCGGTTATTTCGGTTTGAACCGAAGTTTTTTTTTAAAAAACCGAACCGAACCGAAATAAATTTCGGTTTAAACCGAAAAACCGAAATAACCGAAATTTTCAGAAAAATACAATCCAAACCGAACCGAAATTCAACATTTCGGTTCGGTTTTGCTCAGCCCTATTTAATCTTATTAACTATATTGGCTACCCTTGTCGGTACCACTGTTCAAGCCAGCTCTTGGCTCAATCTGTTGGCTTCCTAGGGTACTACTACGAACCACCTGCAAAGGCAATTGCTTTTGCTTATTGCTCAGGTTTTCTGCTATCATATTTGGAGGGAAAGAAATGCGAGAGCACATGGTAAAGGTTGTTTTGGACCCAAGCAATTATTAGACGGTATCGCCCATGATGTAAAAAATAGATTACTTAGCTCCACTTGGTTTGTAAATAATGTTTTTAACTCAGCATGGAGTAGTTGGGTAGGGATTACTTAATAATTGCGAAGAACCTTTTGGAAGGATTAATGAGTTAAAGTTTATATATGAGTAAACGAAACTTACTCAGTTATAATACCACTCAAAGTGGTGTCTGAGGAGGGTAGATGTACGCAGACCATGCCCCTATACAATAGGGAGGCTGTTTCCGATGGACCCCCGGCCAAATACAAATACAAATACAAATACAAATACAAATACAAATAAAGGAAACTAATACAAATTAAACTCACACACACCCAGGGGTCGAACCCTTGACCTCCTACAAAGGAGACAAGGGTTCAACCCACTGCACCAACATGTTGTTGGCTAAAGTTTATATATGAGTCTAGACGTTATTGGTCTTGAAGTAGTCAGGGAATCAGATGTTAAGGTTAATGCGATGGGGTATGAGGTCATTAACCCTTTGTTTAGCAGAAACTAGTGAAGCATATATATATGTTAATGGCATGAAGGAATCTAAATCGTCTTTGGAGAATTATTAGTTTTTTTCAGTTATTTTGTTTTATGTTTTTTAAGTCAAGTGTTATTTTGTTTGGGCTTTTGATTTATTGTCTTGGGATTATTATTGGGCTGTTTTGCTTTTTAATGGGCTGTTCAATTGGTTGTTGCGATTGGGTTGGTGCCTTTTGGGCTTTGTTTGTTGGGCTCATGTTGTTTCTTTTGGTGGATGTATAAAATTTGCTTCCTTTGTTAATGCTATTTTGCTTTTCAAAAAATTATATCATACGATTTTATTTATATTCAATTATACATTACATTTTTTTGATAAAATATTATGCATTTTATTGAAAAATTGGACAAACCCCAAACTGACAATATAATCTAGTTGCGCAACAAACAAACGAGCTAGATAAATAATCGTTTTATTTTCGAATCGCTTAACATACAAAATAAAAATATTATTTAAAATTAAACTTTTGAAAAATAGAAGACAATAACATCTTTCACACAATTAATTCTAGTTGTAATTCAATGTACTGAACTTTAAGAAAAAATTGTTTAAAAATTTATTCTGGAGATGCTCGCCGAAGGTGACTTTGCTTCTACTGTATCTATAGATGAGTAGTGTTTCATGTTGCATACTTGCATGACTCTTGATTGAATAGGTTAGATACTTATAGATTAGATGTGACCTTCTTTCCTCGTTGATGAGATGACCCGTGATTTGTGATTCTGAGACTTTTTATTGTAAATGTTAGTATTTTTTTTTTAATTTTATCCGGTTGTTTATTGCTTTCCTCGTTGAATGAATAATATTAATGACTCCTGTTTTGTGATTTTGAGACTTTTTATTGTAAATGTTTTTTTTTATTTTATCCAATATTTTATATTTGTGTTGGCATGAAAATATATATATATATATATATATATATATAATGTGTAAAAATAAAATAAGAAATTTGAGTAAAGTATTAGAAGTAATCAATATTTAATGTATAAAGAAAAAGAAAGTAGTAAATGTAATTAATTTTTATATAATAAAATTTTACTATTTTCAAAAATTTTAAAAATGTAAAAAACTGGAATGTATGTCCAAAATGAAAATTTAAAGAAATGGTTCATAGTTTTTGACTCCGGTCTTTTTGAAAGTTTGTACGTGCAAGCTTGTTTTAGTGACTCTTGTACAGATTTGAGAATGTCCAGTGCTATGCACAAGATTGAAATATTTAAAATTCACTTTAATTTATTTATTATACTATAATTGTATTGAATATAATGTGAATTATTTTATTAAGAGAAAAATGTTCCTACAGTTAACTTTAGGAGAATTTCCTAAAGTTAACCTTTAAAATCATTTGATTGTTACCTTTTATTTATAAGGGCCCCGCAGAGACATTAATGACGTGTCTTTTTATTTAGGAAAGTATGTGATGTGTATTTAATTTTGTACCATGTACAAGTCAAGATGAAGTGCTTTCTCTCTGTTTTCTCTAAAGCTCATACTAGCCGTTATCGGCCCTTGGTCTGTACTGACCGGCGTTCCGCCGGAATTCTTCATTAAACACAGCGTTCTACTTTTGTACTTCAGTTCTTTATCTCTAGTATTTTGGTGTTATATCTATTGTTTTGTATTGTTTTCCGTTCAACTGTTGTCTTCACTTTTCTTTCTCTCGTCGTCGTCACCCTCCCTTGTTTTCTCCTCAACTTCAAGCCCTCCCCCGTTCTTCCGCAGCTTTAATCTCTCACAATCTCCGCCTCCTAACCTCTTTCTCTTCGACTCTTTCGTCACCTTCTTCACTGCACCATTCCGTTACCACCTGCAATACCCACACCCAAATCTTCCCCATTCACAATATTCATCTTCTCTACCCTCCCCTTCCTCTTTCCCTCTTACCTCTCAATCTCGTAACAATCCCTTGCAAACCGTTTCTCCCTCTCCCTCAGTCCTTTCTTCGCCCTCGTCCCTCACCCCACCGAACCATCACCCCTATCCTTCTTCACCGCTCCGTACTCGACTTGCTGTCGGGTTTTTGTGTGCTTGTATTTACTTCGTGTTTATGTTTGCTTTTGATTTTATTGTCTTTCCTGTGTTTGTTATTTTTGTTTGTAACCATCTTCCTCCGACACGCTTTTACTTTACCGATTCCTCCGTCTCTCCCTCCATCGGATATTCTAACCCCTTTTTCTTCATCCTGTTCCCTCATAATCTCTCTTCCGTCGACCCTCTCCCTAATCTCTCTTAATCTTGTTCTCCCCCGTAGTCTTTTCTCAGCCCGTGCTCCTCTCCGCTGCTGATTTCCGGCACCTCCTTTCTCTAGCCCTTTGTAGCCGTTTGATTTTTATTTTTTATTTTGTATCCCTTATTTTATTAGGCTTTTCAGCTTTTAAGTTCATTAAGAGCTTATTCTGGTTTCAGGTCCATTTCGTCTTGTGGTTTTGTGGTGTCAGGATCTTTTTGTTTGTTCTTAGTCTTTTTGTTAATTTAATTAAATTAAATTAGTCCCGCTTTTCTGTTTTTGGTCGGTCCCTTTTGCGCTGGTTTTTTTTGGTTAGTCGATGTTGCGTAATTTGCGTGTTGGGAGTTTGAATGTAGGTACCTTGACGGGCAAATTCCTGGAGCTAGTGGACGTGTTGAAAAAGCGTAGAGTGGATGTGGCGTGTATCCAAGAGACGAGGTGGAAGGGGGCGCGGTCAAGAGTAGCGAACGGTTATAAATTGTGGTATTCAGGTCTTGCCAACGCGAGAAACGGAGTGGGTATTCTTTTGTCGGAAGACCTTAAAGACGACGTCGTGGAAGTGATTAGGTGCAGTGACAGGATCATGTCTGTCAAGGTGGTGGTGGGGGAGATTGTGGTCAATGTGGTGTGTGCGTACGCCCCGCAAGGCGGTTTGAGCGACGCTGAGAAGGAGGCTTTTTGGGTTTGCTTAGATGGGCTGGTAGGGAGTATTCCTGCAGATCAATTCTTAGTGTTGGGTGGCGATTTCAACGGTCACATTGGCGAGAGGTCAGATGGTTTTCCCATTGCTCATGGAGGTTTTGGCTTCGGGACCAGGAATTCCGGTGGGTCCGCACTGTTGGAGTTTGCCTCGGCCCAGGAGTTGGTTGTTGTTAATTCTGTTTTTCAGAAGAGGGCTGAGCACCTCATCACATTTAGTAGCGGGGGACGAAACACTCAAATCGATTACTTACTGGTGCGCAGCCGGGACGCTAGAGCATGCGTGGACTGCAAGGTGTTCAGGAGTGAGGCGTGTGCTTCCCAGCACAGGCTGTTGGCCATGGATCTTTCCATGGAGGGTCGAGTTGTTCGCAGGAAGAGAGAGTTTAGACCGAGAATCCTTTGGAAAGACTTGAAGGGCGAGAAGGCAGCGGAATTCAGGGAGGCCTTGATCAACGAAGGTTGTTTTGCGAGTGAGGGAGATGCTAGCTTCAGGTGGACCAAGATGGCTAAGGCCATCCGGAGTGTGGGCGAGAAGGTTGTGGGGGTCTCCTCAGGTAGGTGCAGCGGTCATAAGGAGTCGTGGTGGTGGAACGAGGAGGTTCAAAGGAAAGTTAAGGCTAAACTTGCGCTCTTTAAAGAGCTTTTATCGACCAGCGCAGGGCCGAAGAGGATTTTGAAGCTGGAAGCTTACAAGGTGGCTAGACGAGAGGCAAAAAAGGCAGTGGCAAAAGCTAAAGAGGAGGCTTATGAAGGGCTGTACAAGCGCTTAGATTCCAAGGAAGGAGCGAATGCCATCTTTAAACTAGCTAAAGCTAGGGAGAGAGGGCGGCGCGACCTGGGATCTGTTAAGTTTATTAAGGACGATTCAGGCCATGTGTTATTGAAAGAAGATGCTATTAAGGAGAGGTGGAGTTCGTATTTTCATAATCTTTTCAACGAGGCTAGGAGGAGTGGTGCCGGGGTGGAGCGTGAGGTCTCTCTTTCGCCTGTGCTTTCTATCGATTCCTGTGAGCGTATCAGTAAGGATGAAGTCAGGGGTGCCCTTCAGAAGATGGCTAGAGGGAAGGCGGTAGGCCCGGATCTTATCCCGATCGAGGTTTGGCTTTGTCTTGGTGAGGTTGGCATTCAATGGTTAGCAGACCTGTTCAATGTTCTACTCTTGGGTGCTGAGATGCCAGCTGAATGGAGGCGTAGTGTCGTGGTCCCTTTTTTCAAGAATAAAAGCGATGCTCAGAGTTGTAATAACTACCGGGGTATTAAATTACTCAGTCATACTATGAAACTTTGGGAGAGAGTGGTTGATAGTCGGATTAGAAGAGTAGTTGAAATCTCAGAGAATCAATTTGGATTTATGCCTGGGAGATCGACGACCGAGGCTATTCATCTCGTTAGACGCCTTATGGAGAAGTTCAGGGATCGTCGCAAAGACCTTCATATGGTGTTCATTGATCTTGAGAGGGCTTATGATAGCATACCCCGTGAAGCTATCTGGAAGAGCCTTCAGGAGAGGGGAGTGCCGTCGGCGTACGTTAGGGTGATACAAGACATGTACTCCCAAGTTAGCTCCTGCGTTCGGACCCCAATGGGGGACTCCCGTTTCTTCCCTGTTGAGGTGGGGCTCCATCAGGGGTCGGCCCTTAGTCCTTTTCTTTTCGCCCTTATCCTTGATGTCATGTCGCGAGGGATTCAAGATGCTGTCCCTTGGTGCATGCTCTTTGCGGATGACATCGTGCTAGTGGCGGAATCGAGGGGGGAGGTGAACGAGAAATTGGAGCTTTGGAGATCTACCTTGGAATCACAAGGGTTACGTTTGAGCCGTCCTAAAACCGAGTATCTCTGGTGTAACTTCAGTGGTGAGGCCAGCGAAGAAGGGGTGGAGGTTAGGATTGAAGACCAGATCGTCGCGCAGACGGACAAGTTCAAGTATTTAGGTTCGATCATTCAGAAGGAAGGTGAGATTGAAGCCGATGTCACACATCGTATCAAGGCGGGGTGGCTAAGGTGGAGGGCAGCGTCAGGGGTGATGTGCGATAAGAAAGTCCCTTTAAAGTTGAAAGGGAAATTCTATAGAGCGGCTATCCGTCCTGCGTTGTTATATGGTTCGGAGTGTTGGGCGGAGAAGAAGGCCCTCGTAAGCAAGTTGGAAGCGGCGGAAATGAGGATGTTGCGGTGGTCTTGTGGGCGCACGATGTTGGACAGAATCCCAAACTCGGTGTTTAGGAGCGAACTTGAAGTGGCGCCTTTTTCAGCGAAACTTAGGGAGGGAAGGTTGAGATGGTTCGGCCACGTTCGTAGGAGACTGGTTGAAGCCCCAGTGAGGAGGGTCGAGAGTCTTTCGGTTGGTGGGGCGAGGAGGAGAGGCAGACCGAGGAGGTCGTGGGAAGAGCAGCTCAGGCTGGATTTGAAGGCTTTAGACTTAAATGAGACCTTGTTAGCAGATAGGTCGGCTTGGAGGCGGCGTATCAGAGTGGTAGATTCTCTTTTAGGGTGCGGATCGGTTGTCGAGAGCCTCAGAATAGGGTTGTCTCGGTTAGCGATTTTGTAGTAGGTCGGCTGTAGCTTTCTCACCTTGCGTTTGTTAGTATCTTCTGTTTTATGGTTTTGCAGTTTCAAGAATCCTGGCGCGGTGCTGTCTCTGTGCAGGGTTTTCGTGTGCTTGGAGCGCTTCAAGTCACGGGTTTCATAAACCATCGCAGTCAGGTATGCCCCATGTGGAGAACGCCATGGGCTCAGGTATGGCTTTGATCATTCCCGTATCAGTTGGTTACCTTTGTATTCACCACACTCTTTGTTTGTCGGGCACTTAGCCGAGGGTCTTCACGGAAACAGCCTCCCCGCTCTAAAGTGGGGGTATGGTCTGCGTACATCCTACCCTCCCCAGACCCTGCTCTGAGCGGGATATACTGGGTATGTTTGGTTTGGTTTTTTTATGTGATGTGTATTTATTTCAGTGGTTAACTGTAGGAAATTCTCCTATAGTTAACTATAGGATCATTAAGCCCTTTTATTAATAATGTTGAGGAATTCAAAAAATTTTCCCAAATGATTTGACACTACATATGGCACGTTTTGATTTGGTGCACATATATGGTAAGTTACTATTAATTAAACGGATAACATATAAGAATTTGGGACAAATTTGGGACAAATTTGGGATTCTCTAGCATTTTTATTTGCATTAGATAGTATAAAATGATACATAAAAATGGTAATAAAACGATTGAACCACTTTTTAGAAATTTTGTTTAATTGTGCTTGGGCTTGCTTTATAGATATATATAACCTTCATCTCATTTATTTTCATTAAGAAAGGTTAGTTGAATGATGAATTCATAACAATTCTGGTTAAAGAACTACAATAACACAATTCATGTTAAATAAATTGACTTAACTCATCAGTAACATCTCATTCTCAATACACCAGATTCAACACATTATAATTTACATAAATGCAGAATCCATTAGGCTAATGCATATTCTGGTACAATAGCTATTTTTGTAGTTAACGTACCAACCAAAACTATCATCCTATCTTGTAAATTTGTAATCATAATAAATTACCTTCCATACTCAAACCTGAAACCATAATTATGATTTTACTTGTACAAGTGTTTGACTGAAAGTTTTTTTGGGCTGATGATCCAAGTGAAAGTTTTTGAATAGTACAATGACGATTTTGAACATCCCTTAACTCATCAATAACATCTCATTCTCAATACACCAGATTCAACAAATTATAATTTACATAAATGCAGAGTCCATTAGGCTAATGCATATTCTGATACAATAGTTATTTTTGTAGTTAAATTACCAACCAAAACTATAATCCTATCTTGTAAATCTGTAATCATAATAAATTACCTTTCATACTCAAACCTGAAACCATAACCCCAATGGAGTACTGTAAACATCAATCTTGAGCATAGAAGTCGACAACTTCTTTAAGATTAAGCTGAAACAAAGAAGAAGAATCATTGTGCATCAACCACAACATGTGCTCAAACAAAATAGCATCCACATCCACAAATAACACCCTGTTTTTCTGTACGAATCTTCTTTCATTTCTATTTACCAAATCAATCAAAACCCTGAAAGGGTTTTCTTCTAAAACAAATGGATCAACCCAAAACTCCCTCTTGTCCTTTCCAACCACTACCCTCACCGGATCGTCTGATGTCCCGAAACTACTGTCTTTTAACTGTCGGTAGCCTAGCCGTGTTCGGAAACACTGAACTGGCAAGACCAAGCACTCCATTCTGAATTATGCTAACAACTTTAAGAAATTAGCTGATCATGCATGTATTTGCGTGTGTTTGTGTGATATAAATGTTAGAGGACGTATTTTCGAGTGATGGAATGTATATTTATGCCCCTCCCTGGTTCCGCCCCTGTTTGTGCCTGATTGACTGGCCTGCCAATGAGTTAAGTGGATGGTGATTATGTGTTGTTTGTGTGTGGACTGTGGATGAATGAGAGCGTGTATAATCTTAATTTCAGACATTTGTATATATAGTATGTTGCCGGCACTAAAAATAGCCGTTGGTAAGAAGAAAAATCTAAACTCAAGGAACGATCTAGGAAGTAATAAAATGGACATTTGTCGCTGCCGACTTCTTCTTGTGAATTTTAGATACTCGCTTGTTAATTTCAAATAATTAGCTACCGATACAAGATTTTTGTACCTGTCCCCGCTCAGACTAAATACGTTATACGTGTAACAATTTTCTCCAATTTTCTTCTTCTTTTAGTTCTGGCTTGGAGTGGAGTATAAAAATTAACCCAAAGGTTATACATAGTTTTTACTTTTTTTTTTCAAAAAAGAATCAATTCATTAATCAAAAACCATACGCCATCTACAAATATAATCGAAAGGACAGACGCTTAAGGGGATCGCTGTTGAATCCTTCCTAGAGACAGCCAAGCGATTTGAAAATGATTGAAAATATGTGCTTGTTTTCATCGGACTGTTCTGTGCAAATGACCATAGATGCGGTCCCATAATAACCTAATCTCTAAATCAAAACCATGAAAATCTTGCCGATCTATCTCTTCGGCCATGGAAAACACCAAAACCCAATCAAAGCAAAAAACCACATTTTCACAATAAGAGACTAACAAAACCCAAATAAATTGGGAATTATTAAAATCCAAATAAATTGGAAACTTATTAAAGTAAAATAGGTATGAAACAAGAAAACGAAAAGGGATTGGGGCTTTTGACCGATGAAAACCGATGAAACCTCCTCAAAATTTTTTAATGGAGGCGGGTTTAGAAGGAGAGAGAAGTATTGGCATGGATAGATATTTTTATACATAGTTTTTACTTAAGTTTTTAAAGTATATAACATTCAAGTGTGGAATCAAATTTTCATTTCTATTTTTAAGTAAATTGGTAGCTAGTAATAGCTAGAGATACTATATGCTAGTCTTTTTACAAACGTATAACTAACATCATGTCTCACTTATTTGTTTGTCAAAAAAAAAAAAAAATCATGTCTCCATGTAAACTTATGAGCAAAGTTTTGATTGAATAGATAAAATTAGAAGCTTGAACAAAATTTCACTTTTTTATTATAGTTTTATTTTCACTTTTATGTCTTCCAAATTTCTGAATGAAAATTTGAATTATTTGGAAACGTGTGTTAATTATTTATGCTCATTCTGTTATAGAAGATAGAAAATTAAAAAATATTAACCACAAATTTTTTCAAATAACGTGGATTTTAATTTATGAACACATATATATTTACAGAAGAATTCATTATTAAAAAAGTTATGAATTATACATATTTACATATATACATAAATTCATCATATTATTAAAAAAAATTAGCAATTTTACATTGATAGATTAGCATTTAAAAATATCGGGACAATTTGTTTTTTGATCTTTAACAATTTTTCAAGAAATAAATTTCCAACCAAACCGACAGAAAAAGAAGAAATAGTAAATGAGTGGGAAAATGATAGACAAATTGAGGGCGTGAGAGACTGAGAGTACGCGGTTTGTCCAAGGTTCGATGTTAACGAGTAACAACCCCTCTGGAGCGGCCACTTCTATTTTTTGTGTCGTCGACACCTTTCAAGCCCTGTAAGCAGCTTTAGTTTTGAGTTATGTAGGTCCCCATTTTAAATATGGTTCCCGGTCCTTGTCAAACGTATGTCAAGAACGTGTTATATAACATACGGCTTTCAGTCGTTGGATCAATCATCCAACGGCTGTGATTTTAAAAAAAATTTGCACCGTATCACAGAAAGTTTCTGCGGTACGGAGAAATTACCAAATTGCCCCCTGTTTTCACACCAAAAATCTACTGTTCACCGTATAGCAGAAAGTTTCTGCGGTACGTGAACAGTAGGGGCATTTTGGTAATTTGCCCGTACCGCAGAAACTTTCTACGATACGATGAATTTTTTTTTATCCAACGACTCTGAAACAGTATGCTGATTAAACCGTCTGTGGCAAACGGTTGCCACAGACCGGCCCCCTTTAAATATAAATATAGGGGAGAGATCCCATTTTTAATATAGTGGAGGGGTCAGTACCAAACGATTAACTATTGTTGGGGCTACTCATGATTGTAAAAATCGGTAATCCGTATAAATTGGTTGAGGTACCGATTTAGGGATTAAACGGAGTACTAATCGGATATTATAATAATATTTACTCCTTTCGTCCCATTTATTTTGGCCACATTTCCAATTTTTGTTGTCCCATAATATTTGTCCACTTTCCTTAACAAAGGTAAATAAAGCTCTAAATATGTTAGAAATTTGTAAATATAGTAATATTTAAGCTTAGTTATGGAAACTAAACAAAAAATATAATAAATTGGTAAAAACGTGGATTTTGATTGATGGACAAAATAAGTGGGACGGATGGAGTAATATATTAGTCTAATTTACAATTAAACATATAATTTTAATTAAATTCACAGGATTAATCAGATTACAAAAATCGAATCAGTTAATTAACTTACAGAGAATTAATCGAAATTAATCGACAAAATCGGAATTTTTAGAACCATGGGGCTACTACTATTAAATATCCCTGGTTGGTTGGTTGGTTGGAAACAATGCGGTTTGTTTAATTGTTTTCCAACCTGATTGTATTGATAGTCTGGGGTTTGTTCCGACTAAATTTTCTAGTTAATAAAATTTCTTTGTTTGTCAAAAAAAAACATCCCTGGTTAGTTAAAGATTGACACACACGTAAATTACGTAATCCCGAATACTAACATTAATTCTTCCACTCCTTTGCCCTAATCCTAGGCAAACCTTCTTGAATTTCCATAACTTGAGCCACTTTGGCCTCAAAATTAGCTTGACCTGCTCGGAAATTGCCTGCATTGTCATGTAAATATATACCCAATCCTATCATGTTCGAAGCAGTAAACACAACATTATCTTCATTAAGCTACAAAAACTAGCATGTGCGTGGTTCCTCCCAATTAATGGCAGCATTACTACCACCTTGCCCACAAACTGAGCTTGTTGTGCACCTGTGCTGTGACCCCGCCAAACGCCACTTACACAGAAATGATCCTGCAAAGTTAACTACTCGATTAGGAGTGGAACATTTCGAATTCCAAGCCATATCCAAGTAGAGCTTAATAAACTTCGAAATATTAATCTATTCGAATGAATAATTTACTCTAAATAACCACTGAAAACAGAGGGGAAACCTAACAATTCCAGAGTGTAGACTGAGAAAAACAAGAGTTCCGTTTATTGCTTGTTAGCACTTTTGGGTTCACAACTAGCCTTAGCACAGAGAATAAGCACCAAAACGAGTGTACTTTCAGTTGGGAAGTATATTCACTGTAGAGTTTTCCCGGGTTATATTCGAAAACAACGGTGTCATGGGTTCGCTAGTACTGCAATATGGTCCTGTTGTCTTAATCAATGGGCTACAACCACTGGAATCGAGTGAATCATTTGAGCGCTCTTTCATAGGACTAACTTCCGGTGCTGAGGCACCAAAACCTAAAATGCTTGGAGGCGGTGTTAAAGATTTTTCAGATTTTAGCTTTTTGCCATCTGTAATGAAGCTGCCTACCATGACCTGGTAATATATGAAATGGATTAAGAAAAAGGCAGACATGCACACAGAAGGGAAAAGCACATGAAATTCTGAGATTAAAAAACCTGCACAGGAGTTGCTGCTATTAACTCTCCTGCAACTACACCACCTAATACTTGACCATCAGGACCAGCCAAAGACACACTGAGAGAACCTATTCGATTTAGGCTACCATTATTATCGGACAGCGAGTAGGAACCTGATAAATTGATAATCTCAAAATCGCCCTGAATAATGGAAAAGGAATAAGGTCAATTACACATTATTTCAAATACAATGTAAAAATTTCAAAACAATTTAGCGCCAAAGAACAACATTTTCATAACTAATGAACTGAGAAGAGGTTAAAATCTCTAAATCTACAATCAATCAAGAAAACATGATGAGGTGGAGGCTGGAGCCATTCGTGCCAGATATGACGATAGAATTTCAGGTCCAGAAATAATAGATGCCAGTCAAGGAAGCTTATC
Source organism: Saposhnikovia divaricata (assembly GCA_036435485.1). Lineage (NCBI taxonomy): Eukaryota > Viridiplantae > Streptophyta > Magnoliopsida > Apiales > Apiaceae > Saposhnikovia > Saposhnikovia divaricata. Next base: position 211,561,787 of record CM071597.1, on the reverse strand, counting down.
ACATAAAAAGATTGCGCATTATACTAGTAAGAAACTCATATAAGAAGTTAGATCAGTAAAACAAATTATTCCTAATCAACAAAGAAAAAAGAAGATCGAACAGATACAATCGAGAAAGAATCAAAGTGAACTCATAGTATATGGATCATGGATGCGTGAAGGAAACCAAATACGATTAAGAACCTAATTAATGGAATATTGGTACAAGACAAAACAGACTTTAAACAATCATCACCAATTATTTCACCTTTCATTTTATAACTGTACAAGCATACCTAGAACTAGAAGCTTGTATCATGTTGCTCAATGTTCTTTCTCTTCTTTAGCAAAGAAAATGATAAAACTGTCCCAGCTCCATCCTAAGAATTTAAATTAATAATAGTGTTCCGAGTGTGGACAATATATAGCCAAATAGATATTTCAAATATATGTTAAGAAGACCATACTCAGTATATTCTAGGTAATAAGAACTCTTAATATAACTAGCAAATCCCACAATACTCTCTGTACTAGTATTTTTATTTTTAACACGGGAGATAACAGAGTTAATAAATTTAGGTGTGACCGAAGTAAATAAACCTTGCACAAAGGGAAAGGCTTACAAGACAGACCTCATATGACTTGGTGCTAGTAGGCATTGCTGTCTGGCAGAGAGTGACATTCCAGATGGTGCCATTTGCAGATAGTATACAAACAGCACGTGGTCCTTGCTGTGAGAAGTTCATGATCTTTGATGCTATATCCTGCAAACCACAACAGCACATACACATTCTAATATCGACAGATACCGTTCTTAGTTTTGCAAGTACACTTAACCATCAAATTAGACATGGAAGCTAATGCTCTGTTAGGTTGAAGAAAATGGCATGTAGAAGTAATAGAGTGAAAATTGTGAACGAAATCAAGGAGAAAGAAAGAATGTAAGAGGGATTGCAAATTTCCTCTGATAAAGTTTGTATGATAATTAGGATTTCCTCAGTTTCCAAAAATAAAAAAATTAATAGGAATTCCTTGCCAAGAGCTATTTGCAACTCTATGTAGATTCATTAAAAACCAGTAGGCTTATATCAGAAACACCTGAGGGTGACCAGAATTATACACCCATATTCTGCAATGACCTTTTTATTCTCTGAGAAGCACTGATTATCAAATCAGAGTGCTCCACAGTTACCCTTTTTCAGAAAATTTATTTTCAGAACTTTCTTAATCCCACAAATTTTGCTTATCTTATACCCACCCAAGATTTAAAAGCTAGAGCGTTCATGCATTCAACTTATTCACATTAGAACAGACATTATAATTTAAAGCTCTGCATTTTAATTATTTTCTACTATATATATAATCTAATCTAATCTAAATAATTGTCCCAGTTTTAGTTCTACCTTCTCCCCTGCATGATAACATAGAATGTTCAGAAGGATAACGCTACTTCACCTTTAGTGTTGCTATGATATCTAATAGCATTACAATTTTACCAAAGTACTCAAAAGATTTACCACATGCGTATAGAGTGCAGGGTAATTGTTGATATACATTAGATTCTCTACTCTGGGATATCTTTATATTTATACAGAACACCTCTCACGTCAATATATTAACTCCAGAAGCCATGAACTTGCAAATTAAAAAGCAAATTAAAAGTTAGGGGTGCCATTGGAGATGCTCTTATCGCTCTACTAGCCGATCACGTTTGTTCCTTGATGTCCGTCAGTAAATACATTAGGAATCTTCTATAACACTTCATTTTTTTATATCATTTCCAGAATTACCACCCTGTAAATTCTAATATAGAAACATAAATGAAATTTGCATTTCTAGTATCATTCATAAAGCTTCCACAAATGGCATGCTTTGGTACGAATCTAATTTGTCAAATTTTGTAATGTTACATAAATTAATGTTCTGCAGAAGATAATCCTGTAAAACAAGCCATAATTGGCCATATCATAAACTTAACAATCACGCAACTACACATCCTTAACTAAAATGAATGCATTACCTCAGCCTTCGTCTACTGTAATAACATGAGGCGTGAAACCAACTCCAGCAGATCCTGTCAACCAAAACAGCTCAAAATTCACAAACAATTCAACCAAACATTATTTTTACCAATTAAAAACAATCCAATTTTTTCTTTCCTGACCCTGTGCATACCACTTCTTGGAAGACTTGTCTGAGTCATGCTGAGAAATGTTGTCGTATTTCCGCGGCTTCATTTTCTCCAATTCTGTACTATAACCAGTGTTCTTAAAACCTGACGAAAGTGGCGAAGAAGAAGCAGCCGTAAGCTGAGAATGTACAGAATCCAAGCAAAACCTACTGGAGTTTTGCTGTTGTATAAATAATATCACTACTACTGTTGTTTAGATTATTATCGAGTGTGTGTACAATAAGTGTGGAGTAAAAAAGTGTGAATGTGATGGCAATGGCATTGATGGTTGCTAGTATAGTTGAACGGTGGCAGTTGCTGGTGGTGCAGCGGTGGCTGTGCTAGTAACTCACGGAAATCCATTGGGAATAAATCCGAAGCTTAATACTCCCTCCGTCTCATAATATGTTTCCTGTTTTTAAAAACACGTTTGCCAACGCACACTTTTAATCGTTAATATCTTCAATTTCGTATTAGTAGTAAATATAAAAACTTCACTGTATTAAAGTACTCATAAATACGAATCCAACAAGATCACTCATGACTATATTTTATATTATAAATTATGCGTAAATTAGTAGTCAACCGCTTAAAATGAACAGTGTTAAAAGTCAAAACAGGAAACATATAGCGAGACGGAGGGAGTAGAAAATATAGAGAAGGATGCATGTGTACGAAAGATATGTACTTGTAATATTGTGGATTTTTTAATTCAAGAGAAGTTGGCCAGCTTGACAATATATATTCTTTTAGAAGTAAATTGTAAAATGGTGGCTGAATTTTATCGTTATTTATATATTGATGATCTTTATAATATGTTGGTCATACATTGCTTTTCTATTTCAAAAACATGGTTACATGTCGCTTTTTTGAACTATTGTTTCTCAAAAGAATGGTCCTTAATCACTCTTTTAAAATGTAAAAGTGACAAATATTTTGTAAGTTTTAAACTTTGATCACTAAAATACAAATTTGAATTAAGTTCACTCATAATTCTGAAATTTACTCTTCTTTTAGTTATAAGAAGGCTTCTAGTAATCTCCCTCCAATATTATACAAGTACTAGTTCGGCTCCTTTCAAAATTATCAAATTCAAGCTCAAATTTGGAGCGAATTAACTTTTTTATTTTTGTTCGACTTTTTAAGAAAATGTGTTACAGTGTTAGCGTCTCACAAGTTTTTTTTTAACAAATTTGTACTTACGAACATATTAACATATGTTAATTCTTGTTAAAAAACATATGTTAATTTGGCATAATCTTACAAATTTGTTCAAATAGTTTACTCACAAATATAAGAAATTATTTAAAACCAATATAGAAAAAGTTACAACTTAATGCACAAATATAACTTCCAATATCACTATTTAAAATTTATATTACTTATATTTTTCCAGGGTGACATATAGTTCTAATCTAACTAATATTATACACAACTAAATTCATTTCTAGATATCATGAACTAGTGCGCAAACCTTTTCATTAATTTTGTTCACGAATTATGGAGTCGAACTCCCTCTTCTATAATGAAGTTCGAGCCACTATTTAATTTTAAAAAAAGAATCAAATTTTTACTCATTTATGAATAAAATCAAGCTCGACTCATTAAAAGAAAATTATACTCCTAAATATTTACTCGCAAAACCATTGCAAATTCCAATTATACCAGGACACATTTTTTTAAGATGGTAGAAAAAGAAGACAGGTGTGTACTTTATTTTAAAATACCTAAAGTCCTGCATTTTATCTATTTTATCAGAGATTAACAAAAAAGGATGAAAAGAACAAGACTTATGTAATGCAATATCGTACCTCAAGACAAATTATATGCAATCCCTACGTGACAATTGAACTCAAGTTTATCTTAATTATATTCGGAAACGCTTGTTACCACTACATAAATAGGCAAAAATCTAGGAAATGACTAATCCACTTTTTAAGAAAATATTCGCACTGGCAGAATCAACAAGATGTATAAGCACTAGTGTTTCTCTGTCTGGCCAGCGGCATGTATGAAGGCATGAAAACGAACACTTGAAGAGAAATTCAACACATTTTTTATTATTGACACAACACTATCAAGTTACAATTGTCAAATCTTCTTTATGCCATTTTTCAACTGTCTGCCTCTTCTGCAAAAGTCAACAGAGAATGGAAAGTTACCAAATAAAGTACAACAAAGGTTTTTTGATCTAATGTTATCTCCCTCGCTCCAACGCCGTTTTCTGACTGTTCAATTAATTATCACAAAACAACCACACCAGGACCGATGTAATGAACCATACCAGGACCGATGTAATGATTTCATGCCAGAATCCAGACTAAGTGGCCACATGAGTATTCTGGACCAACAAATTTTATTATAGATAAATGCAACAAAACAATGTGTCGAATTGAAAATGCCCCAAGTGTTCGAGTGCAGAAAGAAGGGCTTATCCTTTACATAGACATGATATAGTCTAAATTCACAACATATGATACTGTTGACATTAATCTTCCTACCAGAAACATCTACAACTTGATACAGAAAGCAAGATTATTGCATTAATTTGGAGTAACCGGGTTCTCACTTGAGGCTAAAAGTATGATATCTATTTGCAGCTGGTCAGCTTGAATGTGTTACTCCAATCAATTTACAGGAACTTCCAAGAAAATAATACCAGTATTTATGTCTTCCCTAGCAGGCTAGCACCTTATCTCATAAGAACCAGCTTTTGTGATGTAACGAACCCACTCAACTGTGTTGTATCCACTTTTCTCCCAGACCTGCACAGTCCAGATAGTTGAGCTGTAGCAGTTAAAAAAACGAGTTTTCAGATGAATCAGATAACATACCTTGAGAAAACGGACACGTAATCCAGATGCTGTGAACATCGGAACCTGTAAAACAGTTATGTCAGACTACCTTTAATTTGTCAAGTATACCAAACTGGCTATAAGTTGTCAATATCTAAAACTTTCTTGTATCGTGAAATTAATGAAGGACCACCTGTATCAAGACCTTCAACTAACACAAATTTTAAAGTTGCGGATAGGAGATAAAAGTTCTGCAACTGTAATGCAGCGACTAAACAAGTACAGATCTTGATTTTTCAAAAAAGTTGCATCCAACGTACTTGCTCATGATCCATTAAATACTTCGCTATATATCACCGGGCAGTCAACTTATCCTGTTCTACAATCAGACAACACTTTTGCAGTCTAACCTGAAATTCCATTTGAATTGGTGGCCTAGTCCAAGACTTCTTTTCTCCAATTGTGGAAATCAACTCGACTTCAGCACTCAAAGTTGGCTCGGTTTGACCAGGAAATTTCCGTATCCTGCAAATTTTGAAAGGATACAACACAATTGATACTGAAAAAGTAAAACATAATAGAACAACTGAATCAATTTTATGGAGCACTTGATTTTGAGGATAGATTATTCTCCATCGCATATTAGTAATATGGTAAAGTACTCAAGGAGCAAGTATTTATGTGTCTTTTAACATCATGGCAACATATATAATAAGGCAAGAAACTTTAGCAGTACAAGTGGCGTCCCACAAATCTGGGGTACAGATTTGGTACCCCTAACCTCAATATATAAATAAAACATATTTATGCATATGCATAATATAATAACAAAGGAAAATACCCTATAACCAAGATCGCATACAGGTCACGGTATGAAACAATGTAATAAAAATAACTATTACAACCCAAATCTGAATTGAAAATATTTTACAAACCGACTTTAAACTATTCTGTCTGACAACCCAAAAGTACATAGGATAAAGCTGCATCAATAACTCCCCGTCAAAATACAACCACACGATAGACTCCAGGGCCTGCTGAACAACTCGCAAGGGTGAGCCAACATTGCAAGGGTGAGATCCTCGATCTTAACTGAAGAAAATTAAATATCACAATGCAAGGGTGAGCCAACATTGCTCAGCAAGAATAAATAAAAAGTGCATCAATACAAAGAACTGATAAAAGTTCTACTAAACATCGGGTAACGACAAAAGTTCCGAGTATGAAGCAACTCAAGTTCAGTATTTAGATTAGAATTGAATTTTCATATATTTTAAAAACAACAAGGTTAGGTTGCTGATCAGTCACGCACTAACCCCGGACAAACGCACACAACAATGTCCTATAATGGATCCACGACATACATTGGCCTTAACTTCTAACCATTAATCTGGTCTCCCCAAAGGGACTCTATCCACAAAGGGTCTTCTTTTAAAAACATTCCAATTCTATAATCACGCACTAGGTGTCACCCTTAATCAAGTCAACCATCTGGATATCTCAAGTTCTAGAAGAACTCTTATAATCGAATGAATAAACAACAGTAATGATCTAGGTATCGACGAGATCGATACAATAATTGGGGTGATAAATTAAGAAACAACAATAACAATAAATGTCGACGAGATCGACAATAAATGGGGTTATAATTTGAGAAACTGCAATAAAAATAAATGTCGACGAGATCGACAATAACTGCGATGATAATAATAAACAATAGTTTCAAATAGTATAGACGATATCAATACGAGTAATTGGGGTGACATCATCATTATAATAATTAAAAATAATTTCACTTGAACAAGAAGTGAAAGGAAAACACTTGCATATTCAGTCTGTTTATCCTCCGGAACCTTTACCAGAGCGAAAGCTTTCTCTACTTCTTTTAACCAGGTCCTCGCTTCGATCGGATCTGATGACCTTTTAAACTCTGGGGGTTTAACCGCCAGAAAAGATTTAAAAGTAACAACTGGAAGGACCTGCTGTTGTTGCTAGAAACTTGTTGTTGTTGTGCTAGAAACTACTGTTGTTGCTGAGCTAGAGTAGCAGTTTGTTGGGTGAGGGTCTGTAGCAATTGGGCCAAAACTGGGTCTTTCTGGCCTGCTGGGGGTGGGTTAGCTTGTTCATTCTGGTTTGGTGCTTGATTGAGTGCACGTTGAATCCGTCGAGGGCATGATTCTGATAAGCAAGCAAAATTTATTCAATACAGTTTAAACAAAAATTGGTTCAAAGTATTCTGGTTATTCAAACATGTTAAGTTTACTGGCACATGGTTTATGGTTACTATACAGGTTAATGATTGGTTCACAGGATATAACAAATAAATGCAATTCTAAGGTATATGAACAATTGTTACGTACAGTAGCTGAAACAGTAAATAAAGTGCGGGAAAATAAATACAGTACTGAAGAATAAATACGGTGCTCGAAAGTAAATGACAACATATGTAAAGATAATCTGCCAACAGTTCTGCAAAAGTGGTCATGATATATATAATATATATATATATATGTCAGGGTACAAGCGTAGAAACACTTTGATAAAAGTACAATACAACATCAAAAGAAACTGCTAGCTGCTAAACAATAGTATAACAGATATGTAACAACAAAACTGGCCATACTATACGCCCGATGCACTGCTGCTGCTATACTATGCCTCTATATACATCAGGTTGGAATCGATACACTACTATATACAGAATTCCATACCTGACACCACCAACCAACTGGTCCTCGCCACCATCTACTGCTCTGGGCCTAGAATATCATCCAACTCCCTCATCACTGATGTCAACGTCGCATGGAGTGCTGTGGTTGAAACTGCATCATCTGACACATCCTGAATCCTCGTCTCAATGAGAATCCTAATCACTCGAAGCCGCATCCGGATCTCTCCCAGCTCTGCCACTGCCCAGGCTCGATCTCTAGCTAGACCTACCTCTATCTCCCGAAGAGCTCTCATCTCCCCTAGCTGTCCAAATAGAAAATCTCTCTCTCTCTCTCTCTCTCGCCACTCTCATACTCATAATACGGAACAGGCGGCTGAGTAAACCGAAACGGCAGCCCGTTAACGGAATTCTGGGACGAAGCGGCTAGAGGCATAGCGCGCAAATGTACAGGCTGGGGCACGGGATATGAAAATATTTACGAAAAATAACGAATTCAATATTGAAAATTTATAAAACTTGTAAAACGAATAAAATACGAGTTTCGAATGTTTTGAGGTTTATTTGATGAATATTGATAAGAAAATGAGTTTAAATCGAAGCCCCACAGATTTTGGAAACAAGTTTTATCGGATAAGAACGAACATATTACACTAATTACGGAAAAGACTTCTGTTCCTAACTTCCTATCTAATAACACATAGCACATAATAAACACATACGGGGATCTTTTCGATCAACAAAACACGACTCATCAAATTCGAATAAAATATCTTAAAATAGTTGCGTTCTCATTTACGAAAAATAGTAATTACATAAATTTAATATTTACGGTTCTTACAATCTTCCCCCCTAAATAGGATTTTGTCCTCAGAATCAAGTCAAGTAAACAAATGGGGATACCTCTCTAATATTTCGCTCTCAAGCTCCCAGGTAGACTCTTTTACCCTAGGTTTTCTCCACAAAACTCTCACTAATGGTACTGTCTTATTCCTTAAGACCTTCTCTTTACGATCTAATATCTCTATCGGTTGCTCTACATAAGATAAGTTTGGCTGAATCTCTATTAGTATCTCTATCGGTTGCTCCACATAAAATTCGTTATTTTTCGTAAAAATATTTCATATCACGTGCCCCAGCCTATACCTTTGCGTGCTATTCCTCCTGTCGTTTCGTCCCAGAGTTCCGTTAACGGGCCGCCGTTTCGGTTTACTCAGCCGTCTGTTCCGTATTATGAGTATGAGAGAGTGGCGAGAGAGAGAGAGAGAGATTTTCTATTTGGACAGCTAGGGGAGATGAGAGCTCTTCGGGAGATAGAGGTAGGTCTAGCCAGAAATCGAGCCCGGGCAGTGGCAGAGCTGGGAGAGATCCGGATGCGGCTTCGAGTGATTAGGATTCTCATTGAGACGAGGATTCAGGATGTGTCAGATGATGCAGTTTCAGCCACAGCACTCCATGTGACGTTGACATCAGTGATGAGGGAGTTGGATGATATTCTCGAACCAGAGCAGTAGATGGTGGCGAGGACCAGTTGGTTGGTGGTGTCAAGGATGGGATTCTGTATATAGTAGTGTATTGATTCCATCCTGATGTATATAGAGGCATAGTATAATAGCAGCAGTGCACCGGGCGTATAGTATGGCCAGTTTTGTTGTTACATATCTGTTGTACTGTTGTTTAGCAGCTAGCAGTTTCTTTTGATGCTGTATTGTACTTTTATCAAAGCGTTTCTACGCTTGTACCATGACATATATATCATGACCACTTTTGCAGAACTGTTGGCAGATTATCTTTACATATGTTGTCATTTACTTTCGAGCACCGTATTTATTCTTCAGTACCGAATTTATTTTCCCGCACTTTATTTACTGTTTCAGCTACTGTACCTAGCAATTGTTCATATACCTTAGAATTGCATTTATTTGTTATATCCTGTGAACCAATCATTAACCTGTATAGTAACCATAAACCATGATTTACATTCCAATAAACTCTAACATGTTTGAATAACCAGAATACTTTGAACCAATTTTTGTTTAAACTATATTGAATAAATTGTTTGCTTGTTTATCAGAATCATGCCCCCTAGACGGATTCAACGTGCACTCAATCAAGCACCAAACCAGAATGAACAAGCTAACCCACCCCCAGCAGGCCAGAAAGACCCAGTTTTGGCCCAATTGTTACAGACCCTCACCCAACAAACTGCTACTCTAGCTCAACAACAACAGTTACAACAGCAATTTCTAGCACAACAGCAGGAACAACAGGTCCTTCCAGTTGTTACTTTTAAATCTTTTCAGGCGGTTAAACCCCCAGAGTTTAAAGGGTCATCAGATCCGATTGAAGCGAGGACATGGTTAAAGGAAATAGAGAAAGCTTTCGCTCTGGTAAAGGTTCCGGAGGATAAACAGACTGAATATGCAAGTGTTTTCGCTTCACTTCTTGTTCAAGTGAAATTATTTTTAATTATTCTGATTATGATGTCACCCCAATTACTCGTATCGATCTCGTCTATGCTATTTGAAACTATTGTTCTTTATTGTTATCATCCCAGTTATTGTCGATCTCGTCGACATTTATTATTATTGTTGTTTCTCAAATTATCACCCCATTTATTGTCGATCTCGTCGACATTTATTGTTATTGTTGTTTCTTAATTTATCACCCCAATTATTGTATCGATCTCGTCGATACCTAGATCATTACTGTTGTTTATTCATTCGATTATAAGAGTTGTTCTTCTAGAACTTGAGATATCCAGATGGTTGACTTGATTAAGGTTGTCGATTATTCCGACACCTAGTGCGTGATCATAGAATTGGAATGTTTTTAAAAGAAGACCCTTTGTGGGTAGAGTCCCTTCGGGGAGACCAGATTAATGGTCAGAAGTTAAGGCCAATGTGTGCCGTGGATCCATTATAGGACATTGTTGTGTGCATTTGTCCGGGGTTAGTGCGTGACTGATCAGCAACCTAACCTTGTTGTTTTTAAAATATATGAAAATCAAATTTTAATCTAAATACTTAACTTGAGTTGCTTCATATTCAAACTCTCACAGAACTTTTGTCGTTACCTGATGTTTAGTTGAACTTGTATCAGTTCTTTATATTGATGCATTTTTTATTTATTCTTGCTGAGCACTGTGGCTCACCCTTGCATTGTGATATTTAATTTTCTTCAGTTAAGATCGAGGATGTCTAGGGCGAGTGGTTCAGCAGGCCCTGGAGTCCGTCGAGTGGTTGTATTTGGACAGGTAGTTATTGATGCAGCTTTATCCTATGTACTTTTGGGTTGTCAGACAGAATAGTTTAAAGTCAGTTTGTAAAATATTTTCAATTTAGATTTGGGTTGTAACAGTTATATTTAGTAGTTTGTTTCATACCGTGACCTGTATGCGATCTTGGTTATGGGGTATTTTCTATTGTTATTATATTATGCATCTGCACAGATATGTTTTATTTATATATTGAGGTTAGGGTCCCAAATTTATACCCCGAATTTTTGGGACGCCATAGTACACACTCTCTATTTGCATATATGTTAGAATAAATACAAACACCATACGTAATATCGAAGCCCCTGCCCGTCCTTGCATCTAAAAGTTATTTCTTAGTTTAAGTTGCCTAGTCGTGTATCTTTCCGGTTAGCTTTGCATGATTCTTTAGAACGAGAATGAGTGGCTAAAATGCCATATTCAATAAACAAATTCAATTACTTACTTCCAGACCAAGCAATCTATAGAGGCATTATATTTAGCTCGACCTGACGTCACTTGGAAACTAGTTTTTGCTGTTGACTTTGGTACTGGAATCTTGATGACTACGCCAAGTGCAAACATTTTAGCACCAAAAACACTCTTCACCTGAAAATCAACTCTTAACGAGATGAGAGTTGATAATAAAGAATCTTGCTATAAGATAATATAAATTCAAAAAACATACCTTGACATTTACTTCCACGCGGCTCCGACCCAGTTCCTTAATAGTGGGCAAGACTCTGAAGGGAAGATTTACACCCTCAGTTATGCGATACCTATTTTCCAGAGACATAAAAACATTTTTAAAAAGTAATCCAGCCATGCAAACAGTTGCACAAACACCAAGAGAATTAACCCAGAACACATGGCAAGAGTAATACCACATACTGGCAAAGGTACGCATAGGACTATAGAGTACAAGGGGCTCTTCATTTGTGCCCAAGAAAATATAAATGATTATTTACAGGTCTAACATAAACGACATACATGTCATAATACTGAATATATGTCACAGAAAGGTCATAACGAGGACAAATTACAAGTAACTTAAGTCCATGCTGTTTTGAGGTACTGCTAATACTTTTTCAACAACTGGCATATTGTTTTGAAAATGTAGGCTTCCAAAAATTTCTGCAAGAGAGCCAGTGGCCCAATTGTATTTCTTTATGGCACGCAGGTAGAACAAATAATACTAGAGAACTGTTTACATCATATAATTGAGGGAGAACTAAACTACAGAAAACTTAAACTGCACACAGAGAAACTAATTTGTCACTACAAATAAAGCAAACAGAAGTGAGGAAGTACACCCAGCTTACTTCATCAGTTCAAATTCACCATCTGGGGGGACAAAGCTAACGGTTTTCTCTGAGTTGAACCGTGTCAAATTTACACATTGATGGAAAGTAACATCGTCCAGTTCTATAGTTTTTCCACTGCAGTTGTAGCAAAGTGAAAGACTAGGTTAGGAAAACAGATACAGTGATCCTTTTATGCAGAAAATTTGGGTCATGAAATTATCAGGACAAGCTTTACTAAAGCATGACTTAGCAATGTGCAGGAGAGCAATTATAGTACAAAAGCAACCTTTTAGCTGGTCTTGACTTGAGCTGTGATTCTTTCTCAAGACCAATTTTATCATTTAGCCCCAACTTCAAATCAGGCATTCCGGATAGGAAGCACTTCATAAGAATTTTTCCAGTTACATCGCAGCGCAGTACACTACCTACATTTGCCAAACTGTTTAAGTCAACAACAAAATAAAAATCAGGAAAAACAATCCACAATATTCAGATTACCTTTTGAAGACATAAGAAGGTTTACACTCTCCACAATATCCAGAAAAACCTGTCAGCAATTGAAGGTTGAAATCGAGCTACAGGCAATACTCGTTGGAGCTAAACAGGAAGCCATAGATAAAAAAAAAATAAAAAATTCACCTCATTCTTTTTGTACACAAGACCTTCTCTCCGCCAACCAACAGCACCAGTAACTTGTAAAGTTGCATTTGGGACAGGTTTATCTGCATGCTGTAATTAAATGGTAAATTGCAGAAAGAAGTCAGGAAGAAACTCTAACTTATATTATCTGATATGTTGTCCATAGCAGTGTAATGAACAGACATCCACTAAAACAAAGACGTGCCTTGGATGAGAATGGTGAACGAACACCTTGCTGGGTTATGTAAAGCTTCAAAATCTCAGGAGAGAGATTTTGAGGGTAACCAAAATCCATGATCTCTGCAACATGATTTTAAATATTAAAAGATAATGCATACTTTTAAGTTCTAACTACTGCTGCAAGAAAACAAATTCAGTTCCCCAATTTCTTCCTACACTGTAAAGCCAGAATGTTTAAACAAATCAGAGAGGAAGATCTTGAATAGAATGATGGAAGTACTGGAGAGCATATTAGATGACAATACTAAAGATAGAAAGAGCGAGGGATGACAAATGCCACAATTCATGTTAAGCTTTTTATTAAACACTACAATAGCCGAACTTATTAATTTAAAGGAAAATTGATGTAGGAAAGGGAAGTGAGATATTAGACAAATATACAAATTAGTCATGAGACTTAATTTTGTAGTACTCAATAATTTCATATTTCAAGTCCGTAAAGCAATGAAGATTACAGCTGTTTAATATAAGAACCTTAAAACTTAACCAACAAATAAAATCCCAACTAAATGAAACTTCTTATTTATATCAACTGGCATGATTAGATATGGTAACATATATCTAATCCTCTTACAAGTAAACCAGTGTTATTTAAGGCAAGTTGCGAGATGATGTGACGAGGGGTGTCTATTGATTAATCTAGAGGCGAGAGGTGAGGCAGTTGCTTTATTAAAGATATGCATTTCACACCAAAAAAATATTTAGACACATTCATATCATATACGAGCACATACAGCAATATTTCTACCACAATTAACATTAGTAAGAACAACTGTATGATATCTATACTAAACTATAATAAGCAAACATGGGTATAATTGTTAGTAGTTTGGTTCAATAGTTGAACTGTTAAAAGAATTGTGACCATTAGATATTTAGTAAATAGATGATAACCGTTAAATCTAATAATAAGGAATATTCTATATTTAAATCCCTCTTCTAAAGATACAAGGTTCGAATCCCGTCAACAACAAATTTACATTAAGATTTTATATTATTAGTTATGAACAATACATGTCATTTATTAAATAACTATTATTATTACTAATAATTTTATTAATTATTGTTACAAAGTTAAATTACATCCATAATAAATTATTATACTCTACTTTGTTTATTCATATAATTTTAAAAATATTTAAAAGTAACCCGTGCTTTGCACGGGCTATAAGCTAGTTAATTTTAATGTAGAACAATATATAGGGTGATGGCCCAAAATATTCATATGGGAGCCATGCTGGCCCTTTTTACTGACTGAAAACGCTACACCGTCTACCGTGATATGAGGGGTGTTGCGGAACACCGTGTTCCGTATCATGGGGTGTTGCGGAACACCGTGTTCCGTATCATGGGGTGTTGCGGAACACCATATTCCGTATCATGCACGGATACGGAACACCGTGTTCCGTATCATGCTAACACGGAAGATGGTGTTCCGTATCATGCATAATACGGAACACGGTGTTCCGTATTATGCTAACACGGAGGACGATTCTCCGTATCCCGTCGGTATTTCGGGTCATTTTTTTCAAAATCAGTATTTTGGGCAAAAACTTGTGAAAAATAGGCATTTTGGTAATTCTCTCCAATATATATACGTAATGAACGAGAGAAGCTTGGCCGCCAGCCTGTCTCTTGAGTCTTGAGGACAAAGTTTACAGATTCTACGGGTTTTTTTCCTGATTACTTTTATCTTTGTATTTTACTTTTAGAGATAATTAATGGTTCATGGTTGAATTTCAAATTTAAAAATTTGAATTTTTGGCTCAAAGTTTGACTGATATGTCATATGAGTTCAAAAGTTATTTGAATTAAGAAAATATAATTAATTAAGATTCCTTACATAAACTTTTTGTTTATAATTAAGAAAAGCGTGATTAATCTATCACCTGGACATATTGATTAATCAAGGACAGGCAACAAAAGCGATCCTTAATTAAAATCGCCTTGCATATCCAAAGCAGTGTTGCCTCACTTCGCATCACTTCTAGATTAATCATCGCTATCTCGCTTTAGATAGCACTAAATTAAACTGATAAATTAATTGCGATTAAATTATCTCTATATTTAACTACAAATTAGTTTCTTAATTCTGTGCTCTGCACAGAAAAGTAAAACCCTCAGCCCGCCTAAGATGCATGCATAAAAACATCTCCAATAGGGTGCCAAGAGGGGTAACAAAACCTATGTGGCATGGCACTCTTTGGTGCCTCGCTATTGGAGTCATAAGGGTGCTCAAAGGGTCCCATAAGAAGTTGCCAACTTTTAGCACCCCTTCTAAATGAAAAAAACCCAAATACTGGTAATAATAGTATATATTACTCATACCTATTAGTTTTTCTAGTTTTTCCGTTATCTGTTTGGGGACTATCTAGGCAACGTATAAGGGGTGCCAACAATTGGACTTAGAGGGTGTCAAATATGACATGGATTGAGGAAAAAATTAAAAAAAAAACTATTTTATATGGTGTGTTGGACATGTTTGGCACCCCTCAAGAGTCAAGGATGCCTCTATAGGAGATGCTCCAAGGACATGAACTCACAAAGTAACTAACAAAACCAAATAGAAATCTGCGACATTAATTTTAACAAAGATGCTACATTATTTTTCTGTAGTTAAAACATTTTAAAGTATAGGGGGGAGGTGAGAATTGAACTCTAAACCTCTTCTTGCACTAGGAGCACCTTTGCTACCACTCAGGCACTTTTAATTCTCAAAGCTGCTATTTCCTTCTTGTGCAAAGCCTACACGGGAAAAGATAAACACATCGCACGAGCCCACAAGCCACAAAGTACTTGAATCTCCAAAGATATATACTCCAAAGTCTAAATTCTTAGATAGGAGAGGATAAGTAACACCATAACATGGCAGAAATGAAGCCAATGCTAATAAACACAAATGAGCCTCATATACTGTGGGAAATTAAACACAGATCATATAACAGACATTAACGGCTCATATGCACCCAAGGTTAGTCTACCAAAGATATACAAATTAAAAAATAATCAATGACGATATATATATAAACATACCATCCAACAGCTCGTAGATCAGAACAAAATTGTTTCGAATGGCATCCTCGTCAAACGCCCCTCCGAAGTATGATTTGAACAATGCAACTGCCTGCACATACCATAAATATCCGGATATTCCGGATATTTGATTGGATGTAAGCAAATCATGTGGCTGTCAACACTGAAGCAAACTAGAAAACCAAAAGCCGTTTCAAAAAAAAAACTAACTACAAACAAAAACTATCCTAATAAACTGAACTCAATGTATATTACTAATGGACAAGTAATTCAGACCCCTGAAATATATGATCAACTTGAAAAAATTCAGTTCAAGATATAAGATCTAAATAACATATGAAAAATTAATTTTGATTATAAAATCTTTGATAATATACAAATTATAAAATTGAAATCTAATATTGTTAGACAATTTTTTTTAGCCCATCCTACATTCATATTCTAGCTCCGCCACATTGTCGAACACAATAAAATGGACTTCGTTTTATCACATTGAAGACTAATACCCAACAAAACAAGTTCTTTGGCCACAATAAGAACATAGAGTAACCAATTCTGACTATGATAGAAAACCATATTAATGAGTACTATGTTACCTACAATCAAAGAAGTTACTATTATCTTCCCTGAAAAAACACATTCCTGTAGGCCACAAATAATCTATAAACATGAATTCACCATTTACTTTTAAGGCATACTATGTCCCATTAGTTCTCTTGTTGAATTCTCTTCTACTACTTCCCTCTGAGCCTCTTCTTGTAATCTACTACGTCCTAGTTATCTAAAGCCATCTCCTCTAATCTTCTTTTTCTTTTGTCACTTTCTACATTCCGCTCTCTCTTCTGTCTACATAATATAAAAAGACGTCAAAAACAAGAAACTGTTACACTATAAACACTGCTTTACTGAACAATGTGCACAAAATAATAGTAAAGAGAGGAACACATATTCAGTACAGCAATAACAGGTACAGAATTTACTAATCAATAGTCTAACTATAATACCAGAAAGCTAATCGGACTACCTCAACGACAAACTTGAAGGCGCAAGCAACATTAGCATTGCTGCTGACAACAATGACAATGTAGACATTGCTAATTCTCATGTAGAAAAATGAGCAACCTCCAATCTGGCGCACAGGACAGGTACCTAGCTCTTTTGTCTGCATTATATGCAAGCGAAAGGCATCCACCATATTTCCCCTGGATTTCAATTGAAATAATAATAACGTAATGTACTTTAATAATCTCCAATTAATAATTAAATTAGAAAAGGGATGGTAAAGATAGGAAAATGAACAGACCCGACGTCGTCACGATAGAGACGATTAATGAGAACATCACCCCGGAGATTCAAAAAGTAAATAGCGGAAGCAGACACTGCCATTGTGATGGGATTGGATCAATTGGGGATTATTATTTGGGTTTGGTTCAATTACAAAAATGGATGAATGAGGAAATAGACAACCCGACCCGACAAGAAGAGCTTGTTTCAGACAGACTCAGCTGTGGTTGCCTGAATGCCTCCTGTATTCAAAGGTTGTCAGTACGTGTGTGTTACATGCGTGTAAATTATTATAATTTAAAATTCAATTTAAAAAATGAGATTAACAAAAATGAGATTTTTATTATCGTTGAAATTTTATGAATTTCATTATTATTTTTTAACAAATGATTGTATTTCCTCACATTTTTTATCGAACATTGAACATTAATTAATTGAGGGTATGTATATTTAATTAACTTTTAATTTCTTTTATTTATTACATTATATCCATTTTTTTCTGGGTGAAAAATCAAAATAACCACCATTTAATTTCAGATGCCCAAAATACCTATATTCAAATGCGTCCGCCTTTTTTATCCACGGGCCACGCATTTTGGACATGCGTATAAAGTATACGCATTCCAAAATTGCGTGGCCTTGAACCACGCATGTTGCCACAGCGTGGACTTTGTTAAATTCGCTTCTGTGCTCGTGAATAGTAACAGGGGATACGCATGTTGAACATGCGTGGCTGTAGATACGCATGTCCAACATGCGTATGCCAAGTACTGTTCACCTTCGTCCCAGTCGTCGCCGGAGACGAATTTTGGTCGAAACTTCGACGAGTTTGTTCACCCCTTTCCAGCAATTTTTCACTACAATACCATACACCAAATTGCTCGGTTTTTCGCCCTCTACAACATAGTACCATTCGTTTTACATTTTGTTTGCCGGATTTGAAAGCCCCAAATCGAACATTCTTTCTCCAATCTGTCTTCCGGTTGGTCTATGCACGCCCCTGCGGGACCGAAAATCAACAAATGAACAAGGTAAAATGGAGAGGAAGGTTTGGGCTTTGTTTTGATGTCCTTGGATATGGTGGAGGATGCCTGAGGTGGGAGAACGGAAGGAAGGCGACGGAGAGGACGATTTTGAGGAAGAGAGACGATCGGAGCAGCAATTGCAACAATGACATCAGCTGACGTCATTGCGCATCCTAGGGATGCGTGACTAAGAATACGCATTCAAGGAATGCGCATCCCAGGCCACGCATGTCCAGGATGCGTATCCCGTGGGTAAAAAGGGCGAACCTCAACGCATATCGGTATTTTGGGCAAGTGGATCACAAAAGTGGTGTATTTTGGGCATTTTCTCTTTTTTCTACATAAAAATGATTTTTTTATATTTGTTGAATTTTATTAACTGAATTATTACTTCAAATAATTTAATTGAATTATAAATTTAAAGTGCCCAACCGATTCATGCAGAAGTGGAGTTCCTCTCACACTCTTAAATCCACACAGAGAAACAACAAAAATGTTTGGGTCATGATAGTTTTCTTAATAATGGTAGAGTTAAATAAAGTTTCACAAAAATTTTCACAAAATAATAATAAGTGTGTCAATTTGATTGGTTATAATTCAATGACCCCTACATTCACATTAATATCAATCAATAAAAATCCACATTAGTATAATCCAATTCATTCTGTGCAAAAATTATATAGACAATTATGTGCATTACTCATATCTTAAATCGGTCGGATTTGATGTGTGAGTGAAAATACTCATATATATTGTCTGATCATATATGTACTTGCACTTAGGAAGACAGTCGGACTTTGGGGCTGTTTGGGGAACTTATTTCCAGAATAAGTCAACTTATTTTAAGACAAAGGGGATGTTTGGGGGAACTTTTTTCCAGAATAAATCAACTTATTTTAAGACAAAGTTAGAGATTCCTAACTTTCCAACTTATTTTTGCAACTTATTGAATCTCAAACATACACTAAATACTTGTATAAAAAAAATTATCAAAATATAAAATTTTTACCCGAAAATAAGTCCATAAGCCGATGAAATAAGTTTAGCCAAACAGGCCATTTGTTAGAGATTCCTAATTTTCAAACTTATTTTCCAACTTATTTTTGCAACTTATTGAATCTCAAATGTACAAAAAAAGATTATCAAAATATAAATTTTTTATCCGAAAATAAGTCAATCAGTCCATAAAAAAAAAGGAGAGCCAAACACCCCCCTTTATTTAATTGATAGGGAGCTCCCTGATAGATGCTTGTAGTTGTATCTAGTGTAGTTCGGGAGAGAATTCTCGCTTGTAGTTGTATCTAGAGTGGTTCGGGAGAGAATTCTCGTTTGGGGTGATTGAGATACTGCCGTACTGGCTTTTCAAATGAAATAAAATTTAAATAGTTTGGGAAAAATAAAATTTTTCCGCGCACTTCAATGGATGCTCCACTTGAATGTATATGCTACAACATCTGATACCTAATTTAGTTTTTAACTTTTTGTTGTTTCATTATTTGAAAAGCTGTCTACCATTACATTTTTTCAAAATTTATGTAACAATGAGCACTAGTTCACTACCAAATACTTCGGATCACTTATTTAATCAATTAGTGATATTGACAACTGCAGGTACATAAAACTCACCAACTCATAAATCACACCGTAAACGAAATTTCACACAGCACCCCCAATCGAGCAATCAAGAAGCAAATCAAACAAAAGTTCATCACAAATCAAAGTTCTACAACTTTTTAACAAGACATAAAACAGGACTTCAGATCCAGGGCCTAGATGTAATTATTATGTCCAGGAGCGTTTCCGCCAAGCGGGTACGTAGGAGCAGGAGCAGGAACAGGAACCCCAACACCAGGCGCGACAGTTCCAACAGGCTGGTGGTGGTGGTGGTGGTGGCGGCCTTGTCCAGGCAGGTGGTGGCCAGTTTGGCCCGAGGTCACCGCAGTACCAACCGGGACGTGGCCAGTCGTCCCTGCAAGGACAGGGTCGTGGTGGTGAAGATTGTGCTTCCCATGAAGTTTCTCAGCTGCGTGTTCAGCTTTGGCCTGATGCAACTTCATCTTAGCTTAAGCTTCTTTTGCTTTCATTTTCTCATGAGCTATTACTTTCTCCTCTTTTGTTCTTGCTGTTGCTTTCTCTGCCTGCACTCAATAAATTACAATTTCAGACCGTACTCGTTACTAGATCCGTCCCTGTCTAAATGACTACCGAAGGGTTAGATTGAGATGATTAGTTACCTTTTCTTGAACATGAGCTTTGGAGATGTCGACATGCTCCTGGGCAGCACTAGCTGCGTTACTCACCTTCTCCTTCACGGAACGCATGATTCCACTTGATTCTTCTTTTTCACACTCCAAGTAAGCAAAACAAAAATTATAACGACGACTTATGAGAGCAAATTTGAATGAGAGCAAATTTGACTATAAATAAATATAAGTTCGTCTTGTTATACGTGTTCTATCCAAAAGATTTTTATGTATCATCAGATTGGAGCGTTGGAGGCCTGCCACGTGCATTCTACGTGTCTCACATGCAGTGTATAGGTATTTTTTATGATATCCTGGAGAATACATCCGCCGACTTGCAAACGAAATATATAAGTAGGAGCAATGAACAAATCGATCTAGATATAAATTGAAATTTATTGGAATGATAAATTGAAAGAAGAATTGGATAAATTTTAATATTTGTAATAATATTTAATATATTAATCTAATTTATGATATAACACATCATTTAAAAATATTTTATAACGATAAATCGGATTTTAAAAATCGAATTGATCAAATATTTTTTAACAATTTATCTGCAATTTATTGACAATTTTTTAAAAAAGCACGATTTTTGGAACACTTGTAGCAGCTATAAAGACTTACACCGTTTGAATTAGTTGAAAATAATTATTTATAATTTTTTTAATAGGTAACCACTTTTTTTTAAATAACAATAGGTAATCACTTAAAATTTGAAGTTGTGAAAAATAAAAAATTTAAGTTAATATTCATTTGAATAATTTTTTATTATGTATAATTTATTTTTATTAAAAGTATAAAAAAAGTAAAATTTGATAAATTTTCTACTTGTATGATGATAATAATTTTTATCAACTTAAATTTAAAAAAATAAACTAAATTATTAAAACAATACCTTCTAACAACTTTTAATTATAATCTACTTTTTAATTTTAAATTACTTTGTTAATTTATCATACAAACATACAATTTTTTTGCTAAATATAAAATTTTGATGTTTAAATCCTCGTAACTCATTATGCAAACCTTTTTTCAACATATAGTAAATCCTCTGTACACGGTCTTGCTCGGGTGAGAACCACCATTTATGGTGACATATGAGATCAAATCCTATCCACCCATTTAAATACATTATATTTTTCTCTTACAATTCATTTAATATTTTAATATTTTATATTTGGAATTTCACCTTCTTCTTTCTAATTCAACCACCCACCACCACTGGCGACCACCACCACCTCCGGAGACCACCAAAAAATCACCACCGGCAAACATAAAATCACCACCGCCAAACCAGAAATCACCATCAGAAACACAAAAATCATCACCGACAAATACAAAATCGCCATTGAAAAACGAAAAATCACCACCAGAAACACAAAAATCACCACAGAATCACCATAAACGAACTGAAAATCACCATAAACAGACTGAAAATCACCATAAACGGACTGTACGCACTTCCAAATCACTAATTCAACGAAAAATCGGCCAAAATCCGGTGAATACGAAATCAGTTCAGAAAAATTCAACAAAAATCACCATCTAGTTCAATTTACAGAGATTTAAACTTTCATAAAACCGGAATTAACTTACAATCAATAAAATATAAACTCCGACCAACAAAAATTTTCAGGCGAGCATAACAAATCCCAAAAATCACCATAAATAATCTTCAATGGCAAAATCAGTTCATAAAATTCAAGAAAAATCACCATCTATTTCAATTTACAGAGATTTAAACTTTCATAAAACCGAAATTAGCTTACAATCAATTAAATATAAACTCCGCCGCTAGAAAAATCAGCAGCGGTGATTCATAATGTCGCGAGATGTTCCGGAGCGAGGGAGAGATCAAGCAATGGCAAAGCTCCGGCAACAATTAGCGTCGACGATTTAATAGTACTGCTCAGACTCAGGCTCCAAATATTAATTCCGGTGGCTTTAACCGGATTCGCGATGGCATCTTTAATGAGGGGGTGATGGATGTGTGTGTTGCGTTCGAGTGTGTGTAGGTGGGGATGGGGGGATGGGAGGTGGAGAGGGAGTGTGGAGTCGGTGGAAATGATTTTGGGGGGCAGGTGTGAGCAGTGAGCGTGTGTCCTGTGTGTTT
This sequence comes from Saposhnikovia divaricata, assembly GCA_036435485.1. Lineage (NCBI taxonomy): Eukaryota > Viridiplantae > Streptophyta > Magnoliopsida > Apiales > Apiaceae > Saposhnikovia > Saposhnikovia divaricata. Next base: position 211,539,032 of record CM071597.1, on the reverse strand, counting down.
GTGTGTAGTGCGTGTGTTTTGTGTGGGTAGGTGTGTGTGTTTAATTTGTGCGAATACGATTTAAAGTTGATTAAAAATTGTGGGGCTGAGATTAGATCTCAGTTCTCACAATAATAGGGGGTTATCACCTGAGCAGAACCCACACTAATATTGTCGGGATGAGAGAAAAATATTATTATATGGAAGTTATTCTTACGTAGAATTACATATATAAATAATATTTTTTGTGAAAATTATTAATCTATATTATAAATATTTAATTATTTATTTCTTATTTATATCAATACTATCTATCTATACTATACTATAATAAACGAAAAGGAATATAATTTGTAATTAGGTTAACCCCCTACTTTTGGTTATCCCTCATCATTCACAACCGTTAGATCTTCGATTCAAATAGATCATAATCGTTAGATATTACAATACTAAAAGTTGTTATATACAGAAGTTTAAGATTCAATTCCCGTCAATAATATATTAATTTATATTTAAATTTTAATACTAAAAATATTATATACAAAAATGTAGGATTTAAATTCCTTACTTCACTACAAACAAAATATAAAAAATTTAAAACAACCCATGCTTTTCACGGGTTATAAACTAGTATCTTATAAATATGTTTACACTGATGAAAAAACTATTGAAGGAATTTGACAAGATTCACAAGGTGAAAATCTATAGGAGGATGGTATAGAAATAAAAAAAAAATTATATAAAGAAGTTCAAACATGCTAAACAAGTTAAGAAATATTTTGAATATAAGAAGAATGTAATTGTGCTCATAAAAATAATTGTCACAAGCAATTTTGGATAAATTTTTATATCATATCAAATTCGATATAACTGCTAACATGTTATATATATATATATATATATATATATATATATATATATATATATATATATATATATTAAAATTTTTATGGTATTTTATTATTATATTAATTTATAGCCCGTGCAATGCACGGTCTTTTTTCTAATATTTATAATTATATTTATCGAAAAAAATTTCTTAAATTTAGTAGGATTCGAACTTGGTCTTTTTAAACAATTTTTATTTATTGATATTTTGGAAATACTTTAAATAAAAAATTTATATTTATTAAATTTTAGACGCTCAATTTATTATTTGTATTCTATCTTGAATTTTAAAAATCAGATTTATGATAATTTAACATCCCATTCGAAATTTAAAAAATAATCCTTAATTTACTAATGATTTAATGGTTATCATCCACCTTAAATTATCCAAAAATTCAAGAGAAAAAGATTGTGATAAATTTTTAAATTAATTTTTTTATTAAATTTAATAAATTTACAAATATTTGTTTTTATTATTGAAATACAATTTTTAGTATCAAACATGGTATTACTTGAAACGCGAATACTAAATCAAGATATCTATGTTTCGAACAATCATATTCGTTAATTATTTATGCAAAAATTAATTTTAATTTAATTTAACTCAATCAACATTGCATGGCATATAGTAATGTTGTGCTTTGATTCACCTCACCATGTTTGGCATGTGAAATCAAATTTCTCTTATACCAGTTGATAACGAGACTTGAGTGTAATCTCTTAGTTAGTCTTATACAAGTTGAATTTAGTGTTTATTTTTTCTAGATAAACCTAAAAGATGCCCGACTCTTCAATTCTCAGTAAGGATAAAACATACATTGAAACTTTGCAAGAGAATTATACATGCAAATCAAGAATAATATAATTATACTAAGTACTCCCTCTGTTCCACCCAATTGTTTATACTTTTTAAAAGGTGTCTAGCACAAGGTGCATTTTAAGGATAGTTCCATAACTTATTTTTAAAATTTTCTTTTCTTATATAAAAATATAGACATTGAATTTTTATAAAAAAAAGAAAATTTTAAAAATAAATTATGAAACCATCCTTAAAATGCGTGCCGGACAACTCTTAAAAAGTGTAAACAATTGGATGGGACGGAGGGAGTATAGTAGGAATCAATTCCTAAAATTTTGGTAATTATAAATTATAAGTGAATGTGTTATTGTAAATGATCGAATTCTAAATCTATGATAGTACTCTTTTATTATTCCTTTTAATCTTATTATATAACTCAATTTTGAATCATATTTATATTGATTATATTTTATAGTAGTTAGGATTCGATCTCTAAATCTTTTTTTTTGACGAAATAGATATTTTATTACTCACTTGAATCTTATGACAAAATAGACTCTAAATTGATAGGGAACAGACCTCCCATCAAACACTCGACCGGGAAAAGAACTCGACTCTCTTGCTAAACAATGAGCAGCCTCGTTAGCCGATCATCTATGTTGTGTCCAAAATCCGCCTTGGGCTTGTTTTAAGGCCCATTAAGATTACAGGTTCGAGTAATGAAGATATGAAAGGATAGGCTGGACTAGGTATGAATGCTTTGGCCCATGATGCCTTGGAAATATACTGAAAGATGAAGATTCTTGCATCTGGTTCGGGATTCAGTCATGTAGGGGTTCAGGTGCTCGAACCCCATGTGGGGGTACTACTATATGGAAGCCTGACAGGGGTTCATGCAGGTGAAGGGCTTCTAGGGAGGGGTTCACACTCGTACCCTGACAATCTGAGGGAATTGGCCCAGCAGCCTCCTAAATTGTAGGAGAACGGATATATATCGCTCTAACAGACTTTTGGATAACTCCTAAACATCAAGGACGACCCAACAACCTCTGTTATGATGGATAATCATTATATATACATGGATTATGTATATAAACGTGGATATATGATGGAAAATCATATAAATATGAAGATAATTATGGATTCATGAAGGATAACTACTGGATAATCATATCATCTGGGATAATTAACTGGATCAGTTCAGTTAAGGAAGATAAATCTAAAACATATATGATATATACACTACGCATATAAGTAGGCGGTTGTACAACGGAAGGCTGGGGTTCAGGCAGTGTCCTAAGGGAACTAGGACTCTTCTTCATCACAAAATAACAAACGGATCAGCATAGTCAGGAGGATAAGGCTTATCAAAACGTGGCTGAGCTATCAACAAGGAGTCCAAAACCCTAGAACTACATGGGACTTGATTCCTATAAATATAGGATATGTAGCCACTTTGCAAGGGTTGAATCTCATTTCTCTCTACAAAAATCATGTAGAAAACTTGAGCAATACACATATCTGGCAGCTGGGATCGAATGAGTAGGAATTACTCTGCCCTTGCTGTCCGGTGTCCTTGCAAACTCAGTCCCAAAATCATTACAAATAACCGTCCACTCTGGCAGTTGAACGCTGGGCTGTAAACGCTTGAACGCCGATTCTGCAGCCGGAAATTAAGCGATTCATCCATTATTCCAGCGATATTCTCTCGAAGTGTTGTACCAAATTCCTCTCACAACATTTTTGGCGCTAGAATGAGGGGATTGGATGATCTTTTGAGAGGAAAGATTGTGAAAAACTCTGACGATGAACATACACCGAAGAACAATGGAGGTGACCACGAAATTGAGATCGAGGAAAGAGGTCACCAATCGAGATATTGCAGATTATATCATGTGGATGGACTGGAAAATCGAGTCTCTGGAAAAAAAATATACGAAAAGATGAAAAAATGGGAGAAAAAATCATGGCTTATCGAAAAAAAGGATGAAGAAGAAGGAAGGTTACCCATAACCTTTATTCTGGTCATTTGGTGGTAAAATGCATAAAAGAAGGGATGTGGCTCTGAGGTCTTGGAAAGAATGTCTGAAAAATAACTGTTTTGGATGCTAAATTCTGATAAGAAGGGTCCAGATTAGGGGTTCAGTGATGCGGGGTTCCGCGATCCAGAAACTCCTTACATCAAGAGCGTTAATATGTATAACCTAACGGACGAGGAACTAAATATCCACCTATTGATAAACATAAAGGCCATCTGTAGAGATACCAGTTGAGAGGTTCAAGGGATAAAGGCAGGAGAAACCTCAATCTGGAGGTCGCACCCATGACAGAAGGTTCCTCGTAGATGAACCCCCAGTTTCTCAGTTAGAAGGCTCCTTGCAGATGAACCCCCAAATACTCAATTATGGAGAATGTACTCATCGTGGAGATTATCGATCTAAGGGTTCAACCAGTTGGAGGTTAAGCTCTATCAAAGCTCCCTTTCAACAATTCTGGGGTTAAACAAGTCCAGGAGTTTCAGTTAATGATTGTGGAGCACAACACTAGTTCGCACCACAGCTCAATCCATGACGGGAGTAAATGGGTGAACTTGAATGATGATGATGGTACGAACACCATGATTCATGAGCTGTAGGTGAATCCCAGCACAGATAAGGGTGCGAACCTCTAGATAGATGAGTGACAAGTAAACCCCAATACAGATGACCCTCCTGACTGAAGGGGTACGGGTGGACCCAAATTGAAGCAGGGATGCGAACCTCATGATTAGTGATCAGTATGTAAACTTGGATGATGGCAAGAATATGAACTCGCTCATTGGTGAGCTACTGGAAATATTGTACATTATTCTCTTAGGTACCTCTTGTTTCTTACAACGAGCTAGCTCAGGTAAGCTTGTCAAATTAAAATATGGAAATGATTGGTAAAAAGGACTCCCCCAGAAATAAGCTTCCTAGAAATGGGGTTCGTATACTATAGGTTCAATGATGGAAGGCCCCTTGATCATAAGCAAGAAGCTGAATAATAAAAAGGCCCGCAATAAGTAAGAAGAACCCGGGAAGCAACCTGGAAAAGGGTTTAAGCATGGAAAATCCCATTCAAAGGATTTAAGCCAAAATGGAAAATATTGGAACTCAATGTAGGGGTTCCACCATGGTAGTTGTGTCACTCGACATGAGAACCCCAAAAGAATTAATTAGTTCCTAAAGGAGATTCATCAAGAAAAAACAATCTTGGCCATGTTTGGCCTCTTATGCAACAAATGGGCGTTGCACAACTGGTGTGGGATACTCAAATGGTTAAATCAAGGAAATGGTCAAAAGTAAACACCTCACTGTACGGGTATAATGGAAGCTCCATTCAGAATGCTTGAGGAATCATGTTACCAGTAGCCCTGCTGATGGAACCCCATAAAGTGGTTCCAGTTTTTCGGGGGGTAGTACCACCCATAACGTTGATGTAAATGGCTGCTCTAATGGAGGATGATGAAGGAAGAATGCATCATATAGAATCAATAGTTGAAAAGCTTTTCAAAAAATGAATCAATAAAGTCTAGAGATGTGACGTTGCCTCTCTGACAGAAAGTATGAAGGAACCTCTATAAATGAAAAATGAAGAGTTCTTGGTTGGACATGCGATCATACCAAATCAAAAAAGGTGAAAGCAACTTATAAAGGTGCTCACGATGAAAACTTCACTAACAGTGGAAGGTGGAAGCTCAGAATATCAAGCTAAAATACATTGAGCAAAAGGTCTTAAGTAGTGACCTAAATGAAGCTCTAGCAAAAAAGTTATCATGGAAGTTGAAGGTGGACTCGAACTTCTCATGAACTAAAAATGTCACTGGTAGTATTGAAGAATGAACCCCTCTTATCCACCCAATTGGAAGGAGTTATGGTTGATAGCGTATCCTACAACACTATGGTAGGATGACCCATTCTAAAGAAGATGTAATGATGGACTTAATTTATAATGTGGCTATGAAGGTTCTCATAGTGTAAACCCCTCAAGCACAAGAAGCTGGAAGGTTCCCACAAAGGGGTTCACCTGCTATAGGCCCCCCGAACATCAGAAGTTGGAACATGTGGAAACTTCAAGGAAGGAATTGTGGAAACTAGTGGAGGGTTGTAATCTCGATGAAATTATGGAAAAGATGCTACTAGACAAGGAATGGGGTATGATTGACCTCTCGATCAATAAAGAGATGGCTGCGACGTTCATATATGAACCCCTTAAAGGAAAAACTAGAAGCTGCAAAAGCTAAAGGAAACAACAAACCTAACAACGGAACCTCAATTGGAAGGCAACTTGGTTCGCATATAAGCGACGTGTTCACCTCATTTTTGAAGACAAATCTTACAAATAGGTTGTTATCTCTTAAGGGGTAGCTTCCCCTCAAGGCACTGTTGCTAGCGGCTTCCCCCTAAGAATGGAAGAAATTTGAATACCGGTGAAATGAATACTGGGGGGTACTGGTTGAAGCACCTAAGCGGAGGCCAAAAAAGGGAGGTTTTATCATCTAGACAAAGAAAATGGTTACATACCATCTAGACAAAGAAAATGGTTACATACCTCGCATTTATAAGGAGAAGCATGGCTTCCCACACAGATTAAAAAAGAGGTTAAAACTATGGTGAGATGTGTATAGCCAGCTTCACATATGTCCATTTAGACTTCTCCTCAAAGAGGATAAGAAGTTGAATATGATTCAATATTGGCCATGGACAAACTACGCCGAGGAATAGGGGGTAGTGGATACCAGGCTACATGGAGGATCTCTAAGATGCATCCTATGTTTAAATGAGAAGATGTACAAAGGAAGTTGGGGTTCGCGAAACCTTGGCAGCCTTCAGCCTCAGAACCCCTTACTAGGTTATAGCCACAAAACTTGACATAAAACATGATCTTCAGCAATCAACATGGTTGGATTTATAGGTGGTCACAACTATATTCATGGCATACACCTGGAGTAAGATCTTAAAGGAATTATGTTGAATAACTAGAGACCGGGAATGTTATGAAACATTGTTTCAAAATTGGAACATGGAGGAGATCATTGGAAAACCATATCGGGTGGCATGGATATAATCATCAGGATGTAGAAGTGTGTGAAGATGCAAGTATGTGTGGGCATACATGCATCAAACGTAAGCTACCAGAAAGTTTGTTGAGGCAACCACGACGTAGGGGTACGACATCTGAACCCTGGAAGTTCAAGAACAGAATTTATGGAGTCATTATCGAGAAAATATAACATGGTGTTTCTTGGAAGGAATTTTAGGAGCAGTAGTCGCCTCACCTATGATACCTCTTGTTTCTTACAATGAGTACGCTCACGTAAGCTTAGAGATTCAGGGTGAAGGTTGATTGAACCTGATTGCGGATTACATAATGTTCCTCTTGTATGTAATGGCTACAAGGAACCGGGGGATAGTGGATGGTATACTGCCATGATGGTATCTTGAAAGTGGTAATTTTTTTAAGCAAACGGAACTTTTATGCAATGAATGGGTCAAGTCCATGAGATTCTTGAGGTTCTGTTATGCGAAACCCTAATGGGATTTAATTCTGAGGTACCCTTGGAAGCTAGATCAAGGAGAATATGCGGATTGAATTTCACAAATTGGTTTAAAAAGGATTTCTCATGTATGGATTATGCATGAGCTGGATTTACCATGTATGGATTATGCATGGAGAGAATTTCTCATGTATGGATTATGCATGAGATGGATTTATAGCATATGGATTATATGCTAAAGGAATGGAATGCATGTGGTTTATGTGGAAATGGACAGGATCGCATGTGGATTACGTGCGCAAGGCTGGAACATTTATGGATTATACATGAATCGCGTGTGGATTACGTGCGCAAGGCAGGATTGAAAGCACATGGATTATGTGCTAATTGATTACACGGACTATATAGAACATGTATGGATTATACATGAATCAAGGCAGGAACATGTATGGATTATACATAAATCAAGGCAGGAACATGTATGGATTATACATGAATCAAGGCAGGGACATGTATGGATTGTACATGTATCACATATGGATTACATGTGAATGGATTGGAACCACAAGGCAGGCTGGTCATAGGGAAACTAGGGCCATAGGGTTCCCCTATATTGGAGGTTCACTCGTTTGAACCCTGAGAAGGCGTAACGCCGATAAACTTCTGTGTAATCACGCTGGTGGATAACCAACCCCGTTATGGGATTTACGTACAGCTGTGGAAGCTACGTACAAATTGGCAAACGGCTTCGCCACGACCCCAAGGAAACTGGGTGAGTGAAGTCCAACTCTTGGAAATTGGAATGCTAAGGATTTTTGCGGTGTGAGGAAATCACATGGGATTGGCAAACAGCTTCGCCACGACCCCAGGGAAACTGGGTGAGTGAAGTCCAACTCAAGGATATTGGAATGCTAAGGAAATTAGCATTTTGAGGAAATTACATGGAACCTTGTTGAGGGAATCTCTGAGGATGGAACCTGGTCGAGGTAAACTCCTAGGATGGAACCTCGTTGAGGGAATCTCCGAGGATAGAACCTGGTCGAGGGAAACTCCCAGGATGGAACCTCGTTAATGGAATTCTTCATGCACTCTAGGTGTGATCCCGTGGACTGGTCTAGGATTAGGGGTTCAGTCGACAGGAGGTTCTAGCTTATATCAGTGGAGGCCCGGGGGTAAGGCATGAGCGCTTATCTGTGAAATAATTTTTGTGACTTGGTTTAATGAAACTATGATCACTTTATCTTTACCTTTATTTTCTTAACTGATGTGATGACTATGTGTACTTATGTGCTATATGTACTTATGTGCTTCATGTCTTATGTTCGCATGCCTTCTTTGTGTGTTCATGTGTTATTGTTTACGTGAACCTAGTTCTTTACTATAAGATAGGTTATGCCAAAGAACTCTAGGGGGTAGTACGTGTATGGACCTGTTAGGTAGGAACCTTTTAGGTATTAACCTCTTAGGTACGGGCTTCCTCTAGGAGTATGGATTGGATCTGGATTGGATTGGATGTGGATCTGGATTGGATTTGGATTGGATTTGGATTTGATTTGTGTTAATAGTATTTTTGTTGTTCGTTCGCAGGGAAGGACTGAATGTAATATCAAGTTCAAGTATCTTATCTCTCACAATTTAGAAGTGTAAAAGAATGTTTGGTTTGTTTATAAACTAAATTAAACTAATTATCAATCGAGAATAAAATATATATGAGGAAAACAATCCAAGAACTGGGATTCTTCACTTGGTTTCAATACACATTCAATATCTATGTGACATCTACGTTCTTACTCTGCTGAAAACAATTCTTCTAAGGTTATAATGTTCTCTTCCAAGATACAATATAGTGTCTACAACTACACCTTAATTGTCACTTCCGTGATACAATCAAAATACAATCATAAACTATTACGCACCAAGAATTATAAGTCTCACAACTCTCCTATTAATCTTCCAATCAAATATTAGAGTTATGTCTGTTAAATCCTATACTAAAATTTCAACTCCTCTTCCAAGTTATTACAATCCCTAAAATCCAATCAAAGGTTCATGACTCCCCTAATTGTATTAAGCCCTCAATAACAGATCAGCAAAGCAAGAAAACCACAGATAATTAAACAGGCATGAATACCAAGGAATACTACCCAATTCTCAGATTAGAGAATTAGTTACACATGATTAAATTAACAAAACAAGAATTAATAGAAGAAATCAGAATTAGAAGAATATAGAAAAGAAACCTTTTAACTTCAATCTTCAAAGAAAATAATGGTTCTCCAGAAAGAATCCTAAAAGCTGGGTACAAATTGTATCTCTCTAACAATGAACAACCAATAATGTTTTTCCGATCCCTAGATGTATTTATATAGATACTCCTCATCTTGCCTAACAAGCAATTACCTTCTATTACAATTAGAATTTAAAGAAGGTACCAAAACTGCCCAGAATACAATTAGAATTAGAAAAAGGACAAAACAGTAAATTTATAGCCTTCTTTTAAAAGATCACGTGCGCGAATTTAATCAGCACGTTCCTTGCACGTGCTTTCTATCCCATGTTGTAGAAAATCTCTCAAGCTTCGCGTGGGCAGTAAGATCGCTGAAAACGGACTTCTAGAACTCCAGATATGGCCAAAACAGTATAAGCTGCGCAGCCTTCCCGGAAAATCCGAATTTTAATCAAATAAATCTCCAAAAACAATAGAAGTATCAACTTTAATCAACATTCTCGTAAATCTGCACAACTAAGCAAAACACATCAAAACTACAACATCTTGAGTCCAAAACAATCAATTTAAGCCGAACTGAGGCATTCCAAGTGGATATAAAATCCACTTATCAAACCCCCAAACTTAACTGATGCTTGTCCTCAAGCATAAACAATTACAACTAACTAACTAGTACCACTTCCGTACGTGATCACGGTTGCATTTGACATATGCAACAAGCCGTTTAAACCCCTAGGCAGCCCTAGTGGACGAGTAAGGTCTCGTGAGGGCCTATAGCGAATGTACCCACAAAATCCAATGCAATGCAATGCATGAATGCAACTAGTATGAACAATGCAACGATCCCCTTCAAACTAACCAAAACCAACTAGCAAGCAAATATCTCAAAGAATGCAACTAAATCAAAATAGAGCTCGACTAAGTCCCCGTATACTAACAATACATGAACGAAAACGTGCGTGTGTGCAATGCTCATCAGAAATACTCCCAAAACTAGGTCAAAAATCATACATATCCTTCGCCAAGACAATTACAGGTTTATAAATAGAATAGACTGTAGACACTTCATAACATCGGAACACCTCCATCCTCATTCAAGTTAGCCAGATATTCATGCTTTATTACTCTGACACATAATACTATATACAATACGCATGCTTATTTAACCGTGCAATGAATGAGACCCCAAAAGGCTTATACAATAATACCCTTGTAGCGAGTGTTAGGTCAGCAATCCCAAACCACAAGGGCTTTAGGTTACTAGGACTAAATCCCCTCAGACTTAATTACTCGAGTATTAAAGAGCTCACTCTGGTTAATTTTGCATATAAACAATTAAACTATTGACTCTTTTTTTTTCTTTTTCTTTTTTTTTCTTTTTTTTCTTTTTTTTCTTTTTTTTTTCTTTTTTCTGCGATCTGGAATGAGCCTTTCTCATTTCCAACCCTAGACTACTCATATAAATATGAGCCGGCTACTAGCCATTTGACACCTAGCCATTATTTAACAATTAATACAACTAACATGAAATCCCTGGTTTCCCCCAAACTTGGACTTTAGTGCTCCTACGCCATCAAGGGAATAACGAAAATTCTAAATATAATCAGGTGATTAAATCTCAAAGCATCCAAACAAGCATGACCTCAACCTAGCCCAAAAGTACCCCATGAGTCTGTGTAATTAGTTTTGTTTCCGAAACACATAAGTCAATTTCATAGAAACTATAAATCAACCCTCTATTCATCATTACCACACTCAATTAGACACCTACCTACCAATCAGAATCAGCTCGTCCTAAGGGATCATGAAAAATGCATGCCATGAAAATGCAACTAAAATGGACTCACATGGTATACAGAAATAAAAACAGAATGTCCTACATGAAACAAACGTAGATAACACAAACATACATGCATGAACTATCACTAATATGCAAAGCATGAAATTCTACATGAACACATATAAACAACAATAACTACTAATCCCTCAAAACACCCCCAAACTTAAAATATTCAATGTCCGCATTGAATGGAAGTAAATACGAGGGATAGTAGAAAACATACCTACTCAGCTGAATCATAACCCTCCTCGGATGAATCTGGTGAAGGATAATACGTACGAGCTCCATAGACTGGGCACTTCAAGAATACTACAAAACCCACAATTACAAGAACACAAATTCGTAATAAAAATAAGATTAGAGAAAAAGATAAACCAATTACGAATCAAAGAGGCGAACTTGCAATTAATTCCTCTTTAGAATTGAATTTAAATAAATAGAAGAGGAATTGGATTTGTATGTATAGGTGGGTATATATAATGGAGGGATAGGATGAATATAAATTTAAATGTGTATGGGAGAAATTTTGGTGGGTAAGAATTTGATGTGAGATAGATATAGGATTTGATGAATTAAAGAAAAAGAATCAGAATAGGTTTAGAATTTTGAAGGAGAGATGGGGGTTTTGGAATTAAAATAGGAAAAGAATTAGGTAAAATAGGGGTATAAATAGAATAAGAGGAGCGAAAAAAAAATTGAGGAGAAGAATTTTTTTTTTTTTATAAAAAAAACTGCAATCTGCGTGTACAGTGGCAGACTGCGCGCATAGCAGTAACGCAGGCGCAGCCTGCGTCACAAACAGAAACGCAGGTGCAGCCTGCGTTACGCAGGCGCAACCTGCGCGACCAACCTTTTTTTTTTTCACAACAGATTTTTTTTTTTCACACAACACTCATTTTTTTTTTCAACACTCAATATTTTTTTTTTCTACACTACTGCGTGGGTTGCCTCCCACGAAGCGCTCCTTTAACGTCAATAGCTTGACGTTACTTCCTCAACTCATGGCGGTTTCAAAAGAACAACTGAACCGTCCTCAACAGATAGACCATTCATACGAACGTTGACATCCTGGTTGCTTGCTTTCCACAATTCTTTTCCAACAGACTTCAACCTGATTTTACTACCAAATGACCAAATCTTCTTCTTTTTCTTCTTCACACCTCTAAGGTGCTTCTCCGACTCAACCGGTTGAAAAAAAATTTCTTCTTCCTTATCATCTAACACCCGTTCTGCTCCCACGAAGTGTTTAGTTTTGAGCTGCACAATGTCCTCAACTATGTCAACGGTAAAACCAGTTGCTCCAAAAGGAGGTATCTTCATTGCTTTGTTCAGATCAAATTCCACTTTGTCCTTGCCAACATTCAATGTCAATTTTCCAGCTTTAACATCGATAGTAGTGCCAGCAGTAGCCAAGAATGGCCGTCCCAAGATAATGGGTATCTCGACATCTTCATCCATCTCTAACACCACAAAATCACAAGGTATGACAAATTTATCCACTTTGACTACCACATCCTCAACGACCCCTAACGGATATTTAACAGAACGATCCGCCAACTGAAGTGAAATCCGTGTCTTTTTAAGTTCTCCAAGACCAAGCCTTTTGCAGATTGAATATGGCATCAAACTCACACTTGCCCCTAAGTCACACAAGGCTTTCATGTTTTCCATCTTCCCAATAGTGCAAGGCAAAGAGAAGCTTCCCGGATCTTTCAATTTCTGAGGAATAGCCTTCTGGATGACTGCACTGCATTCTGCATTAAGAGTAATAGTTTCTGCATCTTCAAGTTTCCTCTTCTTTGTCAACATCTCCTTAAGAAATTTAGCATAAAGTGGCATTTGATTCAAAGCTTCAGCCAACGGAATATTAACATGCAACTGCCGGAACATAGTCAAGAACTTCTCGTACTGCTTCTCTAACTGCCTGTTGTGAAGTCTCTGTGGAAATGGAATAGGAGGAACATAAGGTGGTGGAGGAACATATGGCTTTTCTGATTCTTCTTCCTTCTTCTTCTCATCTTCTTTTTCTGACGTGTCTGCAGCAATCTCTACTGGCTTATCCTCTTTCTCAGCATCACTCTCTTTAGGCTTAAGAACCACAACCTCGGGCAACTCTTTTCCGCTCCTCAAAGTAATTGCTTTGCATTGCTCTTTACCAGTCTGGTCGGGTTGACTAGGAAGAGACCCTTGCTCACGAACACCCATCTTTGAGGCAATCTGTCCAATCTGTGTTTCTAGCATCTTTTGAGATGATGCCATCTGATCTATTCTTGATTCCATATTAGCCAATGCCCCAGAAGTCCCTTGCATAATCTTATTTAGTGCAACCTCCCACTCAGCTGGTTCTTTCTTTGGTGGAGGTTGATACTGCTGCTGTGCTTGATATGGCGGTCGTGACTGAAAACCAGGAGGTTGATTCTGCCTTGGAAATGCATAGGAAGGATTAGCTGCATGATTATTGCTGTAAGAAAGATTATTGTTTGGCCTTTGATTCGGATTGTAGTAAGAATTATTCTGCACAGGCCAAGGCTGTCTTCCTTGAATAAAAGATGCTTCTTCTGGAAATTGTTGAACATACGAGTTCTGACTAGCACCATAATCATGATACCCTTCCATAGGTGAAGAAATAGCATTCACATTACCTTTTGTCCTCGCACCTCCTGAGTTAGAGTATCCAACTTTTGAGCCAGCATGTTGATCATCTCAGATTCTTGTGCTGCTTTTGCCGAGCTCGTCCCACTAGGTGCCCATGAATAATTATTAGATGCTAATTCCTCAAGGAGTGCTTTAGCCTGTGTAGTTGGTGCCTTCTTGAAATTTCCACCAGCAGCCACATCCAGACTCAAACGAATATCTGCATTCATGGCCCCGTAAAAAGTACTAATGATCTGCCAATCTTCTAAGCCATGATGTGGACACTTCCTCAATAGTGCCTTGAATCTCTCCCATGCCTGATATAGACCTTCACCCGGTTGTGCTTTAAAACTCATAATCATAGTCCTCAACTGTTGCGTCTTGTCAGAAGGATAGTATTTGGACAAGAATGCCGTAGATAGACTCTCCCATGTAGCAACCGAAGTGTTTGGAAGTTGCTGAAACCATTCCAAAGCTCTTCCCTTAATAGAGTAGGGAAACATATGGAGACGAATCTGATCACTCGTAACACCAGTGATTCTGAATGAGCCACACATCTGCACAAAACGCTCTAGATGTCTGTGTGGGTCTTCTAATTCAATGTCTCCTTCAAAAGATTGATTGTTGATCATCTGAATTAAGCTCGGATTAATATGGAACTGAGCTGCACCAATCTCCGGAGTTTTGTACATACAATTGGCTGGATTCAGTGTCTCATGGTCCCAAATAGAAGACTGATCAACATTAACAGCTGGTCGAGGTTCTGGCTCTCCCATCTTAGCTTTATCTTTTCTTAGCTTTCTCAAAGTACGCTCGATTTCAGGGTCAAATTCCAATTTTCTAGCGCAAGATGAACGTAGCATACACCTGAAAATCAGCAACAAAACAACTTGTGGAACCAATTAAAATCTAAACAATAAGAAACAATTAACCTAAACTCAACTATACTGCCTTCCCCGGCAGCGGCGCCAATTTGTTAATAGTATTTTTGTTGTTCGTTCGCAGGGAAGGACTGAATGTAATATCAAGTTCAAGTATCTTATCTCTCACAATTTAGAAGTGTAAAAGAATGTTTGGTTTGTTTATAAACTAAATTAAACTAATTATCAATCGAGAATAAAATATATATGAGGAAAACAATCCAAGAACTGGGATTCTTCACTTGGTTTCAATACACATTCAATATCTATGTGACATCTACGTTCTTACTCTGCTGAAAACAATTCTTCTAAGGTTATAATGTTCTCTTCCAAGATACAATATAGTGTCTACAACTCTCACAACTCTCCTATTAATCTTCCAATCAAATATTAGAGTTATGTCTGTTAAATCCTGTACTAAAATTTCAACTCCTCTTCCAAGTTATTACAATCCCTAAAATCCAATCAAAGGTTCATGACTCCCCTAATTGTATTAAGCCCTCAATAACAGATCAGCAAAGCAAGAAAACCACAGATAATTAAACAGGCATGAATACCAAGGAATACTACCCAATTCTCAGATTAGAGAATTAGTTACACATGATTAAATTAACAAAACAAGAATTAATAGAAGAAATCAGAATTAGAAGAATATAGAAAAGAAACCTTTTAACTTCAATCTTCAAAGAAAATAATGGTTCTCCAGAAAGAATCCTAAAAGCTGCGTACAAATTGTATCTCTCTAACAATGAACAACCAATAATGTTTTTCCGATCCCTAGATGTATTTATATAGATACTCCTCATCTTGCCCAACAAGCAATTACCTGCCCAGAATACAATTAGAATTAGAAAAAGGGCAAAACAGTAAATTTATAGCCTTCTTTTAAAAGATCACGTGCGCGAATTTAATCAGCACGTTCCTTGCACGTGCTTTCTATCCCATGTTGTAGAAAATCTCTCAAGCTTCGCGTGGGCAGTAAGATCGCTGAAAACGGACTTCTAGAACTCCAGATATGGACAAAACAGTATAAGCTGCGCAGCCTTCCCGGAAAATCCGAATTTTAATCAAATAAATCTCCAAAAACAATAGAAGTATCAACTTTAATCAACATTCTCGTAAATCTGCACAACTAAGCAAAACACATCAAAACTACAACATCTTGAGTCCAAAACAATCAATTTAAGCCGAACTGAGGCATTCCAAGTGGATATAAAATCCACTTATCAATTTGGATTAGATTTGGTTTGGATTTGGATTTGGATTGGATTCCTCATGTATGGATTACGCATGAGCAGGTTTAACATGTATGGATTATGCATGTCATGGGTTCGCGTCAATCCTAGGGACACTAGGCTAGCGAAACTCCCATCAACTTAAAGCCCACGTAAGCCCTCGGCAGGCAGTGTGGCCAGGCCCACGTGAACCCTTAACTGGTGGTGGTGTCCTCTTATTATTTACATTATGAGTACGCAACAATTCTCACATCAGCTTCAAGCCCGCGTAAGCCCTCGGCAGGTAGTGTGGCTAGGTCCACGTGAACCCTCAATAGGTAGTGGAACCTTATTTCTGGATTTTCATTGACCCTAGGTATCCTAGGTGAGCAAAGCTCCTTTCAATCTTACACCCACGTAAACCCTTCATAGGTAGTGTGGTGAGCCCACGTGAACCCTTGACAAGTAGTGGTGAGCAAATATATACAAGTTAAGGCTCTTGCGTGAAGCCTCGATATTTATATAGCATTCAAGGGTACAACTGGGTAAACCCCTAGGGCTTGAACGTACCCCTAAGCAGTCTACTTTACATATGGAATATACACAAATAAAGGATCAAGGATTCAAGTGGAGGAAGGCTTACATATTATGCAGGAAGGAACTCTGATCCTCGAGGGGTATTCAACATCTCACCATAGAAAGACTTACATAATGGAAAGAGGTCTTCATCTTATTCTCAAAGGGAGGCAGCCCCAACCTAATGGGTTCTGTGGTTGAACTCTGACTTGGATTGACGTGCTAAAAGAAAAGATAAGTTTTACTTTCATTCTTTTACATATTCTCTATCACACATGTTTTCCATGCATACAAGGAAATTTATTTAGCATCTAGCCAAAAACTTCATTGTGAAGTTCGTTCATCTTTTCAAATGGATCATTATCTTCTATCATACATTAATTCATGTTCATCTGGATGTGCATATCACATGATTTCACACTTGCATGGATTTATACACAATGGGTCATCATGACATATATTTACTTACATTATGCATGAGTTTCAAAATTATTTTCAAACTTGCTAGCTGATAGGTACTTAGGCATACTATATGCCTCATAATGTAACCACTGGAAAGACATAGTTACAATTGAGGAGGTTTCTATAACCTTACCTTGGTCCCTCCTGGGGTACGCATATAAGATCATCTGCATCATATGGATTATAGGTTCACTTGGGAAAAGCCCCATAGTTTATGGGCATGGTTTGGTAAAGTCCCATGGTTTATGGGAATAGTTTGGAGAAGTCCCACAACACTTGGCATCATTGGAGAAGTCCTCAAAATACTTAGCAATATCTTGGGAGGTCCATTGTGATGGTTTCATGAAAATCTCTAAATATTGTGGCATATGTCTTGAAGAGTGTGTTTGCCAAGGTTCTACGTGAGTGTGAAGGCAGTAATGGGTTTATTTATACAAAATCATTTGCACTCGCATAATCATACTTGCATCTATGCATTATATATCTATGCGTTATGTGCATTATATATGTGAGCTACTTAGCTCATGTTACTAATCACTTTTTCTAGTTGTCTTGGCAGCCCACGATTCTGGAAGATTGAAGCTTATTTGCAACAGGGGAAGCTTCATGGCTTCACCCACATGGATCCACGCATGGAGACCAACCTCACATGGAAAAGAAATATATCGAGAAGTCAAGATATGGTATTCAAGGAAGAAGGCTAGAAGTTGGTAGGTTCAGGTGATAAGGATGAAAAGCTCATGATCGATTGGAACGGGTACGTCATGCATGGTATAAGGTATGTGAAAGGAGTTCATTTAAGGATGCAGATGGGATATATATGTGGAAGCATTATGTTTCATGTTTCTTACGCCGAGTTAGCTCATGTAAGATTAGAAGCATGATGTGGAAGCTATGTATTTCTCTGAGAAAAATAAGGAAAGATTAGACCATGTCATACTTTGGTTCCTTTTGCATTCAATGGCTACCAAAAGGAACCGGGGGTAGTTGTGCCCAAAATCTGCCTTGGGCTTCTTTTAAGGCCCATTAAGATTACGCTTTCGAGTAATGAAGATATGAAAGGATAGGTTTGACTAGGTATGAATGCTTTGGCTCAATATGCCTTGGAAATATAATGAAAGATGAAGATTCTGGCATCTGGTTCGAGATTCAGTCATGTAGGGGTTCAGGTGCTCGAACCCCATGTGGGGGTACTACTATATGGAAGCCTGACAGGGGTTCATGCAGGTGAAGGGCTTCCAGGCAGGGGTTCACACTCGTACCCTGACAATCTGAGGGAATTGGCCCAGCAGCCTCCTAAATTGTAGGAGAACGGATATATATCGCTCTAACAGACTTTTGGATAACTCCTAAACATCAAGGACGACCCAACAACCTCTGTTATGATGGATAATCATTATATATACATGGATTATGTATATAAACGTGGATATATGATGGAAAATCATATAAATATGAAGATAATTATGGATTCATGAAGGAGAACTACTGGATAATCATATCATCTGGGATAATTAACTGGATCAGTTCAGTTAAGGAAGATAAATATAAAACATATATGATATATACACTGCGTATATATATAGTCGGTTGTACAGCGGAAGGCTGGGGTTCAGGCAGTGTCCTAAGGGAACTAGGACTCTTCTTCATGACAAAATAACAAACGGATCAGCATAGTCAGGAGGATAAGGCTTATCAAAACGTGGCTGAGCTATCAACAAGGAGTCCAAAACCCTAGAACTACATGGGACTTGATTCCTATAAATATAGGACATGTAGGCACTTTGCAAGGGTTGAATCTCACTTCTCTCTACAAAAATCATGTAGAAAACTTGAGCAATACATATATTTGGCAGCTGGGATCGACTGAGTAGGAATTACTCTGTCCTTGCTGTCCGGTGACCTTGCAAACTCAGTCCCAAAATCATTACAAACAACCGTCCACTCTGACAATTGAACGTTGGGCTGTAAACGCTTGAACACCGATTCTGCAGCCGAAAATCAAGCGATTCATCCATTATTCCAGCAATATTCTCTCGAAGTGTTGTACCAAATTCCTCTCACAACGGTCTAATATAGAACAAATCAATGTTTATCTTTTTGAGCATCCTTCGACACTCCATAATCAACTGACCAAAAGGTGACTTCATAATGACAGCACTTCTGATTCGATCTCTAAATCTATGTGGCTATCTAGATTGTAAATAGTGTAAACTGATGTTTTGCTTGTTCGTTAGATGAAAAGAAATTTCGACTATATTTTCCAAGTGTACAAAATCTTTTCCATTGTTCTAGCGATATTTATGGATCTCAGTTTTGTCTTTCACTTTACATGATTAGGCATATCGTTACTATTCTTTGTGGTATTTAGGTCGTCATATATACTCAATGGTGCGTCTCCTTCAGGAGCTTAAATGGTACGCAAGTCGCCTCAGTATTGATGATGAAGGAGATATTCCTGATGAATTCCTGCCTTCCTGGATGAGGTCATGGTCTTGCCAGAGAGGAAAACAGTGTCCATGACAGAAGGTAATAAGCAGAGACCCCTCGCAAGGTTTGAATTGAAGTACATCACCGCTAAAGTGAGAAAACAAGTGCCAACTCCTCGAGGTAAAATCTTGCATAGTGTTGAGCACCAAGGCAAAATACAGTGGGTCTAGTCCATGTTATTAGGGATGGGCATTCATCCCGGCCCGCTCGATCCCGATCCGATCCCCGCACCGAACGGGGCGGGGATTCGGGGATTTTTTCGGGTACGGGCCGGGGAGCGGGAACAATTTTCAAAAAAAATCGGGAATCTGGCCGGGGCCGGGTTTTTATGTGTCCCCGGCCCGATCCCCGATCCCCGTCCCGATTTTCTCTACCCGACCCGATTTTTAATCCCGACTCAATTTCACCACACTTTAATACATACATACATACATACATATATATATATATTAATAATCATATATTAATATAAATGAATTTCCAATACTTCATAATGAAAATGATGTTTTAATTTTATATGTTTATCTTTCTAATAGTTAAATAACTTCATTTTCATATTGTTTATAATTGTTTCTTTAAATAATATTTTTTATCTCAATTTAGTGCATTTGAGCTCACTAGTTAGTGTTTAAAATTATTTAATATTATTTTTTGTTTTAAATAAAATTCCCCGATTTCCCGCGTGGATCCCCGTTACCCGTTTGGACCGGGAACGGGGAATGAAAAATAATCCCCGACGGGGAACGGGCCGGGGACAAGGATCGGGTTTGAATTCGGGGATGGTGGCGGGGATAGCACTCCCCGGCCCCGAAATGCCCCAACACCCATCCCTACATGTGATGGGTGGTGGAAAGATGGATGGACTTTCAATTATAGGTTAACATGTTTCAATTGTTCATGTTAAAACTATTGTTTCAATTTGAAACTACTTACAAAACAATGAGCACTAGTTCACTACCAAATACTTCGGATCACTCATTTAATCAATTAGTGATATTGACAACTGCAGGTACATAAAACTCACCAACTCATAAATCACACCATAAACGAAATATCACACAGCACCCCCAATCGAGCAATCAAGAAGCAAATCAAACATAAGTACATCACAAATCAAAGTTCTACAACTTTTTAACAAGACAGAAAAAAGGACTTCAGATCCAGGGCCTAGATGTAATTATTATGTCCAGGAGCGTTTCCGCCAAGCGGGTACGTAGGAGTAGGAGCAGGAATCCCAACACCAGGCGCGACTGTTCCAACAGGCTAGTGGTGGTGGCCTTTTCCAGGCAGGTTGTGGCCAGTTTGGCCCGAGTTCACCGCAGTACCAACCGGGACGTGGCCAGTCGTCCCTGCATGGACAGGGTCACGGTGGTGACGATTGTGCTTCCCATAAAGTTTCTCAGCTGCGTGTTCAGCTTTGGCCTGATGCAACTTCATCTTAGCTTCAGCTTCTTTTGCTTTCATTCTCTCATGAGCTATCACTTTCTCCTCTTTTGATATTGCTGTTGCTTTCTCTGCCTGCACTCAATAAATTTCATTCATTACATCACAACTATACACATATAACGTTACTACAGACATGGGTGGATCTAGAAAAATTTACGGGGACACTAAATTATTTTTCTAGAGGCACCATAATATAATCTAATTTCAATAGGGACACTTTAATGATTTCATCTGATCAAATAAATTAACAAAAACAATTTCAGACCGTACTCGTTACTAGATCCGTCCCTGTCTACATGACTACCGAAGGGATAGATTGAGATGATTAGTTACCTTTTCTTGAACATGAGCTTTGGAGATGTCAACACGCTCCTGGGCAGCACTAGCTGCGTTACTCACCTTCTCCTTCGCGGAACGCATGATTCCACTTGATTCTTTTTCACTCTCCAAGTACTCAACTCTTATAGAACGACGACTTATGAGAGCAAATTTGAACGAATGTAAAATTAATACAGCAAAGTTATGACTATAAATAAATATAAGTTCGTCTTGTTATACGTGTTCTATCCAAAAGATTTTTATGTATCATCAGATTGGAGCGTTGGAGGCCAGCCACGTGCATTCTACGTGTCTCACATGCAGTGTATAGGTATTTTTTATGATATCCTGAAAAATACATCCGTCGACCTGCAAACGAGATATATAAGTAGCAAGGCATTGTTTGTTTCAAAAAAAAAAAAAAAAAGTAGCAAGTCATTGTTGTAGATTTCGGAAATCGTAATAAATCGATCTAGATATCTAATAATGATTTATTGATAAATTATAATTTATCAAAATTATAAATTGAAACAAAAATCGGAAATTTTTTAATATTTTTAATAATATTTAATATATTAGTCTAATTTATAATATAACATATCATTTAAAAATATTTCATAACGATAAATCGGATTTTTAAAATCGAATCGATCAAATATTTTTTAAAAATTTATCGACGATTTGTTAACAATTTTTGAAAAACGGACGATTTTTAGAACATTGGTAGCAGTTATAAAGACTAGCATTTTTCCCGTACTTCGTACACGACATCTTATTTAATTTAAAATGTTATTTTAAATAATTTTAGAAGTTTGATTGATCACCTACAAACATGTTACATTCAATTATATAATTATTTAATGAAATAATGTTATGAAAAAAATTATATAAAGAGTAGCATACAATTCTATTTTGACAATGCTAAAAATTTATTCTATCCATCAAAATTTGCAATTTAAGTAGTAAATATTTTTGAAATTTTGTTCTCTAACTGAAAATAAATATTAAATTGTCTTCATTATTCAAATGCAAAAATGATTTCCTTCATCGCCAACAGTTCCAAAGCATTAAACCTGAAACACATTTTTAAAAAAAATACTTGTAAAAGAAATAAAATAATAACAGTCTAATGAAATTGTCAAAATGAAAAGTTAAGTTATTAAACCTTTTTTTTGTTTTTTGCTCTGATTGTCAACTGATGATGTGTTAGAAGATTTCTCTGCTCCCGGTGTTTCAGTAAACATTTTACCATAATACTTTGAATTTGATGGAGTAACATCACCCTCTTCTGAATTTAATCCCTGTTAATAAAATAATAATGCGTGTTTAAGATAAATAAATAAGAAAATTATAAATTATATTTTATTTTTTGTTTATATATGAGTAACATACATCATCTAGATTGATTGTGGCATAAGATTGAAATTCTGAATCAAGGTTAGATACTTGTTGATGAAGATCGGATGCATAAAAAATGTCAGAATTATTCAAAATATTTTCTCCATTGAGAATTATGGTGAAGGTAAATTCTTTCCCAACAATATCTTTGAGCTCTTCCGGAAATGTATCGGCTGCTTTTTTCTACAAAATATGAAGATAAATATAGTTAAGTTTAAATAGTTATTTGATGACATTAATAGAGTCTGTATTACAACAAAAGAATTCATTTGTTAATTATACATTTTTCAAGGCTCGACTTAAATTCGTTGCAGTGATATTAAGAATTCTTTTTGCAGGTAGATCAAGGGGGATCATGTTTGATGTTGCAGTTTCATCCTCTACCAACATTAGCACCTTAAATCTGAAGTTTAATTATAAGGGATTATAATATTAAATATATAATTAAGCGAATATATATTTTTTTCTAAAAAATAAACATATATACAACGCAATTAGTGAGTTAGAATTACTATAAATACCTCTTATCAGGAACAGGGAAGCTTCTTGGACAAAGTAGGCATTTAAATGTGGCATCAATCTTATTAAATTCACTTTCACACTGAGGTCAGCAATTGTAATACCATTTGTACTCCTCATTGACCTTGTTAATCTTCACACGACAAATAACTTCTTTCTACGCATAAATTTTTAGATGCATATATAGATTATGTTTTATATTAAAAACTTAGATATTGAAATGAATGTATACTGAAATTAAATTTTTTATAACACAACCTCGATCAATTCGGAATCTTTTAAATTCGGCATCTTTCCATGGTTGGTAGATGTTAGTAATTCAAGCTACTTGTTACTAATAAAAATTATAAAGTCAATTCATTTGGTATTCTTATATAAAAAAATTATTACTACTTTAATTAAAATCCATCTTGGTTGACCCCTTTAAAAATCCATAATTCCATGAAAAAAGTTGTATATCAATTTTCTTTATAGTCATAATTCACGTGTGATAATTTTGTTATCATTAAAATTAAAATTATGAATGTTATGAAATTAAAGTTGATTGATAAATAAAATATAAAAAAATATTACTTGCCTTGTGTACATTTTATATTGACATAAAAATTAGTAAAAAAAAATATTATACATATCTATACTATATTGATCATGTTTGGCAAATAATATTATACATATCTATACTACATTTTGGTTTTCGGTATTTAATTAATAAGTTAACAATATTTAAACAATCAATCAAATAATATTATTATTTCACTTTTACTCCTAATTTTACTCCTAAATATTCTACTCCTAATTTTACTCCTAAATATTCTACTCGTAATTCTACTCTAAAACTATAATTCTATAGAATAACTAAAAAATAGGAATCATAAAACGAATACAATTTTGACTATTATTTGACTTAAAAATAGGAATTATAAAAGGAATAATATTATTTATATCTAAAAAATAGGAATCTTAAAAGGAATATAATTTTGACTAAAAAATTGGATTTATAAAAGAAATATAATAAAATTAGCGGGAGGGCTCAAACGAAGTTGCTCAAGGTCCATTGGAGGTTGTGGTGGCAGCTAATGATTTTGGACAGGAGAATACACCAAATGAGATAATACTTCACATAACCGCCGAATGTTATTCCACAGTTTCCTAGCATTAATGGGCATGTACATATTGTGAGTTCTTCTTATGTATGCCTTCTATTAAGAGCGCAAAATGATTATTTTCACTGTTGTCACGTTAAAACGGAGTTCCACAAAATGCAAACCATATAGTGGATCGGAGGAAGGTTAAGTTACAAAGGTGTTAGGAGAGAGTTTAAATTATTAAAAGTTATTAAATTAACGGGTAGTAGAAATTTCAGTTATAACATAATTTGAATTTATGAGTTATCGAGGGAAATTAACTTTCTAACCTTCCATCACTGAGCTTAAACTTAAATTGCGACAGATCTCCATATTTAGTCTTTTTCATCTGAAATCCCTCAAACTCTTCAAGAACTCCTATAACATCTGTAAATTAAAACAATTACAATATATTGGACGAATATAAATAAAATTAAATTATTACTTAAAATATAAATTCAAGTATACCATATGCAAATTCTGGTTCTCCATCTTTATAAGTAGGCTCATCAGGACACGTCTCTATTGCCAATGACTTTAAATCTTCCAACTCTATAAATTTGAATTTGTTCATCACCAAAAGCGGATTATTTTCTTGTACATGAACCACCTCTATAGCATTTGTAAAAGAAATAACCATTTTTGACTATACTGGTCGCAGTTTTCCAAATGCGCTCTTCACATTGAAGTTAGTGATAATATAAATTTCTCCCTCCTCTAGTTTTTTCTTTGGATCATTCCAGATGTCCACATATACAAATGCTTGAATATGATAATCCTGGAAGACAACATATATGTCAAATAATTAAAAATTACAATCAGTGAAAAGTTTACATAAAAAAAACGAATATATAATGCATCAGGTACATACATCTATATCTACCAACAAACAATTCTGTCCTCGGAAAACTCTTTCAGCATTCATTACTGGCCACATTCTTGTCACTCTAACTTTAATTTACCAAGAAGTTTTTGAGGCATTCAAGCTTTGTAATTTTTGATAATGTTCCTTTGCCATTGTTTGGTTAAGACGAATGAATAAATGATGGTAAAATTATCAATATATACATGTAACTTAGGCAATGATATAGTATATAATTTGAGCATACAAATTGTTTCTAATCTTAACGTAGATAAATGATTAAAGAATCAATTAATTGATTTAATGACATCTAAATCCCATAATTATAATTTTAACGATTAGACCAATTGTGTGTCAAGATTTGGGTGTGTACTATATATATATATATATATGTATATATATATATATAGATTTTGGACCCGCTTTATGCAAATATGGGTCACCAGTAATATGGTGAGTTTTCAAACAAATTGCGTGGTGGATACGCATAATTTGAGTTTTATGTTGTTGCTTTTAATAACTTTTTGTTAAATGAAATTATTTATGCAAACATTTTACCAAGGCAAATTCAAAAAAGTAAAATAAAACTGGTGTTTGGTGTTTTTTATTGTTTTTAATAATTATGCTCTCAAAAACAAAAATATTAAAAAAATTTATTATTTTAAATGATGTTGTGGCAACAGTTTTTTTTTTGTTTTTTTATTAATGGATGGAGGGTAGAAGTGAAGGTGCCCCTGACGGGACCCTTAGAATAAATGAATCGATATAGAGGTGTTCGGGTATTTTTCTTCTAATGACTGTTACTATAATTTACAGACATAATATCATACATGGCTGTAGGTTTTCCTTATATTCAACAATCATCTGCATATACAATCAATTATACACTCAATTACTTCCTTATGGCTGCATATACAATCAATTACTCAATTACTTCCTTATGGCTGCATATACAATCAATTATACAGTATCTTTCTCCCCTTCTTTCACAATTGCTGCAGTATCTTTCTCCCCTTCTTTCAAAATTCGCTTTCAGCATCTCAAACGCAGTATTATTTGACAGTATCCCTCTCTCGGTAGGCATTCAAGATTTCAGAGCTCTCCAACTACAGCCTACAGGTAAACAAACACTTGCTTTGCTTTCTTTATGTAAAAATCCTCTATGTATATTGCTTTCTCTTTTGGTTGTGTTTGTTGTAAGGAATTACTCTTTGAAATCAATATTATCCAATTTTTTTACATAGGCTTTTTAGTCCTTTTACTTTTAAATT
Organism: Saposhnikovia divaricata; assembly: GCA_036435485.1. Classification (NCBI taxonomy): domain Eukaryota; kingdom Viridiplantae; phylum Streptophyta; class Magnoliopsida; order Apiales; family Apiaceae; genus Saposhnikovia; species Saposhnikovia divaricata. Next base: position 211,512,547 of record CM071597.1, on the reverse strand, counting down.
ACACCAATTACCCTTTGAAATCAATATTATCCAATTTTTTTACATAGGCTTTTTAGTCCTTTTACCTTTTGATCGGGTTAATGGGTTAGTGGATATCCATGTTTTAATCGATATAGAGGTGTTCGGGTATTTTTCTTCTGATGACTGTTACTATAATTTACAGACATAATATCATACATGGCTGCAAGTTTTCCTTATATTCAACAATCATTTACATATATAATCAATTATACACTCAATTACTTCCTTATGGCTGCATATACAATCAATTACTCAATTACTTCCTTATGGCTGCATATATAATCAATTATACAGTATCTTTCTCCCCTTCTTTTACAATTGCTGCAGTATCTTTCTCCCCTTCTTTCACAATTCGCTTTCAGCATCTCAGACGCAGTATTATTTGACCATATCTCTCTCTCGGTAGGCATTCAAGATTTCAGAGCTCTCCAACTACAACCTACAGGTAAACAAACACTTGCTTTGCTTTCTTTATGTAAAAATCCTCTATGTATATTGCTTTCTCTTTTGGTTGTGTTTGCTGTAAGATTGGATGTAATCAGAGTGAAGTGAAATTATTGTTGAATTTGTGGAGAATAAGCGTCTAGACACCAACTATAATGAAGATTCAAAATGAAAATTCTGATGATTTGATGCACAGTTTTGGTTTTATTAGCTTCTTGATATCTTTAGTACAATATAACTTGAACCTGGTTTTTTCTTCTGAACAATTATTACACCCGAAGTCATAGTTATTAATTAGCATGTCAATTGTTTGCTCATTCATATTCACATATTATATATGTGTATATATTAATTTATATAGTGCGCTTCATTTCGAGAAAGCCTGCGCTTCAAGCTTAAGGTCCAAGAGGCCCTTTGTGCTTCTCGCAATTAATAACACTGGGTTCTCTGTCCACTGGCCATATACCCACTTCTGAACACAATATCTCACAAGGACCGTATGTCATACCCCAGAGAAGTTCACTTATTGCTTCATCATGCCCACCGGCCACTCACCCACCACTAAACGGAAACAAAATTTAAAAAAGAAAAAAATTATAATACAGGCGATAATGTGTTTCACAAGTACTGACTTCAATGAAATATGTAATTTTTAACAGATTTATCTCTGATAGTGCTTTGAGAACAGAAATATTAAGCATTGTGAGGAAGAAGAAGATCTTAGATAGGAGTACTAAGAACAACATAAATAGTTAAAAGTAAGATCCCTGACAGAATTCCCTATGGCTAATTACGTTGCATCATAATATTTTTGGCATTATATTTATATCAAATGAAACTGTATTTTCCGTTTTCGAAAAATTATTTTGAGGCGAAACACCTATGATTATAAAGATTAATTGATACGTTGTGATCAAGATTTTTCAGTTTCTCGTCCCTATCTTGATCTTGGGCTTAGTATTTGCAGACTATTAATTAGTTGGAAATCAATTTAAAGATTCTATTCTTAATTATCTCAACAAAAAATTTATTAATTATCATAAAAAGTAATTGATATGATATAGAATATCATGCAGTAAAATAATCAATTAATTGATTTAAGAATATCTAAATTCCATAATTATAATTTTAATGAGTAGACCAACAAATATATATATGTACCAAATTAGCAAAACATAATCTATTGTATTAGTATTAATTATTTTGTAAATCAATTTAAAGATTCTGTTCTTAATTATCTCAACAAAAAGTTTAGTAATTATCATAAAAAGCAGTAATTGATAAAGAGTAAAAATACTTGAGTAGGGACTAATTTCGGTTCATATAAATATTTTTGTAGCATTTTATTTAGTTCATTCAAGACCACTACATATTGTTGAATTAATATTTAATTGTCATTTTAAAGGCTTGCCTTTCTTATTCCTTTTTTTTTCTTATCTATTTTCCAACCTATTGTATTAGTATTAATTATTTTGTAAATCAATTTAAAGATTCTGTTCTTAATTATCTCAACAAAAAGTTTAGTAATTATCACAAAAAGTAGTAATTGATAAAGTGTAAAAATACTTGAGCAGCGATTAATTTCGTTCATATAAATATTTTTGTAGCATTTTATTTAGTTCATTCAAGATCACTACATATTATTGAATTAAGATTTAATTGTCATTTTAAAGGCTTGCCTTTCTTATCTCTTCCTAAATTTCAAAGCCTCATCAAAAAAATAAAGAGGATTAAAAAAATGAAGGATAATAGTAGATGTTTAGATTTGGATCGATGCAATCTAAATTGGGTCTCTCAAAATGCTGTGTAATGACAAAAAGGGGCATCAAAGAAATAAAGAAGATTAAAAAAATGAAGTAGTAGAGGTTCAGATTTGGGTCGATCCATCTAAATTGGGTCGCTCCAAATGATGTGTAATGATAGAAAGGGGCATCAAAGAAATAAAGAAGATTAAAAAATGAAGGATAATAGTAGATGTTTAGATTTGGGTCGATCCAATCTAAATTGGGTAGCTCCAAATGCTATGTAATGACAAAAATAGGCATCAAAGAAATAAAGAATATTAAAAAAATGAAGTAGTAGAGGTTTAGATTTGGGTCGATCCAATCTAAATTGGGTCGCTCCAAATGCTGTGTAATGACAAAAAGGGGCATCAAATAAATAAAGAAGATTAAAAAAAATGAAGGATAATAGTAGTAATTTTCGAAATGTAATACTAGCAGACATTAGGATTATATTGATATTGATATTGATATTGATATTGATTTACACAGTTTGAATTAGTTGAAAATAATTATTTATAATTTTGTCAATAGGTAATCACTTTTTTTTTTAAAATAACAATAGGTAATCACTTAAAATCTAAAGTTGTGGAAAATAAAAAATTTAAGTTAATATTCATTTGAATAATTTTCTATTATGTATAATTTATTTGTTATTAAAAGTAAAAAAATAAAATTTGATAAATTTTCTATTTGTATGATGATAACAATTTTTATCAACTTAAATTTTAAAAAATAAACTAAATTATTAAAACAATACCTTCTAACAACTTTTAATCTTTTTAATTTTAAATTATTTTATTAATTTATCATACGAACATACATTTTTTGCTAAATATAAAATTTTGATTTAAATCGCTCGTAACTCATTATGCAATCCTTTTTTCAACATATGGTAAATCCTTTGTACACTGCACTAATATTGTCGGGATGAAAGAAAAATATTATTATACAGAAGTTATTCTTACATAGAATTATATATAAATAATATTTTTTTGTGAAAATTATTAATTTATATTATAAATATTTAATTATTTATTTCTTATTTATATCTATACTACAGTATCTATCTATACTATACTATAATAAGTAAAAAGTGATATAATTTGTAATTTGGTTAACACCCAATTTTTGGTTATCCCTCGTTCACAACCGTTAGATCTTCGATTCAAATAGATCATAACCATTAGATATTACAATACCAAAAGTTGTTTTATATACAAAAGTTTAAGATTCAATTCCCGCCAATAACATATTAATTTATATTTAAATTTTAATACTAAAAGTATTATATACAAAAATGTAGGACTCAAATTCTTTACTACATTATAAACAAATTATAAAAATTTTAAAACAATCCATGCTTTTCACGGGTTATAAGCTAGTATCTTATAAATATGTTTACACTGATGAAAAAACTATTGAAGGAATTCGACAAGATTCACAAGGTGAAAATCTATAGGATGATGGTATAGAAATCAAAAAAAAAAAATTATATAAAAAAGTTCAAACATGTTAGACAAGTTAAGAAATATTTTGAATATAAGAAGAATGTAATTGTGCTCATAAAAATAATTGTCACAAGCAATTTTTGATAAATTTTATATCATATCAAATTCGATGTAACGGCTACATGTTATATATATATAGGGTCTTGTTCTAATAGAAACTAATTTAGAATAATAACTAGAAACTAAACTTAAATTAAATATTTCAAGCTAATCTAATGACCAAATTAGGGGTACTCCAATACAAAAAACGTTTAAAATTATTGTCTCTATTCAACAAAAATATAAAAAAAAAAATTTAAAAAAAGTACTGTTCACGTGATGACGTGGCACTTGAACAGTAACTTTTTTTAATTTTTTTTTTTTATATTTTTGTTGAATAGAGCCAAGAATTTTAAACGTTTTTTGTGAAGGTGCCCCTAGCGGGGCCATTAAAATAAATGAAATATAATTTATTTAGTGTAGGTTTCTAGTTTCTATTCTAAGGTTAGTTTCTATTTGAACGCTAGCCTATATATATATAAATATATTAAAATTTTATGGAATTTTATTATTATACTAACTTATAACCCGTGGAATGCACGATTCTTTTTTTAATTTTTATAATTATATTAATTTTTTAATTGATATATATAAGATTTTACACGTTCAATTCAATATTTATGTTATATCTTGAATTCTTAAAATTTGATTTGGACAATTCTACAGCCCACGCGAAATTAACAAAATAATCTTTAATTTAGTAATGATTTAACAATTATTTTCCAATTAAAAGTAGGCAAAAACAAAATAGAGAAGAAATTGACGATACAAATTTTTTTTAATTGATATATATAAAATTTTACACATTCAGTTCAATATTTATGTTATATCTTGAATTCTTAAAATTTGATTTGGACAATTCTACAGCCACACGAAATTAACAAAATAATATTTAATTTAGTGATGATTTAAAAATTATTTTTCAATTAAAACTACGCAGAAACAAAAGAGAGAAGAAATTGACGATTTTATACGTTGACAATTCAATTCGATTATTAAATCTACTTATATTTCGGTTTTATTATCAAAATACTCTTCTTATTATTTGAAAATAGTTCTACTAAAAAATAAATAAAATTTTAATAATAATTGTAAAAACATTTTTTTTCGCAATCTATATCTATCTAATCTATAATAATCTATACTAAATTATAATAAGCAAACATGGGTATAATTGTTAGTAGGTTGGTTCAATAGTTCAACCGTTAAAAAATAGTGATCGTTAGATATTAGGTAAATAGATAATAACCGTTAGATCAAATAATAATGAAATATTCTATATTTAAACCCCTCTTTTAAAGATTCAAGTTTCGAATCTCGTCAACTAAAAATTTACATTAAGATTTTAGATCATTAGTTCTAAACAATACATGTCTTTTACTGAATAACTATTATTATTACTAATAATTTTATTAATTAATATTATAAAGTTAAATTATATCCATAATAAATTAGTATACTCTATTTTGTTTAATCAAATAATTTTAAAAATATTTAAAAGTAACCCATGCTTTGCACAGACTATAAACTAGTAAAAAAATGGTAAAAGTATTATTTGATTTCTGTGAAAGTTCTCAATTCTCATCTATTCGACATCTAACAAATTATTGTACTGTAAATGAAGCATATACATATCTTTTGCTGAGATCGGAGCTGATTGAGGGAGCCGCGCAATTAGTTCGATTATAATTATACTAGCGTTCCACCCGTGCTACGCACCGAACGGTAAAATTAATTAATTAATTAATATAAACATATTATTTTAATCATTACTTAGGAAAAAAGATAATTTCATGTGAATATAATTAATTTAAGTATAGAATTACTTATTCGTTATTTTATACCAAATGCAATAATATTAATATTATCAAGCGATTATCATAACATCCACATCCCCCGTTGAAACGTTCTAAAGCCCTATTTATTGTATTTTCTTAATTTTATTTTTCAATTAATTTTTCTCATTTTTTGAATCTTTCTATAAAGTTCATAAGTTTTTTACCCATATTTTAAGTTTTGTTCTTTTGGAAATTTGGTAAATTCAAATGTGCACTATTATGGGTTTCCAGAATTTCATCATATTAATTTCAGTCAAAATATTTGTATGGGTTGAGATCAATTTTCAAATACATATTGAAAATTCATAAGCACTTATTTCTCACGACCGCTATAAATCTTTAGAGTGTCTATCAAAAAAAGGTTGCATGTTTCAGGAATGTGAGAAAGGATCTCTACTGTGTAAGACCATTAAAAGAACGTAGTTATGACAAAAGAAATTTTCTTCTAATCTAATTCCATACGTGTTTGTTCAATATCATTTTTATAAATTGTATGTTCTTTTATTATACAGTAAATTATTTACTATAGGAAAATAAACTTTATCAATCAACCAAACATATCCAATATATCCCATTTTTAGAGTAAGATATGCCTGTTAGAGTTTATGGTGATTGCCCTCAACTTGTTTTTAATGAAAACTTAAAATAGAATATAGTATATTAAATATTATTTTACTTTTACCCATAAATAGGGGTGGTAAATTAATTCAATCAAACGGTACCCGATCCAAAACCCAAAATTTTAGATATACCAAACCAGAATTTTTGGATTCACGTTTGGAATTAAATTATAAACCCGAAATAGTTTCAATTTGGATTTGAATTTCAGTTGAACCGAACCGATATCCGATCTGAAATTCGATACATTTGTTTTGTTTAGACAAAAGAAAACTAATAAATATCTTTGTTTAGAATCCATCTACCAAGTTATTAAGTTTTTTTTTACCTATATTTAAAGTTTTGTTGATATTAAAAATAAATATTATCAACCAACCAAGCGAATTCGATATGTCTGTCCTTAGATCATGATATGGGAATTGAATACTATTAATTTAATTCAAGAATACAAAATTAAAAAGGGCACCTTTTATTAGAACAATATATAATTATGTGTTGACCTATCTAGTTATCAATAATAGTGATTTATATAACGAAGGCTCTAAGTGTTCCTCTCTCACATCCTCTCCCAAAAAATGCTAAACTAAAATTTAATGGCTGACATCTATTTTGGTTGATGATAAGCCCCCCCTTAATTGTTTTCCCTGATTTTGCTTTATTTTTATATAAAAATCTCTCTTTATTGAGAGTCTAGTACCCCGTTGGTGGATTTTATCTATTGATATATTGAATTTTGTACTTTGTCCATGTGAACTTCCGTTTCTTTTCTTTGAGTTTACTTTATTTTTCGGTAAAATATATCTCTTTATTGAGAGTCTAGTAACCTGTTAGTGGATTTTGTCTTTCCATATATTGGGTTTTGTTCTTTCTTTTTGTAAGAGTGGGTTCTTTTATGTCGGCATCCGGAATCTTAGAACTGTAGGATTTTGTTATATTGGTTCATTGATTTGGTTAGTATAGAATCGTAGCTATGGTCGGTTGTTTGAATACGTTCTAGCAAATCATATAATATTTATTTTTCTCACGATTACAATAAATTGTTGGATTATTTCGCCAAAAATGCTATGAATTTTAGTGATATAAGTGAGTGATGTACCACAATTTAAGATCTGATCAACGATTGTAGTTTGAATGAAAGAAACCTTGATATAATCCATTTTAATATGTTTTGACCAATCTTGATTATTTTTGTAGATGTTGTATGACTTTTTATTGATGAATTAGTTGCCTATAATTCTATAAAAAAATTGCGATTTATAATAGAATTTGAAATTTTTGATTATTTTTGTAGATGTTGTATGTCCTTTTATTGATAAATTAATTATCTATCAAAAAAATAAGGATTATAAGAACTAGCTTAAAACCCGTGCGATGCACGGATTTTTTTTAATACTATATGATTTTTTCAATAATTTGAATGAATTTTGTAAGTTAAATTTTAAATGATATGATTTGAAAAATATCAGAACGATCATATTTTTGTAAATGAGAGATTTTAGTTAGAAAAGTTAGAAAATGTAACATATTTTTTCAAATAACAAATACTTAATTAAGGATAATTGAGTAAGAAAAAAATTTGAAAATTGAGATATTTTAGTTATAAAATATAGAAAAGATATTACGTTTTAGCTTAAAATGTAATCAATTAGTTATTAGTATTGATAATTTTATTAGTTTATTTCATCAAATAGAATGATCCATGATATTTTTGAAAAGGAGAGGTTCTAGTTTGAAAAGTTAAAAAAGATAATGAGTTTTAGCTGAAAAAGGTATTTGGTCAGTTATTAGAAACTATAATATTGTTATTTTATTTTATAAAATAGAATTACATGTTTTTTTCGATAATAAATATTTAAATAATCATAATTAAGTAAAAAAAATCAAGTTTGAAAATGAGATATTTCAGTTAAAAAATATAGAAAATATATTACCTTTTAGGTGAAAAAGTTAATCAGTTAGTTATTAGTAATTATAGTATTATTAGTTTATTTCATTAATAAGAACGACCATATTTTTGGAAAGTAGAGATTTTAGTTAGAAAAGTTATAAAATGTAACATATTTTTACCAATAACAAATATTTAAGTAAGGATAATTGAGTAAAAAAAGAAAATTTAAAAATTGAGATATTTTAGTTAGAAAATATAGAAAATATACTATGTTTTAGCTGAAAAAGGTAATGAATTAGTTATTAGTAATTATAATTTTATTAGTTTATTTCATCAAATAGAATGGCCCGTGATATTTTTGGAACAGAGAGTTTCAAGTTAGAAAAGTTAAAAAAGATAATGTGTTTTTGCTGAAAAAGGTAATTGGTTACTTATTAGGAACTATAATATCGTTATTTTATTTAACAAAATAGAACTACATGTTTTTACCAATAATAAATATTTAAGTAAACATAATTAAGTAAAAAAATCTAGTTTGAAAATGAGACATTTCAGTTAAAAAATATAGAAAATATATTTTTTAGCTGAAAAAGGTAATCATTTAGTTATTAGTAATTATAATATTATTAGTTTATTTCATTAATTAGAACGGCCATATTTTTGTAAAGGAGAGATTTTAGTTAGAAAAGTTAGAAAATGTAACATATTTTTATCAATAACAAATATTTAAGAAAGGATAATTGAGTAATAAAAAAATTTTGAAAATTGAGATATTTTAGTTAGAAAACATAGAAAAGATATTACGTTTTAGCTGAAAAGGTAATTAATTAGTTATTAGTAATTATAATTTTATTAGTTTATTTTATTAAATAGAATGACCTAATGCAAGTTGAGGTAGCTCAGTTGGTTGAGCTTACCTCTAGTCGCAAGTTGAGGTAGCTCAGTTGGTTGAGCTTACCTCTAGTCGATCCAGAGGTTCTGGGTTCGATACTCGCTTACCACTAGATTTGTCAATGAACATATACTCATTGTAAAAGGTTATAAGCCGAAATATTCAAAAATAAAATAAAATATAATGGCCTATGATATTTTTATATTTTTAAAGAAGAGATTTTAGTTAGAAAAATTAGAAAAGGTAATAGCTGAAAAAGATAATTGGTCATTTATTATTTAGGAAAAAATGAGATATTTTAGTTATAAAATATAGAAAATATATTACCTTTTAGCTAGAAAAGATAATCAGTTTGTTATTAGTAATTATAATATGGGTTTAATGATCCTATAGTTAACTGTAGGTAATTCAAAAAAAAAATAGAATGGCCTATGATATTTTTATATTTTTAAAGAAGAGATTTTAGTTAGAAAAGTTAGAAAAGGTAATAGCTGAAAAAGATAATTGGTCATTTATTATTTAGGAAAAAATAAGATATTTTAGTTAGAAAATATATAAAAGATATTACCTTTAAGCTAGAAAAGATAATCAGTTTGTTATTAGTAATTATAATATGGGTTTAATGATCCTATAGTTAACTGTAGGTAATTACCTAATGTTAAGACATATTATAATACAATCTGAAAGCTATTTTTGTGAATGCATGAGGTGGATTTCATTATTACAAAAATGTCATCCATCTTTTATACTCAAAATGCTGATAACTTTAGGTAATTACCTACATTTAACTATAGAAATATTTTTCTCTTATAATATTATTAGTTTATTTTATTAATTAGAACGACCATATTTTTGGAAAGAAAAGATTTTAGTTAGAAAAGGTAATAGTTGAAAAATGTAATAGGTTAGTTATTATTTAAATAAGGTAAGTACTGTACCGTACCAAATTTTAGTTAGAAAATGTAATAGCTGAAAAAGGTAATAAGTTAGTTATTATTTAAATAAGGTAAGTACTATATCGTACCGTACCAAAACTTTTAATGTTTCGTCTTTTATACTATAGTATAGATTGTTGCGCTGAGTTTACCAATTTGCTAAGGAAATATTCACAAACAATATTTTCATTGATTCATTAACGTGATAATTTATACACCAAATAATGTCTAATACTATTTGAGAGTATATTTAATATTTTGAATAATTCTAATATATTGTGAGGTCAATATGTTTAAACCATTTAATTATTACATGACTAAAAAAATCGATAAGTAAAATGTTAAAGATAATTAGTTTAAAATTAATTTTGAAAGTGTATTAGAATAGTGTGATAAATATTTTTCAATTTTTAAAATTTTTAATTCAATAATAATAGATTTATTTAAATTTGATTGCACCTTATGATTGTAGACCGAGAGTTTGAGATATTAAACTACTATATTATATAATATAGATAAAATAGACTCAGGTATTAAAATAAATATATTTATATTAAAATCAGTTAAGAAATACACAATTTTAGAAAATGGTTCTATACATATAGGCGGGTGCAAAGAATAGACGTGTCAGTATATAATGATATAACTGTAACTGATTTAAATCAAAAATTGTGATTAATTAATTAGTAAGTATTTATGAAAATTAATCCGTAATATATAACTATATATTATAGTATGATTATATATTATAGTATGATTGTAGTTGATTGACTTTATATTAAAAAATTGATAAGTTAGTAAATATGTTATCACTTTAAAAATAATTAATTTATGCATGTACAAAATAAAATAAATTTTTTATTTCAAAAAAATTATTAAGTAACCAAGATAAGAAAATTAGGATGAGAATGATATGATTAATTTAATGTTTGTGGTAAAATTTTGATTGGCTCTTATATATATATTTATGAAAATTAATCTGTAATATATAATAATGTAATTATAATTAATTGTAAATTAAAACTGCAAAAATCTCATAATATTGAATTTTTGTTTAATCCTAATTGATTTTACTTTTATATTAATTTATTATAATTGTTTTTTTTAACTTAAAAAATCGTAATATATAAACCAAACCAAACCAAACATACCCAGTATATCCCGCTCAGAGCAGGGTCTGGGGAGGGTAGGTTGTACGCAGACCATGCCCCCACTTTTTAGGGTAGGGAGGCTGTTTCCGTGAAGACCCTCGGCTATGTGCACGACATATACGGTGTGTGATAAATACAAAGGAATCTAAAGGATATACGATAACGTTCACAGCTATACCTGAGCCCATGGCTTTCTCCACACGGGACTTACCTACCATGCCCCTAGTTACCACCAAGCGAAGCTCCCTGCACCTGCACAACCGGGAAACATATGATAATAAACATAATAAATGAAAATGGGAAAAGAGATCGGCAAAAGCCAAACTCCTAAGATAAGGTCATCCGAGACAACCCAACTCTGAGGTTCTCCACTATAGAGCCGTCCCCTAGAAGAGAGTCCACCACTCTGATTTGCCGCCTCCATGAACACTTGTCGGCGGTCATGGTCTCACTTAGGTTCATAGCCTTCAAATCCAACCTAATCTGTTCTTCCCATGACCTCCTCGGTCTGCCTCTCCTCCTCACCCCATCAACCGAAAGACTCTTGACCCTTCGCACTGGGGCTTCCGGCCGCCTCCTACGGATGTGGCCGAACCATCTCAACCTCCCTTCTCTAACTTTCGCAGAGAGGGGCGCCACTTCGAGCTCGGTCCTGAACACCCTATTAGGGGTTCTATCTAGCAACGTGCGGCCACACGACCACCGCAACATCCTCATTTCAGCTGCTTCCAACGTGCTTTCGTGGGTCTTCTTCGCTGCCCAGCACTCAGAACCATATAACATCGCAGGCCGGATAGCCGCTCTATAGAATCTCCCTTTCAACTTTAAAGGAACCTTCTTGTCGCACATCACCCTTGACGCTGCCCTCCACCTTAGCCACCCAGCATTGATACGATGCTTGACATCGTCTTCAACCCCACCTTCCTCCTAGATGATCGACCCCAGATACTTGAACTTATCCGTACGCGGGACGATCTGATCTTCAATCTTAACCTCCACCCCTTCGTCGATGGCCTCGCCACTGAAGTTGCACCAGAGATACTCGGTTTTAGTTCTACTCCCCCGCAATCCTTGTGACTCCAAAGTTGATCTCCATAGTTCCAACTTCTCGTTGACCTCCCCCCTAGACTCCGCCACTAGCACAATATCGTCAGCGAAGAGCATTCACCACGGGACGGCGTCTAGTATCCCGCGTGACATGACATCCAGGATAAGTGCGAAAAGGAGAGGACTAAGGGCCGATCCCTGATGAAGCCCAATCTCCACAGGGAAGAAACGTGAGTCACCCATTGGGGTCCGGACGCAAGAAGTAGCTTGGGAGTACATGTCTTGTATCACTCTTACGTATATGTTAAATCAAGTAACTATTTTATTTAAATTAGAATAGTTAACTAACCATGATTAGTATAATAGGATAAGAATAATAAATAAGAATTTTTTTTAATATAATATGATTGGTCTAAAAACTAGGAATGACCTCTGATTGGTCCTAAAATAATTCATGATTTTCTGATTGGCTAACTACATCTAACTATATACCTGGGTAGACTCAGGTATTATAATAAAAGATATATTATTATGAATTATGTAGACGTACACATCATATTCTATTTTAAATTTAAGAGGATCGTAAAACTCTATTGTAAATTCACTTCCGAATCAAATCTTTAATTTACAACAAATATAAGTTCTTAAATAATAAATAAATTACATGCCACTAATTGTATAGATAAATATACTACATAATTTGTCGTTAATGAGATTCGAACCTTTGACCTATGGTAATACTCCTTAATTATCCCTCTTACTATTATTATATAATATGATATAATATGTTGTTCATGAGAATCGAACCAATGACCTATGGTAGTACTCTTTTATTATACCTCTCTTATTATATAATAAGATATAATAGGATATAATATGTTGTTCATGGAATCGAATCCTTGACCAATGGTAGTACTCTCTTATTATCACTTTTACTCTTATTATATAATACTAGCTTATAACCCGTGCGGTTCTTTCTATAATATTTAGAATTATATTAATTTAATTTTTTTAAATATTTTTATATATTTTTAATTTACATAATCAAATTAAAACTAAAAAATTGATAATTATAAATTTTACCTCCCTCTTTGCTTTGTTCCAATGGAGTGTAAGAGCACCTCCAATGGTATTGGTTAAAATGGTTGGCTGAAATGATATAAAATTTTGATTATGTATAATTTACTGAACCAGTAAGATATTGTGCTCCAATGGAGTTTGCTATAATGATTGGCTACATTTTAAAAACGGTATGTTATTATTATTTCAAGTTATTATAAATAAAATGTATTATTTTAATATGGCAACAGATGATGTGGAGTTTCGTTACAGGTACCTAGAGGTTCGACAAATATAGCCAATATAAAGAGCATAGCTGTAAAGCATAATGTAATGTAATATGTAATAGAGACATATATAACTCAACTAGGATAAAAGATAAATAATTTTAACTCTATACAGGGATCGTGAAATTTGAAGAACAGGCATCAACAAGGATAAAGTTGCTGAAAGAAGTTCATTAACAGGATCAAGCCTCAGTGACAAAATAAGATGTACAGATGATTCAGTTGAAGGGCCAAAAGATTCTAGTGATAAAGTTTTTATGGTTGCACAATTCTTAGCAATGTTCTTAAAGATATGATACGAAGACCATGACTGAATGTTAGTCGTCTGTGAACCATGTTGAGTATTGAATACAGTAAAAGAATACAGAGGGGGGGTGAATGGATTCTTGAACTTTTCTTTGTTCTTGAATCTTTGCAACAAGATATGTGTTGAGTATGTGAGATATGTAAGTGCAGATAACAAAGACAAACACAACACAATATCACTTTAATCTAATATTTTATTAGATAAAGATTTTGCCACAATCTTTGAATACAAATGATAGTATTCCCAGCTTCGTTTTTCTCAGAGAGATATTTCTTGTGATGTATCTTGAAAAAACTTATCTGCTAAGGAAGTGAGGCTTTATCCTTATAAACATGGATACCTACTTACTACAAATAAGGTAGGTAAAACAAACTACTTTCCAGTATGTCTATCTTATTTGAGTAAGAGTCCAAACGGCTACAGATTTGACTTTGCAAAGCCTGTTCAGATCCACTTCTTTAGCTCCTTGTCCCTTTGTCTTATCTCTCCAAGCTTCTTTGTAGGCTTTCCAATGTGCTTTATAGTACATAGTCAAATAAAGCGACTTGGCTTGTTGCAGGTTTCTGACTTGTACAATTCTTTAGTATTTTGTCTCCAAGAATGTATTCGAGAAGTGGCTAAGTGATTGATTCGAGAACTCGAATTGACTTAATCGATAACTCTGAGTTCTCGAATAGTGTTATATTGACATATCAAATCACTTCTCGAATAGCTCTTTTCTCTGGGACTCCTTGAGATATCGAATAGAGCATTTTGACATATCGAATCCCTGAGATGTCGAATAGCTTCTTTAGTCCTTGAGATATCGAATAGAGCATTGACTTGTTGACCCTTAGAGAACTCGAATGATGCTTTGACTTGTTGACTCCATGAGTTCTCGAATAGAGTAATAGACATATCGAATCTCTGAGATATCGAACAGTGTATTAAGAGATATCGAATAGCGTCTTCTGAGATATCGAATCTCTGACTTCTCGAATGCTAGACTTCTCGAATAGACAAATGTACTTCTCGAATTGGTACTTAGGCAAATTCTTCATTTCTTCAAATCCCAACTGTGATTATTTGGCAGTCTTTATCTCCTTGCTTGAGGCATGAACCTTGGAACTTCTTTCAAGCATTATTCTTGACTTTATAAGTACAGTAACACAACTAGAATTTGATGCCTATTACAAGTACAGAACAAATAAAAACTCTACAACTAGAGGTTCCCTCAGTTAAGAGGTCATGTAGGTAATGCATAGCATTACACACACTTAGGCTTATTATTAGATGTATTCAGGCATGCCTCTGTGACTAACAATCTCCCTCAAATTGTGAGTAAGACCCTTAGTCACAATTTCATGTCTGATAACAAGCCTAACATACATAAAGATAAAACTTGACAGTACATGTATGAATTTTGATTAGCAATGTGGATAGAACTACAGGGAGAGTAATCTTACAGCCTATGATGAAGTACTAGCCATTGTCATTTGTTTCCCTTTCCATAGCTTTGGCTTGCAAATCATCATATGCTTTCTGTCTTCTTTCTTTCTCCTTCCTTGTATTCTCATCCATAGCTTTTATTATTTCTGCCATAGCATCCAATTCTTCAAGCAAAATTGAGTCTTTGAAATCTTCAAGCACTGAATTCAGAATGCTTGTAGGATAGTGGTTGAGTAGATTCATTCTGATGTGGATCTGATTCCCATTTCTCCTCCTATACTTCACCACATAGGGGTTAAACTGAACTCTACACAATCCCTTTGCCCTTAGCTTTTCTGCTTCAATCTCCAGTCTCTCAATTTCTTTCTCCCTTGCTAGCCATTTCTCAAGACACTCTTTTCTGATTCTCTCCTCATGGTCTCTATTCATCTTCACAAAATCAATTAGCTCCAGCTTCCATACTCTTTCCACTTTATCTTCTGAGCTCAACAATGCAATGATTCTTTCTATGTCATGTAGCTTGCCCCAGTGTTGACATCCTCCTTGTTTGAATTTCTCCTCCCTTCCATCAGTATATTTGATCTCAAGGCAGTTATCAACAATGGCAACATGATAGATTCTTTGAGCTTGTAAGAATTGCAGTTGGTTTTCATCAAAATCTTCATCTAGTGGTTGGAGTTTTAAGCCTGGATAGATTGTCAGAGTCCTTGATTTGGATAGCTTTGGTTTCCTTGCAGCTTGTTTGAATTTGATCCTTTTGACATGGTTGCCTGGCAATAGCATGTGACCTTTGTTTGTGGACCATTGTAGTATTCCATTAGCAGTATGCTTTTTGAAATATACAGATGGTTTCTTGACTTGAATCTTCTTCTCTTCTTGAGGTGGCAAGACAGTTGCAGAAGCCATAGATGTAGATTTTGGTAGGTCACTACTAACAGCATTCACCTTAGACTTAGAGTCTTGTGATATGGTGAGGTTACTGTCAGCAATGCCTAAGGCTTGCTGTCTTCCACTCTTCCTCTCAGAGACTTTACCTTGGTCATCATCATTTTTCTTCTCCTTACCATCCTTCTTTTTCTTTTTGTCTTCATCACCCTTATCACTCCTGTGATGTCTTCTCCTTCCATCACTTTTGTCTCCATCCTTGTCTTGATCACCATCCTTGCTAGGGTTGAACTTAGCAGATTCAAGTACAATGCCAGTTGCAATGTATGACCTGAGATAAGATATAGCTTCCAATTCTTCTGCTGTTCTTAAACCCTTCTTCTTGTTCAGCTGCTCAATGATGGCAATAATGAGAGATTTGTTCTGAGGAATTAGATGTTTAGGGATGACCAGCTGCTTCATATCATCAATTCTTGTTGCAGCCTGATAGATGATTGTTCTAGGATTTGTGAATACTTCAGGAAGCCTTGCTGGTTGACCATCCCTTAACTCTTCAAAGAGACTCTTGCAGTTTTCATCCTTCTTTTCAATCATTCCAAGGAACACATCCACTTCTGAGTGCTTTAGACCCTGTAGAGTGTTGATGGTTAAGTGACATATCTTATTCTTTCCTACCATCATTATCTCTTTGAGCCATAGGCCATCAACTCTCCTTGGTACTACAGTGAGAAAGTCAATCTGACTCTTCAAACTCCCATGATATGATAAAGCATCACCAGCCTGTTCTCTTGAGACTTTCAGAAACTCCAAGAATGCATCATCATGATAGACATTTGAGATTGCAATTTCTTGTAGCTTGGCCTCAGTGACTACCTTCACTTCTACTGGCTTGGCACTCTTAGATATGGAGATTTGAGGTTTGTCAGATAGCATACTCCCTGCAACCACTGTGGTTGTAATAGATTGCTTTTGACCACTGGAAGTAGTGATGTGCATAGTTGGTAGAGTGACAACTGGCAGAGAAGTAGGAGGCTCATCAACTTTGTCTTTTCCTTTGCCAGGCACATGAATTAGAGATTTGGAAGTTCTTTGAGCACCTTCAATGATTTTGATGCCCTTTACTGCTGGTGGTTTCTCCCCCTTTGTATTTGAATTTCTTGATGTCCTCTTCTCCCCCTTAGGCTTGTTGCCAGGCACCGAGGCTGTAGGATTGACCTTTGGGGTTGAAGATTCTTCAGGTAGAGGAAGACCCATGTGCTTCATCATTGCAGACAACATTGATTGTTGATGCAGAAGAACATCAGCTGTGGTGGTGGCTTGAGTGTTCAACTACTCAGTCAGAGTTTGTACCTTGTCTGTAAGATGAACATTAGACTTATTGAGAGTAGCTACCTCTTTCTCAAGTGCATCTACCTTACTGAATAATGCAGTAGATTTGAAGCCAGACAGGGATTGTTCTTTAAGTCTCTGCACTTCAAATCTAGACAGCTCATGCACAGGGACCTCAGTGAGCAGCTTGTCACCATATTGATTTTCAAAGAGTGTCCTAAGCATGGCATTGGCGTTTGTAGTCTGGTCAGATAAAATTTGAAATTTGCTTCCTAGACCTATGACTGTATCTTTAAATAGAGCTAGACCATTATCCATCTTGGTGCAGGTGGTGTTGCAGTGTCTGAGATCTTTGACCACACTGTCTAGTTGAGGAAATTTGGCATCAAAGGCCCTCTTTATCTCTTCTACTGAAGTGGCTGTCTTGTCACTCACCTTGTTGACTTCAGTTTTGACTCCCTTGCCAAGATAGTGTGCAGCCTTGAGGAAACCCTTGTAGGAATCATTGACAGCTTCATACACTTCACTAGGGGACAAGGATTTTGCATTTGAACCCAGTGAAGTGATGTATTCCTCTCTAAGATATTGAAGTACTTCACTGAGAGTTACATCATACTTTCCTTGCATCCAGGCATCTACATTGCCATCTCTCTCAGCATCATCAATAATCTTGGCCTTCTGCATCTCCACATCATCCCTATGGCATAGTAGGATGGCTTCATAATCTGGATTTAAGATGTTGGAGGTGACAAGGTTCTGGGCTATTTTTACAAACTCAGGAATCTGATCCACAACATAGCTTTGGAGAGCTTCAATGGACATTTGTGGTGGAACAGACCCTGATCCTAAAGCACTGTCATGTTGCACAGGCTTCAGCCATTGAGATAGAAAGTGAGAGCTAGAGCTAGGCAAGCTAGACTCCTCAGTTACAGATGCAACTTCTGTAACCGGATGGAAAGACTCTGCTACTGTTGTCTCCACAGGAGTGGGATGGGTTACAACAGTAGTTGACACAGGCACAGAGTCTCTAGTTAAAACTAGTGAATCCTCTGTGTTTGTGATGGTGTCATTAGGAGATGCCCCAGCATGCATTCACTGACCATCTAAATGTGGTACCTGGGTAGTGAGCAAGGTGTCATGCACCAAGTCACTTGAATCCATTGGCTCATCAAGAGAAAAGAATTCTTGATGATCAATGCCTTGCTCCTCAATTGCTTGAGTTGCAGGCTCCAAAGAAATATGAGTGGTAGATTCTGGAGGAGAAGTGTGTTGTAGATTAGATTTTGGCAACTCCCCCTGAGAGATAGAGGGAGTTTCAATTGTGATGTGCTCTCCACTCAGTGTTGTGCCAGCCTTATCACTCCCATGTGCTGACTCTGTACAAATAGGTGCATTGGGGAGGATGCTTGATTCTATAGATGCACCCTGTTGAGAGGATACATCTAGTGAGCTGTTTGCCCCTGATTTTACAACTTCAGCCATTTGGGTGACTGAAGAGGTGGTTTTAGATTTCTTCTTCTTCTTTAGGCTAATGATAGGTGACTCAGTTTCCTCACCTCCTGAACCTAGTTCTACAGCCAAGGCTGCTTCAGTTAAGATGGTTAAAGGTTCAGAAGCAACCTGTTTTCTCTTCTTTTTACTAACATCACCCTTTTGAGAGGATGATGCAGTTGGCTCTCTGTTTGGTAGAGTGTTTTTTTGAGAGGGTTGGTTAGCAAGCCTTGGGTTAGCATTGTGTTCTTCTTCCTTAGGCTGTGCTAACTGAGACTTAGACTCAAATATTGGCATGTTGTGGGGGTAAGACCTAAACAAACCCTCCATGTGGGGAGTTATTTTAATCCTTACATCCACATCATTCCTAGTCTCCAAGTTACCAAAAATAAGTTTGGTCATGGACCTAGGATAGCCTATTTTACTTTTATCTAATCCAGGCAATTCAATCAATGAAGCATTTTTAAAATCAAGTACTGATTGAATAAAGTGGGGAAAGAAAATTTCAGTACCTCTCTTGGCTGTGTTCTTACCAAGTCTCCCATATAGCTCTTGTATGATGAGATGTCCAACATCTATCTTTCTCCCATGAGCCAAGGCATAGGCAAGCTGCTGCACAGGTGTACTAATCTGATCAAAGATCGATTTCCTGGCAGTGAATACCTGAAGGAGTGTAGCAAAAACATAGCTCCATTCCTTTCTCAAGTACTTCCTATTCAGCTTTCCAAGTTTAATAGCCTCTGAGTAGTTGATAAATTCAAAGAATTCTTCCAACTCAGCATCTGTGACCAGGGAGTCATATGCCTCTTGCTGCAAATCCAAGGCTTCATTCATGTCTGCAGTAGTGATAGTAATATCCACGCCTTGAATCTTGCAGTAGACAACATATGAGGTGATAGCATTCTCAAGGGCGATGACCTCCACTGTAGCTATCCTCCAGAATTGTTATAATATGTCTATGTACAGGGTTGGGTTGGCTGATAGTGCACCCTTGATGTAAGATTCAGACAACCATCGAACAAAGCACTTGAAATTAGCATTTGGTGCTTCCACATCACTGGTAATTGCGATGAAATTGGTTTGGGATGGTATGGTGAGTTGAGTGTTTGCCATTTGGGTAGAGAAGAGAAGAGAATTAAGGTTGAAGAAGAAATTCGTAGTTAGGGTTTTCAGAGATTTTAAGAGTTTAGATGCTTGAGAAATCGAACGAAATGAGTTGAACAGTTGTGAAATTGTATATATGTGAGTGACTTGAGTTGTTGATTAGATATAAGTTTTGTATCGACAAGACAGTCATTCGAGAAGTATAAAACAACTATTCGATAAGTCAAGAAAGGATTATTCGATATCTCAAGCAGTTTGTAACTCACAGCTGGCAGTTATTTAACTCAGAAAATAATTCTAAGCTAAATAAAATATGTTTTTATGAGCGAAATGAAATTTTGAATATAAATCCAAAAAGCGATTAAGTGTCAGCGAGAAATCAGCCTTTTCAAATGATTCGATAACTCAAATACAGTATTCGAGAACTCCATCATTAGAGAACTAAAATACTCTATTCGAGAACTCAGAGTGTGCTATTCGATTTCTCCAAAAAACACTATTCGAGAACTCAGGAGGGTTCGAGATAGGCCTATTCGAGAACTCGAACCATGACAAAACAATGAACCATTCGAGAAGTCTGACTTATCGAACTACACTTTTCACTCATAAAATTCAATTTTCACAATCTTTTAAAATTTACCAGAAATATTCACTGAAGAATATTCTACTAAATTAAATAGTGATTCTCTCAACATTTCACAGAAATTTCAAGCTAAAGATGTATGATTTTCAACATATGCAGCATTGTGAAATATTTATAAATCATAATCCAGCCAATACTTACTTCAAAAATATTGAGCATTTGATAAAGTAAGTATTTACTGCTGCAACAATCTAGTTGATATATTCATTTAGCCAGAATTTGAAGAATTCAGCATTCCAATCTCACTAACCAGCCTTGTGAAGGTGGCTTCATCTAATGGCTTAGTGAATATGTCAGCTAGTTGTTTCTCTATGGGAACATAATGTAACTCAATGGTTCCATTAGTTGCATGCTCCATTATGAAGTGATATCTGATGTCAATGTGCTTTGTCCTAGAATGATTGACAGGATTGGAAACTATAGAGATTGCACTTGTGTTGTCACACATGATTGGAATTCTTTCCAACACAAGTCCATAATCTCTAAGTTGGTTTCTGATCCAAAGCACTTGAGCACAGCAACTTCCAGCAGCTATGTATTCAGCTTCAGCTGTGGAAGTTGACACAGATTGTTGTTTCTTGCTGTACCAAGAGACTAACCTTTGTCCAAGAAACTGGCAGCTACCTGAGGTGCTTTTCCTATCCACTCTGCATCCAGCATAATCAGCATCAGAATAACCAATCAGATTGAACCCTGTGTCCTTAGGATACCATAATCCCAAGTTTGGTGTGCCCTTCAGATATCTGAAAATCCTCTTTATTGCTATCATATGTGATTCCTTTGGATTTGATTGAAACCGCACACAAGCATGTTGCAAACATGATGTCTGGCCTACTAGCAGTGAGGTAGAGTAGAGAACCAACCATGCCTCTGTAGATTGAGATATCTACCTTCTTGCCCTTACCATCTTCATCTAACTTGGTGGCAGTGGCCATGGGTGTCTTTGCAGGTGAGCATTCTTCTAAGTCAAATTTCTTCAATAGATCCTTGATGTATTTGGTTTGACTTATAAAAATGTCATCCTTCCTTTGACTCACTTGCAGCCCAAGAAAGAATGTTAATTCTCCCATCATACTCATCTCATATATGCTCTGCATGAGCTTAGAGAATTTCTCACACAGCTTCTCATTTGTAGAGCCAAATATGATATCATCCACATAGATTTGAACTAAGATAATATCATCACCATGTTTCTTGTAAAACAGTGTCTTGTCCAGTGTGCCTCTAGTGAATTGATTCTCCAGTAGAAATTGTGACAATGTGTCATACCATGCCCTAGGAGCTTGCTTAAGTCCATACAATGCTTTAACCAATCTGTAGACAAAGTGAGGGAATTGTGGATCCTCAAAGCCAGGTGGCTGTTGCACATATACTTCTTCTTCTAACTCCCCATTCAGAAATGCACTCTTGACATCCATTTGATAGACCTTGAAATTAGAATGTGCAGCAAATGCCAAGAAAATTCTGATGGTCTCTAGTCTGGCAACAGGGGCAAAAGTCTCATCATAGTCAATGCCTTCCTGTTGAGAGTATCCTTTTGCAACCAACCTTGCTTTGTTTCTTATGACTACACCATTTTCATCCATCTTATTCCTTAGAACCCATTTTGTTCCAACAATGGTTCTATCCTTTGGTGCAGGCACAAGTTCCCATACTTTGCTTCTTTCAAATTGGTTTAGCTCCTCTTGCATAGCAATTATCCAATCAGGATCCAACAATGCATCTTCAAGTTTCTTAGGCTCAACTTGGGATAGAAAGCAACCATAGAGACATTCATTTAGAGTTGCTCTCCTTGTCCTCACTCCTGTATTTGGATCTCCAATTATCTGATCTGCAGTATGTGATCTATCCTATTTCCTTGTATGTTCAGATTGATTTCTCAGCCTTGATGTTGCTTCATCATCCAGATCATGATCATTTACATTTCCTCCCCCTGTGAAGTTTCCATTAATCACAGGTGTGTCTTGGATACTTGTTTCTTCATTGTTGGTTGACACAGGTTCTTCATTCACTTGAGTTTGTTGGATTGTGGGCTCAAATTCAGTTTCAATCTCCTCATCAGAATCATCTAGATTGTCAAACTTCAAAGGATCTTTATCTTCATCATTGGCTTCTTCTAATCCAGGTAGTTTGCTGTCATCAAATGTCACATCTGTGCTTTCCATAACTTTCTTTTGAGTGATGACATAAACTTTGTATGCAATTCTTTCCATAGAGTAGCCAAGAAAAATTCCTTCAAATGCTTTTGCATCAAACTTTCCAACATATTCTGAGTTGTCTTTTAACACAAAGCATTTGCTTCCAAAAGTATGAACATACTTTAGAGTGGGCTTCTTTCCAGTCATCAAGTTGTAAGGTGTCTTTCCAGTGTTTTTGTTGATGAGGGTTCTGTTTTGGATATAGCATGCAGTGCTCACAACCTCAGCCCAAAAACATGTAGGCATCTTTGCATCAAGTAACATTGTACTAACAGCCTCAATCAGAGTTCTATTATTTCTCTCAACAACTCCATTTTGTTGTGGAGTCCTTGGAGCTGAGAATTGTTGAGAAATACCATTTTCTTTGCAGAATGCTTCAAGCATGGCATTTCTGAACTCTGTTCCATTATCACTTCTTAATGCAATCACACTTGCATTGTTGGCCTTTTCTTCCTTGTCAATTTTCTTTATATGCTCAATGATTACTTGTGGAGTCTCATCCTTTGATGCCAGAAATTCTACCCATGTATACCTTGTGAAATCATCAACCATCACCAGAGCATACTTTTTCCTTCCTATTGACATAATATTGACAGGCCCAAACAAGTCCATATGAATTAGTTGTAGTGGCTTAGTTATTGATGTCACTGTCTTTGACTTGTGGCTTGATCTTTTCATTTTTCCCTTTTGACAAGCCTCACACACTCCTTCTTGACAGAATTCAAGTGTGGGCATGCCTCTCACTAACTCCCTTTTGACTAGAGAATTAATGCCTTTGAAGTTCAAGTGTGATAGCTTCTTATGCCACAGCCAACTATCTTCATTTGATGCTTTTGAGTAAAAGCAACAAATTTTGTCCTTGTTTGCAGAGTTCATATTGGCTACAAACAGGCTTCCTTTCCTTACTCCAGATAGAGCAAAGTCACCAGTCTTCTTGTGGGTGATCAAACATTCATCTTTGTCAAAATTCACTTTGAAGCCTCTGTCAGTAAATTGACCAACACTCAGTAGATTGTGCTTGAGTCCCTTGACCAGTGCTACATTTTCAATGATGACATTTCCAATTTCCAACTTGCCATATCCCTGTGTGTTGCCAATGCTGTCATCTCCAAAAGCAACCATTGGGCCAGCCTTCTCCTCATACTATGATAGCAGGGCCATATCACCAGTCATATGGTTTGAGCATCCACTGTCCAAAATCCACATGACCTTTCTTTCACTTTCTTTGCCCTGCAAACACAAAGGTATTACTTCTCCTTTGGTACCCAAACAAGTTTGGGTCCATGTGGCTTAGCAACAGTTTTATCATAAACAGCATGCTTATCAATTTTCTTGATGTTAGTCTTCTTGTCACTGTTAGAAGTCTTAGAATCAGGGTTCTTAGACTTAGGTGACAGAGGCACCTTCCTAACTTTAGGAGGACTTGAAGACTTTGTTCTTTTGTAGTGTGTGTGAACATTGTGACTGATGCAGCCTTCCATGAATTGTCTTCTCAAATTAAAGCAACTAGTCATTACATTCATGTTACATGGCATACAATCAAATTTATCACAGAAAGGAGAGTCTCTATGTCTTAAAGGCACAGAGCAATCATAGAATGGTTTAGTAACAATACCAGATGGTTTCTTGCATGCATGAGTTAAATGATTAGTGCTAAAACAATTTTGACAAACTTTCCTAGGGGCATTTGGCACATAAGCATAATTGTTGTCCTTGTTAATCCCTAATTTGCCATTCCTGTTTTGTTTCTTTTTAGCCACTTTCTTCTCAAACTCATTATTCCCAGCTGAAACAAACTTCACAAATTTCTCAAGTCTAGGTCTACCTCCTACTGACTCCTTGGATTTGGTTTTGACATTCTCACTCTTAGAGGATGTTTTTTGTTCATTTGATTGTGCCTTATCTTCATCATCCAACATTTGCTTAATGAGTAAGGCATCCTCATCAATCTCAAGTGTTGGTGTTTTAAATATTGGGGTCTCAGCCTTTTTCAAAACCTGAGGCACTTCCTCTTGAACAACAATGTCATCTTCAATGACTGCATAGCCTTTCCTCTGTTTGAGAGTGTCATAATCAAGTCCAATAGCAGCCTTAGGTCTGGCTAGATTTTTCTCATGGTAGGACTACAATAGACTAGAGGAATTCTTGAACGTTTTCAATTTAAATTCATTTTCCCAAACTTAAACCGATGCTTGTCCTCAAGCATAAACAATTACAACTAACTAATTAGTACCACTTCCGTAGGTGATCACGGTTGCATTTGGCATATGCAACAAGCCCTTTAAACCCCTAGGCAGCCCTAGTGGACGAGTAAGGTCTCGTGAGGGCCTATAACGAATGTACCCACAAAATCCATTTAACCTAATGCAATGCAATGCATGAATGCAACTAATATGAAAAGGCAAATAATCTAGTACTAATATCCTACCATACCTTCAAATCCTCTCATGCCATATCAACTTAAGAATCAAAGTAAATACGCAATGTCTTGGTGTCGAAAGTGCAAGTATTCACATAGTCTACTCAATGAACATGCATAAGTTCTCAAAAGTCCATGTCAAGAGTAAGAATAAGTTAGTAACCATGCTAAGCCTACAAGAGTACTTCTTTGAGACAAAACTCAGGATCTCATACGCAAAAACAAGCAAACACTCACAATCCACTCATAAAAGAATATTCACTCAAGAACAAGGGTAAGTGTATCACTCAATTCCAACAAAATCATAAGCATGCTTGACATTTGGTATCAATCTAACTCTTAACACAACATACATCAATGACGATAATCAAAAGGTCTTTATTTGGGTTGTAACGGGGCTAGGGACAAGGTATGTCAAATAAGCCAAAACAGGTGAAGTGTCAAAAGCTAGTAGGTACCAAGATGAATCATACACAACACCCTACTTTCCCCCACATAATTTATTCAACAAAAACACTTGAATAGTCGACTAAAGTGGGATCACAACAAACACAAACATGCTCTCATAACATATTTTTTTTCTTTTTCTTTTTTCCTTTTTTTTTATATTTTTTTTCGAGAGCTAGAGCAATAGTATAAACAATAAAAATGATCCCACAATTTATTACACATGACGACTATCAAGTAAAGAACTAAACCCAAATTTTCAATATTTCCCCCAAAAGTATGACCAACAATAAACCCCTCCTTGCACACCTTATTACTCCCTTAAGCACTCTACTAGCCTTTGACAATGTAGGTTCAAATTAATGTAAGGCCAATACAAGAAAAAGGTCTAGGCAAGTAATGTGGTGTGTCACCGAAAAAATAGGATTAAGCTCAATGGGTTAACTAATTGACCATGTAAACATGGTGTGGTAATATGGGAAAATATGCGGTTAATCTAAATGCCTTTATCATTTTAATCGTCAAATAATGTCATGCGTTTCAAGAAAGACCTCAAACAACTGCTAGCAATGCAAACAATCCGTGGACACTCAAGCAAACGAATAAAATTGCAACAAATGCAATAAGGCTCAAAATCTCACTTGGTGGAAAAACATACTCAATCCCAAGTAAAAATCTCTCTAACGCACCTACTTGTATTCAAAGCATGCAAACTAAATCATCTTGCACATATTCATGTCCTTTTAACTACTTACAACATTCAATAAGTCTACTAGCTTCAACTTACTAGTGTATGTGTGTGCACAAGAACAAAGCATATCACTTCTCAATCAAAAGTGTCAACAACACAAAATTCCTATCAAGCATGGGTGCAAATGCAAACTACTATGAACTCACATGATATACGAACATAAAAACATAATATCCTATATGAAACAAACGTAAATAACACGAACATACATGCATAATTTACTACTACTAATATGCAAAGCATGAAATCCTACATGAACACATTGACTAACAATCACAACTACATACACTACTTATCCCTCAAACCACCCCCAAACTTAAAATTTTCAATGCCCTCATTGAATGGAAGTAAATACGAGGGAAAGTAGAAAACATACCAGTATACAACAATGCTTGGGTTGCCTCCCAAGAAGCGCTTCTTTAACGTCATTAGCTTGACGTTACTTCCAAGCCTCCATTAAGGATGATAATAGTTTGCTTGGTCCTCTCTTCGTGAGACTTCATCGTCATCACGGCGGCACACTTTCTGCCCCTTCTCCTTGCTGGGCCTATTCATGTAGCAACTTTGTCTTATTCCAATGCCTTCATCTGTTGACCCAAAATCTGTCAATTTGTAGAACAACACACACTCGCGGGCCTCGATTGAATATAATGGAGGAGGGTAAATGTAAATTGTTGAAGCCTTTGGTTCCTCAAAGAGAACTTCCTCCATTGGCTCTAATGCGCTACCTCCATCTTTAAATTCTGAGACAAGTAGAAGATCTGCATCTTTCCCATGTTCTTCAGCCTCTTGGTACGCACATACCAATTCTTGAAATTTGTGTAACTCATCAGTGTCTGTCCCATATAGTGCCCTTTCCAAATCATCCACCATCTTAACATGATCAAATTCCTCACATGGCTTGCGAATGCTCACCTCGTCTTGGAATTTGTCTTCTTCAATTATGCATGCAGTACCTTGCTCCAAGTCATCGTTATTTTCTGGTATTGCTTCTGGTGTGAATTGTTGTTTCTCTTGTTCCAAGGCTCTCACAGCTTGAGCAACTAGAATCTCCAAAGATTTGATAGATGCCTCGTTACTCTTTACACGCATCCTAATCTCCTCTAGAGTCTCTTGTTCCAGTGATCTCACAGCTTGAGCAACTAGTGTCTCCACGGATTTTAAAGACTCCTCGTTACTCTTTACAAGACTCCTAAGCTCCTCCATAGCATCAACCTCATCTGATTGAAAAGTATGAGTAGGTTGCTGATGTTGAAACTCTTCATTACCAAAGAAATATGACCTATCTGGAACATCTTGCTGGTACTGTTGAGGATGGTATTGAAAATATGGTTGTTCCTCATAACTGACATATGGATCAACTCCTTCGTAGTAACAATATTGTGATGGATCATGAACGCCCAAACACTGCTCACATTGATAAGGCATGGATGTACTCGAATATGCCCACCATGGCAACTCCTCGCATGCCATCTTCAACACTCAAGTACCTGAACACACCAAACTAAACAAGATAGGTAAGAAAAAATCTGAGTCAGTGAACTCTAACGACCACTATTGACAAGCACATAAACCAAAAATAAAACACCGATGATCCCCGGCAGCGGCGCCAAAAACTTGTTTGCTAATAACGCGCAAGCGTACACGGTCACAAGTAATATATGAATAAGTCGAGTTCGTTCCCACAGAGATCTGGTTATGGTTTTAATTCAGTAGATGTACCTATGCAACAATGTATGATTATTATTCACTGCTAAGACAATTAACAAATTGGAGTTTGATTAACTAAAAATTAACTAAGAAACAAATTAACAAACTAAGAATTAACTAATTAACGAGAATTTAAATCTAATTACTTCTGCAAGAGAAAGCATGGAATCCTAACTTCATTAAATATTTTGCTTAGATCTGACGCCTTTAATCACTATATGCAATGGTTATGAAATCTGATCGGACAACACGAAACAAGTATACGCTACTTCTCAGTATACGAATACCAAACTAAACATACATCCACAAAAGAGATAGAAGATGAATAGACACCAATTATGCTTAGACCCTATATATCTATAGAATTTGAAAACATAACGGTTGAAGAACAAGTTATCCATTAAGATCACACAGGGCAATATAAGTATTTTCATCTCATACTACGAATCATGTTGATAAACAATCATGAACCTATGCTAGCATGGCAAGTTCTAAATCTCAAGATCCACTTTCACTTCACAAGAGATTAACAAATTAGATGTTAGCTACGCATCTAGCAATTAAGCACAACCATACGAGGATATCAGATATACATCACACACAGATCTTTAAAGCAATCAAGATACTAAAGCTCCATAAATAAATCCGTTAGAATCCCATGACAACAATTAGTTCATAATTGAACCTCTCGTCATCATGGGATCAAGTGAAACCATGATAATACAAAGTAAAAAGAATACAAATAAACTAGAATAATTGATATGTAATGGTGTGCTAAATTACAATGGTAGGATGTGTTTATATAGGCTCTAGAAGTCTTGTCCACCAAGCAATTGCCTTTTTAGAGTTGGAATAGAAGATTGGCAATTTCCGTTCTTGAATTAGATAAGAATTGCAAATTCCATGTATAGATCTGATTCTGGAATGTTCTAGCCGCCCAAAGCAATTACCATACTTATTAGAAGTAGGAATTATAGCAATTTCCTTGTCAAAGTTGAATTTCTGCAGTTCGGCACATAATACGTTTCCTAAACTGATTCGGTTTTGAAGGAAAATTCGTAGCTGACTTTTCTTCAATATTTCTGGGCCATTCCAGTTGTAATTGGATCTCTGAACCACTCTAGAATGATAGAGAATCTCGTTAGCTTCGCGTGGACTGCTTACGAGCCTAAAACGGACTTGTAGAACTCAAGATATGGCCAAAATAGTGAAAAGCTGTAATTTTTCAGCACCGCGCGCGTGCAACCTGCGCCCATCAGTCTGTTTGTCGCGCAGCCTGCGCCAACCACGCGCAACCTGCTCGTGCAACACCTGTCCCACATTGTAGAAAATCTCCCAAGCTTCGCGTGGGCAGTAAGATCGCTGAAAACGGACTTCTAGAACTCCAGATATGTCCAAAACAGTGTATACTGCGCAACCGTCTCAGAAATCCGAATTTCAATCAATTAATTCTCCAAAAATGATAGAAGCATCCACCTTAATCAACATTCTCGTAAATCTGCACAACTAAGCAAAACACATCAAAACTACAACAAACTTGAGCCCAAGACAATCAATTTAAGCCGATATGGAACGCTCCAAGTGGATATAAATCCACTTATCATAGTTCATCCCTAAGAGCTTTCTCAACTTGACTAGCACATAGAACCTTATTCTTTAGATATTCGATTTCTTGTTTAAGGTTTTCTACTTGCAAAGCAGTTAGTTCTAGTTCCTCATTTCTCTTGTTCAACAGTTCATTCTTAGTAGACAGTTTAGCAATCTCTTCATTAGCAGCAGTCATACTAGTATGAATATTAAACATCTAAACATATAGTTGTTCAACCATAGATTTGTATTCAGAAACAGACATGTCTATAGTAGTGAGGGATGGTACCTGAGAGTCTGATTCAGATGGTTCTTCCTTGGAGTTGGCCATCAAGGCATAGTTGCAGAATTCTTGTTCTTCTCCATCACTATCAGAATCATCCCAACACTTCCCTTCAGCTATGTAGGCCTTACCTGGTGTATGCTTCTTTAGCAGAGCCTCATACTTAGCTTCAAGCTCAAGAAACTCCTTATCCTTCTTTTTAGGCTTCTTGCATTCACTGGCAAAATGCCATAGGTCATTGCATCTATAGCATCTCATAGATGACCTATCCACATAGCTGGTTTTGAATTTGTTCTTGTTTGCTTTCACGGGTGCCTTGCTCTTGTTGAATGAATTATTTTGAGATCTAGACTTGAAGGGCTGATTCCTCTTAAATCTGATGTTTGGGAATTTTCTAGCCATAAAAGCATATGAATTGTTTTCCATGGCATCCAACTCTTCAAGAGTATAGAACTCATCTTCTTCCTTTTCATCAACAGGTTCAGTCACTTCTTCTTCAGTTTCTTCATCATCTACTATCTCTTCTATTCTCAGTTGACTTGCAGATGCTTCCAGGTCTTGAACGGATTTGTTAACAATCAAGGCACAGGATGTGTTTATCATTCTGCCTTGGTTGGCTTGGATAGCCCTCTTCTGAAGCAACTCAAGCTCATGAGTCTTTAAAACCCCATAGAGCACATCATATGTGACTTTGTTCAAATCTCTTTCTCTTAGAGATATGACCCTTTGCTCTAGGTGGTTAGGTGCAGATAGAAGAAACTTCATGTTTAATTCCTTAGTGCTGTAAACCTTCCCATTCATTTGAAGCTCAGTCACCAGCTTGTGAAATCTCTCAAACATATCAGTAATACTTTCTTTGGACTGTGCCATGAAAGCTCATACTGTGTGACCAGTATCTGTTTCCTATTTTCTCTTACCTCCTCTGTCCCTTCACATAACACCTCGATGTGGTTCCACATGTCCTTGGCTAATGTGCATGATGCTATATTGGCAAACATCGACATATCCATGGAGTCTATGATCAGCAACATGAGATGACTGTCTAGGGCAACCTTTTCCTTCTCTGAGTCCGTCCATTTTGATGGCTCTTTTGCAACATATGATCTAGGAATGACTATTGTGCCCACTGTGGATTCAGCAATTTATTGTTGTGGTACAAATGGACCATTCTTGAGGATGTCAGGGTAGGGAGGATTGGCAGCTTTGATGAACAACAACATTTTTATTTTCCAGAGGTTGTAATTCTCTTTGTCGAACTTAGGGACCTTCACCGTACCTGTAGTCTTTGGTGTATTCGAACTCATAATCGTTTTCTGTTTAGATTAAACAGCCTGCTCTGATACCACTTGTTGAGTATTGAATACAGTAAAAGAATACAGAGGGGGGTGAATGGATTCTTGAACTTTTCTTTGTTCTTGAATCTTTGCAACAAGATATGTGTTGAGTATGTGAGATATGTAAGTGCAGATAACAAAGACAAACACAACACAATATCACTTTAATCTAATATTTTATTAGATAAAGATTTTGCTACAATCTGTGAATACAAATGATAGTATTCTCAGTTTCGTTTTTCTCAGAGAGATATTTCTTGTGATGTATCTTGAAAAAACTTATCTGCTAAGGAAGTGAGGCTTTATCCTTATAGACATGGATACCTACTTACTACAAATAAGGTAGGTAAAACAAACTACTTTCCAGTATGTCTATCTTATTTGCGTAAGAGTCCAAACGGCTACAGATTTGACTTTGCAAAGCCTGTTCAGATCCACTTCTTTAGCTCCTTGTCCCTTTGTCTTATCTCTCCAAGCTTCTTTGTAGGCTTTCCAATGTGCTTTATAGTACATAGTCAAATAAAGCGACTTGGCTTGTTGCAGGTTTCTGACTTGTACAATTCTTCAGTATTTTGTCTCCAAGAATGTATTCGAGAAGTGGCTAAGTGATTGATTCGAGAACTCGAATTGACTTAATCGATAACTCTGAGTTCTCGAATAGTGTTATATTGACATATCAAATCACTTCTCGAATAGCTCTTTTCTCTGGGACTCCTTGAGATATCGAATAGAGCATTTTGACATATCGAATCCCTGAGATGTCGA
Source organism: Saposhnikovia divaricata (assembly GCA_036435485.1). Taxonomy (NCBI): domain Eukaryota; kingdom Viridiplantae; phylum Streptophyta; class Magnoliopsida; order Apiales; family Apiaceae; genus Saposhnikovia; species Saposhnikovia divaricata. The sequence goes on along the minus strand of CM071597.1, from coordinate 211,480,355 downwards.
ATAGCTTCTTTAGTCCTTGAGATATCGAATAGAGCATTGACTTGTTGACCCTTAGAGAACTCGAATGATGCTTTGACTTGTTGACTCCATGAGTTCTCGAATAGAGTAATAGACATATCGAATCTCTGAGATATCGAACAGTGTATTAAGAGATATCGAATAGCGTCTTCTGAGATATCGAATCTCTGACTTCTCGAATGCTAGACTTCTCGAATAGACAAATGTACTTCTCGAATTGGTACTTAGGCAAATTCTTCATTTCTTCAAATCCCAACTGTGATTATTTGGCAGTCTTTATCTCCTTGCTTGAGGCATGAACCTTGGAACTTCTTTCAAGCATTATTCTTGACTTTATAAGTACAGTAACACAACTAGAATTTGATGCCTATTACAAGTACAGAACAAATAGAAACTCTACAACTAGAGGTTCCCTCAGTTAAGAGGTCATGTAGGTAATGCATAGCATTACACACACTTAGGCTTATTATTAGATGTATTCTGGCATGCCTCTGTGACTAACAAACCAGACCATTTGCACTAGGCGTCAACACTTCACAAAGGATTCGAAGTATCTAACTCAGAAAAACTGTTAAGGGGTATGATTGAGTTTAGAGCAGTGTTGATATCCTCTAGTTAGTTGGAAGCTGAATATTTAAGGATGTCAAATTAAAAGGAAAATGAATAGTATCCGAAATTACTATTCATATGAATAGTATCTGAAATTACTATTCACATGAATAGTAACTGAAATTACTATTCATATGAATAGTATCCGAAATTACTATTCATATGAAAAGTAAACAAAAGTTTCAAAGTGGGGTTTGTTATTCAAGTTGTAACTTTTGAAAATCAGGAAAGAAAATACGGCTGGGATGAGAAAAAGATAGCAGGCGGCGCAGGCAAAAATTAACGTCATCAGTTACGTATATTAGCTGCATAGTGATTTTCTATAACCTATAAATAGGCCTGTTGTATTTCATTTCAAAATACACCTCAACACACAACTCTCTCTTCTCTCTCTTATATCTTCTCTGTGTAAGCTGCTAGACAGTCCATCTAGTAGGAAAGTCGGCTTAGCCCGCTTTCAGGAAGTGTCGGGTAGAAGGTCCTCTTGCCTAAACTATCCTTAGGAGTGTTCTGGTTTTGAAGCTAATCCATTGGATTAGAAGTTGTAACACCCCTTCGGGTTCATTATCAATAAAGATATATTCCTGAAATTGTGTTTCGTTATTCTGATTTCAAGATCCGAAAAATTGTTGTCCGCAAAAAATCTTGAAAATCGAAATATTTTAATAGTATTGTATTCAACCCCCCCTTCTACGATACTTCGGGACCTAACAATTGGTATCAAAGCAAGCTTCTAACATACAAGGAGTCTAAAGATCAAAACCATGGGAAGGAAGGATACAGGTGTAAAGATTCCAATGCTTGACAAAGATAATTACTTTCACTGGAAAGTAAAAATACACCTTCATCTCTCAGCCATCGATGAAGGCTATGTAGATTGCATAGAGAAAGGACCTCATGTTCCAATGAAGGTCAACTCTGGGATTGGTCAAGATGCTGGCACTGTAGCTACTGGAAGGCCTATTCCAAAGAATCAAGCTGAGTACACAGATGAAGACTTGGAGGAGATTCACAAAGATAAGAAGGCTATGAACATCCTATTCAATGGCATCGACCAAGATATGTTTGATTGTGTTATAAACTGCACCACTGCCAAGCAAGTATGGGACACTATTCAAACAATTTGTGAAGGAACTAAGCAAGTCAGAGAAAATAAAATACAGCTCCTAATACAACAATATGAGCATTTTCACTACTCCTCTGGTGAAAATCTAACAGACATATTCAGTAGGTTTCAAAAGTTACTGAATGGTCTAAAGTTGTATGGGAGAATATATGAAACCAAGGACTCCAACCTAAAGTTTCTGAGATCTCTTCCTAAGGAATGGAAGCCAGTAACAGTCTCGTTGAGGAACTCTCAAGACTACAAAGATTTTACACTTGAGAGACTGTATGGCATCCTGAAGACCTATGAGGTTGAAATGCAACAAGATGAGGAAGTGGAGAAAATCCAAAAGAAAGGTGGATCTATTGCCTTGGTGGCCAATATTCCAGTAAGCCAAGTGAGTGAGAAGATGGAGAGCACTCAAGCCACACCAAGTTCAAAGACTTGTGAATGTGGAGTTGAAATTAGCAGAGGGAAAAGCAAGTTGGTTGAAGAACTTGATGCATTGAGTGGAGATGAATCTGATGACTTGGATGATTATCTAGCATTCTTGTCAAGGAGATTCTCGAAGATCAAATTCAAGAGGAATCCAGCAGGAGGCAAGCAATTCGGAAAAGGTTTTCAGCCATCCAGAGACATGGTTGAAAGGTCTAAGTTCAAATGTTTTAACTGTGGAATTGCTGGCCATTTTGCCAATGAATGCAGAAAGCCTAAAGCTGAGAATGAGAAGAAACAGTTCGAGACTGTTGATTATAATAAAAAATATTTTGATCTTCTCAAGCAACAAGGGAGAGCATTCGTGTCAAAAGATAGTGACTGGGCTGCTAGAGGTGACTCAGATGCAGAAGAGGAGTTTGTCAATCTTGCACTCATGGCAAACGAAACTGATGAAGAACCTAGCTCAGCAAGCAACCAGGTATTCTCTACAATCTTAACTGATCTTTCTAAAGCTGAATATGCTAGCACAATTGATGAAATGTCTATTGAATTGTATAACATGCATGTTACCTTAAAATCACTTAACAGAGAGAACAAGGGAATTGAAGACCTTAATGAAATGTTAAATGATAGGAATGCTTTAATAGAAACACGGTTGATTGAGTTTGAAACTCTGAGAAGGGATTTCTTGGATGCTAAAAATGAATTGATTGAGGCTATAAATAGAGAGGAGGTTTTAAAGAAACAGTTAGAAGAGGAACAGAATCTGATTGCTAAGTGGAAAGGATCAACAGTTGTAACTGAGGAAATTTGTAATGTTCAAGGAATTGATTCTTTCTGCAAATTAGCAGAAGCTAAGTTAAATGTTGATAGGGAAGTTACTTCAGACAGTGATTTAGTCGAAAAAGAATGTTCTTTAAGACTTAAGCCTGTTGGCAAAGCAACTTTAACTAAATTGAATAAAAAGTACGGGCCTGTCAACAAGAACTTTGTTAATGGAGAATGTAGCAATACTGAATCAGCTGAGAAAAGAAACATAGGCAACTTGTCCCACAAGCAATTGAAGGACAAGCTAGAAAATGTTAAGTCAGGTGTTAAGGACAAGAAAAAGAACAGAAATGGAAAGGTAGGGATTAACAAACACAACAATTACACCTGATAAATATGCTCCTAGGAAAGTATGTGTAAAGTGTGGAAGTATTAATCATTTATCTACCAACTGCAAAGCTATGAAAAATCCTTTGATGCCTAACATGCCTATGTTTGTGCCTGCTATGAATGTTATGCCAAATATGTATGCTCCCTCTGCTCATGCATCTAGTCAATATGCTAACATGCCATTCATGCATAATCCATACTACAATACTTTCAATATGCCACAGATGCCATGGATGATGAATAACATGTTTGCACAGACTATGCCTAACAATGCTATTAACTATAACAAATATGAGCAAGTATCAAATTCTGTCTCTCAAAGGCCCAAACCTAAAGTCAAAATTGATATAACTCAATCTAAACTTTCGGTTAAAAGGGATTTGAAGGATAAGATATTGGTAAACAAGGCAGGACCCAAGAAAACTTGGGTACCAAAATCAACTTGATTTTGTTTTGATGTGTGCAGGGAAACAGAAAGAATCTTTGGTATCTGGACAGTGGTTGTTCTAGGCAAATGATTGGAGATTCTACCCTGCTCACTAAGTATGAGGAAAGAGCTGGCCCTAGCATTACCTTTGGAGACAACAACAAAGGATATACTAGAGGATATGACTTTATTTCACAAGGGAATGTTGTCATTGAAGAAGTAGCACTGGTTGATGGACTTAAGCATAACTTCCTAAGTGTCAGTCAACTGTGTGATAAAGGCCAGAATGTCTGGTTCACATCTGAAGCTTGTGTCATTTTTAAGAAAAGTGACAACAAGGTAGTGTTGACAGGAGATAGAAGAGGAAATATGTACATTGCTGACTTCAATTCATCAAATGCAAACATGACAACATGTCTTCTCAGCAAGGCAAGTGTAGATGAAGGTTGGCTTTGGCACAAAAGATTGTCGCACTTGAGTTTTAAAGCAATGAATGAGTTGGTAAAGAAGGATTTGGTTAGAGGTATTCCAAAATTGGATTACTCCAAGGATGGATTATAACGCCTTACAAAAATCGCGTATTTATAAGTGTTTATTTAATATTAAATGTGAATTATATTATGTGAATATTTTTGAAGGTCAATGAGATGTGATATTTTGTTTCTATGTTTAAATGATGACTTATCTGTGCCGTGTAAGTCCGTGTATTTTAATTGTATTTTTGATGATTTAAATCTAGTTAAATCATGCATTATCGATCTTCTAAAATTGTTATAAAATCATTGGAGTTGTTTAAAAATCATGAAATCACATTATCATCTTTGTGATATTAGTTAGTTTTTAAAATTAGTGGGAGTATTTAATTGTGTGGTGTTGTATTTTAAAATGATTTTAAGAGCTTTAGTTCATTTAAAGATCCTTTATTTCAAAATTTTGTATAAAATTCATTTTGACTTTAAAATTATTTTAAAAATATGGGAAGGTTTGTAATTTCATAAATTTTATTTTAGAATTTTAAAAATTATTTTTCTCTTAATTTCCTATTTATTTCGAGTTTAAAATGATTAAAAAATCAGATTTAAGAATTTTCAGCATTGGTGAATTACATTTTTGCCCCTGAGATTTTTATCAGTAAAAGGCCCAGCCTTTTCTTCCTTTTCCTTCATTCTCTCGATTGTTCATTCACTCTATTCTCTCTCCGGGAGTCTTCTCGCTCGGTTCTTGAAATCAGCCGCCTGCAAACCTTTTTCTTTGCTTGCTTGCTGCGATTTTGGTACTAAAATGTTGCTCTTCTTCTCTAGTTTTTATTCTTGTAACTTGTTCATGATGTTGGTGTGCTGAGATGCTTGTGCGTGTATGTATATGCGTGTATATACATGGGTTCTTGTTGGTCTTCCGAATTCTTAGTGATTGATAACCGAAATTGATGTTCCCTGGTAGTCCTCCATGATTGGAGACCCGTATGGACACCACCGGAGCTCTGCCCCTGCCGGCAATGAACTCGGTGAGCCGGTAGGCTTCGATAATGATGATTCTTGAATCAAAAATCTAATTTACTGTTATTCAATGATTTTGTGATATTAATTGTGAACTGAATGTATTGGATGTGAGTAATTTGAATTTTTTTCTGTTGTAATCTCCAAATTAGTTTAAAAAAAATTGGGTTGCTTGAATGAGGGGTATATTTGAATAATTATGATTGTAGTAAATTTACATGATTAGTTGGGATGTTATAGAGTTTTCTTTATGATTGAAAAGATTTGTTATAAAAGGAACCGAAATTTCTATATGCATATAGGTGTACTTAAATGATAGGATTAATAAATTATTTATTTAGGAAGAAATTTAGTTGAGGAATTATAAAAGTTAATTGAGATTGTAAATACATGTGTTCCAATTGTTAAGTATTTACTTGAATTTTTGAATACGTATATGAATTGTGTAAAGTCTATAGATTGTCAAGATGTACAATTGAAGTACATTGATATTATTTGAGATGGGTGTGAATTTTATTAAAGCCACCAATGCTTGTTGGGTCGGTTGTAATCTGATTGGTTAGGTCCTTTTATAAAAAGAGATGCTGCCCGTTTTCCGTTAAAATTGTATTTGTAAAGTGTATAGTACTATATTATAATCTACTTATAAATCAAGTTGACATTATTTACTAAGTGTTTAAATGATATATGTGATTGGTGTGTTCTGTATGGTATATGCTATATGCTTAAGTGCTTACTTGATTGTACTAAGTGTTTGATAAGTATAATAAGTACGTGTTATATGTGTTAAGTATAAAGCGTATTAGGATGCGTTTGGGTAGAACATAGTTAGACGGTTAAGGTTATAAGCATACTGAAATAGTACATTACCTGTATATAGGTACGAGTAGAAGGTCTGGCCAGGAGCAGTACACGTATAGATGGAAATTCGAGTAGGAAAAGATTATCGGAGTTGACGGGCATACTCAACGAGAGATTGGCGAGTCTTAAGGAAAGATGGATGTATGATCGAGTTGAGACCAACGTGTAAAGAAGTAGAAGCTGTTGTAAAGTGAGTGACGGATCGAGATATTGTAAGTGGAAGCTTCATGTATTGAGGCAAGTGTTATCGCTATTCACTTATTGTTCAAGTGATGCAATTTAGTATATTTATCGTATGAAATGAGTTGGACAAGTATATTTAGAAAATAATATGTTTCTTCAATTAGCGGGAAAGTGTTTATTTCCCCACCCTCAGTTAAATATCAAATTTTAAAGAATCTCACAAATAACCTTTTTCTACACAATACCTTACACATCGTATGTCGTTGGATTCCTCAGTGGAATGCCATTTCTTTATTTTCTTCGATTGTGTTTAAGAAATTCGTTGAATATAGAAAATCCAGATTTCAAAATCTTTATAAATACCTGTTAACGAAATTCCCAATTTTACCATATTTTACTCAAGTGATTTTAATCTGATTCTTCAACTATATCAAACATTGTTTCACTTGTGCTTGTTCATGCAACTTTAATTCTGTAGATACATCATGTTGTGTTGATTTACTTTCCCTTTCGATATCAAGTCAATTCATTAATGTTGAATCATATTCCTTTGATCGTATTCACCTGACGCTATGTATGTTGAACCTGAATTATTATTTCCCACATGAAAATGAATAAAATGCTAGATATCTGATTTCTGGTTTGAATTATTTGATATACACCTTTACTCGAATTAAGCAGGGTGGTCGATTGTCCCGACACCTGGCCTGAGTATTAAAGACAGAATTGGAAGTTTTTATTAAATGAAAATGTTTTCAGGACTGAGGACGCCAGTCAGTATATGAGTATTATGTTTTAGTCCAAAATGGGCCGTGGATCCAGTTGAGTATTCGGATATACCAAGAGAGTATATCCGGAGTTTTAGTGTGACTGATCATCCACTTTAACTCGTTGCGTCAAAATGAAAATCCAATTCTAATCTATAAATTGAGTATCCAGTGGATATTGATTCTCATCGCTTGACCTTGAATTCCCAAGTATCATTATCGATTGATATTATTTGACCTCGAGTTTTCGAGTATCAGTATTGAATAGTTAAAGCCTGGTTTCTTTGGAGTCTATAATGCTTATTTTGGCTGAACAAAACTCTTATCCGTTCTAGTTCCTGTTACACCTCATTAATGGTGAATTATTGGCCCTTGTGGTAATTTAAAAATAATATTACAGATTCTTTCACAGTATGAGTTGAAATTCTCTTGTTATCAGATTTGTCTCGATATTGAAATTGTTATCACTTTATGCACTTGTTGAGCATTGTTGGCTCACTCTTGTTTTTGTTTGTTTTTCTCCAGTTAATAGTGAAGTTTAGTAGACCTAGTAATGGACAGTGAGTATTGATCTCCGGGCAGCGGGAAGAGACAGTCGAGTTATGGATATCGCCAGATAGTGGTTTGAGAATTGTCAAGGTTGGAGATATAGTTAGATAGTGGTTTGTATATTCACCAATGTATAATATTTTTATTATTCTGAGATTGAGTTGTAATAAAGTAATTCGATAGTTTGTTTCATACCATAACCTGTATGCGATCTTGGTTAAGGGATTTTAATGCTTTATCAGTTTATTTAGTGTTTATATCCAAGTTAATAATATGTTGATCGTGGTTGGTGGCCCCAAATCCGTACCCCGGATTCTAGGACCGTTACAAGTTGGTATCAGAGCTACAGGTTATGGTCAATGAAACAAGTTAGGATGGGTAGGTATACATGTGTGAGGCAAGCGCTAATCAGAACGATTTAGGATCAGGTTCGTCTTAGGTTAAGATGACGAATGTTGTGACGTTGTACGGTCTGTCGACATATCGCGTGAGTAGGAGTACGATTCGTCCGAAGATTGATGATGGGCGAGGTAGTAGATCAAGAGCCGCGTGAGCTGACGAAGAAATTGGAGCTACCTGTTTGAAGGACACTATTACGAAATTCGCGTACCTTCTAGGACTTTTCTACAACCTTAGCTATTAGGTGAATGTTATAGCAAGAATGCGAAAAGACTAGAAGCAAGATATGAGAAGCGATTGTTGGCACGAGTTAGAAGTGAGGGCATAGCTGCACGCTACTAGCCGTTGATCTCGGTTGAATTCCTAATTGATTCCCCATTTGGGCAGTTGAATTGAATCTTGTTCTTGCTTTGAATTATTGTAAACGAATTCACGGTTTATATTGCCGCTAAAGCATTCATTGCTCAGTGTCGGTTAAAATCGAGAATGAATTGAGATCTTCTCATATGTTCAACTCATTATGGGTAGGTCGGTTTTGGCAGCTAGGCATATTAGTGCTTAGTCGGCAAGAGTGAGAATATGAATAATCATGAATTTCTTGAACGTTGTTTAATCGATAGTTGATGCATACATTTGGTGATCAACTATACTTCAATTGATGATGAGTTTGTATATCAGATTTACTTAAATTTATTCTCATTCTTTCCGAAATATCCCTATTTTTCAGAGGATGCTTGATCTAACTCTATACTTGAAAAAAAATTTGAGACTCTTAAACTCTTTTCATTTTCTCCCTGAATATTTAATCTTCTTTATTCAAACTGAGATGAATAACCTATGTAGAGCTGGCAATTTGGTACACGACACGAATAAACGACACGAAAATGACACGAAAAATATGGATATGGATTCACCTTTTCGATACACGAACACGAAAGTACACGAACACGAAAGAACACGAGGCCTAAATGGGTATGGATATGGGTTTACCCTTAGGTACACGACACGAAAGTACACAAAATAAATAAATAAATATTTTAAAATTATATAAATGTATATTGTAAACTCTTGGAGCATGTTACCAATACACTTTGAACACTCATTTTGCCCAAGTTCTGATATGTTCCAAGATGACTATAATATAACATCAATGATCGATATATACAATCAAAGAGATGTAATTAATCAGTCCTAGAAGATAAAAACGGTGTTATATGCAGCCGGATAGTGAATTTCTAGCAACTTTATGGTCCTAAAATAGTAGGTGGTGAGAAAGTAACTTGAATTCTAGCACTTCTGCAGCAAGAACCGTTAGTTTTTCCTGACACCCCCTATTTTAAAAAGTGTACAAAAGGAAACATATAGAATAAGCCGTGGCAATATAGTATAGTTGTTTATGCTTATTAGAGCCGGTAATTTCGTACTCGACACGAATAAACGACACGAAATTACACGAACACGAAGATACACGAACACGAAGGTACACGAACCTTAAATGGATATGGATATGGGTTTACCCTTTCGATACACGAACACGAATGTACACGACACGAAAGTACACGGAACGACCCGAATTGCCAGGTCTAAACCTATGTATATAGGGGGATTCAGGGACATTTTATCTCTGTGATAAAAGTCCGGTGGGACGCCACTGATTGTGTTTGTCATGAAAGTACTAAAGACTGGCCATCTTTTTGTACAAGGGCGGTTGACCTAAGTGACAAATACAACCTGATCACAGTTCGAAGATCATATTGATCTCTCAGTTAAATTCTTTCACAAAAAGTTTTATCAAACAAAATTCAATATACATTCATACATGATACCTATTCATTCTATTGACTTCCTTTATCGGAAACCCGAATTATTTTGGATTACCAGTGATGTAAAACCGCGAAGATAGACATGACGACATCCTAAGTAGTCAAAGCTACGATTAAGTTGACGAAGAATTGATTGAGAAAGATTGAGAAGTTGATGTGAAAACAGAGATGACATATCAAATTGGATTATGTATTGGATCAACAAACACATGTACAAGATTCGAGATTACTAAAAAAAAAATTAAATCAAGGGAACAAGATTACAGATTTTATTAAAGATTGAAAAGAGAATGATGATGGAAATGTTTGGCATGTGATATTTATTTTTGATGAAAGATTGTTGTGGACACTTGTTTAATTTTGAGGGGATTATTATAAGATTTTGAATGTTTGAAACCCATTATTAGGTATAAGATTCAAGAACCGAAGAAGAGAACTTAAGTAAAGTAGAATGAAGCAAGACAAATTTGTTTGTAAGAACTATCAGGAGGAAGTGAAATTTGAATAAGAAGTAATATGATTGTGTTGGAGTTAATGACTTGTGTGAACTCAATTTGAAGGGTCGTGATTATTAAGAGTAGAAGAGAGTTGACCAAAGTAGAACAAGATGATAAGAACATGAAGATAGTGAACCAGGAAGTTTTCAGAAGTATTTTAATGGAAGACATGTAATTCAGTTAAGGGGGGAATGTATGATTTTGTAGATCTAGAGCCAGAAGAGTGAGGGCACAGTAGTTGCCCACAGGATGAGAAGTGACAGAGTTAGAAGTTAAAGTTATGTAGGACTTTTGCCAGAGATTGTATCACATCAATCTCAGTGGAACCTATGATGAGAGTAACAAGACTGTTTTCAATAATTATTAGGAAGCTAGAAATTCAACATGGTTATGAAGGAATTAGTGAGAAGTTGATTGTGATGACGGTAAAAAGAGTTAAATATGATTCAGGATTGGATTGATTTCCTCACAACGAAGTACGAGCAAATTGTGAGGACAAGAAAGTGAGACTTTGATTTTTAAAGAGATGTAAAAGTGGTGTTTTGAGACCGGAAGCAGACATAGAAGTGTTTTATGAAGTTGTTTTGCACCAGAGGGAGATATCAGAAAGGAAACGGTTAAGTCGACGCATATTTCAATGATTAAGATTTTCGAAGGTATATTTTGATGGATTACCGGGATTGTCACCAGGTAAAAATGTAGAGTTGTTTGCTAATTATTTTTCCAAACATAGAATCGGTTCAAAGAATTCAATATTGAATGACATCAATGGACATGTTGGAGTTAACAAATTAATTAAAAGATTTTCACAAGAAAAGGAGTAGTAATGCTCATTGTATCTTAGAATAATGCACCAGTACTGTTCATAAAGGGGAAGAAGATAGATTGAAGTATACACCGATATTTAAAAATAGAATAAGTGGACCAGTAGTCATGAGGAACTTTGTTTTTTTTATCAAGGTTGGATGAGTTGTTTAACCAATTGAAAGGTGGATGTTTTTATCTAAAGTTTATTTATGAATGGATTAAGACCATCTGAAGATAGAAACCCTAAGAATTTTTTTTTTGAAGCAGCATTTTGAATTGATATGGACACGATGAATTGTTGGTGATGTGTTTGATTGAACGAAAGCATTTACCGCTTTATAGGTACAATAAATAAAATTTCAAGCAGTATTCGGACGAAGAATTTAATTATGTTCATAGAGGGCATTTCAAGATGTTCGAAGATTTGTGAAGCGTATCCAAATAAATCAAGATTGACTTTAAAGAAATTTCAAGGAAAGGAAGAAGATTTTGCACAAGAATTTTTAACGTGAATCTTGGATGAGAGGGAACCTAATTTCAAGACATGTGGTTAGAAATGAAAAGGATCAAAGTCAATTTTGTGAAGATGAAGCAGTAATGAAGTTGGAAGAAGCCAAAAGGCCAGCAGAGGTCGGAAGTTTGTGAGAGTAACTAGGGACTACTGAAGATTATTGATGATTTTATCCAGATAGCTACAGTAATAACTAATGTTATCAGAGAGAGGTTTTGAATGGACAGTGAAGTGTGAAGAGAGCTTCTAAGAATTTGAGAAGTTAGTTGTGAGGACAAGTGGATAACGTGTATTTTGTTTCGGAACAGTTCAAAATGCAAGTGATGGATGAATGTCGTGATTTCTATGGTTAATTTGAGTAGTACGTTGAAGTTATAGAGCTTAGAGTCAAATTCAAAACCTTGTTGAGTGTGCAGAGCTATGATTCGGATGTTGATTTCAAAGGATGCGGGATAGTGAAGTTGAGATGATTTCGAGGATCGTGAGTTATCTATTGAAGACGTATGATTGATTTGACGTATCTTAAGTCAAATTTTCATGTTGTTAAAGTTAGAGTTTGTGGGAAAGTATTGAATTGAAAGTTGTTTTGTAGTCGGTATCGAGGGGGCTGTGACCCCGGGATAATTTTAAAATTTTATTCTTGTGGTGGATTAGGTCGAAGTCAAGGTTATGGAGTGTGTTAGCTTTCAATACTGTAAGTTTCAAAGATAAAATGTTTTCGGAGATATTTTATATCAAAAGCTTTAACAAACCAAAATGTTTTTATAAGAGTGAGAATTGAGTTGTTAATCGAATCATGTTTGACGTGTATCTAATGACGTATGTGTTTGATTGTAGTATTCGATTTCAAGGACACGATCGAGAATAGATGATATGAGGTTTGGTTGACGGATTGAATCAAGGTATCATAGATTGTTCAATTGTCTGCTTACTGCAAGTCAAGGCAGATTTGTTTATTTACCTATTTACTGCAAGTCAAGGAAGATTTCATATTAGCATTGTATATGATTAAATTGAGATGGTGAATAAATAGAAATGAATTGGTTATGAATGATTGGGTTGGTATTTGAAATGATTACACAGGACATAGTCCATTATACGAAAAGGTCATGCCCGATTTTCTGTAGATCAAGCATTCGTTTAAGTGTAATAAATGTTTCGAATTAACGAAATTTTGTAAGGGTAAGGTTTAAGTTTATCTTGGAGTTTGATGGCTTACAGGATAAGCCTATTGAGGTATGAGTTGATATAGAGGAGTCCTAGAGTTGAGAATACAACTTAGGAAATTGGAAGCGAATGTTTGAGAAGAACCGTTACTTGTTTCTTAGGATTGATTCTGAGGACAGAATCCTTTTAAGGGGTGAAGGATATAACGCCTTAGAAAAATCGCGTATTTATAAGTGTTTATTTAATATTAAATGTGAATTATATGATGTGAATATTTTTGAAGGTCAATGAGATGTGATATTGTGTTTCTATGTTTAAATGATGATTTATCTGTGCCGTGTAAGTCCGTGTATTTTAATTGTATTTTTGATGATTTAAATCTAGTTAAATCATGCATTATCGATCTTCTAAAATTGTTATAAAATCATTGGAGTTGTTAAAAAATCATGAAATCACATTACCACGTGGTGTTGTATTTTAAAATGATTTTAAGAGCTTTAGTTCATTTAAAGATCCTTTATTTCAAAATTTTGTATAAAATTCATTTTGACTTTAAAATTATTTTAAAAATATGGGAAGGTTTGTAATTTCATAAATTTTATTTTAGAATTTTAAAAATTATTTTTCTCTTAATTTCCTATTTATTTCGAGTTTAAAATGATTAAAAAATCAGATTTAAGAATTTTCAGCATTGGTAAATTACATTTTTGCCCCTGAGATTTTTATCAGTAAAAGGCCCAGCCTTTTCTTCCTTTTCCCTCATTCTCTCGATTGTTCATTCACTCTATTCTCTCTCCGGGAGTCTTCTCGCTCGGTTCTTGAAATCAGCCGCCTGCAAACCTTTTTCTTTGCTTGCTTGCTGCGATTTTGGTACTAAAATGTTGCTCTTGTTCTCTAGTTTTTATTCTTGTAACTTGTTCATGATGTTGGTGTGCTGAGATGCTTGTGCGTGTATGTATATGCGTGTATATACATGGGTTCTTGTTGGTCTTCCGAATTCTTAGTGATTGATAACCGAAATTGATGTTCCCTGGTAGTCCTCCGTGATTGGAGACCCGTATGGACACCACCGGAGCTCTGCTGTTAGGTTAGGGGACTTACACAATCCGAGATTCACAAACACCAATACAGAGCACACACGTAACCAATCGATTAGTTGAGAAGATCTACCAAAGCGCAAAATAAGAACACACACAATATTTGACGTGGAAAAACCCACACCCCAAACTTGTATTATTAATCTTAACAATATCAATAATACATCAAGACAATAACACCTTAACGGTGTCCTAACCCGATACTTGTGCCAACAATGCTCAAGCATCCCCAAACAATACTTAAGACTACATCTCTTAAGCTTTCACCCCCCCACAGACAAATACGATATGACTATGTATATATTGCCATCACAAACTTAACCACCAAGATATCCTAATCATACTTGGTTTCCAATTACAATCCTTATCATACTTGGTATCTAAATATACCATCTATAATAATTATTTAAACATATAATTATTACCCAATCCATATATGTTTTGGATCACCAAAACTCATACTATTCGTATTGGGTTTAAACCCAACAATCCTCCCCTTCAACCCAATACCCACATCGGATTGAACGGTAACCATCAAAGCCATCGACGTCCATTTGCCAACGCCTCCCCTCGAACAAGAATCTCCTCATCTTGCTCCTCCAATCTTGAGTGTCGCTAAAACCCATATAGTGACCCTCCAAACCATCAAAACCATCGTTATTGACCGTAACGATGTATCCATCTACAAAATCACGTGCATCAACCACCACGAGTGCTCTTCCACATGTTGAGTCACCCGATCCTTGCTTTCACAATCCTTCGGTCTCCTGAAGAAAAAATCACTAGTATCATCCAAATAGTTCACCTGGTTGATCAAGCCATTGAAATAGTTGCGATGACCTCTTCCATCTTCTTCCATCTCGAGTCCGCACAGGATTGATCCACGGTGCAATTCAACCGTCAAATCGCACGTAACTTTGTCTCTACCCGCTTTAGTAGCAATCTCCTTGTCAGCAAATCCTTCATCATGTTCTGCCATACCAATTGAACCTCGAACTTTCCCTCAACCTCATCCATCACGAACCCGAACCTTGGCTCTTGATACCACTTGTTAGGTTAGGGGACTTACACAATCCGAGATTCACAAACACCAATACAGAGCACACACATAACCAATCGATTAGTTGACAAGATCTACCAAAGCGCAAAATAAGAACACACACAATATTTGACGTGGAAAAACCCACACCCCAAACTTGTATTATTAATCTTAACAATATCAATAATACATCAAGACAATAACACCTTAACGGTGTCCTAACCCGATACTTGAGCCAACAATGCTCAAGCATCCCCAAACAATACTTAAGACTACATCTCTTAAGCTTTCACCTCCCCACAGACAAATACGATATGACTATGTATATATAGCCATCACAAACTTAGCCACCAAGATATCCTAATCATACTTGGTTTCCCATTACAATCCTTATCATACTTGGTATCTAAATATACCATCTATAATAATTATCTAAACATATAATTATTACCCAATCCATATATGTTTTGGATCACCAAAACCCATACTATTCGTATTGGGTTTAAACCCAACATCTGCCCCTGCCGGCAATGAACTCGGTGAGCCGGTAGGCTTTGATAATGATGATTCTTGAATCGAAAATCTAATTTACTGTTATTCAATGATTTTGTGATATTAATTGTGAACTGAATGCATTGGATGTGAGTAATTTGAATTTTTTTCTGTTGTAATTTCCAAATTAGTTTAAAAAAAATTGGGTTGCTTGAATGAGGGGTATATTTGAATAATTATGATTGTAGTAAATTTACATGATTAGTTGGGATGTTATAGAGTTTTCTTTATGATTGAAAAGATTTGTTATAAAAGGAACCGAAATTTCTATATGCATATAGGTGTACTTAAATGGTAGGATCAATAAATTATTTATTTGGGAAGAAATTTAGTTGAGGAATTATAAAAGTTAATTGAGATTGTAAATACATGTGTTCCAATTGTTAAGTATTTACTTGAATTTTCGAATACGTATATGAATTGTGTAAAGTCTATAGATTGTCAAGATGTACAATTGAAGTACATTGATATTATTTGAGATGGGTGTGAATTATATTAAAGCCACCAATGCTTGTTGGGTCGGTTGTAATCTGATTGGTTAGGTCCTTTTATAAAAAGAGATGCTGCCCGTTTTCCGTTAAAATTGTATTTGTAAAGTGTATAGTACTATATTATAATCTACTTATAAATCAAGTTGACATTATTTACTAAGTGTTTAAATGATATATGTGATTGGTGTGTTCTGTATGGTATATGCTATATGCTTAAGTGCTTACTTGATTGTACTAAGTGTTTGATAAGTATAACAAGTACGTGTTATATGTGTTAGGTATAAAGCGTATTAGGACGCATTTGGGTAGAACATAGTTAGACGGTTAAGGTTATAAGCATACTGAAATAGTACCTTACCTGTATATAGGTGCAAGTAGAAGGTCTGGCCAGGAGCAGTACACGTATAGATGGAAATTCGAGTAGGAAAAGATTATCGGAGTTGACGGGCATACTCAACGAGAGATTGGCGAGTCTTAAGGAAAGACGGATGTATGATCGAGTTGAGACCAACGTGTAAAGAAGTAGAAGCATATTGTAAGTGGAAGCTTCATGTATTGAGGCAAGTGTTATCGCTATTCCCTTATTGTTCAAGTGATGCAATTTAGTATATTTATCGTATGAAATGAGTTGGACAAGTATATTTAGAAAATAATATGTTTCTTCAATTAGCGGGAAAGTGTTTATTTCCCCACCCTCAGTTAAATATCAAATTTTAAAGAATCTCACAAATAACCTTTTTCTACACAATACCTTACACATGGTATGTCGTTGGATTCCTCAGTGGAATGCCATTTCTTTATTTTCTTCGATTGTGTTTAAGAAATTCGTTGAATAGAGAAAATCCAGATTTCAAAATCCTTATAAATACCTGTTAAATATAATTGATGTGTTTTGATCAGTGTTTAAGTGTTACAGGGAGTTATCAGAGTTTAGCTGGAAGCAGTCAGAGTTTGTGTAAACTCTGACAGTTGGAAGCTCGACAGAGTTTGTTAAACTCTGTCTGGAGGAAGCGCGTCTACTGTTCAACAGTGATTAAAGATTATTTATGGAAGCGATATCTTTGAAGATTGGATAGCTATCAAAGAGATCGAGTTGACATAGGAGACGTGTGACAATCTGTAATTGATATCATTGTATAGCTGATTATTAGGAATATCAATTAGAGATTGTATCGTAGCTGTATGTTATATAAATACAGATAGGTTAACCCTAGAAGGGTATCGATAACGAATTATCATTATTGTAACCTAGCAGCTCTTTGTGATATTTTACATCACAAAGAGGGTTTGAAATACCAGAAGTTTTTTAAGTGCATAAACGCTTTTACTTGTTAATCTCTCATACAAAGTTGATTATTATTTGTGTATTCGGCCTAACAAGTGGTATCAGAGCCAATCTGTTACTTTATTACAGGTTAAGATCCAAACACAACAATAATCATGTCAGAAATTCCTCCACCAACACCTACTGTTTCTGAAAAGGCTCCTACTACTGTGAGTCGTTATGAACCAATCAGGGTTCCTATTCTGAGGCCATTAGAGTATGCTACGTGGAAGGTCAAGATGACTATGTTTCTGGAGGCTACAGATCCAGAATATCTTGACAGGATTTATGAAGGTCCTCACAATCCTACAAAGCTATCTGTTGCAGTTGCTGGTGAAGCAGCAAAAATGGTTCCAAAGGAAAAGAAGGACATGACTCCTGAAGATCTATCATCAATTGCTAAGGATGCAAAAGTTAGGCATTTACTACATAGTGCCTTAGACAATGTCATGTCTAACAAAGTCATTAACTGCACCACTGCAAAAGAGATATGGGATGCACTTGAAGTCAGGTGTCAAGGAACTGCAGCTATTAAGAAGAATAGGAGAAACATACTCACACAAGAGTATGAGCATTTTGAGGCTAAACCTGAAGAGACCATGACAGAAACATTTGATAGATTCTGTAAACTGATTAATGATCTGTCATTGGTCAACAAAGAGTATGATCTAGAAGACTCGAATCTCAAGTTTCTTCTTTCTCTACCTGAAAAGTGGGATGTGAAAACAACCACTATTAGAGACAACTATGATCTTGCTGAAACAGAGATTGATGAAATTTATGGACTGCTCAAAACTTATGAATTGGAAATGGAGCAGAGAAACAGGAGATCAAGTAGAAAAGGAAAGTCAGTTGCTCTTAATGTTGAAGAGAAGCCTCAGAAGAAAGAGGCATCAAGAAGGAAAATGAAGGGAAAAGCTTTGGTAATACATTCAGAAAGTGATTCACCAAACTCTGATTATGATTCAAACTCTTCTGAATCATCTGACTCTGAGGATGATGAAGAAGAAATGAGAAAAATGGCTGTGCTGATGGTGAAAACTTTCAAGAAAATGGGCTTCAAGAATTTCAAGAAAGGAAAAAGGTTTTCTAGGGATTCAAATGAAGACAGGAAAAGCTACAGGAAGTCTGATAAGAGAGATTCTAAAGGGAAGAAGGATAAGTCTGAAATTCAATGCTACAAGTGTAAGGAGATGGGTCACTATGCTCCTGAGTGCAAGAAGGGTAAAACTGGAAAGGTACTCTACACTAAAGGCAGAGATTGGGCAGATACTTCAGATTCTGATGAAGAAGTGAACTATGCTCTCATGGCTACAACTGAATCAGAATCCTCTGAAAATCAGGTACCTCCAACTACCTATGCTTATAATATTGATGACATTGCTCAATTAAGAATTTTTCTTAAGTCATTGCATATAAGTTATAGGGATCAGACTTTAGAAAATGAGAGGATAAAAGCTGAAAATTCTGAACTTAAAGAGAGAAATAAACTTGTTGAAGAGAAACTTGAAAACATGCAACAAGTTCAGAAAGAGAGAGATGATGCTGTTTGCAAAGAACAGATTTTGCTTCAGAAATATAAACAACTAGAATCTGAGTTGGAGGAAGCAAATAAGAAAATTAGGACTTGGACTAATTCTGGAAAGGACACTCAACAGATTTTTCAAACAGACACTGTTGGTCTAGGTTATAATGAGGAAGATGAACTTAGATTTCAAAATCAAGTTAAAGTCAGAACTAAATTTGTTCATGGAACCAGTAAATTTTTGTCTGAGAATGAAAAAGAAGCTGTCAATAGAAAACCAGTAAAAACTAGTGTTAATCAGGTTAATATTGGTTCAATGACAGATAAACAACTCAAACATAAACTGAAGGAGTTAAAATCTGTTGAGAAAAAGAAAGTGTCAAACAAGAACAGAAATGGAAAAGTAGGCATCACTTCAGGAAATAAACCAATGCTTGCTAGTTATGCTCCAAGAAAGACATGTCATAACTGTGGTAGTACTAAGCATCTTGCAAATTTCTGCAAGAAAAATAAAAATATAAATTCTTTACCTTCAAAGTCTGAGGTAAAGAAGGATTCTGCTAGAACTAAGCCACAGACTCTATGCACACACTGTGGAAGCACTTGGCATTCCATCTATACTTGCAGAAAATATCATGCTATCTATCATAATTACTATGAACTGAAACCCAATCTAAAATGGGTTAAAGTTGATACTGCAAGTGTAAACACTGATACTGTTAGCTCAAACTCTGATAATGTTAATTCCGCTGCAAAAGCTAACAAAGTTAAGAATGCCAAAGGATCCAAGCAAGTCTGGATCCTTAAAACTAATCCTCAGTAATTGTTTGTGATTGCAGGGTAACAGGGAGGCAACCCTAGTCGTGGATAGTGGATGTTCAGGACACATGACTGGAAATAAAGCCCTGCTATCAGAATATGAGGAGAAGGCTGGCCCAAAAGTTTCCTATGGTGATGGCAATATAGGAAGAACATTGGGATATGGCAATATCAATCTTGGAAATGTCATCATCAACAATGTAGCTCATGTCCCAGGACTCAAGCATGACCTGCTATCTGTGAGTCAAATCTGTGACAAGGGATATCATGTAGATTTCCAACCTGAATATTGTGAAGTTATCAGCAAATCTACAGGAAAGGTTGTTCTAGTTGGTCACAGGCAAAACAACATTTATGAAATCAAGCTTTTGATAGACTCTGTTGGAAAAGCTGTTTGCCTGTCTACAAGAATGTCTAATGAAGAGGGTTGGAAGTGGCACAAGAAACTCTCACATTTGAACTTGAACAATATCAATGAATTGATCAGAAAGGATCTTGTAAGAGGACTTCCAAAGACCCTGTTAAATGTTGATGGCCTATGTGACTCATGTCAGAAGGCTAAACAAAGGAAGTCATCTTTCAAGAGCAAAACAGAATCTTCTATCACTGATCCTCATCATCTTCTTCATGTTGATCTATTTGGTCCAGTAAATGTTATGTCTATTGCAAGGAAGAAATATGCTTTAGTCATTGTTGATGAATACACTAGATTCACCTGGGTGTATTTTCTAGCAAAGAAGGATGAAACTGCATCAACTCTGATGGAGCATGTGAAGCTTCTGGACAAAGGATCAAGCAACAAAGTAAGAATCATCAGAAGTGATAATGGAACTGAGTTCAGAAATGCAACCTTGGAAGAATTCTGCAAGGACAATGGAGTGAAACAAGAATTTTCAGCACCTGGTACACCACAACAAAATGGTGTAGTTGAGAGGAAAAATAGAACATTAATTGAAGCTGCCAGAACTATGCTTGATGAAGCAAAATTGCCAACTTATTTCTGGGCAGAAGCTGTTCAAACTGCTTGTTTTACTCAAAATGCAACACTGATCAATAAGCATGGAAAGACACCATATGAGATGGTGAAGAAAAAGAAGCCTAACCTGAAATACTTTCATATTTTCGGGTGCAAATGTTTCGTTTTGAAGACTCATCCAGAACAGTTGACCAAGTTTGAGTTAAAGGCAGATGAAGGAATTTTTGTTGGCTATCCACTGTCAACAAAGGCATTCAGAGTTTACAATCTGAGAACTAAAGTGATCATGGAATCTATACATGTTTCTTTTGATGATAAGAAGATAACTGGACTTGAAGACAAAGACGAATATGATCAACTGAACTTTGAAAATGAAGTTTTAAACTCTGATGAAGGAAACACTGATGAAACAATTCTGACAGACTCTGTTGAAACAAACTTTGAACCTCTACTGGTAAATTCTGGAGAAACTTCTCAGTCACAACAAAGAGGAGAACCAGTTGAGGGGGAGCATGATCAAGATGAAGACTCAAACACTGATACTGAGTCAACTGAAAAATCTGGATCAAACTCTGATGCTTCAAACTCTGAAAATTCAAATTCTGACTCTGGACAGTCAAGTTCAGGGGGAGTCTCAGAAAACGAAAATAGATCACAACAGAATCAGGAGAGCATGGATCAAGGGGGAGGATCACATGTTGATAGAAGTCATTTGCCTTCTGCTAGGAAATGGACTAAATCACATACACCTGATTTGATAATTGGTGATCCAGATGCAAAAGTGAAGACAAGAAGTGCTACTGCTAGTGAATGTTTATTTCATGCATTCTTGTCTAAAAATGAACCAAAGAAAGTGGAAGAAGCTCTTCAAGATGCAGACTGGATAACAGCAATGCAGGAAGAGTTAAATGAATTTGAAAGAAATGAAGTTTGGACCCTTGTACCAAGGCCAAAGAACAGATCTATTGTTGGTACTAAATGGGTTTTCAGAAACAAGACTGACAGTGAAGGTGTTATCACAAGGAACAAGGCTAGACTGGTAGCAAAAGGTTATTCACAGCAGGAAGGAATAGATTATGATGAAACATTTGCTCCAGTAGCAAGATTGGAGGCAATCAGAATTTTTCTAGCATATGCCTCTCACAAGAAATTCAAAGTGTTCCAGATGGATGTGAAAAGTGCTTTTCTGAATGGAAAGCTTGAAGAAGAAGTGTTTGTTGAACAACCACCAGGATTTGTGGACCCCAAATATCCAGATTATGTCTACAGGCTAGATAAGGCACTATATGGACTTAAGCAGGCACCAAGAGCATGGTATGAGACACTTGCTCAGTTTCTTCTAGAAAGTGGATTCAACAGAGGTACAATTGACAAAACTCTGTTTTATTTCAACCAAGGTAGTGACCTTCTTTTAGTTCAAATTTATGTTGATGACATCATCTTTGGGTCTACTAATGATAAACTCTGTAAGAAGTTTGCCAAGCTCATGCAGTCCAGATATCAAATGAGCATGATGGGAGAGCTTAGTTACTTTCTAGGCCTACAGGTGAAACAAACAGAAGATGGAATTTTTATTAATCAAGAAAAATACACCAGAAATCTTCTCAAGAAATTTGGTATGCTTGACTGTTCATCTGCATCAACTCCCATGGCAACAGCAACTAAACTGGACAAAGACACAGGAGTTTCAGTGGATATGACAAACTTCAGGGGCATGATAGGATCTCTTTTATACTTGACAGCTAGTAGGCCTGACATCATGTATGCAACCTGTCTTTGTGCAAGGTTTCAGGCAGATCCTAGAGAGCCACATCTGACAGCTGTGAAAAGAATCTTCAAGTATCTCAAGGGCACCATATCATTAGGTCTGTGGTACCCCAGAGAATCAGATTTTAAGCTACTTGGGTATTCCGATGCAGACTTTGCAGGCTGTAAGGTAGACAGAAAGAGCACTAGTGGAAGTTGTCAATTTCTTGGTGACAGACTTGTTTCCTGGTACAGCAAGAAACAGAAATCAATCTCCACATCTACAGCTGAAGCAGAGTACATTGCAGCTGGTAGCTGTTGTGCACAGATCTTATGGATGAAGAATCAATTGCTGGATTATGGATTGAGGTACAGTAATATACCTATTTACTGTGATAACCAAAGTGCTATTGCTATGACAGGTAATCCAGTACAGCATTCAATGACCAAGCACATCAGCATAAGGTACCACTTCATCAGAGAACATGTGGAAGAAGGAAATATTGAACTACATTTTGTCTCTACAGAACAAGAGCTTGCAGATATCTTCACTAAACCATTGAGTGAAGTTACATTTACAAGGCTGGTTAATGAACTAGGAATGATCTCTGGTTCTGACTAGAAATGTTGGTTAGATTCAAACTTTACTTATGTGATGTATTAATCATATTTCCTGATTGATTAAATACTAAGTGAACTCTGTTGATTAAACTCTGTTATGAATACTCTGTTAAACTCTGTCATATTTTGTCCTCAAGAATGTATTCGAGAAGTGACTAAGTGAGTGATTCGAGAACTGGAGTTGACTTGATCGATAACTCTAAGTTCTCGAATAGTGTTATCTTGACATATCGAATCACTTCTCGAATAGCTCTTTTAGTGTTATCTTGACATAACGAATCACTTCTCGAATAGCTCTTTTCTCTGGGACTCCTTGAGATATCGAATAGAGCATTTTGACATATCGAATCCCTGAGATATCGAATAGCATATTGAGTCTTTGAGATATCGAATGTATATATGTCATACACTGTTAATAAGTTTGATAAACTCTGTGAACTTTGAGTTGATTTTTGTCTGAATGAAAACACCAATGAAGAAATATGTATGAAGCATGATTCTCAGCAATTAATCATGAATCTTTCTGAGTTATTGAGATCTAATCTTAGATTGTGCAGAAAGTTAACACAGCATGATACTGGCTCATATTTATAGCATCTCTTAGTTTATTTTGTCCTAAACTCTGAGTCTATAAATACTGTGTGCATTACCTTTCATGAAGAACTACTGATGTTGATGAACTCTAAACTCTGTTAGTCATACTCTGTTAAAATAAAATGTTTACTGCAATACCCCAAAGAAAGTGTATATAGGTTGTTATACTCCTTTGAGATTATGTTGAATACTAGGATGACCCAGGAACTTATTGGTATATAATATGTGCTAAAATTCTCTGATTTTTGGTGACTAGTTATATACTAGGATGACCCAGGAACTTATCAAAATGATAAGGGCTAAAATTTTTGAATTTTTGGTGACTGGTTCCAACCTCTGATTACTGGAATGAAAAAAAAAAAAAAAAAAAAATGAAAAAAAAATGTGTATATAAAGAGGGTATAAAATAAAAATTACTGTATAAAGTTCGAATACTTCAGAGTTTAGCTTTCATCATACAGTCAGTGTTTACTATGACAGTTTGTGCATCCAGTGTTTATTGATTTACTTTATGGATGTTATGAAAAATTAGATGCTCTAAAAATTGACTTAGTAAACTCTGCTTCACACACACACATATTCACAACTGTGCAATTTATGAAAGGGTTTCGATGATAAAGTTGGAGAATTGACAAACGCTGCTGATTCGTGATTTGTACTCTAAGGTAAATTTTCACTTGGACAATTTGAAAGTCTTGGAGTAAGTAGGGTTTTTGACAACTGTTAATCAGTGGATAGTTGATGAATGTGTTCTTTATATGATTACTTTAATTAGTTTTCATATTCTTTTCTTGATGTATTTTCTAGAAGAACAGTTCATATAACTCAAATAACAGTTGCAGAACACAATGAATATGATTAGAAAAGCAAAATTTTCATTGATAATAAGAAAGAGATTACAAGCAAATATTACATATTTTTGTTCTCTCTATCTGCTAATCTATTCAACAGGAAAGTAAAAGGTCCGTCCACACCACTCCATTGTTAGCAAAAACTCCCAGATCCCATCTTTGCCACTTTATTTGGGTGGAAGTTGAAGGGATAAGGTTATTTTTGCTGACATATTCATTAACAATGGTTGGTGGTGGTGGATGAGGATGCCTTCGAGGAGAGCCATGCCAATGTTGCTTGGAGGGCAGCATCGATGTCGATCACCCTTGCAGGTTTCTCTTTCTCGAGCTCTTCCAGACCAGCATCCATTTGCAGCCACAGCGTCTCAAGCTGCCTTTCCCACTCAAACGCTTCAAACTCTTCACGAGTATAGCTGAAGATGTCTCTGTTTTCGACAAGATGAAGGTTTTTCTCTTTGATGGTAAGGTTAGCCATTGTTTTTCAAGAGTATTTGGTTTGAAAGGTTTGTGATTTTACAGGGGAGACTGAAAGGTTAAAGGTTTGATGAAATAATCTGATCAAGTCTCTAGGCCTTAAATAGAGATGGGTAAGAACGAAGTCCTTAATCGCTTCGTATTCTGGTTATTAAAGGCAACAGGTAAACGTTTCAAATTCTGATTTTACTTGGGTCCAGATATTTTTAACAGAGTATTATTTGATTTTTGTTAAAATCAAATATTTTAATGCTTTAATTTTAATATACTCTTTTTAAAAATAGGCGCACATGACCCACTCGCCTTTAATGTGTCCCACTTACCTATTATCGTGTCCCACTACACATTAATCAAGGAACTGATTGAGTATTTGTTACATAAGAGATTGAGTTTTTATTAATTTAATCACTTTTGTGTCCAAACGAGTTTGCTTTATTCTTATTCTCACAGTTTTCTTATTTTTCTCTTGGGCACTCACGCAAACACCTTTTCTACATTCATATCTTTTGGAAATTCTTGGAAATTCTTAACTCAATGGCATCTAAAGCATTCACTGCTCTTGGCTTACGGTTTGTTCCTAATAACTATGAAGCTCCACTCTATCATGAACGCGTTCCAGAATCGTTTCATCTCATGCAGAACTTTTTGAGGGATTCAGAGATTGGACAAGCTCTGACTGGACCTGCTACTCTTTCTGCGTCTCAAATTGCTTCATTCTGGCAGAACTCAGTTTATGTGGATGGAGGAGAAAGTGGAACTCCTACCATTATCTTCACCTATGACGACCAAGATCATGTGATTACTCCACAGACTGTACGAGATACGATGGGTTTTGACACACATACTTCTTATGCTCTGGTTAATGAAAGTTATCTGAGAGATATGCTACAAGAGATAGGTTACATGGAATCTCTTGACAAGCTTGGCAGCATAAAGCGACCAAATCTAAGAAAGGAATGGAATTTCTTCTTTGATTGCATAACAAGAACATTCCAGAAGAAAGTCACAAACTGGGATGCCATTCCAATGGATAGTCTCCATATCGGGTATTCTTTGCTCTATGGTATTAATTTTGATTTTGGTCGATATGTTTTGATGAACTTAGGTGATAAATTGTCAGAGACTACCACTGTCTACTATGCTCGTTTCTGTCAAATGTTGTTCAATGCATGTGTACCTGGTCTTGACATTGATGAAACTGATAAAGTTGATCCTTTTAGAGTCAATAAGCACATATTCTCTGATATGACTAACAAGGATGTTGGTAAAGAAAATCTTCCTGAGTTTATCATGCCTCTTGCTCTACGAAATTTTCTAAATCAACCACAAGAACCACAACAACCTGAATCACACCCTGAACCTCAAACAGAACCAAACACTGACTCACCTGCAAAGCAATCTTCACCCACTTCAAACTCAAACTCTGATTCTCCATTAACATCAAAGTCTAAATCTCAAGGTGTTAAGAAAGCAATTGCTGCAAGACGTGCAAGTCTAAGACAGGCAGAAGAGACAAAGAGGCAATCAAAACGAAAATCTCCTGAAGCTGTTTACACTAGAAAAGGGAAGAGACTGAAAGCTCGAGCAAACATGCCTAAGTCACTACCTTGTGAAGAGGATTCAGATAATGTACCTCTAGCAAAACGAAGAAGAGTGATATTCTCTGATTCTGTGGATGAAGATATTGAAGCTCCAGAGGTTGTTTCACAGCAAACACCTCCTGTTGAGGCTGAGAAAGTTGCAATACCTGCAGAGGATGTAATACCTGCAGAGGATGTAATGCCTGCAGAGGATAAAATTCCTGCAGAAGAGGATGCAAGAGATGGTGTTTCTCCAATAAATTCTGTTCCTGATTCATTAATGCCATTTTCTGATCCTATCTCTAATGTTGGTGTAGTTGATCAACTTACATCTGTACCTTCTGAAGCTGTGGCATCTCATACTGAGATAATATCTGATGCTCATCACACTGTTGAAGAAGGTGAAGAAATTGATCAGGCAACCAAAGTAACTTCTCATTCAATGCCTACAGAAGATATTGCTAAATCTATGGCTGAAGATGACCCAGTTAAAGCTACAAGTGTTGAAGCTGAAGGTGACAGTAGTGCAAACTCTGATACTTCTCTGAGTGCACCAGTACAAACTGATGATAAACATACACCTTTTTCTCAACCTTGTTCTTCTCATGAAGTTGAAAGAGCACAATTTGCTAAGAATGCTGCTGAATGGTACAAAGAAGATTGTATTTTTCCATCAAGAAGAGCAGCTACGTTTGTTAAGCAAAGTGCTGATACTATCTCTAATCCAGAGATTCTTTCTTGCTTGAAAGCAACTATAGTTCAAGTTAAAACTCTGGATAGACGATTTGATGATACTAATTTGGCAATCACTTCTTTGAGAAATGAGGTTGTAGCTAGAGAGATGAAGATGGAAACACATTCAAAACTAGTGACTACAAAATTCTCTAAAGCTCAAGACAATATCCTTGCCAGATTGAGTAAAGTTGAAGAGAATCAGTCTGATTTATCTGCTAAAATTGATTCTATTGCTACCTCTCTGGAGTTAATTACTTCTATCCTTATGCCTGATGATGTCAAAAAGGGGGAGAGAGTTGTCAGAAGGGATAGTTCTGGAGATGGAGGGGCAGGTAACAAAGACAAAGGAAAGAAAAAGGCTGAGGAGGTTCAAACTCTGAGAACTAGTAAGTCATCCAAATCACAGTCTGTTGGGAGAAATACTGATACTCAAGGAACTTCAAGGACCAAGAGTTTACTGTTGTTTTCAAATCCACAAACTGATGAAGAGTTGGCTGCTAAGTTATTCATTGAAGAGAATGAGGAAGGAGTAACGATTGAAGACATTGAAGCTGAGGAAAAGAGTTTACATGAAGTACATCTTAAAGCTTTAAAGTCTGACAAGGTACAAAAAGAAAAAGCTCCTAGGCCTGTTCTTAAAGGCGTTGTGATCAAGGAAAATGTTGATGTTGATCAAAGATCACATTTATCTAGGAAATCAACAGAAGCTGAAACTAAACACAAGCTGAAAGGCATTGCTATGGAAGGAGAAGATTCAAAGAAGAAAGATACAACCTCTGTTGCTACACAAGTTGTGTTTAAACCTCTATCTTCTCAGTTGAAATCTGTTTTTGGCAAAGGAACAATCTCTGATCCAAATGAGTTATCTGGAGTCTCAATGAATATTTCTGATGGAAAAGCTTTATCTGGTAAGATTGGAAATAATAAGGCTGGATTAGGCTCATCTAGAGACAGAAGGCAATATACTGGTCCTAGAGATCCTTCTTCACTGGCTGTTCCAGGTCGTGGTGTACCTCAAGAGAGTCTGGATAGACTGGAATCAGTGCAGTTGGTTCATCAGAAGAGTTTAGATAAAGATTTTCTTCTTTACTTCATGGCTGATGGGACAGTATTCAAAGTTGGTGAGAATGATATCAGCTTGAAATATTGGGAAGAACTAGAGTATGTTCTATATCTTCTCAAGGTGAATAGTCAAAGGACTCAATCTGTTGCTAATGTTCTAAGACAGAAGATGACTCAGAATTTGGCTATTAGAGGACAGAAATATAACAGCAGATACATTCCTAAGTACAGGGATTATCAAGGCAATCTCATTGAAATGAAGAAAGGTACTGCAAAATTAAAAACTGAATCACAGTACTTGACTTCAATACTCAGGCAGAAAAAGACAGATTTATCAGACTGGGTAATGAAATGAGAAGAAACAAGATTTATGATCTTAGGGCTGCTATTTACCAAACAGATGAAAGTGATCCTCAACTCAGAGAAATCAAAGAAGCAATGATGACTGAACTTGAAAATGCAGAAAGAAGATTGCTGATTGATTATCTCAGAACCATGCCAGATCTTGAAATGATTAGAGATTAAAGTTCTGTAAGAATTTTCTTATTCTCTATAGTCTTTAAGCTTAAACTCTGAATCTGTATAAACACTGTATTTATCATTTGTTTTGACATCATCAATTATTGTTATTAACTTGTACATTTTTGATAAAGAACAAGTTGGGGGAGATTGTTAAATATAATTGATGTGTTTTGATCAGTGTTTAAGTGTTACAGGGAGTTATCAGAGTTTAGCTGGAAGCAGTCAGAGTTTGTGTAAACTCTGACAGTTGGAAGCTCGACAGAGTTTGTTAAACTCTGTCTGGAGGAAGCGCGTCTACTGTTCAACAGTGATTAAAGATTATTTATGGAAGCGATATCTTTGAAGATTGGATAGCTATCAAAGAGATCGAGTTGACATAGGAGACGTGTGACAATCTGTAATTGATATCATTGTATAGCTGATTATTAGGAATATCAATTAGAGATTGTATCGTAGCTGTATGTTATATAAATACAGATAGGTTAACCCTAGAAGGGTATCGATAACGAATTATCATTATTGTAACCTAGCAGCTCTTTGTGATATTTTACATCACAAAGAGGGTTTGAAATACCAGAAGTTTTTTAAGTGCATAAACGCTTTTACTTGTTAATCTCTCATACAAAGTTGATTATTATTTGTGTATTCGGCCTAACAATACCTGTTAACGAAATTCCCGATTTTACCATATTTTACTCAAGTGATTTTAATCTGATTCTTCAACTATATCGAACATTGTTTCACTTGTACTTGTTCATGCAACTTTAATTCTGTAGATACATCATGTTGTGTTGATTTACTTTCCCTTTCGATATCAAGTCATGTTAGGCCGAATACACACTAATAATCAATATTAAATGAGAGAATAACAATTAAGATGATTATGCACTTTAAAATCTTCTGGTATTAAAAACCCTCTTCGTGATGTAAACTATCACAAAGAGCTGCTAGGTTACAATAAATATAGTTCGATGCACGATTCCCTTCTAGGGTTAACCTAACTGTATTTATAAAACATACAACTACTATACAATCGCTAATTGATATTCCTAATAATCAGCTATACAATGATATCAATTACAGATTGTCACACGTCTCCTAAGTCAACTCGATCTCTTTGATAGCTATCCAATCTCCAAAGATCTCGCTTCCATATCAATCTTCAATTGATCTCTAATATCTTCTGTTGACTTCGTACGTGCTGCTTCCAGACAGAAGTTAACTAAACTCTTTCGAGCTTCCATAGTCAGTGTTTAACTAAACTCTGACTGCTTCCAGCTAAACTCTGATTTGTCGCTGTAGCTCCTAAACACTATTTTCATCAATCATTTCTAACAATCTCCCCCAACTTGTTCATTAGCAAAAATGTACAAGTTTTCAGTAAATGATGATGTCAAAACAAATACAAAATTACAGTGATTAATATACAAACAGAGTTTAAGCTTCTACTTAACAAAAATCTACAGAAATAAGAAAACTCTTACAAACTTTAACCTCTAATCTCTTCAAGATCTGGTGTAGCTCTGAGATAGTCTATAAGCAATCTTCTTTCAGCATTTTCAAGTTCATTCTCCATAGCTTCTTTGATCTCTCTCAACTGAGAATCATTCTCATCAGTCTGATAGATAGCAGCTCTGAGATCGTAGATTTTGTTTCTTCTCATTTCATTTCCCAATCTGATATACTTCACCTCTTCAGACTTCACATTAAAATCAAGAACAGTGATTCCAAGATCAGTCTTTAGCTTTGTAGTTCCCTTTTCCATCTCTATCAGCTTTCCATTCCAGTCTTTATACTTAGGAACATATTTACTGTTATACTTCATACCTCTTCTTGCCAGATTCTGAAGCATCTTCTGTCTAAGCACATTTGCAGCAGATTGAGTCCTTTGATTTGTTACCTTGAAAAGATACAGAACATGTTCTAGTTCTTCCCAATATTTCAAACCAATATCATTCTCCCCAATTTTAAAAACTGTTCCATCTGCCATGAAGTATAATAGAAAATCTTTCTTTAGGCTCTTCTGATAGACCAACTGTACTGATTCCAGTCTGTCTAAACTCTCTTGAGTGACAACACATTGACCTGGAACAACCAGTGAAGATGGATCTCTAGGACTAACATTCTGCCTTTTATCCCTGTGTGATCCTATAACCACCCTTGTTGTTTCCAATTTTCCCAGAAAATGCTCTTCCATCAGTGAAATCCATAGAACCTTTAAGTGCTTGATTTGGATCATGAAGAGTTCCTTTTCCAAAAATTGATTTCAACTGAGAAGATTGTAAAGGTGTGGTCACAACTTGTGTAGCAACAGAGGTTGTGTTTTCATTCTTCTTTACAACTTGTGTAGAAACAGAGGTTGTATTTTCTCCAGCAATGCCTTTCAGCTTTTGCTTAAAGTCTGCATCTGTTGATTTTCTGGATACTTGCATCCTTTGTTCAGTACCAACTTTTTCTTTGATTTGAATGCCTTTAAGAACAGGCATTGCAGCTTTCACATTCTTCTTAGAATTTCCAGATTTCACAGCTTTCTTATGTTCTGCTAGAAATATCTTCTCTTGAGCTTGAACATCTGCAATTGTAACTCCCTCTTCATTTTCTTCTATGAATAACTTAGCAGCCAATTCCTCATCAGTCTGAGGATCAGAGGATAGTACCAAACTCTTAGTCTTTGAAGAACCTCGAGTATCAGTGTTTAACCCAGCAGACTGTGATTTAAGAGACTTGCTGCTAGTTTTCAGAGTTTGAGTTTCTATAGCCTTGCCCTTGCTTTTATTATTTGCTCCTCCATCTCCAGCATTATCCTTCTGAGTCAGAGTTTGAAATTGCTTGCATTTTGACTTTGCAACTCTCTCCCCCTTTTTGACATCATCAGGCATGAGTATAGATGTGATCAACTCCAAAGAGGTAGCAATAGAATCAATTTTAACAGACAAGGCAGACTGATTCTCTTCAACTTTTCCCAGCCTGGCAAAGAGATTGTCTTGAGCTTTAGAAAATTTTGTAGTCATGAGTTTAGACTCTCTTTCCATGTTCATTTCTCTAGTTTGGATCTCAGTCCTTAAGTCAGTGATTGCCTTCTTAGTTTCATCAAATCTACCATCCAGAGTCTTGACTTGAACTACAGTTGCTTTTAAGCAAGAAAGAATCTCTGGATTGGAGATAGTGTTGGCAGTTTGCTTAACAAAATTATCTGCTCTCCCTCTTGGAAAAATGCAATCCTCTTTGTACCAGTCAGCAGCAAATTTTGCAAGTTGTGCTTTTTCAATTTCATGAGACTTACAAGGTTGATCGAAAGAGGTATGTTTATTGTCTGTTTGCACTGGTGCACTCAGAAAAGAATCAGAGTTTGCACTGCTTTCACCTTCAAGTTCAACACTTGCAGCTTTAGCATGTTCTACACTGTGCTGAGCATTGTCAGCCATAGTTTCTGCAATTTCTTCTGCAGCCTTGTCAAGATTTTCTTCATGTTGCTCCGGCTTAGCAACAGAGTTTGCATTTGTGTCATCAATGGGCATAGGCTGAGAAGTATCCTTGGTTGCTTTATCAACCTCATCACCTCCTTCAACAGTCTGGTGAGCATCTGGGATTAACTCTGTATGTGATGCTACAGTTTCAGAAATGACAACTATAGGTTGATCAGCTGCACCAGTTGCTTCTGATTGAGCAAAAATAGGTGAGATAGGATCAGAGAATGGCATGAATAAATCAAGAGTATCATCCATTGGAGAAAAGCCATCTCTATTATCCTCTTCTGCAGGCATTTTATCCTCTGCAGGCATTTCAACCTCTGCAGGTATATCTTTTTCAGCCTCAACAGTAGGTGTTTGCTGTGAAACCACCTCTGGAGCTTCAACATTTTCACCATCAGAATCAGAGATTACTAGTTTTCTCCTCTTAGCTAGAGGCACTTCATCTGAATCCTCTTTACTAGATTCTGCCACCACAGAGGGTGATTTAGGTCTTTTTGCTCTTTGAATCTTTCTTCTAGCATAAACAGCTCCAGAAGATGTCTGTTTTGTTTTGATATTTTTCTCTATTGTCTTCTTAGCTCTTGCATGTCTTTCAGTAGTTGCTGCTGATTGCTTTACTCTGCCTCTTTTTGCTTTAGGCTGTGGTTGTGGTTGAGATTGTGATGGTTCAGTGTTTAGTTGTTGAGTGTGTGAAGATTGTTTTATGATTGGAGATTGAGGATTTTGGGTTGGAGCAGTGTTTGTGATTTGTGATGAAGTGTTGTGAGTGGATGCAGGTTGTGGTTCAGGGATAGTGGTTTGGTTTGAGGTTGCAGGTTGTTGAGTAGGTACAGTGTGGGTAGGTGATGTAGATGGTTCAGTGTTTAAGGTTTGAATATGATCAGTGTTTAGTGGTTCAGGGTGTGGTCTGGTTGTGGTTGGTCTTGAGGTTGGTTGAGAAAATTCTGCAAAGCAAGTGGCAGAACAAAGACAGGTAGGTTTTCTTTACCAGCATCCTTATTAGTCATATCAGAGAATATTCTCTTGTTGACTCTAAAAGGCTGAATCACATCAGCTTCAACAATCTCTAAACCAGATACACAAGCAGTGAATAACATTTGACAAAATCGAGCAAAATAAACTGTAGTAGACTCTGACAGTTTATCACCTAGATTCATTAGAACATATCTACCAAAATCAAAATTACTACCATAAAGTAGAGAATACCCGATTTTTAGACTGTCCATTGGAATAGCATCCCAGTTAGTGACCTTCTTCTGGAATGTTCTTGTGATGCAGTCGAAGAAAAAATTCCATTCCTTCCTGAGATTAGGCCTCTTTACACTGCCAAGCTTTTCAAGAGAATCCATGTAGCCTATCTCCAGTAGCATTTGTCTCAATTGAGGTTCACCAACATCAGCATAAGAGGTGTGTGTATCAAAACCCATCGTTTCTCTGACAGTTTGTGGAGTAATCACAAACTCTTGTTCATCATGAGTGAAAATGATGTTTGGAGTCCCATTCTCTCCTCCATCCACATAGACTGAGTTTTGCCAAAAAGTGGCAATTTGAGATGCAGAGAGAGTACTAGGTTCAACCAGAGCTTGTCCAATCTCTAAGTCTCTCAAGAAATTCTGCATAAGATGAAACGCTTCTGGAACACGTTCATTATTGAGTGGGGCTGCATAATTGTTAGGGACAAAACGTAGACAAAAAATAGTGAATGATTTAGAAGCCATTAAATCAAGAAACGGGAAAGAAATCACAATGAAAAGCGTATGTAGGAAAAGTGTTTGCGAAAATGCGCAAGTGAAAACTGAGAGAACTGTGAGATGTAAAAGTGAGTGGGTGAAAGTAAAAATGAAACGATGTACACGAAGGTAATTAGAGTTGTAATTAAAAATTAAAACTCCATCGTTTGTGTATTCAAACACTCAACAGTTCCTAGATTAATGTGTGAGTGGGACACAATAATGAGTGAGTGGGACACGTGTCATACATGCAGTGGATCAATTAATCATGCGCAGTAAAAATAGCAATTATCACCGCTGTATTCTCTTTCCTATTTCCAAGACACTTTAACACAATATATTTATTAACAGTTGTCAAAAGCACTATTTACTCCAAAATTTTCAAATTATCCAAATGAAAATTTACCTTAGAGTACTAACCACAAATCAACAGCGTTTGTCAATTCTCCAACTTTATCACCGAAACCCTTTCAAAAATTGCACAGTTGTGAAAATATGTGTGTGTAGCAGAGTTTACCAAATCAATTTTTAGAGCATCTAATTTTTCATAAAATCCATAAAGTAAATCAATAAACACTGGATGCACAAACTCTCATAGTAAACACTGACCGTATGATGAAAGCTAAACTCTGTAGTAATCAATCTATATACAGTAACATTTAATTTAGTTTATACCCCCTCTATTGCTAATATATATATTTTTTATTCTATTCATTCCAGTAATTAGAGGTTGGAGCCAGTTGATAAGTGGATTTTTATCCATTTAGACCATTCTATTTTGGCTTGAATTGATCGC
Organism: Saposhnikovia divaricata; assembly: GCA_036435485.1. NCBI lineage: Eukaryota > Viridiplantae > Streptophyta > Magnoliopsida > Apiales > Apiaceae > Saposhnikovia > Saposhnikovia divaricata. The sequence goes on along the minus strand of CM071597.1, from coordinate 211,445,533 downwards.
TTAATTCTCGAGTATTTGTGTGGTTTTAACGTGTTTTGTGGAGTTTATGCAGGAATTAAGTTTTTGCAGGTATTTATGGTGTTTTGTAACTATTGGAACAGAAGTGGTTGTAAGAACCCCAAATTTTGGATATAATTAAAACTTTTTATTAAGTAATGATAAAATGAGGAACAATGATTCCGACAACAAGGTCACCAGCTCTAATGAATGGTGGTTTCAAAGAACAATGATTGTAATGAATGGATATTGCTTTGGACAATGATCCTGATGCATTGGTATATTGTCAGAATAGAGTAATTCGATGGTTGAGGACCTAGATAAGAATAATCTACCATCCAGGAAGGAGCTAATGGATCCTTGAAGGGAAATGAGTACGTGCATAGTGTTTCCCGTACGTGCATAGTGTTTCCCGTACGTGCATAGTGTTTCCCATACGTGCATAGTATTTCCCGTACGTGCATAGTGTTTCCCGTACGTGCATAGTGTTTCCTGTACGTGCATAGTAATTTGGTGGATGAATAGTGATTTTGTAAGTTGGAAAACTTTTCACGCCACCCTATGTACGGGACGTGATATGGATGTTTCGAAGTCATATTAGTAATACGCGGAGGAAATAAGTGAATGCAGAGACGATCGGAATTCAGAAATTCCAAATTCTTTTTCGGTATAATATTTGACCGGACAGTGGATTAAATATTATTATAATCCAAGAATTGAGATATTAACTTTGAGGATTTGATATTTTGGGATGTTATTATATTTGATTTAAGAATGAAGGTAGGAAACCACTGAGGCAGTGAAACAAGCGTTCTAGAAACCGCTAAAACGTTATAACGTGATTAATCAATAAAGCGAACGAATCCTAGATTACGGATTAATTTCGTATCGAGATTAAATATCCTACATGGTCATCACGAGGATTATATTAAGGATTGGGGAAGGTATTATGAATATCGAGAAATTTCCCGGTAAACCCTAGAGGTGAAACTACTTAGTTATTCGCCCGAACGATCAATCGAAACGAGCAATAACCGGACAAAAGAAACAAGCAGTGGAAGCAAGAGTCATGCATAAGCTACTAGATAAATATCTAGCAACCAAGTGGGCTAAGTAACTAGCATGTTAAGGATTGAACTAGTAGTTAGCCAAATCAAACTCTAGTTAGCCATAAATCAATCCAAGTGCTACACATGCTTTCAAATCTCACCATTCATTCCAAAAGCACTTTAATAAAGTAAAAAGAGATGAGATATCATCCAAGGCTCATCACTTTATGAATTATTATCAAAACAACCAAGCAAACACAAAGAACTCTCCATTTTCCTTTCTTCCTTGAAAAATTCTGCCAAGGTGCTAGAAGTAAGGCTTCCAACCATCACTTGATCTTGAAATATTTATGGTGAGTACTTCATATCATAGCTTAGATCCCCTAGAAATTTCAGCTTCAAATTCATCTTTTTCCATTTTCAAATAAATCATCAAAGATGATGATGAATAGTGTTTTCAAGAACTAATCTTTGTTTTTCTTGTTTTCATGGTTGATCCTAGCTAACTTAAGGCTATCCAAGGACCATACCAAGATTTTTGAGGCTAGTACATACTCCAAGGAAGGTATAAGAATTGAAAACCCTAGATCTACTTTGAGTTTTAAGCATGTTCTTGATGGATCTAGCTTAGTTATGATTATGTTCATGTTATAAGCATGTTTAGTTAGTGATTTAGTGATTTGATTATCATGATGATTTTGATACTAAGATCAGTGGCTTCTGGACTTGTTGAGGTGCTTAATATGTTTATAAGTTGTTTAGATGCCCGGTGTGGCTTGGGTTGTTGATTGTGATTTTTGGAACGTCCGATTTATAGCCGTCGTAATGCCCGATTTTTGTTAACCTTAAAAAATCGTGTTTGACAGTAGCCATAAGTCACTGTCCAGTATCATGTTCTGCCATGGCAAGATAGATCATGTTATAAGCTTCGTTTTGATATAAAGATCATGTGAAACGGACTTACGGTTTAGGAATTATGGCCGATTCACTAAAAGACGTTCGAAACCGTAAGTACGAGTTCGTTATTAAAATTGAACCCTGGTAAAATACGTAAGTCAGTGGCGAATCTTGGTAATTAAATACTAGAGGTAAAAAGGAAGGTGTGAGAGAAAACCTCATGTGAAACGGATCGTTTTCCGATTTTATAAAAATGTTCGAATCAAAGTTAAACGCAAACGAACCCCTAAAAACCCGCTTGATTATAACTTCGGTAAAACACTTAGGAAACGGGCGATAAAACTCGGAGCATAATATTGATTTGTAACGATCGACCTTAGAATTCGTATGACTTAAGTATATCCCAAGTATAATTACAGTGACATGTCGTATTAACAAACGAATGTCGGGTCGGATCAGTGATAAAAAGAATCCACTAAAAGGGATATAACGAGATAACTCGAGAACGTGTTTCGATTTAAGTACAACTTAACTTTTAATATGTTAACTGATTAATCCCGAATGCCTTGGCTATTTATAGATCACCAAGCTGACCCGGGACCCGCTACCACTACCCCTTACCGTACTCGACTACCAGGCAAGTTTCAATTCCATTCTTTTAGGCTGTTGTTGTGATTGAATATATATATATATATGTGTTTTCTGTTGTACATATGCCATAGCATGCATGCCTACTTTCAAGTTATATCATTATGCTTGTTCCCTGATTGTTTATTGGCTTATAAATTAGACAGCTAACGTATCAATTATAAGCCGGTTATTGTAAGACCCTCAGAGAAGGGTGTATATATCTTATTCATCAACTATAGACCGGAAGTCAATATTTCTTGATATATCAAGGTTACCTCGAAGGAAAATATTTAAGTAAATATTTTCCCTTATTCGGGCGACGAATATTATTTGAATATTCGTTCGAGATTATTTATTTAACGATCCTTACTTCAAATAATTATTTGAACGTAACCATTCGACGAATAATATTTCCCAATATTCATTCAGAGTCGAATTGATTATCGATTATTATTTCGAATATTCTTCTAAAGATGAGACTACTAAATGAATATTATTTGGATATTCATTTAGAATATTATTTTATTAAATAAATATTACTTTTGAAAATTCATTTAAGATATTAATTACTTGATGAATATTATTTTAAATATTCATCTGAAGCCTGATTTATTTATCGAATATTATCTCGAATATTCCTTTAGGGCTTGGATTACTAAATGAATATTACCTGATATTCATTTAGAATATTATTCATTAAATGAATATTACTATTTGAATATTCATTTAAATTCCTAATTAATTATGAATATTATCTTAAGTATTCCTTTCAGGCCCTATTAATTAATGAATATTATTTTGAATATTCATTTAAATATTTATTTATTCAATAAATATTCTCCTGATGTTTCACCAGGGATTATTTTGAGAAATACCCTGATTAAAGATATCCTTTAATATTCTTAAATATTCTTTAAATATTTTTAATTCAATAAATATTCTCTGAATATTTATTTCATACTTAGAATAACCTCAATAAGGTTTATCTTCTTCGATTATTACAGAAAATATCTCGGAGTCATATTATTATTAATCTTATATCAAGAAAGGTTCCCAGACATCATTCTTCTTTGAGTCTACCTCCCTGATAATAAGGGAACCTTACTTGGAAAAATGTTATGTATCTTGTCGACTTCCCGGTCATAGAGTATTCTCTTCACTCGCAACTCGGGTGCTGTTGACTTATTAAGTCGTTGTTTACCTTCTCATCTTTCGAGAGGTAAGATTGTTGGAACAAGTTGATATTCGATACCAAGCCACAGCTTGGAAGTTATTGGTGAATTTTCCTTTCCAACTAGATACGACTACCTTGTAGAGTCTTATCAACAAGTATTATACTTGGGGAAAGGGGGACGAACGTTACATTCAGTATCATGAATTCTATTTGAACTAGGAGTCGTGTAAGAGGCCGAGTAGCGCCGGTCCATCCCCTTTGGCCCAACCGTTGGCCGGGGAGAGCTAGTAAGGCGGTATACAAGTAAAGCCGTCAGTTCTTCCTTCTACCGGTAGTAAATCTAATTTGAGCTGTACGATCTCGACTGATCATCAAGATTGGAACAGCGGGCGCGGTGAATACTCCCTCATTGGTTCATCATCCAAACTTATTTATTTCCTGCAACATGATTGCTGTTGGCAGAGCTGGAAAAGTGTTCATAACTGGAATTGCAACCTTTTCATGCAAGTTCCTCTTCTTAATAACAATGAGAATATCTCGCTTACTTTTGATGTAGCAGATATTTCTACAAACAAATACTTTAAGTTACCTTGTAACTTCATCGTTCATATTATACTGGCATCATTTCCGTAAATGCATGGCATATGGTTTGAAAGATACTTTTGAACTGTTATACATTATCGTTCAGTTATATATTATTGTTGGTGGGCTATTGCTCACCCTTGCTTTATTATTATATCACAACAACAGCTAGACCAGATGACTCGCACAAGGCGCACTCGACGCGGGCGAGGACGATGAGACTACCAGAGCTGAAGAAGAAGCTATTGGTAGGATATATTTATTCTTTCAGTACCAAGAATATGGTCTAGTATGACTTATGTAAATGGATGGCAAAGAGTATGTATTTATATTGAAATTCTTTTGGATTGTAAGAACTCATAATGTGATTAATAAAAATTTGATTGTTACTCTGATTTCATCTCTGGGACTATAACGGGTGTGTTTTATATTGTTGTGTTGGGTCATAGAGACGTGATTTATTTTATATTAAGGAAAGTTCAATTGTTGTGGACAGAATTGGAAACCGTAATCACCGGATCCCGGACCCCGGATCTGGGGGTGTTACAGTGGTTGTGGTGTAAAACGGCGCATGTTGAATAGGCTATAACAGAAATTCTGCAGAATCAGATAGTGTACAGCGCGACCGCGCTAGTTTTATACTATAAGGGAGCGCGACCGCGCGATAGAGAATTGGCAGATTTAGAGAGCACGACCGCGCCACAATAACACTACAGCACAGCGCGACCGCGCTAAAGTGAATACTGAACCGCCAGAAACTGTTCCAAATCTGATTTCAAAGAGGAATGTTGCCATTTTCTTCTCCTATTCGACATGGAAATATTCTTGGACGGTGGGAATAGTCCAGAAGCTTTATTTGACAGGGGAAGTTGCAATTTATATCATATTTAAAGATGGAAATTGTCAAATTCAATTCCTACTCAAGAACGGCAATTGTTTGGAGAAGAGGCAATATTAAGCTATAAATACACATGCTTGGGGGTCAGATTTATACACACCAACACCAGAGATCAGATTACTTCACATTACATACACACTTTCTAGTACGAGATTGAGAAGCCAAGGCGAGGATCGTGACAACAAGAAGATTTAGACATAGTTTTCTTGTATTCTTACTAGGCGTATCTTTTGGATGCTTGATCATTATTCGACTTTGTTCCATAACTTTGTTAACATTGGTTTATTCATTATTATTCTCTTCATCTTTATCATGTTTTCATCAAACCCCATGATGACGAACGGTTCGATTATGAACTAATCGCCGTCATGGGGTCCTAGCAGATTTACTTATGGAATTTAGATGTTGATTGCCTAACTTGATATATGTGTGGTGAATTTACGATATCCTTGCATGGTTGTATTTAATTCATATAGATGCGTAGCTAACATCTATCTTGTTAATCTTAAGTGAAGCGACAGTGAATCTTTTGATTTAGAACTTGTCATGCTAGCATAAGTCCATGAATGTTATTCATGTTTGTGGTGTGTTTCTAACCGTCTCATACTACCTTATGTAATCTTATGGATACTTGATCTTCAACCATTATGTTTTCAAATTCTATAGACATATAGGGTCTAAGCATAATTGGTGCCTACATGATTTCTATCTTTTGTGGATATTGTGTAGATTGGTGTGCGTGTACTGAAAGGTAGCGTATACTTATTTCGTGTTGTCCGATTAGTTATCGTAACCACCACATGTGTTGATAAAAGGGCATGATCTCTAAAGGAAGTTTGTATTGAAGTTAGGATCCCATGTTTTCCATATCATAAGTAATTTGAAATCACTTAGTAATTAATTTAGTTGTTAATTAATTCTTATTAGTTAATTTTTAGATAATCAAAACCAATTTGTCCATTGTCTTAGCATTGAACGATAATCATACATTGATGCTTAGGTAACAGAACTAAATTATACAATCTCTGTGGGAACGAACTCTACTTCATTCTATATTACTTGTGAACACGTGCGCTTGCGTGATTTTGTGCTAACAAGTTTTTGGCGCCGCTGCCGGGGATTTGTTATAGTTTATGTGCTTGACATCAGTGGTCGTTAAAGTTCATTGACTCGGATCGGTTACTTATAGTTTTTGTGTTGTTTTGTGTTTTCAGGTACTTGAGCGTGTATGCGAACGCGTTCTCAAGCGAATAAGGAGAAGCTGGAAAATAAAGAAGAAACAGAAACAGAAGTTCCAGTGATTCAAGTTGTAGAAGATATGGGAGAACCAGCAGCAGCAACTAAGGCTCTTAAGGATTTCTCGCAGCCAAAGATCAATGACATTGCATCGAGTATTGTCAGACCAGCAATCGCAGCTAATACCTTCGAGATCAAGCCTAGCACTATACAGATGGTCCAGAACTCAGTTCAGTTTGGGGCTGCTCCTACCGAAGATCCCAACATGCATATTCGAGATTTCATAGAGATCTGTGATACCTTCAGAACCAACGGGGTGTCTGAGGATGCTGTTAAGTTAAGGCTATTTCCATTCTCTCTGAGGGACAAGGCGAAGAGTTGGTTACACTCTTTACCAGCAGGTTCTATCACTACATGGGAAGATCTTGCACAGAAATTTCTCACCAAATTTTTTCCCATGGCGAAGACAGCAACTATCAGGAATGCTATCACTCAGTTTTCACAGCAGTCTGGAGAATCTCTATACGAGGCTTTGGAGAGATATAAGGAGATTCTAAGGAAGTGTCCACATCATGGGATGCCTGATTGGATGATAATCAATTGTTTTTATAATGGTTTGGGTGCACAGTCGAGACCCATGCTAGATGCAGCATCAGGTGGAGCTTTGTGGGCGAAGAGTTATGAAGAAGCTTATGAATTGATCGAGATGATGGCTGCTAATGAATATCAGAATCCTACAGGGAGGTTATCTCAAGGCAAGGTAGCAGGTGTTCTTGAAATTGATACAGCTACAGCCATTGCAGCTCAGTTGAAGGCCTTGTCAATGAAGGTCGATTCTTTGGCTAACATGGGAGTTCAGCAGGTAGCTAGTGTTTGTGAGTTGTGTGCGGGCGCACATGATACAACTCAATGTGCGATATCTTCTGAATCAGCACAATTTGTGAGTAACTTCTAGAGGCCACAACAGCCAGTTCCAGCCACCTATCACCCGAATAACCGCAACCATCCAAATTTCAGCTGGAATAACAATCAAGGTGGTAATCAGCAGCAACAGCAATTCGGAGCTAGGCAATTCAATCAAGGCTTTCAGCAGCAGTACCAGCCCAGACAACAGTTTCAGCCTCCAGGTTTCTAGCAACAATCTCAGGGGAATGCTGGTCAATCTTCTAATGAAAAAGCTGAACTGGAGGAGTTGAGGATGATAGTAAAAAGTCAGGGGGCATCTATGAAGATAATGGAAAGTCAGATCGGGCAGCTTGCTAGTGCTCTGTTGAACAGACCATCTGGAGTTCTTCCGAGTGACACTAAAGCCAATCCAGGCAAGAGGGAAACCAAAGAGCATGTCAAATCAGTTACTTTGCGATCGGGTAAGGTGACTGGTAATCAGAATTCAGCCATTGAAGAAGAAGAAGTTCAAGAGCAACATGTGGCACCTACTGCAGATAAAGAGCAAGTCCAGACTGATAGAGTAGCTGAGCATTTGGTTAGCGAGGTAGAGAATCCTAAAAATTCTGCTAATGAAGTTTCTCCAAAGAAGTCTACAGAGAACGTGAAAATCTTTCCTCCTCCCCCATATCCTGGCAGATTGAAGAAGCAGAAGAATGAAAGACAGTTTGGCAAGTTTTTGGAGGTATTCAAAAAGCTTCAAATCAATATCCCTTTTGCTGAAGCATTGGAGCAGATGCCGAGCTATGCAAGGTTAATGAAGGGTATTCTCTCAAAGAAGTTGAAACTTGAAGAATTGGATACAGTAGCATTAACAGAAGAGTGCAGTGCCGTTTTACAGCAGAAGTTACCACCGAAGCTAAAGGATCCAGGCAGTTTCACTATTCCGTGCACCATTGGGAATTTGTCTTTCAGCAAGTGTCTGTGTGATTTGGGTGCTAGTATCAATCTCATGCCATTGTCAGTTTTCATGCAGCTTGGTCTTCCAGATCCTAAACCTACCAATATCTCTCTACAGCTAGCTGATCGTTCTATTACATACCCGAGGGGTATCGTTGAGGATGTTTTGGTCAAGGTTGATAAACTCATCTTTCCAGCAGATTTTGTGATTCTTGATTTTGAAGAAGATAAGAAGATTCCTATCATCTTAGGACGACCTTTTCTAGCTACGGGCCGTACCTTGATTGATGTTCAGAAGGGGGAGCTTACGATGCGGGTGCAAGATCAGGATGTTACCTTCAATGTTTTCAATGCAATGAAGCTACCTTCAGATGATGAGGAATGTTGTCAGGTGGACTTGGTGGAGTCGTCAGTTAAGTTGAACTTTGATCAGTTACTGTTGGCTGATCCATTAGAGAGAGCTTTGCTAGGAGATTCTGTAGTTGAAGATGAAGAAAGAGAAGAGCAAATTCAGCAGTTAAGGGCAATTCCGTGGAGAAAGAGTTTTGAAGTGCCAGTTGAGTCACTTGGGCTGGAGGAGCTTAAAAAGTCACAAAGTCGTCTCAAACCATCTATTGAGGAAGCTCCTACACTTGAGCTTAAACAGCTACCAGAACATCTGAGGTATGCCTTTTTGGGAGAAGCATCTACTTTGCCTGTTATCATTGCCGCTAACTTGACAGATAGTGAAGAGGAGAAGCTCTTGAGGATATTGAGACAGTTTAAGACAGCTATTGGATGGACTATAGCAGACATCAAGGGAATCAGTCCTTCATATTGCATGCATAAAATTCTGCTAGAGGAGAATTGCAAGCCTACTATGGAGCAACAGCGTCGTCTCAATCCTATTATGAAGGAAGTGGTGAAGAAGGAAATCTTGAAGTGGCTTGATGCTGGTATTATCTACCCTATTTCAGACAGTTCTTGGGTGAGTCCGGTACAGTGTGCCGAAGAAGGGGGGTATGACAGTTGTTGCTAATGAGAAGAACGAGCTCATCCCTACACGTACCGTGACAGGGTGGAGAGTTTGCATGGACTATCGCAAGTTGAACAAAGCCACGAGAAAAGACCACTTTCCTCTTCCGTTTGTGGATCAGATGTTAGACAGGTTCCTGGGTCATCCTAGTCACCAACATAATCTCAAAGGAGTATAGCAACCTATATACATTTTCTTTGGGGGTATTGCAGTAATCATTTTAATCTACCAGAGTATAACTAACAGAGTTTAGAGTTCATCAACATCAGTAGTTATTCATGAGAGGCAATGCACACAGTATTTATAGACTCAGAGTTTAGGACAAAATAAACTAAGAGATGCTATAAATATGAACCAGTATCATGCTGTGTTAACTTTCTGCACAATCTAAGATTAGATCACAATAACTCAGAAAGATTTATGATTAATTACTGAGAATCATGCTTCATACATATTTCTTCATTGGTGTTTTCATTCAGACAATAATCAACTCAGAATTCACAGAGTTTATCAAACTTACTAACAGTGTATGACATACAGGCATGCTGACAGAATTTAACAGAGTTTGACAGTGTTTAAAAAAACATGTTAACAGAGTATGCATAACAGAGTTTAATCAACAGAGTTCACTTAGCACTTAACAATTCAAGGAAATATGAGCAACACATTACATAAGTAAAATTTGAATCTAACCAACATTCCTTAGTCAAAACCAGAGACCATTCCTAGTTCATTGACCAGTCTTGTAAATGTAGCTTCACTCAATGGTTTGGTGAAGATATCTGCAAGCTGTTGTTCTGTAGACACAAAATGTAGTTCAATATTCCCTTCTTCCACATGTTCTCTGATGAAATGGTACCTTATGCTGATGTGCTTGGTCATTGAATGCTGTACTGGATTACCTGTCATAGCAATAGCACTTTGATTATCACAGTAAATAGGAATCTTACTGTACCTCAATCCATAATCCAGCAATTGATTCTTCATCCACAAGATCTGTGCACAACAGCTACCTGCTGCAATATACTCTGCTTCAGCTGTAGATGTAGAAATTGATTTCTGTTTCTTGCTGTACCAAGAGACAAGTCTGTCGCCAAGAAATTGACAACTTCCACTAGTGCTCTTTCTGTCTAGCTTGCAGCCTACAAAGTCTGCATCAAAATACCCAAGTAGCTTGAAATCTGATTCTCTGGGGTACCACAGACCTAATGATATGGTGCCCTTGAGATACTTGAAGATTCTTTTCACAGCTGTCAGATGTGGCTCTCTTGGATCTGCCTGAAACCTTGCACAAAGACAGGTTGCATACATGATGTCAGGCCTACTAGCTGTCAAGTAAAGAAGAGATCCTATCATGCCCCTGTAGTTTGTCATATCCACTGAAACTCCTGTGTCTTTGTCCAATTTAGTTGCTGTTGCCATTGGAGTTAATGCAGATGAACAGTCAAGCATACAAAATTTCTTGAGAAGATTTCTGGTATATTTTGCTTGATTAATGAAGATACCATCATCTGTTTGTCTCACCTGTAGGCCAAGAAAATAACTAAGCTCTCCCATCATGCTCATTTGATATCTGGACTGCATGAGCTTGGCAAACTTCTTACAGAGTTTATCATTAGTAGACCCAAAGATAATGTCATCAACATATATCTGAACTAAAAGCAAGTCATTCCCAAATTTGAAATAAAACAGAGTTTAGTCAATAGTACCTCTGTTGAATCCACTTTCTAAGAGAAATTGAGCCAGAGTTTCATACCATGCCCTTGGTGCTTGCTTAAGTCCATAGAGTGCTTTATCCAGCCTGTAGACATGGTCTGGATATTTTGGGTCCACAAATCCTGGTGGTTGTTCAACAAACACTTCTTCTTCAAGCTTCCCATTCAGAAAAGCACTTTTCACATCCATCTGGAACACTTTGAATTTCTTGTGAGAGGCATATCCTAGAAAAATTCTGATTGCCTCCAATCTTGCAACTGGAGCAAATGTTTCATCATAGTCTATTCCCTCCTGCTGTGAATAGCCTTTTGCTACCAGTCTAGCCTTGTTCCTTGTGATAACACCTTCACTGTCAGTCTTGTTTCTGAAAACCCATTTAGTACCAACAATAGATCTGTTCTTTGGCCTTGGTACAAGGGTCCAAACTTCATCCTTTCAAATTCATTCAACTCTTCCTGCATTGCTGTTATCCAGTCAGCATCTTGAAGAGCTTCTTCCACTTTCTTTGGTTCATTCTTAGACAAGAATGCATGAAACAAACATTCACTTGCTGTAGCACTTCTTGTTCTCACTTTTGCATCTGGATCACCAATTATCAAATCAGGTGTATGTGATTTGGTCCATTTCCTAGCAGAAGGCAAATGACTTCTGTCAGCATGTGATCCTCCCCCTTGATCCATGATCTCCTGATTTTGTTGTGGGCTTTCTTCATTTTCTGAGACTCCCCCTGAACTTGACTACCCAGAGTCAGAATTTGAATTTTCAGAGTTTGAATCATCAGAGTTTGATCCAGATTTTTCAGTTGACTCAGTATCAATGTTTGAGTCTTCATCTTGATCATGCTCCCCCTCAACTGGTTTTCCCTTTGTTGTGGCTGAGAAGTTTCTCCAGTGTTTACCAGTAGAGGTTCAGAGTCTGTTTCAACAGAGTCTGTCAGAATAGTTTGATCAGAGTTTACTTCAACAGAGTTTAAATCTTCATTTTCAAAGTTCAATTGATCATATTCATCTATGTCTTCAAGTCCAGTTATTTTCTTGTCATCAAAAGACACATGTATAGATTCCATGATCACTTTAGTTCTCAGATTGTAAACTCTGAATGCCTTTGTTGACAGTGGATAGCCAACAAAAATTCCTTCATCTGCCTTTAGCTCAAACTTGGTCAACTGTTCAGGATGAGTCTTCAAAACAAAGCATTTGCACCCGAAAATATGAAAGTATTTCAGGTTAGGCTTCTTTTTCTTCACCATCTCATATGGTGTCTTTCCATGCTTATTGATCAGTGTAGCATTTTGAGTAAAACAAGCAGTTTGAACAGCTTCTGCCCAGAAATAAGTTGGCAATTTTGCTTCATCAAGCATAGTTCTGGCAGCTTCTATCAAGGTTCTATTTTTCCTTTCAACTACACCATTTTGTTGTGGTGTACCAGGTGCTGAAAATTCTTGCTTCACTCCATTGTCCTTGCAGAATTCTTCCATTGTTGCATTCCTGAACTCACTTCCATTATCACTTCTGATGATTCTGACTTTGTTACTTGATCCTTTGTCCAGAAACTTCACATGCTCCATCAGAGTTAATGTAGTTTCATCCTTCTTTGCTAGAAAATACACCCAAGTGAATCTGGTGTATTCATCAATAATGACTAAAGCATATTTCTTCCTTGCTATAGACATAACATTTACTGGACCAAAGAGATCAACATGCAGAAGATGATAAGGATCAGTGATTGAAAATTCTGTCTTGCTCTTGAAAGATGACTTCCTTTGCTTGGCCTTTTGACATGAATCACATAGGCCATCAACATTTAACAGAGCCTTTGGGAGTCCTCTTACAAGATCCTTTCTGATCAATTCATTGATGTTGTTCAAGTTCAAATGTGAGAGTTTCTTGTGCCACTTCCAACTCTCTTCACTAGACATTCTTGTAGACAGGCAAACAGCTTTTCCAACAGAGTCTATTAAGAGCTTGATTTCATAAATGTTGTTTTGCCTATGACCAACTAGAACAACCTTTCCTGTAGATTTGCTGATAACTTCACGATATTCAGGTTGAAAATCTACATGATATCCTTTGTCACAGATTTGACTCACAGATAGCAAGTCATGCTTGAGTCCTGGGACATGAGCTACATTGTTGATGATGACATTTCCAAGATTAATATTGCCATATCCCAAAGTCCTTCCTACATTGCCATCACCATAGGAAACTTTTGGGCCAGCCTTCTCCTCATAATCTGATAGCAGGGCTTTATTTCCAGTCATGTGTCCGGAACATCCACTATCCACAACTAGGGTTGCCTCCCTGTTGCCCTGCAATCACAAGCAATTACTGAGAGGTAGATTTAAGGATCCAGACTTGCTTGGATCATTTGACATTCTTAACTTTGTTAGCTTTAGCAGCGGAATTAACATTATCAGAGTTTGAGCTAACAGTATCAGAGTTTACACTTGCAGTATTAACTTTAACCCATTTCAGATTGGGTTTCAGTTCATAGTGATTACGATAGATAGCATGATACTCTCTGCAAGTATAAATGGAATGCCAAGTGCTTTCACAGTGTGTGCATAAAGTCTGTGGCTTAGTTCTAGCAAAATCCTTCTTTACCTCAGACTTGGAAGGTAAAGAATTTATATTTTTGTTTTTCTTGCAGAAATTTGCAAGATGCTTAGTACTACCACAGTTATGACATGTCTTTCTTGGAGCATAACTAGCAAGCATTGGTTTATTTCCTGAAGTGATGCCTACTTTTCCATTTCTGTTCTTATTTGACACTCCCTGTTTCTTAACAGATTTTAACTCCTTCAGTTTATATTTGAGTTGTTTATCTGTCATCAAACCAATATTAACCTGTTTAGCACAAGTTTTTACTGATTTGACCTTAACAGTTTCTTTTTCATTATCAGACAAAAATTTACTGGCTCCATGTACAAAATGAGGTCTAATTTTAACTTGACTTTGAAATCTTAGTTCATCTCCCTCATTATAACCTAGACCAACAGTGTCTGTTTGAAAAATCTGTTGAGTGTCCTTTCCAGAATTAGTCCAAGTCCTAATTTTCTTATTTGCTTCCTCCAACTCAGATTCTAGTTGTTTATATTTCTGAAGTAAATCCTGTTCTATAGAAACAGCATCATCTCTTTCTTTCTGAACTTGTTGCATATTTTTTAGCTTTTCTTCAACAATTTTATTTCTCTCTTTGAGTTCAGAATTCTCAGATTTAATCCTCTCATTCTCTAAAGTCTGATCCCTATAACTTATATGCAATGACTTAAGATAAATTCTTAATTGGGAAATATCATCAATATTATAAGCATAGGTAGTTAGAGGTACCTGATTTTCAGAAGTTTCTGATTCAGTAGTAGCCATGAGAGCATAGTTCATTTCTTCATCAGAATCTGAAGTGTCTGCCCAATCTCTGCCTTTTGTGATGAGTACCTTTCCAGTTTTACCCTTCTTGCACTCAGGAGCATAATGACCCATCTCCTTGCACTTGTAGCATTGAATTTCAGACTTATCCTTCTTCCCAGACTTGGTCCCTTTTCTTTCAGACTTCCTGAAACTTTTTCTGTCTTCATTTGAATCTCTAGAAAACCTTTTCCCTTTCTTGAAATTCTTAAAACCCATTTTCTTGAAGGTCTTCACCATCAACACAGCCATTTTTCTCATTTCTTCTTCATCATCCTCAGAGTCAGATGATTCAGAAGAGTTTGAATCACAATCAGAGTTTGATGATTCACTTTCTGAGTGTATGACCAAAGCTTTTCCCTTCATTTTCCTTCTTGATGCCTCTTTCTTTTGAGGCTTCTCTTCAACCTTAAGAGCAACAGACTTAGCCTTTTTGTTGAATCTCCTGTTTCTCTGTTCCATGTCCAATTCATGAGTTTTGAGCAACCCATAAATTTCATCAATTTGGGTCTCATCAAGATCATAATTGTCTCTAATAGTGGTAGTTTTCACATCCCACTTTTCAGGTAGAGACAGAAGAAACTTTAGATTTGAATCTTCCAAATTATATTCTTTGTCAACCAATGATAAATCATTCAACAGTTTACAGAATCTGTCAAATGTTTGTGTCATGGTCTCTTCAGGTTTAGCCTCAAAATGTTCATACTCCTGAGTTAGTATGTTTCTCCTATTTTTCTTGATAGCAGGAGTTCCCTGACATCTAACCTCAAGAGCATCCCAAATTTCTTTTGCAGTAGTCAAGCCAATAACCTTGTTAGACATAACATTATCCAAAGCACTGTGAAGTAAATGCCTCACCTTTGCATCCTTAGCAATGGATGAAAGATCTTCATGAGTCATATCCTTCTTCTCCTTAGGAATCATTTTGGCCTCTTGACCAGTAACAGCAGGAGCCAACTTTGTAGGCAGGTGTGGCCCTTCATTAATCCTGTCAAGATATTCTACATCTATAGCTTCCAGAAACATGGTCATCTTTACCCTCCAGATGGGATATTCTGATGGCCTGAGAATAGGAACCCTAATAGCCTCATATCGACTAACAATGGGTTTAGCATTTTCATACTCTGATGGAGGTGGAACTTCAGACATAATGATTACTGTGTGTGTGGATCTTAAACTGTAGTGTTTAACAGATATGGTTCTGATACCACTTGTTAGGCCGAATACACATTAATAATCAATATTAGATGAGAGAATAACAATTAAGATGATTATGCACTTTAAAATCTTCTGGTATTAAAAACCCTCTTCGTGATGTAAACTATCACAAAGAGCTGCTAGGTTACAATAAAGATAGTTCGATGCACGATTCCCTTCTAGGGTTAACCTAACTGTATTTATAAAACATACAGCTACTATACAATCGCTAATTGATATTCCTAATAATCAGCTATACAATGATATCAATTACAGATTGTCACACGTCTCCTAAGTCAACTCGATCTCTTTGATAGCTATCCAATCTCCAAAGATCTCGCTTCCATATCAATCTTCAATTGATCTCTAATATCTTCTGTTGACTTCGTACGCGCTGCTTCCAAACAGAGTTTAACTAAACTCTGTCGAGCTTCCATAGTCAGTGTTTAACTAAACTCTGACTACTTCCAGCTAAACTCTGATTTGTCGCTGTAGCTCCTAAACACTGTTTTCATCAATCATTTCTAACAAGTCAATTCATTAATGCTGAATCATATTCCTTTGATCGTATTCACCTGATGCTATGTATGTTGAACCTGAATTATTATTTCTCACATGAAAATGAATAAAATGCTAGATATCTGATTTCTGGTTTGAATTATTTGATATACACCTTTACTCGAATTAAGCAGGGTGGTCGATTCTCCCGACACCTGGCCTGAGTATTAAAGACAGAATTGGAAGTTTTTATTAAATGAAAATGTTTTCAGGACTGAGGACGCCAGTCAGTATATGAGTATTATGTTTTAGGCCAAAATGGGCCGTGGATCCAGTTGAGTATTCGGATATACCAAGTGAGTATATCCGGAGTTTTAGTGTGACTGATCATCCACTTTAACTCGTTGCGTCAAAATGAAAATCTAATTCTAATCTATAAATTGAGTATCCAGTGGATATTGATTCTCATCGCTTGACCTTGAATTCCCAAGTATCATTATCGATTGATATCATTTGACCTTGAGTTTTCGAGTATCAGTATTGAATAGTTAAAGCCTGGTTTCTTTGGAGTCTATAATGCTTATTTTGGCTGAACAAAACTCTTATCCGTTCTAGTTCCTGTTACACCTCATTAATGGTGAATTATTGGCCCTTGTGGTAATTTAAAAATAATATTACAGATTCTTTCACAGTATGAGTTGAAATTCTCTTGTTATCAGATTTGTCTCGATATTGAAATTGTAATCACTTTATGCACTTGGTGAGCATTGTTGGCTCACTCTTGCTTTTGTTTGTTTTTCTCCGGTTAATAGTGAAGTTTAGTAGACCTAGTAATGGACAGTGAGTATTGATCTTCGGGTAGTGGGAAGAGACAGTCGAGTTATGGATATCGCCATATAGTGGTTTGAGAATTGTCAAGGTTGGAGATATAGTTAGATAGTGGTTTGTATATTCACCAATGTATAATATTTTTATTGTTCTGAGATTGAGTTGTAATAAAGTAATTCGATAGTTTGTTTCATACCATAACCTGTATGCGATCTTGGTTAAGGGATTTTAATGCTTTATCAGTTTATTTATTGTTTATATCCAAGTTAGTAATATGTTGATCGTGGTTGGTGGCCCCAAATCCGTACCCCGGATTCTGGGACCGTTACATGGATTGTGTGATGCATGCCAGAAAGGGAAGCAGAAGAAGGCCTCTTTCAAATCAAAGTCAATGTCATCAATTGATCAACCCTTGCAACTACTTCACATGGATCTCTTTGGACCAGTCAATGTGTTGTCAATCTCAAAGAAGAAATACTGTCTTGTGATTATTGATGATTTCTCAAAATTCTCTTGGACATTCTTTCTGCACTCTAAGGATAAGGCTGGTGAAGTCATTATAAATCATATCAAGATAGTCAACAACAATCCTTTACTCAAAGTAAGGAGAATCAAAAGTGACAATGGAACTGAGTTCAAGAATTCTGTAATAAGAGAGTTTTATGAAGAAGAAAGAATTATCCAAGAATTCTCTGCACCAAGAACTCCTCAACAAAATGGTGTAGTGGAAAGAAAGAACAGAACTCTAATTGAAGCTGCAAGAACAATGCTTGAAGAGTCTAAGTACCAACATACTTCTGGGCAGAAGCTATAAACACTGCATGCTACACTCAGAATATTTCTTTGGTTAATCAAGCAAAAGGCATGACACCTTATCAACTTTTCAAAGGCAAGAAACCAACAATCAACTTTCTGCATGTCTTTGGATGCAAATGCTTTGTACTGAAAAATCATGGTGAGCATCTCGGAAAATTTGATTCAAAGGCAGATGAAGCTATCTTTGTTGGATACTCAGCTGGAAAATCCTACAGAGTCTACAACCTAAGACTAAACATTGTAATGGAGTCCATACATGTTGTCTTTGATGACAAGAAAATATCTGGTCTAGTAGAAGGTTTTCATGAGTCTCTCTCATTTGAGAATGAGATAAGTAGTGAAGAAAGTGAAGATGATGATGAAGAATGGAGATCAAATTGTGTGAGAAACAGACAAGTATCATCAGTTGAAGTGCAGAATGAACCACCTGTTGAAGAGCAACTTACACAATCAGTTGGAAATAAAAGAGAAGCATTTGTTGATGAATCTGTAAGAACTCCATCAATCTCGAGGGCCATACACTCAGGGGGAGTTTCTCACAATCAAAACTCAACAACAAGCCACAATGATCAACACAGAGAAAATGAAGCCACTTCATCAAGGTCAAACTTACCACCACAAAGAAAATGGACCAGGGATCATCCATTTGAGCTTATCATTGGAGATCCTAATGCAAAGGTCCAAACCAGAATAGCAACTCAAGAAGAATGCTTATATAGCAGTTTTCTATCCAAAGAGGAACCAAAGAGAGTTGAACATGCTCTTCTGGATCCAGACTGGGTTTTAGCAATGCAAGGAGAGCTAAACCAGTTTGAAAGAAATGAAGTATGGAAACTTGTACCCAAACCTAAAGATAAATCAGTGATTGGCACTAAGTGGGTATTCAAGAACAAGATGGATGAGAATGGCATAGTCACAAGGAATAAAGCTAGATTAGTTGCTAAAGGCTACGGTCAAGAGGAAGGAATTGATTTTGAAGAAACCTTTGCTAGCAGAATGAGCTTGGTAATGATTGAGTTGGTATGGAAGAAATCCTAGAGTTGAAGGATATGACCTGGAAAGTGGAAGCAAAATGATTGAAAAGAACTGTCACTCATGTCCTTAGGAGTGATTCTGAGGACAGAATCCTATTAAGGGGGGAAGGATATAACGACCTAGAAAATTTCGAATTTAGAATTATTTATTTATTATAATTTATGAGTTATATTATGTGAATATTGTTGTGAAGGTGAAAAATATATGAAGTTGTGTTTATGTGTTTATATGATGATTTGTGTGAGATGTGAAAGTCGGTATATTTTTTTTATTTGTATTTTTGAGGATTTAAAAATAATTAAATCATGTATTTCTGAGCCTTTATAGATTTTATAAAATTATCGGAGTGATTAAAAATCAGGAAATCTTTTGTAATATTATCTTTATAATATTATTTAGTTTTTAAAATGGTTGGGTGAATTAATTTGGATGTTTCGGTATTTTAAAATGATTTTAAGAAGTCTTATTGTATTTAAAGGATCAAAACTTTGAAAATTCATATTTAATTCATTTTTGATCCTAAAAATATTTTAAAAATATGTGGGTGTTTGTAATTTTATACTCTTCATTTTAAAAATGAAAAGTTTATTTTTTTCGAAATTTTTATTTAATTCGATTTATAAAAGTTGTTTATTTGTTTTAAAATCGAATAAGTAGAGTTTTAATGGGGCCCGAGTTAATTGTTAGTGGGTAATAGAAAGTGAATGGGCCAAGCCCATTAAGAAAACACAGCAGTCGATTAAACAAGAAGTCGGGGGAGAGTGGAAACTTCGAGAAAACCGGGGAGAGGAAAGAAAGGAAGGGAGAAAAGAGATTGGAGAAGAAGAAGAGAGATTGGGGGGGGAATTGGAATTGATTATATATATATATAATTGGGTGTGTGTGTGTATATATATATGTATAGGCGTGTGTGTATGGTATGGGAGCAGGGGGGGAGGCCGCCACCGCGGCTGTGGCTCGCCGTCGGTGGGGCGGTGCTTCACCGGGAAGCCTAGCCGGCGGGATGGCGTGGTGGCAGTCGGAATCTGCGGGAGGAGGTGGCAACGCAGCAGAGAGAGAGAGAGAGAGAGAGAGAGAGAGAGAGAGAGAGAGAGAGAACTCTTGGGAGAGAGAGATTGTTTCGGGGAATTGATAAATTCGGAAGGTATAATCTCGTGTTTTATCTATTTAATTTTCGTAGTTAATTAGTTGTAAATTTTGAGTTAATTGTTTTAATTTTTGTAGTTTAAATTCGGAAAGTATATAAATTATTGTGATTGTGGTAATTTAATTGTGATTTAATTATGAAGTTATTGTAATTTAATTAGTTTAAATTTCAATATCATTGTTGTAATTTTGATTAGTTTTAAATTGTGAGTTATTGTTTAAGCTCCATGATTAATTCGGAGAGTATAGTGATTAATATTATTGGTTAATTGCTAATTGTGAGCCGGTTATGTGCTCGATTTTTGTGATGATTATTGGTTAATTATTGTCGGATGAGTTGTAATTGCTAATTTTCGTAATTAGATTAATATGGTGGATTGTGAATATTATTGGGATTTCCGTATTTTGTTCGGAGAGTCTATATTCGTGATAAATCGTAATTGTTGAGTTTAGTGATTGCTAAATGTTTAGTGCTAATTGCTAATTGATAGTTTCCAAATTGTAATTGTTAATTACTAAGTGCTAGGTGCTAATTGTTATGGTCTAATAATGTATAGTTATAAGAGTTGGCTTATCAGTAAATGTCTATGTGCTAAATGGTATAAGTCGGGTCGTAGTAATTATCAGAAGTATAAGTGTCAACTACGTGGTGTTGGCTTAAATGTGGATAAACTTAATTTACTTTCCTTAAATGTTGAGGTGCCGCATGTCTGGGCGGATACTTTTCATTATGTGCTAGGTGCCGCATGTCTGGGCGGGTACTTTTCTTATTTGTTTACTTTTATGTTGCTGCAAGTTGAGGCAGCTTTAGTTTTTATAAAAACAGGGTTATAAATTGTTTTGTTTGGCATGGAGGGGCTGAGCCCATAGTCCGATAAACGAATACTTCATGCCGAAATTTTCTAAAAATCCCCTGCAAATTTAGTTAAAAGTCTATTTCAGTTATTTGATTTCAATACTTGTAAGTATGTTATGATTTCTAAGGATTTAAGTATATATGTCAGTGGATTATTTTGAGTATATAATGTGGTTTTGAAGATTTGATGGTGTGCTATTTTGAAGTGGATATGTGACGTGTATATGTGACTTAGTAGTTATACTAAGACCACTATGTGAATATGTTTGGATATGTCTATATGTAGTGGTATGTGTTCGTATATGTTATTTATGATATATGTAAGCGTTATAGGACACGCATGGGTAGAGTAGAGCGAACGATGTGGTTTTGCTTGAGTTAACAGTGAAATAGTATCTGACCTTGTAAAAGTTCGAATAGGAAACCTGGTCAAGAGCAGTGTGTGGGAAAATGGAAAGACAAATAGAGGGACAAAGGTCAAAGCCAGCGGGTGAATTGAAGCGAAAGTGGAGAGTACGAAGTAGAGATAGAAGTAAAGCCGAGTAAGGAGACCAGCACGAAAAGTGTGGAGACTAGCAGGAAGTTGAATTAGAGATCCATGATTAGGATCGAGAACTCCGTATGTTGAGGCAAGTGTTTTCTCTTCACTTATCATTCAAGTGATGCAATTCAATTCCTTGGTTATATGTTATGATGTGGTCAAGTATAGTTAGAGAATGACACATTTCCTCAATTAGCGTAAAAACGTTTATTTTCCCCACCCTCGATTCAAATTCTAATTTTTTCAAAAGATTTCACTAATAGTCCTTTTCCGCATATCATTTTCTACATGGAATGTTATCGGTTTCCAGTGGAATACCCTATCTTTTAGTTTCCTCGAAAATTGTTTAATGGGTTTCCTAAATAAAGAGAATCCCAGTTTTAAATTCCCATAAATACCTGTTAATAAAATTCCTGACTTTTAACATAGTTTTTCCAGTAAACCCCTTCTTAAAAATGTTTTATTTAAACTAGGTTGCAATTGAACATCCTGTAATTATTTTCACCGATAGACGTTTAATCCGGTTTACTCGCTCATGTTGATTCAAACCTTTCAGAGGGTTATAAAATTTTATTAAATGCCGGTACTTGTCGTTGTTTTAGTCTAGAATTTCAATTGTTGAAAATCTTATTGCAATTCATACCCCTATTCTTGCTCAAATGAAATTTTCTTTAGATAAGTTGCTGATGTTCTAAACCTATTTATTCGTATTGAACTTGTTGATATCAGTTGATAATCTTGGTTCGTTTATCCCCTGTATTGTATCGAACTTGTCGATACCCTTTGAGTTATTCTTTAATTATTACCCACTTGTTGTGTCGAACTTGTCGACACTTGATGATCTTGAATCTGTCATTGACTCTTGGATTATAAGTCGTTATTCTGGAACGTGAGTTTTCCAGTTACTGGTTGGCAAGGGTTGTCGATTGTTCCGACACCTAGTGTGGATGACTTAGAATTGGAAATGTTTTTAAATGTGGCCCTTGGGGCGTAAAACCCTTCGGGGTGGGACCTTATTATGGTCGGAAGTTAAGGCCAATGTGTGCCGTGGATCCATTAAAGGACATTGCTGTGTGCGTTTGTCCGGGGTTAGTGCGTGACTGATCAGCAGCCTAACCTTGATGATGTTTTTTTAAAAATATAAAAAAATTCCAATTCTAGTCTATACTCTGATATTGAGATGTTGTTTCTTGACTCTTTGGAAGTCCGTGTTTATAATATTGATATCGAAACTCTTATCAGTTCTAGTTTCTGTTGCACCTTATTAATGGTGAATTGCTGGCCCTCGTGGCAATCTAAAAGTTGAAACAACCGATTCCTTCATAAAATGAGATGAAATTCTTTTGCTTATTAAAATGATTGTTGTTATTGGAAATTTTCATCACTATTTACACTTGCTGAGCATTGTTGGCTCACTCTTGCTTTTGCTTGTTTTTTTTTTCCAGTTAATAGTGAAGCGTAGTAGACCTAGTAGTGGACCGTGAGAATTGATCTTCGGGCAGCGAGAAGAGACAGTCGAGTTATGGATCACGCCAGATAGTGGATTGAGAATGGCCGAGGTTGGAATAGAGTTAGATAGTAATTTCATTTATTCACAAATGTATAATATTTTATTATTCTGGGATTGAGTTGTATTAGTGTAATTCGATAGTTTGTTTCATACCATAACCTGTATGCGATCTTGGACAAGGGGTTTTAATGTTTTATCAGTTTATATGATGTTTATATTCAGAGTTTATATTATTATTTATGGTTAGTGGCCCCATATCTGTACCCCGGATTTTGGGATGCTACAAGTTGGTATCAGAGCTACAGGTTATGGTCACTGAAACAGATTAGGAGGGTTAGGGTATGAGTATAAGATAGGAGTCGGGTAGGACGGTTTAGGGTAAGGATCGCATTAGGATAATTCGGTAAGCGTCGCGACGTTAAATCGGTCTTTCGGCATATCGCGCGAGTAGAAGTTCGAATCGTTTAAGGATCGATCTATTAGCAAAACTGTGAACCTGAAGCGGCCTAAGCTAAGTGGGCAGCTGGAGTTATCAGTTCGGGAGATGTTATCTCAAGATTTTCGCGTAGAATTTAGGACATCCTATGAGATTAGTTTCGATGTGAACGTTTCGGAGATAGTACGAGAAGGTTAAGAATGCGAAGTGAGAAGCGATTATTAGCAAGAATTGGAAGTAAAGCGTAGCCGTGCACCTTAATTATTGATTCGTTCAAAGTCCTTATCTGAAGAAATTTCCTATTCTTTCTTTGAATTGTCGTAAATTAATTCTCGATTGGTATCGTGGCTGAGGCATTCGTTGCGCAGTGACGGTCCAAAATCGAGAATGAATTGAGATCTTCTTAATTATTCAACTCATTATTGTCAGGCTGGTTTTGGCAGCTAAGTATAGTAGTGCTTAGTCGACAAGAGTGGGACTGAATAATTAGGAATTTCTTAAATGTTTGCCTAATCAGTAGTTGATGCATCTATTGAAAAGTCTTCTATACATCAATTGATGATGAGCCGTGTATGTCAGATTTATTCGAATTCAATCTCATCTCTTCCTGAAATATCTATATTTTCCAGAGAATGCTTGATTCAATTTTACATGAAGACTTTTGAAACTCTTGAATCCTTTCCATTATCATGAATACTTGATTACCTATATTCCAGGTGAGATGAACAACCTATATAAATAGGGGATTCAGGGACATCTTATCTTTGTGATAGGAGTTCAGTGGGACGCCACTGATTGTGTTTGTCATAGAAGTACTAAAGACTGGCCATCTTTATGTACTGTGGTGGTTAACCAAGTGACAAATGCAACCTGAAAATAGTTCAAAGATCATATTGATCTCTCGGTTGAATTCCTTTCTAAAAGTTTTGTCCAACAAACTCAGTATATATTCATATTGATACCCCATTCATTTCGTTGGCTCCTTTGTCAGGGATTTGATGATTTCAGAATTTCTAATTATAGCGATATACGAAGTTAGACGTGATGACGTTTTAAGTGATGTAACTACAATGGTGCTGATGAAGAACTGGTTATGTAAGTTCAAGAATTTGGTGGTTAAGACGGATGTGTTTTGTGAAATTGGAATAAGTACTGTTCAAGGAATCACGAACAAGAATGGAGGCTAGTGGAAATTGAATAAAGCAAAAGAGCAGTAAATAAGAGCACATTATCGCAGATATTGTAAAAAGGGCGAAAAGAAAGGGTGATGGAGATGTTGGTAAAGATGTTCAATGTTAAAGAAGGATTGTTTTAGACATCTATTGTAAGGTGTAGGTAGTAAAAGGAATACCATGAGATGGTAGCAGCAAGGAGAGATAATTTGTTAAGAATTTACCAGGGGCTAAAACTGAATGAGGAATAAGGCGAATATGTGGAGTAAATGACTTATGCATGGTTAGTGTAAGAAATCATGGTTATCACGGATGGTGGGAAGTTAATTGAGATGAAGTAAAATGCTAGTAAGGTGGAAGGCAGAGAAATCAGAAAGTTTCTAGAAGTGACTAAATAAGACATGCAGAACTTAGTTAAGAAAAGAATGTGGAGTCCCGAAGATGTGGTTGTCTATAGAAAGAGAAGTAGCAGAAATTAACGAGATCCCATGATCAGAAAATAAGATCTCGGGAGTAGAATCCCTAGAGACTTTATTAAGAGAAATATGGGAAATTGTGGCTGTAACCAAAAAGGGGCAGCACGATGACAAGTGGTAGAGTAAGAAGTCAAAGCTATGTGTTATGAGCTTGGAAAGATGGGAATTTTTTTTTTCCAAAAATATAGTATCATATCAATCTTAGTGGAATTATGAAAAGAGTAATAAGACTACTGTTATAATTATCAAGAATCGAGAAATTCAATACGATTATAAAGGAAGTTAGCAGGAAGTGGATTGTGATGACTATAAAAAGAGTTAAATATGATTCAGGATTGGATTTATTTCCTATCAATGAAGGGGAGAGTTTGATTTTAAGAAATGTGAAAATGATGTTCTGAAGTCGAAAGCAGATATTGAAGTCTTAGCAACCAAGCAGATCAAGAACTTGTTATATCTAAGGAATAAAGTCATGTTGTATAAGAAGAAGGTAGCAGAAGGGAGATGATTAAGTCAAAGCATATTCCAATGAATAAGATTTCCAAACGACATTCGGACGAAGAATTTAATATGATCGTAGATCACATAACAAGATGATCGAAAATTCAGGAAGCGTACGCAAATCAATCGAGAGTGATTTTAAGAGTTTACAAAAAAAATAAAAAGAAGAAAATTTTTGCATAAGAGTTCTAGTGTGAATTTCGAATGTTATGATTCTGTGGTTAATGATAGTGATGTTAAATGTTGGAGTTGTAATGGGAAGAGTCAAATTCGAGGACTCGGCAAGTATGCAAATTTATGATTGGGAAGGAACTCTGAGGATGCAAGGCAATGAAGTCGTAAGCAAGTTTTAAATATGTTGTACCATAAGGAATTAGGTCGAAGCCAAGGTCGTGGTTTGCTAGTTGATTTTTTTTTTTTTAAATTTTAAAAATATTTTGGTTCAAAAGGCTTTTCGATTAAAACCCTATTATTTTAAATGTTTTCTTTCAAAATGATTTTTCTAAAATATCTTTCAAAAGGATTTTCAGTGGTTCAAACGGTTTTAATTTGTTTAAATCAACAAAATATTTGCGACTTTCTTTCAAATGTTTTAGCAAACCGATGTGGTAAGAAGGTAGAAATTTAGTGGTAAATCGAATGGTGGTTGGCGCGAATGCCATATTGTAAGAGTTGATCGTGTTGTTCGCGTTCAAAATACGATTGGGAATAGATGATATGAGGTTAAATTTTTAAATCGGTTACTCAGTAAAACAATAAGATGAAGGATGGATAGAAGTTTCCGATTATTCCCTTCTCAAATAACATTGCACGTGAAAGAGGAGTGAGAATGATCGGGGAATTTCTTGATATTCCTTTTCTCAAAGTTTTAATTGAGGAAGATTTCGTTTTAAGACATATCAATAAGCAATGATGCGTATGAGGTTGACTATGCGTGTTGATAAAAGCGGGAGCTTGTTGAAAATTGTTGAAGAATGGTTTCATGATTAGTATCAAGTGAAGTTGTGACCTCTGGAGAATTTATATTACAGATTGGTCTTATTTCAATTTTGTTCTTGTATTGAGAGAAGTCACAGTCAAGGTGACAAGGAAATTAGTTTTCAAGAACTACAGATAATAGAGGCTATATTTCAAAAGATCTAGCAAACCAGAATATTCTGATAAGGGTGAGAATCGAGTTGTTAATCGAATTATGCTTGATGTGCATCTAAGGACTCATGTGTTTGGTTATAGTATTCGATTGCAAGGATGTGACTGAGAATAGACGAAATGATGTTAAGTTTCCCGATTGGGTACTCGGTATAAATACGGGGCCAAGGGCAGAAAGAAACCTCTTAATTATTCCCTTCTCGATCAACATAGTACTTGAAAAGTGGAGTGGAAGCGATCAGAGGATTTCTTGATATTCTCTTCTCGTAGTTCAATTCAAAATCGTGTGGTAATACGTAAAGCATGAGAATTATACCAAGTGTAGGTCGTAAATTAAGGCAAATTGCGCGATTGCATTATGGCGAAAGATTAGCGTGGTAATATGGTGTTGAAGCAGAGTATAGTTCGTTATACGAAAAGATCATGTTGATTTTCACAATAAGATATGCGTTCACGTATGATAAACGTTTGGAGTTAATAAGACTCGGAAACCAAACTTTAAGGTTATTTCGAAATTCAAGGGCTAGCAGAATGAGCTTGGTAATGATTGAGTTGGTATGGAAGAAATCCTAGAGTTGAAGGATATGACCTGGAAAGTGGAAGCAAAATGATTGAAAAGAACTGTCACTCATGTCCTTAGGAGTGATTCTGAGGACAGAATCCTATTAAGGGGGGAAGGATATAACGACCTAGAAAATTTCGAATTTAGAATTATTTATTTATTATAATTTATGAGTTATATTATGTGAATATTGTTGTGAAGGTGAAAAATATATGAAGTTGTGTTTATGTGTTTATATGATGATTTGTGTGAGATGTGAAAGTTGGTATATTTTTTTTATTTGTATTTTTGAGGATTTAAAAATAATTAAATCATGTATTTCTGAGCCTTTGTAGATTTTATAAAATTATCGGAGTGATTAAAAATCAGGAAATCTTTTGTAATATTATCTTTATAATATTATTTAGTTTTTAAAATGGTTGGGTGAATTAATTTGGATGTTTCGGTATTTTAAAATGATTTTAAGAAGTCTTATTGTATTTAAAGGATCAAAACTTTGAAAATTCATATTTAATTCATTTTTGATCCTAAAAATATTTTAAAAATATGTGGGTGTTTGTAATTTTATACTCTTCATTTTAAAAATGAAAAGTTTATTTTTTTCGAAATTTTTATTTAATTCGATTTATAAAAGTTGTTTATTTGTTTTAAAATCGAATAAGTAGAGTTTTAATGGGGCCCGAGTTAATTGTTAGTGGGTAATAGAAAGTGAATGGGCCAAGCCCATTAAGAAAACACAGCAGTCGATTAAACAAGAAGTCGGGGGAGAGTGGAAACTTCGAGAAAACCGGGGAGAGGAAAGAAAGGAAGGGAGAAAAGAGATTGGAGAAGAAGAAGAGAGATTGGGGGGGGGAATTGGAATTGATTATATATATATATAATTGGGTGTGTGTGTGTATATATATATATGTATAGGCATGTGTGTATGGTATGGGAGCAGGGGGGAGACCGCCACCGCGGCTGTGGCTCGCCGTCGGTGGGGCGGTGCTTCACCGGGAAGCCTAGCCGGCGGGATGGCGTGGTGGCAGTCGGAATCTGCGGGAGGAGGTGGCAACGCAGCAGAGAGAGAGAGAGAGAGAGAGAGAGAGAGAGAGAGAACTCTTGGGAGAGAGAGATTGTTTCGGGGAATTGATAAATTCGGAAGGTATAATCTCGTGTTTTATCTATTTAATTTTCGTAGTTAATTAGTTGTAAATTTTGAGTTAATTGTTTTAATTTTTGTAGTTTAAATTCGGAAAGTATATAAATTATTGTGATTGTGGTAATTTAATTGTGATTTAATTATGAAGTTATTGTAATTTAATTAGTTTAAATTTCAATATCATTGTTGTAATTTTGATTAGTTTTAAATTGTGAGTTATTGTTTAAGCTCCATGATTAATTCGGAGAGTATAGTGATTAATATTATTGGTTAATTGCTAATTGTGAGCCGGTTATGTGCTCGATTTTTGTGATGATTATTGGTTAATTATTGTCGGATGAGTTGTAATTGCTAATTTTCGTAATTAGATTAATATGGTGGATTGTGAATATTATTGGGATTTCCGTATTTTGTTCGGAGAGTCTATATTCGTGATAAATCGTAATTGTTGAGTTTAGTGATTGCTAAATGTTTAGTGCTAATTGCTAATTGATAGTTTCCAAATTGTAATTGTTAATTACTAAGTGCTAGGTGCTAATTGTTATGGTCTAATAATGTATAGTTATAAGAGTTGGCTTATCAGTAAATGTCTATGTGCTAAATGGTATAAGTCGGGTCGTAGTAATTGTCAGAAGTATAAGTGTCAACTACGTGGTGTTGGCTTAAATGTGGATAAACTTAATTTACTTTCCTTAAATGTTGAGGTGCCGCATGTCTGGGCGGATACTTTTCATTATGTGCTAGGTGCCGCATGTCTGGGCGGGTACTTTTCTTATTTGTTTACTTTTATGTTGCTGCAAGTTGAGGCAGCTTTAGTTTTTATAAAAACAGGGTTATAAATTGTTTTGTTTGGCATGGAGGGGCTGATCCCATAGTCCGATAAACGAATACTTCATGCCGAAATTTTCTAAAAATCCCCTGCAAATTTAGTTAAAAGTCTATTTCAGTTATTTGATTTCAATACTTGTAAGTATGTTATGATTTCTAAGGATTTAAGTATATATGTCAGTGGATTATTTTGAGTATATAATGTGGTTTTGAAGATTTGATGGTGTGCTATTTTGAAGTGGATATGTGACGTGTATATGTGACTTAGTAGTTATACTAAGACCACTATGTGAATATGTTTGGATATGTCTATATGTAGTGGTATGTGTTCGTATATGTTATTTATGATATATGTAAGCGTTATAGGACACGCATGGGTAGAGTAGAGCGAACGATGTGGTTTTGCTTGAGTTAACAGTGAAATAGTATCTGACCTTGTAAAAGTTCGAATAGGAAACCTGGTCAAGAGCAGTGTGTGGGAAAATGGAAAGACAAATAGAGGGACAAAGGTCAAAGCCAGCGGGTGAATTGAAGCGAAAGTGGAGAGTACGAAGTAGAGATAGAAGTAAAGCCGAGTAAGGAGACCAGCACGAAAAGTGTGGAGACTAGCAGGAAGTTGAATTAGAGATCCATGATTAGGATCGAGAACTCCGTATGTTGAGGCAAGTGTTTTCTCTTCACTTATCATTCAAGTGATGCAATTCAATTCCTTGGTTATATGTTATGATGTGGTCAAGTATAGTTAGAGAATGACACATTTCCTCAATTAGCGTAAAAACGTTTATTTTCCCCACCCTCGATTCAAATTCTAATTTTTTCAAAAGATTTCACTAATAGTCCTTTTCCGCATATCATTTTCTACATGGAATGTTATCGGTTTCCAGTGGAATACCCTATCTTTTAGTTTCCTCGAAAATTGTTTAATGGGTTTCCTAAATAAAGAGAATCCCAGTTTTAAATTCCCATAAATACCTGTTAATAAAATTCCTGACTTTTAACATAGTTTTTCCAGTAAACCCCTTCTTAAAAATGTTTTATTTAAACTAGGTTGCAATTGAACATCCTGTAATTATTTTCACCGATAGACGTTTAATCCGGTTTACTCGCTCATGTTGATTCAAACCTTTCAGAGGGTTATAAAATTTTATTAAATGCCGGTACTTGTCGTTGTTTTAGTCTAGAATTTCAATTGTTGAAAATCTTATTGCAATTCATACCCCTATTCTTGCTCAAATGAAATTTTCTTTAGATAAGTTGCTGATGTTCTAAACCTATTTATTCGTATTGAACTTGTTGATATCAGTTGATAATCTTGGTTCGTTTATCCCCTGTATTGTATCGAACTTGTCGATACCCTTTGAGTTATTCTTTAATTATTACCCACTTGTTGTGTCGAACTTGTCGACACTTGATGATCTTGAATCTGTCATTGACTCTTGGATTATAAGTCGTTATTCTGGAACGTGAGTTTTCCAGTTACTGGTTGGCAAGGGTTGTCGATTGTTCCGACACCTAGTGTGGATGACTTAGAATTGGAAATGTTTTTAAATGTGGCCCTTGGGGCGTAAAACCCTTCGGGGTGGGACCTTATTATGGTCGGAAGTTAAGGCCAATGTGTGCCGTGGATCCATTAAAGGACATTGCTGTGTGCGTTTGTCCGGGGTTAGTGCGTGACTGATCAGCAGCCTAACCTTGATGATGTTTTTTTAAAAATATAAAAAAATTCCAATTCTAGTCTATACTCTGATATTGAGATGTTGTTTCTTGACTCTTTGGAAGTCCGTGTTTATAATATTGATATCGAAACTCTTATCAGTTCTAGTTTCTGTTGCACCTTATTAATGGTGAATTGCTGGCCCTCGTGGCAATCTAAAAGTTGAAACAACCGATTCCTTCATAAAATGAGATGAAATTCTTTTGCTTATTAAAATGATTGTTGTTATTGGAAATTTTCATCACTATTTACACTTGCTGAGCATTGTTGGCTCACTCTTGCTTTTGCTTGTTTTTTTTTTCCAGTTAATAGTGAAGCGTAGTAGACCTAGTAGTGGACCGTGAGAATTGATCTTCGGGCAGCGAGAAGAGACAGTCGAGTTATGGATCACGCCAGATAGTGGATTGAGAATGGCCGAGGTTGGAATAGAGTTAGATAGTAATTTCATTTATTCACAAATGTATAATATTTTATTATTCTGGGATTGAGTTGTATTAGTGTAATTCGATAGTTTGTTTCATACCATAACCTGTATGCGATCTTGGACAAGGGGTTTTAATGTTTTATCAGTTTATATGATGTTTATATTCAGAGTTTATATTATTATTTATGGTTAGTGGCCCCATATCTGTAC
Organism: Saposhnikovia divaricata; assembly: GCA_036435485.1. Lineage (NCBI taxonomy): Eukaryota > Viridiplantae > Streptophyta > Magnoliopsida > Apiales > Apiaceae > Saposhnikovia > Saposhnikovia divaricata. The sequence goes on along the minus strand of CM071597.1, from coordinate 211,414,050 downwards.
CCCGGATTTTGGGATGCTACACACACTCTCACAGTTCCTTATAGAGAATCACTTCATTCGAGGTACTGTTGATAAAACTCTCTTTTATAGAAATGTCAATGGCTCTATGATACTTGTCCAAATTTATGTAGATGATATAATATTTGGGTCTACAGATGAGAAACTTTGCAAGAGATTTGCCAAACTCATGCAAAGTAGATATGAAATGAGTATGATGGGTGAATTAACTTATTTTCTTGGTTTACAAGTTAAACAAGTGAATGAGGGAATTTTTATAAGTCAAACAAAATACATTTATGATCTTTTAAAAAGGTTTGATTTAGCAGATTGCTCTTCTGCAAAAACACCCATGGCCACTGCCACTAAGCTTGAACTGAATACTAAGGAAAAGAAGGTGGACATGACAGGCTATAGGGGCATGGTTGGATCTCTTTTATACTTAACAGCTAGTAGACCTGATATTATGTTTGCTACATGTTTATGTGCTAGATTTCAAGCTGATCCTAGGGAATCTCACTTAGTAGCTATTAAAAGGATTTTCAGATATCTCAAGGGAACACCAAACCATGGTATTTGGTACCCTAGAGATTCTGGTTTTGATCTAATTGGTTACTCAGATGCAGATTGTGCAAGTTGCAAAATTGATAGAAAAAGTACCACAAGAACCTGTCAATTCTTGGGAAACATGCTGGTCTCATGGTTCAGTAAGAAGCAGAACTCGGTATCTACCTCAACTACAGAGGCTGAATACATAGCAGCTGGGAGTTATTGTGCACAGATTCTATGGATGAGAAATCAAATACTTGGCTATGGAGTTAAAGTTAAAAAGATTCCAATTTTCTGTGACAACACTAATGCAATTGCAATATCACAGAATCCAGTGCAGCATTCTAGAACCAAGCACATAGACATCAGATACCATTTCATCAGGGAGCATGTGATGGAAGGCACTATGGAACTGTATTTTGTTCCTAGTGAAAAATAGTTGGCAGACATTTTTACTAAAGCTTTGGATGAAGCAACCTTTTCAAGGTTGGTAAGTGAGCTTGGTATGTTAAATTTCACATGATCTTTTAAAATGTCTGTTCAATTAGTTGCAGCCAGTGAATTTCATTCTCTGGATTTTGTTTGTTTTATTTGCTTATCTGCATGATTATTCTGGAGATATCATTGTAGCATAATTAAATAAATATTTTATTAACATATATCAATTAATGATATTTTGTTAATTTTATGTCTATTTAATTATGAGTTTGTCTGATTATTGTGGATTAATTTTTGAATTATTGATTGGTAATTTTAAATCCACAATAATTAGAAATAATAATAAGTGTGTATGTGTGTGTACATTAAGATGTTTTTTGGCTGACAGGTTTCGGTGATAAGATGTTTTTCGGCTGGTTAGGTTGTTTGGTTAGAATTATTTAGCGGTGATAAATGCATTTAATTTCTTTTCTAACCTAACATGTCACGCTCTCACCTAACCCACTAGTCCTTGAAATTTTATAAATGATGAGTTTTTGTTTGTGTTTAACATCATCATTTTTCAGATATTCAGAGCATATACACACAATTGTTGAATATTTCGAGCTTTGATCGGAAAGATCTCTCAATCTAGCTGGTGGTTTTTAGATCGGATTTCATATTTTTGCTTTATACATCATCTTTTATAAAAACTAACCCTTGATTTGAATTTCCTCAAAGTTTTGAAAATGGCATTGCAGGGAAGTTTTTTAATTGCTAAAGTTAATCCTAGTTCCATTCAGCAAATCAAAACCATTCTGGATGAGCAATTTCGGGCTTGGACACAATTTCTGAATGAACATTCATTAATTCGCTATGCTTTAGTTACACCAGTGCAGCTTAACCATGATGCATTGTGTGAACTATATTGCAGTGCGGTTAACACTTCAGGACAGGACGAGTGTGCAATCACATATCGACTATTTGGTAGGTCGATTAGGGTCACTGAACGAGATGTTAATCGAATTCTTCATTTTCCTATGGAAAATCTTGTTTTTGATCCTACACCTGAACAGATTGAAATGTTCTTTCGTTTTATAAGGTACCAAGATGGCAATTTCAATAATGGTAATCTTTCTAGAACGTTTCTAACCCAGTACTGGAATTTCTTCTTTCACACTCTTAACCATGTTTTTTCCTCAAATAGAACAAATCAAGATCGAATACCTGAATTTACTCAAAAAATAGGGTATGCGGTCGCCAATAATTTGAGGATTAATTTTGGAAAAATAGTGCTTGGTCAAATCATTTTAAAGATGAAACAGTTGGGAACAAGAGATGTTCAGACTCAAAATGTCAAATGTCTATATCCAAGGTTTCTACAGCTAATATTAAATGATTTTTTGAATGATGAAGACAGGGCACGCTTGGAAAATGGTCAAAAGGTGGAATGTTCTTTCATGAAGACGAATGTAATTAATTACATAAGCAAAAAGAAATATACGGATGTGCCTACAGTCCTAACTGAATATCTAAAGACTGTCCCACTTCCGTTCTTACCAAGACTAGTGAGAGCAGGTATACGACAAGGTAATATTTCAATCCCTGCTATTCCAACCTCTGTATTCCCTGCTATGTCACAGGAAATACAGTTTCTACAGCCCCTAGTGGCCATCTTACCCGACCAAGAGCAGGAAATCCCACCGACAACACAGGTCGAAGAACCCATTCTACAAATGCAAACATAAACACAACAAACTCCTACACCTCAATTGTCACTTAAACGACCATTCATCAACACTTTTGAGGGAGATAGTGCCTCAGCAGCACCACATAAGGAGTTAGTTACATCAGGCGCTCTAACTCATTCTAAACAGAGTAAACCCAATGAACCTGAGGTAACGACAACTGTTAGTGAAACAATTCTTCCTTATCCAATTAGTGAAAATGTAAATGAGGTTGAATTGATGGGAGTAACTATTTTGAGTTCCATTTCACGGAACATAAGAGTGGTTTATGATCTTTCTAAAGATCAAATGCCTTCACAGGCATCCGAGGTGGAATTACCTACCTCAATAACTGCTGGTGAATCTTCCATTTTACGGAAAGATCCATCGGTAGGTGGTTCTTTTATGAACCAAGTGTCTTCACAGACATACGAGGGTTTTGTGCCATTTAATCGATTTAAGTTTAACCTCCCAGTGGGAAAATCTCTAGATCTCTTTCGAGATTTACCACTCTTTACCAGTGGTCGGCAACTTGCTTCACGCGAGGACGGAAGCTCACGAACTTTCATTGCACCATCTATGACCTCTGAAAAGGGGCTAGGATGATTTCATTTGCAGGTACACATATCGGTAAAAGCTCTGGAGGAGAGTTGAGGGAAACACGAATAGAACATGTAAGTGTAACCCAAACCACTAAACCGAGTGAATATAGAGTGTTGAGTGAAACACCTGCAGAACGTACGAGTGTGCAACCTACTCAACCACATGCACCTGTAACCAGAAAGGAATACAACAGACTCCTTACACGGGTCCAAACAATGGAGAAAGAGTTTCCAAATATCTGTAAGTTCATTGCAGAAATAAAAAATTTGCAACTTATTCAACATGATGTATTCCAGGTTCAATTGAACACCATGGCAACCCAGTTAAATGATGCAATCAACTCCTTGCTAAAGCCATCTTCGTCTAATTTACCAACTCCACATCCTACTACTCTGGAGGATAACCCAACTGAGGGGGAGAAGTTGGATGATTAAGAAAAATCTACTAGGCGTAAGGGCAAAGAAAAGGTTGTTGACACGGAATTAACTTTATTTTGGGGAAGGAAAAGCTAATGGGAGTATTAGTGCTATGTGGAAAGAAAGCAAGACAAACTTGAAGATATGTTCAGTCTAGAGGAACAATTAACTTGCACTTGGTTAAATTTAGAAATCTGGAAAATGTATGCATATAATCCAGAATGCACTTTAATATTATTTATCTTTGTATTTTATTTTGTTGTATCAGTTGAGTTATCCTCTAGGAATTTGCTTGTTAAACCCTAACAATCAAATAGGGGAGATTGTAAAGCATAATGTATTGTAATATATAATAGAGTCATATATAACTCAACTAGGATAAAAGATAAATAATATTAACTCTATACAGGGATCGTGAAATTTGAAGAACGGGCATCAACAAAGATCAAGTTGCTGAAAGAAGTTCATTAACATGATCAAGCATCAGTGACAAAATAAGATGTACAGATGATTCAGTTGAAGGGCCAAAAGATTACAGTGATAAAGTTTTTATGGTTGCACAATTCTTAGCAATGTTCTTAAAGACATGATACGAAGACCATGAGTGAATGTTAGTCGTCTGTGAACCAGACTAGTTGCACTAGGCGTCAACACTTCACAAAGGAATCGAAATATCTAACTCAGAAAAACTGTTAAGGGGTATGATTGAGTTTAGAGCCGTATTGATATCCTCTAGTTAGTTGGAAGCTGAATATTTAAGGATGTCAAATTAAGAGGAAAATGAATAGTATCTGAAATTACTATTCATATGAATAGTATTCGAAATTACTATTCATATGAATTAACTGAAATTAATATTCATATGAATAGTATCCGAAATTACTATTCATATAAATAGTAACTGAAATTACTATTCATATGAATAGTAACTGAAATTACTATTCATACGAATAGTAAACAAAATTACTATTCATATGAATAGTAAACAAAATTACTATTCATATGAAAAGTAAACAAAAGTTTCAAAGTGGGGTTTGTTATTCAAGTTGTAACTTTTGAAAATCAGGAAAGAAAATACGGCTGGGATAAGAAAAAGACAGCAGGCGGCGCAGGCAAAAATTAACGTCATCAGTTGCGTATATTAGCTGCATAGTGATTTTATATAACCTATAAATATGCCTGTTGTATTTCATTTCAAAATACACCTCAACACACAACTCTCTCTTCTCTCTCTTATATCTTCTCTATGTAAGCTGCTAGACAGTCCACCTAGTAGAAAAGCCAGTTTAGCCCACTTTCAGGAAGTGTCGGGTAGAAGGTCCTCATGCCTAAACTATCCTTAGGAGTTTTCTGGTTTTGAAGCTAATCCATTGGATTAGAAGTTGTAACACCCCTTCGGGTTTATTATCAATAAAGATATATTCCTGAAATTGTGTTTCGTTATTTTGATTTCAAGATCCGAAAAATTGTTATCCGCAAAAAAATCTTGAAAATCGAAATATTTTGGTAGTATCGTATTCAACCCCCCCTTCTACGATACTTCGGGACCTAACAATAGCTAAATTTTTTTTATAAGGATAATGCAGTATTGGAGTGCAAAAAAATTTAAACATTCTTTATCATTATTATTTTTGGTAGGTAATTTAAAATTTTGGCTAAGAGGTTTTCTACATTGAAGAAGCTCTAAGGCAAAGCAAAAGTGGTTCGTATGCCTAGTGTACCTACTTGACGAAATGGAATAAACTTTATTTTTTTTTGGGGTTGATGGATAGGATTCAATCAATGTCACGAAATAATCAAAAGGAAAGAATTCAATTCACTATTTCCGTTCTATGTTAAATTCTAAAATTTCGATTTGAACGATTTTGTCCACGTGAAATTCATAAAATAATTTTTAATTTAGTGATGGTTTAACAATTATTTTACAATTAGTATTACCCAGAAACTAAAGAGAAAAGAATCGATGAATTTTTACATTAAAAATTATGTCGATTTAGAAAATCTACTTATTTTTGGTTTAGATTATAAAAATACCCTTTTTATTATTTGAATATAGTTCTACTAACAACAAAATACACTTTAATATTAGATTCAACGGTTTTCATCTATATATTTTTAAGATCTAACGATGTTTATTTGTAAAAATTGAATATAATTTACGTATTAATTAAATTGATCTCCTTATTAAATTATAATTTCGGCTTAGTTTAGAATTTTGGAAAATCCTTTTCTAATATAACTTTTTATTAACTTATTTATCATTTAGATAATATTTTATTTTAATATATGATATTATCTTGATCATTTATTTTTAAAATATTAGATTCAATACTTGAGATTATTTTTGTGGAACTACACATAAATTTTGGAAAAAATCCATTTTACGCTTATTAAATACAAAAATATAATTATATAATAGGATGTAATATAATTCTAAATTTGTTTATTAAGATTATAATATTAATTTGCCTAGTTGTTATCTACTTGGCTTTACATATAGATCAAATAATGTGCCTTTAGATTGCGTTTGGAAACACAAATTTCATTTCAAATAGAAGAATTCAATTCCTAAAATTGAATTCCGGAATTTCAAATCCAAAAATTCTGTTTGGTAAGTACAAGAATTTCAAATCCGGTAGACTTTTAAGCATGTCAAATTCATCAACTTTGCCATTCACGAAGCTTTTAACAGCCATCATAGCTTCATCATCGGTAAGTCCATCAATATTAGATACAACTTCATATATTTCTTTGCATGTGGGTCTTGGAGGCTCTTTTGTTTTATTTACATATTCCTTGAATGATTCCGCAAAACTAGTAACCGCATCAGCAATGTAACAACCAAAATTTTATGAATTATTTTCCTATTTATTTTAAATATTTTAATTATCTTTTTCAATGAGGATGAATAAAATTTTATACTTTATTCCAGTGGATACATTTTCAAAATATTTTATCTTTTTAAGTTGTGAAATTATTCAGTAAAAATGTTTGTTTTTAAATTACTGAATAATTTGGAGGTTTTAAGATTCTTGAAAATATTTATTTGTTTATTCAAGAATTTACAAAATTGGGGGAGATTGAGATTTTTATAATTTTGAAAAATATTTATGTAAGTGTGGAGATTTTTGTAATTTTCTGAAGGGATTTATTTATTTATTTTAAATGGATTTTATCTCCAAATCATTAAAAGATTTAATGATTTATAAAATGCATATTAATTTGGGAAAATTAGATTTAATTTTAATTCTTTCTCCACAAATCTTTAAAAATATTCTAGTATTTAATTGTGTTGAGTTTTAAATTTTACTAATCAAAATTCTTTTAGTTCAAAAATTGTTATTTTGTCCGAGTGATATTTTTCAGGTTTTAATTGGAAGTGGGTTATAATGAGTAGTGTTTTATTGGGCCGGGTTATAAGTGGGAATAGTAATATAAGAGATGGGCCAAGCCCAATAACACACACAAGCACAAACCACAGCTGAGAGAAAATAAGAGTGGGGAGAGAGAAAAAGAAAAAGGGGGAAGAAATTAGGGTTTATAAAATTGAGATTGGGGTTTCAATTGGGGGGTAGATTATTAAATCGATTGGTGTATATATATATATACATACGTGTGTGAATGTGTGTGTATGTGTGGTGTGTGTGCTGTGATCGAAGAAGAGGGCGGGGGAGATGAAAAACGAGGAAAGAGAAGGATGTGTTGCGCGACGGTGGTGGAGGGAGGTCACGCGCGGAGAAAGAGAATGGCAGAGGGGAGGAAGAGGAGGTTGTGCTGCGTCGTGGTGGTGGTGGCCAGGTGTTGTTCATCGGAGAGAGAGAGAGAGAGAGAGAGAGAGAGAGAGAGAGAGAGACCAGCGGAGAAAGAGATTTTTCGAGGGAGTTGGGATGGTGGTGGTTCCGTGGCGGCTCACCGGAGGTTTAAATTCGGTATACATACGTTTATATGTATATTTTATTTTAATTATTTGATTTTCGTAATTTAATTAGATTTAATTGCGAATATATTGTTGTAATTTCCGTGATTTAATTCGGAGAGCCTATGGTGATTAATTATAAGTGTTGGGATTAATTGTGAGTCCGATAATATGTTCGGGTTAGTAATTATTAATTGTTAATTGTTATTGTCGTATAATGTGTTAGAGTTTATGTGATTTGACTAAGTTGTAAATGGTTTATATGTGCTAAATGTCGTAAGTCGAGTTAGAGTATTTGTGAATGTCATACTTGTCAAGTACTTGGTGGTTAAATGATTATCGGTAATTGTAACGCCCCCAAATCCGGGGTCAGGGATATGGGTCGCTACCGCGGAAAACCTTAACAACCAAACAATCAACTGCCAATATTAAATCTAAAACATGACATTCGACCCCTAACTACCAAGAATCTTTTCAGGTTATAGACTTGGAAACAAGTAATCCAAAAACACTTATAATAACTTCTTTTATTAACTTACAACTCTAGTTACAACAATTCTCTTATACAGTCTTATGTTGTTAGTATCACCTTGACATAAGGTATACAACAACCACAATATTCTAATACAACAAATATTATAACTCAGGAATATGAATACCATACCAGTCTAACTAAACATCTGGTAGACAAACTCAAAATACAGAATCACTCTGAGCCGAACATCAACTCGATCCATGACTTGCCCTGCTTCGAGCTAAACTAAGTCAACTGCATCCACTATCTATCTCTGTAAAATAAGATTTAAACAAAAGCAAGAATGAGCGAAAGAGGCGCTCAGCAAGTATATAATAGAGTATACTAAAATACTTTTGGAAAACTTTGAAGGTTTTAAAATTCAACTTTGAGGATGATACCATTCTTGAAATATTCATAACGATAATTTTTCAATAGGAAAGAGGTTTACAGAATTCAACAAGAAATTCACCTCGACAGCTTTATAAACGATTTTGATATTTATCTCAACAATTTTTATAGCGATTTCCGATAAAAACTTTGAATAACTGAGCAACAGAGACTTCAGCTACTAAGAGACAACATTTAAGAAATTCACGAAGATACATCAACTCTCAATTTAACAAACATTCAAGAAATTCTCAATTATTCAGAATCTCACTCTTGTCGACTAAGTACTCGCATACTTAGCTACCAGACCGGCCTAACAATAATGAGTTCATAAATAAATAAGAAGATCTCAATTCAATCTCGATTTTTAACCGTCACTGTGCAACAAATGCTTCAACGACAATCTGAATCTCGAATTAATTTAGAACAATTCAAAAAGATTCGACGCTTGATTCTCAACGATGAAAATATGATTTTTCAGAAGGAATAACCCTTAAAGATTGGAACTACGATAAGACGCTACGAGCTAAGCTGGGTGATCAGCCCATGACAGAGCTCCAATCCCGTATACTCAATACGGGTTCTCAAATGAAAAGGGGATCCCAAGCCAATGCTTATACATCATCAGGCGTCACTACTACCGATGACGTAAATATAAAAATTGGTGACTGGCGCCTCAGTCAAAAGGACGTTCCAATATGATAAGGATATTTAAAAAGGAGAAATCACATTCCCAACAGATATTGAGGTGTGTCATAATCATGACAGAATATAAACAGTTCTTATAGGGGTAAAGAACAATTGTAAACTTTTATAACACAATGGATAAAATCACAAGTGGGATAAATTGAAAGCAGTTATAAAACTGATTAAATAGACTTGAACGATTTCTCACGAATTTAAGAGTTTTAAATAAGGCATTTGCAGAACTTTCACTTTTAAGAAAGCATAATACTACACTAGAGCATTCATCATAGATATTTTAAAAACATGCATACTCTGAATGAAAGAGCACGGTTAGTAGTCTTGCAATACATGCAACATACTTTCAATATAAGATATACTCTGAACGATAGAGCATAAATTAAATAATTTGCAATTATGGATTTAAATCTAGTTCGCACATTTCATATATTTCAAAATACGAATACTCTGAACGATAGAGTATGCATAGATAAACTTGCCTCTGGTCCTGAGAATAAAGCAGAAAACCGCGAATAAATCCTTCGCACCTTGTCCAAGCAATTCCATGGAGGTAACTTACCTTTCTTCATACGACGCCTCGATCTTTCCTCTTTGATGCACGTCGCTCCAACTTGATTATACCCTAATGGTACTGAAATAGTTACGAGTACGTGTCAGTCCTACCTCGTATCTCGAGTAAACACAACTTGGAATTGTCACTAAATCATATAAAGTCAAACTATAGGTCCTCCCTATAGTTGACTATTCTATTATCACTTAGTACACATAACACATTTAGTAAAGAAAAGGAAATGGAAAAGTCCCCCTTTACCAAGTGGACATTTCCTGGAGTTAAACACATCACAATGCTACACAATTATAACACTTAATCAAACTCTACTTAACATATACAACTATAATGCCATTGACATTCTATGACACAAAATACTTAATAGATAATCCTCAAATCACAATTAATCTTCAATAGAGCACATAAATTCTCGAGACAACCATTATCCTCAAATTAATACATAAATAGACAAATTAAACCCCAAGACACAATTAATCCTCGAAATGAATTCCTTGACACATATACATAAACATTTAGCACCCCAAAACATGCCTTTAGACCATTAAAGTCAAATAAGTTAAATAAATTTAAATGCAGGAGATTTTCAGAAAATTTCGGCATGAAGTATTCGTTTATCGGACTATGGGCACAGCCCCCAATATCAATCATAAACAATTTAACCCTGTTTTTTATAAAAATAAAGCTGCCTCAACTTGCAGCAACATAAAAGTAAACAAGTAAGAAAAGTACCCGCCCAGACATGCGGCACCTAGCACATAAGGAAAAGTATCCGCCTAGACATGCGGCACATAGCACATAATAATTTACATTACACTACTACTTACGCTACACCAATGATCGTATTTCTCACGCATTTTAATGATACACGTGACAATCAATCATTGATGTTCGTAAGCCCTAGGGAACAACCCCTAGCACTAACTATTACTTACACTATATCGATGATCACACCACTCAAGCATATTAATTATACTCGTGATAGCAAATCATGGATATTCGTAAGCCCGAGGATCTAGTCGAAGGGAATTACACAAGTCCTTAAATATTGACATTTAGAACTCATGATCTCTTTACGACTCATCGCAGTTAAACATATAACATTCATAATTAGTAAAGCCATCAACTACTACGACTCGCTTTATACCATTTAGCACATAAGCATTTACCATTTAGTCAACTCATATAAACTCCACAAATAATACCGACATCCCCATTAAGCAACCATAATCATTAAATCTGAATATTAATGACACCACCAAAGTGATTCCAATACTGAGTAGTTGATAATTATAACATCCCACAAATACTACAACTCCACTTATAGCACTTTGCACGTAGACAATTACAAATTGACAACTCATATAACCACACATTATGCGACTATAACAATTTGCACTTAGCACTTTAGCAATTAACAATCACAATTGAAAACTAGCACTTAACAATTAGCGATTAGCACTTCACATTTTAACAACCACTAACCCGTACATTTAATCGGACACACAATTAAACCCAACAATAATCCAAATTATTAATACTCCAATATTCTCTAAAAACCCCAATTTGGACTCCCGAAAAATAATAACTAACATATTACAAAGACTCGAGTCCAACTTCGAAAATTAAGATTTAACTATAAATTCCCGAAGTCAACTCTAATGACCTAACTTTGACCGGTTATAACTCACTCATTTTTTAATCCAATTTACATGATTCAAGATTGTATTCATTGTATTTACTCGCAAGGATTCCAAATACGTGATCAATTATAATTAGCAATTATACGCTCCAAATTAAATATGGAAATCCGGATAATAATCATAATTTACCGCATTAATCTAGTTTCCAAGTTTAACAAATAACTCACAATCATTAAACCCAATTATTAAAGAGACCATAAATAATTAAACTTCGATATTCATCAAAATCCCCAAGTTTTAACTCGACTATTACACGACAATAATAATAATAATTAATAATCACAAGGCCCGAGCATATTATCGGATTTACAACTAACCTCCACAATATAGTTACCAACATACTTCCCGAATTAAATTCGAAAATACAACAATGTTCATAATTTACAAAAACCATCAAACTACGACAATTAACAACTTAAACTCAAAATTAAAATCCCACCAATTACAATTAGCAACTAAACTCTCCGAATTAATTTTCGGAAATTAACAAATTAAACTACATCATAATTTACAACTAATTAAATTACCTCAATTAAATACATTTAACTCACGATTTAAAACTAATTAAATTACAACAATAACCTCTCAATAGCGCAATTCATCTCTAAATTAATTACAACAATTAAACTCGAAATTTAAATATAATCTAACACGGAAATTAAATAATTAAGAACACGAAATTATACCCTTTTCATTCCCGATCCGATCCGAAATATCCACCATCTCTCTCTCTCTCTCTCTCTCTCTCTCTCTCTCTCTCTCTCTCTCTCTCTCTCTCTCTCTCCCTCCCTCCCTCTCTCCTTCTTTCTTTCTCCATCTTCACCGATTTTTCTCTCCTACCTGCCTACATCTCTCCGACATCTCTCCATGTAAATCCCTTCGTCTATCTTCCGTGATGCTCCCTCTGAAATATCTCTTCCTCTCTCCCAATATTCAATAATCTCTCCAGCCTTTTCTCTCCTGCGTTTTCTATCCCTCCATCTCTCCCTCTCTTTCTTTCTCTCTCTATCTCTCTCCCTCTCTCTCTCTTTACCTGCTGAAATCTCTACCACCGCACAACACCACCACTACAGTGGTGGCCTCCTCCCCACGCACACACTACACACAAAACACAGCACACGCACACACTCTTCTTCTTCAACAATCAAACCCCCAAAATAATCATTCAATCCTCTCTAAATTTTCAAAACCCCAATTTAAATTCCAAATCCCTAATTTCATTTCTCCCCCAATTCTCTTTTCTCTCTTTACTGCGGTTTCTTGTGTGTATACGTATGTAAACTGATGTGTTGTGTGTTTTTATCAACCCTAATGGGCTTTAGGCCCAATAATAAATTAAATACCCAATTTAATTACTACACACTATAAATAATATTACGAGTAAATAAATCTAATTTGTAAAAATAAAATTTCTAGCATAATTAAATACTAGAATATTTTTAACGATATTCGGAGAAAGAAATAAAATTAAATCTCAATTTTCCAATTTAATATGCATTTTACAAATAATAATAATTTATAAACACAAATCATAATAATAATAATAATAATAATAATAATAATAATTTATTTTGAAAATTCGGATTGTCACAGTAATGTATATGGGTTAAATGTCGTAACTTGAGTTATAGCATTTGTTGAATGTCACAACTGTCAATTTCTTAGTGGTGGATTATATGTGGTTAATTGGTTGTCGGTTCTTGGTAACTAGTAATTGGGATTAAAATGGTAAAGTCGGGGGTTTAAATGATTATTCGAGTCTATTTCACAAAGTCAATTTTGGATATTGGTGGATGTCGAAGTTGTAAGAGTAATGTATAGTTGTTAAACTTTATGTTTCCGTATAAAGGATCTTGTTAAAGTATGGTTCAGTTTGAAATGGTTTTGATTAAAATTGAGGGGATGTGATCCCAGGATAGTCCAATTTATAAAAAGGTTATTTCAAAATTTTTTCTTGTAATATGAATCCTGGTTATATAGTTTTCAAATGTTATATAGCAAGGATAAATTGTTAATTTATTTTATTAATTGTTTAGGTGCAGTAAGTCTGGGCAGATCATTTCCTTAATTGTTTAGGTGCTGCAAGTCTGGGCAGATCATTTCCTTAATTGTTTAGATGCTGCAAGTCTGGGCAGATCATTTTTTTAATTATTTATTTTCTTAATTGTTTGCTGCAAGTTGAGGCAGCTTTATTTTCGTAGTGTATATACAATTGAATTGTGAAATTGAAAAATAGGTGGATAGTCCTATTTACGAATATTTCATGCCGAAATTTTCTAAAAATCCCCTGTACCTGAATTTAGTTGAGTTATTTAATTTCAATGATATGCAAGCATGCTATTATTATTAATAGTTTATGTGTATATGTGACTAAGTTAGTGTTAAACTGTTAAGTGCTATCCGTGCTGCTATGTGTTGATTTGCTACGTGCCAAGTATATATGTATTAATTGGTGTGTGTATTTGAATAGTTAATTAATCATTTCGACTAGCTAATTATTTATTTGATTATTTATTTTATGTAATTAATTACTTATTTAAATTGTGGATTAATTATTGATTTAAGAACTAATTGTTGCTTCGAGGATTAATTGTCTTGAGGATTAATTGGTTATTTATGTTTCTTTATCGGGGAATAAGATAAATGTTTTGAGGATTATCTATTAATCGAGTCTTGACCGATTATATATATATTTAATGTGTGCGTAGTGGTTTATATGGTTTATAATATAAGATGTCGTTAGGGGTAGACGTCGTTTTCTTGATTTACTGACTAGGATTGTCAGATTACTTATATTTTTACGGGGATTAATTAGTGAGTATTGACTTAGGTTTGTCGGTGGAGATAAGTAGATGCTAAATGAAGAAGGTGGAGAGGGATGCAGCACTGTTTGTGATTGTTGGATTTATTGTGAGTTGTTTTAACATCGGGAAAACGTCTATGTTCAAAGGGGATATTTTCAATTATTTTCTTCCGACAGAGATATTGTAGACGCGCGGGCTCGATGTCGATAGATCAGACTCGTGGCAACCGCTAAAGCGTAAACCAAAGCATGATTAGAACAGAGGACATGATGACGTGAGATAGAAGAAAAAGATAGTTGTATTACTTCGGCGTTACGTAATAGCTAAGGACCAGAGGCAAGTATTTTCCCTTTGATCATCCTAAACACTTTTTATTTTATGTTTCATTGATTCATATCATGATGAATAGCTATTGTTCAGAGCTCTTTGTGATTCTTAAATATTTTTGTGCGAACACAGTTACTTGATATTGGTACCCTTGATGTGGGGAATTGTTTAAGATAAACTCTTCATATCCTTATTATCGTAGCAAATAATAGGGTTGTGACATGTATTTAAAACTAAGCATTTCCTGTTGAATTCGGAAATTGCTCTATTGGATTGGAAAATGGTAAAGCGTAGGAGGCCACGTTGAGTAGTTGGTCCAACTATATTTAAGGAAGATATGGTAACCATTCCATCTTCCTATAGGCTAACATTACTTGCCTATTTTGGTACCCTCAAGAAATCTGAATTATACCCACGGGTATAGCAATGTACCGGTGGTTATAAAGGGTCCCATTGCTTATGAACCTGATCAGGGGTCAATGGTGTTTATGTCTTTCTTTTTATATATCCAATCCATATCGCCAGAATGGTTATTATATATTGTGTGTTGGTAGATGATTCAATTTATGACATGCCAAATGATTCCAGTTATGGTTTGAATTATATCACAGTTGTTGATTCAGTTTTCTCTATAAACTGTTTTACATTTCAGTTGATTTTATGCCCCATTTATCCTGGTTTTATATCAAAATTTTTAAATGCTTGCTGAGCATTTCTTTCGCTCATACTTGTTGTTTTAAATTCTAACATTTCAGTAAGGTAGTTTGGCGAAACTTATCCGCACAGTTCAGAAAGAGAAGAAGTGTGATGCTATTTCGAAGATGACTTGGCTCAGGATTTCTGGATTTAGCGTAAGATCTATTTTATATAACTGAGTTATAATATTTTTTATTATTATGTAAAAGTATTTTATATAAAAAGCGTACTTCTTATCGAAGTTACACCAATGGTATAAGATTTGATCAAAGAGAATGTTGTAAAGAAGAAATACTTTTTATTTAATGGAATTTGGATTCTTGTTTCTAGCCCTATAACCTTAAAGATCTTGGTATGTTTGGGGTCACAGATGTTATATTTCCAGTGTTGGGCAATCACAAGTGAATGATTATTATTAAACAGATTTTTTATTTTGAGGATTTTCGCGTGACGATCAAATCTTCTGACCCCTCTTCTGCCTTTTATTTGATTCACCAGAACATGTTTCAGCAGTGCTAATAGCTTCATTTTCATGCTCCATCGCAGTGCTGGCTCCTCAAATTGTTCTGCGCCATCACCAGTAGCTCTATCGGAGGCAAACAAATTACAGATGTCATCCCAATTCTCAATACGCTTATTCTGATATGCGGAAGCGAGTGGAACTCCACAGGAAGTGAAGTAAATAATAACTTTGAAGCAAATAATAGCAGTACATGACGAGTATACCAGATTACCAGGACTAACATAAGTGTAAAATCATAGAAATGAATAAAATCAAGCAGAAGCACTTCTGGTTTTGCCATAACTATAAGAGCTATCTAATTAAGAGACACTACAATCTCCAAGATATATAGCAACCCCAAGCTGAAGAGATAAATTACCACTTGGCAATCTCACAAAAGGATTCTAAGATTTTCTTATTCCACAAACAGTGCAAGTATAACATAAAACTCCAATTTGATACTTCTACTAGGTCCTCTACTGGGTCCACACAGGTAATCAGGTAGTTTTTTGCATAAGTAGCAGCAAGTCACAAGTTGCACTGTATTCGTGAAGATCTTATAAACTCGATCATTATTAAGCATATAGGAAAAGGTTATGAAACATATTAAATAAGTAGAACGATCAATGAAGAACATGCATCAACATGTGGCTTGCTAAACTAACGGGTATAGCATGCAGAACAAGTTTGTATATAAAATCATCTAGAACTTTCAACAAACACCATATACTCTTGATTAAAAAAAAAGTTCTTCCAAACACAATGCAAATGGGAACTTTTACTAGAAAAATAAGGGGTTGCATTGAATTGATTTCCTTTGTAAATAACATGCAGATGAAAACACAGTTCCATCTGAGAACCAACAACAGACTTGAAAAAGAAAACAGAAGAGTTGCAACAATGTATGTTATGAATACTAATTTCATTTTAAAATCACCAAATTTACTCAGCAAAACTTTAACAAAACTCTATGAATAATAAAAAATCTTTATCATTCTTGTATTCTGATTTCATTATATAGTGATTGAAATTTAAAATAAATTTCAATCAGATTAATAAACATACTAAATTTTGAGAAGGCCGAAGGGTATCTGAGGCGAGTCAACAATAATTTAGAGATACTCCTGATGTATTCAAGGCACTCATACTAAATTTTTTGTTGGTTATGTCGTTTTTATTAGTCCAGTGCTAAAACTTCAAGTGTAATTATCATCTTGTATAAATCAATACTTTCATGTTAATAAAATCATTTTACTTTTATAGCTCTGATATTTGTATGACTGGATATCAGTTTTTCCTAATTATTTTTTCACCTAGTAAGATGCATTTGCAATTAAAACCTTATGTTCACAAACTGAGTATTGGCTTAGATGTCCCTTTCTGTTAAAATTGCTTGGCTACAAAATTAGAAATTGATTCTCTTTTTAGATTACCTCAAACCACTTCCATTGGTTATCATCAACATAACTAGTGATATGATCCACTTTCCTTATGTAATCCTTCCCGAGTTTGAGTATTGATCCAAGCACTAAATGAAATTGCCGACTCACTGTCTCTTCAGAACGTGCAAAAAGAGCTTGTATAGTTCTATTTTTCAAATCATGTGAAAGAATGTGGAGAAACAATGCCACAACTTCTTTTACAGTGACATGTTTCGTAGTTACTAATCCATCCTTAGTTTCTAAAGGGTGACACAACTTCTCAAATCGAGGTATATTAAGACGCAATTCATCACGACATATCTTATCAACCTTTAAAGTGTTCATCCAAGTAGCTCTAATTTGAGAACGATCATAAGCATTCCATGTCAACTCCTTCAACCTATATTTTTGACCATAACAAGCTGCTACTACAACTTGAATGAAACCTACAACCAACACTATAAATTCCATATCTTCGTCATCATCTCTTCTACGCTTTTGTGAAACATTTGAGACTTGAAAGTTTTTGTGTTTCGATTGTTAAAAACATACAATTATCAAATTAATTCCAACTAAACTAACAAGCCCTAAATATGTACAAATCGAGGCATGTTCAAGCATAAATACAAATATTAACTCAGTTAAAAGCAAAAATTAAAATAATCAGGATACAAATCAGGACGAATAAGTAAGAATATCGAGGTAAATGTGTATATACTTACCCCTGAGCTGATTTCCCTTTCGAACTACAAAATAAAAGGAACAAAATCATTAGTTGTTATATATATATATATATATATATATATATATATATATATATATATATATATATAGGCAAATGATCAAATACAAACCACTATTAAAATACAAACTACAAACCATCACTAATTTGTACAACCAAAATCATTATTTTTATATTTAATTTTAAAAATATAAAAAAACCAAAATTACTAAAATAAACCCAACCCACCCACCCACCCTCCCTTCGTTTCCGGCCACGGCACCTCCCCCAGCCCCAGCCCTAGCACCTCCCCCAGCCACCACCACCACCCCTCCCCCACCCGCACCCCCCCACCCCACTCCACTCCACTCCACTCCACTTCCATCTCCACCAGCAATCCGACCACCACCGTTGCCACCCACCACACCACTGCCACTGCTGCCACCCACCACACCACCACCACACTACTATCACAGTTCCAGTCTTCTTTTTCGGTGAGCTCAAATTTTTTGGCGAGCTCGATTTTTAAGGATCTGGCTCCGACTAGATTCCTAATCGATCTCCTCTTTCACTCTGATCTTTGGCCCCGCAGGGGCACCATCTTCATCGTCAAATCGCAATGTATTATAAGTTTATATTTTCTGCTGAACTGGTAATAGTCAGTGATTTTCAGCGTATAAATTATTGATTTTCGTAGTATAAACGGGTGATTTCTGTAATAGACTTCAGTGATTTATGTATTTTGGACAGGTAAATCAGAGAGATGATAGATTACAAGGGGTTGGTACGGGGGTACGGGGGTGGGTGGGGTCGGGTTTGGTGGGGGAGGGGTAGTGTGGTTGTAGAAATGCAGAATGGCAGGGATAAGTGTGTCGTGTATTGTGTGTATTGTTTTTTAATTTAAATCAAGTGGGTTCAGAGTGTTGTTTTTGGAGATTGTTGTTTTTGGGCTGGACCATTACATTAATGGTCTGGTTTGTAGGTTTGTAGTTTAATTTGGTTTGTATTGGAGTAACCCTATATATATATATATATATATATATATATATATATATATATATCATGATGCTGCTGATTGAGTGATGAAAAATGGAAGAGCTAATAGAAGGATGGAGCCGAGAGTGACGAGAAAGAGAGGGATGAAGTCCTGAGAGAGGAGAGAGACACGAGAGAGATAAAGTAGAGAGAGCGAGCCAGTGGGTGTCATGTTATTGGATAAGATTGGGACTGTTTTTAATTTCAAATGACATATATTAAAAAGTTATTTCACATTCTGATGCATAGGTTTTATTTTTAAATAGTTGGAATTTGGCCCAAATCCAAATTTTTTATCTATCTAAACAGGGTATTTGAGTCAAATCCAACATTTCAAATGAAATGATGCTATCCAAACAGGCCATTACATAATTCAAATACCGTGTTGCTCCATGTACGTGACTAACGTGAGTTAACTTAAAAAAACTATAAATTATTCACGGAAGAGCACAGATCCCAGATGCGTGATCATAGAGTATTATCTTCTATTAGTATTTATTTCAGACTGATTATAGGTCGTGATTGGTAAGTTGTGTCTTAGTTTGCAATGGTGCCTGCAATGGTGCCTTCAATGTCTCTAGCGTCGTTTCTTTCTATTTGTTTTTTTAATAAACAAAATATTTTATTATTAAAACAAAATGATACTTAATAACATTTAAATACATCCCAGGACTATGACCACCGAATTGATGCAAACTACAACAAAGACTATTGGAAAGACCACTGCGATATAAAATAACTTATATTGAGACAAAAGCTAGCCGGGGACACATAATAATTAATAGAGATTATTACACATCATGACATCAAACATTAAAAAACCAGATACTCCATCTTTAAAATTTTGCTTCCTTTAAATCGGATTGCCCACTGCAATGTCTTCAAAAAGTGCATCTGGAAAATAACCTCATTTATCTCCATTAGCTCCAGATTGTGATCTTGAATTATAAGTCCATTACGACAAACATAGACGTTTACCCTCATAGATTTCTTAGCAGGTTCTTTTTGTACGTTGCCAAGCAACTCCCCTAGATTGCCTCTCACTACACTCTCTAAGATGTCCTTAGCGAAGACACCCGGAACAGGGGCAGGTGCAGCAGCAGTAGCAGGAGCAGGAGCAGTAGCAGGGGTAGGGTCAAGCTCCTCCTCGCCAGAAGTATCATCCTCGGAGTCACCGTCCGATGAAACAGGGCTAGATGTCTGTGGAGAAGGTGGGGGTGACACAACACGACCCTCACCGGATCTCACACTCTCCTCATCAGTAGCTACAGGAGATGGGGTAACAGGCTCTGGCTCAGGCTCAGGCTCAAAGGGCTCCTCAACGGGATCCTCATCATCAGTATCTCCTATCAGCGTAATCAAGGGGCCAAGCTCGGAGTCAGCACCCATATCCTCCTCAGGATCCTCGGTATCTCGTATCAGTGCCTCATCATGCTCTCTCTCGAAAGCCTCAGGGTCTGGTATCTCCTCCATCTACACAAGGGAAATAAGGAGGGTCACTAACCAAAAAGAAAGGTTTAGGAGTAGTTCCCTCACGGGCCTTAAAGTCAGGGCTATATCCGATAACCCGACTACAAACTCGATGAGGGTTCTAAGTATTATTAAAGTTGTTATTAGGGTTATTATTATTGTTATTATTATTAGGGTTGCTTTCTTAAATTACTATCATTTCTGAGAACTGTAACCTCGCTCTGATACCATTTCTGTGACGCCCCCAGATCCGGGGTCGGAGATCTAGGCGCTCACGGTCCATTTTCCATTAATAACATACCTGTTCTTGCACATAATATATATAACACAGCCATCGACCCCACAATAACTCACACCGCACACACACACACACAGGTTAGAGCCTTAGAAACGTCACACATTGATTAAACAGTAATAAAAGTATCAGAGTTATTACAGACCGAATTAAATAGTATTTATGCTACCAGCAACACTTCGATATGAAGCGAAGTCGGCGGCTTGAAAGTTTGTTACGATACACTGCCTTGCACAGGTCATACTGATAAATAAAATGAACTAACAAAAGCTGCCAACCAATCCGGCTAATGGGGCCTACCGGTGGAATCTCAACTGCTGGCTCGGGTCTAGTCACCTGCTTTCGAGCAGTCTGTCTGGGTCTTGCCATTTCGCTTAGCTGTTGTGTTTGTAAAATTTGAAAACAAGCAAGAGTGAGCAACTATAGCTCAGCAAGAAATATATGTATAAGGTAAGCAATATAGCATTTCATATGATTAGCAGTTATTAAACTTGTTTGTATCAATCAGATATAAAATAACTTGTCATTGTTGATAAATTCCGAAGGTGCAACAATACGTGCCCTTGTTTTCAAAATAAACTTGCAGTTCTAGATACTGCATAGAGTCAACATCTTTCTGATCAAAATAGAACACTATCAGCAACTTGGCACAAAAGCCTAAGGAGCAGTGTCAAAGCATTTTTCCAAAATGGAGGAATGGGACTTAAAGAAAGCATAAAACCTGACAAGGATTGACGATCATCAGTCGCCACATCCAAGTCCAATAATCCGCGGGTCTTCTCTACCGGTAGAAGGATAGAAACTACATCCGTAACTATCCCCGGGTGAAAACTACATCCGTAATCACCCTCGATGAAAACTACATCCGTAATCATCCTTCGGCAACACCTGGGCCGGAATAATAATTGATGGACCGCCTGGCTCACGGCCGCTTACACATCCTGGGAATCATTCGTCAACGGTTCCCACACCTGCCAGAGTCCCTTTTTCTTTTTCTTTTGAAAACTTGATTTTGATTGAAAACAGAGTAATTGAGGTTCGACATCAGTCGACCGATGATTCTTGAAATCATACAAGAAGCAGAACCTGACCGGGGGTTTTCAAAAATGTTTTGAGTTCGAAAGAGTTCGAGTTTGAAAGTATTAAATGTATCTTGGATTGACTTCGTCTTTAAAATAATGAACGATAATTAATAAATAATATTTTAAGATTTAATATTAATACTCCCTCTGTCCCATCCATTTCTTTACACTTTCCTTTTTGGGATGTCCAATCCAATTCTTTACATTTCTAAACTTTCCTAAAGTGGTAAATTTTTATAATATAAAAATCAACTATATTCACTACTTTCCTCCACTAACTCATTTTATACATTATATAGTGATGGGTCCCACCACTTTACTCATTTTTCCTACTTCTCTCCTCCTTCTTTATATTTTTCCTTGGTCTCCGTGCCCAACCCAAATGTAAACATTTGGGTGGGACGGAGGTAGTAATTAATAAAATAATTATTCGATAAAATAAACTTTTAATCCAAGATAGGGTTTCGAGTATTTACGAAGATATGAACATAATTACTTGAGTACACGATACTCCCCGAATGACCCTTCGGGTTTTCGCAATCTAGATACGATATAATAATATACCGCTCCCCAGTCAATAGTATATACGGACCGCTACGACCTCTATTGCTAGAGTCGTTGTCCGAGGAAAACATTTCAATCTAAGTTCAAGGGGTACAAACATATATGTACTTATAAAATCTCAATCGCATCATTACTTCGATAAACATAGCATTTGATATGGTTGAAAGCTACAAACACAACAGTGAAAGTCCTTGTATATGCATAAGTTTTGAAAAGTAAACTTGCCTTGGTTTGGTTGGGGTGGTCGAGCGTGCGGAGTCGAACGATCTATACATAAGCAATATCCGCTCGTTAGTACCTTAACAATATCTCTTTAATTACGGGGTTTTAGGGGGTACAAAATTAACTTAATGACTTCGTCTTATGACACTCTAGCCCCACTATAGGTTCATGTCATCACTCGATTACGCTCGTCACTTAATCGACTTAATTTAGTTACCACATTCGAATCATAACCATTACCCCTAGAATTATGCTCCACTAACGACTTTTTCCCTTGCGCGAAATTTACTCTAGCATTTTTATAAAATCCAAAAATTCATATTTTAATCCAATTCTTTTTGGGTGGTCTTCACCACTGCATTCCCTAACTTCTCAAATTTTTCCATGATCCCACATATATTTTTAGGGGGTTAAACAAGGTTCACAAGGGGGTCACTTAGTGCAGTCCGGAATCCAGAAACACAATTCAATTCTCCGGCCATAACTTAAAATCTATACATCACCTAGCCATGAACCTTACATTTCCAGAAACTACATTCAATTATCTTTCCAACAATATATGGTAGGACATCAGGGGACAACATTTGGGGGTTCAAAACCGGGTTACAAGACAGGTCAATGCTCCTGGAAAAACTCAGCAAGCATATACTACTTAGATCAACCAATTTTCACAATTCCACAACACAACCAACACTTAATTTACTTAGTTCATGGTTCATAACACTCATGGAGATATATATACTATCCATAATCATAAAAGTCACAATCTCAACATCAAAACTCAAGATCCATGTCATCCATTACTCATACAACCAAGATTAACTCATATATACATGGATCTACTACCAAACATTATAAACACTACATAACCAAAAGGGTTTGTGATTTTTATACCTTCTTGAGCACCTAGGAGCCTTGGATAAGCTTTACAAAACTCAATAACACCTTGAATGGTCTCCTACAACCCTTACAATCCAAGATCTAAAAGAAAATCAAACATGGTAACTATTCACCCAATCTTTAACAATTTATAACTTGAATTTGGATGGATGAAATGGCTTGAAACTACTAACATACCTTGTCTAGATGATGGAGAGGGCCTAGGATTTATGTTTTGATTTATGAGTGGTGGGAAAGGGGGGAAGAAGAATTTTTCTTCTTCTTTTCTCTTCTTGGCCGAGAGCAAAGAACAAGGGGGGGTTGTGTTTTGATTTTTGTGTTTTGTGTGTTGGTTGAATAATTGATGTTAAAGTGTTGGGTGATACATAATGTGTATGTATAGGCAAGTACTAGCAAGGCATGGTCACATGTACTACTTGTCTCCCCTTTTTGAAAAGCAAGTAACTAGTTACTATTCCTCTTCCAATTTGCTAACTAGTTTGCTTGTTCCTAACCACTTGGTTGCATGGGACTTGCATGCATTACTACTCCTTGTATCATTATTCTTCCACCAATGCTTGTCATTTAATCTTTAATTCGTATCGTATCTTAATTAATCTCTCGTAATAATATTTTGTCGCGTAGAGATTTCCCCTATAATTTCTTAAGTACTTAATTGTGTAAATTCCTCGAATGTCCATAATTCCTCGTCATAATTCTTAATAAATCTTTTAATACTCTAACCATTCTCAAATCCCAAGTTTTATAAATCTTACTAACAATAAGACTCCTGCCTTCACAATCTTCCTTTTTATCTTACATAATAAATGCAACAACACAGTTTCTCAGACAATCAATTCTATTAATCAACAGGGATGACTAGAAAGGTTCTATATTGACAATGCCAAAAGATATTAAATAAAAGAAATTATTACCAAAAATTAGGGTTCTTACAGCCTCCCCTCCTTAAAAGGATTCCGTCCCGGAATCAGGTTGAAAACAGTTGGGGGTGCTTTTCACGCATCGTGCTCTCTAGTTCCCATGTTGATTCTTCAACATTCTGATTCCTCCACAAAACTCTTACTAATTTGACAACCTTGTTCCTCAACACCTGTTCTTTTCTATCCATGATTTCTACGGGTTGCTCTACATATGTTAAGTCTAGTTGCAGATCCACTTGATCATGTTCTATCACATGTCGGAAGTCGGTATGGTAGGGTCGTAGCATGGACACATGGAACACATTATGTACTTGCTGCAAGCTCGGGGGTAAAGCCAATTCATAGGCTAATTTCCCAACTCGTTTCAAGATCTCAAAAGGTCCAATAAATCTCGGGCTTAGTTTTCCCTTCTTACCAAATCTCATCAATCCTTTCCACGGTGATACCTTCAACATCACAAACTCTCCTACCTCATATTCTTTGTCCTTGCGGGTCTGGTCCGCATACTTCTTCTGTCTGTCCTGGGCCGCTACCAGCCGTCCCCTTATGAGCTCGATAGTTTCTCTTGTCTGTTGGACCAGTTCAGGCCCTAAAATCTTCCGCTCTCCAACCTCTTCCCAACACAAGGGAGACCGACATCTTCACCCGTATAAAGCTTCATATGGGGGCATGCCTATACTCGCATGGTAACTGTTGTTGTAGGAAAATTCGATCAACGGCAAGTGGTCATCCCAACTTCCCTTAAAATCAATGGCACATACCCTCAACATGTCCTCGATGGTCTGGATGGTTCTCTCACTCTGTCCGTCTATTTGGGGATGGTATGCAGTACTCATGTTTAACTTGGTCCCCACACAATCCTGAAAACTTCTCCAGAACCTGGAGTTAAATCTTGGGTCTCTATCTGATACAATGCTCACAGGAACCCCATACCTAACCACAATCTCCTTTAAGTAAATATCTGCCAGCTTGTCGACAGTATATCTCTCGTTGATTGGAAGAAAATGTGCTGACTTGGTCAACCTATCGATAATTACCCAAATGGCATCATGATTAGTCTTGGTCCTTGGTAATCCGACCACAAAGTCCATCGCAATTTGCTCCCACTTCCACTCGGGTATCTCCAAGGGTTGCAACAATCCACCGGGCCTCTGGTGTTCGGCATTTACTCTTTGACATGTCAAGCATTTACTTACCCACTCGGCCACGTCCTTCTTCATATTTGGCCACCAATAGTATTCTCTCAGATCTCTATACATCTTAGTGCCTCCAGGGTGAATTGAGTACCTCGAACTATGAGCCTCTTGCAAAATCTCGTCTTTTAATTCTTGAACGTTCGGGATCCATATCCTAGATGCGTACCTCATAATTCCATTCCCGTCCTTCTCACACTTAATTTCCTCGCCAGTCAAAATTTTCTCCATCGAATTCTTTTCTTCTTCTATCTTCTTTTCCTGGCATAACTTAATCTTTTCCAATAGCGGTGGTTGGACTTTTATTTCCATTAGACTCTCTTGTCCAATTCCTGGTAACCTCACTTCAATCTCCAGTTTCTCAAGGTCCTTGATCAACTCGTCCACTAACGTTATCATCTTGAGTTTCTCCTTTCGGCTAAGTGCATCGGCCACCACATTGGCCTTCCCTGGGTGATAATGAATCTCACAATCATAATCTTTAATTAGCTCTAGCCATCTCCTCTGCCTCATGTTTAACTCTTTCTGAGTGAATATGTACTTTAAGCTCTTGTGATCCGTGTAGATTTCACACTTTTCTCCGTAAAGATAATGTCTCCAAATCTTCAAAGCAAAAACTATCGCTGCTAATTCCAAATCATGGGTGGGGTATCTTATCTCATACTCCTTAAGTTGTCTGGATGCATACGCGATCACTTTACCGTGCTACATAAGCACACACCCTAAACCTTTATGGGATGCGTCGCTATAAATCACAAAATCTCCCTTATCATCAGGTAGGGCTAGTACTGGTGCTGTCACCAACCTCTTCTTCAACTCTTGGAAGCTCTCTTCGCATTTTTCAGTCCACACAAACTTCTCGGTCTTACGAGTTAGTCGGGTCAAAGGGGCTGCTATCTTGGCAAAGTCTTGGACAAATCTCCTATAGTAGCCAGCCAGTCCTATGAAACTTCTCACCTCTGTAGGAGTGGTTGGTCTCTCCCAATTTGATACAGCCTCTATTTTGGCTGGGTCCACTAGAATGCCTTGTTCGCTAATCACATGCCCTAAAAACTGAACTTCCTTCAACCAAAATTCACACTTCGAGAACTTAGCGTACAACTTTTCTTCTCTCAATGCTCCCAATACAATCCTCAAGTGCTCTGCATGTTCCTCCTTCGTCTTGGAATAAATCAAGATGTCATCGATGAAGACTATAACACACTTGTCCAAGTACTTCTTGAAGACTCGATTCATTAAATCCATGAAAGCTGCAGGGGCATTCGTTAACCCAAATGACATCACTAGGAACTCATAGTGTCCATACCGGGTGCGAAAGGCCGTCTTTGGTATATCTTCTGGTTTAATCTTTAACTGGTGGTACCCGGTCCTCAAATCAATTTTAGAAAAATAAACTGCGTCTTTTAATTGATCAAACAGGTCATCTATCCTGGGCAAGGGATACTTATTCTTTATAGTCACCTTGTTCAACTCCCTGTAGTCTATACATAATCTCATACTACCATCCTTATTTTTCACGAATAACACCGGGGCTCCCCACGGTGACACACTAGGTCTTATCATCCCTTTATCCAACAACTCTTGTAACTGAGTAGCCAGCTCTTTCATCTCCACTGGGGCTAGCCGATATGGGGCTTTCGAAATTGGGGCCGTACCCGGAACTAAGCCTATAGCGAACTCGATGTCTCTATCGGGTGGTAGTCCGGGAAGATCATCCGGAAATACGTCCGCGAACTCATTAACGACAGGGATTTCCTGTAGGTTTGGTGCCTCCTTCTTGGTATCCTTCACATAGGCTAAATAGGCTTCGCATCCTTTACGTAACAGCTTCTTAGCTTGAATTATAGTCAGGAACTTTTGGTTTTGCCGTTTCCCACTAAACACTACTTCCTCGTCCCCTGGCAGTCTCAAACTTACTTTCTCCTTGACACAATCAATCTGGGCTCCGTGGGTTGTTAACCAATCCATACCTACTATTACGTCAAACTCCCCTAGTTTAAAAGGTATTAAGTCTACCCGAAAGTGTCGCCCTTCTATTTCTAGGTCACAACCTGGACATACTTGGCTAACGGGAATAATTTCATGATTAGCTATCTCTATTTGCAATCTGTCCTTCAATGGTTCAGTCTTAAGGCCTAACTGACATACAAAATCTAGAGATATGAAAGACTTGGTAGCTCCCGAATCAAATAAAACATTTGCCTTAACTGAGTTGAGTAGTAGAGTACCTGCAATCACATCCGTGTTCCTCACGGCATCCTGCACCGTCATGTTAAAAGTTCTTGCAGTAGGGGCCTTGTTAGAAGCAGCTCCACTCACTCTTGATGCAGCTAGCCCAGAGGACATACATTCCCTCATTCGGTGCCCTGGTTTCCCACACTTGAAGCAATTACCTCCGGCACTGGTGTTGTTACTAGTTCCTCGACAAGCGTTAGCATAATGCCCTGTCAGCCCACACTTGAAGCACTTCACATCTTGCAGGTTACACACGCCCGCATGTTTCCTTCCACATTTATTACATTCTGGGGGTTGGGCTCGGGATGGGGTAGAGTAAGACGATCCCTGAGGTCGGCCGCTCTGACCCACACTCCAACTTTTAGCTCTCTTGGTTCCAAAGTTTCCGCTGGGTTGGGACATCGTTCCTCGCTTAAATTTGCTCGGAAAGCTCCCCCCCGCAGAGTTTCCCTTTCGACTATCAAACTTCCTCTTCTTTCCTTCCCTCTCCTTCTGCATCTGTTCACTCCCAGCCTCAACAATTGATGCTTTCTGTACCAGGGTGGCATAGTCTGTCAGCTCAAGAACCGCCACACGATTCTAAATCCATTGCTTTAGCCCTAATTGAAATCTTCGGGCCCTCTTTGCCTCAGAGTTCACATATTCCGGCACAAACCTCGACAGCTCAGTAAATTTGGCCTCATACTCGGCCACCGTCATGTTTCCTTGCTTCAGTTCCAAAAACTTCAGCTCCATTTATGTCTCCATGAACCTAGGAAGGTACTTCTCCAAGAACAGCTCGCTAAACCTCTCCCAGGTCACCACACCTCTTCCTTCCAAATTCTTCTTAGCTTCCCACCAATAGTTCGCCTCACCCTTCAGAAGGTAAGTGGCGAAAACAGTCTTGTGCTCCTCAGCGACACCTAGTATCTCGAAAGATTTTTCCATTTCCTTCAGCCAGGCCCTTGCCTCGACCGGGTCGGCAGTTCCTTTAAATCTGGGGGCTTCAAGGATTTGAAGTTCCGGAAAGCATTAGCATTAGCATTTTGGGGTGGTTGCTGAACTAGGGGACGGTCCAAGTTCTGCCTAAGTAACTCCATGAACTGTTCCATAGGGCCTCCCCTGGGATGTTCTGCCTCTCGGGTGTCATCACCAGCTTCTTCTTCTTCATACTCAGAGTCATCAAACAAGTTATGATCGTTGCCCTCACTCTCACTCAGGTTGACATTCTCCCCTTCACGGTTCTGGTGGCCTCCGGTCCCATGGTGGCTACCCTGGCCCTCAGAACTGATCGGGTGAGCTCGAGTGTTCATTCTTCTGGGTGGCATGATTCTGATAATAAAACAAGAAATGGGTCAGGGTTTTCCAATTACCTGACAGCGTTTGCACGGGTCAGGAACGTATCGTTCCTTCTCATAAGGGTGGAAGTTGCAAAAGTTTTAATAACCCGATGCTGGAGATAAAATGTCAAAACATTTTTGGGAAAAATCTCTATGGGATGCGAAAACATTTGCAAGAGTTTTCAAAATTTTGAAACCTCAAAATTTTTTTTTTTTGAAAAATTTATTTTTAAAAAAATTGTAGGAACATTTTTGGAAAATGTAGAGAACAATTTGAAATCGCATATCGTAAATTTGAAATAGCATGGTTGTATTTGTGGCTTGTAGCAATTGTATAATCACAGTTGTATATCAAAACAGTAAAGCATGGCATCGGAAAGTAAAGCAGTTGAGGCAATATTAAGGAAACCGAAACTAAATAAGTACGGTACAAGGGTTATCACAAAGTTTGGATGTTAGAGCCAAATACATAGTTCCGATGTCAAAGTCTAGCAAAAGTGGAACAAATACAAGTACATCATCCGAATAGTCAGGCTACACAAAAGTAGGGCTACATCCGTACATACTACCCGAAGTCACATCTACATATCTGTAGGTCAGTCTACTCATCCACTGGTCAGAAAGGATACCACTGCACAAGTCAACTATCCCGCAAAATCGACACACTAATGTCATCTGAACCTAGGGGAATGAGCTATCAGTAACACATCACGGGGCCGCACCGCGGCGGAGCAAGGTCCTCACTCGGGCAAATGCACGACGCACAACACGCCTAGCATCCCTAGCCTGGATCACTCCGCCCCCGCGGATCCCTAAACCAAGAATCCTATCGCGACTCCTCCTCTCAATCCTATGGAGTCGAGCCCTAGTCCTCCTAGCAACAGCAGTCCTCATCTCAGCCTGGATCCTCAAGCGCACCTCGCGCTCCTCCACTAGTGCCCGCCTCGCCTCGTTAAGTCGGGCCTCTGCAGATAGTAAGTCTTGGGTCAGGAACTGTACCACGTAAGCGTGCTCAGTACCCGACACTGGGGGTAGGTCCATCGGTGGAGGTGGTATGACAGGAACAGGGGCAGGTGCAGCAGCAGTAGCAGGAGCAGGAGCAGTAGCAGGGGGGGTCAAGCTCCTCCTCGCCAGAAGTATCATCCTCGGAGTCACCGTCCGATGAAACAGGGCTAGATGTCTGTGGAGAAGGTGGGGGTGACACAACACGACCCTCACCGGATCTCACACTCTCCTCATCAGTAGCTACAGGAGATGGGGTAACAGGCTCTGGCTCAGGCTCAGGCTCAAAGG
This sequence comes from Saposhnikovia divaricata, assembly GCA_036435485.1. Classification (NCBI taxonomy): domain Eukaryota; kingdom Viridiplantae; phylum Streptophyta; class Magnoliopsida; order Apiales; family Apiaceae; genus Saposhnikovia; species Saposhnikovia divaricata. The sequence continues at coordinate 211,383,546 of CM071597.1, read as the reverse complement.
GCTCCTCAACGGGATCCTCATCATCAGTATCTCCTATCAGCGTAATCAAGGGGCCAAGCTCGGAGTCAGCACCCATATCCTCCTCAGGATCCTCGGTATCTCGCATCAGTGCCTCATCATGCTCTCTCTCGAAAGCCTTAGGGTCTGGTATCTCCTCCATCTACACAAGGGAAATAAGGAGGGTCACTAACCAAAAAGAAAGGTTTAGGAGTAATTCCCTCACGGGCCTTAAAGTCAGGGCTATATCCGATAACCCGACTACAAACTCGATGAGTGTTCTAAGTATTATTAAATTTGTTATTAGGGTTATTATTATTGTTATTATTATTAGGGTTGCTTTCTTAAATTACTATCATTTCTGAGAACTGTAACCTCGCTCTGATACCATTTCTGTGACGCCCCCAGATCCGGGGTCGGAGATCTAGGCGCTCACGGTCCATTTTCCATTAATAACATACCTGTTCTTGCACATAATATATATAACACAGCCATCGACCCCACAATAACTCACACCGCACACACACACACACACAGGTTAGAGCCTTAGAAACGTCACACATTGATTAAACAGTAATAAAAGTATCAGAGTTATTATAGACCGAATTAAATAGTATTTATGCTACCAGCAACACTTCGATATGAAGCGAAGTTGGCGGCTTGAAAGTTTGTTACGATACACTGCCTTGCACAGGTCATACTGATAAATAAAACGAACTAACAAAACCTGCCAACCAATCCGGCTAATGGGGCCTACCGGTGGAATCTCAACTGCTGGCTCGGGTCTAGTCACCTGCTTTCGAGCAGTCTGTTTGGGTCTTGCCATTTCGCTTAGCTGTTGTGTTTGTAAAATTTGAAAACAAGCAAGAGTGAGCAACTATAGCTCAGCAAGAAATATATGTATAAGGTAAGCAATATAGCATTTCATATGATTAGCAGTTATTAAACTTGTTTGTATCAATCAGATATAAAATCCCATGTCATTGTTGATAAATTCCGAAGGTGCAACAATACGTGCCCTTGTTTTCAAAATAAACTTGCAGTTCTAGATACTGCTTAGAGTCAACATCTTTCTGATCAAAATAGAACACTATCTGCAACTTGGCACAAAAGCCTAAGGACCAGTGTCAAAGCATTTTTCCAAAATGGAGGAATGAGACTTAAAGAAAACATAAAACCTGACAAGGATTGACGATCATCAGTCGCCACATCCAAGTCCAATAATCCGCGGGTCTTCTCTACCGGTAGAAGGATAGAAACTACATCCGTAACTATCCCCGGGTGAAAACTACATCCGTAATCACCCTCGATGAAAACTACATCCGTAATCATCCTTCGGCAACACCTGGGCCGGAATAATAATTGATGGACCGCCTGGCTCACGGCCGCTTACACATCCCGGGAATCGTTCGTCAACGGTTCCCACACCTGCCAGAGTCCCTTTTTCTTTTTCTTTTGAAAACTTGATTTTGATTGAAAACAGAGTAATTGAGGTTCGACATCAGTCGACCGATGATTCTTGAAATCATACAAGAAGCAGAACCTGACCGGGGGTTTTCGAAAATGTTTTGAGTTCGAAAGAGTTCGAGTTTGAAAGTATTAAATGTATCTTGGATTGACTTCGTCTTTAAAATAATGAACGATAATTAATAAATAATATTTTAAGATTTAATATTAATAATTAATAAAATAATTATTCGATAAAATAAACTTTTAATCCAAGATAGGGTTTCGAGTATTTACGAAGATATGAACATAATTACTTGAGTATACGATACTCCCCGAATGACCCTTCGGGTTTTCGCAATCTAGATACGATATAATAATATACCGCTCCCCGGTCAATAGTATATACGGACCGCTACGACCTCTATTGCTAGAGTCGTTGTCCGAGGAAAACATTTCAATCTAAGTTCAAGGGGTACAAACATATATGTACTTATAAAATCTCAATCGCATCATTACTTCGATAAACATAGCATTTGATATGGTTGAAAGCTACAAACACAACAGTGAAAGTCCTTGTATATGCATAAGTTTTGAAAAGTAAACTTGCCTTGGTTTGGTTGGGGTGGTCGAGCGTGCGGAGTCGAACGATCTATACATAAGCAATATCCGCTCGTTAGTACCTTAACAATATCTCTTTAATTACGGGGTTTTAGGGGGTACAAAATTAACTTAATGACTTCGTCTTATGACACTCTAGCCCCACTATAGGTTCATGTCATCACTCGATTACACTCGTCACTTAATCGACTTAATTTAGTTACCACATTCGAATCATAACCATTACCCCTAGAATTATGCTCCACTAACGACTTTTTCCCTTGCGCGAAATTTACTCTAGCATTTTTATAAAATCCAAAAATTCATATTTTAATCCAATTCTTTTTGGGTGGTCTTCACCACTGCATTCCCTAACTTCTCAAATTTTTCCATGATCCCACATATATTTTTAGGGGGTTAAACAAGGTTCACAAGGGGGTCACTTAGTGCAGTCCGGAATCCAGAAACACAATTCAATTCTCCGGCCATAACTTAAAATCTATACATCACCTAGCCATGAACCTTACATTTCCAGAAACTACATTCAATTATCTTTCCAACAATATATGGTAGGACATCAGGGGGGACAACATTTGGGGGTTCAAAACCGGGTTACAAGACAGGTCAATGCTCCTGGAAAAACTCAGCAAGCATATACTACTTAGATCAACCATTTTTCACAATTCCACAACACAACCAACACTTAATTTACTTAGTTCATGGTTCATAACACTCATGGAGATATATATACTATCCATAATCATAAAAGTCACAATCTCAACATCAAAACTCAAGATCCATGTCATCCATTACTCATACAACCAAGATTAACTCATATATACATGGATCTACTACCAAACATTATAAACACTACATAACCAAAAGGGTTTGTGATTTTTATACCTTCTTGAGCACCTAGGAGCCTTGGATAAGCTTTACACAACTCAATAACACCTTGAATGGTCTCCTACAACCCTTACAATCCAAGATCTAAAAGAAAATCAAACATGGTAACTATTCACCCAATCTTTAACAATTTATAACTTGAATTTGGATGGATGAAATGGCTTGAAACTACTAACATACCTTGTCTAGATGATGGAGAGGGCCTAGGATTTATGTTTTGATTTATGAGTGATGGGAAAGGGGGGAAGAAGAATTTTTCTTCTTCTTTTCTCTTCTTGGCCGAGAGCAAAGAACAAGGGGGGGTTGTGTTTTGATTTTTGTGTTTTGTGTGTTGGTTGAATAATTGATGTTAAAGTGTTGGGTGATACATAATGTGTATGTATAGGCAAGTACTAGCAAGGCATGGTCACATGTACTACTTGTCTCCCCTTTTTGAAAAGCAAGTAACTAGTTACTATTCCTCTTCCAATTTGCTAACTAGTTTGCTTGTTCCTAACCACTTGGTTGCATGGGACTTGCATGCATTACTACTCCTTGTATCATTATTCTTCCACCAATGCTTGTCATTTAATCTTTAATTCGTATCGTATCTTAATTAATCTCTCGTAATAATATTTTGTCGCGTAGAGATTTCCCCTATAATTCCTTAAGTACTTAATTGTGTAAATTTCTAGAATGTCCATAATTCCTCGTCATAATTCTTAATAAATCTTTTAATACTCTAACCATTCTCAAATCCCAAGTTTTATAAATCTTACTAACAATAAGACTCCTGCCTTCACAATCTTCCTTTTTATCTTACATAATAAATGCAACAACGCAGTTTCTCAGACAATCAATTCTATTCATCAACAGGGATGACTAGAAAGGTTCTATATTGACAATGCCACAAAATATTAAATAAAAGAAATTATTACCAAAAATTAGGGTTCTTACAGCTGGCTTCTTTATATTTGCTTAATGAGTCGAATAATAAATTTTAGAAGTACTTATAGAATTCAAAATATAAGTCATATATATTAATAAAATATGTTATTTATAAGAATCGAACTCTTGACCTACGCTACACTAGTATTCTTTATTACCTCTTTTACTTTTGTTATATAATAGGATATATTAAGATATAATGAAGGTGAATTTATTAAGAATGGTACTAAAAAAAATATAATATTACAATACGGAAGTTGTTCCATTTATAATTGTGTTGGGACCATGATTTCACAGATGTTATTATATAGAGTATTCATCTAAAGAGGTTATCATGTAAAGAGGTTACCGTGCATTAGCAAGTAATCTTTCAAAAATTCATCTTTCATCTAAAAAGCTTCTCGTTCGTAGATATTTTGGACAATTTCTGCATAAAAGTAGTAGTGTAATTTGGTCATTTTATCTTATGAGATAGATTTATTTTAAATTTAATCAAATTCTAATTATTCAAAAAAATAAAAAAATGGATAATTGTGATAAAAGTTCTCCCATTTCTCTATATAATATAAGTCTCGTGAACGGGACTATTGGGGTGTTTGGGGGAACTTTTTTTCAGAATAAGTCAACTTATTTTAAGACAAAGTTTTCTGAAAAAAGTTAACTTTTTTTTTTTTGCAACTTATAGAATCTCAAACATACATTAAATACTTGTATAAAAGAAAATTATTAAAATATGAAATTTTTACCTGAAAATAAGTTCATAAATCCTTAAAAAAAGTTGTGTCAAAAAGCACCTATACTTTTATCCATTGGAAATATATATTACCATCAACTTTTGTTACTTAGACACGCTTTATATCTCGTATTATCTCAATTTTTACAAATATATCGTTTCCAAAAAATATAATTCTTTAATTATTTTTAACATATTTTATTCATTGTGCTTAGAAGAAATACTTATAAACTATATTCCATTCAGTCCATTATATAAGGCATTTAACTTTCTTGCACGTAACTTTAGGTGCTTTGACTATATGTTAAAATTTATTATTTTTCAATTTTTCTTTTTTATAATAAAAATATAATATTTTAATTTTTATTTAAAAAAAGAAATTTTAAAAAATAATAATTTTAACTCTGTAGTCAAAACAGTAGTCAAAACAGCTAAGGTTACGTGCAGAAAAGTCAAATGCCTTATATAATGGACCGGAGGGAGTATATTTTAGTTTTTTTTTATCTTTTTATTAGAAAGATAACCTTTCAATTTTACAAAATTAAAAAAACAATATTATTACAAGTATTTTTATTAAAAAAATTTAAAAAATACAAAAAAAGTTAAAAGTGGATACTTGTTCTCTTTGAATGGAATGGAGTAGGAAGAAGAATTTAACAGATGCACACACATAATCGTGTCGTGTGTATGTTGTAGTTTATGTGCTGTTTGTTTGTGGCTGCTACAAATAACTAAACGAGGTTTTAGATACATACTATACAGTCACATTTTATATGTTCAATTACAATTAGGGTTTCTACATTTTCTAGGGTTTCATAACTCAAATCTCAATGTCCGGCTCCGACAACGACCTCGATGATTACGGTCTCCAAGAAGACATGGAAGCTCTTCGTAGAGCTTGTAGTTTCGCCGGCGCCGCCACCACTTTAGTTTCCGATGATTCCAGTTCTGATTCCGGTGAGGAAGACAGAGAATTGTATCGAAAAATACAAGAGAGATTCTCGGTGACTAATGATGCTGAGGAACCCTTGAATTTGATACCCATTTGTGCTTTGCCCCCCGTTTCGTTGTCGGATAGTGATGTTGATGATTGTGATGGGGATTTCGAAATTCTTCGTGCCATTCAGCGTCGATTTTCGGATTATAATAACGGTAATTTTGGATTTGATACATTTCGTTGTCTCAGATTTTGCTTTATTTTGTTCGTTTTTTGATGTCCTTTACGAATTACATTGAAATGTGTTATATTGAATTTACAATTTTTGAAATGTGCTATTGAGTGTGTAATGTAGTAAGGTTATTTGATTTGTCATTGAGACATTGTTTTCGGGCTTTAACTTTGTTTTGGGACTTTACGCAATAATCTGAGATTGGGTTGATGGATATTCTATAAAGCATAAACATTGTTTGTTCCTTTGATACTTTTTTAAGGACCCGATATGGACTATCTGGAAGAAATGTATAGGGGTCGAGTCTATCTGGAATAAGGTTAGCTTTAAGTGAAAATTGTATTTATCTTTTATACATTTATTAGGACTGAACTTTTTAGCTTGGGATATTATGTAAAAAGTACTTTTGTTTTTTCATTTCGAGTTTCTATTTTATTATGGGGCTATGTGCTGATCTTTTCTTGGTTACCTTTTCTATTGAACTAGATCTATCCACATATGTTCTTGTCTAGCATTAGTTGGGATTTGTTCCTGTTCTGGTGATGAGTAAAGGCTTATATAGTTTTTGACATTTATTACATCCTGTTTTCTGTGCTAGTCGGAGTAAATTTGTACAAGAAAGGACATATGGGAATTTACATTATGCTTTTCACCAACTTCTCAATGTGAAAACTGCAAAGATAACAATAACAACTATAGATGAGTTCATTAGAGTCTATACAATGGTTTTCCTATTTATTTGCCTTGGTAGAGTATGTTATAACTTGCTCTTATTTAAATTGAAAATGGGAGCCATCAATTTCCGCATGCGATTCACCATTAAAGGCTCATTGGGGAAAGAAATAGAACATGAAACCAAAAGCTCCCAAAGCAGTGGAAGGAGCTGGGGCTCTGAACGCATGCCTGTAGAATTAAGGGTGAGCTCTGCCTTTAAGTGATAGGGGTTTGAGGGGTGACCGATATGTATTCTACTCCCCCTTATCCGTATCTAGCTACTGACTGGTACACAACTGTCATTGTTCACACGATCACATGTGGATTGATGGATCTCTCCTAGTTGCGCTGCTGCACATGCAGCCACTTTTATGGTAAGAGAATATGAACCTACTACTCGGTACACTGATCTATTAGATGGTGTCCTTAGGCATCGCGATGCAATCATATCACATCTCAACTGGGCATGTATATTTTTAGGCTAACTAGGACACTTTTTATGTAAATTCACAAATTCACAATGTACAAGGCATGTCCTTTACTCCTTTTACAAACTTGTAGAAAGCCTTTATTGGCTCTTTGAATGTCTATAGTCTCACTGGTCAAGTCTTATCCAAATATTGTAGGCCAGACCAAATTCAGTTCATGTGTTCAATTCCAACTGTAAGAAATCCATCATCTGAAAAGATGATGTGTTATATCTGTTACTATGGTACAGAGTGAAACTTATCAAAGAAACAAACAAATGGTACAATTTTTTTTTTTCTTGAAAGTTGATGTGTTGAAGTCCTAATACATTATTAAATCTTTCAGTTAATCATATTTCAACTTCCCTGTCTAATTTGGCTAATAAGTTTTTGTAACTGGTTCAGATGATCTGAATGAAGGGACAAAGGATGGTTTACAGAAACCGCAGGTTGGTGCCTCTAATATAGATTCGGAAAAGGAAACTTCCAATAATTTGTATAGCAGAACTAATATTGGCAAAGAATTTCCAGATTCTGTAGATGCATATATCAGCGGAAATATTTATGAACCGCCCACCGAGAATCATGGAAACCAAGTTTCTGATATATTTAACGGCCACATATCATGTGATGATAATATTGCTTCACAGCCTGCCGAAGATTCTGCCTTCCCTAAATCTGCTCAGGCATTTCTTGATGCTATCAAGAAGAATAGGTCATGTCAAAAATATTTGCGAAGTAAATTGATGCAGATCGAATCAAGAATTGAAGAAAATACGAAATTGAGGAACAGTATCAAAGCTCTGAAAGGCTTTCAGTTCTGCTGTAGGAGAAGAACCGGGCTGGAATTATCTCAGAAGAAAGATGCTCGTCTTCAGCTGATTCAAGTGCAAAAACCGAGGGTTGAAGCTAAGGTTATGCATTTTATTGATGTTTACGATACTTTTTCAAATTGTTACAACTTACATCATACTCTTTTTCCATTTGCATGCACATTTATAAAGCTTCGTCAGTCACTTGTACAGGAAAACTGGAAAAGGTCTTTCAGTATCTAAAATATGCCTGCTTTAAGTTTTCAAAACACATCAGATGTCATATATCCAAGTATAATTAGGCTGGTTAGTACATCATGCTTTAATATGCAGTAGGTTCACTTCATCTTTGACGGGGAACGAAAAGAAAAGGAAACTTTTATCTCTATTGGTGAAGAGTTTAGTTAAAATTAGTAGAGAAATTAGTGTATTAACGTATATGTTTTATGTTGGCTAGTAGTTAAAACAATATGTAGTAGGTTCTATAATAAGCCCACTTATTATCAGGGCCTTAGTCCATTAGGTTCTGTTATTAGGGTTTCTATTCCCTATATACGATGTAATACCCACATATTATTTAGACTTGATAATTGAAGTATTTTGTATATTTAATCAGGTCTCTTTCTCCCTGGGTTGCTATCTTAATTACTCTATTTAATCTTTGTTTATTGTTTTTAGTTCATAGTCGTTCTTTCACAATCTTGTCCTGCATCAATTGTTAATCTCTGAATGAGGATGCTTTCGTTCCCTACATCATTTTGTCCGTTTAATATTGTCACACCCCTACTACACTATAATACATGCATGAGTATGGCTAATGTACATTCTGACTTTGTCAATGATGGAAAACCGGTGGCCTTGCTTGTTTCCCCTTACCCAATTATGTAACTACAACTAGCTTGGAACCCAAACGAGGTACTATGGGGTTTAAAAAATTATAAAATTTCAAATTTCAAGAAGACAAGGTCGAGGGTTTTAACAAGGGGATAATGGTCAATTTCTGTGGAGAATTAGCAAGAATACAAGAAATTCTCAGACTTGTTATAAATAAATCCATAAACTTGCTATAATTCATCAAATCATGTATTTCAACTATTAAACTCTAATTAATAGTGATTATTACAATTGTTTTTATCGATATCCTATTAAATGGAAAACAAGTAATGTCCCGTCTTTTGACTGTAACTAAATACTTATCTACTGCCATCATTAATTGAATTGTTATGTGATATATATACATACTTTTAGGCTAGTGCTCAACTAGATACCAACATTAGTTTAGAAAGTAAAAGCCTACTCGCCTTAAATCTCTATAACTATACATTACTAATATACAAACTACAAATCATCTGTTTAATGTTTATATGGTACAAATTACCATATTTTCATTTCGTAAATAACCACCAATTTGAGAGTACAACATTGTTTTATGAATCACCACAAATCGCAGGTAATTTTTATCCAAATAAAAGTTGGTTCAAATACAGCTTACAACCGCCATTAACAGCATTAAAGTTCTAATTGTAGTTTCCTTGGTTTTTAATTTTTCAGTTTTTAAAATTCAATGATTAATGTTAGAGAAAGGGATGGTTGGTACGATGGTGGTGGACTGGGTTGAAGGTGGTGGCGTTGGTAATTGTAGTAGGCGATGGTCATGTTATAAATAGAGTGGGGTATAATTTGGCCGGCTTAGGTATTTTATTTACTGAATTTACTAAAACTTGTTCATACAGGGCTTTGTCTAATTGTCTTTGAAATAAATTAGGAAGTACCAAATCTCCTAAAGGTAATATGCCTTGTTTAGTGTTCACTGTGAATCACTTAGTTAGGAAGTTTATGGTTACCTTTAACTGTAAAGCAATCTATTACTAAATGTTTTGTGATGATTATGCGATGACATACGGGTGCACTCAATATACCTTAATTGTCAGGTTCTGTATTGGGAAGCAAATGATATTATCTTACCTAACAAGAGGATCAACTGTGGAAACATCAGTCTGACAGAACTGACTAGGTTACTGTTTCTTTGCATGATCAATGGAAGTAACCTTTAATTAGTCCTTGATTAGGCTTCTTTCTCTATGTATATACAAATTTGAACAAAGAAAATATCTTCTGATTGTATATAAAGAAAATATTTTAAGTTTCATTCCCCCCCCCCCCCTGCTATTTTAGTCATATAGGTCTTGTAGACTAAGTTGTATTTCCCAACTGAAAGTACTGTTGGTTGAACAAGGCTGCTTCTATCTATATTAGTTGACTACTTGACTCTCATGTTAGTTTTATGGTATTTCAGGCTGTAGATTTGAATAAATAATCTATGATTTTGAATGCACTTTTTTTTCACAGGCAAAGGAGAAACACACCCATGTTATGTACTACGGCCCTCCTGATAATTCTCATGTCCCAAAATACAAGGCGGTGCTTCAGAAATTTTCAGACTCGTTGAATCGGGATAAGTGGACTCAAGAAGAAGATATAAATCTTGTGAAGGGAATAAAACAACAATTTCAAGACATGTTGCTTCAGAAGACCTATCAGAATGAAGAAATATTGCGACAAAGGTCTACTGACATAGTCAGGTATCTGATATTATATTTTCATGATATTCTATATTTAATCAATAATAGCCATAAGTTAAATAGCTCATATAACCTCTATGTTAGTAGGTGTTTCCATTTTGTGTTTCTCATGCAAAAAATGTTTTCAGAGAAGGTCACTTTAAGTTACATGGGTGGATATAGTATATTATCATATGTAAATTATTATTAAAACATAGTTATGATGACAATCTATCTAAATAATTAATTCCAACTCCTCTTCCAATCATTATGGATTTTACAAACCGATTATCCTTCTCTATAATGAATGCAACAGTAAACTATATGTCGAAGTGTGGTTTTGCCAAGCAGTTCTTATGTGAGTGTGCACATATATATGTATTTAGCAATTGACATGTATTCTTTGGGATTTAAATTAGGTAGTATGCATATTAATATGCATATTGGTAAAGGAAGGATGTGTAAAATGGTAGTTTGAATATTGTACTTCTGACACATGTCAGTTTCTTGACATACTTCCCCAAGTTGCAGAATCTTTGATGAGGAACGGAAATAAAGAATTAAAATATATGTTTATTATTAGTTTGTACTTGTCTAGAGTAGAGATAAATGATGTATTAATCTTAATGTTTTATATGTGGGGCTAGGAGTTTATTATTCAAGTAATTTATTTAGAATAAAGCCCATTTGTTTACGGGCCTTGGTCCATTAGGTTCAATATTAGGGTTTAAATTTACTATATAAGTGATGTAATTCCCCACATATTACTTAGCTTTGATTATACACTTTTTCTTGGGAATAATATTGATTAATTATTCTTGGGATTCGTATAATTCATTGCTTTATCTGTTTTTGTTCAATAAATCTTTGTTTTCAAGATCTGTCCTGCATCAATTGGTATCAAAGCCGAATTCTTGGATTATATTGTTAATCGTACTGTTCATCGCCATCACTGTTCACTGCTGTTACTGTTCATCACGTTTACTGTTCATCACTGTTCACCGCTGTTACTGTTTATCGCTGTTACTGTTCATCACTGCCTCTTCTCCAGACATCAGTTGTGCATCCTTCTGATTTGTGCGTAAGAAACAAAAGGGTAACCCACATATGTCTATCTCATATATACATACACCCATTCATATATACATATCTTGTTCCCTGCTTTATTTCGTTTTTAAGTTACCAGACCCCACAGTTTAATCAGCCTTTAATCTTCAGAATTTTGCATTTATGCTATGTTTTAAATCATGTCCCGACACATCCAATCCGATATTGAGCGAGTAAAAGATTACATACGTATTCTTGAGGATGAATGTGATGCGTTGTACTACGAAGCCTATGTTTGCTATCGTGAAAGTAAGTTATTTGAATATAAGCTTACATTGAAGGAGTTAGATAATCAATATGATGAACTTAAAAGGTTGCAAAAGAAGTACAACATTGAGCTGAGGGAAGAAAGGTACAAACGTGAAAAAGAGGAATTACATAGGACTGTTAAGATTCTTACATCCCAAGTTGAACGCCTTGTACATTTGGAGAATGCGAAGAAGGTTAAAAGGGATGAAATTTCAATGGAAATTGAGCAGCATGTTGAAGAAGCTTCTATGGAAGATCCATTTGAGGAGATTAAACAAGTTGAGGATACAAAGGTTGCTAATGAGGAGCAAGTGGAAGGAACCAAGCCACAACCTGATTGCTTTCAATCTATTGAGGACCATAAAGTAGTTAATGATATTACTGAGGTTGAGCATATCGACTTCATCATTCCAGAGAACTTGCCTAAGCCTCCTTCGCTTGCTAGTCAGTTTTCGAAGTTTTTTGCATCCAAGCCGTACTTCTTCAAGTGGAAACACTTTTTCTTTGTTCCAACTCGGTTTTGCCTGGTTCTTGACTTCTACAAAACTCGTGGTCGAGTTTTCTCCAACAAGGGGAGAATGATGAGGAACGGAAATAAAGAATTAAAATATATGTTTATTATTAGTTTGTACTTGTCTAGAGTAGAGATAAATGATGTATTAATCTTAATGTTTTATATGTGGGGCTAGGAGTTTATTATTCAAGTAATTTATTTAGAATAAAGCCCATTTGTTTACGGGCCTTGGTCCATTAGGTTCAATATTAGGATTTAAATTTACTATATAAGTGATGTAATTCCCCACATATTACTTAGCTTTGATTATACACTTTTTCTTGGGAATAATATTGATTAATTATTCTTGGGATTCGTATAATTCATTGCTTTATCTGTTTTTGTTCAATAAATCTTTGTTTTCAAGATCTGTCCTGCATCAATCTTGCTAGTAAGTATAGATGACCATTGACCAGTGTTTTATTCATTAGCATACCAGTGTTTTATTCATTAGCATTTCCCTCTTAAGTATTGAACTTTGAAGCATTAATGTATGCTTTTAAATACATACGGACTAGTTTGAATATAGAGCTGTTGAACTATGGACAGTATGAAATGACCTCAGGGCTTTGTTTATATCATGTGTGATAGGGTCTGGGTATACTTTTGTTTGGATTTGGGGTATAGGAATGGGATGTAAATAGGTGTCTCAGATGGTAGGTACAGGGCCAAGCAGCCAAGGGGGTGTTGATGTTAGGCTAGGGAATTAATTGCAAAGAAATAAAAATAAATCAATAACCCACAATCTTACCAACGTGATCAACTTGCATCACATTTTACAAATATTCTAACAAGTGGCAAACACAAATCTCCCAGATATTTCTATGACTATGAGTGAAAATAAAGAACTTTCTGCAACAAAGGTGCTCCTAAGAATTTTTGTGGTATAGCTACAGTGATGTGCAAAGGCATGGAGAACTATTTGATGAATGGATTTTGAAGGAGAAGCATGTCATAATGATTATATTCTTTAAGAGTCTTAGTTACGAGTAACATGATACTCCCTCTGTGTTGTGATGGGATTTGTTATAATATAGTTTTTTAACCTAATTTGTTATACTATTGTTTTTCAAGGGCAACATACTAGTTATTCTCCAATCAATAATTTATGAAAAGGAGTCTAATACTATGATTCCTTTCAAAGCTGTTAATAATAATCTGAATTCTGAGTTCACTTTTTCTTTGCAAAAATTCTCTTTCTATCTCTTCCTAACTTTTCATTTCTACAAGTTTCTCTCTCCACTCTACTCTAGTCCAGTCCTATATCTTTTGTAATCTATCTGCTTTCATGGTATACTCCCTATTTCAGCCATATCATGTTTTAGTTTATATTCGCCTTTGAATTCTGCCTGACAGAAGTTGTAAACTCTTTTGGATAAAGATGAATACCACTAGCTCCTCCCATATTAGATGTTCTTGCGTGTAATTAGGTGCATATAAGAGGTATTTATAGATGCTATTTTTGGTGCTTTTGTTAAGGTTATATGGGAAACCTCCCATTAGATAGGGAACTTGGAGAATCATCTAATATTAGCATGGTGTGTATAGTTACATATGTTCTGTAATATATTTTATATTATGTTATGTAATATGTTCTCTTCTCTACTATTATAATTTTCTAGAACCTACTTTAATTATTTTGTGATCATCACTTGCATGTATTATACCCAGTCTATCACTTAATCAAGATATATAAACCTTAATAGTTGGTCAGATTGGGTGGAATTGTAAAAATTAGAAGATTTGAGACGAAGTTCTCCGAGTTCCCAACTAATGAGTAGTTCCTGTTTGAACCCTAGCATATATATATATATATATATATATATATATATATATATATATATATATATATATATACATGTCTAGTCTGTTTTAAATTTCAAAACAAACAGTGACAAAAAGTAAAATGTTCTAGGCCTAAAACAATAAGAACTGACTATAAATACTGGAAGGAGGCAGTGTAATTGATCTTTCAGTTCTGTAATATATTAAGAAGTAGCAATGATATTATACTGGTGTTGCTTACATCTTAAATTCGTCATTTTGTTGCCTTAAATGAGAGTTGATACCGTGAAGTGTTTATGTCTTCTGCATATCCTAAGCAGGCATTCATGTCTAAAATGGTACCAAAAGACTGTGAATCACATTATGAATATAGTTTTAATCTACCAAATTTCTGTCCTTACCTAATCAAAGCATTAGACTGCCTGTGAGTTGCATCATTTTTGGGGGACATGGATAAAAGACTTGAACTGTCAAAGTTTGGGTCATGATGGTTCACTTAATCAGGGTACCATGTCCATGGTCCCTAACAATATGCATAAAAAATGCTGAAATATAACCATTGAATTGGATTCATATTCATGATTGACTGTGATTGCAGTTCTCTTGAAATGTTTTTATATTTTGGAGTGAAGTCATTTTAACTCTATTTTATCCAAGTTGAATTCCATGTCATGCTTTTCCTTGATGATTTTGTTATAACATACACTTTCATGACAGTGATATAGAGGGATTTTCTGAAGATCCAAATAATGTTGATAGCATAATTGCATCGATTTGTGATCATGACATCACTGACGAGAACATGAGGGAATTCTTGCCTAAGGTTAACTGGGAACAATTGGCTTTAGTGTACACCAAGGGCCGATCTGGTGCAGAATGTAAATCAAGGTAACTTCATCTATAATGTTGATAAATTAATGACGTTAAATCTCAGTTTTTGGTTTGGACTTGTTTTTTACTTTTTATGCGGTCTGTATGTGAATATTTCACTCCTTTTTAGCTGTGTGTACATGTCTTTTCAGATTTGTAACAAATGAAAATCTGCAGGTGGTTGAACTTTACAGATCCCTTGATTAGCAAAAATTCATGGACAAAAACAGAAGAAAAAAAACTTCTGTACATAATCCAACAGAAGGGGATTAGCAACTGGATCAAAATTGCTTCATCATTGGGAACAAACAGGACCCCTTTTCAGTGTTTGGCACATTACCAAAGGAGCCTCAATCCTTCAATCCTGAAAAGGGAATGGACCGAGGATGAAGATAATAAACTCCGTGCTGCTGTAGCAACATATGGTGAGAGTGACTGGCAGTGTGTCGCTTCTGTCCTGGAAGGACGGACAGGTACCCAGTGCTCCAACAGGTCAGTTGGCATTTTATATGACGTTTCATGTTTAATTTGAGTAAAATGGAATGCTGAACTTGGTAATATGTACAATGTTTTGGGCCAAACAGCTTAAAAACTTGGGTTGAATTCCAATGTCAATTGTGATATCATTATTTTGAACCACTTATAAAACCTAAAGCACTAACTTTTGGTATATCCATGTAGCTTTTAATGTTGAAATAATTTTGCCGTACATCTACCGGTATCACCTTATGTACTTTAAATATAACCTCTTTCTGATTCTTTGTAAATTTTAGTTACTTATTTGATTTAAAAGTCATTGTCCGGCCATCTCCACAAGAAACTATCACTATTGTTAATTATCTCCACATTAGGTTAATAAGCACAGGTTCAATGATGTCCTTTGATTTATTAAGTTGCTTGGTACAGTTAAAGCACTTCATGATGTGCAATTGTGTGCTCACTTTGCAGATGGACAAAATCGCTTCATCCAAGGAGGAAAAGAAAAGGGAAGTGGAGTCCAAATGAAGATAAACGCTTAAAAGTTGCTACCATGTTTTTTGGGGCAAAAAATTGGAAAAATGTAGCTCAGTATGTGCCTGGGCGCGATCATGTTCAGTGTAGAGAAAGGTTTGTAGTGTTTTTAATCAGATTAAACTTTTTGCAGTTAAATCAAGTTACTCAACTACATGTTTTGGGGCAGATGGAAAAACTGCTTGGATCCTTCGGTCAAGCTGGATTGGTGGTCTGAAGAAGAAGATCAAAGGTTGAAAGAAGCATTTGAAGAACATGGGCCGTCCTGGGGTAAGATTGCCTCGTGCGTATCTCAACGTACTGATAACCAGTGCCTGAGGTAAGATGCAATTTTTTTTTTTTTTTTAAATTGATAATTACTTACTCCTACCAACTAGTTGCAACTTAAGCTATCTGGTTCTTCTCTAAAATCCAATCTTCTGTGTGTAAACAGGAGATGGAAGACTTTGTTTCCACATGAAGTCCCTAGGCTTAAAGCAGCTAGAAGAATAAGAAAGGTGGCTTTAATATCAAATTTTGTTGATCGGGAAGCAAGAAGACCTGCTCTTGGGCCCAATGACTTTGTCCAGCTACAACTATTGGATTCTGTTCCTGAAACTGGAAAGACAGACTCTTGTGAAAAGGGAAAGGGCAAATCAAGGTATTCTTATATATACGACTTCTTAAAGCTTTCATGTTGTAGTAACCTCTGGTTTTAATTTTATTTGATTTTCTTTATCTAGAAAGAAGCCCGTGTCATCTGGAATTAGGTGCGTTGACCTCTTATTGTATGTAAATAATATTGTCGAAAGCTGAACCCCCCTGCCCCCGCCTGCGCCATTTATATGAGTAAAAATGAAATAGAATATGCAAAGTATTTGCATCTTTTATTTACTTGACTTGTAGCTTCTGGTTGATGATTTAAGTTGATATTCTCATTTGGAGGAGTTTGCAGCCTCTCTATGATGTTTGATCGTTAACTTGATTTATGTTAATTGTGCGAATATTTGAAATCAGTGATATATATAAATGAAGAATGAACAAGAAATGAGTTGCAAAAAGTGTATGTGTAATCTCCACTACTGCTTTTTACGAGATAAAGGGGTTTTGCAGAATGCATATATAGCTGCTTCTAGGTATCGTGTTATTACAAGGGGAAGAGGAAGACTAAGCCCCTTTATATAGAAAAACACATAAACTTGAATCCTGCATCATTCATTACTACTGCAGTTATTATCCTTGCTGTAACTAACCTATGATTAACTTGTTGATATTTAGCAAATATTTATTTGTTATATAATCAATATCTGCTTGACCTTGAGTGCATTTGTACTTTCAGTTATGTTGCTAAGCTAAGATCTGCAAAGCGCAAAGCTGATGCTGAAAGAAGCTGCGAGGGTGTCTTGAGATTAACAAATGGAAAAAAGCGATGCAGTAATGCTAAGAAGTCCTCAAGAGGTGATCCTGTAACAGCTTCTGTTCAGAAAAAGCTGTCAGAATTAACCAATGTTGAGAAGCCCCTGGCTCATGATGTACAAAAAGCTAAGAAGAAAGCACCTGGGCGTAAAAGAAAGAAGTCAAGGTACACATTATATGCCAAGGCTTGCTTTGTTTATATATTTCTTTCTATTTGTGAGGTGTCCCAAGGCCATCGTCCTATGTACAATTGTCAATATTAACTTTCAGACTTGCAAAAACTCTTGATCCAGTATTTATGAGAGATTACAGAATGTTGGTGGGCCGAAATTCAAGGACAAGAGGGGATTGAAGAGAGAACACTATAATATTATAATGTATCAGCTCTAGATAGATAACAAGACCAGAATTATTTTAGTTGACAACCTCACAGATTGTTTCCGAAGTGAAATCCTAGCAATGAATGCCCAAAAAATATTTATGCACCTCAATTTGATGAGCTCATCTAGGCTCTAAGGAGACCTTTGTGACTAGCTTGACTCTCGCCTTGTATAAAATTGAGTACAGTACATTTACTTTAGATGGATATTAGGCAAGTGGAGAAAAAGGGTAACTGCAGATGTTTTATTGCTATTTGTTATTAGTCCCCACCAAATTTGATAGGAAAATAATTCTCTTATAGAATGTTGTACAAGTGGCCCTAGTTTTATTTTCTGAAGCTTATGTTTAAATTGTTTTCCTATTATTAAACGTAATTTTAATTGTTCAACTTTGATATACAAAAGGATCCCAGACGCATCTCGGCTGGCTGCCACTGAAGTAAATGAGCATGCAAGTAAACCATCTTTATGTGAAAATGAATGTGTTGATGCTATGAATAAGGAAGTAGGGAGCCAGAGCCAAGTTGATGCTACAAAGAATAGGAAGGCTCGGAAAAAATTCCTCAAAACAAACAAATTAATGGAACAAGTAGCTGAAGTCCAAGTACACGCGGAAACTGATGGAATTGATGTTAACAAGAAGACTGATGCTCTTGAACCGTGTTTGAGTGAACATTCAGATCTACCTATTTCTGGGAATCGTCTCCCATCACCCAGTAGTAGTCCAGTAAGGATGTTAAATGGTGATGTTGCTGAGCCCTTTGTCAGGGATAACAGTGAAGAAAGACCTCCTAGGTGCTCAACACCGGATATTTTGGATAATTTGAATTCAAGGGCATTTATGGTTTCCAGAAAAGTTGTGGTTGATCGGTCACGGCGTAGAGGCAGAACTTCGAAGCGTATGCAAGATGTAGAGTATGAGGATGACATGACCCTTGCTTCCTTTATCAACCAGTCACGGAGAGCCCAACGAATCTTATTGTCTTAGACTAAAGCTTTGAAGCTTCTACCCTAGTGTGGTGCATGTGAGGGCACAACTATATGAAACAGAAACTGGAGATTATATATTACAGATTCTTGCTTCACATTGTTTCAGATTGAAGGAGTGGAAGATTAGGTTCCCTTATATTTCGAGGGATTTCTCAGTTTTGCAAGGGTACCAAAATATGAATCCTGGGAATAGATAGATATATTAGGGCAAAGATGTTTTATTTGTTGTATATTTGTAAGAAGGCTTCATCCCAACAAGCCTGGCATGTAATTTGCACAGCTATGTGCCATTTTTGTTTTATAATCTTGTATTGTGAAAATAAAACCCCTCATAAGCTTGTTTTCCCTAGCTTTAATTTGCAAAAAATCGAAGAATTTTACCATCTTCTCTCCATGTGGGTTGGTGTCCATCAATGTTCCAAGGCTTGGTGTGTTTGAGCAGTCCATAGATTCTTAGTTTGTTCCCAATAAATATAATAAAATAATGATTCCTAATGATTTAAGGATTTTATTCGTTTATGAACTCCAACAATAATTACTATATTTATTCATTACTATTAGTAAATTAATAAATTTAAGTGTAAGAGAGAAAATAGAAGTACAAAATTGGTGTGAAATGAATTTTTAATTAATAAAAATAGAGTTAGGAATGACTAGACATTCCTCAAAAGTAGAGAATAGCTAGTGGTTCCTAGTATTTTAGAGAATCACTAGGACGCTGTTGAAGTAGTATTTTGTAACTCAAATAAGGAAATCGTTGGACGCGTTGACTATAAAAGATTGGCTAAATTACATAAAATATTGATTATGTAAAATTTGTTGAATCTGTAAGACATTGTGCTCCGAGGGTATTGACTATATTTTAAAAATGGTATGTTATTAATATTTTAAGTTGTTATTAATGGAATATATTATTTTAATATAGAAATAAGTGATGTAGCAATTCACTACACGTCTCTAGAGGTTCGACAAATATAGCCAACATCAAAAGATTATCTATAATTATAGACAAGAGTTTTGTCCCATTGAAATGGTTAATTTTTTACAAATTATATATAAATTTTAATTTTGAAAAGTCACGTAAACTTTTAACTAGGGCTTAATATGTTTGGAGATGCTCTTACTGTCTACAAAATCAAAAAATTCATTCAGTTTACATCGAGTCAATTCTGGAGGTTCTGTTTTAAATGGTTTGGTGATTGGTCTTTCTTTTTTGGTGGAGGGTTTTGATAGCTAAACAAGTATGCTTTTGCACTAAGTATTTTTACTTTGCTTGTGTTGATGTAAATTTCCTCTGTCTACAGCTACTTGTCTAACTCTTAACATAAAAAGGATTTATCTTCTAGCTTGTTTATTATAAACCATTGACCAGGTATCTAAAGAATGTTGTGATCTCTGTTATCTTATTGCTTGTTGAAGCTTGAACGGAGGCACAATTATAAGTGAATATTCAAATTTGGCCAAAATAATGTGAACATGCTTTGAGATAATCGAAACAGATATTTTTTGATAACCTTATCTTCCAAACTTGACATTTAATAACTTTTATTTCTTGTTGATTAGGTCTGTTCTGTCTTTATGGAAAAATCTCCATCCTACCTTGTTCAAACAAGAAGATAAACATCATATTATCTTATTGTTAAAGTCAAATGATGTTCAAGTCACAGGATTCTTTCGATTTGATTAGTATTTTCTTGTGCCCTTATCTCTTTGCCTCAATGTGTCATTTTCTTGGATATGTTTATCCAAACTCAGGTTCTCTCTCACTAGATAGATTTCCTGTGAAAAAAATTTAGAAATTCATAATTTGCATAGAGCAATGCTACGTATTCCGAAACGGATTCTGAATTTGTTTCCAAATGACACATGACTTATTTTTATTTGTGGATTCATATATATACACAATGGGTCCATCTATTTAATGTAAGAAACAACCAATAGCATAATGACAACTCATCATTTGGAAATGGTTTTGGAAACCTTTTTGAACACTATAGCATTTCTCATTTGGATAACCATGTCTATAATCCACAGATTCACACCCACTGTATGACAAAATGAACTTTTTACTTTTTCAGGAAGCATTAATTCTTTCTGAGGTCATCTCAAACAAGCAACCTGCCAAAAAGCTTCTTAATGATGAACTCATTATGTAGGAATCTAGTACATCTACTACACATGTAACTAGACAAATTTATTATCTTCCTGCCTGGGGTGCTAAACTGATAATATATTACTTGAACTTGAAAATTCTGACAGCAATCAAAGAGTTCGGTGTTTTAGATTTAGCTGTTGAGTTTCTGCTCCATAGTGCTTGTTGGTACCTGCATGATATGAAATAAGGAAAACCTGAAGGCGTTAGTCCACAGAAACTTTAATGTCGGATATGAAACTTATTTCGTGTTAAATTCATTGACTAAAATGTGGACACTTTGTGATTAGCTTAAAAAACATAGATAAGAAGACGAGAAGGGAGAAAAAAAGTGAAATGAGGACAGAAAAGAACATGAGAAAAAAGGTTACCTAATTCATTCACTTTCTCTAGAAAACCATGTTTATTTGAGTTGTATTTTCAATTTTTTATGACATTTAATATTAAATACTTGTTTTATTTTCTTAATAAATTATGTCGTATCTAGTTACGTCTAATAACAAAATTTATTAGTCTTCGTGTTCCCAAATTTCAATATATTCCAAACCCGACATTTGATATGTATTTGTTCCCCGTCTTCGACATTTTATAGCCGAGTCCAAGTACCATATGTATTCGTAGAAGTTACATCTCAGTATCTCACACTTTAAGCGTCGTTTACTTGAAGATAAGTAACAAATTTACATGGAGCTTAGCTGTTTTGTGTTGTCTATTTGAAAATTTTGTTCATCCGATCGTCGAAACTAACTTGTCAATCTGAACAAGCAAGGGTGAAGAAGAACTTAATGTACTCACCCCAACTGAAGTCACAAAATGGCAAACTGCACATTTGACAGACCGTGCGCCGTACTGATACATCAACAACATATGACAATTTCCGCAGTTGACATGTGCTACTTGATTAGCTGGATGAGCGCAATACATTTTACGAGTTCATTATTGTGCTTGAGTATATTATTCACATTATGGCTTTCGATGGAATTAGGAGGTTCTTACCTTCCATAGCTAAGTTGACAGTGTAACAGCATGAACATTTGACACTAGTTGCGCCACGAATGTACATCAGTAGTGTGTGGCAACCTCCACAGACCAACTGAGCCATTTCTGTGCCTGTTGATTAGCCAATTTTGTGGGATACATATACAACACTTGATCATCGGAGAAAAAAATAACAATCCACTATGGCATTAAATTTAAATAACATATACATATACAACACTTGATCAAATACAACAAGATATTTAAATTTGCTTGAACACCAACCGAAATGACAAATGAGATATACATACCTGGAGGTGGCACAGCTGTGACTGCTTTGCAAACAGCACAAGAGACTGAGGTTGCCCCAACTGGATAGAGTAAGAGGTTTATACATCCTGAACAGACAAGCTGATTCTGTGACCCTAATAACAAACACTTAGACTGTCACAATCTTTTGTAACAGAGATTGTTAAGACTAGCTGATCTTGAACAGAGCAGCATCTTTTGTGGCTTAAATATACACGATGATTCTTAAAGTTAATCACAGTCATTCAAAGTGCAAGAACTGGAATTTGGTATCTGAATCTAAATTTCTAAGCTGTATGTTCAACTACAATTTATAGTAAACAAGTTTGAGAGATCAGAAAACTACCATTTGCATTCGCAGGGGGTGTAAATGGCGCTGGAGGTGAAGGGTATGGAGCAAGAGGGACTGGCATTCTGACACACACACGCAAGGCAAAGCAATTTACGAAGATCTCAAAGCTGACAGCAAAGTCTACCTGCAATGTGCAACCATTCATTCCCTATAAAACAAGAACTTTGGGTATATTTTAGCACACAAAAATCAAAATCCGAACAAGAACATACTAACAAGTTAATGTTTTAAAGAAAGTTAGATATAATATGTCACTACCTAATTAGATTTCTCCTAATCAACTTAAAAAAACTGTGGGGAAAAGCACATAGCTTTGTAGGCTGTGTGGAGAGAAATGGTGCAATGTGGAAATTAAGATTGTAAGTTTGAAGGGGAAACATCAACATATAAATACATAAAGGCTGTTGAAGTATTTAGAGAGGTGATTTTGACAGGTAAACATGTCAAATTTGGCCATCGTTTTCTTGTTTTGGCAAAGATAAAAGATGTTGCAGAAAATCAATAAAGGTAAAATTGGCACGTCAAAATCATCAGACTATTCAACAACATTTGTTCCCTTTTCTCCATCTCTCATGCAGGTGAGTGGTGACTGGTCCGTCTTACCCACACGCTCCTTCTTCATTCTCCATCCAATAAGTCAATAACTAAGATTTATGCTATACTATTTGAATCCACGTTAAGTACTCTGCACACATAAATCAAATCAATTTTTTCAACTCGAAATTGTTGAAATTGAATTGAGAATAAAAATTATAAAATTAATACGAAGTCCAGAACTATTTAAATATTGAAAGAATGCCCAAAGTACACCACATTTGAATGGAAGTTGCCCGAAATGCCTATATCCAAATCAGTCCGCCTTTTTTACCCACTCATGCTGTTATTGCGTATACTAAGATACGCATTAGGGTAATGCGTATACTAAGATACGCATTTGTGTAATGCGTATTGACGTCATATGACGTCATTATTTCGTTTTCTGCTCCAGTGCTCGGACGACAAAGAAATCACCATTGCGATCGCCCCCTTTTGTTCTCTAATTTCCGGCAAACTCCAGCCCTTTCTAGGACATCAAAATGATCCCCAGACATTTATCTCCCTTTTCCCCCGGTCGTTTGTTGTTGTTTGGCCCCGCAGGGGCGTGTATTAGTAGATCGGAAAAGCAAATCGGAAAAAGGCTTCGTTTTGGGGATTTTTAATTCGGCAAAAGAAATTGAAAATGAGTGACATAGGGTTGTAGAGCATGAAGAGACGATCAGTTTGGTGTATAGTATGCAATTGCTCGATGCTTGTAGATAGTGAACGAATTGGTTAAAAAAAAGGAACAAAAAACGTCCGGCGAAGGCGGTAGATGACGATGAACAGTGGTAACATATACGCATGTTGGTGTTGCGCATCTTCAAACACGCATTCCAAACATGCGTATATGGTGTTACTGTTTACGAATGTCAACATTACAAAGTGTGCGCATTGTAGGGTTGCGTGGCCTCCGACCACGCAATTTTAACATGCGTATACCCTCCCTCCACGCATGTGTGTATTGCGTGGCGGACACTTTCATTTGTGAGTATTTTAGATAGCTGGAATTAAAAGGTGGGCATTTTGGTTTTTCATCCTTAAATATCTATAAAATATCGGTAGAAACTAGTAAAATTTAAGCCAGCTTGTAGCCTTTATTACGATGTCGCAAGTCTTGTTCTCTTTTAAATATTTAAGATGATCTTAGAGCAAGTTTAATAATATTTTTTTTATCCAAGTGAGCCATAAGGTGTACAAATTATAAAGGAAACGGGAGAATTGAATCTTGATCTATCGTCAAAATGACATTAACCTTGGCCACGAGGAAAGGTCACTAGGTTAGGAACTCATCGATTAGCAAGTTCAATATTGTGCTAATAATTCTTGTCTAATAAATATTAGCGGCGATGCATGGGATTTTTATAATATAATATAATATATTTTTCTTATATTTAAAAAATATTTGTTAAATAATTCTCCTAAGTGTCTATAAGTTTAGTTTAATATATATTAGTAATATATATATATATATATATATTGTTTAGAACTAATAACATAAATTCTTAACTTAAATTTTTGTTGACGAAATTCGAATATTGGTTATTTAGTAAATTAGCATATAAAGTATTCTTAAATATTAGATTTAATGACTTTCATCAATTTATTAAAAAAGAAAAATGTTTACAGGATTAATCTCAAGTAACTTATTAAAAATTAGAATATTTTTTAAATAAAAAAAGTGTGCAATTTTATAAATAAATATAAATTCCGGTAATTACAATAATACACTTGTGCATTAATATAGGAAAAATCTACGTAGGTAATTAATTACCTGAGATCATCTCAAAAACATGAAAATCCATGGATTTTAATGAATTTTTTAAATCCACAAATTGTTTAAATTCTACAAAGACTCTACAAAGAATCCTGTAAAATTGATGTAGAGACATTGAGATTTGAAATATTTTTTTAGAATTCCATCAAAATCTCATTGATTTTTGCAAGATTTCAAAACTTATAAAAACAACTAACAAATCCACCAAAATCCATGAATTTTAATAAATCTAAAAAATTCATGGATTTTTGAATATCATCAGATTTAAATGGATTGTTTTAAATCCAGATTGAATACACCTAGATTTTAAAAGACTTTTTTGAAATCCTAATTGAATACCCTCGGATTTTAAATGACATTTTGAAATCCAAATTGAATACCTCAAGATTTTAATAGATTTAAAAAAATCCAAATTGAATACCCCTAGATTTCTAAAAATTTCTAAAATCTCTCAAAATCCTTCAAAATCCCAGTTGAATACACCCCCCTAACTACAACAATTATACTCATATTTTCTAATTGTTTTCACTTTTCATTCAATCGCATAAAAATATGTTTAAAAAACATATCAAGAAAATAAATTACAAAATTTTTAAATAAATGATATTAATTTTTTGTTTTTATTGTATGTTAATATAAAAATATCATCAATAAATTTTGTGTTTTTTTAAGATTAGTTAGGATTATACCCTATTACTAATTTTGAATTTAAATCCCATTTACCATTTATCTTTCTTTATTCAATTTAAGTCCATTTCGAAAAATGTTCCTTGGTAGTGTACAAGCTCTATTGTAGTACAACACAAATTCAAGTTCGTATGTTTTGTTAATCATAGAAGCATGTCTAGTAATAATAAATTTATTTATTATAATAATATTGTGTATTATTTACATGATTTCTTAGTTGATGAACTTATTAATTCGGTTTCTATCTTACAATTGTACTTAGTTATAGACATCAACTTCATCTATGTGTTATATAAATTAATCACCTAGTAATACTTGAAAGAAGATTAATGGATCATGTCTAAAAGTTGAAAAAATAAAGTTTTAATAATTACATTTGAAGTATGAAAAATGAAGATTTGTCTAAATATAAATATAAGAAGTAATTTGCACTATTACAGAAGTCAAGAATTCGACATCTCAAGAATTCGATATGTCAAAATATACTATTCGATATCTCAAGAAGTCAAAAATTCAAAATTCAATTCGACATCTCAAGAATTCGATGTGTCAAAGACTCTATTCGAGATCTCAAAGAGTCAACAAGTCAAAGCTCCATTCGATATCTCGAGGAGTTAAACAAGTCAAATGCATTTCGATATCTCAAGGACTTTATCTGTAAAAGACATATTCGATAGATCAAGGACTCCACATGTCAGAAGAGTAATTCAATATCTCAGGTATTCCAGAAGTAAAAGACTCATTCGAGAAATGGATTCGATATCTCAAAAGACTTTATAGAGAACTCAAAGATGTCTAACTATTCAAAAGCAGTTGTCGAATCAATTACTTAGCTAATTCTTGAATGTTTCAAAAGACAAATTACAGAAGATTCTCACGACAAAAAATTAACATAAACCTAGGCACCTACAGTGGTCCAATTGTTGGAGTGTGCACCTTATAAGCCTACAAAAATATTGAGAGAGAAATTTAAGAAAAAACAGCTAAATAAGTGAATCTGGCCAGTATGCAAAACAAGTAGAAATCATATGATACCAAGTTTTACCAAAATAGTATAGACCGGCTTAACTCGTTAGTTTGTCTTTTACTAGTTTTACAATAGTGAGATGGACACATGTTCTATAAGTACATAGTCTCACATTATTTTTCATTGCAATATCAAAAAAAAAATTCTAAGAAATTGAAGCTGAGAATAGCACCTTCAAATCTACTACAACATTAAGTTTAAAATGTTTAAAGTGAATCTGTGTGTTTGTTTTTATTCCGCAATATTTTTACACTGCACACACATTCAATTTACAATTATATACAGATTAAAACAATTAACCAAGAAAGAAAAAGCAAATAAAAAGAAATAATACATTCACTCCCTCTGCATTACTTTCAATGTAATTCATACTCAATATGTTCGAAAATCTATTTTTTTAATAGTAATTATTTATACATATCTTCATCAATTTTTTTAGTTAAATCAAAATATCCCTTAATTTTATTATTATAATACAATACAGATTATAAACAAATGACTAATTTAGGACAAATGGATGTATTTAGCATTAAATAGTCCATAAAAGCAACTAAATTTACTCTATTTTTTGACAAAATTTAGTCCTTTTTTTTATTATGTTGGTTCAAAGTATAGAAATGCTAGAGTTCCCGAAAGCATTCCAAAAATCGTTCCCGAAATTGTTCTCGAATGCTGAATTATCATCTTCTGATTGGTTTACTTTTCATTAATGAGATGAACTCCTCATGTGTTAATATGAATCTCACGAATTAAACCATGTCACGTGGCACATAGATACAAGGAACATGGGACGTAGCCACGTATCGCGAATCAGATCGCCCGTTTTCGAATTGGGAACAAACGCGACCCGAAACGTAGGGGTACGCGACCCAAAACGCTGAATGAAGTGATCCACAAGAAGACATATAATTCTTGTTAAGATGAAACCGATCTTTGTCTCTAACAACGTAGTAGAGTTTTTAGGTGATGTTTGTAGAAATATGACGAAAGTAAAGAAAAAGCAGTAGCATGGTTTGTGTATATAGATTGTATATATTTAATTGCATATGTCGAAGAAGCAGCTGCTCATATAAAATTAGGGTTGGCAATACATATTTGAACTTGGACTCCCCCAAATTTGCCGGGCCCAAAAAACTAGCTCCTTTTGTTTCAAAGCCCGAACAACAAACTCTGTATTATTCCTAATATAATTAGTGAACTTAAAATATAGAAAAGTTACACTAATTTTAATAATGTATTTGTATATTATTTAAAAATATATATTGTAGATGAAAATGTATATTCTAACATATTTTGTTTAAAAACACTTATCGTATCCTTGCGTTCCATCGTACCCACACGTTCCGTCGTATTGAATTCGGTAAAAATGATGTTCCACGTATCCGTTTCCGTCCCCCCGTTTCGAATCGAACCCCATCCTATGTGACTAATCATGGCATTTGGAAATTTTTTTGAAATCGTTTTCAGGATATGTAGCACTGCTCTTCAAAGTAAAATTTATTCTTTAAACCTAATCACTCACATTATGTTATGGTTAATTAGGTTATTTATGGTTACTGAGCCTATGTATTCAAAATTTTAATATTTTTTATAGTGTTTGGACAATTTAACAATTGAAAATAAGAATTTCAGAGTTTTATACTCATTAAATAACTAAATTATTCTCATTTTATTATTTCACATATCATATTACCCACCCACAATCTCATGTATACAAGGAAAAGATGTGTATGAATATATGAGTTTGTTTTTCCTATTATTACCATACACTTGAGTTTAAGGCTGGTTAGATAGTAGCTGATATTTTTAGAGATAAATTGTTTAAATCATAAATTATGAAAGAGGAATACCACGGATAGACCTATCAAATAAATATTTTGGATATGAACTTTTATATATCCAAATTCAAATTTAAAAATCTGAATTCATATTCAAATTCGTATTCGAATTCGAAAATATTTAAATAAAAATATTTGAATTCGAATTCGACGAATACTATCTAGATTCGGATACTATCAGAGTCCATCTTTTATTTAGGTTTTTTTTCTTAATTTTAAATTTTAATTAAAAAAATTAAATTATAGAAAAAATTTCACTTTTTCTATAACTAACTAAAAAGTATAATTCGCTTGGACATGTTTTTTTTTTTTAATACATGCTTTTAAGTATAATTTTGTTATTCTTAAAAAATTGAATTCATATTTAATTTATATAAATATGCCTATAATATGTTTGTCATTATATTTATCTCATATTAATATATATTATTGAGTAAAGAATATAATAATTTTAGATTATATAAATATTTATATTTATGTATTATATATAATTTCGTTTTCTAATATTATTAGATACAGATGTATTTAGCTATATCCATATTTGTATTCGAAATTGTCGGATCCAAATATATATAACATTTTTAATACGAATAATGTTTGATTTTTTCAAATATAATTATAAATATTTCGAATAAATATTGAATTTTTCGAATTTTTTCAATAACCCTTTCACAGATTTTTAGGTATCAGGAGAGGTCAAATCAGTTATTTTGAAGCTCCATCTTTGATTTTTTTTTTTTTTGCCAAGAAGTGCCATCGTGGTAATGAATATTCTTAGCTTGCTCTTTTGTTGAAAAACTTGGGAAATTTTAATTTTAAAACATGAAGCTTCACTAGAAACAATTAATTAATAATTTTTTCTTCTTAATTATAAAAAAAGAATTTGTAATTAAGCAACATGTAATTATACTACATATTGTTAATAGTAAATTTGTTCAAAATAAAAAAACTGTACATTTCTTAATTACTTTTGGATATTGTATGTTCTCGTGATAGGTTGAAGCACAATGAATTACTAAAATTCATGAAATTAAAAATTTATAGAAATAGAAAGACATTTTATTATGTAGAATTATTAACAAAAATGTAAAACTGGGAGTGAAATAAAGAAAATAGATAGTACATTGTACTTCCTGTGTCCCATTTTATGTGACCCTTATTCCTTTTTTGGGACGTCCCAAAAAGAATGAACCTATTTTACTTACTATTTTTGAACACTACTTTTCACTATTACACCCACTACTTCTCCCTCTTATACTATTTTTATATTACATAAACACTATTACACTCACTACTTTCCTCAACTATCTCAAATCTATTATTGAATATTGATAGATCCACCACTTTATCTACTTTTCAACTAACTTTACACTTTTTCTACTACATTTTCTTAATTTCCGTGAAAGTCAAACCGATTCACATAAAATGGGACGGAGGGAGTATAGGGTTGGCTCAACCCCGAATTCTTAGGTTATTTTGGTCCAGTGAAAATAAAGGGTGTGCAATATTAAATTATAGATATAAAAAGTTGTGAAATAACAATTTTTGCATACAGGAGAAAAATGAATAAAAGTTAATCCTCTAACCACACAGGACAGTAGAAATTAAGTTCTGTTTTTTTTTTTTTTTTTTTTTTAATGTTGATCCTAATTCATAATTTCTCGTTACAATTCAGGAGCCCAAAAAAGATTCAAACTCAACAAGAAAATATTTTTTTTTGAAAAAATGTTTCTTAATTTTTCACTAAAACTAACCATGTTTTTAGAAACAAATTTTTAAAAGTATGTATGCTGGTAATTTTTCATATTTTATACTTATGTTTTATCTAGATAAGAAAGATAGACTTAACACTTGGTTGTAATAAAAATAGTGTTCTAAAAATCGATCTAGGTGGTCGATTAATTGGCGCCTAAGCGCTAGGCGGTCACTAAACGCCTAAAATCTATAAAAATCGGTCACTTAGCATTTTTATGTTCCGATTAATCATTCAAATTAATCATTGCCTAGTCGATTAATCGCTAAAAGGTAGATTTACGACCTAGACCAACCTAATAATTTTTAGAACATTAAATAAAAGATATGTGGTTGTCAAAAGAAATACAGTGACATATTAAAATGGGATTTGAGAATCCACAGGCCTAAGCCCCAGTAGTTGTTTAAGCCCACAGTTTACAGATTTTAAGAAGTCAAATGTAATTAAGAAACCATTAGGAGTATATTACTCAACTTAATCATTCGAAAAGGAGTGATGTCAACCCCTTTTGATAGAATATTAGTAAAATCATATATTAAGGTAGCTTATTTCAATAACTGAAAGCAAAATAACTTCTTTAATTATCCCATGTAACAGATTTTTTCTTCTCAACAACTGTAAATGGGGTTAGCATATTACACTTCCCACCAGAATGTCTACTGCAGTCTGACAAGTAATTTTGAAGATATGTCAACTGTATCATTGCCTAGCAGAAGATATTGGTTTGATGAAAAAAAGTCATCATACAGTTTTTACACAAGTACTTGCATGCTTCTGGCTTTTAGAGTTCCAAGTGTGATACTCCTGACTTCTGTGTTGAATTAGTTGTTTAAATCTCAGTTTTCGAATTAAATCAATCCAAACTTACATCCCACTGCATTCAACGTAGGATCTGGAAAAAGGGTTCAGAAATGTAATATGTACACAGACTCAACAGAAATTTCATCCCTATTGTTAAAGCTTTCAGATAATGTTAAAACGGAAAGGTTAAAGAGAAAGTTCAAACTTATAAAAATCTCAACAGTGTTTTTTGTTATGTTATAAGAAAATGCTTGTGTACAAGAAATTGAAGATAATAATTAAAATCACACCCTCTTACAGAACCATAATGCTCAAGATGAATGTAACATAGGCAACTGAGCGTGCTCTTCTCAGTTTCACTTGAATGAACAAATTATAAACGTAAAAACAGAACAATGCCCGGACCTGATATTTGATACAAATATTGTATGCCAAATTCGAATGCAAACCAAGCTGTCATTATCCTTCATGCATCTTTTCTGAATTCGAGAAAAAGAAACAACATAGCCTGGACCAGAAACCTTTCCTCTTCTCTGGCTGTTGAACTTTCCCATCCCTCTTCGCAACAAAATCTTCCATGTACTGAACAACAGCCTGATAAATCAATACTCTAAAGAAGTTAGTACTACTTAAAATGTGCATTTGATTTTGACTCGAAACCATGAAGTTCAAAATTATTACCTGAGCTCCCATCGTAACAATTTGCTTTGGAGGAACTTCGAGTGGAGTTTCGTAAGCATGAAAAACTCTCAATTTTGATAGGAAACGGAAAGAATCAGGTAAGACTCGTATTTGATCATCACTAATATCTAGCACTTGGAGTTTGTCAAGATTTCCAATCGATCTTGGCAAAGCTCTGAGGTCTGAAAAGTTCTTCCCAACATTCAATTTTTCAAGATTGGCTGCAAGACAGAAGCTTTCAGGTATGCCTTCGAGTTCATTAAAGCTTGCATCTAGTTCCCTCAATTTGGTAAGATTACCCATTGTCGTCGGAAACTTTCCAACTCTGTTGTAATGAAAAGTAAAAATTTCCAACATTTCTAGCTTTCCAATTGCCTCAGGAAGACCTCTGAGCTGATTGAAGTCTAGTCTGAGCTCTACAAGGGACGTGCATGATCCGATTGTGTAAGGAAGTTCAGCAAGCTCATTCGTCTCCGCATTCAATATTTCTAAAGAGGTAAGATTACCAATTATATCCGGAAGGGTACTAAAATGGTTTGAACTCAAATCAAAACTGACAAGGTTTTTCAAATTACCAAATGAAATTGGCAGTGTTTTTAATTTGTTGGCATGGAGGTCAAGGTCAGTTAAGTTGCTTAATTCACCAAACGAATCAGGAAGGTTCATAAGTTGATTTGCATGAACATCAAGCTTCCTTAGGGCAGTGAGGCCACTGATGGTGGTTGGAAGAACCATTAATTTATTGTTTGATATGTTCAGCTCAACAATCTGTGATAACTTCCCAAGAGATACAGGAAGCCACTCAATATTGTCCATCAGTTTTCCTTCCAGATCAAGAACCAATTGGTCCCTTTCTTCTGATTTTGCTGTGCTTTCAAATAGAGCGGCCACCTTCATCAGACTCAGTTTTTCAGTGTCTTTACCACCTATAATTTGCTCATGACAGAACACTGATATTAGGTACATGAGTTGACTTCAAAGACGATTAATACAATGTATTAATAATCATGCAACTGTGATCATTTTATTTGTTTAATCTTTAAAACAATTGGAAGAGTGCTACAGCTAAAATCAAATAATGTTCACATACACAATTTTCGGGTACATCGAAGAATTTATCAAAAAAAGAAGAAAACAGAAGAAATTGCAGATAAAGCAGAATTGCATTGACCATCATAATTCAAATTGTATATGTTTCAATATCTCAAGTCCTAGCAGTTGGAGAAAAGTACCAGAATCAAAGCTTTTTCGGGTTTTTCTTGATTGAAAAACTTAAAACACACACACACACACACACACACACACACACAGAGACAGAGACACTATAGGTCTACATAGAATACACAAGAGTATCTATATGATGGAACTTGAACAAACCTGAAGAGAAATCAACGACTTTCGCCACAGAACCCTTTAAAGGCAAACCTAAAACCTCTGATTCTTCACCTTCCTTTATCATGATCACACTCTCATCACTAACAGCTTGTTCAGTTTTTTCAACAGGGCGCTCCAAATTATTACCCAACTCAATCTGAACACCTCCAGAAATCAACCCAGAAGCTGTCTGAATAAGTTGATCAAACTTTTGATAGAACTTGTCAACTTGCAGCAACTCCAAAGCCTCTTTGCTCTGCTCATGACTCTGAAACAAAACCATGGTCTTTTTTACTTGTTGTAACACCGAAAAAATCTCCGATGGCACATCTTGAGGTGGCACTTGGCTAGAGAGTTGATCAAGTTTTAGTTCTTGTTCAGAATCAACAGTTTTGACAAGAGAAATGGCAGCTTCAAGCTCTTCAATGGTGGGCCTAGGTGGAAGTGATCTGTAAATTCTCATGATTTCTTCTACAGCTTCTGTGTAAGCTGGAGATGTGTCTTTTTTGTTTAATATCGTCATGGATCTTAAAATGGTTTTCCAATGACGAAATTCAAGTTTTAAGGGGGTGAGACTTTCAGTTCTGGTCTATACTATGTCCAATTGTCCTGGTTTTAACCCATTGTTTTCCTTTTAACTTTCTTTTTGTTTTAACCCAAAGTTCAAAATTAAACTTTGTAAATATGG
This sequence comes from Saposhnikovia divaricata, assembly GCA_036435485.1. Lineage (NCBI taxonomy): Eukaryota > Viridiplantae > Streptophyta > Magnoliopsida > Apiales > Apiaceae > Saposhnikovia > Saposhnikovia divaricata. The sequence goes on along the minus strand of CM071597.1, from coordinate 211,349,881 downwards.
GACGCTTGTATACTTTTTTATTAGTAGCTTATAATCCGTGCAACACACAACTCCTTTTTTAATATTTATAATTATATTAATTGTTTTTAATATTTGTATGTTCTTAGTTTACCCATCAAATTGCTGTTAAAAAATTGATAAATATAAGATTTTGCACGTTAAATTTATTTTTTGTGTTTCATCTTAAATTCTTAAAATTTGATTTGGACGATATAAGATTTTGCACGTTAAATTTATTATTTGTGTTCTATCTTGAATTCTTAAAATTTGATTTGGACGATTTTACATCCCATGTGAAATTAACAAAAAATATTTAATTTAGTGATAGTTTAACATTTTTTTTTCATTAAAATTACGCAGAAACAAAAGAAAGAAGAAAATGACGTTTTTTACGTTGAAAATGCTATTCGATTTAGTAGATCTACTTATAGTTCGTTTTGATTATCAAAACTCTTATTGTGTTAAGATAAATAAATTACCTGGTAAGCCCAATTCCTAACACCTTATATGATCCTGGTAAGCCCAATTCCTAACACCTTAAGGTTTTAGGAGAGCTGGTAACTTAACATGGTATCGGAGCTCCCTGCTACCCCCCAATATTTTCATTTATTGAAATATTGAAAATAGTGTACGACGATCGACAACCGGACGCTATAAATGAGAATATTGCGGGGTAGGAGGGACTCGAACCTGAGTCCTCCCACATCCAGAGCTCTGATACCATGTTAAGTTACCAGCTCTCCTAAAACCTTAAGGTGTTAGGAATTGGGCTTACCAAGATCATATATTTATCTTAACAGGAGAGCTGGTAACTTAACAAATTGTCTTGTTATAATAGCGATTAGAATAATGTAATTATATTCTATCTATCATTCTATTAGAATTTTATTTAATTATATTCTATCTATGATTGTATTAGGTCTTTTTTTTGAAAAATAAAGGAGTTTATTCAATAATAAAAAGCTATACGGCATCTGCACCAATGATCGAGCCGAACAAATAGTAAATTGCAATTGCCTTTTCTCATGAAGAGACAGTTAAACGACATTTTGAAGATAATGTATATACAAATGCAAGTACCCACTTCGTGCATCCTCGTTGAATTACTAATACCCTCTTCTTCATGCCCCGATGGAGCTATTGTTTGAGCTATCGACCAGAACTGTAATCCCATACAAAATTTCATCACTAAATCAAGACTCCCGTTCACAATCCAGAAGCGAATAACAAACCTCTCAGAAACATGAAAATCTTGCTGATCAATACCATCGGCCATGAAACACACCACAACTTAATCAAAATAAAAACCAAACTCTCACAAGGATAGACTAACACAGCCCAAATAAATTGGGAACTTATTGAAATCCAAATAAATTGGGAGTTTTATTGAATGAGAAACAAGATATGAAAATGGAAAAAACGAAAAGGAATTGGGGTTTTTCACCGGTGAAAACCGATGAAAGCCCCCTCAAAACTTTTTAATGAAGGCTAGGGTTAGAAGGGAGAAAGAGTGTTTTCACAAAGGTATATAATACATAAAGAAGTTTGATCACTTTATTTTTATTAGGTCTTTTGTAATTGGTATAACCAATGTGTACTCAATAATATACCTGATTTATATCTGATTTATAATCCATACACATTTATAATCCAAAGGTTAATATTTAGTTTTATAATCCAACGTTTCATATGATATTGGAAGTACAGTGACGAAAAATTTGGATAAGATCCCTCTTATCCTTATTATATATAAGGATATAATAATAACCAAATTATGTGATATTTTGTAGTAATTTTAATGTACTCTCATTTTCATTTTGTTAAGGGATTTTTATAAAAATACTCAAAATTTTGAAAGTTTTTTTAAAAATACTACTTAAGTTGCAAATGAGGTTGCAACCAAGTTTGTAAATATTGGATTTGGGATTGCAAACCAGGTTGTAACCTTATTTTTTTAAAAAAAAAATCTGCAATATGGATGTTTTTGAAGAAAACCCTTTTATTTATCCATTTCAATTACAATATCTATCAAATCAATATTTAATTTAGGATGTTACTAAATGTAGTTCAATTTTACCAGATGCAGTTTGTTGATTTTACATTTACACCCTTGGCAATATTAAATGTGCGAGATGCCTATTAAATCTCCTGATTAGCTATGTACATTTTGGTTAAGGTTGCTTATTAAATGCAATATTAAATACATTAATACTTATTAGTCTTATACATTTCACTAAATATTTTGTATACATTTCACTAAATTTTTATTAAAAAATATAATTAATTAATAATACTAGTAATAATAATCATATTTTTTCTATTATATCTACAATAAAAATATGAAATAAATATTAAAAAATATATTAAAAAATTATATGTAGATGAATATATTCATGTAACTCTTTACACATATTCGCCAGGTTGTCTTTTGCCTAGTTGCCTGCCCATGGATTTATTATTTTTTGTGCTCGAAACCATGCATTTATTATTAGGTGTACTTAGTGTTAATGTGGTGTTAATGTATTACACGAAAAACACAGAAAACTGAGGAAGTGGTTTCATTGTTCCCGTTTCTGCACAAAAAATTAAAAAGGTTAATAATGTAATTTTAATGAACTGCATTAAGTAATTCTGACCTGCATTTAGAAACTATGTTAATTTAATTCTCCCCTCGTCCTACTTATTTTGTCCTAATTTGATTTTAGTTGGTCAAATGAAACAAACTTTGACCTCAAATAATATTTTGACTTTTCATGATCTTCTAAGTTTGAAAATTAAATCTTATAATACGATAAATGTACTTTGTACAAGTAATTTTTAAAATAAGTATAACTATCATATAATATAAGTAATTTTCGTTTTAAAATCAGTTAATTTGGCCAAAGTTTTGTAATAAGTCGGATCGAGGAAGTATTAAAAATTAGGTGAATGGTCTTCTGTAAAAGTTTGTTAGGACCTAGGAAGAGACAGAATCCTGTGGTAGACCTTCGACTATCCGGACAACCAGCCCAATCCGAATCGGAGTAAGCAAATAGATGGAAAGGTTCTGATGAGCGGAGAATGTATATCCCGTAACCAAGTGACCCTTTGAGGTATCGAAGAATCCTCTTTGCAGCAAAAAGATGTACATCATGAGGATTGCTCATAAATTGTGCAAGGTGGTGGACAGCAAAGGCAATATCTGGTCTCGTAAAGGTTAAGTACTGAAGTGCTCCAAGAATGTGACGAAATTCTGTAGGGTCTGGGATTGGATTGCTACTTAATGCAGACAATTGAATATGTGGTGCAAGAGGTGTAGAACATGGTTTACAGTCTAACATTCGACACCTGTTGAGCAAATCCAAAGTATATTTGGTCTGGGAGAGGTGAAGACCATGGACATCTCTGGCAGTTTCCAGGCCAAGAAAATAATTTAAGTCACCAAGGTCTTTGATCGCAAATTCAATACCCAATCGTGCAATAAAAGACTGTAAGAGCTTGAGGGAATTTCCGGTAACCACAATGTCGTCTACATAAAGCAGAAAAATTATCATCGAAGAACCATTTCGATAGATGAACATTGAAGAATCAGCGATGCTTTGAACAAATCCACAAGAGGTAAGAAAGGAACTCATACGTTGAAACCAAGTACGGGGTGATTGCTTTAAACCGTAAATTGACATATGCAGTTTGCACACGTGATGTGGTCGATCGGGATCAACGAACCCTGGAGGTTGGGACATATACACATCTTCGGAAAGAAAGCCATGTAAGAATGCATTCTGCACATCGAGTTGCCGTATTGGCCAACAACGCGACACTGCTAAACTAAGAACAATGCGAATGGTGGTTGGTTTGACAACCGGACTGAACGTCTCCTCATAATCAATTCCAGCTTGTTGGTGGAATCCCTTTGCAACAAGTCGGGCTTTATGACGCTCAATTTCACCATTAGACTTTCGTTTTATTTTATAAACCCACTTGGAGCCAACAATTTTTTGTTGAGGATTAGGTGGAACAAGAGTCCATGTAGCATTCTTTTGGAGTGCATCAAATTCGTCGCTCATAGCTTGACGCCATTGAGAATATTTGTTAGCTTGTGCGAAACTTGTAGGTTCTGTTTCAGGCGATAACATTGTAGAGAATGCAGCAGGAAGTGGGTGTCGACTGGCGAAATCTGCATGTTTCTTGGGTTTAAAAATGCCATTCTTGGATCTGGTGGTCATGTGGTGTTTTTCCAGGGAGGAATGTGTTGTGTTTGAAGAGGGAACAACTGAATCTAGTTGCTGGTGAGGGTGTTCAGGAGATGTGACAGGTGGAGGGTTGATAGGTGTTTGCTGTGAGAAGGGTGATGCATGAGTTGATGATGTTTCGGTGGAGGGAGAATGATCTTGGTGATCATGGTGTGAATGAATGTGTAGGTCTGGAGATGAATGTATCGTAGGTGTGGAGTTTGTTTGAGATGTGGTTTGTGGTGTGGCTAAAGTGATGACCGGGGTAAAATTCATATTGGAATAGTCGGGCATCGCAACCTTGTTGGATGATATTGTGGAGTTCTCTTCATATGGAAATTTGATTCATCAAATATGACATGGCAAGAAATGTATAAACGACCTGTGACTGGATCCAAGCAACGAAAACCTTTATGACAAGAGCTATAGCCAAGAAAAACACAAGCAGTAGATCTGGGCATTAGTTTGTTAGAAACATAATCACCGAGATAAAGGTAACAAGCACAACCAAAGATACGTAAAATTGAATAATCAGGCTCGTTATCAAATAAGGCAGTAAAGGGACATTTTTGATCCAAGACACTTGTGGGTAACATGTTTATGAGATACACAGCGGTGCAAATAGCTTCTGCCCATAATGTAAGAGGTGTTTTTGCGGTGATCATCATAGTACGTGCCATCTCAGAAATGTGACGGTGCTTGCGTTCAGCAAGTCCGTTCTGTTATGGTGTGTGTGGGCAAGAGAATCGATGATGAATTCCTTTGCTTGTACAGAAATTTTTGAAAGATGAGTTATCATACTCACGACCTCCGTCACTTTGGAAACATTTAATGGTGGCATCAAATTGGGTTTGAATGTAGTTGTGCAAGTGAACAAAGTGGGTGAAAACTTCAGATTTTAATTTCATTGCATAAACCCAAGAGTACCGAGTAAAGTCATCAGTGAAAAGTACATAATAACGATATCCAGAAGTAGAGAAAACAGGAGACATCCAGACATCACTATGAATAATTTGAAATGGGGCAGTTGTACGATGTGCATGACTAACAAAAGGGAGTCTTTTTGACTTTCCAAGAGCACACTCCTTACAGAAATGAAACTGACTAGATGAAAATGAGCCCAAACGCTTATTATTAGATAGAGTTCGAAGAGTCTGAGAAGATGGATGACCCAAACGACGGTGCCAAGGAATGGATGATTGACAAGACGTAGAAAACGCTTGCGAAGGGCGACTAATCTTGAGAGGGTATAAGCCATCTTTACATTGGCCCTGAAAAAGAGTGGATCCAGTATGTAAGTCACTAATTACAAAACCACATGGATCAAAGGTAAAACTGACCGAGTTATCATGAGTAAATTGTGCAATGGAAAGAAGATTTTTACGCATCGTTGGAACGTGTAAAACATTAGATAAATTAAATGACTGAGAGCCGCAAGAAAGGGATATGCTACCAGTGTGTGAAATAGGAAGAAAATCACCATTACCCAGCTGTACTTGATCACTTCCAGCATATTCAGAACGACTAGCAAATGATCGTTCATCACCACTCATATGATTTGTGGCACCTGAGTCGATATACCAGTTTTGATCCATTGGTGGTGCTAGCTGAATACCAACAAATGCCGAGGATAAGTCAGCCTCAGTTTGGTTCTGGTGCGGACTACGATTGTAGTGATGTGGAGGAGTCTGATTTGCAGAGGTGTTGTTCCATTGACGGCCATTCAAGTTAGGACTTGGAGGGGAACCTAGTATGCTTTGCTGAAAATAATTCCGACCACGACCACGACCACGATATCCGCGACCATAACCACCTCTAGTTGGAGCGAAGTTCTGATATGAAGAAGTATAATCATGATGATAGTTTCTGCCACGACCTTGTCTACCACCACGGTGATAGTTATTTCCTCGGCTGAAATGGGGAGAAAAGGAATTGTGTGAGGATAAGAAGGCGGATGTAGGATTAGCAGAGTATAGGTCTAGCGTGGGTGGTTTCATATTCATTGACTCAAAGGTGACAATTCTAGTGCGAAGAGTGGAGAAGGCAGGAAGAGGAGGTGAGTTAATAATAGCTGTAACGAGCATGGAGTAATATGGACCGAGACCACGAAGAACGCAAGTAACAAGATCTGTAGTTGAAACAGGTTGGTTAATTGCAGCAAGGGAATCTGATATTTTTTTAGCATACTGGAGGTAATCTGTAATGGACTTGTCTCCTTTCGTCATTGAGAGCAGCTGGAAACGCAGTTGGGTCGCATTTGCAATGGATTGTTGAGCAAAGTTTTGTTGAAGACAATCCCATACATCTTTTGAAGTCTTTAAGCCAACGACAAGAGAGAGAACTGGGCTTGATAGTGTGGAGTTGATTACGCCCATGAGTGTTTGGTCAGCGTAATATCATTCAGTGTGTTGAGGGTTCAATATAGGAGTAGGACTCGCTTCAGTAGATGAAATATATTCAAGGGGGCAAGGATAGCTACCATCGATGAAACGCCAATGTCTTTGGCCAATAAGAAAAGGTTTGATTTGGGTTTCCCACTCTAGATAATTACTGTCAGTGAGTTTGGTAGAGACAAGAGCAGAAATATTTGGTATAGTGATTGTGATGGGTGATGGGGTGGAAGCCATTGTTAGGGAAGAAGAAGAAGTAGCAGTAGATGTAGAAGAGGAAGATGTCATGAAGAAGAAGTTGTTGGAGGCTTTGATACCATGAACAAGTATATGATACTTGGTACAACAAACATAGATACATTAGCCTATAAATACTGAGGAGATAGTATGGGATCTGAATATTCAATATAGCATGGGCATGGCAACAGTATGGACATCTCTGGAAACAGGTTAGTATGGGCTACGAGTATGGGCACTTCTGTGAATATGGGCACTTCTGTTAATATGTTGGTATAAAATGAGACATTTGCTGACTGTTTCTTGTCATTCTCAGGTTTCTTCATTTCACCAGTTTCACTGTACTGGGATGATACATTGCTATCTTCAGAGCCTTTTGAATCCTTAAGAGAAGCAAGTATCCTTCCTACAGAGAGTATACATTTAATACGACCAGGATACATTTAATTTTCAACTATAGAACTCCAACAAAGTTCAATAGGGTGAAAAACATAAGGTTATAGGTTAAGAATTGTTGTACTCAAACTGAAAAATGAGTTAACTATTTTTAATCAGTATGGAGCAGTAATCCACTATATGCCTATAATGAATTGACTAATTCCATGTTTCAAAGCTTGCAGTTCCGTGATTAACACATAAGAATTCTAAAAAAAAGAAAGGCGGGATATCTTTGGCCTGCCATTGAGTTCTTTTTAAAATACAAAATCTAGTACTAAATAAAATAATGGTAGTACCTACAATGTCTGTGCTGGATACACCTTCTGTCCGCTTGATTTGCTTGTAACGGCCAGCGCTTTTTGCCAGGGCATAAACTCTCATATTAATATAACTGGAAGATTGAACAATTTAGCAGACTAGTCAACAAGTGAAATGCTGACAAAAGTCGAATAGCAGTTGAAAATGTAGTTCATTGGGTTTGGGTTCATGTGAGCAGTTTCACTGGCTGTTAGGTGCCATCTCATGACCCTTAAACAGACCAATCAAAAGAGAACTATACCGTGGCACATACGATAACGATTTTGGCACGTGTTAATTAACCAGTCGTTCTAAAACCTTAAGGTATTAGAGGAAGGTCCAACTGGATCTTTATATTATATTCTAACACTCCCACTCACTCGAAAGTTTATTTATGGGTCGAAGAGTGGATCACGGGCGCTCATTTTTGGAGCATAACTTGTCTTCGTGTCCATATTAAATATTGAGAATATTGGGGGTGGCAGGGAGTCGAACGTGAGCCTCCCGCCAGACTGAGCTCTGATACCATGTTAAGTAACCAGTCGTTCTAAAATCTTAAGGTGTTAGAGGAAGGCCCAACTGGATCTTTATATTATATTCTAACATCACGTAAACCTACCATCTTCTATGCTAATGAAATAAAGCAACAGCACCAATGCCAACACCATATTATATTGACCACACATTAATATCTGATTACTTGACATGTAATAATTTAATAGTTCAAATAGCAAATTCATCATGAAGGAGATAAAAATTTAAAAAGGTAATAATAACAGAGCTGTGCAATTACAACAGGTTTCCTCTAAGAAATTAGTACAGGGTGTCTTATGGAATACTTATGTCAATGCCACGTTTTAATATAATGACTAAAATAAAAATTCTGAAATATATATCACCTTTCTTCCATAGCTAGATAGAACAAGGGGCCCTTTGTTGGTTATAATCTGCTTATCGCTCCCAGTGCTTTGGCTTGTCTCAATGCATTTGCGTGTCCATAATGCATGAGATCAAAACATCCATCCCGAAACACGCTTTTTCTGACATTTCTTCTTTTGAAATATTTTCAAATCAGGGAATATGTACGACAAATTTGAAACAGTAATCCCAGCAAAATAGCTTGTGAGTATTAAAACCACCATATAAATGGCTCTATTGCAAGGGGCGGTTGCAACGGCCAAATTTTGCAAATTCATTGCCATAGACTCCACTGCAACAAATACAGGCCTTAAGGCAATGTATTCCTGTCGTTGCAATATGCAATCTATTTTGTAGTGATACAAACGAGGATGATAGTATAACCCATACCAAATAAGATTGACACTGTCTAAAACCATATTTCCACCCTCTTTTCTTCGGAGTCGAATTCAGGAAGGGTCAGAAGAGACACAAACCCTACTAAAAAATCATAAAAGAAATATTCACAAAATGCTGAATTCGGGATCAATTAACGATGACAACATATCCAAATCAAAACTGAATGCAAACTTTAATATTAGAGAAGAAAGATAGATACAGCCATATCACAGTACTAGAAAAAGTAGAATAGACATCACCCCTTTGACATCGGTTCATGATGTCCCCGATGTAAAAACTATCAATAACATCGGTCGACAAAAAACTGATGTCTTTAACATATTATGAAATCACTTTACCAGCCAACTGATGTCATTGACATATCATTGAAAAATTAATGACATCGGTCAAGAAAACAACTGATGTCTTTCATATATTATGACATCGATCAAAAACAAACCGATGTCTAAAGTATGCTTAAAAAAATTTGCACTCTGCGCCCATACAATTAACTTTTCCCCCTTAGCAAATATTTTAGTCCCCCCTTTATTTCCCCCGTCATCAAATTTTTTAATTCCCCCTTTTTTGAGCTCTTTCATACAAAAACTAAGTACACCTCTTTCACACAAAATTAAAACAAAATATACAGGCTCTGCTATCTCTCTTTCTCTCCGCTCTGGCGGTGACGACTCTCTTTCTCACCCCACCTCTCTCAACAGCCCCTCTCTCTCTCTCTCTCAACAGCCACCCTCTCTCTCTCTCTCTCTCTCTCTCTCTCTCTCTCTCTCTCTCTCTCTCTCTCTCTCTCTCCCTCCCTCTCTCTCTCTCCCTCCCTCTCTTTCACTTTCGTAACCCTAATTTCTCAAACTGCGCCTCAATTGTTAATTGGTCAATTCACTTCACAAATCCATTTGTTTACTGCTTAAAATTAGCCCTAAATTGAGGTCTGCAAGGCTATACAAGTTCTAGTCGACCCATATAACACGAATCGAGCTCTAATTTGTAAGGGTATTTCAAATTCATGTTTAATTTTTTTTTGTTTTATCGATTTCACTTCTTTGAACAGATTAATTGGTGATTTTGGCACTTCTCAACTCCGGTGAGTTCCCTTCTTTGTTATACACTTTGTTTATATTTGTTTATTTTACATACTATGTGATTTTGTTACTTTTATTTTGGTCATTAACATACTCAGTTCAGTTCCATCTATGAGTCGTTATTGGTAAATTTGTAGTGGCAATAATCTCAATTTTGTGTCATCTTTAGATGCCTTTGAAGAAAGATATCCTTCCAGTGCCTTCGAAGCAAGTGAAGATGGCTTTAGAGATCTGGTTCGGCACAATGTGTTCTTCCATAATATGAATATAACTGTTTTTCATCTTATATATGAACTTGCTCTACCTTTGCCTAAAAACTTGTTTGGAATTTTTATGTTCAAAATATGTGCAGGTGGTTTGGCTTAAGGTTGAATTATCTAAGTTGCTTGATGAGAAACGTTTGGCTATACTCAGGTTATATTATTTTCTTTGATATGTGATTGGCAAAGTTATCATGACCAGAAGTAAATAGAATTGGTTGTATTTGTAACCTTGTTAGATTAACATTATTACCTCCAGTTAATAACATATCTCGTGATAGCCTTGACTTGTAACATCTTTGAATTTAGTTTAATTACTTTAAGTAAAGACCTGAAACCTAAAAGACTTGTCAATGAAATATTTGTTGGTATCATAGTTTTGTTAATTTTTTAGTGTTAATTCACGCGATCATGTACTTCTTAATGTTTGTAAGTTATATCTTTTTGTTTTTTTTGTTTCATTCTTTTAAGATTGGTTGTTTTTCTTATTGTCGCATTAAGGCTACGAATAGGGTCCGGAGGTTTATCACCACCTGCTTTTATTACTTATAGTGTTTGAATATTTAGCAATAATATTTATATTCATTACATTAGTGATTATGGTCATATAATTACTGTATGGGGTTTAAATGTTAGATAACAATATGCACGTGTAATTGTTAGTCATTTAACACCAAACTGACTTGTGTTTAATTTCCTTTTCCAGGGTGTATGAACTTTTAAATGTTTTGGGGTTCAATGGTTCGCGAAAGAGGATGTTTGTTATTATTAGAAATGAAGAGGGAAAGTTGTTATTACTCTGCAAAGGTGCTGACAGGTTGGTCAAATTTTTTGCTTATGGTACATCACTTTTCTTTACTATTTAAGGTATTATCCTCTTTCTGTGATTAGCATATCCATATGACTCTGCTTCTGCCTTCTATTGAGTTCTCATGAACACTCGCTGCCAGGCTGGAGCAGTTGGACTATTTTTACAGGCTTCACTACTGATGATGGTTGTTGCTGTGTACTATAGTGGCACTCTCTCTCAGCAGACACCACTACTCTTCTTTCTTTTTCTTGTTGTGAGTTCCTATATTTAATTGACTATGCAAATACATATTATAGTTTGCATTTGAGCTCATGTTCATGTGTGTGTGTGTGTGTTCCTGTGGTGTTAATTTTTGTATCATATGGATGATAATTGATCGTAACTCGCAAGTTCTCATATTGTTGGAAGGAAGTTATCATTTTCATTTTCTTGATATAAATAAAAATGAAGTGATCCAATACTTTTCAAAGGTTTTTTCAAGTTTAGTACGCATGTCATATGATATTGTGGGAGCACAGATTCTTCAAACTAGGTCCCAGCAAGCAAATCAAATCTTATTGGCACAACATTTGAGAAAACTTGTGCCTAACATTAACTAGAAGTAACTAGTGCTTGAAATCAGTAACATAGCAGTTGCTTTTGATGATATGATTGTCACAATCACCGTCGAAGAAAACCTCAGCCAGAATCATTATACATGAGTTCCCAGGGCTTTCTTTCAGATTAAAAAGGTTTGATCTTTTATCAAAATATGCAAATATAATGTTCGTCTCGTTGTGAAAAAGAATTAGGCTTGAAAGTAAAATGTTAGTAGGCTGTCCCTGTGGAATTTTTACCTAGTGATACACTTGCAATGATGGGGTTGAATGAAGAAGTAATTATCACTAGAGATTCGTCAAACTACTTGTGGTATCTTATAGTGTAGGTTTCCTTATTTTACCTGATCATTTACTGTCCATATAACTTTTATTTCAGCCAAATATACAGAACTTGTAGTATTGGTGAAATGATTTGAAATGTTGATTGTTTCTCTTTTCAATGTGAATATAGCATCAGATGAAGGATTTCTCAAGGATGGTCAGGATCATGTGCTTTGAAGATAGTTTACGGAAAATCTGGAAAGCTTGTTGGCCTTGATAATTGTAAGTCTATAGTGATGTTGGGTCAATTGATAATGATGTACCACTGACAACTCTTGATAATGAGGAGATTTGGAATGCAGTGGAAATATGAAAATTGTCAGGATCTCCGTAAATTCTCTGTTCTTCGTGGGCTTTGGCAAAAAGTATAGTATTCTCCACTTGAAACTGGGTGCCTTCTGAATTACGTATTACACCTTATCCAATACTCTGACGTAATTTTCCATCAGGTTGGACTTGAGATTGTCCCGAGGGACTATGATATGGATTCATCTAAGACTTCCTTGGCAAAGGAAAATTGGAGGATGCTGTCAAATATGGCACCAAGGTAACCGACTACCAATGTTCTTGTTAGATATATACTTTTTAATTTTACCGATAAACTCTTTGATCAACGTCATCTTTGAATTTTTGTAGGCACTTTCGAAACTCGTGGCAGTCTGTGGCCCTTACCATCAAATATAGTCTTTTGGCTGTAGTGCTCTACCATATTGGGATTTCAACCAGGTATGTTTTTTTTTTGCCTTGATAGGGTAAAAGTGCTTTTTCTTTCACTGTCGCAAATGCCTGTGCTCATGTACTAATTTCAAATTGGTGCAACTCAATGTCGTTCACACCTATTTTTTCTCTTATAAAATCAGGCTACCATTTATCAGCAAAAAGCTCTAGATATTAATGAGAGAGAGCTTGGACTTGATCACCCAGATACGATGAAAAGTTATGGAGGTTTAGCGGTTTTCTACTATAGGCTCCAACATACGGAGTTGGCTTTAAAGTATGTTTATGTATATTCTGTGTTCTTCTTTTAGGTTCCCTTTATTGTCTTTTGACTATATAGCATTTGTCATTTTCCATGCACAAATTTTATTTCTTTATTTTAATTCTGTATAAATTAATTATTCTATTTTATTCGCAGATTCTTGGTATCCTGGAAGTACTGGTTGAGCAATGCTTTAAGAGTATATTCATCTATCTCATTCTTTTTAAAAGTTTAAATTCTGAAACATTAAACAAGAGAAACGGATTGAACTGTTAACATGTGAACATAAGAATAGTTGGTTTGTGGAGATTTACTCCCGAGAAAGGTATACTATTTGAACATTTTAAAACTGATAGAAGTTTTATTGGTCTGTAGGTTTTATTAGTGTAAAAAAATGGCTACGTGGAGTATGATGGTCGGATCCTTGGAAGTTGGAACTACTATATATATGCCTGAATAGACACTCCTCTTAGTCCTTATAACTTGGTATATGCAGTTAGTATCTCATTTGTGATTTATTTCCTGCAAGTCTATTATGTATGCTTACTGATCTTTGTATCATCCAATCTCGTGTGCTCTTACAATATACATAATTCATAGTTTATTGTTATCTGTCAAATACGCTGTTTCTGTAACTGAATAATGATATGTATCATCTTGAAGAGGGCCAGGACATTGCTGCTAAAGTGTGGTTGGATAGAAATGAACTAGTAACATCTGCACATACCATTATGCAGCACGTGGAACAAGATGTTATGCAGTTCGTGGAAAAAGATCGTTCGCTCGATCTCAAGCTTCATTGTTGTTATGCATCTAATTTTGGAAACTATACGTTATTGGTGTTGTTCTAGTTTTGGTTTGTGACTTAGTTTTTGTGCCTCTCGTTGAGTGTTCTCTTAGTTTTAGAATATGTGGACTTATTTTGAACAATTGTAATGAATGTCTTTGTTACATTAATATACAAAGTTTGGTTTTTTGATTTATGTGAGAATTTCTTTCTTAATTTGGTTTGTGAGAATGGTTTAAAATTATATATGCTACTATTTTGGCTAGTATTGTTATAACAATAACACATCAGTTAAACCCAATGAAACCGGTGTTTATAATTAGTAGAAACATCATTAGTACAAATAAAACTGCTGTAAAAGGCAAAAAATAACATCGTTAACAAAAAACAAACTGATGTATTTAAACACAATGGTGTCACATTGTTGATGCTTTTCACATCGGTGTCTAACTGATGTTAATATGTATGATACACATCGGTTATATTACAGTAAACCGTGTCTCAAGCACTCTTTGACATCGGTTAGTTTCTAGTAACCGATGTTTTAGACAGTATCGAACATCAGTCAGGTTTCAGTGAACGATGTGATAGATAATCTTTGAAATCGGTTACACACCGATGTGAAAAGGAAGTGAACGATGTGATAGATACTCTTTGACATCGGTTTCAAACCGATATGAAAAGGGTTGGACCTTTCTCTACACCCACATAGACATCGGTTGAAAAAAGGCCAGACATCGGTTTTTAGCCGATGTCTATTGACCTGTTTCTAGTAGTGTCAAATTGAAATGCAGGCATAAGTTGAAGAAAAAGGGCCATACAAGGAACTGATTAGTAAGAATTTAAGCAAGAATCTGAAATGCAAATTGAAATCATTAATAACTTTCGGAAAAAAACAAGCAATCTATTAAAATGTTCACCAAACGAGAAATCATAATTTCAAGAAAATGCTAATATTAAAATTCAATCTATAACATGATCATATAATACTGAAATTACAAGCTGATAACCACACAATTTAGACGAAGTTGATACATCATATACTACTTGTTAACATATAATATAAGATCCATATAAGGACTCCCTCTAACACCTTAAGGTTTTAGAGCGATTGGTTAGTTAACATGGTATCAGAGCTCAGACACGAGCGCCCGTGATTCACTCTTCGATCCAAAAATGGCATATAATATAAGATTCATATAAGGCCTTCCTCTAACACCTTAAGGTTTTAGAGCGATTGGTTACTTAACACTACTACAATCAAAAACTAATATCAATCATAGTAATACTCTTCTATTACATGAGATTTACAAAAAATTTGTTAACAAACACTCATGAATGCTGCCGGGTCGGACGAGCCAATAACTCGAATAGCTTCCGTCCATGACACTCATCAGCAATTTGATTTACAAAATCGGGGACCTCAATACCCTACTCCACTAGCTTCATCAATGACATGCCAGCTGATTCTTTGTTGATAAAAGTAACGGCACTTTCAGACATACCAAAGAGCCGCTTATAGTCTGAGAAATGAACCAGAAGTTTAAAATTGACCAAAGCAAACTTCCCTGATACATTCATCCGGAGGAGCAACCAAGCTGTGACAACCAAGATCTCCACTATGTGTTCTTTAAAATTCTGCTCCGCAGATTTTTGCTGCAACTTGGGTAAGTTTCCTCTGCATCTTGGTTCACAGCTTGGTTGCTCACCCTGATGAATATATCAGGGAAGTTTGCTTTAGTCAATATTGACCTTCCGCTTCATTTCTCAGACTATAAGTGGCTCGTTGCTATGTCTGAAAGTGCCGTTCCTTTTATCAACAAAGGATCAGCTGGCATGTCATTGATGAAGCTGTTGGAGGAGGGTATTGAGGCCCCCACACGCTCCACGTCGCTATCAAATGTACAACATAGAACGATAGATTCAGTATTCCAACTCTTTTGCTCACACAAACACCAAGGTTTCCTCAATTTATCCGCATCTTGCACCTTCAAGAAGGTCTGCTTGACCTATATAGCAAATAGAGTTGCTCAACACCACCAAGTAATCTAGACATGGACAGGAGCCACAAGACAGAATTTCAGCAAAATATACAAGTAATCTAGTTTGGAATTAGAAGTAGACATACCAACAAAGCTCAAAGAGTCAAATCTAAATTATTAAAGTATACGGAATTGGGCTTCAGCTGAAGCATGAATAAGAACATAAAGAAACATATAACTAAACTAAATCTACTTATAAATACATAAAAACACAAACAAAACTAATCCCAGCCACATTTTTTTGGCCTAAAGATCTAGTGCTGTAGCCACAGAACTGCAAACAAGAAGAAACCAAGATATATTTTTATCCTAGTGTGTTTTGATGTTATATATAGTAAACTGATTGCTTATCTTGTACTAGTTTTACTATATATTCAGCTTACCATTATATGATTGAATTACTTGATATATCACATGCATATATATATGTGTTTGCTATGTATAAGTATATTATCAGGTAACTTGGTTGATGATATGAAATGCAAAAGTTTAAAGCCATCAATCGTTCAGCCTGCCAGGATATCAAAACAACAAGATGACATGAACTCGCCAGAACCAAAATAGCAAGCTGACATGAACTTGCCAAAACCAAAACAACAAGCTAACATGGACTCGGCAGAACCAAAACAGCAAGTTGAATGGACTCGCCAGAAGATGTCCCTAGTCAAGTTTGATCTCGATGATTTCTTGAAGATTGCTTAAAGATATCAGAGATTGGCAAGGATTAAATATGTAAGGACTCTATTATATAATATATAGTTTATATAATAAATAGAGCTCAAATCAAAGTTCAAAAATATGTTCCTTATTTATTGGGATTTTGATTTTCCTTTCCTTATCCATTTAAAATAGATTTTACTCAATCTTTTACTCATTCAAACATTTCCAAAATAACCCAGATTCATTCATATCTTTTTATAGCTGTTGGAATTTGATTTTATCATATATATACTATTGTATATATATCAAAATGATTTTGTTAGAGATTCAAATCATTTCAAATGTTTTAATTTCAAAACCTCTAACTAATATAGCTGTTGGAGAGTATTTTATGCAATATTCAAATCTTTTTGTTACATCAAATCTTCAACTAGCCGTTTGTGTCATTCATAATTATATACTTACAACCTTTCTTGTAACTAACCAAGCAAAAACATAACATACAAAGTTTGAGACTTGTATACACATATATTTATCATCTCTCTCAAACACCATACATATAAACTCTAGATTTTATTGTTATATACACTTATATTATACAAGAGAGTTTATAACTTGACTTGTAATACTCGAACATCTTATTCTTGATTTGTATTGTTCAATTTGTAAGTATTAGTTGTGGGGCAGATTGGCTAGGGAACAAGGGTTTGGTGAACGTTGCTAGAGAAGTATACTTGGGAAGTATAGGTTAGAGAGCAAGTTCTGAAACAGGTGTTCAACAAGCCATTTGTCAGCAACTGGGATAAAAGGGAGATATATTATCGTATCTTGTAATTGGTTTATTTCGTTGATCAATAATATATTCTCTTACCGGGTTGGTAAGGGACCAGGACGTAGACCATAGAGGATTATGGGTCGAAACTGGCTAAAAGTTTCTTGTGTTCTTTATCTTTCTACACTTTACTTACTGCTTGTGCATTCAGCTTACCATTTACATTCAGCGTACCATTTATGTCTGCTTAAATTGAAATCAGCAAGCTATTTCTGGTAATTATTAAAATTGGACATAGTTAGCCATATACACCTATTCACCCCCCTCTAGGTGTAACTTTTCATTTGGTATCAGAGCTTGGTGTACTAATATTTCTGTAAAAGGAAAGTACAAATCCTATGGCACTCGTTTATGTAGAAGGAGAATCATTAGACATGCCACCACTTCTCAATGGGATTGAAAATTATGATACTTGGAAACGGAGAATGAAGGTGCTTCTCAACAGAGATGATGCAATTGAATGGGGAATCGTTAAAAAGGGTCAATTCACTTTTCCGGACAAAGACGGCAAGCCAAAAGACATTGACGATCTCTCGAAGTCTGAATTGATAAAAGTAGGCTATAATGCAAGAGCAAAGTACACACTAATATGTGGTCTTTCAGAGTCAGATTATGACATGGTCTCTTCTTGTAGCACAACAAAGGACATATGGGATACATTAAAGATGCATTATAAAGCTACAACAAAAAAATAGCTTGCTGACTTGAAAGATAAAAGGAAGTCAAAAGGCTCAATTGACATGGAGTGATGAAAAATTTATTTCTTGTGAAGTTCCAAGTGAAGAGATGACAAACTCTGCATTTGTTGGGATTAATGATGAATAAGTTCAAGAAAATATTGAGGAAATCAATTTTGAAACTAATTTTGAAGACGACCAGAGTGAGGTAAATTCCTTTAATGATTATGTAACTTCAGATGATACTATGTTAGAATCACTAACCATGCAGGAACATCATAATATATTGATTGTGGAGTTTATAGAATTGAAGAATGAAAACAACGAGCTTGAAAAGAAAAATGCTCATCTAAGGAAGATCATTTCTAATCTCATGGCCAAAAAGACTCCAGCTAGAAATGATGATAAAATTATTGTGGATCTAAAGGCAAAAGTCACTCAACTTGAGGGAGTTAATCATGCAATTCTAAAATAAAATGAGGTTCTGATAAATGAACTCATGGAGGTGAAATCAGATGTTAAAACAAAAGATGAAGCATTGAAATCATACATGTTGAAAGAGTCTAATCGAGCTGAATCTTCTAAAACTGCTGAAATAGCATCTCAGCAAGCTGAAACTATCAGTCAGCAAGCTAAAACGAGCATTACCTTGGAAAAGGAAGTCAAGGATCTCAAGCAGGGTATGGGAACATTTATTCAAGGAGAAGAAAGCTTGAAATCAATGATGAACTGGCTAATGTTCTTCTAGTCACAGAAGGAGTTGGCATGAACTTCAACAAAAAGGGTAATGTGCTCAAATATGAAGGAAGGAATGGCATTTCTTATAATTATGCTATGCCTTGGAAGACATGCAACAAATGTGGAGGAAAGGGCCATCTGAAATGAAATTGCACTACTCAAGTTTATCAGAAAAAGAAAACAGTATACCAACATAAAGGACAAGAAATCAAGCACCAAAAGTGATACAAGAGTGGATCAAGAAATCTGATCTACCTGTTCTTTATGTTCTATCAACAAACCATGGTGGATCCAATAAAATTTGGGTACTCAAGTAGTAAGTATGTTATTTGTCCTCGTACATTCCTTTGAATATAGGAGTATATAATATTATTGTGGTACTAACGAGATTCCTTTAGTATATAGATGGGACAAATATATGTATATGTATATGTATTATACAATGTAGGAAATTGGAAAAGGAGAATACTATTGTGACTGATTGGTGACATGTGATTAAGTCACATTTATGATCTTTTGGAATATGTACTGTCTAATCATCAATCTATTCTGCAGTCCAGAAGAACAATTGTTATGGATGAATAACCTGGAAATGTGTTTTCAGCATGTTGGTTTGATTTATTCAACTTTATAATTTTAACTAGCCTCATGCTTGTTAAATGCTTTACCACATGTATTATTCTTATATGCTTATCTTCTTGACCCTTTTCTGGTGATGTCATAGGGGGAGAAGAACAATAATACATAAGGGTAAAAAGGGCTATAATGTTATATGTTGGATTTATCAACTAATGTTTCATGCAGGGATGAGCCATATTTATATCTTATTGCATATGATGAATTATGCTAACCTGATTACATAACGAGATATTATATTAATTAGGGGGAGCAAAAAATGTTGGCGTGATGTTTTGATGATGAATACAATGTTGCATCGTAATACTTCACATGTATTTATCTAATATTGTTATGCAGGAAGTATTGATCATTGATTAAGGGGGAGCTTTTAGATCAATCACATATTGGTATATAATCATCAAAAAGGGGGAGATGTTACCCTAGTGTGTTTAGATGTTATATATAACAAGTTGTTTTACTATATTCAGCTTACCATTATATGATTGAATCACTTGATATATCACATGCATATATATATATATATATATATATATACATATATACATATATATATATATATATATATATATATATGTGTGTGTGTGTGTGTGTGTGTGTGTGTTTGCTATGTATAAGTATACTCTCAGGTAACTTGGTTGATGATATGTAATGCAAAAGTTTGAAGCCATCTATCTGTTCAGCCTGCCAGGATATCAAAATAGCAATCTGACATGAACTCGCCTGAACCAAAACAGCAAGCTGACATGAACTTGCCAGAACCAAAACAGCAAGCTGACATGCATGGACTCGGCAGAACCAAAACACCAAGCTGAATGGACTCGCCAGAAGCTGTTCTTAGTCAAGTTTGATCTCAAAACATTAAAACATCACGCCAACATTTTATGCAATATTCAAATCTTTTTGTTACATCAAATCTTCAACTAGCCGTTTGTGTCATTCACACACACACACACACACACACACATACACACACACACACACACAGATATATATATATATATATATATATATATATATATATATATATATATACAATTACAACCTTTCTTGTAAGTAACCAAGCAAAAACACAACATACAAAGTTTGAGACTTTTATACACACATTTTTAACATCTCTCTCAAACACCATACATATAAACTCTGGGCTTTATTGTTATATACACTTATATTATACAAGAGAGTTTATAGCTTGACTTGTAATACTCGAACATCTTATTATTGATTTGTATTGTTCAATTTGTAAGTATTAGTTGCGGGGCAGATTGGCTAGGGAACAAGGATTTGGTGAATGTTGCTAAAGAAGTATACTTAGGAAGTATAGCTTAGAGATCAAGTTATGAAACATGTGTTCAGTAAGCCATTTGTCAACAGCTGGGATAAAAGGGAGATATTTTATTATATCATGTAATTGGTTTATTTCATTGATCAATAATATATTCTCTTACCGGGTTGGTAAGGGACCAAGACGTAGATCATAGAGGATTAGGGGTCAAACCTAGCTAAAATTTTCTTGTGTTCTTTATCTTTCTGCACTTTACTTACTGCTTGTGCATTCAGCTTACCATTTACATTCAGCGTACCATCTATGTCTGCACAACTTGAAATCAGTAAGATGTTTCTGGTAATTATTAAAATTGGACATAGTTAGCCATATACACCTATCCCCCCCCCTCTGGGTGTACATTTTCATATATTACTGGACTTATAGCCATTCCAAGACATTTATCCATCATAAACTTGGTCATAGCAAGCTCAAAATGATGGCTACAGTCAAGAGAACAAGTAAAATTTCTCCACGAGTTTAAAAAGTCGGTACAAAAAAGAATTATACACAGACACAGATAATACAAAAACATCATATACAGACACAAGTAAATAAACGACATGGAACATACTCGACACGGGTGAAAATTTCTTATATAGTGTTGTGCTAAAAATAATGAAGACATTTGAATCGCAAGCGCACAATTCGTTTCGTTATAATATTTAATGATTCGTTCCTCAGGGACTAATATTTATTCGCAAACCTTAATATTTAATTTAATCGAACTAGAACAATTTTAGATTTTTGAGAATTTGGATTTTTTTATACTATTTAATTACCAAAAGAAATTTAAACTATTTTTAAAAGAAAATTAAATTAATCTATTTTAAACTTAAAAACTGAATTTTGATTTTAAAATTTAATTCTATCTTACAGGAAATTTTAATAAAAATCCGGCATGACATATTCGAAAATTGAACTACTAAAACAACACAGCATTTTTTTATTCTCCAAATTCAGCATAAAATTGACTCAGACTATGCTACACGACTCAAACTAAAAGTCAGTGAACAGCGATTGACTCGGTATAACCTCGGAATAACTGAAACAAATGCATAAAACTCGACTACCAGGAAAAAAAAACGCAGCAACTCGGTATAAACAGCAACACCAACAGCACTAATTCGACTCAACTACACAGAACAACTCGGCATTCACAAATAACGGAACAAAAACCAAAGATCAAACTTCCCAAATTTCCAAAACTGGCTAATTAGAACTCAGTAACTCAAACAGTAACTCGCAACTCGCACTCAACATAAAAGCAAAATAACGCAACTCATAAACAGCAATTCATAAACATCGAAAATAACTACGATTTATTCATGAAACAGCAACTCGCAAACAGCAGCAGCATAGTACATAACGAAGCAGACTAGAACCAGAACAATTCTCCAAAAGCAAAATTCAAACAAAAATAATGGGAAAGAGGACTGGTTTGAAACAAGTAAAATAGTTTGAAACTAAAACAAGCAGATCGACTCAGCCCAGAAATGAAAACTCGAACTATACACACAGAAGACTCGGAAATTTATTAACACAACTCGAACTTAGTAATCAAGAACTCGACAGAACTTGTGACAACAAACATTACGCGGAGAACTCGATTAAACAGACACATAAATCGGAATTGACTCATAAAATGAACAAAAAAAGGGATTCAACACCAGGTAATTGAAACGAAAAGATAGGGGAATAGGTATTGTAATTGTCGAACGAAAATAGAGAAGAAGGACTGTGTTTGGTTTGAAACAGAGAAAAGAAGAAGCCAATTCTGTGAGAAAAGAAAAGGGGGGATTGGTTAGAATTTTTATTTTACTTCGAATAATAATTAAAAGGCGGAAAATTACTTACTAAAATTATCAAAACTACTATTTTTTTATATAAAAACAAAATAGGAAATTACTACGAAATTAAAATTACACTAAAAACGATGATTTGAAATTAAAAAGGCCCACAATAAAATTGAGATTTAAAGGGGCAAAATTACGAATTAAAACTACGAACAAGAAATTAAATTTCGTTACTTTCAACCCATAGTGGTTAGCTTTTCGCTACTTTGTCCACTACTTGGATTTACGAAAATAACGAAACAAGACAACAATAACGAAAGAGCAAGACAAGAAGTAAAGAAAATAAAAATTGCATTAATTATAATAGAAGTGTTTACAAGATTTGAAACTAAGAAAAGAAATACAAGAAATTAAAACTACCCTAAAATCTAAGTTACTAAATACAAGGGGGGTGAGGGGGTATTTATAGGATATGAATTAGGGTTAAGGGGGGTGTTGGGTAAATCCCCACCATACATTTGTGGTGTGTGGTGGTGAAATCCTAGCCATCTATTTGTTTCCTTCCCCCTTAAGCTTTGAAGAGTTGATCTTGGCCATACACTTCTCTAATGTGTTGGGATGATCTCCACCTTCCACTTGTCTTGAAATATTCCTTTTGCTCCAAGCTCCTAATTCTTTTCCTTCTTTCATTTTTGGTCCTTTTTCTTCCTCTTTTTCCCTTCCTTGCTCTTTATTTCTTTATTTTTTTCATTTATTTATTTATTTACGAATTTCCTAAAATGCAACAAAATAAATTATTAAAATACGAGTTCAAGCAATAAATAGGTAATAAAAATATGCAAAAATATGCACTTATCATATAGAATAAAAAAGTTTGCTTTAGTAGAGTTCTGTGTAACTAAAAAGACTTGGAAGATACATGACACGGGTGAAAATTTCATATATAGACATCAAGTATGTTCAATTTATATGAGTAGAACTAAAAAATATTGAACATATTTGACACGGGACTTGTATATTTATATGTAGCCACAGAACCGAGAACAAGAGGAAACTAAACATATATTTTAGACTTATAGATGTTCAAATACATATACCAAATCAAATATCAATGCATTTTTTACCCCCAGCCACGCAACAGCTACATAAACTTAAACTCGATCAAAGCAAAACAAAACAACACCTACAGTCACGAGAAAAAGTATAATTCCTCGAGTTCAATATGCTGATAAAAACAAGCATAAACAGGCATAGATAATACTAAAACATCATATATAGACACGGATAACTAAACGACATTGAACATACTTGACACAGGTGAAATATTTTTATATGGAATTAAAGAGTTCTTAAATACATAACATTTTCTACAATATTGAACAAATTCACTTATGCATATGACAGAGTAATGAGAGTACCTTAGAGTCATGGGTAGACGTGGCTGGCTTCTCGTACTTCAAAAACCAATCAGCTGAATGACGCTTGTCCTGCTTAGCCTGCCATAGTGAAGTTCTTTTAGAACAAACAATATTGCAGTTATAAATATAGATATTGCAATTTATACATATTGTAATATACAACTTAGACTTCAAGACACAACAAGTACTTAGTCCCTATTCGGTTTTATAAGTTGACCAAGGTAGAACTTATTTTAAAAAGCATATTTGATATCATAACTAACATCTTTAGTGTTCCGGGGGAAAAACATTGATCAACTTTGCTTTCAAGTTACGACTTCTAAACAAACGAGTTTAGCCACTCTTATTTTTGTTTATTGAGCTTATTAGTTTTTGGCTAACTTCGTTTCGAAGTAATTATAAGTATACTTTGGCTTTTCAATTGAAACGGTAAAGTATTTAAAAATTGGATAAATAATTTTAAAACGCCATAATAATTTATAAATCGGTAATTAAGCTATTCAACCCCCCTTCTAGCTTAAAATAGCCCTCTTACGTGACCTAACAATTGTTGGGTTAAACCCAATATGGTAGTATGGGCTTTAGTGATCCAAGATATATATGGGTAGTATAATAATTGTATTTAGATAATTATCATAGATGATAATAATTATAATTGGGCAATTATTAACATATATAAACAACAGACACAATTACACAAAATTATAATTGCAATAGAAAGGGTTATAAGAAGAAAAAGGGTTTTGGATAAAATATATTTCATGACGCCCGTGTTTTTGTTACAATTAATATTTGACGTTCTTGTTACAATCATTGACTTTTTCAGAAGACGACATCGTCAGATTGGAATGAGATGATAACTTTTCTTTCTCTAGTTTTATTTGTTCCGCTACAAAACAGCCCAAGAGCCCTCCTTTATCGGTGTCTTGAGCTTGCTTTTTTGTACACATATACGGACACAATTAATTCCAGCATTTTAAAGCCGAACCTAATCACCTGAGACCCAATTACTGTAAAACACATATATAAACGGAACCAATTACACAAACCTAATCACTTGAGACCCAATTATTAAAATATATAAAAAAGAGACACAATTATACAATATTATAATTACAATAGAAAGGGTCATGAGAAGAAAAAAGGTTTAGGTTTAAAGATATACATGACGCATGTGTTCTTCTTACAATCAATACATGACGTTCTTGTTACAATCAATGTCTTTTTTAGAAGAAGACATCGTGAGATTGGAATGAGATGATAATTTTTCTTTCTCTAGTTTTACTTATTCCACCGAAAAATAGCCCATGAGTCAACTCTAGAGGTACTACTTTTACCATCAGTTTTGGCTAAGTTAAAAGAGGAAATTCGAGTCGACTAAAACACGAAAATTGTTAAGAATTATCAAGGCAACATATTGGTGTAAAGAACGAGGTTATAAATAGTTAAGTATAATTTGAATTTGAGGAACGATTTTGGATTAAACTTATGACTAAGGTGTTTGTCGATTAACATGGACTTGTTTGTGATTGGCTTAAGTGTCTGAGCGTTGAGTTATAAGTGGATCGTATAGGGGATTAATCGCGTGTTTTCTTGACTTTGTTTAGATTGTCGGACCCCGCGACGAGCCCCTACTAAATTCAGAGTACCAGGCAAGTATACTAAACCTTACTCTATTGTTCAGAGTATATATGTTTCAATGTATGGTATATGTCAGTTCAAAAGGTTTTAACTACAAGTTGCAACATCAACCAACATCCATTATACACCTCTAGGACAAGTGGTAAGGTTCAAAATCAACACCAATCATTTTACACATTATACAAAGCCAAACAATCACTAAATCACTTAACATGAACTCATCTTTACATTAACATCCAAACTACACCAAAACTCATATAAACTCAAAGGGTAGATGAGGGTTTTACCTTCTTGAGAGTTCTAGCAACACTAACAAGTGTTTATAATCACTTAACAAGCTTTAGATAGTCCTTATAAAGCTTAAACCTTAAGAACAAAACAAGAAAACAAGTTAAGTTACTATTTACTACTATTCATCCTCCTCTTTGGATGGATTTTTGACATAGCTAGGAATCAAAGTTGAAGCTCATATTTTAACCATACCTTAGTCTCCTCAAGACCTTTCCTTTAAGCCATAGATCACAATTTTTTGAAGACTCCTAGCTAGGGTTTTGATTTTGAATTTATGGGGATGGGCCGAATGGTATAATGGTGGTGGTGATGTTTTGCTCTTGCTCTTTTCTCTTTAATCTCTTGTTGACTAGTTGGTGGAAATGAATTATGTGATATTTATGATATATATCATCTACTAACACCTTTTTAATCCATGTGTCAAGCTTGTGTGGTGTGTAGAAATGTGGTGACAATGAGCCTTGTTGGCTTCTCCTTGCTTTGACACCTCACTCATCTATTTGTTTTGATTTTCTTTTCTATCAAATTCACTTGATATAATACCCTAGATGATCATGCATGGTTTCTAATCTCGTTACGTAATTAATCCATAATTTGTTTCGCGTTCGCTTTATCGCTTAATCTCGTTATAAAGTTCTAGCGATTTCTAGAACGTTCGTTACACTAACACAAGAGTTCTCATTCTAAATCCTCAAATCATATTTAATAAAAAATATAATCCTCAAAACCTTAATATAATAATTCACATGCCTTGATCACATTGATATGCTCTTCCATGCTCGGTCAAATAATTCGTGAAAATAAAGTTTGGATTTTCTGAATTCCGATCGCGTTTACATACACTTATTTACATCGTATATCACCAATATAACTTTACAAAATCCATTTCCTGTCTCGTACATAGGGTAACATGAAAAATTTCTTAATCCTCAAAATCACTATTCATCCATGCAATTCACTATTCATTCATAAAATAAAATTTTCTCAAGTACAAAAATTAGGGTTATTACATTGCATACGCTAAATGCAACCGTGATCACCTACGGAAGTGGAAATAGTTAGTTAGGATTTAGTTTTTTTTTTCTTTTTTCTTTGCCCGAGGATGTGCAAGATGCTAAGTGTGGGGATGTGATTAGCGTGCATTTAATATTAATATTGTACCTATATTTAAGTTATTTGCATTGATTTGGATTTTTTTTAATAAATTCTAATGTTTTATTGTAGGTATCAAGGAGTTTTAATAAAAGAAGGCTTAGAGTTTAAATAGGAAGAGTTGGAGATTAATTTGATTAAAATTCGGATTTTTCGGGTAGCTTGCGTAGTCTACACTATTTGGGCCATATCTGGAGTTCTACAAGTCCGATTCTGACGATTCAAAAGCCCACAGAAAGCTTAGGAGAAGAGATTTATTTCTAAAGTAGTCTTGAATTTAAAATCCAGTCGAATCAGCAAGAGAAGCAGAGTGAGAGAGAAAGAAGAAGCAGAAGATGGAGATTCAGCCATTGAAGACATTCATTTGGATTGTCTTTCTTCATCTTTTTGTTCATAATTCTTTTTTAACTCTTATAATCATGAATATGTGCTATCAATTCTTGTATGATTTTGAGATTTTCATCATGAACTAATTTTATAAAGTTGGGATTTTTATAGAACCCTAGCATGGGATTATTGGTGTTTTATTAAGGAGTATTGTATGCAGTTCTTCGGTTTATTCATTCAAGTGATTTTCTTGCTAATACTTGCTATTGTTTGATCAACTTTAGTAGGTTAACGAGTTAATTATAATACCGAGAGGGTTATATTTAATTTACATAAGACTTGAGTGGTGCATGCTTATACATCTTTAGATTATAATATTGTTGCGGTATAGACATATATTGTGACCGTGCATAGCTGTGTGAATTGGTGCTCAATCACATTCTGAAGAGTAAATTGGCATAGACATATGTTAGTTTATTTGATAGGGATTATACCATAGTGATTTTGAGAGAAACCTATGACCATGGAATTCTAGTTAGTAGGCTGTGGATTTGCTAAGTACTACGCAACTCTATTACCAATTTTCACGTGTTTGAGGGAAGTAATTATCCTGACTTATCTTCTCATATTTGAAATTCATTAAAGTCTCTTATCTAGGATAAATTAGTTGGTTAATTTAGTTCTTATCAATTTGTTTAGTTATAAAAACCATCAACAATTTTTGTGCTTGATAAGTGAATTGTTAGATATTACTTGCGATTAATACAAATTTGCAGTCCTTGAGGATCGATATTTTGTATTTACTACTGTATTACTTGCTTGAGATTGTGTACACTTGCACATCTAGATTTTACGCAACACTGTTTCTCTTTGCTAGTGAGAAGAGCCCTAGATTTTTGGGGTGTATATCTCAAGTGACAAGAAGAATTTGAGATAAATACAGGTACAAGGAGGATAGGCTCCAGCGGATAAAAGGATAATTATTGAAGTGCTTACACGTTTATCGAAGGTAATTTTATTGTTTGTTTGTGCACATCCAATAAAATTATGGGCAATTGTTAGTGCCAGAATTTTCATATTCTATCGACAACTAGGAATTATATCAACGACTAGGTATTATACTGACGACTACGAATAAAGTGGACGACCATCGTCTGGACAAGTACATGTGGAAAACATCTTGATATAAATGACTAAGAGATTATCAATACAAAGTCTAAAAAACTAGCAAAGACTAAGTCAGATGTTGACCCGATCAAATAGGAAGAGAAAAAGGCTTGACAGGTAGAAAATACATTGACAGGAACAGAACAGCTAGCTATAAGACCCAATCAATTCGTCTGCCAACTGCCTTGAAATATAGAAGATAATACAGCAACTTCCTCCTACAATTTAGCTACGTGCACACGAATATTACCTAAAGATGAGCAACGGGAAAATGATGAATTACATTTATAAATACAAGTATTAAGTGCCACACAAGATTTATAACATATTATATATTATGCATATAGCTAACAAGTATATGACATAGTCATCCTGTTAGCTAACCACCTAGAAATGTAGGAGAAAAGTCAGGAACAACTCCTATGAGATAGCAATGTTATCATCACCTGAAAGTTAGCAACGGGAGAAGGATGATGGACTGCTATAAATACAAGAGAAGTGAAAGATAGAGGGGGTTACACAATTTCCTATTACAACTACACTTCTAAAACTACACAACTGCTACTATACTCGTCCGACGAGTAGAAACTGTAGTCGACAAATAGGCAATATTGTGTTTTTATTCTCATTTTTCATTGCTTGTAACCTTTGTTCAACATATTCTAGTTGATCATTTGGCTGGGACAATCCCACCCACTATTTTTAACCTTTTACAAGAGGTTTTCCATGTCACCAAAATTGCTTGTGTTCTTGTTTCTTTGTCATTTTTTTTACATATTTGTTGATCTTGTTTTCTATCTATCCATAAACAAAGAAATTGATTAGCCTTAGCTTTTAACCCTGCAAAATTTTACTCGTCCCGCCAACAAGCGAACAAGAACCAACAAGTGAATAAGAACAAGATTTGGTAATGGACTTGACTCGTCCTAACTCGAATGTCAGTGAGTCCAGCGATGAAGATGATTAATGCAGCATTTATCATTCCCAATTTTCATTTTCATAGCATTTAGAAAGATCTTGGGTTTGTATAAATCTTTATTGTTCTTCCTGATTTGCTTACAAATTGTAGTTCTAGGTTGCATGATGGTACAAGAGTTTAATTAATATAAACATCTATCGGAGTGCAACATCTGCTTAAAAGTAACTACCTAATATTTGTGTCAACTTTAATATTAATTTAAAGGTCCCCTATAGAATTTGTAGATCATGGTAAGGTTTTGCTTGAGATGTTCTTATTGGTCATATTCTTAAGTTTGGTATGATCAATGATCTATAGTAAATATATATAGATAGTCCGACACTTAAACACATATCCATGTTGGACACTACGGGTAACAAATAGCTAAAGTAATATCTTCTTTTAGCCTATACTACATTTGTGTTTCTTCATTGTCTTGCTTAATTAAAGATTATCTATTGAATTGGACATATTCTAATAACAAAAAATTATTCAATGGTGCTTAGCAAAAAAATAAATATATATGCATTCAATGGTGAAAAGAGTATAATATCACAGCTCGTTATTTTGAATAATACACGGATTCTGTATGTGTTTCATGTGCAGTAAATTAAAAGATATATATGATGAAAGTTTTTTAATAAGTACATTGGCAAATGATGTACGGGTAGTTGACAAGATTCCTGGTGATATGGGCTGAAAATAAGCCCTAAAGACACATTTAATGTGACATTAATTAGGCCGAGAATAGTCCAAACGTGGGGCCCACCAGCTGGGCCCAAAACCCTAAATATAATATTAATTTCGTAATTAATATTAAGGGTAATAAAACAGCTCAGCAAATAAGAGTTGGATAAGGATAATATCCCTTTCAAACTTATCCAATAAGGCATCCAATTCAATATGGAAACTGATTCCTACAAGGAATAGATCTAGAACATTCCTCAAAGACTTGCCCACCAAGTCTCCAAATCCTACCATAATTCTAAGGCTTCTCAGCCTATATAAAGGGCCTGACCCCTCATTCTCAGAACTACGTTTTATTGGCTTGATTCTCTAATTTACAGAGATACGTAGGCATTCTGTGAGGACCGTTTAAGTCTCGAACGCAGAAGCAGCCATTAAAGCACGAAGCTCACGAACCCTAGCCGCAATATTTTCAACCTAGTTTTTATTCCACAACATTTGGCGCCGTCTGTGGGACGAAGACATCAACCATGGTTACCACTCGAAGAACAACACCGATCTCAACCGAGGCTACCTCCGGAACCATCGTTCCACCAATCACTGCTCCTCCTGTTGGTACAGGGCCAGGGTCTGTACCCCCATTGACGGAAACAAACCCTCGTAGTCAGGCCTCTCAACCACAAGGGACGGATCCCCCCGCTGAAAGATCTCAACCTGTAATCGTCCCTCTAGGACAGGAGACTAACCCGCTCCAGATGGTGGTCTCTCCTCTCCCTCTGAGTAGCCGCCCGCCGCTTCACAGTCTCTCCACTTCTTCGCTCCCTGTCAACACTAACCCAATGTATGGGCTACCTAATTACCCCCAAGATCCAAGGGATCCAGGACCAAGCGGTCATGCTCGGTTGATCCATGGGCAACAACAATCCCCTTATCTTAGAGGCCCGGCTCCTCCTAAACCAGGATACTATGATTACTCTGGTCCTTATACCGGAGACTCGTCATCTGAAGACGATGATCGAGACGAAGCCCCAAGGAGGCGACGCGCTAGTAAGGAGCCTCTAGGGAGGAATCCATCGAACCGAGATGGTCCTTTAACAATCGCAGAGAAAATTAAGGCTTATGAAGCCGAGATTCAGAAGCTGAAGGACGACCAAGCAAGGGAACTAGAGAGACAGAACCCTAATCAGACTCGACCTCCTCCGACTTCAGGAGGGATTCCCTTCATAGATCTGGAGAGGTCTTCAAGGAGACACCGAAGGGCTGAAGCCCCAACCAGAGGAACTACCAGGGTGGAACCCCCCAAGAATAATCCTAGAGATTTGATGCTACAAGGAGATCTGGATGATCCGACCCCTCCATTCACTGAGGAGGTAATGAATGCACATATCTCCCGAAAGTTTAAGATGCCCACGATCAAAGCTTACGATGGAACGGGGGATCCCGCAACTCATGTGAGAACGTTTACGAGCGCCTTGTTACTGCAGCCTGCCAACGATGCCCTTAAGTGTAGGGCGTTTCCCCAAACCCTGTCGGGCATGGCGCAACGTTGGTATAGTCGTTTACCTCCAAACTCTATTAGCTCTTTCAAGGAGTTGAGTACCGCTTTTGTCAGTCAATTCATTAGCGGAAGAATTCATGAGAAAAGCTCTGCATCCCTTATGTATGTGACACAGGGAAAGAATGAGAACTTAAGAGATTACATCAAGCGATTCACTAAGGAAACTCTGAATATAACCGATTTGGAAAATAAGGTGGCCATGGTAGCCTTGCAGCATGGAACCACGGATCTCTTTTTTAAGAGGTCGTTGGCAAAACACCCCCCTGAAAGCATGGATGAACTTCAACGAAGGGCGGACAAGTATATAAAAGCTGAGGACAGCATCAAGAAAGAAGCCACGTTGGGCAATGGAGAGAACAAGCGGAAGCAAGAACAAGAGTACGATGCTAGGGACAAGTATCCCCGAGCTAGCAGAGACTCTGAATCTGCTCCAAAAAAGAACTCGGGTCCAAGGTTTTCAGAGTATGCCAGACTTAATGCTCCAAGAAGCCAGATCCTGTTGGACATTGAAAAGGAAAAGGATTTCCGATGGCCGAAGCCACTTAGAGGAGACCCAGCTAAGCGAAATAAGGAGCAATACTGCAGGTTCCACAAAGATGTGGGACATGACACCGACGATTGTAGGCAACTCAAGGATGAGATTGAGTTCTTGATACGAAGAGGAAAACTAAGTCAGTTCACCAAAGGTGATGACCGTGGGAACCAGAGAAAGGACAATGACAGAAGGGACAATGAAAGGAGAGATAATAATAGGAGGGATGACAACCATGATCGCAATCCCCAGCCCCGAAGGGCAGTTATCAATATGATCTGGGGAGGCCCGACAGCAGCTGGCACAACTAAGAATTCTCGAAAGGCTTATGCTAGAGATGTAATGCACATTGTGGGAGAAGCCCCGAAGCGTGCTAAAACCGAGATGGTAATTGGTTTCGATGATTCAGACTTGGAAGGGGTGAAATTCCCCCATGACGACCCGCTGGTCATAACTCCCGTGATTGGAAACTCCGAAGTAAAACGAGTCTTGATAGACAATGGGGCTTCTGTGGATATTTTATTTCATGATGCATTTGTAAAGATGGGTTACAATGACTCTCAACTGACCCCTACAAACATGCCTATATACGGGTTTAACGGAGTGGAGTCTAACGTTGAAGGGACTATTCAGCTACCCGTGACTATTGGGCAAGAGCCTAAAGAGGCGACTCAGATGTTGAATTTCTTGGTGATCAAGGCAGCATCAACATACAACGCAATCCTTGGAAGGACTGGACTTCATGCGTTTAAGGCTGTGGCCTCTTCCTATCATATGAAAATTAAGTTTCCGACACGGAATGGTGTCGGAGAACAAAAGGGTGATCAGAAAATGGCAAGAAGTTGCTATGTGGCCGCACTGAGGGCCGATGGAGTCGGGGGGCAGGTCCTTCCGATTGAAGACATGGATGTCCGCGATGATGAAGAGCATAGAGGGAAGCCAGCAGAGGATTTGATTCCCGTACCTCTAGAACCGAATGACCCTGAAAAAGTTACTTATGTTGGAGCATCTCTGAAAGAACCCCTGAAGGGCAAGTTAATAGAATTCTTACAGAAGAATAGCGACGTGTTCGCTTGGACAGCAGCTGATATGCCAGGGATTGACCCCCGACTCATAACTCATAGGTTAAATGTTGATCCCAAAAGAAAGACAATAAAGCAGAAGAAGAGAAACTTTGCTCCGGAGAGGCAAGAGGCCATTAGGCAAGAAGTGAATAAGCTCTTGGAAGCTGGTTTTATTGAAGAGATTCAGTTTCCTGAATGGTTAGCGAACCCAGTCATGGTCAAGAAAGCAAATGGGAAGTGGAGAATGTGTATAGACTTCACTGACCTGAATGATGCATGCCCAAAAGATTGTTTTCCCCTGCCGAGGATTGATATGTTGATAGATGCTACAGCTGGACATGAGATGTTAAGCTTCATGGATGGATTCAGCGGCTATAATCAGATTAAGATGCACAAGGATGACATACCTAAGGTATCTTTCATAACTGACTTTGGTGTCTTCTGTTATCTTGTCATGGCTTTTGGTCTAAAGAATGCAGGAGCTACTTACCAACGATTGGTGAATAAGATATTCGCCCATCTGATTGGAAGAACCATGGAGGTATATGTTGATGACATGTTAGTCAAGAGCCTACTTAAGGCTGATCATATCAAGCACCTCGGAGAGGCATTTGAAGTGCTGAGGCACCACAAGATGATGTTGAATCCCGCCAAGTGTGCTTTTGGCGTTGGATCGGGGAAGTTTTTAGGGCTGATGGTTTCTAAAAGAGGCATTGAGGCCAATCCTGACAAGATCAAGGCGATTTTAGACATGGAGCCACCACGCTCTATAAGAGATGTGCAGAGGTTGACAGGTCGAGTTGCAGCCTTAGGAAGATTCATCTCCAAGTCTGGAGACAAATGCTTGCCTTTCTTCCAAGCGTTAAAAAAGGTGAAAAATTTTGAGTGGACACCTGAAAGCCAAGAGGCCTTTGAGCAACTGAAGAAGTACATGGTTGAAGCCCCGTTGTTGACTAAACCAAGTCCTAGGGAGATTCTTAGTTTATACCTGGCGGTATCCGAACAAGCCCTGAGTGCCGTCCTTATTCGGGAAGAGGAGAAGGTCCAGAAACCTATCTACTATGTGAGCAAAGTGTTGCATGGGGCTGAGTTGAATTACTCACCCATAGAAAAGTTTGCTTTGGCATTAGTAACTGCCTCAAGAAAGCTGCGGCCTTACTTTCAGGCACATAAGATTCAAGTTCTGACAAACCAGCAATTGAGGAACATATTGCATAGCCCTAAGGCCAGTGGAAGGCTAATCAAATGGGCGATTGAATTAGGAGAGTTTGACATCACATACAAGCCTCGGACAGCTATCAAAGCTCAGGCATTAGCTGACTTCGTGGTTGAATGTACTATTAACAACCAAGAAGTCGGGGGGCAAGAGATAATGACTACCCCTGGGCAAGAGGAAAAAGAAGAGAAACTCACACCCGATCTGAAGGAATATTGGGTGCTCTATTTTGAAGGAGCATCAAAAACAAAATCTAGTGGTGCAGGTTTGGTTTTGCAAAGCCCCGATGGGTTCACAGTTGAGTACGCTTTAAAATTGGATTTCCCTACTACCAACAACGAGGCAGAGTATGAGGCATTGATAGCTGGTTTGGGCTTGGCCAGAATCATGAGGGTCAAGAATCTCAAAGTTTGTGGAGATTCAAGGCTTGTGGTAGCACAAGTAAATGGTGAATTCGAGGCTAAAGATGAGACTATGGCAAAATACTTGAGAGTAGTAAAGGCTGTTATGTCCCAGTTTGAGGAGTGCTATGTTGAGCACATTCCAAGAGAGGAAAACATTAAGGCCGATGCCCTATCTAAGTTTGCTTCTTCTGAAATAGAAAATTATGCCGGGAGTGTCTACTTTCAGGTCTTGAAGGCCCCGACCGTTAATGCAAAGTTAGTGGCACCAATTGATATAGGAGACTCTTGGATAGATCCTATTAAGGCACACCTGGAGACCGGTTGGCTCCCAGACAATGCCATGGAGGCACGAAAACTCTCAGTAAGAGCGTTGAGATATACTTTGATTGAGGGTATTCTGTACAAAAGGTCGTTTATAATCCCGTACTTGAAATGTCTAAGGCCTATAGAGGCAAGGGAAGCATTGGAGGAAGTTCATGAAGGAATCTGCGGGCAACACTTGGGGGGCAGAGCCCTAGCTCACAAGATAATTCGTTTAGGGTTTTATTGGCCGGAGATGTTGGCTGATGCACAAAACTATGTCAAGAGATGTGAGAGATGCCAGAAGCATGCCCCAATTGTGAGGCAACCGCCTGAGGTGTTGACCTCGATTAACTCTCCCATTCCATTTGCAATGTGGGGGATGGATATACTTGGACCCTTTCCCATGGCTTCAGCACAGAGGAAATTCCTAATAGTAGCAATTGATTATTTCACTAAGTGGATTGAGGCTAAACCCCTGGCCAAGATAACCACCAAGCAAGTTTCCCAGTTCTTTTGGGAGAACATCATCTGCAGATACGGAATCCCACGAATCCTTGTGACAGACAATGGGACACAATTCAACAATGAGGAGTTTAAGAAGTATTGTGAAGAGAATGCAATTGAGCTCCGTTTTACCTCGGTGGCACACCCTCAGGCCAATGGGCAAGCTGAGGTAGCTAATCGAATTATCCTTGATGGACTGAAAAAGAGGGTCGAACGCTCTAGGAATACTTGGGTAGATGAGTTGTTGCCCATACTTTGGGCATATCGTACCACTTGTAAGGTAACGACTGGAGCAACCCCATTTTTGCTGGCTTATGGAGCCGAGGCAGTTGTGCCTTTAGAGATCATGCAAGCATCACCTCGAGTTGAGGCATATGAGCCAGAAACTAATGACGAAGGAATGAGACTTGCCCTTGACTTAATTGATGAGGTTAGAGATGGAGCTAATGCGAAGAATGCTGAATATCAGAAGAGAGCATCTTTTCACTACAACCAGAGAGTTAAAGAAAGATTCTTTCGACAAGGTGACATGGTTTTAAGGAAGATTGAAGCCTCAGGAGTTGGCCAGAAAGGAAAGTTAGCACCAAACTGGGAAGGACCATATCTAGTCAGAAAGGTGTTAGGGCAAGGATCCTACAAGTTAGAAACCTTGGATGGGGTTGAGGTGCCCCGAACTTGGCATGCTGTGAACCTCAAAGTTTATTATATCTAAGTTCTTTTGACAAAGGCTTGGACTTTTATCTATTTATTAGGAATAAGGTTCGAATGAAACCATTTTAGAGCATGTTGCTCCCAGTAGAAGATAGAATATTTATGTAAGGGTTGAACCCATTCTATTGATATCCATTGACAGCATAATGGAATTTATATTGTTTTCTTTATGAGTTACTTCTCTTTGTTAAAATAAACACGAAAGGCAAACGTTGAACTAACTTGTGAGTTTAGTACCAGCCAGGAGGCCAAGTACTTGAGAAATTCTAAAGTTTAACGAACAATAACAAAAAAAAATAAGAACATGGAAACAAAAGGAACTACTGCATAAATAAGTTAAGTCATAAGCCCCGAAGGGCAAAAGTTCAGAATAAATAAAGACAAACAGAAATAAGCCACGCAGGGCCATCTACTCATCTAAGTCCTCAATAACTACATCTCCCTGAGTGGAAGAAGGATCTGCTGTCTCTACCCCAGGAGAAGAAGGTGGATCCTGAGTGGGCTGAGAGTCCCCATCCACTGCTGTCTCTGTAGCGATCTCCAAGGTATCTGTCAATCCAGGGATAGCAGGTACCGGGAACTTCTCCAAGGATACCCCCTCGATCTTCCCACTCAGCTCCTCGATGATCCCCTCCCAACACTCCTTGAAGGTGCCAGGAAAGTTTGCATCATACTCGGCATTCAGGACATCTTGAAAGTCCTTAGAAGCCTTGTAATCAGCAATGATGTGTTCCCTGTTCTGCTGCACCTCTAGCTGAAGCTTCCTGTTCTTCTCCTTCTCAGCAGCCAGCTCCTTCTCCACCTCCCTAAAACGAGCAAAGTTTGCCTCAGAGGCATCAAAGTATCTGTCTCTATCCCTCTCAGCAATGGTCTTTTCAGCACGCACCTCCTTCAGGTTATGAACAGCGGCCTGAAGGTAGGCGTTCATCTGCAAAGGAAACAAGTAAATAAGGGAAAAGTAAATGCAATTAAATTAAAGAAGTTGAATAAGAAATTACCGAAGCAACAGCTTGAGCCCCGAGAAGCTCAATCTGCAAGTCATCAGAGGACTCCACAATGTGGACCCTGTCCCGTGGAGTAACCACGCTCCTGGACCACTCAGCTGCAGCCCTGGAGTCACCTACAGCTGTGTCCCTATTGCATAAACCCCATCCCACTGTAAAGGGAGTAAGGTCTTCCTCAATAGGAACAGGCTTTTCCTGAAGAAAAGCAGGAACACGCTCCACCGCGGGAGAAGCCTCATCTGTCCTGGCCCTTTTGGCCCTAGGGTTCTCTGTTACCACCCTAGCTGTGGCAGCAGTCTCCCTCTGCCTAAAAATCGCTCCCAGAGCAGTTTTGGCTGCAAAATGATTATAAGAAAGTTAGAAAATTATATCTAGCATAAAATGTTAACAAAGCAAGAGGTGAGAATTACCCTCAGGGCCCAAATCGCTTAGCCCATGGGCCTGCAGCGAATCTTCAGAAATCAAATTTGCACATTGATGCAAATTATCCGATGTTAACAAAGTTATGGCGGCCTCTTCTTCCACGCCCAATTTTAAACTCCTAACAGGCCCATCAACGGCTCTGCAGAAGTTGGGCCGAAAATAGTTGTCCCAGTCATCCCCATCCAAAAAGATATAAAACCATTCCCTTTTCCAATTAGGAAGGGAATCAGGAGCGGAATCCGAAACAAAACAAGAACGGGCCAAGGAACGGTGTTGGATTTTGACCCAGCCCGAATTATCAGAAGAATTGACAAATTTGAATAGATATCAAAAAACAGAGATACTGGGCTCAAGCCCATGTTTCTTACATTGGACCAAGAAACAATAAATAAAACGCCATGCATTTGGCATAAGTTGGGTTGGACAAACCCGGGCTTCGGCCAAAAGACGGTAAACAAAGGGAGGAGGAGGAAGGCGAAAACCAGCATAAAAAGTTTCTTTATAAATCCTAATGGCCCCAGGCTTTGGGTGACAGGCCCTTTCGTTTGAGGCCGGAACAACGGCCCTATAAGGCCCATTAATATGAAAAAGTTGGGCTAGAATGTCTACCCTATGTTGTTTATATTTCGATTTATATTCATAAGCATCTAAATGAAGCATGTTTGGAAAAGCTTGACCAAACTCATTTAAAAGATCTCTAAGGGAAAAAACACTGGCATGGACAAGAGATGTTTTAGGGTTCTTACCCCTTGAAAGCCGTGGAGCGGTGGTGGAAGTGTTAGCGAATTGTGACTGGCCTGAAGAGCTAGAATCCTCCATTGATATGCTTCCCTTGAAAGCTTGAAACCCAGAAAAGTTGAAAAAGGAGGTTGAAGAAGATGAAGATTCAACGATCTTCAAACAGAAACTGGAAAATAGGGCGGAGTAAAGACGCCGGAAATCGCCTCACGACAGAACCCTAGCAGAGCTTTTTTGAAAAATATTTGTGATAAGGGAATGATAATTTTGCTGAATAGTGAAATAAGAAATGAGGGATGCACACTACTCTTTTATAGAGTTCATGGTTGGTCATTCAACCGGTTATATCCAGTAAATGGGCTGTCAACAGGTGACTGGGCCTTTGAATAGGCGGGAAGCCCATGAAATTCAAATTTTGAAATAATTCTAGAATGTTCTACGACATTTTTAGAAAATAGGATAAAATTCTGTTAGAATTTAAAGGCAGGAAGCCCAATTAAAAGGCTATACCCACGCCCAGGAGACCAAACCTCCTAGGCGTGCCAAAGGAAGGTGTCTCCTTGGCGGGGGTACCCACGCCTAGCTCGACTTTCCTTAAAGAAGGCTATACCCACGCCCAGGAGACCAAACCCCCTAGGCGTGCCTAAGGAAGGTGTCTCCTTGGCGGGGGTACCCACGCCAAGCTCGACTTTCCTTAAAGAAGGCTATACCCACGCCCAGGAGACCAAACCTCCTAGGCGTGCCAAAGGAAGGTGTCTCCTTGGCGGGGGTACCCACGCCTAGCTCGACTTTCCTTAAAGAAGGCTATACCCACGCCCAGGAGACCAAACCCCCTAGGCGTGCCTAAGGAAGGTGTCTCCTTGGCGGGGGTACCCACGCCAAGCTCGACTTTCCTTAAAGAAGGCTATACCCACGCCCAGGAGACCAAACCCCCTAGGCGTGCCTAAGGAAAATGTCTCATTGGCGGGGGTACCCACGCCCAGAAAGCATTTCAAGGAACGAAGGGTATACCCACGCCCAGGAGACCAAACTTCCTAGGCGTGCCTAAGGAAAATGTCTCCTTGGCGGGGGTACCCACGCCCAGAAAGCATTTCAAGGAACGAAGGGCATACCCACGCCCAGGAGACCAAACCCCCTAGGCGTGCCTAAGGAAGGTGTCTCCTAGGCGGGGGTACCCACGCCCAGAAAGCATTTCCAGGGAGAAAGATCACCCACGCCCAGGAGACCAAACCCCCTAGGCGTGCCTAAGGAGGGTGTCTCCTAGGCGGGGGTACCCACGCCCAGGAGGCATTTCTTGCCAGGATGACTTTTTCCTTTAAAAATTTTAAAATAATGTTGGGAAATTGAAAAATAATTCCCAAAAAATAATAAAAATACCTGTTGGTATATAAAAATTCCTAAATTATTAGGAAAAATTACGAAAAATACCTGTTGGTATATAAAAATTCCTAAATTATTAGGAAAAATTACGAAAAATACCTGTTGGTATATAAAAAATTCCTAAAATACTAGGAAAAGTACAGAAAAATACGGGAAAATTATAGAAATATTTTCTTGACAAGTTGAGCAATAATTTATGCTAATAATGCATAAAAACTCTATGAAGGTGCCGAAATTGCTAAAAGCAAGCACAAATTAAAGCCTCGAATAAGGCAAATCGTCGTAAATGTGTAGGTCGCTCCACACTTTACAATCAAGACGATACTCGTGAAACACTAGTGTAAACCAAAACTCCCATATAAGGGTAGGAAAATTAAGAAGTCCCAGGTAAGGGATAAAAACGACCCCGAGTCTCGATTAAGGCAAATATAACTTCTACGAAAACCTGATCAGTTTTCCTAAGAAGTTGGGGGGCAAATGATATGGGCTGAAAATAAGCCCTAAAGACACATTTAATGTGGCATTAATTAGGCCGAGAATAGTCCAAACGTGGGGCCCACCAGCTGGGCCCAAAACCCTAAATATAATATTAATTTCGTAATTAATATTAAGGGTAATAAAACAGCTCAGCAAATAAGAGTTGGATAAGGATAATATCCCTTTCAAACTTATCCAATAAGGCATCCAATTCAATATGGAAACTGATTCCTACAAGGAATAGATCTAGAACATTCCTCAAAGACTTGCCCACCAAGTCTCCAAATCCTACCATAATTCTAAGGCTTCTCAGCCTATATAAAGGGCCTGACCCCTCATTCTCAGAACTACGTTTTATTGGCTTGATTCTCTAATTTACAGAGATACGTAGGCATTCTGTGAGGACCGTTTAAGTCTCGAACGCAGAAGCAGCCATTAAAGCACGAAGCTCACGAACCCTAGCCGCAATATTTTCAACCTAGTTTTTATTCCACAACACCTGGGTACCTGATGGAGCGATTTGATCAAAATATGATTAACGTACTTAATTTTAATGTAAATGCTTGGGAACCTACTGAGTTTAGAGTTCTACAAGGATGTAATTCTTCCCAGGCTACTCGAAGAAAAGTAAGTATATATACTTGTTATCGTGTTTCCTTATTATTTATGTCATTCCCTCCCCACCGCTCTCCTTCAATATTTATTATGTAGATAAAAACAGTGGAGAGCCGTGCTCTTTTAAGTTGTAGTTTGTTATTGTTGGAAATTAATCTAAATTATTTGAAGTATTAAATGTTGTTATCAACCCACAGGCTCATCTAAAACCTTAAGGTGTTATATTATATTCTTACACTCCCCCTCACTCGAAAGCCCATTGTCCATATTAAATATTGAGAATATTGGGGGTGACAGAGAGTCGAACCTGAGTCTCCTGCCAGACTGAGCTCTGATACCATATTAAGTAACCAGCTCATCTAATACCTTAAGGTGTTAGAGGAAGGCCCAACTGGATCTTTATTTCTATTTGCAGGATTTTTTACAGCTTTTCATCTAAAGAAAAAAGATAATAAATCCTACATTTATTATAAAACAATAAAGATCAGTGCTCTTTTGAAGTGCAGTTACTTGTATTCATTTGTAGGTTATTTGGACTGCATATCCCCTGTAACTTGTATTTCTCTTTTTGTGCAACCCGATTCGACAACCTCTGCCTGATCAAGTGAGTATTTTAAGTCTTCTTTCGCTTCACCTTGTCCTATTATAATTCCTGATAAATTTGAATCTTGTTATCGTTTTGGCAGCTGAAGCAACACCATGTACTGAAGCAGCAGCATCAGGGTAATAACCAGAGGGGTCAGCAACAAATGTCTCCTCGGGTAAGAAACAAATGTCTCCTCGCAACAGAGATGGAAATGCAAGTAATGGCCGTCCAATAGGGTTATCACCATATGCCTGGCCTACTTTACAACAGGCAGGTCGCTTGACAAATGCCTATATTTCATCTTTCCCAGCACCTACCACATTTGTAAGGTCTCCCTCACGCGCTCAGTACCCTGCTAGTGGGGTTCACCAACACCAGGTTTCACCACCAATGTATATTTTGACTAAGATTCAATGTCATATAAGACTGCGAAGATGCTAAAAAGTTGATTCAATTGCTTGATCGTCCATGGAAGAACTTGATTGTAACTTTGTTTACATGTTTGATGTAAAATAATTGTTATCTTTTGGCAACTCCTATTCTGGTTTTAATTAATTGATTGATTTTTGTAATTTATTTGCTTCTTTGCATGTTCAATTCTATTTTAAATTGTGATTTTTTTCCGTTTTTCTATTGTATTTATAAAAATTTAAGAAATATTGCAGGTAATGAAAAATCACAAATATAATTAAATTATGAATTTTTAAAACAAATCACTTAGATAGCATTTTTTTTTTATCACCCTTAAATAGCATTTATTAAGTGCTACTGAAGGGAGATTACAAAAGACCGCTCAAATCATTTACTTGGATATTGCTCAGTAACATAGCGCTTTCCAAAGTGCTATGTACTATGTAAGTACATTACTTGCATAGTGCCTCAAAAAAATGCTAATTAAGTTCTTTGTATTTGTAAATTTGTACATATTATATTGATTATTTACGTTTTGACTCTGTAATTATGATGATTATTGTACTTAACTGATAGATTTCCACTACAAGAATTTTTGAATCAGACGACACTCATCAGACGACACTTCGACGAAAAAGCGTTGGCTGAAAATTTCACACAACGGTTTTTTTTTCAAGCTTTTCGTTGTATTGTCTGATCATGAACTGAACAACAGTTTTAGAAACTGTCGTCTAGACGATCAAAATAGACATACGTTTTACAACGGATTTTGAAAGTGGTGTTGTTTAACAGATTGTCTTACAATGGTTCTCAAAACCGTTGTAAAACTTAGACAACTGTTTTTAAACGATATTGCGTAAAAAGTAGTCACACAACTGTGACTAAATACTATTGTCTGATTTTAACAACGGTTTTTGAAAGCATTGTCTGAAGAAACTTCAAACAATGCTTTTAACAATGCTTTAAAAAACCTTGTTAAAATCAGACAAGTGTTTTGATAGCCGTTGTATAAAATGTAATCAGATAATGGTTTATAAAAGCATTTTATAAATAAATCGTGGTCTCATATGACAGCACGTGATTGGTGGAAAATCTTTCACTTGGATTGCTGAGGTGGCGAAATAAGAGCCCTTGATTGAAATGAGATTAGATATTAGCCGTTAGATTAAGAAAATATATATACATGTTCACACAAAAGGTTTGTATATTAAACCGTTATCTTCAACACTTTCAGACAAGCGTTTTCAAATTTAAACTGTTGTCATAAACTTATCTATACAAGCGTTTTACAAATAACCGTTGTCTGATGTGACAGCACATGATTGGTGGAAAATCTTTCACCTGGATTGCTGAGGTGGCGAAATAAGAGCCCTTGATTGAAATGAGATTAGATATTAGCCGTTAGATTGAGTAAATATTAGTTGTTATCAGACAACGGTTTATTATGTTAATTTATATTTATGTTCAAAAAAAACATGACTAGTGTCAGACAACAGTATCTTTATAACATATCCTTGTCTGAAGCTTTACATTACAACTGTATTTGTTGAAATACCCTTGTTTGTTATCAGACAACGGTTTATTTGTCCAAAACCTTTGGCTGGTATCACTCGAGACAACGGTATTTGACAAATAATCACTTCGTTTAGTAAGACC
This sequence comes from Saposhnikovia divaricata, assembly GCA_036435485.1. NCBI lineage: Eukaryota > Viridiplantae > Streptophyta > Magnoliopsida > Apiales > Apiaceae > Saposhnikovia > Saposhnikovia divaricata. The sequence continues at coordinate 211,306,230 of CM071597.1, read as the reverse complement.
ACTTCGTTTATTAAATATTAAATTTTACAAACCAAATTAATTTTTTATTTTTTAAAAATTTGTGAATATCATTATATTAGATATATCTTGACATCCTTATGGTTGGATTGTTAAGAAATAATTTTAAAAAAATAGAAACAACAATACGTGACAAAGCACTAGTTACGGGTACTAGTCAATATACTAGTGATCTACAAAGATCTCCAACCAAATTAATTTTTTATTTTTCAAAATTTGTGAATATCATTATATTAGATATATCTTGACATCCGTACGGTTGGATTTTAGAGGATTAATTTTTAAAAATAGAAACAATAATCAGTGACAAAGCACTAGTTACGAGTACTAGTCAATATAGTAGTGATCTACTAAGATCTCCAAACAAATCAATTTTTATTTTTTGAAAATTTGGGAATATCAATATATTAGATATATCTTGACATTCGTACGGTTGGATCGTCGAGAAATGTGACCGAATATATCACTAAAGATTTCAAATTTATTATGTTCATTTATATTTATGTTAAAAAAAAAACATAACTATTGTCAGACAACGGTATCTTTATAACATATAGTTGTCTGAAGCTTCACAATACAACTGTATTTGTTAAAATACCGTTGTCTGTTATTGGACAACGGTTTATTTGTCTAAAATCCTTGTCTGGTATCACTCGAGACAACGGTATTTGACAAATAACCACTTCGTTTATTAAATATTAAATTTTACAAATCAAATTAATTTTTTATTTTTTGAAAATTTGTGAATATCATTATATTAGATATATCTTAACATCTGTACGGTTGGATTGTCGAGAAATAGTTTTAAAAAAATAGAAACAATAATCAGTGACAAAACACGAGTTACGGGTACGCGTCAATATACTAGTGATCTACTAAGATCTCCAACCAAATTAATTTTTTATTTTTTGAAAATTTGGGAATATCAATATATTAGATATATCTTAACATCCATAAGGTTAGATCGTCGAGAAATAGTTTTTAAAAAATAGAAACAATAATCAGTGACAAAGCACGAGTTACGGGTACTGGTCAATATACTAGTGATCTACTAAGATCTCCAACCAAATTAATTTTTTATTTTTTCAAAATTTGGGAATATCAATATATTAGATATATGTTAACATCCGTACGGTTTAATCATCGAAAATATTTTTTAAAAAATAAATTCAATAATCTGTAATAAGCACTAGTTTCGACTACGAGTCAACTAGTCCAAATTAATCTGTAATAATCGTCCAAATTAATTTTAGAAATTTTAGAAAAATCTAAAATTTTAAATTTATTATATATATATATATATTAATAAAATGCTAATTAATTTAATATCTCACAAATAAAAATTATTTTATTAAAAAATCTATTTTCATTTACCTCGTCAACTTTCCCTCCTTCGTTTCTTGAAATTTCATTAAAGCTAAATTTCCCCCTTAGCCAAATTTCAATTCCCCTCTTTTTTTTCTAGGACCTCTCGATGACTCGATGTCTTTATCTCTCACCCCCACAACTTGGATCAAAACACCCACCCACTCCTCTCAGCACAAACGTGAGCGGCACATTCACTCTCTCAGCAAAACACTCACCCACCCATTCTCCCTGTCTCTGACTCTCTCGTTACAATTAGGGTTCGGGTTCAAATGGGGTTTGACGGAATTAGGGTTCTATTTGGAGTTTAATTGGGGTTCCATTTTTTATTTAGGTATTTACTCTTTCTCTCTCTTTATACTTGTATTTGTGTGTGTGTGTGTATATATATATATATATATATATATATCTGCCTAATAGACATGTTGTTATGAGCACAAATTCACCTACTGGGACTCTAGAGAAGATACAAATAAATAATATAATCCATCTGAAAAACAGAGCGAGAAATTATCTATAGGTTCTTTGCAAAACCATCCTTTGTTATGGCTATGTGAATTCCTGGTTTAGATTACAATAATTCCAGATATAACTAAACATTGAGCAGTAAATGATGGTCATGCCGAGACTTTGGGAACAAAATGGACAATTCATGTTGATATATTGTCTACATCAAAACTATATATCTTTTTATCACTTCCAACCTCGTTTAATCATGATGTTGCACAAGCTAGTTGATAATATATTTGAATGTACTTGATTTGTGTGCCAGATGAAAAGGATGATCTACTCCAAGGCATTAACAGTTACAGAAGAACTAAAGGCCTACCAGCATTATCAAAAAATGACAAAGCTGGATGCCTTGCGGACCAAATTGCTGAAAAGCTAGAAGATCAGCCGTGTGCTCGTCTAACTGGCTCAAATAGTACTCCACCAAGTCCAACTCAATTCTCAAACTACCCCGATGCTCTGAAGAAATGTATAGTAGATATTGCACACACCAAGGACGGGGTCATATTGCCGGTCTGTGTCAAGGATCGAGTTCCAACTCTTGGAAAAGAAGATGATTGGACGGTGGTTGTTATGAGCACAAATTCACCTACTGGGACTCTAGAAAGTGGTACTGGTTATGCTAATGTCTGTTAACAGACAATAGATGTTGTATCTTTGATGTTGTATCTTCTCTAGATGTTGTATCTTTGATCCTATGCATGTGCATTTCTTTTTATTACCCAATCACAGGGCAGACTAAACATGATAAGCATTTTCCCCAAAGAGCATGCTTTTGTTATTCCTCTAAAATGATTTTTATAGTTTGTTTCTTGTGTTTTTTCTTTATATGTTTTTGGTTTTGAATATGTCATCATTGTTTTGGCCCCTTCTATTTCTCTTGCATATCTGCACTATAAAATTCCAAAATAGATAGTCTTATATGTAGGTTATATGTACAAAAGGTCAATATGTTGACTTTCGTAGTTTTACTTTTGGTTCATTTTATTTTAACGTTATGTAAACTTAGTGTATTAAATTAATGAGGTCTTCTCTTTGAAACAAATTAAGTTATGGAACATGGTACTACTTGATTGCTGCCAGGATGTTACTTAGTGTTTGTTTTCCATGGACAAGGGTAGAAGATCATCAGAAAGTACTCTTACGGCTGTCAAACATTCAGAGAATTCTTCTCCAGGAACAGGTCCAAGAAAGGAAGGTGGTGATTCTGCTCCAACTGTAGACGTTCTTGCCGAAAATCAAGTGGATAAGATTAGTAAAGGTAGGAGAAAGCGTAATATGCCATTTCATTGCTCTTGTCTCCATTCCAGAATGAAGGTCAACTAAAGTTATGGACATCCTTTCTATACGCAGCTATTTATTTTAAGTGCGTATAGTATATACTCTATATATATGCCTGCTTATTCATCAATGGCTTAATTAAGTGTTCTTGCAGTACAGAAACAGTTAATTTGCAGTACAGAAATAGTATATACTCAGAATTCTACTACAGGGGTGTGTTTGATAAGCCCTCCTCCCCATCATGACATTTATTCTATCGAAGATCTTGCCCAACCGATTTATGATTTAAAGGTAAGCATAATACTCCTATTTACTCTAAATTGTATCTGTTCTACAAATTGGATGTTTATACTATTATAGAATACATTTTCTTAAGTTAATGTATGTGACCTGCTTTGTGAATCTCCAGATCATGATACCTTTCTTGACATTGATATGCTTTATCACCATATGCCTGACCTACTCTGCAACAGTCCAGGCATCCTCAGCTTCAATTTGCTCACTGCAGACACTATCTTGAAATTTTTAGTTCTAGTATGATTTTGTCCTTTTGTTTTAGTTTTGTGGACAAGATGTGTATTTGTAATTTTGTTAATATTTGGAATTTTTGTAAATATTCTGATTTTGTATTTTTATTTTGGTAAAGCATTGTTTATGAATAAAAAATGGGAAATTGTTTATATTAAACCATTGTGTGAATCAAATAAAAATGATGCTTTGGATGATTAATATCATTGTGTGCTAAAATCTCTAACAATGGTTATGTTTCAAAAAATCGTTGTGAACATAACAAAGGGACAACGCTTTATTTTTCAGGAACCATTTTCTGTATATGGCAAAAATAACAGTTCAAATTAAACAAACCATTGTCTGTAGATGGCAAAAATAACATACAATAAACCAAATTAAAAAAACCATTGTATGATCCATGTATTAGACAATAGACATGTTTGAAGAAACCCTTGTTAAAAACATAATCAGACAATAGACCAAATTTAAAAAAAATATTGGACAATAGACATGTCTGAAGAAACCCTTGTTAAAAACATAATCAGACAATAGACCAAATTTAAAAAACCATTGTATGATATAGACATGTCTGAAGGAACCCTTCTTAAAAAATAACCAGATAATTGACCAAATTTAAATACCATTGTGTGATCCAAGTATTACACAACGTTTTTAAGAAATGTTGTCGTTGTCTTTCTACAACACAGACAACGGTTATGCTGCTTTTGTCTGATACGCGTAACCATTCCAATAGACAACGGAAAAGCAGGGCTTCAGACGACGGTGAAAAACCTTTGTCTGATCGATTTTTTCTTGTAGTGTTCCAAAAAAGATAAAAGTTTCATATCAAAAAAATAAAAATATTCTACTTTATAAATTAGCGACAACTAATCTTAGAGTTCTTCGAAAATATGCTCTCTTTTTTCATAGTTTGTAAACCTACATCTCATGTTTTTCTTCCAAATTAGAATATTATTTTAAAATCTAACTTTGTCATTGTAATTTTTGAATTTCGAGATTAGAATTCAAAATTTAAATATTTTAATTCCATTGAAATAGGTGGTCATCTAAATTTTTTATTATGATTCTAATGATGCTAATTGATTGTAAAATAACTGCAAGCGCACAGTGTTTAGTTGTAGCAAATACAGGTCGATCCACAGAGACTACGAATTTTCAAAACCCTAATAAATAAATCAGGCGAACTAGACAATCAGATTTGAGATGATATTTAATTAACCTAATTAGCAAAGATTATCAAATAATATGGAAAAACCTAGAAATCCGAATCCATTAATCAATCACAATTAATATCAACTCGCCCTAAAATCAATCCTCTTTCTTCACAAATAAGATATATCAATTAACGAGACAAGCATATACTATTAAACTTGTTATCTAACAATAACCTATCAAAACTTCAAAGAGCAAGCATAGGCTATGAAAAATAAATCTGGTAACAACAATAAATCAAAATCACTTTGTCAATTGAACAATTAAGCACCAAGAAAAATCATGAGAATCAATTAATAGGAACGAGAAGAAATCAATAGCAATTAAATAACTTCATCATCATCCTAGGATAAAAGAATTAGCTAGACATGATATTGAAAAACGAACAAGAATTTAGAAGCATGAATTGAATAACAGAAAAGTGTTTGAATAAAGCAAATAAAAATTATTTGTATTGAAGGACAACTAAATCTACTCCTACTCCTAAATTATGAATCTAGATCGGTGTCTAAAATTAGTGTTCCAAATACAAGAGATAAGGCCATATATATAGGGGAAAATATTGGGTTTGGCCCCTTTGATTACAATCCAATCTTGAATATAATTTCTTCAATTTCATTTTCTTCTCCGATAAGTAATCGATTTTCCCTCCAGTTTCCTTGACTTCAAGTATTTTCCACCTCCTTTCCCTTTTTGCACCTTTTCCTGCTTGAAATTTGTTTTTATTTATTTTCCTACAAAACAAAATAAAACAATTTATTAATTAATAAAATTACGAAAATGGACATAAAATAGGTATTAAAAATATGATTAATTATGGACCTATCAAATGCCCCCATACCTATCTTTTGCTCGTCCTCGAGAAAAATATATAAAATACTATCTAATATATAATACCACTTCCGTAGGTGATCACGGTTGCATTTGGCATATGCAACAAGCCCTTTAAACCCCTAGGCAGCCCTAGTGGACGAGTGAGGTCTCGTGAGGGCCTATAGTGAATGTACCCACAAAATCTATCTAGCTCATGTAAAAGATTTCTCAATGCAACACCACACATACAAGTCATCTCATGCTACATCAACTTAAGAAATCAAAGTGAATTTACAATGTCTTGGTGTGTAATGTGCAAGTATTCACATAGTCTACTCAAAGAAATATGCAGAGGTCATTAAAAGTCCACGTCAAGTGTAAAAATAAGTTGGTAACCATGCTAAGCCCACAAGAGTACACCTTAGAGTCAAAACTTGGGATCTCATACGCACAAAACAAGCAATAACTCACCTTTCACTCACAGAAGAATATTCACTCAAGAACAAGGGTAAGTGTATCACTCCATTCCAACAAAATCATAAGCATGCTTGACATTTGGTATCAATCTAACTTTAACACAACATACATTAATGACGATAATCAAAAGGTCTTTTATTTGGGTTGTAATGGGGCTAAGGACAAGGTATGTCAAGTAAGGCCAAATAAGGTGAAGTGTCAAAAGCTAGTAGAAACCATAATAAATCATACACAACACCATACATCCTTCCCATACATGGATTTCTGAATTTTTTTTTCCAACAAAATGCTTGACTAGTCGAATGAAGAAGGATCACAAAAACACATAAACATAAGTATGCTCTCATATGATTTTTTCAATTCTTTTTTTCAATTCTTTTTTTTCTCTTTTCTCTTTTTTTTTCTTGTTTTTTTTTAAGAGCTAAGATAGATAATATAAATATATAAGAAACCACAATCCTTCTTCAAGAATTTATTGAATAACGACCAACAAGTAACAAAACCTGATATTTCCCCAAAATTAATGAACAAAAGTAAACCCCATCTCACACACCTTATTACTCCCTCAACTTCCTACTAGCCTTTGACAAATTGGGATCAAGTATACGTAAGGCTGCACAACAAAAAGGTCTAGGCAAGTAATGTGGTGTGTCACTGAAAAATAGGATTAAGCTCAAAGGGGTAACTAATTGATCATATATAAAGGGTGTAGTAATTTGGATAATAATTGGTTATTCCTAAATGCCTTTATCATCTTACCATCAAATAATGTCATGCATTTTAAGAAAGGTCTCAAACAAGTGCTAGCAATGCAAACAACATGTGGACACTCAAGCAAACGAATATAAAATGCAAAAGATATGCATATAGGCTCAAAATCTCACTTGGTGGAAAAACATAATCAATCCCAAGAAAAATCTCTTTTATGCACCTACTTGTACTCAAAGCATGGAAACCAAATCTTCTTGCATATATTCATGTCCTTTTAATTATTTACAACATTCAATAAGTCTACTAGCTTCAACTTGCTAGTGGATGTGTGTGCACAAGAACTTAACAAATCACTTCTCAATCAAAAGCATCAGAAACACAAAAGTACTATAGCATGTAAGGGTGCATCAAGCCAACTTATAACAAGTAATCATTTCACAAGGCTAGAATTATTTTTGTATTTTTTTTCATTTTTCAATTTTTTTTTTGGGTTTTTTTAATAAAAATAATACTACTAAATCCCTCCCCCATACCTAAATCATGCATTGTCCTCAATGTATGCAAATGAGAGAAAAAAGTAAAAGGATGAGAATACCTGATAAGGGATGAGGAGATACACAATTACCTATAACACACACATACAAAAACATCACAAAAACTCACACACACAGTTGTTCCCCCATACCTACACTTGACTATATGGGAGATACATTACGAAACAGATATATTAACCAATACCTGATCGAGGAAAAACAACATATGTAACACAATCATCAAACATGTGAAACTCATCCACAAAAACCTGATTATCCACTAGAGAGATATGATCATGCACCAAAATAAAACTCATACCACTAACATCATTCATAGACCAATTAGACGCTTCTTTATGTTGTTTAAGCAAATTAATCACTTGAAATTCTTGGTCATGAACTAAATCACTAGAAAGAACATGATGAGTTTCATTATCAACTATCAAAGACTGATCAAGAATGGAAAAAGATGGATTAGGAACGAAAGTGGGTGGCTCACCAACGGAAGTTTTAACAACAGACCTAGGATCAAAAGAAATATCCTCAAGTTGGGTTTCATGCTTAGAACAAATAGCATTCAATTCATCTAACATCTCATCAGAAGAAAAATTTCTATAAAGCTCATGAAGTTCTTTATTACTCTAATACTCTAACATAACATCTTCCTCAAGAAAAGACTCAATTGCACTATCCTCAAGATTCGACCACGAAACAACCTCATCTATCAAATTAACTCCTACAGTTTGTTCAAAAAGCTCATTAGGTTGATTTCCTACATTAAAGACATTGAGATCTATTGTTATATTACCAAAAGTGAGTTTCATCGAACCATTCCTATAGTTAATCAAAGCATTAGAGGTAGAAAGAAAAGGCCTTCCTAAAATGATAGGAATTTGATTTTTGAGATTCTTGACTGGTTCGGTTTCTAGAACAACAAAATCGACGGGGAAGACAAAATCACCAACCTTAATCAACACATCTTCCACTATACCTTTTGGAGTTTTAACAGAACGATCAGCTAACTGAAGAGTGACACTAGTCTTCTTAAGTTCACCTAAACCCAAGGCTTAATAGACAGATAAGGGAAGAAGATTCACACTAGCTCCTAGATCGAGTAAAGCTTTATCAATGAAAGTATCATCTATGACATAAGAGATGGTAGGACAACCGGGATCCTTATACTTCACAGGGATTTGATTTGACAAAATTGAACTAACATGAGATGTTAGGAAAGCTTTCTTAGGAACATGAGTGGTTCTTTTATGAGTACATAAATCTTTTAGACACTTAGCATAAGAGGGAACTTGTTGAATCGCATCTAAAAGAGGAATGTTAATCTTGACTTGTTTAAAGACTTCCAAAATCTTTTCTAACTGAGCAGATTGTTTGTTTGAAGTAAGTCTTTGAGGAAACGGGGCTTTCGGTTTAAAGAATTTTTCTTTAGACAAATTAGAGTGGGGTTTCGAAGGTGGTGGTTCATTGGATGGTGATGAATCTTCAGCTTTATCTAATTCAGAACTTTTGGGATTTGGAGATTGCTTAAGACTAGGATTCAAGAGCAAATGATTTGGTTCAGATGTTAGCTTATCTTCTTCTTGAGTATTGACACCGGCATGATTGTTGAATTGATTACCAGATCTTAGAGAGATAACAGAATTCACATTTTCATGAGACTTTTGATTTGGATGAAATTTAGGATTTGTCTCGGGTTGACTAGGAAATCGATTTTTCTCTCTCTCACTGATTGTGTTTGCCAATTGACTGACTTGGACCTCTAGCTTAGATAGGGCTTGAGTGTTGAAATTCAGTAACTGCCTATCTTGGGTCATAGCTTTCATGAAAGATTGTTGAGATTTGAGTAATGCCTCCATACTATTTTCAATAGAATTCAATTTCTTATCAGATTCGCTAAAACCAGGAGGATTCATGGGGATTGAGTTTGGATAATGACCAAGATTTTGAGGTGGATATGAATAAGGATTTTGAGTTTGGTATGGACCAGGATTAGGCTTTTGAAAAGCAGGTTGAGGATTTTGATTTTACTGATTATATTGACCTTGGTTCCATGAGAAATTTGGGTGATTCTTCCAACCAGGATTGTATTTGCATAAGGATCATTCCTAACTCTAGGTTGAAACATGGCATTGACTTGTTCAATTTCAGGGCAATTCTCTACCACATGATTAGGAGAACTACAGTTTGCGCAGAGAGACATTTGAGAGGACACATTGTTGGTTTCTAAGGCTTCTAGACGTCTAGTGAGTGTAGCTAACTTAGCTTCGGTTGCAATAGAATTACCAACTATGCGTAAGCCCTTAGATGAGTTAGAATTTTCAATTTCTTGATTAGGTTCCCTAGTTGACTCCCACAACATTGTTCTTTCAGCTAACTCCTCAAAAAATTGCCAAGCTTCATCTTCATCTTTGTCCATAAACTTACCATTACACATATACTCTAACAAAGCAGTGGTTTGGCTATCTAAGGCTTCATAAAGAATTTTTCAAAGTCTCTATTTTTCTATACCATGTTGAGGACATTTAGACAACAACTTTTTAAATCTATCAAAATATTTCCAAAAAGACTCATTCCGATTTTGTTGAAATTGGTTGATTTCATTCCTAAGTCTGTTTGCCTTATGGTTTGGAAAATATTTTTTAAGAAAGATAGCAACAAATCCCTCCCATGTGGAAATAGAATTAACGGGTAGACTATACAACCACTATTTAGCATCTTCTTTCAAAGCAAATTTAATAAGCCTGAGCCTAATGGAATCCTCACTCAATTGTTGAAGTTTCTGTAATGCACACACTTCCTCAAACTCTCGAATGAAAAGATATGGATCCTCTCCCTCTACCCCAGCAAACCTAGGTAACATGCTAATGTTGTGATGTTTGATTTCAAAGTTATTCGCGGTTACTGCAGGTAAGACTATGCATGAGGGTTGAGCGGTACGAGCGGGGTAACAACGGTCTTTGAGTGAAACAGCCATGACTACGGGTTAAACTTCTAATTCTTTTGACTCAATTCTAGTGGGTGAAGAAAACTCAAGTTGCCTTACTACTTTAGGAGATGACAGATTGGTTTGTCTTACTAATCTAGATGTAGTGTCTCGAACCCAAGCACTTTGCATACAAGAGAAGTAAACAATTAAGCACGTAGCAGACAAGAGCTATAAGTAAACAACTAAAAAAAATGGAAAATTAAAAAGAAAAAAATCTATATTATCCTAAGAAAAAATCTAGACCTTGCTCCTAACAATAAGATACTACTAAAAGTCACAACTCAAAAAGCACTCGTCCTGACTGGCCAGGCAGGTGCAAGCATTGCCAAGAGGCTAAACACCTTTCTAGACACCAATCCAAATTAGCCAGGTAAGCGTCACGCTTGCCTTGACACCAAACGAGAGAATACTTAGTGATTCGTTCCTCCTAGATTCTCTTCCTAGTTGAGCGCGAGATCCTAGGGGCTAATGTCTACTTAGTTTTATTAAGGAAAGGGTATGTAGAATGAACGAATTAGTGATTTGTGGGCCAAGGAAAGGGTGATGAAATCCCCCACCTTATCTTGTAATTGGGTGGCACCCTTAAGATTGATTGAATGATTCAACACACAAAGAACAAGAAAGTAAACACTTTTGGATGCACTAAACAACGTGGGAAACCAATAAATACAATAAAGAAATCTAGATGATGTGATCCTATGTGAAAGAGTGAATGATGCAACAAATTGATTTTTTAACAATTAACTAATATTTTTGGGTTTTTTTTTAATATTTAATTTTTTTTTTGTTTTTTTAAATAATAATGAAGAAAAAATAGAGAGAGGTGATACGGAATACCGAAAAGCGCTTCCAAAAATTTCAAAAGAGACAACGAGGCCTTCCAACGATCTTCTTGTCCAAGCTTTTCTCCGCTTCACTATTCCCTAAAAACAAACAAAAGAAAACAAGAAACTAATCCGAAGAATTAATATCAAGGAGTGAAAATTACCAATAGTCCCCGGAAGCGGCGCCAAAAACTTGATGTGTAAAATAACTGCAAGCACACAGTGTTTAGTTGTAGCAAATACAGGTCGATCCACAGAGACTACGAATTTTCAAAACCCTATTAATTAAATCAGGCGAACTAGACAATCAGATTTGAGATGAGATTTAATTAACCTAATTAGCAAAGATTATCAAATAATATGGAAAAACCTAGAAATCCGAATCCATTAATCAATCACAATTAATATCAACTCGCCCTAAAATCAATCCTCTTTCTTCACAAATAAGATATATCAATTAACGAGACAAGCATATACTATGAAACTTGTTATCTAACAATAACCTATCAAAACTTCAAAGAGCAAGCATAGGTTATGAAAAATAAATCCGGTAACAATAATATATCAAAATCACTTTGTCAATTGAACAATTAAGCACCAAGAAAATTCATGAGAATCAATTAATAGGAACGAGAAGAAATCAATAGCAATTAAATAACTTCATCTTCATCCTAGGATAAAAGAATTAGCTAGACATGATATTGAAAAACGAACAAGAATTTAGAAGCATGAATTGAATAACAGAAAAGTGTTTGAATAAAGCAAATAAAAATTATTTGTATTGAAGGACAACTAAATCTACTCCTACTCCTAAATTATGAATCTAGATCGGTGTCTAAAATTAGTGTACCAAATACAAGAGATAAGGCCATATATATAGGGGAAAATATTGGGTTTGGCCCCTTTGATTACAATCCAATCTTGAATATAATTTCTTCAATTTCATTTTCTTCTCCGATAAGTAATCGATTTTCCATCCAGTTTCCTTGACTTCAAGTATTTTCCACCTCCTTTCCCTTTTTGCACCTTTTCCTGCTTGAAATTTGTTTTTATTTATTTTCCTACAAAACAAAATAAAACAATTTATTAATTAATAAAATTACGAAAACGGACATAAAATAGGTATTAAAAATATGATTAATTATGGACCTATCACTAATCTACCATAAAATGATAGATTTATGAATATCCGGCTATCTAGAGATATGTAATCTCTTGATTTTCAAACCTAATATTTGTTAACGATTATTACCGGTTCTACCTAAAAATGGTAAACCTATGAGCATTTTAGTAATGTTTCTTTTTGTTTAAATGTAAAATTTCTATGGTAATTTGTTAAGATTTCACTGTTTTAAAAAATTAAGATAAAAGTAAATTAGTAACTTTGTTATATCTAGGTTAACTTATATTTAACCACATGCGACATTTGTTGTCGGCATTTTGTTACAGGTAACTAATTATGAAAAATTTGCCATTAAATTGTAATTATACATTTATTCATGATTTGTTAAATATAATACACATGACTCATGAGCTAGGTTAGTGGATTCATAGATATAAAAATGTAATTAATATGATACATATGTAATTTGGAATAATTTTTGGATAAATTTTGAAGTTTTTAACATTTTATGAATCGAAATTTAAGTATTTCTTCTAATGATTAAAAATGGAAAAAAAATGAAAGTGTAATATATGTTACATATAATTTATTTTTCTATTGAACGACATTCTAACATTTTTAGGAGAATGTATTCAACTTAGGATTAATAAGATTTTAATAAATATGTAAATATTCATATATTTTGAAAAACTGTGGGAACTAGTAGGGTATATGTAGAATTTGAATCAATTTTTTTGCAAAATTTTCATATCTCACTGATTTTATTTAGATTTAATAATATATAAAACATAATAGCAAATACATTAACGTTCATCATTTTATTAGATTAAAGAATTTTTTTAGATATCATCAATTTAAATGAAAGTTATCAAATTAAATACTATCAAATTTTAATGGATGTTAGTAAAATCAAAATTAAATATACCCAAAATTCTCAAAAGCAATACACCAAATTTTAAAAGTAATTTAAAATCTAAATTAAATTTACTTTGAATTTCAAAATTTCATGTAAATAATCAAAATCATCTGATGCACTCTTTTCTGTGATGTTTGTGTATTTTCAATCTATTGTTCTACAGTACTTCATTTTAAAGTAGGACGTTATGTCCAAAGATAGACAGCACATACCCCAAGCCTGTAAGCTTAGGCCCCACAAAATCAAAATGGGTCAACTGACATTTTGAACACACAATTTTAAAATCTGTAAAGTTGGGCCAAGCCCTTTATATTAGTATTATATATCCAAGTGTGTGCCTCATTTTCATATTCAATCGACAGTCACACATTGACAGTGTGCCTCTTTCTCCCCCAAAAGCATACATAGGCTGATCTCCCTCTAATATGTGAGTTGTATCTATATTTCATATCCATTTCTTGCATCTCCCCTTCTTATATATATGCGTGTGAATTTTAGATTGATTGATTAAAACATGTATACATTTCATTCATTAACATCTTAATTTCTACTCTTTAAATTTTTGTATTACATTTTCTCAGTTATTTTCGCGTGTTTATGTGTGTGAATTTTATATATCAATCGATTAAAGCATGTATACATTTCATTCATTAACATCTTAATTTCTACTCTTTGAATCTTTCTTGAATCTTTGTATTCATTTTTTACATTTATTTCTGTATGTATATGTGTGTGAATTTTATATTAAAACATGTATGCATTTCATTCAATAATATCTTAATTTCTATTCTTTGAACTTTTGTATTCCTTTTTTTCTCCTAAATTCATGTATCTATTTTATTACATCGACTTCTTTAAAAGATTTGCTACATCGTTCTTATTATTTGTATACCTATATTTTTGTTATATCAATTTTATATGTATCACCAAAATAATGTTATATATGTATATGTAAAATTTGTGTATGTATTTTTTATATCAATTATTAATTTGTTTATACTGGAACATGTTAGCATTTTGTTTATTAACATTCTTATATGTATTCTTTGAGTTTTTATGTCCATTTTTCTCCACTAAATTCTTGTATCCATTTTTATTACATTGATCTTACTTTATGGATTTATTACATTGATCTTATATATGTAAGGCCGTGTTGAAGTAAAAACTGTTGTAAATATAAATTTATAAACATTTTATATTCAATACATAGTTCCAACATTATTTTTTAATAAAAATTGAAATTTTAATAATACATATAATTCATAAAGAAAACATATTTATATCATTTTATAACTTGTTAAAAACATATTTGTAATATTTTCAATAAAAAACTGATTTTTTTAATAATTATAACTTGTTAAAAATATGTATTGAATAAATAACAATTTATATTTCTATATACTAATTTGTTATTGGTGAACCATATGGATTGTTGAAAATTACATAATATTTATTCAACAAAATTTTAACTATGTCGTATATTAAATAATTAAAATTTTATATTTTTATATCCTATTTAGATGTTAGTGAACCAGAAGAGGATATTGAGGAATGAAATTATGTGTATGTAATAAGATTTTAGTTATTATTTGATAATTGAACCGAAGTAATAAATATATTGAACAAAAAAATTGTAAATTTATATTTAAGTATATATATTTGTTTTCTATATATTACAATTTTATGTATAGAAATATCTTATATGTATGTTTGAAATTTCCGTATGTGATTTTATATCAAGCATAAATTTGTTTCCATTGGCATATGTTTACATTTAATTTAATTTATTTATTTTACCCTTTTGAGTTTTTGTACCCATTTCTTTTGGCTAAAGATCTGTTATTCCTTTCATCATCGATCTTACATATGTATGGTTTTTTAGTACATCAAATGGATATATTTATCCATCAAAAACTATTATATGAAATTTGTGTTTGGGATTTTTATATCAATCATAAGTTTATAATTTATATTAACTAGCTTATATCTCTTACATAACTTTTAACATTACTTATTTTATGTGTTTGTATTATATTTTCAAATTTTTATAACAAAATAGTATAGTAAATTTAAAAGTTTTAATGTTAAAATAATAAGTACTTATAATGTGTTTAAATTAAAAATATTAAAAATTTTAATCATTAAATATTTTTAAAATAATTAAATTCGCTAAATTTTTTACTATTTTACTATTTATTTAGATCCACCACCTTACATGTTTACATTTCTTTTAGTGACATTTCTTTTGTAGGTTTGTACACTAATATGGGGCACAATGGAAGGGGCAAGCAGAAACGTTCTACTCGAAAACATGGATCTGGAAGAGCTTTGCATGATCGTGGTGATGCTGCTGAGCTTAATCGCCAGGTGGGAGGTGAGGAACTGGCGAGTCATTCTGGTGGTGCTTTTATCAACTGGAGTGAGGAAGAGTTAGAGAGTCATTTGCTGATGAATTTGCAGCATGTGTTTAATGAAGCTACAGTTAGCCTTTGTGACTTAGGGTACGAAGAAAATGATGCGTTGAATGCGATACTAAATAATGGGCATTGCTACGGGGAAAAGGATGTTTTATCGAATGTATTGGATAACAGTTTGAGATTTTTGATTCATGGCAAGTCAAATGACAACATGCCTGCTTTTGCTAGTCTGCAGCAATTAATGGACATGTCTCTTGGGGGTATGGTTCATCGGGTGCAGCAAACAATGCCACATTTGAGTAGACGCGATGCTATGTTGCGTGTTTGTAGGATGAATAATCCAAAGTATCCAAAATGCTTTAATTTTATGCCTTCGTCAATGAATGATTTGGGGACGAGGAATGATACGACGGAAGATGATGAGGGATTTAGTTCAAACTCCTCGTTAGTAGAAGGTAACTCGTCTTCTGAATTTAGAAGTGGAAACGAAGCTCCAGTAGAGCAAAATGAGGTACTACAAAATGCTGAAAGCCAAGATGTGATTAGTTCACTGTCGGATGTATTTCGTGATTTTAACCTTGATGAGAGCATTGAGTATGTGCCACTGGAGGAGAAAGATGAGAAGATTATAGATTTACTTAATCAGATAAAGGATCTCGAGACACAAGCTGAGGAGAGAAAGGACTGGGCACATCAGAGGCACATGCAGGCTGTAAAAAAAGTAGGCGATAGCCAAGTAGAGCTTGATAAGTTGAGAAAGGAAAGGAAGGAGACTGGACGACTGAGGACGGCAAAGCTCTGGTCCATGGAGTGTAGTCTCTCGGTGATAGAGGATACATGGAGGGAGTCGAATGACCAACTCCACCGTATAAATGCACTTAGGAGCAAACTTGAATCTGAATATGCTGCAATGAGCGCGGAGTTGGAAGCTTCAAAATTAAGTGCCTCGGAGTCAGCGAGGAACTGTGTCAAAGTTGCAAAGAGGGAGAAGTCGTCCTCGAGAAGACTTATAGCTTTGGAGAAACAGAAGACTGAACTGCACAACGACACTGCAGTTATGGAACAACAAATTTCAGAGTTGGAAACACAGTTGGTGCAGTTAGAAGCTGCTCAAAAAGACGTTCAGGTGCACTCCACATTCTCTTTGTTAATTTATCTGCATTTAGCTTGTATATAGAGATTCTATGGGGATCCTTACTAATTAATATTCGCATTTTACTACTCCAATAACTGCTCATTATTCATTATGTTTATTTTAAATTAAACTTGCTTATTTCCATCATGATTTGGTGATATTATAGTAACCACATGAATTAATTCTTTTATGATTTAACTGTTGTTAATTATAGGTGAATAATATACTAGGTATTATATATGCCATTAGTGAGATTTGTATTGTGCATTTTCATAGGTTATTTTACCTAGTTTCATTTTTTATTCCTTGACTTGGTAAAATATTGGGGAACCTGCCAATAACTTCACATGAAAAAGTCTCTTTAGCTCTTAATTTTTCTTTCTTAATTAGCTTAATATCAATTTTACTCCCTCTGTCCCATCCATTTCTTCACACTTTCCTTTTTGGGATGTCCCATCCAATTCTTCACATTTCAAAACTTTCCTAAAATAGTAAAGTTTTATATATATAAAAATCAACTACATCCACTACTTTCCTCCACTATACCCACTTTATACATTATATATTTATGGGTCCCACCACTTTAATCACTTTTCTCCTCCACTATACCCACTTTATACATTATATATTTATGGGTCCCACCACTTTACTCAATTTTCTCACTTTTCACCCTTTTCTTTATATATTTCCTTGGTCTCCGTGCCCGAACCCATATGTTAACTAATGGGTGGGATGGAGGGAGTAATATATTTTTGTATAAATCCATTGTTCATGTGAAATTTCCTTGGAATGAAAATATTCAAACCATTTACACATCATTCCTTTGCATTTATTAATTCTTCCAGTAATCTCCATCTCACTAAAGTATCCTCGCGCGTAAATTTCATTCCAACTTGACAACTTAATATTTGGTAAGCAATAGGTGCTTTAGTTTTACGGTTAGATTGTTGAAAAAATAAAATAAATTTGATTTATGTAGTAGGTTCTAGAATTATCTTGAAGTATCTCTTTGAAATCTCAAAAGTTTAGTGCATGTACTTAGTAATTAGAAATTTTAGAACTATCTTTCTAGAAATGTGTAGAGTCAATGTACTTAATAATGTATCTAGAATAATTCATGAAGGCCTATAAAAGGGATTTTCATCCATCATTTTGTATCAAGCCAAATCATTGAGTTTATAATATAAGAAGTATTCCTCCTCTCAAATATTCTTTATCGCATTTTAAACACTTCATCCAACTTCTAAATTTTATTTTTCAACAAAGTGGTATCAAGAGCTTGGTGATCCTCCTAAGAGATGGCAAATAAAAGTTCTCCCTTTCAAGTTCCGTTGCTCAACAAGAGTAACTACGATAATTGGAATTTAAGAATGATGGCTCTTCTTGGCGCACATGATGTATGGGAAATAGTTTAGAAAGGCTACAACGAACCGGAGAATGAAGTTGGTCTATCTCAAGCTCAAAAAGATAGTTTGAGAGATTTAAGAAAGAGACAAGAAGGCTCTCTGTTTAATCTATCAAGGAATAGATGAAGATACTTTTGAGAAGATCTCAAGCACAAATTCGGCCAAGGAAGCATGGGAGAAACTTCGAACGTCTTCAAGGGATTAGATCAAGTCAAAAAGGTACGTCTTCAAACATTAAGAGGAGAATTTGAAGCTTTGCATATGAAACAAGGTGAGCTTGTATCCGATTATATTTCGAGAGTTTTAATGGTTACTAATAACCTTCAAGAAATGGTGAAAAATTGGAAGAAGTGAGAATTATGTAGAAAGTTCTTCGATCATTGGATTCCAAATTTGAACATATTGTCTCCATCATCGAAGAGACAAAGGACTTGGAGACCATGACAATGGAGCAACTTCTTGGCTCATTACAACCTTATGAAGAAAAGAAAAAGAAGAAAGAAGAGATCGTGGAACACGTCCTCAAAATGTGAATTGATTCAAAGCAAGAAGATGGTGATCAAACTCAACAAAGACAAAGCTATGGTCGAGGACAAGGTCGAGGACGTGGAAGAGGTCGTGGATATGGACGAGGTTGGAGGCCTAATGATGACACCAACAATCAAAGAGAAAGCTCAACAAGAGGACGTGGGAGAGAAAATCCGAATACAAGGTATGACAAGTCAAGAGAAGGCCCACTATATTGAAGAAGGAAATGAAGAAGATGGTACTTTGCTATTGGCCTACAAAGATAATAAGAAAATTGAAGATACACAATGGTACTTGGATAGTGGTGCAAGCAACCATATGTGTGGGAAAAGAAGCATGTTCGTGGAGCTTGATGAATCAATCAATGGCAACGTGGCCTTTGGAGATGAAACAAAAGTGGCGGTAAAAGGAAAAGGTAAAATCCTTATCCGACTAAAGAATGGCTCACATCAATTTATATCAAATGTTTACTATGTGCCTAACATGAAAAGTAACATTTTGAGCCTTGGACAACTCTTGGAGAAAGGTTATGATATTCATATAAAAGATAATTTTCTTGCAATAAGAGACAATTCAAGTAAGTTCATTGCTAAGGTGCCCATGACAAAAAATAGAATGTTTGTGCTTAATATTCAAAATGAAGTTGCAAAATGTCTCAAGATATGTTACAAGGATTCATCATGGCTTTGGCATCTTCGCTTTGGTCATCTCAATTTTGGCGGATTAGAGTTGCTCTCAAAGAAGGAAATGGTTAGAGGATTGCCTCATATTCATCATCCGGATCAAGTTTGCGAAGGATGTCTACTTGGGAAGCAATTCAAAGCAAGTTTTTCCAAAGAATCATACTCAAGAGCTCAAAAGCCGTTGGAACTCATACACACGGATGTGTGCGGTCCAATTAGGCCAAGTTCACTTGGTAAGACTAATTATTTTCTTCTATTCATTGACAATTTTTCTAGAAAAACATGGGTGTATTTTTTGAAGGAAAAATCAGAGATGTTCAACAATTTTAAGAAGTTTAAAGCCTATGTTGAAAAGGAGAAGGGACTTCCAATCAAAGCCTTGAGATCCGACAATGGAGGAGAGTTCACATCAAAAGAATTTTAAAATTATTGTGAAGAAAATGGAATTCGAAGATAATTAACGGTGCAAAGATCCCCCAAACAAAATGGAGTTGCCGAGAGAAAAAATAGAACAGTTCTTGATATGGCAAGGAGCATGCTCAAAAGCAAGAAGCTACCCAAAGAGTTTTGGGCAGAAGCGGTCTCATGTATGGTGTACTTATCAAATCGAAGTCCAACAAGAAGTGTGTGGGGAAAAACACCACAAGAAGCAGGGAGTGGAAGAAAACCCGGCATCTCTCATCTTAGAGTCTTTGGAAGCATAGCTCACAAACATGTGCCGGATGAAAAGAGAAGCAAATTAGATTATAAAAGCGAGAAATACATCTTTATTGGTTATGATACCAATTCCAAGAATAACGTCAAAGGCTACAAACTCTACAATCCTCACACACAAAAGACAACTATTAGTCGAGATGTTATATTTGATGAAGAAGACGAATGGGATTGGAGTCCACATAATGAAGACTACAACTTCTTCCCACAGTTTGAAGAAGAAGAAGAACATAAAGAAAAAGCAAGAGAAGAGGAGCCTATGACTCCAACTTCACCAACCACAAGATCGGAAGAAGATGAAATCTCAAGTGAAAGGCCTCGACGCTTTAGAAGCCTAAGGGATATTTACGAGGTCACGAAAATGAAAACAATCTGACATTATTTTGTCTATTTGCGAATTGTGAATCTATGATTTTTCAAGAAGCTATTAAAGAGAAGTGTTGGAGAAGTGCTATGGATGAAGAAATAAAGGCTATAAAGAAGAATGACACATGGGAGCTAACTTCACTTCCAAAAGGGCATAAGGCGATTGGTGTAAAGTGGGTGTACAAAGCGAAGAAAAATGCCAATGGAGAAATTGAAAGATATAAGGCGAGATTGGTAGGTAAAGGCTACAACCAAAAGGCGGGCATCGATTATGATGAGGTCTTCGCTCTCGTTTCCTAACTTGAAACTGTTAGACTAATAATTTTCTTGGTAGCTCAAAATAATTAGAAGATACATCAAATGGATGTCAAATTAGCCTTTTTAAATGGAGTCCTTGAAGAAGAGGTGTACATTGAGCAACCACAAGGCTATGAAGTAAAGGGACAAGAAGGAAAGGTCCTGAAATTAAAGAAGGCACTATATGGGTTGAAACAAGCCCCAAGGGCTTGGTATGAGCGAATCGACAAGTATTTCAAAAGGAATAACTTCATTAATTGCCCCTACCAAAATAATGACAAACCAAACATGTTCAAGGAGTTCAAGTAGGAGATGACAAAGGAGTTTGAGATGACTAATATTGGGCTCATGTCATATTATCTTGGAATTGAAGTAAAACAAAAGGAGGAAGGCATCTTCATCACTCAAGAGGGATACGCAAAGGAAGTGCTTAAGAAGTTTTGGATGGAAGATTCCAACCCAGTTAGCACACCGATGGATTCTGGAAGAAAGCTATCAAAGAATGAAGAAGAAGAGAGGGTGGATCCAACACTCTTTAAGAGATTGGTTGGAAGCTTGAGATACTTGACGTGCACAAGACCTGATATCTTATATGCAGTTGGAGTAGTTAGTTGATTCATGGAAAATCCAACAACAACTCATTGGAAGGCCGCAAAGAGGATTCTTCGGTATATCAAAGGTACACTAAATTTTGGGATGTATTATTCTTGTTCTAACGATAAAAAACTTGTTGGATATAGTGATAGTGATTGGGGAGGAGATATTGATGATCGCAAGAGCACAACTGGCTTTGTATTCTACATGGGGGAAACGGCCTTCACATGGATGTCAAAGAAGCAACCAATTGTCCCTCTTTCCACATATGAAGCGGAGTATGTGTTAGGTTAGGGGCTACACAATTAACAAAATTCAAACAAACAAATAAAACAAAGCACACACACAAATATATTTGACGTGGAAAACCCACATCCCAAACTCGTATTATTAATCTTAACAATATTAATAATACATCAATCACTCGGTGTATCACTCACACAATACTCAAGCCAAACAATACTCAAGTATATATCAAAACATAATATGACTATGTTTATATAGTCACCCAAAACTTAGCCACCAAGACTTGCCATACTTGTTCTACAAGTCTTACCATACTTGTTATACAAGCCTTCCAATTCTTGGCACATAATTACCTAACTTTGTGAATAAGACATACCATATATAATAACTGTGTATCCATACAATTATTACCTTACCCATATATGACTTATATCACCAATACCTATACTACCGTATTGGGTTTAAGGCCAACAGTATGTAGTTGCAACTTCATGTGTTTGTCATGCAATTTGGTTGAGAAATATGTTGAAGGAGTTAAACATGACGCAAAAGGAGCCAATCAAGATTTTTGTGGACAACAAGTCAGCAATAGCCTTAGCCAAAAATCAAGTGTTTCATGATCGAAGTAAGCACATTGATACTCGTTATCACTATATCAGGGAGTGCATTGCAAGGAAGGATGTACAAGTGGAGTACGTGAAGACACATGATCAAGTCGCGGATATTTTTACCAAACCTCTCAAGAAAGATACATTCAAAAAGTTAAGAACCACTCTTGGAGTCACAAATCAAGTTTAAGGGTGGGTGTTGAAAAAATAAAATAAACTTGATTTATGTAGTAGGTCCTAGAATTATCTTGAAGTATCTCTTTGAAATCTCAAAAGTCTAGTGCATGTACTTAGTAATTAGAAATTCTAGAACTATCTTTCTAGAGAGTTAATGTACTTAATAATGTATCTAGAATAATCCATGAAGGCCTATAAAATGGACCTTCATCCATCATAGATTAGTGTGTGCTATTGTGTTTGCGCTGCATGTGTTTGGGCAATTACAGTGACGATGATATATCAATTTGGTGACAGTCGTCGGTCGGGTGATTCATTATTGTGATTAGACAAATGAATAGTTTTACCTTTTGGTTTTTAATTTAAAGTTTTTCTCTTATGTTCTGGAATGACAGGAAAAACAGAAAGAGGCTCAGAAGGCTAAAGAATCAGCCCTGGAACAATTAGAGGAAGAAAGGCGCCTATTAAAAACAACTAAGCCTACAAACAAGAGAGAGCACGTGAGCATGCACCTAAAGATAGAGACAGACATTCAGTATCACAAGGATGAACAGCAAAGGCTTGAGCAAGAGCTTTCTCGACTTAAAATGTCATCACAAGATAGTCAGCTCAATCCTCACTTGACTAACTTACCCGTGGTCTATACCAAGGGAATGGAGACTCATGGTGGATTAACTGAAATACTGTTTGGTGAGCTAGATAACCAGGAGGACTATTGCATTGATCGAAATTGCTTTATTTGTGCGGAAAAAGAAGTTTCAGTGCTTTTTTTGCCTTGTGCACATCAGGTTTTGTGCTCGAATTGCAGTGATAGTTATGGAAAGGAGGGAAAGGCTGAATGTCCATGCTGCGGCTTATCAATTGAAGAGAGAATTCAGGTGTTTGGTGCAGAGTCCTCCTAACTGCGGCATCACTGTCAAATGTGGCATGTCTAAATATTGGTATCAAAACTAAACATTGCTAATCAGCTTGAACCAGCTGGGAGGAACTAGTGAGTTGTAGTATTTTCTTATTGTGAAATTGTGATGTCCTAAATGTTGAACATCAGCCAGTTATTATGCTGTGTAAAACAATATCAATAGCACATTTTCCCTGGTACCTTGTTTTTAAGGTTTGCATTGTTTGCTTTTATTTAAATGCAGCACTGAATCCTAAGTCGTAACTCATCTATTGGGTTTATTTGCAATATATATTTGCTTTTGTAATGTTGTCAGTAGCTTAAAATTTAATTTATCATGTATTATGTATAATTATAGTATGTATTACATTAATTAGAATGTTTATGTAAGAAATATTTTTCTATATAGATGGATGATCTTAACGGTATCGCATTTATCATGGTTTAATTTCTCAAGAAACCAAACTAGTGTGTAGGTTGATAAAAATTCCTTGCAATTGTGAGCATGTATAACAGTGTCGAATGTTATGCTATAGGAGTCTTACTCCTAGCAAAGTGGAGAATGATGGTGTAACAGTCGGCTTGAGTGTGGAAATTGGATTTGCTAAATGATGTGTGGAAATTGGATTTGCTAAATGATTTATGGCAAAATTGTAAACAAAAATATAAAGATTCAGACAAATGGTTGTAAGTTGCAACCTTTGGAATTTCGTTATTTGAATCTTGATCAGAATCATCATATTATAGTTCTCATGAGAAAAGTAAAGGACTGCAAAAACTTAAACCATCACCTATATGTAAGTTTTTCTGGATTATTGTCCTTACTTTTAACCTAACTTACATGTCTAAATGTAAATATTTAGAATTGTTTTCCCTATAAATATTTTTTATAATAATATTTTATTATATATTAATAATTTAAATATTAGATAGAATATATATGTACTCTCAATAATTGTGATAAAAAGTTTGGTTTATATAAAGAATTTTCATTATTTATATATGTAGCGGTGTGTTCCAATAAAAAAATTTAAATACAAACTTACATATTTTTTAATGTTTAACTCATATATAACTAGGGTTTAATATCATTTATTAAATAATAATTAAAATTTTATTGAATACATTTATAATGAAAACATATTTATAATTTATTAAAAATTGAAAATCTTTTAATAATAAATGGTGTTCAATAAGTATATAACTTGAGTTCAATTGAACAATAATTATAGTTATGTTAAAGCCAAATATATAAATTAATTTTGTAATGATATGATTAAGAAAAATATAGAATATTAGTAATAATTATAATTCACATTTTCTTACCCTAATTTGATAGTGATAAACCAAAGTGAGAATTATATAATATTTATTAAACAAATTGTTAAATACTATTCAACACACCTCTATATTAAACAAATAAAATTCATAAAATACAACACAATACAATTGGTCATCGTTATAAGTTACTTCCATTTTTATTAAGACCACGCCTTAATTAATAAATATTCGTTAACTTTTTTTTGCTGTTTCATTTTCTAAAATTATGATCGTATTATACTCAACGTGTACCTACTTGTACAAGTTTCGTTTTGAATTCCATATTTTTGGATTTATTATTGCCTTGACTCGTATATATAGTCTTATTTCACATTTTCTTACAACATTGTTTATTTTATTTCGTTTCGTGCAACAGTCAAGCAACCTTTGTGACCTAATTGTTGGGCTCTTAGATCGATTTGTGTGGGTTAATCACAGACAATATTCATATGAAGTTCGGAGTAAAGGTGAACTAGGCACCTACTTATATCGTTGGGTGAGTATACGAGCACGTATTTGGGGTATGAGATATGATTAGATCATGTATTTGGGATATTTTATACATGCATTATTTTCTTCTTCTAGATTACCGAATGAGAAACCATTGTCTTGTACTTTACTGGTGATTGGAGTTAGCCAGTATAGTTTTGTGTAAGGGACCCATATTTTATCCACCTTACTTGTTATTCGGTCTTTTTTTTTTTTTGACGAAATCTGCAATCGTTATTATTCAATCAAATCATCCAGAATACATTTTTGAACTTCGTAGGAATAGAACTCCCATCAAAACTACGATCAGGAAACCTATATGACAATCTAGCTAGTTCGTGGGAAGTCATATTAGCAAATCGTTTAATGAAATACAATAGACAATTGTTTAACCTTTGAAGATGTCCTCGACACTCCTCAACAACGACTCCAAATCGAGATCACATAGGGATTTTACTTCCTATCGCTTGGACTGCAATCAAACAGTCACACTCCAAGATCACCTGTGGCCACTTCATATGAATCAGCCAGCTCAAAGTTTTTTTAATAGCCATGATTTCTGCTACCTCCGGATCAACCAGCCCCTGAAAAAGCTTCGACTTTGCCTGCACTAACAACCCAGCATCATCCCTCGCAATCAATCCAATACCAAATGCCTCCTGGTCTTCAATGCATGTCATCCATTGCTTCTTCTTCCTCAGCTTGATAATCATCATCTTCTTCTTGACTTGCAGGGATAGTTAGTTGTGCTTTCTAGATAGGTAAAGTGTTTGCACTTGGAGTCCCATTTGGCACATGAGCTGCTTTAATAAATCCTGGAGTCGGCATAAAGAGTTAGCTTAAACCCAAGCCGATAAATTTTTCCTTGAAGTTAAGAATGGTTTAATATCAAATTGGTTATTGAAATGGAGACCATATATCACTTTCATTATCAATCGCGATGCGATATCATTTAAAGCACTTAAGTTGGTATATATATCACTTTGACAAGTTTTAAATTTAAGAAGTAAAAATGTTTAAAAATTTTAAAATATGAAAACAAATCACGGACAATCAAATAATATATAAAGTTTTAATCCTAGGTGCTATTGTACAAATAAAAAGGAATTTACAATTTTTGACATCTTTTAAAATAAATCAAAGAACAAGAATTGAAAATTTTAAAAAAAAAATAAATGAATTGAAAATTTGAATATATTATCTGAGATATAGGAGTTATAACTTTTAGTTTGGTTGTAGTTACATGCAAAAATACTGTACCAAACTCATTAAAAGACCATTATCACTTCCCAACACATATTTAGACTTATATGTTTGATATTTATCATGACTTCAGTGACCTTAATAATATTTCATTGGGATTGGTGAGAAAAAATATATCTGATCTCTATTCCAGTGACTAATATGATATTTAAACCAAGTTAAGAATGACCTCAAAATCAACTCTCTTTTTCTTTACTGGATTTTCTTCGGAAATTTTTTCAGTTTTCTCAAAAACCATATCAGGTGGATTTTCTTTAGGAATTTTTTGAGTTTCTTCAAAAAGATCAAAAACATTGTCATGGTTTTCTTGTTTCAATTCTGCTTCTAGAAAGGCCTTTCATGTTTCTTGTTATGTGACATGTAAATCACTTTCTCATTCCCCTTTAAGCATTTCTATGCACCAAAAGCTATAAGCTTTAGAAATGACTTCACTAATTGGTTCTCTAATCACAATATCTAACATGTTCTTCTTTCGTACTGGTAACTTGGATGCCTAAACCCCCTTCTTCTCACCTCTGTCTCCATCATGTTCAATTGGCACATATAGTTGTGGACACTTGAGTTTCTCATGTCCATGCTATCTACAATGACTGCAATGCATCTTTTTACCAGGCGTCATCTTTTGAAGTCACTGCACAACAATTTTAGCTTGACTTCTATTGTAACATACTCCTTCCCAATCCTCTTGCATGTCAGGTGAGAGCATTTGGAATTTGTTTGTCATTTCCCAAAAGTCTTCTCGTTTAAGAGAACCTGAGGAAAAGTTGTATGCCTTCAGATACATTTCTCTTGAGTAGAAATGTGAAACATAGACAATAGTTGGTGTCTTCTTTTATGTATAGCAGCCACAACATGTGAGCATAGGATCCACTTGGATCGCTTCATTTCGGCTTAAATTGATTCACTTGGTCTCAAGTTTGTTGTATTTTTTATGTGTTTTGTGTAAATGTGCAGGATTAGTTATTTCGGCTAGGGTTGGCATTTTTCGTCGATTTTGGAGTTGAAAGTCAGTATTGGAATGATGAATGGGAACTTGATTTAAGCTTTCATGAAGATTATAAGACTAAGTGATCGAAGACGGAAGCTAGCGGAAAAGAAACGGGAGAAATCGGAGTCAAAATGAAAAAAAACGAGCAGAATCAGCATCGGGGCAGAATTCAAGTGGGCAGACTGCGCAGAAACTAGGCAGACTGCACAGGAATCAGTAACCAACCGCGCAGGGTGCGCGCCTAGCGCACAGGGTGCGCACGAACATGCTGAAAAATTTGATTTTCTATCCCGTTTTGAATTAAATTGCGTTTTATGACTTTTCTTGCTGGAAAAGACTTCTAGGACCCATATAAACACATCCGTTCATTGTAATTCATATCGATAACTGAGAAACACAAGGGAGAAAAGCAGAGAAGGATTTACCAACGCTCTTGACAAGCAACGGAGATCTAGATCTACTTCATCTTTTGTATTCTTTTAGGTGTACTTTGGATTCCAGTTTTTAGATTTGTTCTCTAAACTAAAATTTAGTATTATTATTATAATCATTCAATCTTTGTTTCATATCATGTTTTCATCAAATCTCATGGTAACGAACGGGTGGAAAAATCAAGATGATGAGTGAAAGAAAAGTTGCGTGGGAGGAAGCAAACAACATGTCAACGTGTGTATGAATGGTCTTTCTGTTGAGGACGGTTCGGTTATTCTTTTGAAACCGCCGTGAGTTAAGGAAGTAACGTCCGGCTAAATGACGTTAACGATAGTGCTTCGTGGGATGCAACTGTTCGCTATTTTCTCTACGCAAGTGTACGCAGTCCAAAAGCAATATAGGGAAATAAGGATCGTTCCCACGAAGACTCGGTTATTTTAGTAAATATGTCTATTCAACAATGTTGGTTAATTATAGAAGCATGAACGAACTAAAATGATTTATTTGCAGATAACAACTAACTAATGACGTAACGGCTAATTTGTTTAAAATAATATGATAGAGGCATGGGGTCCTAATTTCATGAATGTTTTAGCTCTATTAACTATCAAGAATTAATGTGTTACAATTGTTAAGAATGCTAGCGGGAACACGACACTAATATGAGCCATCTTTCAATTAACTCACACCATTCCAAATAAACATCCACAAAAGAGATAGAAGTTATAAGGGCATCAATTATATCCAATACACTATATGTCTATGTGAATGGGTGATACAATCAATTTAATCACAAGTTCCGCAATTAACTACATAGGGGAATAACGTTCTTTCGAAACTATAATCCGAAATGCGGAGAAGCCGACATACCTATGCTAGCATGGCAAACCCTAAATCTCTAAATCCACTTTCGCAATCATTAGAGATTTGGTACAATAGATGTTAGCTATTCACCTATATTCAATTAAAACAACCATGCAAGGCAATCTTATATAAAAATTGTAAACACAAATTATCTATCAAATTAACATGAGCATTAACAATTCATTACATTAGAACCCCATGAAAGTGTTTAGTTCATAATTGAACTAGGCACCTTCATGGGATTAAATAAAATCATGGATGAAAATTTCCTAAATTAAATAATAAATTACGAGAGTTAGAAAATTGAACCGAAATTGCTTCCACTGAATGAGATGAGTGCTCCAATTAATATCCTTCCAATCTTCAATCGATATATAACATATACGAAATTTAAGAAAATTTAAGTATATAAATATAAAAATAATATTACTAAAAATTGAAATGTATATAAAAAAAACCAAAATAAAAATAATATTACTAAAAATTAAAATATATAAAATAAAACTGAAAATAAAATTTAAATAAAACTGAAAATAAAATTTTTGAAATAAAAAATAAAATTACGAAATTCAAATTATAAAAATAAAACTAGAATTAAAACTGAATTTTAAAATGTATATAATAAAAATAAAAATTACAATTGGAACTGTATTTCAAGAAAATAGAACAGAATTTTAGAATGGAGAAAGCAAAAAATGAATACAAGCTGTGTGTTTTTTTTCAAGTGTCCGGAGATCTCTCTTTTTTTCTTTTTCTAACATTCTAACTCAATCTATTTATAGGCTAAAATTTGATCTATAAGCATCATTGCTTACATCATTTTTTTCTTAAATTCTAGCCATCCTTTGACAATTTTCTACAGCTTTTTTTTTTTTGGAAGAAATTTGTTCAACAAAATCATGCAGCAGCCCTGGTTGAAGAATTAATTCTGCACATTTTTCTGACTTAATCCGGAGCTGAAAACCACTCGCAGGGCATCCCCGTGCGCGACACCCGCGCCAAGCTGCGCAAAACATGAGGCGCGTGTAGCTCAGATTCTGGCCAACAGACTTGCAGGCTCTTTCTTTTTATTTGATTATGCCATTTGATTATAGTACTCCACCTGCTACAACACTTTTGACTCTAGCACTCCACCTGCTACACACTACTTTTACATAATTCGATTATTATTTTTTTTTTGTTTTTGTTTATTCAACTTGCAAAATAAAATATATTTAATTAATAAATAATTAATTTAATTTCGAATTTATAGAAATAAATATCTAATATTATTAGATATTTATAAATATAATTTTCTAATTAAATAAAGTATTTATTAATATAAATAAATTTTCAAGTCCCAAGCTGCGGCAAATTGAGGGCCTAAAACCGGACTCCTTTTCCTTAACGAAAATTATATCAATTCCAACCGGGGTTTTCTCTTTAAGAATATATCACTTTCCATCTCTTTGTGATAATTCTATTTTCTTATTGCTCGTCCTGGTGCGAATTACGGCCTCTTGAGGATCTAAAACTGGATTCCTTTTGCGAAACGAAAAATATATCAATTCCAACCGGGGTTTCAGCTTTAAGAATATATCACTCAGAACATCTTTATGATAATTCCTTTTCCTCGTAGCCAGTCCATCTGAGCCAGAAATCCACCGTCTTTTAACCTTTTATCGCCAGGATACCTGAAGCTGTGAGTTCTGCACTACAAAGACTTGAAACAACATAAAACTAATTAAAAAACACAACATACTTAAGGATAAACCACCAATTTAGGTCCATTTAGCGCATAATAAGTGGATATAAAATCCACTTATCACACCCTCAAACTTAAACTGATGCTTGTCCTCAAGCATAAACAATATAAATATATACAACTAACTAGTACCACTTCCGTAGGTGATCACGATTGCATTTGGCATATGCAATAAGCCCTTTAAACCCCTAGGTAGCCCCAGTGGACGAGTGAGATCTCGTGAGGGCCTATAGCGAATGTACCCACAAAATCCATCCAATAATGCAACTAACATGCAACTAACTATATGTATGCAACTACTTGAAAAATGCAAGGATCCCCTTTAAACTAACCAAAACCAACTAGCAAGCAAATACCCCAAAGAATGCAACTAAATCCAAATAGAGCTCGACTAAGTCCCTGTATACTAACAATACATGACAGAAACGTGCGTGTGTGCAATGCTCATCAGAAATACTCCCAACACTAGGTCAAAAATCATATTTATTCTTTGCCAAGACAATCACAGGGTTATAAATAGAATAAACTGTAGACACTTCATAACCTAGGAACACCTCCATCCTTATTCAAGTTAGACAGGAATTCATGCTTTATTACTAAACTACGACACTATATACAATATGCATGCTTATTTAACCGTGCAATGAATGAGATCCCAAAAGGCTTATACAATAATACCCATGTAGCGAGTGTTAGGTCAGCAATCCCAAACCACAAAGGCTTTAGGTTACTAGGACTAAGTCCCCTCAGACTTAATTACTCGAGTATTAAAGAGCTCACTCTGGTTAATTTTGCATTTAAACAATTAAACCATTGACTTTTTTTTTTATCTGGAATGAGCCTTTCTCATTTCCAACCCTAGACTACTCATATAAATATGAGCCGGCTACTAGCCATTTCACGCCTAGCCATTATTGACAATTATTACCACTTAGCATGAAATCCCTGTTTTCCCCCAAACTTAGATTTTAGTGTTCCTACGCTATCAAGGGAATAACGAAAATTCTAAGAATAAACAAGTGATTAAATCTCAAAACATCCAACAAGCATGACCCTAACCTAGCCCAAAAAGCACCCAATGAGACTGTGTAAAAGTTGTGTTTCTGAAACATGCAAGTCAATTTCATAGGAACTATAAATCAACCCTCTACTCATCATCATCACACCTAAATCAACATCCACCTATTAATCAGAATCAGCTCGTCCTAAGGGATCATGAAGAATGCATGCCATGAAAATGCAACTAATATGACTCACATGGTAAAACAAACAAACAATAACAGAATGTCCTAAATAAAACAACATAGAAAATACGAACAAATATGCATGAATTACTACTAAATTGCAAAACATGATATCCTACATGAACACAATGACTCACAAAAACTACTAACACATATACATACTACTTATCCCCAAACCACCCCCAAACTTATAATATTCAATGTCCGCATTGAATGGAAGTAAATACAAGGGATAGTAGAGAACATACCTGAAAACACCGAACACATGGGTTGCCTCCCACGAAGCGCCTTTCTTTAACGTCTTTAGCTAGACTTCACTTTCGCACTTTAATTGGTAGTACCAAGAACTGCAGTTTCTGTTTTGCTATTCACATGTTCACCAAAATATGGCTTCAACCTCTGTCCATTTACTTTGAAAGCTGATTCCGGTGTTTTATCAAAAATTTCCACTGCACCATGTGAAAACACCATTTTAACTGTGAATGGTCCTGACCACCTTGACTTAAGTTTCCCTGGAAAAAGTCTGAGACGAGAGTTGAAAAGCAAAACTAACTGCCCTGGTACAAAAGACTTTTGCACCAAACGTCTGTCATGCCATCTCTTGACCTTTTCCTTGTATAACTTGTGATTTTCATAAGCCTGTAGCCGAAACTCATCCAATTCATTAATCTGAAGCATTCTTTTCTCACCCGCTGCTGTTAAGTCAAAGTTCAACTTCTTCAGCGCCCAATAAGCTTTGTGTTCTAGTTCGGCAGGCAGATGACAAGCCTTGCCATATACTAGCTGAAAAGGTGACGTGCCCAAAGGTGTTTTGTAAGCTGTTCTATAAGCCCAAACAGCTTCATCAAGTTTTAGTGACCAGTCCTTCCTTGAAGGATTCACGACCTTCTCTAGGATCCGTTTTATCTCTCTGTTGGAAACCTCTGCTTGGCCATTTGTTTGAGGGTGATAGGCCGTAGCAATTCGATGATTTATGTTGTACCTTGCCATCAATGCTGTGAACTTTCGGTTGCAGAAGTGTGATCCTTCGTCACTGATAATTACCCTTGGAGTTCCGAAACGTGTGAAAACTTGCTTATGCAGAAAATTCAGCACCACTTTAGCGTCATTGGTCGGTAAAGCCTTTACCTCGACCCATTTAGAAACATAGTCCACCGCTAGCAAGATGTACTGATTATTACATGAAGAAACAAAAGGACCCATGAAATCGATCCCCCACACATCGAAAATCTCCACTTCCAACAGCATATTCAGAGGCATCTCATTCCTCCTAGAGATATTACCAATTCTTTGACATCTATCGCATCTCAACACAAACTGATGCGCATCTTTAAACAGTGTTGGCCAATAAAACCCAGCCTGAAGTACTCGAGTGGCTGTCTTTTCTCCAGCATAATGACCTCCGTAAGTGGTAGAATGGTAGTCATGCAAAATACCTTCAACCTCACTAATCGGAATGCACCTACGAATCACCTGATCAGCTCCCTGTCTGAATAAGAAGGGTTCATCCCATCGGTACCATTTTACATCATGAAGAAACTTCTTTCTTTGAGCATAAGAAAATTCCGAGGGGATGATATTGCTTACAAGATAGTTCACAATGTCTGCAAACCATGGTTCTTCATTTTGCACCCCAAAAAGTTGCTCGTCAGGAAAAAATTCGTTGATGAGAGTTTTATCCGCTGAGTTACCGTGTTCCTCTAACCGAGACAAGTGATCAGCCACCTGGTTCTCAGTACCCTTTCTATCCTTGATTTCCAAGTCGAATTCTTGAAGCAACAGAATCCAACGAATCAACCGTGGCTTAGCATCTTTCTTCGACATTAAGTATCGAATGGCTGCATGATCTGTAAACACCACTACCTTAGTTCCGAGCAAATACGATCTGAATTTCTCGAAGCTATATACAATAGCTAAGAGTTCCTTTTCTGTAGTAGTGTAATTCAGCTGTGCATCATTGAGAGTTCTGCTAGCATAGTAAATCACGTGAAACACCTTATTCTTCCGTTGACCAAGAACAGCTCCTACTGCATAGTCACTTGCATCACACATTAATTCAAAAGGTTCACTCCAATCAGGTGCAGTGATAATGGGCGCAGTTGTCAATTTCTTCTTTAAAAGCTTGAATGCCTCCAAACAATCTTCACAAAATTTAAAAGGAATATCCTTTTCCAACAGACTGCACAAAGGTTTAGATATTTTCGAAAAATCTTGGATGAATCGCCGATAAAAACCCGCATGACCAAGAAAACTACGAATTCCTTTAACTGAAATTGGTGGAGGGAGATTTCCAATCGTCTCCAACTTAGCCTTATCCACTTCCAGCCCCTTACCAGATACCTTGTGCCCAAGAATGATGCCTTCCTTTACCATGAAGTGACATTATACTAGCGGAAGCATTAATGACAAGAACAATAA
The DNA here is from genome assembly GCA_036435485.1 of Saposhnikovia divaricata. NCBI lineage: Eukaryota > Viridiplantae > Streptophyta > Magnoliopsida > Apiales > Apiaceae > Saposhnikovia > Saposhnikovia divaricata. The sequence continues at coordinate 211,272,084 of CM071597.1, read as the reverse complement.
CATAAAACAAGCTTGTATTAGATAAGAACGGGAATACATTTAGAGGCTACATTTAGTACTCTAGCTTATTTTAAACTGAGATACAATGGCTGTTTATATAGAGAGACTGCTTCACTGGGCAGCACAAGGGGACAGAATATTAAGGTGTTAGGCAGCTGTTGCAGCCATTCTTGACTGCCTAATTCATGCAGCCATTGTTGAAGGTTGCAAGGCTGCTGTTGCAGCCATTCTTGAATGCCTAACATAAGGGCAACTGCATACTTTAACACTCCCCCTCAAGCTAAAGAGCGGGATTGGAGAGAAGCTCGTTAGCTTGAACTTCTTATGGCTCGGGCACTGGCTTCGGACTCGGGCACTGGCATCTTGGCTTCTGGCACCGGTACTGGCTTCGGGCTCTGGCTTCTTGAAGTCCCAACAATTCTCCTCTTTAATTTTCATGACAGAAGCAAATGCATTGACACAGGATAGTTTTTCTCTCACAGACATTTAATCAAACACCTTGCGTGCATTACCCATTGCAGCTCTTTAGACCAGAAAATTACATAACATAAAAGATGAGGAATAACACCTATAATGGCGGAAGCAATCAGGAGCGCAAGATCGAACATGCTCTGATACCATGTTAGAATCTGAGAAAGAGAGAAGGAAGCAAGCTTATAGCTTGTGTATTGATGTAAAAAATACAAGAGGAATGCTAGGCTATATATAGAGATATTGAAGCCTTAATCTTCAATACTAACTCTTGCCTAACCATGACTTTGTTCATGCCTAACTAAACCAACCCCTGACTTATGTGCTAGTCTTGACTTCTAGTATTTGACACGCCCCCTCACTCGAAATCCCATCTTGGGATGACCTATCATGGGATTGAAGAGTGGAACACTTAGTAGCATATCTGCATAACTCAAGCTTCCAACAAATCCCATCTGTAGGAATGGAGCCTTTTGGGAATACTGGGAATCGATTTCGCGACCACGCAGTATTTTTCAAGCTATATCAAAAACTCAGTCAGGACTGGCGTAAGACTGGAGGTCGTCAGTCCTGCAATCACTTTAAGGAAAATAAACAAATTAGTACTTGGTGGATGTCCACCTTATTTTGATGGATGGATGGATGGCCACCCAATCACTTTACCACTGCCAGGCATTTTGTTGGACGCCTGATTCTTTATGAGCAGAATTGGCGGAAGAAGGTCCTGGTGGTTTAGTCTCCATTTGAGATAATAACTGCCGGAGAGCAGTGAGTTCAGTTGAACTTATTGCTTCCGTTGCTGAAGTAGTAGAGTCACCATGGTCTCCAGACGTAGTGTGATGAGCATTATATTGGGTGCCTCTTCCTGAGCTTCTACCGGATGTGCTACCTCGGCCTCGTCCTCCTCGTCCTTGAGTTCTGAGATGAGGATGCAAAGTGAAACATGTATCACGAGTGTGGCCTAACTTATAACAGTAGTCACACCGAATAACATCTTTTTCACTCGCAATTATCTGTTCTGGGTTGCCTTGATGATGAGCACTTCTCGTAAAAAGCGCTGATCGATCGGGCACAGTATCAACCGGAGTCATGCTTTCTTTACGACTCTCTTCTAGCTGTACTCGTCCATGTGCTTCCTCAACTGTAGGAAAGGGAATCTGACCAATGAGTTGATTTTTGATTGAATCATACTCTATTGTCAGTCCAGCAAGAAATTTCATCACTCTTTCTTCTTGTACCAATCTTTGGTACTTCTCTTGGTCTTCAGCCTGTTTACACTCGAACACAGTGTAGTGGTCTGACTCCTGCCATAGTGATGTAAGTTCCGAATAATATTCGGTCAATGCTTTCCCCCCTTGAGTTAGAGCCCATATTTTCTGCTTTACTTCGAAATGCTTAGCCATATTGCCCGAATATGAGTAAGTTCTGGAGATAGAATTCCAAACAGCTTCCGCAGTATCAAGAAAGAGATAGCTTTTACGAATACGTAAATCCATGGAGTTAAACAACCATGACTTGACCATGGCATTTTCGTTATCCCAATCATCAAAGCTCACATCACTTTCCAAGGGCTTCTTAGCCTTCCCGTTGACATATTTCATCAACCGGTGAGATTTAAGTGCTAGTGTGCAAGACTCGGACCATTCCAAGAAATTCTTCCCATCAAATTTTGGATTCACATACGGGTTACTATGAAATCCGGATTTACTGTTACTTGTAGCAACAACATCCTTTGGTGCGTCGGCGTCGGTAGGCATGATGAACTATAACGGCTTTAAACAAATAGCCTTTAAAATAAACTATAACGGCTTTAAACAAATAGCCAACTTAAAATAAATAGAGGCTGCCAAAAACCACAGATAGAGCTGCCCCTTGTTTTAATAGCCCTCTATTTTAAACACATATAGCTAAAACCAACCTAAACAGACACAATCGGTATCAATATATCTGAGTTGGTCAGTAGCCCATAACTCAGAAATAACCACAGAAAATCAAACAGACACTCTGACAAAAAACAACAGAAAATGGACAGAAAAAATCAAACTGCTCAGATTAAAGAAATAGTACCACATATAGACTCGAAATCAAGAGACGATCAAGAAAGCCTGAAGCAACTTCGCCAGAAACCGGCCGGAAGGGTCCCCACGCGTCGGCGCGTGGCGCGCGTGTTCCGGCGCTGCCGCGCGTGGGGAGGCGCGTGGAGGCGCGTGGGTGGTGTTCTTGCAGATTTGATTTTTTCTGGTGGCTTTTGGGTGTGTAAACTACCACGAGGTATGATCAGTTTGTGTTTCCATATGTTTTGTTTTTTCGAGTTTTTTTGATTTTTGAAGAACTGACCCAGTTTCTACTGTTTCTGGGCAGTTTCTGAGCTTGTTTCTTCCTCCTTTCTTCTCCTATGTTGCGTAGAGAAAATAGCGAACAAGTTTTTGGCGCCGCTGCCGGGGAAATAAGGATCGTTCCCACGAAGACTCGGTTATTTTAGTAAATATGTCTATTCAACAATGTTGGTTAATTATAGAAGCATGAACGAACTAAAATGATTTATTTGCAGATAACAACTAACTAATGACGTAACGGCTAATTTGTTTAAAATAATATGATAGAGGCATGGGGTCCTAATTTCATGAATGTTTTAGCTCTATTAACTATCAAGAATTAATGTGTTACAATTGTTAAGAATGCTAGCGGGAACACGACACTAATATGAGCCATCTTTCAATTAACTCACACCATTCCAAATAAACATCCACAAAAGAGATAGAAGTTATAAGGGCATCAATTATATCCAATACACTATATGTCTATGTGAATGGGTGATACAATCAATTTAATCACAAGTTCCGCAATTAACTACATAGGGGAATAACGTTCTTTCGAAACTATAATCCGAAATGCGGAGAAGCCGACATACCTATGCTAGCATGGCAAACCCTAAATCTCTAAATCCACTTTCGCAATCATTAGAGATTTGGTACAATAGATGTTAGCTATTCACCTATATTCAATTAAAACAACCATGCAAGGCAATCTTATATAAAAATTGTAAACACAAATTATCTATCAAATTAACATGAGCATTAACAATTCATTACATTAGAACCCCATGAAAGTGTTTAGTTCATAATTGAACTGGGCACCTTCATGGGATTAAATAAAATCATGGATGAAAATTTCCTAAATTAAATAATAAATTACGAGAGTTAGAAAATTGAACCGAAATTGCTTCCACTGAATGAGATGAGTGCTCCAATTAATATCCTTCCAATCTTCAATCGATATATAACATATACGAAATTTAAGAAAATTTAAGTATATAAATATAAAAATAATATTACTAAAAATTGAAATGTATATAAAAAAAAACCAAAATAAAAATAATATTACTAAAAATTAAAATATATAAAATAAAACTGAAAATAAAATTTAAATAAAACTGAAAATAAAATTTTTGAAATAAAAAATAAAATTACGAAATTCAAATTATAAAAATAAAACTAGAATTAAAACTGAATTTTAAAATGTATATAATAAAAATAAAAATTACAATTGGAACTGTATTTCAAGAAAATAGAACAGAATTTTACAATGGAGAGAGCAAAAAATGAATACAAGCTGTGTGTTTTTTTTCAAGTGTCCGGAGATCTCTCTTTTTTTCTTTTTCTAACATTCTAACTCAATCTATTTATAGGCTAAAATTTGATCTATAAGCATCATTGCTTACATCATTTTTTTCTTAAATTCTAGCCATCCTTTGACAATTTTCTACAGCTTTTTTTTTTTGGAAGAAATTTGTTCAACAAAATCATGCAGCAGCCCTGGTTGAAGAATTAATTCTGCACATTTTTCTGACTTAATCCGGAGCTGAAAACCACTCGCAGGGCATCCCCGTGCGCGATACGCGCGCCAAGCTGCGCAAAACATGAGGCGCGTGTAGCTCAGATTCTGGCCAACAGACTTGCAGGCTCTTTCTTTTTATTTGATTATGCCATTTGATTATAGTACTCCACCTGCTACAACACTTTTGACTCTAGCACTCCACCTGCTACACACTACTTTTACATAATTCGATTATTTTTTTTTTTTTGTTTTTGTTTATTCAACTTGCAAAATAAAATATATTTAATTAATAAATAATTAATTTAATTTCGAATTTATAAAAATAAATATCTAATATTATTAGATATTTATAAGTATAATTTTCTAATTAAATAAAGTATTTATTAATATAAATAAATTTTCAAGTCCCAAGCTGCGGCAAATTGAGGGCCTAAAACCGGACTCCTTTTCCTTAACGAAAATTATATCAATTCCAACCGGGGTTTTCTCTTTAAGAATATATCACTTTCCATCTCTTTGTGATAATTCTATTTTCTTATTGCTCGTCCTGGTGCGAATTACGGCCTCTTGAGGATCTAAAACTGGATTCCTTTTGCGAAACGAAAAATATATCAATTCCAACCGGGGTTTCAGCTTTAAGAATATATCACTCAGAACATCTTTATGATAATTCCTTTTCCTCGTAGCCAGTCCATCTGAGCCAGAAATCCACCGTCTTTTAACCTTTTATCGCCAGGATACCTGAAGCTGTGAGTTCTGCACTACAAAGACTTGAAACAACATAAAACTAATTAAAAAACACAACATACTTAAGGATAAACCACCAATTTAGGTCCATTTAGCGCATAATAAGTGGATATAAAATCCACTTATCAGCAACCCATGTGGTTCCGACGATTAGGTATGTTTCCTACTATCCCTTGTATTACCTTCCATTCAATGGGGACATTGAATATTTTAAGTTTGGGGGTGGTTTGGGGGATAAGTAGTGTGTAGTAGTTATTTTTGTGTCATTGTGTTCATATAGATATCATATTCTGCATATTAATGGTAATTCATTCATGTTTTGTTTGTATTATTGCATGTTTTGTTTCATATAGAACACTGTTATTTTTGTTTGTTTTGCCATGAGAGTCCATTTTAGTTGCATAGTATGCATATTTCATGATCCCTTAGTATGAGCTAATTCTGATTGGTAGGTCGGTGTCTAATTGAGTGTGGTAATGATGAATAGAGGGTTGATTTATAGTTCCTAGAAATTGACTTGCATGTTACAGAAATAAATTATTTTCATAGTCTCATTAGGTTGCTTTTGGGCTAGGTTAAGGTTATGTTTGTTTGGTTGTTTTAGATTTAATCACTTGATTATAATTAGAATTTTCGTTATTCCCTTGATGGCGTAGGGACACTTAAGTCTAAGTTTAGGGGAAACCAGGGATTTCATGCTAGTTGTTAATAATGACTAAGCGTCAAATGGCTAGTAGCCGGCTCATATTTATATGAGTAGTCTAGGGTTGTAATTGAGAATTCTCATTCCAGATTGAATATATAAAAAGAAGAAAAAAAAGAGGAAAAAAAAGAAAAAAAAGAGTCAAAGTGTCAATTGTTAAATGCAGAATTAACCAGGGCGAGCTCTTTAATACTCGAGCAATTAAGTTCGCGAGGACTTTGTGCCTAGTGACCTAAGGCTTTTATAGTCTGGGATCCACTAACCTAACGCTCGCTACATGGGTATTATTGTATAAGCCTTTTGGGATCTCATCCATTGCACGGTTAAATAAGCATGCTTGTATATTATGTGTCGTAGTTGTTGTCTAGTAATAAAGCATGGATTTCTGGTTAACTCAGATGAGGATGGAGGTGTTCCTAGGTTATGAAGTGTTTACAGTCTATTCTATTTATAAACCTGTGATTGTCTTGACGAAGAATAGGTATGATTTTGATCTAGTTTTGGGAGTATTTCTGATGAGCATCGCACACACGCACGTTTCTTTCATGTATTGTTAGAGTACGGGGACTTAGTCGAGCTCTATTTTGATTTAGTTGCATTCTTTGGGATATTTGCTTGCTAGTTGGTTTTGGTTAGTTTAAGGGGATCATTGCATTTCCATATTAGTTGCATTCATGCATTGCATTGTTTGTGCATTGTTTAGTTAGATGGATTTTGTGGGTACATTCGCTATAGGCCCTCACGAGACCTTACTCGTCCACTAGGGCTGCCTAGGGATTTAAAGGGCTCGTTGCATATGCCAAATGCAACCGTGATCACCTGCGGAAGTGGTACTAGTTAGTTAGTCTCTAGATGTTAATGCTTGAGGACAAGCATCGGTTTAAGTTTGGGGGTGTGATAAGTGGATTTTATATCCACTTGGATCGCTTCATTTCGGCTTAAATTGATTAACTTGGTCCCAAGTTTGTTGTATTTTTGATGTGTTTTGTGTAAATGTGCAGGATTAGTTATTTCGGCTAGGGTTGGCATTTTTTGTCGATTTTGGAGTTGAAAGTTAGCATTGGAATGATGAATGGGAACTTGCTTTAAGCTTCCATGAAGATTATAAGGCTAAAGGATTGAAGACGGAAGCTAGCGGAAAAGAAACGGGAGAAATCGGAGTCAAAAAGAAGAAAAACGAGAAGAATCAGCATCCGGGCAGAATTCAAGTGGGCAGACTGCGCAGAAACTAAGCAGACTGCGCAGGAATCGGTAACAAACCACGCAAGGGTGCGCGCTTAGCGCGCAGGGTGCGCACGAACATGCTGAAAAATCTGATTTTCTTTCCCGTTTCGAATTAAATTACCGTTTTATGACTTTTCTTGCTGGAAAAGACTTCTTGGACCAATATAAACACATCCCTTCATTGTAATTCATATCGATAACTGAGAAACATAAGGGAGAAAAGTAGAGAATGATTCACCAATGCTCTTGACAAGCAACGAAGAACTAGATCTACTTCATCTTTTGTATTCTTTTAGGCGTACTTTGGATTTCAGTTTTCGGAATTATTCTCTAAACTCAACTTCAGTATTATTATTATAATCATTCAGTCTTTGTTTCATAACATGTTTTCATCAAATCCCATGGTGACGAACGGTTCGATTATGAACTAATCGTTGTCATGGGATTCTAACGGATTTATCTATGTAGTTTAGTAGTTTGATTGCTTTAAAGATTTGTGTGTGATGAAATCTTGATATCCTCGTATGGTTGTGCTTAATGTTTTTAGATGCGTAGCTAACATCTAGATTGTTAATCTCTTGTGAAGCGAGAGTGGATCTTGAGATTTAGAACTTGCCATGCTAGCATAGGATAAGTTGATGTATGATTGACATCATGATTTGTAGCGTAAATAGAGATATATTATGCTGCCCTATGTGATCAATATGGATAACTTGTGCTTCAACCGTTATGTTTTCAAATCTTCTATCTCTTTTGTGGATGTATGAGTAGTTTGGTATTCGTATACTGAAAAGTAGCTTATACTTGTTTCGTGTTGTCTGATCAGATATCATAACCATCACATACTTTGATTAAAGGCATCAACTCTAAGCGAAGTATTTAATGAAGTTAGGATCCCATGTTTTTATTCTCATAAGTAATTCGAATTAAATTCTCATTAGTTAAGTAATCCTTAGTTTGTTAAATTGCTTGTTAGTTAATCTTAGTTAATCAAAACCCAAATTTGTTAATTGTCTTAGCAGTGAATAAAAACCATACTTTGTTGCATAGGTACAATAACTAAATTAAAACCTAAACCAGATCTCTGTGGGAACGAACTTGACTTATATCTATATTACTTGTGATCACATACGCTTGCGTGTATTAGTGCAAACAAGTTTTTGGCACCGCTTTCGGGGATCATTGGTGTTTTATTTTTAGTTTATGTGCTCGTCATAAGTGGTCGTTAGAGTTCACTGACTCAGATTATTTCTTACATATTTATTTGTTTCTTGGTGTTTCAGGTACTTGAACGTGTATGTGAACACGTCTGCAGGCTCGTAAGGATAAACTGGAGGAAGAAGAACTTGCAGCAGCGAAAGATATGGGAGAACCAACAGTAGTAGCAAAGGCTTTGAAGGACTTTTATCAGCCGAAAATCAATGACATCCAATCTAGTATTGTCAGACCAGCCATTGCAGCTAAAAACTTTGAGATCAAGCTGAGCACAATTCAGATGGTACAGAATTTGGTTCAGTTTGGGGGTGCTTCGATGGAAGATCCTAATATGCACATCCGGGACTTTATCGAGATCTGCGACACTTTCAAGTTCAATGGTGTGTCGGAAGATGCTATCAAATTGAGACTTTTCCCATTCTCTTTGAGGGATAAGGTTAAGGGCTGGTTACACTCTCTACCAGCCGGTTCCATTACTATATGGGAGGATCTTGCTCAGAAGTTTCTTATTAAATTCTTCCCTATGGCGAAAACTGCAGCAATAAGGAATGCTCTAACTCAATTTGCACAACAATCTGGAGAATCTTTGTGTGAGACTTGGGAACGCTACAAGGAGATGCTAAGGAAGTGTCCTCATCATGGTATGCCTGACTGGATGGTAATCAATGGTTTCTACAATGGGTTGGGATCACAGTCTAGGCCTTTGCTAGATGCAGCATCGGGTGGAGCTTTATGGGTAAAGCACTACGAGGAAGCTTATGATCTAATTGAGACGATGGCTGCCAATGAATATCAAAATCTAACTCAGAGACTAACTCAAGGCAAGGTACCAGGTATTTTGGAAGTGGATGCAGCTACAGCTATTGCAGCTCAGTTGAAGCTTTGACTATGAAGGTGGATTCTCTTACGAACTATGGAGTTCAGCAGGTTGCTAGTGTTTCTGAGTTATGTGCGGGCGCACATGAGACGAATCAGTGTGCTATCTCTTCTGAATCGGCACAGTTTGTGAGTAATTTTCAGAGACATGTTGCTCCAGTTCCAGCCACCTATCATCTGAACAACAGGAATCATCCTAATTTCAGCTGGAGCAACAATCAAGGTGCTCAACAACCCCAGCCTTATCAACAGTTTCAGGGTCAGCAATATGGAGCTAAGCAGTTTCAGGGTCAGCAGCAGTATGCTCCAACGCAACAATTCCAACCTCCGGGATTTCAGCAGCAACAGTCTCATGGGAATGCTGGTCAATCTTTGAATGAAAAATCTGAATTGGATGAATTGAGGATGATGATTAAAAGTCAGGAAGTGTCTCTCAAGACGTTGGAGAATCAGATAGGGCAAGTTGCAAGTGCCTTACTGAATAGGCCGCAAGGAACTCTTCCTAGTGACACCGAGCCAAATCCAAAGAGTGAGCGAAAGAAGACTTGTAATGCATTAATGTTAAGAAGTGGTAAGGAGATTTAGGGGAACTCAAAAAAAGCTGATGAAGAGGTTAAAAAGGAATCTGAGTCTAATGATGAGCCTCAAGAGTTGGTACATGAAGAACCCAGAAAAGATGAATCAGATAAAGCACCGACTCCAGAAAAGCATGTCTATCCGCCTCCTCCATATCCTCGACGCTTGCAAAAACGTCAAGAAAAGCAATTTCAGAAATTTTTGGACGTCTTCAAGAAATTATCCATTAATATTCCTTTTGCGGAAGCTTTAGAAAAGATGCCCAGCTATGCTAAGTTCATGAAGGGGATTTTATCAAGAAAGTTGAAGCTCGATGAATTAGAGACCGTTGCTTTGACGGAAGAGTGCAGTGATGTTTTCAGCAAAAGTTGCCTCTTAAACTTAAAGATCCGGGAAGTTTCACCATTCCGTGCACTATTGGAAACTTATCTTTCGACAAGTGTTTATGTGACTTGGGAGCTAGCATCAATCTCATGCCTCTGTCTGTTTTCATGCAACTTGGTCTGCCCGATCCTAAACCTACAAATATCTCTTTACAGTTGGCTGATCGGTCGATTACGTATCAAAGAGGAATAGTGGAGGAAATCTTGGTAAAGGTGGATGAGTTTATCTTTCCTGCTGATTTTGTCATTTTAGACTTTGAGGAAGATAAGAAGATTCCCATCATCTTGGGAAGGCCATTCCTAGCTACCGGCCGAACTTTAATTGATGTGCAAAAAGGGGAGCTAAGTATTCAGGTTCAAGATGATAAGGCAACCTTTAATGTGTTTGCTCCTACGAAGATTTTAGATGATCCAGAAGTGTGCTTTTCTGTGGAATCCCTTGCATTGTCTTTCCAAGATGAAAAAGGTAATTTGATATTGGATGCATTGCCTAGTGTTACAAATTTTTCGGAGAATTCTGAGTCAGTTAAGATGCTCGAGGAAATTGATGCTGTTAAACATTCCATACAAGATCTCTCGAATGTAAAACTCGAAAAACTTCCACCGCATTTGAGGTATGTTCTTTTGAATGATGAGCTAGTGATTTTAAAGAAGGGCATGATAATATGTTAGGAAGGTAGATAGTTGATGATGCGGTAGAAGAGTGTGTGGTTCAATCGACTGAGAGGGATAAACACTTTAGAGGTGTGAGGAAGAAAAAGAAGGCGAAGAATTTGACGGGTGGAAAAATCAAGATGAAGAGTGAAATAAAAGTTGTGTTTGGAGGAAGCAAACAACATGTCAACGTGTGTATGAATGGTCTTTCTGTTGAAGACGGTTCGGTTATTATTTTGAAACCACCGTGAGTTAAGGAAGTAACGTCCGGCTAAGTGACGTTAACGACTGCGCTTCGTGGGAGGCAACCCATGTGGTTCCGACGATTAAGTATGTTTCCTACTATCCCTTGTATTACCTTCCATTCAATGGGGACATTGAATATTTTAAGTTTGGGGGTGGTTTGGGAGATAAGTAGTGTGTAGTAGTTATTTGTGTGTCATTGTGTTCATATAGATATCATATTCTGCATATTAGTGGTAATTCATTCATGTTTTGTTCGTATTATTGCATGTTTTGTTTCATATAGAACATTCTGTTATTTTTGTTTGTTTTGCCATGAGAGTCCATTTTAGTTGCATAGTATGCATATTTCATGATCCCTTAGGATGAGCTAATTCTGATTGGTAGGTCGGTGTCTAATTGAGTGTGGTAATGATGAATAGAGGGTTGATTTATAGTTCCTAGAAATTGACTTGCATGTTACAGAAACAAATTATTTTCATAGTCTCATTAGGTTGCTTTTGGGCTAGGTTGAGATTATGCTTGTTTGGTTGTTTTAGATTTAATCACTTGATTATAATTAGAATTTTCGTTATTCCCTTGATGGCGTAGGGACACTTAAGTCTAAGTTTGGGGGAAACCAGGGATTTCATGCTAGTTGTTAATAATGGCTAGGCGTCAAATGGCTAGTAGCCGGCTTATATTTATATGAGTAGTCTAGGGTTGGAATTGATAATTCTCATTACAGATTGCATATATAAAAAGAAGAAAAAAAATCGAAAAAAAAGGGAAAAAAAAAAAAGAAAAAAAAAAGTCAAAAGTGTCAATTGTTAAATGCAGAATTAACCAGGGTGAGCTCTTTAATACTCGAGCAATTAAGTTCGCGGGGACTTTGTGCCTAGTGACCTAAGGCTTTTATAGTCTGGGATCCACTAACCTAACGCTCGCTACATGGGTATTATTGTATAAGCCTTTTGGGGTCTCATCCATTGCACGGTTAAATAAGCATGCTTGTATATTATGTGTCGTAGTTGTTGTCTAGTAATAAAGCATGGATTTTTGGTTAACTCAGATGAGGATGGAGGTGTTCCTAGGTTATGAAGTGTTTACAGTCTATTCTATTTATAAACCTGTGATTATCTTAGCCAAGAATAGGTATGATTTTTATCTAGTTTTGGGAGTATTTTTGATGAGCATCGCACACACGCACGTTTCTGTCATGTATTGTTAGAGTACGGGGACTTAGTCGAGCTCTATTTGGATTTAGTTGCATTCTTTGGGATATCTGCTTGCTAGTTGGTTTTGGTTAGTTTAAGGGGATCATTGCATTTCCATATTAGTTGCATTCATGCATTGCATTGTTGTGCATTGTTTAGTTAGATGGATTTTGTGGGTACATTCGCCATAGGCCCTCACGAGACCTTACTCGTCAGCTAGGGCTGCCTAGGGGTTTAAAGGGCTTGTTGCATATGCCAAATGCAACCGTGATCACCTGCGGAAGTGGTACTAGTTAGTTAGTGTCTAGTTGTTAATGCTTGAGGACAAGCATCGGTTTAAGTTTGGGGGTGTGATAAGTGGATTTTATATCCACTTGGATCGCTTCATTTCGGCTTAAATTGATTAACTTGGTCTCAAGTTTGTTGTATTTTTGATGTGTTTTGTGTAAATGTGCAGGATTAGTTACTTCGGCTAGGTTTGGCATTTTTTGTCAATTTTGGAGTTGAAAGTTAGCATTGGAATGATGAATGGGAACTTGCTTTAAGCTTCCATGAAGATTATAAGGCAAAAGGATTGAAAACGGAAGCTAGCGGAAAAGAAACGGGAGAAATCGGAGTCAAAAAGAAGAAAAACGAGAAGAATCAGCATCCGGGCAGAATTCAAGTGGGCAGACTGCGCAGAAACTAGGCAGACTACGCAGGAATCGGTAACCAACCACGCAGGGTGCGTGCCTAGCGCGCAGGGTGCTCACGAACATGCTGAAAAATCTGATTTTCTTTCCCTTTTCGAATTAAATTACCGTTTTATGACTTTTCTTGTTGGAAAAGACTTCTAGGACCTATATAAACATTTCCTTTCATTGTAATTCATATCGATAACTGAGAAACATACGGGAGAAAAGTAGAGAAGGATTCACCAACGCTCTTGATGACAAGCAACGAAGATCTAGATCTACTTCATCTTTTGTATTCTTTTAGACGTACTTTGGATTCCAGTTTTCGGATTTATTCTCTAAACTCATCTTTAGTATTATTATTATAATCATTCAGTCTTTGTTTCATATATTGTTTTCATCAAATCCCATGGTGACGAACGGTTCGATTATGAACTAATCGTTGTCATGGGATTCTAACGGATCTATGTAGTTTAGTAGTTTGATTGCTTTAAAGATTTGTGTGTGATGAAATCTTGATATCCTCGTATGGTTGTGCTTAATGTTTTTAGATGCGTAGCTAACATCTAGATTGTTAATCTCTTGTGAAGCGAGAGTGGATATTGAGATTTAGAACTTGCCATGCTAGCATAGGATAAGTTGATGTATGATTGACATCATGATTTGTAGCGTAAATAGAGATATATTATGCTGCCCTATGTGATCAATATGGATAACTTGTGCTTCAACCGTTATGTTTTCAAATCTTATAGAGATATAGGGTCTAAACATAATTGGTGTCTACCCATCTTCTATCTCTTTTGTGGATGTATGATTAGTTTGGTATTCGTATACTGAGAAGTAGCCTATACTTGTTTCGTGTTGTCTGATCAGATATCATAACCATCACATACTTTGATTAAAGGCATCAACTGTAAGAAAAGTATTTAATGAAGTTAGAATCCCATGTTTTTATTCTCATAAGTAATTCGAATTAAATTCTAATTAGTTAAGTAATCCTTAGTTTGGTAAATTGCTTGTTAGTTAATCTTAGTTAATCAAAACCCAAATTTTTTAATTGTCTTAGCAGTGAATAAAAACCATACTTTGTTGCATAGGTACAATAACTAAATTAAAACCTAAACCAGATCTCTGTGGGAACGAACTTGACTTATATCTATATTACTTGTGACCACGTACGCTTGCGTGTATTAGTGCAAATAGTCCCCTACATATACTACGCCCAATAATCGACTCCTACTATCTATTTTGATCGACGCTAAAAGTCAATTCTGTATTAGTAACTCTCATGTCTTCTAATCATAAATTCTTTCTTTTAAGTTGATATGAATGACCTTGACCCTGTCTCGATCACCATATATTTGGTGTCTATATCCCATGTTTCTTGCCACCTTCTTGAAAACTTGACAGCCTCATCAAGTTTTTGATTCATCCTTGGACAATTTTGGACGCAAGCGTTGCATCCTTGCTAATCCTTATTCTTCTCAAGATCTTGAAGTGAATTTCTTAGATTAGATTCAGAAGTGAACTCCAACATAAACAAAATTAAATATGAAATCAAAAGAATTATATCCTATTATATAATAAAATTAAAAGGGATAATGAGATAGTACTATCATTGGTCAGGAATTCGACTCTGCCAAACAACACGTTAAATATAATATTTATATTTTGAACTTTAAACACATTATCGGAGTTTATAAACAAAATTATGAGATCTAGAAATATCATAAATAGCATTAATTAATATTACAAATAGTTTCAATTAATATTACAAATGATGTATAGCAATTCGTCTATATGCTCGAAACAATTACAGAATGATAAAATTATGAGATCTAAAAAATCATAAATAACATTAATTGAAATTATTTGTAATATTAATTAATGCTATTTATGATATATTTAGATCTCATAATTTTGTTTATAAACTTCGATATAAAGTTCAAAATATAAATATTATATATAACACATTGTTTGGGAAAATCGAACTCTATAATAGTATTATCTCATTATCCCTTTTATTTTTATTATATTATATATATAATAGGATATAATTCATTTATATGTAATTCTGGAACATTATAGAAAGAGACACGATAATTTTATTATAAAGAAGCTTAATCTTATTTCCTTTTCACACCATTTTCATCTATAAACACACCCACATGATGAATGTTCAATGTAAATCTACAAGAAAATCGTAATCAGACAACGCACGGACAAAAAAGCATTGTTTGAAATTAAGAGACAATAGTTTATTTTGAACTTCAGAAAAGTATTGTCTAATCCAGGCACCCTACAACGGTTTATAAAACGTTGTCTAGTAAATGGATTCAAACAACGGCTTTACACTGTGGTGTTGTAAACACGAGTAAGTTTGCACAACTGTTTTTACGAACATTGTCTAATCTATTTTGAGACAAAGTTTATAAACCGTTGTATGATTTACACAATAGTTTTACTAATCGTTGTCTACAAATCTATCAGACAATGGTCTTGTAACCGTTGTTGAAATGAGGCAACGATCTGTGATTTGTGTTAGTTCTGTTGTATGTGTCTGTTTTATACATTTGTTTGTTTTTTGGAAACCGTTGTTTGATTTAGTGCAAAATAAAAAAAATAACAGAAAGTGAGCAAACCTGCCAAACTATGGCCAAATCAAACCATCAAGTATAGCAAACCAAGCAGCCATCAA
The DNA here is from genome assembly GCA_036435485.1 of Saposhnikovia divaricata. Lineage (NCBI taxonomy): Eukaryota > Viridiplantae > Streptophyta > Magnoliopsida > Apiales > Apiaceae > Saposhnikovia > Saposhnikovia divaricata. Next base: position 211,256,587 of record CM071597.1, on the reverse strand, counting down.
GATCAGTAAAAAAAACCAACCATAAATTATAGCAAACCAAAGTTATCATTTTTACAACATTTTGAAATTCAAAGTACACAAATTAATTAACATCATGAAAGTTGAATTAATTCATCAACATCTCGCATGTAACTAGGCATGTTCTCATCAAGTAAATCAACATCCGGTAAGTTGGGCACAAAATAGTCATTCACAAGTTCTACTTCGACGGATCCCTCATTTTCATCATCGTTGTCTTCATGGTACTTTCTCTCGGGTAATTTCAGCACCACGGACCATAATTTATCAAGAGGGCCGTCGATGTAACAAACTTGTTTAACGTGCTTTGCTAACACAAAAGGATCATTCAAAAAACCTAACCTATTCAATTTACCAATGTATATCCCAAATCATCCACCTTTATCCCCTTGTTCATATCTATCCACTTGCAACGAAAAATAGGGACCCTAAAATTGTTATAGTCCAACTCCTATATACTGGTTATATCTGCATAAAATGTATGTGAAGTGTGCTCAATGTTTTGATCCTTACCCTGCACAACCATTGTATCGGCTTCTACACACACACCGCTACATTGAACTTGATGTGTATCATCACGATCCTTGGTATTAAATGTAACCCCATCCATTTTATAGCCGCTGAATTTAGGAACATCCTTGTTGGGCTCATCTGCAATCCATCGTATCTCCTGCGACACCTCTTTTTCATCAAGCAAATCTGAAACGATCTTCCAACAAAAAACATATAAGTTGTAAAATGATTTATAATAGCTAAGGAGTAGTTAAATCCTACAAAACTAGTATTAAACATACATAATACCTTTTCTTTAAACCATCTTGGGAATGTCTCATTTTGCTTGTTCTTTAGCCACATTCATCATTTTCATGTTCCGAATACTTGGCCATTAAAAATGCCATATGTTCACTGCATCCAAAAAGAGTGCAGGCAGAAAATGATGGATATAAAAAATAATTTCATGACTTACTCAAAATATGGCCTAACAACTGTAGTATTTTGTAGAACACATAAATATGCTAAGTGCAAATTAGTGTTGCTCGGAGTTATAATCGTCGCGACAGATAATGGCCTACAAATCCCATCCTGCGTATGCCTACCATTTTTCGGTACTCCAATAGTTGCTTCGTCATGCTTCACCAAACACTCAACGGCCTCTTCTGCAATATAGGCCTCGGCGATGCAACCTTCTACACGAGCCCGATTTCTTACATATCCCTTGAATGTCTTCATATATCTCTCAAAAGGATACATCCATCTAAGAAAAATTGGTCCGCAAAGCTCAACATCTCGTACAAGATGCACGGAGAGATGAAACATTAAATCAAACAAGGAAGGGGGGAAGTATTTTTCAAGCTGGCATAAAGTTAATACCAACTGGGATTGCATTTTCTCCAACTTATCAACCTCAATAACTTTACTGCAAATTGCCTTGAAGAAGAGGCAAAATCTAATAACAGTGTGCCTAACCTGTTTCTGCAGTGATGACCGAATTGCAATTGGGAGTAAGTGATGCAAGATCATATGGAAGTCATGAGATTTCATTCCAGTAAGTCGAAGAGTTTCCATTGAAACTAGACTCCTAATATTGGAACAAAAACCATCAAGCAGGTTTCATTCCAAGAAAGGACGAGCAAACAATTTTTTTTCTGAATGGGTTAAATTCCAAGATGCCAATAGTAACTTCTCCTTTTTCCCCGGAGTTTTAGGCCTCAGCTCTGTTCTTATTCCCATTTCAGCCATGTCAATACGGACTGATTCCTTGTCTTTTATCTTCTTTGGTATATTAAGCATGGTACCGAGTAATGCTTCATATATATTATTTTCGATGTGCATCACATCGAGAACATGCCTAACCGGCAAAAACTTCCAATACTCAAGTTCAAAGAATATGAAAACCTTCTTCCAAACTGGTCGAGCATCACCATTCTTCAATCTAGGTTGGCCGTGTGTCTTACCGTAGACATGACCCATCAAATGTTGTACTCTTTTAAGCACCTCCTCTCCGTTTAATGGAACTGGAGCAATTTCCTTTTCAACCATGTTATCAAAATCTTGTTTCTGCGGCGATATGGATGGTGACGGGGCAACCACCTCCGATGCCTCGTGACCACACACTTATGGTAATTAACTAGCCTTGTAGCTTTTGTTTCATCAACACAGATAGGACAACCGTTACACCCTTTGATAATGTTGCCTGACAAGTTGCCAAGTGCTTGATAATCACTTATAGTCCATAACAAAATGCCTCTTAGCAAAAAGTACTCCTTTTTGTATGCGTCATACACTTGTTTCCCATGCCACGGCTTTTTTAAATCTTCCATAAGCGGTTGAAGAAACACGTCAATATCATTACCGGGTTGAGTTGGTCCGGATATCAATAAACATAGCATAATATATTTTCTCTTCATACAGAGCCACGGTGGAAGATTGTAAATTGACATCAAAATTGGCCAACAAGAGTAATCGATATTTGTGCCGTGGAAAGGATTGAATCCATCGGATGATAAAGCAAAACGTAAGTCTCTTGAATCTGCAACAAACTCCAGCCACTTCGTGTCAACTTCCTTCCATGTTTTTGAATCTGCCGGATGCCTCATTTTGTCATCTTTGATTCGCTCTGTGTCATGCCAAGTCAGGTCTTTGGAAGTTTGAGGTGAACTAAACAGATTCCTCAAACGTGGTATTAGCGGAAAATACCATTAAACTTTGGCAGTAACCCCTTCCATTTCATCTCCTTTTTTATTCAACTTTCATCTAGACGATTGACAAATGCGGTACCTCGTTTCATCTTCGTCTCTTTCACCACGGTATAGTAGACAGTCATTCGGATAAACATGTATTTTTTTCATAATCCATTCCTAAAGCCCACAAGCTTTTCTTAGCTTTACTGAACGAAGAAGGAAAAGTGTTGCCTTTCGGAAGCATTGACCCAACCAGAAGTAGAATTTCAGAGAAACAACAATCAGACATTTTATATTTTGCTTTCATGTTATAGAACTTTACTAATGCCTCCATCTTAGTAAATCCTTCACATCCCGGATTAAGGGGTTCATGTTCAGATTTGACATGGTTAAAGAAATCTGAGGATTCCAGTGAAACATCATCGTCACCATCACTATTCTCTGTTTTAAATGGCATTTGATCCACAGATTGTGACGTGTCGGGCTCTTCCGTACTGGCATGCTGACTCTCTTCTTCTCTATTTAACTCCCCGTGTCAAATCCAACACGTGTAGGTCTGATTGATACCATGTTGAAAGAGATGGTCCCTTACTGTTCGAGCTTTCCATGATTTACTATGTGCGCATCTTAAACATGGGCAACTAATTTTATCTTCATCATGTTCGTTTTCAAAGGAAAACAGCAACAATTCTTCAACTCCTCTTTGGAACTCCTTACTTCTTCTATCTGCCCTCTTCCAAGACCTGTCCATCTTTTTTGAGTTTTGACACCTTCATTTGCAGAAGCATAAAATCTTAATATAAAGAAGCATAAGCTATAATAGTAATTTTAACTTAAGAGTTTAATAAATCAAATAAGATCCAAAAGGTAGACTACAATATGGATTAATCGACAGTAGATTTTAACATCATGGAATACTTGTTTAAAAATGAATGATCTTGTATATGAAGAATTACCACTGTAAAAACTGCAAAATGTCATAAATGGTAACATAGAAAGCATTTCTAAAGTGTATAATCCAAATCACGAAGATCAAAGTCCTGCCAGGAGTCACTACACGAAACCATACTTGCTACTTTCATTTGCTATCCATACTTGTATATCGGTCGAATGATTATTTTTTCTGGGGAATAACCATCATATATTCATAACTTGAAAAGTCGAAAGTTAATATATGATGATTATTCAACGGCAAAAGTAATCTTATCGAGGGGTTCCTTCAGCTCAAAGTTTCGTTGAGTGACCAATGCATAAAATAAAGGGAGGCACCATCATCACTAGAAAATTACAAAGGAATAGCAAAGAGAGGCAAACACAAAATAACCACAGGTATGTGCATTTACAAAGGTATGTGCTCTGTACTAGCATCATGTACCAAAATAAACAGCTAAAAGAAAGACAACAAAGACAGCTTAAGAAACACACAAACAAAGACAGAGCACACTGATGACAGAGCACACAAATTTAAGAACAAATAAAGAAATTACTTAAGAAATAGAGAACGATAAATGACATAGCACAACAATGAACAAATAAACTTAAGAGAGGCAAGGTGAAAAAAGATATCAAACAAACAAAGATAACTTAAAAAGAACACCAACAAGGTTTCATACCTGAACTGAGATGGCTTATGTTTGAAACAAAAAAGGCTTATAGTCTTCACAAAATTGAAGATTGAAAATGGGGGAATTGAAATTGAAACTGGGGGGAATTGAAATTGAAAATTTCAGAAAGTTGGGAGGGAGGAAATGGGGGGCTTGAAATTGAATTTTTTTCAGAGAAATGGCCGGGAGTGATGGAATGAAATGGGAGAGATTGGAAATTTTGAGAAAGGCGACTAGAAAAATAGGTTATATCTTCGTTCACACAAAGATATGGTGCATTTAATTCAACTCAATAAATTGGTTTTATTTGATTTGGTGTAATAAATTGCTCTAATAAATTGAACTTTTGATAATGAATGCTTTACATGTATTTTTTTCAAAATTGGATAAAATTAATGTTTATGGTTAAAATAAGTTAAAAGCTTCTTCAAGAGTATTTCTAAATAAATTTTTAAATAATTTATAAAATATTTTATAAAATAATTTATAAATATTTCATGTAAGAACCCCAAATTTTTGGATATAATTAAAACTTTTTATTAAGTAATGATAAAATGAGGAACAATGATTCCGACAGCAAGGTCACCGGCTCTAATGAATGGTGGTTTCAAAGAACAATGATTGTAATGAATGGATATTGCTTTGGACAATGATCATGATGCATTGGTATATTGTCAGAATAGAGTAATTCGATGGTTGAGGACCTAGATAAGAATAATCTACCATCCAAGAAGGAGCTAATGGATCCTTGAAGGGAAATGAGTACGTGCATAGCGTTTCCCATACGTGCATAGTATTTCCCGTACGTGCATAGTATTTCCTGTACGTGCATAGTAATTTGGTGGATGAATAGTGATTTTGTAAGTTGGAAAACTTTTCACTCCACCCTATGTACGGGACGTGATATGGATGTTTCGAAGTCATATTAGTAATACGCGGAGGAAATAAGTGAATGCAGAGACGATCGGAATTCAGAAATTCCAAATTCTTTTCGGTATAATATTTGACCGGACAGTGGATTAAATATTATTATAATCCAAGAATTGAGATATTAACTTTGAGGATTTGATATTTTGGGATGTTATTATATTTGATTTAAGAATGAAGGTAGGAAACCGCTGAGGAGTGGTTATGGCTACAATGTAATAATTGATATTTGGAAAGAATGAATGGAATTCGACTTTATTATTTCTATGTCTTGAAGAATGCTAAAGGGTAACAACATAGGTAAGAATAATCTATCTTCTAAGGGAATAAGATATGGCAATTTCAAGCAAGAGAATATTCTCATGTCATCCAGATCGATAACGATTAATCCAGTAGTTCCGTAAAAAGGTTAAGGAACGATCGAAAGAGAATACGGACAATTGTACCACCCTAAGAGAACAAGTAAAGAATACAGAATGAATAGTGTTTGGTGGGAGTATATAATAATATGAGACGACACTATACAGAAGCATTCGGAACGGATTTCCGAGTTCGTATTAGTGATCCAGGGGGAAAATAAGTGTATGTAAAAGCTGTCGGATTTTGAAAAACCGCACTTTTATTTTCTCCAAGAGTTCCCTGGACACTGATAGCCTTAAGTATTTAACGAATGGATTTAAGGAATATAAATTGGAAAGTTAGAATGAAAGATGGAGAATGAAAGTATTAATATTAAAGAGGATTTCCGGTAAACCCTAATTAAGAATCCGTGAAATATTCTCACGAACGATCAATCGAAACGGGTAATAACCGGACACAGAAACAAGCAGAGGAAGCAAGAGTCTTGTGCAAGCTACTAAAATAAATATCTAGTAACCAAGTGGGCAAGAGTAACTAGATTAATTGGAGCATAACTAGTACTTAGAAATCAAAAACCCTTGGTTAAGCTTTCAACCATGGAAAACACAACACTTGTCCATGCTAATTACCTCATCCAATGCATCACACTCCACTAACACCACTTGGATGAGATATTATCTCACAAAATCACTTTAAGCATTATTACAAGCAACCAAGACAAAAAAAAGAGCAAGAACACTCTCCCCCCCCCCCATTACCATTCCATTCGGCCTCAACATAAATTCCAAATCCAAACTCCACCTTCCCACCTTTGTTTGTTCTTGAAATAATTAAGGTGAGTCTTACATTTCATAAAAATTATCTCCTCAAAATCTTAGCTTCAAACTTATCCTATTCCATTTTCAAAAAAATCAAACAAGAGGAGGGTGAATAGTGTTCATCAAGTACTAACTTTGTTTTCTTGATTTTTCATGGTTGATCTAGCAAGCATAATCACTCCTAAGGACCATACAAGGCTTAGTAAGGCTATATCACTATCTAAGGAAGGTATAAAGCTCTTGAAACCCTAACCCTTGTTTGAGATTTAAGCATGTTTATGATAGTTATAACTTAGTTATGGTTATGTTAAAATTATAAGCATGATTATGTATGGATTTTTGGATTAATGATGTAAATAGCTAGATGAACGGAAAGGCATTGCTTGGCCTCAGTTCATGTATATAATTCATGTATATGTTGTTTGGGTTGGATACTATGTTTATGGGAAGATTCGAAATTGGTAGATATTCGATTTACAGCCGTTATAATGCCCGATTTTGCAATACCATGTTTTGTATGCCATTTTCCATGTCGAACCCCTACTGTCCAGAGACCTTATCTGCCATGATAGGATAGGTAATGTTCTAAGCTTCGTTTTGATATAAAGATCACGTGAAACGGACTTACGGTTTAGGATTTATGACCAAATTACTAAAAGTAGTTCGAATCCGTAAACGAAAGTTCGTAACTGTAATTGAACCCTCGTAAACTATGTAACGTCATGGCGAATCTTGGTAAATAAATACTAGGGGTAAGAAGGAAGGTGTCAAAGAAAACCGTATGTCAAATAGAGCATTTTTCGATTTATTAAAAATGTTCGAGTCAAGGTTAAACGCGAACGAACCCCTAAAAGACGACTCTTTTATAACTTCGGTAAAACACTTAGAAAACGGGCGATAAAACTCGGAGTATAATATTGGTTCGTAACGATCAACCTTAGAACTCATATGACTTAAGTATGTCCCAAGTATGAGTGCAGTGACATATCGTATTAACGAACGAATGTCGGGTCGGATCAGTGATAATAAGTAATCCACTAAAAGGGGTATAACGAGATAACTCGAGAACGTGTTTCGAATTAAGTATAACTTAACTTTTAATATGTTAAGTGATTAATCCCGAATGCCTTGGCTATTTATAGATCACCAAGCTGAACCGGGACCCGCTACCACTACCCCTTACCGTACTCGACTACCAGGCAAGTTTCAATTCCCTTCTTTTAGGTTGTTGTTGTGATTGAATAAATATATATATATGATTGCTGATATACATATTCCATTGCATGCATGCCTACTTTCAAGTTGAGTTGATATACTTGTTCCCTGAATGTTATTGTTGGCTTATAAGATAGATAGTTATATATCAGTTATAAGCCGGTTATTGTAAGACCCTCATAGAAGGGCGTATACATCTTATTAATCAAAAATAGACCGGGAGTCAATATTCCTTGATATATCGAGATTACCTCGGAGGAAAATATTTAAGTAAATATTTTCTATTATTTGGGCGACGAATATTATTTGAATATTCGTTCGAGACTAATTATTTTAACGATCCTTACTTCAAATAATTATTTGAACGTAACTGTTCAACGAATAATATTTCTCAATATTCATTCAGAGTTGAATTGATTATCGATTATTATTTCGAATATTCTTCTAAAGATGAGACTACTAAATGAATATTATTTGGATATTCTTTTATAATATTATTTTATTAAATAAATATTACTTTTGAATATTCATTTAAGATATTGAATACTTGATGAATATTATTTTAATATTCATCTGAAGCTTGATTTAATTATCGAATATTATCTCGAATATTCCTTAAGGCTTGGATTACTAAATGAATATTACTTGATATTCATTTAGGATATTATTCATTAAATAAATATTACTTTTGAATATTCATTTAAATTCCTAATTAATTATGAATATTACCTTAAATATTCTTTTCAGGTCTTATTAATTAATGAATATTGTTTTGAGTATTCATTTAAATATTTATTTATTCAATAAATATTCTCCTGATATTTCTTCAAGGATTATTTTGAGAAATACTCTGATTAAAGATATTCTTTCATATTCCCAAATATTCTTTAAATATTTTAACTCAATAAATATTCTCTGAATATTTATTCCATACTTAGAATAATCTCGATAAGGTTTATCTTCTTCGATTATTACAGAAAATATCTTGGAGTCATATTATTATTAATCTTATATCAAGGAAGGTTCTCAGACATCATTCTTCTTTGAGTCTATCTCCTTAATAATAAGGGAACCTTACTTGGAAAATGTTATTTATCTTGTCGACTTCCCGGTCATAAAGTAATCCCTTCACCCGCAACTCGGGTGCTGTTGACTTATTAAGTCGTTGCTTACCTTCTCATCTTTCGAGGGGTAAGATTACTGGAACAAGTTGATATCCGTTACCAAGTAATAGCTTGGGAGTTATTGGTAAATTTTCCTTTCCAACTAGATACGACTACTTTGTGGAGTCTTATCAACAAGTATTATACTTGGGGAAAGGGGGACGAACGTTACATTCAGAATCATGAATTCTATTTGAACTAGGAGTCGTGTAAGAGGCCGAGTAGCGCCGGTCCATCCCCTTTGGCCCAACCGTTGGCCGGGGAGAGCTAGTAAGGCGGTATACAAGTAAAGCCGTCAGTTCTTCCTTCTACCGGTAGTAAATCTAAATTGAGCTGTACGATCTCGACTGATCATCAAGATTGGAACAGCGGGCGCGGTGAATACTCCATCATTGGTTCATCATCCAAATTTATTTATTTCCTGCAACATGATTACTGTTGGCAGAGTTGGAAAAGAGTCATAACTGGAATTGCAACCTTTTCTTGCAAGTTCCTCTTCTTAATAACAATAAGAATATCTCGCTTACTTTGATGTAGCAGATATTTCTACAAACAAATACTTTAAGTTACCTTGTAACTTCATCGTTCATATTATACTGGCATCATTTCCGTAAATGCATGGCATATGGTTTGAAAGATACTTTTGAACTGTTCTATATTATCGTTCAGTTATATATTATTGTTGGTGGGCTATTGCTCACCCTTGCTTTATTATTATATCACAACAACAGCTAGACCAGATGACTCGCACAAGGCGCACTCGACGCGGGCGAGGACGATGAGACTACTAGAGCTGAAGAAGAAGCTATTGGTAGGGTATATTTATTCTTTCAGTACCAAGAATATGGTCTAGTATGACTTATGTAAATGGATGGCAAAGAGTATGTATTTATATTGAAATTATTTTGGATTGTAAGAACTCATAATGTGATTAATAAAAATTTGATTGTTACTCTGATTTCATCTCTGGGACTATAACGGGTGTGTTTTATATTGTTGTGTTGGGTTATAGAGACGTAATTTATTTTATGTTAAGGAAAGTTCAATTGTTGTGGACAGAATTGGAAACCGTAACCACCGGATCCCGGACCCCGGATCTGGGGGTGTTACAGAAGTGGTATCAGAGCGTACGTTATAAACCCCAGAGATGAGGAGACGTTAAAACAATAAATTCAATAAGATAATAAGAACTCTTGCCAAGTTCATAGTCGGACTACTTAAGGTAGTGGTGACATATAAAACCCTTATGGGAACTCGTAAGTATAATGATAGTAACTTAGCTCGATATCGTATCGACGAGTAAGGCGACTAACCTTGAGGCATACGAGCAACAGCGCGATGATGCTTTATATGCTGAAGATCAACGGGTAATTCGATGGAGTACCCTACTGGAGACCCGGAAGAGGTTCCAGCAGATAAGGAAAATCCTGTTAGGATAAGGAGCTTACCCTTGGGTAATGAGGGTCGCAGCTAGAATGACTGTGATGATTAAGATATGGTGCTCAGAAAAGTGAGTATAAAGAACCGAGATATTATTAAGAGATCTGAAGATGCATGTTGAATTCATAGCCGGACTACCAGATGTAGTACCAGCAAGAAAGAAGGATTGGAAGAATTACTTGAGATCTTATACGAAAATAGATGAGAATCCTTAGAGATTTTCATCTTAACAAAGAAAGAGCTAGAGGGATGTATGATTATCAAAGACATCGATTTAGGGCGAGGAGCAGAGTCCCTAGGAATAGTTGAGAAGGAGGCAGTAAGTGCCATATCATTTGATAAATGAATTAGTATGAATATTGTCAGTAATAATTTGCCACGAGAAGGCAGATGTCATAGGTTATAATTTACGAAACCAAAGTGAGGTTAATGAGGTGGTTTTATTCAGGGAAATGTTCATGAATGAATCAGTAGAAAGTAAAGACATTGGGAAGTGACAGCATGATTGGGTAAAATTATATAAGGAAGTAGTAAGCAAGACAATGATCTCAGAACCTACCGGAAGATAAGACCAGTGAGTCAAGATGAAATCGTAATGAGACTACTGCCAGAGACTGAGTATAGAGTTAATTCAACTCAGTTAAATGATGAACCAGAAACGTTAGATGCATGTGATTTAGAGGAATATTAAATTCCTTCTTCTCTTTGAATGGATTATAGTAGTACCTTAAGTTTATTCCGATGTGGAATTATAATATATCAAGTAATACGATCAGTAGTTAAAGAGAAAAATGTGAGAAAATCTTCCTGGAGCTAAAAGGTGAATTGGTAATGACCAAGAGCTGGCATTGCTTAATGGAAAAAGGAGACTTTGTGCTTCCAACGACGCTTCGCATAAAGGGTTAGGTAGACCGACATTTGGTAGTATTGAATATCAGGACGTATAGGTATCAGGATATTGTGACAGGTTTCAGTTTGAAACGGTTGATTCCCTTCTAAGGGATGAATATAATTGATTCCTCTCCAGTGGGTAACCTTCCAATCTGATGATGATTATTTCGTTAACTATGACTGCTTATGATTCCACCTGCTTGGAGGTTCATAGAACTATTCTTCAGGTTTCGAAACTGGTCTCCTTAATGTTACCAGTAGGTGGGTAGATTGATCAAAATTTCCCTGAGTCTGGAAAGGAATTCGGTGAATTCTGGCAAACCTTGTCTTTCTGATTATCAGAGAATGTCATGGAAGAGAGTAGAAACTGGAGCAAACCCTGTGATTTGGGTAAGGATGCTGTAAAATGGGTTAGTAAACGGACCCTGAGCATTACAATCGACGGTAGTGATAAAATGATGAAGTGAGATTGGACGAAAACAGGAAATGTAAGTAAGAAACTAGACGGACGGAGAAACTCCGGGATTGACTTAAGTGAAAAGGCTGTTATGCCAGGAATGGTAAGCTTGCGTGGCACGCGGGATTGATCAGAATAGTTAAAAAGATAAAAGTGGAGGAAAGGTGACCGGAGACGGTGCCGAGTAGTCGATTAAGACTTATATGGAGTAAAGTTTTGGAAAGGTAGAAAGGTATCAAAGAAGAAGGCACTATGCCGGCAATTGCTAGAAAAGTAATGCTATTAGCCAACCCCTAAAATCATATATTTTTTTTATTTTTTTTGTGTGGCCAGTTGAGGCCAAGTAAAAAAGGATTATCGAGTGACTAGACCAGCGATGAAAGGACAAAGCAGGGTTGCTTCTATGAAAGCACCGACTGCAAGGGCTTCTGATATACAGGAAACATTAATGAGATCGTTTGAATCTTCTGCCGAACAACCCATGTTTTGATTGGGAATTCACTAGACCTTTTTGGGATGGGGTCACCCGTACTGAAGTGACTCATGTGTATATGGTTGACCAAGATTTCGAGTAAAATGGAAGTATAGTGACTTGAGATGTATGATGTTAGGGTATCATGAATACCATGAATATATTATGACGGAGGAAAGTAAACAATGAAGGTATATGAAGAGGGTATAGAAAAGGTCAGAAATTGAACAGTATGCTGTAGGAATTTTGTCTGAAGCAAGTACCTTTGCGAAGAACGATAAGCACTAAGAGATTCACGTTGAACTCGACCAATATCTTCCAGAACATCCTTGCTACCATTAACAAGTTCGGTAAGAGAAGAGATTGGCATACGTTGCCTTTTTGGAAGGCCAAATAGGCTGACAACTATCTGAAAGAAGAGGGTGGCATTAAACCACCGATCGATTATCAAATGAGAAGGATTGAAAAGAGACCTTTATTAAGGATACATGATCTGATTGCCAATTATAAGATGCAAGAATTCCTTGGCAGTTGAATTAAGGATAGGATATCCATAAATTAAGACAAACCCTGGGGAATGCACAAGGGGTGGCATTAACCCTAATAACGACATTATGACTTCAGATGATATGAGCTGGACTTGCTAAGGCAACAATGACCGGTAAGGATTATTAAAAAGAGTTCTGGAAAGAACATAGATAGAATTATTAGAGTATTGATCAATGACATTTTGATATACCCGGTACCCAGAAAATACCGGAGGAATGATAAGGATGGCCTACGAAACCTTACAAGGAAAAAGGGTAATATTCCGAACTTCAAAAATGGAAGTTTGGTAAGGAATGTATGACATCGTAACAATAATGCCAGATGAGGCATGTATGAAACCCTGAGGAAGTATGGGTTGAACCTATAAAGATTGAGATTATCCTAAGATAAAGAAAGAACTAAGAAAAGAAGTATCCTAAGTAGGGTTGGGAATAAACGTGATAAAGTTCCCACGGGTAGGTGGAAGCAATGACTTATGGAAATGACTGATAGTTATATTTTTCTCCTTCAGCAGAGCTTAAGGGAGAATGTTTTAACCCAACAGTGATGGGAATGAGGTAGAAAAAAAAAACTTGAGCTGGAATGTACCCAGAAAACATGGGTTACAAGAAATCATTATCATCAAGAAAGGCCAATGAGGTGGCCGACAATCTAAGTATAAAGGAATAATTACAAATGTTCATACCGAAGAAACAGGATGATATTTGGAAGGACCTTGAAGGTCATATCGGAATGGAGCAATTTACATTCCTTCTGATGACTGTGCAAGAATTAACAGTAATAATAGTTTAAGTAAAGATTCGATTCCTGATGGAGTCTTAAGCATATTACGTACCTTAGAAGGTCCCGTTTTGAGGCAAACCAGGACCATGGTACAAAATTGATGAAGTAAACCATTAAGTTTCCAGTCTTTTATGGAAGATGCATAAGTGATAGTTTCATCAACCGGACCTAGCTGCGATGCTTGAAACTCTTCTGCAATTCTATCTGCTTCATGTTATATCTACATCAAGTTCAGGAAGTGTTCGTTATGGATAAGGAATAATGATTACTTTGTCTCCCTAAGGGATTTGAAACCCGTAGGGTTAGCTATTAACGCACTACGTAAACAACAAGCGATGGTGATTCTTCTAAGAAAGGAGATGACAACGTAAAGATAAAGAAAGTGCTGCTATTGATAAGCTAAATGGCATGTTGATGAATGACAAGCAAGTTTGTGTTAGTGTACTTCTGCACAAACAAGATAGAGAATATGAGGTTGATAATTCGTGATGCTAAACGTATTCCCGTAGAAAGAATTAATGAGACTTGGAGGGAAAGGCGGTTGAGCCCGAGACTTATTGGGCCACCTGAGAGTTTAAAAGTGTTCGGACGGCGGTATTCGAGCCAGCCTTACCCCCAAAACTTATAGCACGGTCATAACGGGTTTTCATGTGGCCAGGCTACGCCAGTAAACTGCAGATGCTCGATAAATGATAAGAGCATGAGCCGGTAGATATACGACCTGGTCTGACTTACGAAAGACAACCTGTGGAAAATCACGGATAGAAAAGAACAAGTGATGAGAAACAAGGTTGGCAGAAGTAGATTATAGGAATCTAAGTTAAAGGGATCGGGCCAGATTCATTTCGGAAAGTTTAAATTGGAATAACGTGATGATTATAGAATAAATGTGACGGAATACCGATAAAGAGGTACCAAGTGCAAAAAGGTGTCTTAATAAAGAGGTGAAGGTGAAAGTAAATAATAGAAATGAGTAAGAATCAGCTAATAAGAAGGATGTGATTGATAAAGAAAAGGCTGGGGAAGCAACTATGGAATGAGAAGCAAGGAATGTTATGAATGGGTTTTCTAATGAATTCTCAGGATGACAACCTGATAGTGTCAATATTATAGTTATGAAAAAGCTAGTAACATGATATGGGATGTCAGTAATAATGATGTCAAGTGAGAAATCTAAGATTTAACCTGAAAGGTTGAAGGATTTCCCGAATGTGAGTATCGCTAAGATTGAACAAGAGTATTTGTCCATAGAATAATGGACAAAGCAGCAAGATATGTTGACACGTGAGATTGCGATCAAATAGTATTGGATATAATTATGATTAATTTCTTCTTTGATAAACCTCTATAGTTCAGAGGTAAATTCTGAGTACGATATTCTACAATCATGAAAGCTTTCTATAATCCTTTAGAACTCTTTTCTCTTCTTCTCTCTTATTCATCTTCTTTATGAATTGAGAAGAACAACCCTTTTAGGAGGGGAGGTACTGCTACGTGACTATCTGTCTATGTGATAGAAGTCTAAGGGAATGCCATGACTTGTTTAATTGCTTGTCAAGTACTAAAGGCTGGCCCCCTTCTGTACTAACTATGCAATATAACAAATGTTCAATTGATCATAGTGATCTCTCAATAAATCTTTCCACTTCTCTATATTGATCGAGATTGGGAAGATTAAAGCGATCAGGAAATGCACAGTACGAGCGAGGTTACCTCCGAATTCGTAGGGTGATAGTGATACCAATGTTACTGCAGGTATCAATAAGGATAAGACTGAGTAAGAGTATAACCCGGATAGTGAGTTGTACGAAAAGTAGAAACGTTGATGGAAAAAGGATACAGTATGAATTGTAGCACTAGAAGATGTGCTGAGGAAGGGTAGAACGACTAAGAATTGACCGGGAAGCTAAAGAGTGAACGACAGGCAAACAACTATTTGCTTCCTACCCGATTCCGGGACGGAATCCTTTTAAGGAGAGGAGACTGTAAGAACCCCAAATTTTTGGATATAATTAAAATTTTTTATTAAGTAATGATAAAATGAGGAACAATGATTCCGACAGCAAGGTCACCAGCTCTAATGAATGGTGGTTTCAAAGAACAATGATTGTAATGAATGGATATTGCTTTGGACAATGATCCTGATGCATTGGTATATTGTCAGAATAGAGTAATTCGATGGTTGAGGACCTAGATAAGAATAATCTACCATCCAGGAAGGAGCTAATGGATCCTTGAAGGGAAATGAGTACGTGCATAGTGTTTCCCATACGTGCATAGTATTTCCCGTACGTGCATAGTATTTCCTGTACGTGCATAGTAATTTGGTGGATGAATAGTGATTTTGTAAGTTGGAAAACTTTTCACTCCACCCTATGTACGGGACGTGATATGGATGTTTCGAAGTCATATTAGTAATACGCGGAGGAAATAAGTGAATGCAGAGACGATCGGAATTCAGAAATTCCAAATTCTTTTCGGTATAATATTTGACCGGACAGTGGATTAAATATTATTATAATCCAAGAATTGAGATATTAACTTTGAGGATTTGATATTTTGGGATGTTATTATATTTGATTTAAGAATGAAGGTAGGAAACCACTGAGGAGTGGTTATGGCTACAATGTAATAATTGATATTTGGAAAGAATGAATGGAATTCGACTTTATTATTTCTATGTCTTGAAGAATGCTAAAGGGTAACAACATAGGTAAGAATAATCTATCTTCTAAGGGAATAAGATATGGCAATTTCAAGCAGGAGAATATTCTCATGTCATCCAGATCGATAACGATTAATCCAGTAGTTCCGTAAAAAGGTTAAGGAACGATCGAAAGAGAATACGGACAATTGTACCACCCTAAGAGAACAAGTAAAGAATACAGAATGAATAGTGTTTGGTGGGAGTATATAATAATATGAGACGACACTATACAGAAGCATTCGGAACGGATTTCCGAGTTCGTATTAGTGATCCAGGGGGAAAATAAGTGTATGTAAAAGCTGTCGGATTCTGAAAAACCGCACTTTTATTTTCTCCAAGAGTTCCCTGGACACTGATAGCCTTAAGTATTTAACGAATGGATTTAAGGAATATAAATTGGAAAGTTAGAATGAAAGATGGAGAATGAAAGTATTAATATTAAAGAGGATTTCCGGTAAACCCTAATTAAGAATCCGTGAAATATTCTCACGAACGATCAATCGGAACGGGTAATAACCGGACACAGAAACAAGCAGAGGAAGCAAGAGTCTTGTGCAAGCTACTAGAATAAATATCTAGTAACCAAGTGGGCAAGAGTAACTAGATTAATTGAAGCATAACTAGTACTTAGAAATCAAAAACCCTTGGTTAAGCTTTCAACCATGGAAAACACAACACTTGTCCATGCTAATTACCTCATCCAATGCATCACACTCCACTAACACCACTTGGATGAGATATTATCTCACAAAATCATTTTAAGCATTATTACAAGCAACCAAGACAAAAAAAGAGCAAGAACACTCTCCCCCCCCCCATTACCATTCCATTCGGCCTCAACATAAATTCCAAATCCAAACTCCACCTTCCCACCATTGTTTGTTCTTGAAATAATTAAGGTGAGTCTTACATTTCATAAAACTTATCTCCTCAAAATATTAGCTTCAAACTTATCCTTTTCCATTTTCAAAAAAATCAAACAAGAGGAGGGTGAATAGTGTTCATCAAGTACTAACTTTGTTTTCTTGATTTTTCATGGTTGATCTAGCAAGCATAATCACTCCTAAGGACCATACAAGGCTTAGTAAGGCTATATCACTATCTAAGGAAGGTATAAAGCTCTTGAAACCCTAACCCTTGTTTGAGATTTAAGCATGTTTATGATAGTTATAACTTAGTTATGGTTATGTTAAAATTATAAGCATGATTATGTATGGATTTTTGGATTAATGATGTAAATAGCTAGATGAACGGAAAGGCATTGCTTGGCCTCAGTTCATGTATATAAGTCATGTATATGTTGTTTGGGTTGGATACTATGTTTATGGGAAGATTCGAAATTGGTAGATATTCGATTTACAGCCGTTATAATGCCCGATTTTGCAATACCATATTTTGTATGCCATTTTCCATGTCGAACCCCTACTGTCCAGAGACCTTATCTGCCATGATAGGATAGTTAATGTTCTAAGCTTCGTTTTGATATAAAGATCACGTGAAACGGACTTACGGTTTAGGATTTATGACCAAATTACTAAAAGTAGTTCGAATCCGTAAACGAAAGTTCGTAACTGTAATTGAACCCTCGTAAACTATGTAACGTCATGGCGAATCTTGGTAAATAAATACTAGGGGTAAGAAGGAAGGTGTGAAAGAAAACCGTATGTCAAATAGAGCATTTTTCGATTTATTAAAAATGTTCGAGTCAAGGTTAAACGCGAACGAACCCCTAAAAGACGACTCTTTTATAACTTCGGTAAAACACTTAGAAAACGGGCGATAAAACTCGGAGTATAATATTGGTTCGTAACGATCAACCTTAGAACTCATATGACTTAAGTATGTCCCAAGTATGAGTGCAGTGACATGTCGTATTAACGAACGAATGTCGGGTCGGATCAGTGATAATAAGTAATCCACTAAAAGGGGTATAACAAGATAACTCGAGAACGTGTTTCGAATTAAGTATAACTTAACTTTTAATATGTTAAGTGATTAATCCCGAATGCCTAGGCTATTTATAGATCACCAAGCTGAACCGGGACCCGCTACCACTACCCCTTACCGTACTCGACTACCAGGCAAGTTTCAATTCCCTTCTTTTAGGTTGTTGTTGTGATTGAATAAATATATATATGATTGCTGATATACATATGCCATTGCATGCATGCCTACTTTCAAGTTGAGTTGATATACTTGTTCCCTGAATGTTATTGTTGGCTTATAAGCTAGATAGTTATATATCAGTTATAAGCCGGTTATTGTAAGACCCTCATAGAAGGGCGTATAAATCTTATTAATCAAAAATAGACCGGGAGTCAATATTCCTTGATATATCGAGATTACCTCGGAGGAAAATATTTAAGTAAATATTTTCTATTATTTGGGCGACGAATATTATTTGAATATTCGTTCGAGACTAATTATTTTAACGATCCTTACTTCAAATAATTATTTGAACGTAACTGTTCAACGAATAATATTTCTCAATATTCATTCAGAGTTGAATTGATTATCGATTATTATTTCGAATATTCTTCTAAAGATGAGACTACTAAATGAATATTATTTGGATATTCTTTTAGAATATTATTTTATTAAATAAATATTACTTTTGAATATTCATTTAAGATATTGAATACTTGATGAATATTATTTTAATATTCATCTGAAGCTTGATTTAATTATCGAATATTATCTCGAATATTCCTTAAGGCTTGGATTACTAAATGAATATTACTTGATATTCATTTAGGGTATTATTCATTAAATAAATATTACTTTTGAATATTCATTTAAATTCCTAATTAATTATGAATATTACCTTAAATATTCTTTTCAGGTCTTATTAATTAATGAATATTGTTTTGAGTATTCATTTAAATATTTATTTATTCAATAAATATTCTCCTGATATTTCTTCAAGGATTATTTTGAGAAATACTCTGATTAAAGATATTCTTTCATATTCCCAAATATTCTTTAAATATTTTAACTCAATAAATATTCTCTGAATATTTATTCCATACTTAGAATAATAAGGTTTATCTTCTTCGATTATTACAGAAAATATCTTGGAGTCATATTATTATTAATCTTATATCAAGGAAGGTTCTCAGACATCATTCTTCTTTGAGTCTATCTCCTTAATAATAAGGGAACCTTACTTGGAAAATGTTATTTATCTTGTCGACTTCCCGGTCATAAAGTAATCCCTTCACCCGCAACTCGGGTGCTGTTGACTTATTAAGTCGTTGCTTACCTTCTCATCTTTCGAGGGGTAAGATTACTGGAACAAGTTGATATCCGTTACCAAGTAATAGCTTGGGAGTTATTGGTAAATTTTCCTTTCCAACTAGATACGACTACTTTGTGGAGTCTTATCAACAAGTATTATACTTGGGGAAAGGGGGACGAACGTTACATTCAGAATCATGAATTCTATTTGAACTAGGAGTCGTGTAAGAGGCCGAGTAGCGCCGGTCCATCCCCTTTGGCCCAACCGTTGGCCGGGGAGAGCTAGTAAGGCGGTATACAAGTAAAGCCGTCAGTTCTTCCTTCTACCGGTAGTAAATCTAAATTGAGCTGTACGATCTCGACTGATCATCAAGATTGGAACAGCGGGCGCGGTGAATACTCCATCATTGGTTCATCATCCAAATTTATTTATTTCCTGCAACATGATTACTGTTGGCAGAGTTGGAAAAGAGTCATAACTGGAATTGCAACCTTTTCTTGCAAGTTCCTCTTCTTAATAACAATAAGAATATCTCGCTTACTTTGATGTAGCAGATATTTCTACAAACAAATACTTTAAGTTACCTTGTAACTTCATCGTTCATATTATACTGGCATCATTTCCGTAAATGCATGGCATATGGTTTGAAAGATACTTTTGAACTGTTCTATATTATCGTTCAGTTATATATTATTGTTGGTGGGCTATTGCTCACCCTTGCTTTATTATTATATCACAACAACAGCTAGACCAGATGACTCGCACAAGGCGCACTCGACGCGGGCGAGGACGATGAGACTACTAGAGCTGAAGAAGAAGCTATTGGTAGGGTATATTTATTCTTTCAGTACCAAGAATATGGTCTAGTATGACTTATGTAAATGGATGGCAAAGAGTATGTATTTATATTGAAATTCTTTTGGATTGTAAGAACTCATAATGTGATTAATAAAAATTTGATTGTTACTCTGATTTCATCTCTGGGACTATAACGGGTGTGTTTTATATTGTTGTGTTGGGTTATAGAGACGTAATTTATTTTATGTTAAGGAAAGTTCAATTGTTGTGGACAGAATTGGAAACCGTAACCACCGGATCCCGGACCCCGGATCTGGGGGTGTTACATTTCAAATTTTTTAGCAATAAGGTAAGAATAATGCTAGGTGCATATAATTGGTTACATAATTTTTTCCCTCTAAAAAGGACAAGAAGAAGTATTAGTCATAATAAATTCACGAATCAATAGTTCGGTTTACGATTATATTCAACATTGTGATATCAATGATATCATAGTGTTAAATACGATAACATCGTAGATGTTATCGTATTTAACACTACGACATCATTGATATCATTGAATTCATACACACTTAATTAGTCATACTCACTGCAAAACAACTAAAGTAGTACTAGTACGAATGTTAGACATTTTAAGTTTAGGGGTTGACTAGGGTTTAGGGTTTCGATTTTTTATTTTTTTAAAAATATTTCTGAACGATCCAACCGTACGGATGTTAAGATCCATCCTTTTAAATGTTATTGCCAAAATTTCAGAAAAAAAATAAATTTATTTCATTTTGTAATTTAATGGTCAACGACACAACTAGTACTTTAACTAGTACCCCTAAACAAGGTTTCGTCCCTGATTCGTGTTTCGATTTTTTTCAAAATATTTATTGATGATCCAACCGTACCGATGTTAAGATCTATCCTTTTAAATGTTATTGCCAAAATTTCAAAAAAAAAAATGAATTTATTTGATTTTGTAATTTAACGGTCAACTAGTACTTTGACGAGTACCCATTGAAAATTTGAAGAATTAATTATTAATTTGTGAATTCAAAAATAGTACCCTCATCATTGATATCATTGAATTCATACACATTTAATTAGTCATACTCACTGCAAAACAACTAAAAATTGTAGTAGTAATAGTAGTAGTACTAGTACGGATGTTAGGCATTTTAAGTTTAGGGGTTGACTAGGGTTTAGGGTTTCTAGGGTTTCGATTTTTTATTTTTTTAAAAATATTTCTGAACGATCCAAATGTACGGATGTTGAGATCCATCCTTTTAAATGTTATTGCCAAAATTTCAGAAAAAATAAATTTATTTGATTTTGTAATTTAATGGTCAACGACACAACTAGTACTTTAACTAGTACCCCTAAACAAGGTTTCGTCCCTGATTCGTGTTTCAATTTTTTCCAAAATATTTATCGATGATCCAACCGTACGGATGTTAAGATCTATCCTTTTAAATATTATTGCCAAAATTTCAAAAAAAAATTGAATTTATTTGATTTTGTAATTTAACGGTCAGCTAGTACTTTGACGAGTACCCATTGAAAATTTAAAGAATTAATTATTAATTTGTGAATTCAAAAAGAGTACCCTTTGTTATGATTCAAAAATGGGTACTTGTACTAGTACCCATTGAAATATTAACTTATAATTTTAGCCGTTTAAAATATTTTACCACAAAAGTATGATTTTTAGAATATTATCTTAATTTTAGCCATTTAAAATATTTTCCCACAACGGTATCGATTTTTTGATTATTATCTTAATTTAATTATTCATATATTTTTTTATAAATATGAAATATTATTAACCGTTAGATTTCGATTATACTAAATCTTAGTCGTTGATAAATTTTCTTTACATTAATTTTTTCATAACAAAACCTTATATTAATTTATTTCTTCTTTCCCCCCTTAAACTTAAACTCCAATTCCCTTCCCCCGTCCTACTTCCCCCTTTTATTACATTACAATCCCTAATTTCTGAATTCAAACCACCATACTCTCTCCACTCATCTCTCACTCCACCATACTCTCTCGGTACTCTCTCTCGGTACTCCCTTGGTAAGATATATCTCCCTCTTTCTCTCTTTAAGTCTCTCTATATACGTCTCTCTCTCAATCTCTCTCCCTTCACTCTTTCTCTCTCAATCTTTCTCCCTTCCATCTCTCTCTTTTATTTTGGTGAATATTTGTGTTGTGTACAGTGACTATATACATGCATATAGTTGTGTATAAGTTATTTGAATTTTTTTATATGATATGCCCTTATTTGATATGATATACCCTGATTTTTGTCTCAACAAATTGTTTTTTTTATGTTTTTTAAGATCTGCTTTGGGGGTTTTTAATATGTTTGTCCTCTTAATACCTCTGATATGCTATGGGTCGTTGCATGTTTTTCTTTGAACATATTGAATTTGTATATGTTTTTCTTTTATTTTGGTGAATATTTGTGTTGTGTACACTTGATATATGCATGCATATAGTTATGTATAAGTTAATTGAATTTTTTTATATGACATGCCCTGGTTTGATATGATATGCCCTGTTTTTGGTCTCAACAAATGGTTTCTTTTTTTTATGTTTTTTAAGATCTGCTATGGGGGTTTTTAATATGTTTGTTATCTTAATACCTCTGATATGCTATGGTCTGTTGTGTGTTTTTTTTCAACACATTGAATTTATACATGCACTTATGATTTGGGGGTTTTTTGGGACCATTTCTTTAGGATACGATTACCTAATCTAATATTTATGGTATACAGAAATAGCCATGTCACCTTCAAAGAAAGAAAAATTAGCTTCGAAGAAGAAATCTTCTCAAAAGATAAAATCTGCTCTGAATCCAGTCGCCACAAACCTTTTGAACGCTTTAAAAAAACAAGACAGAGGAGACCGTATCGATGAAGAAAAAGACGGTGTCATGCCCTCAGAACTCTTCCCCTCAATCTGTAAAGAAGAAGGTTATTTCTTCGAACCTGAAGAACAAAATATCAAAGAAGAGGAAACGATGAGATGAACCAGTGATTACTAAACAAGAAGGGCTTAAGCTTTTAAAACGTAGACCTGTAACAATGCATAGGATTGTTAGGCGCAAGAAGCTAGGCATGAACCTCGCAGTGTCTTTCAATTCAAAAGGAGAGCCTTATGGTTCAGCAGCCTCAGAGATGCAAAGTTATATCGGGGTTCTCGTTAGAACTAAAGCCCCAATATGGTATGATTCTTGGAAGAAAGTTTCGAAGGAAAGGAAAAACAAGATTTTTGATTGTGTGTAGGTAAAACAAATTGCATTTGACAAAGTAGCTAATATTTTTAATTCATATTAAATTATGACCAAGTATAAAGTTAATACACATGTGCTCCCTATAACTTAACTACTTCGATATACATGTTTATATATGTAGATGGCATTTGATATACCGCCAACAACAAAAAAGATTGTGTGGAAATCGGCTTGTAAGAAGTGGAGGGATTTCAAACGCCGTTTATCAACCCATTATGTCTTTGCATATAGTGACCAGCCAAAGTTGCTAGAGTTTCCACCAGCTGATTACTCTTTTATCGAAAAGGATCATTGGGACATGTTTGCTGCTAGGCGTCTAACTGATGATCATTTGGAGATCCATGGCAAGCAGACAAAGAGAGGGGAGTTGAATATATATCCCCATTGCATTTCTAGCAAGGGTTATACTAACTTGGAACAAGAAATGGTTAGTGATCATGACAAATATTGCCAATATATTTTTCTTTGGAATTTGTATGATTATGGATTAATGTTACTTCCTCAAACATGTTTATACATGCAGTATCAAGATGATCTTGATATAGAGATTGATCGATCCAGATGTTGGATCCGTGCACGACAAGACAAAGATGGAAATTTTATATCGGAGGACATTAACAACATTGCAAATGAAATTTAAGTTTTTCATTTCTGTTGCAATAAAGATTGTTCATCAAAAAAATATTAGTGTTATGTTCATTTTATGTTAACTTCTACAATTTTTATGTTCATTTTTTAGGAGATCCTGCAAAAAAAAGTTAGTGATAGGGAATTGACTGGGGAAGGCACTGACGATGTCTTGACCAAGGCGCTCGGTAAACCTGAGCATCGCGGACGAGTGCGGGGCCAAGGGGCTTATGTCAAGCAATCTTTCTATTTCGATCTTCCCATGCAGAAGAGGAAAGGCAAGTCCATTGATGAAAAGATACAAGAAGGTGTCCATAAGTTTATGGCCGAAGAGACTGATAGGATAATTCGAGAGCGGGATGCTTTTTGGTCTACAGAGATGGGAAAGCTGAAAGCTGATTTGTGTGGAAACAAAATTGATACTACTGATGGTAGTCCAAATATTGGATCACAACAAGGAAGTTGTTCCAAGGGAGGGCATGGTATTATGGAGTTGGGTATGGAAGGGGTGAAGAAGAAGCTAGATCTGATCGATAATAAATTACCTTTTGTTGAAGAGGAGAAGCATGCTGAAGAGAAGATCCAACCTGGTGAGAAGAATGATGTTGAAGATAAGAATCAAGAGGTTGTGGAGGTTGATGATAGGCAGGTGGTTGTTCCGAATGTGTCTAAGGGAGCTGATAATACTGTCAAGGGTTGTTCGGAGTGGGAATTGACAATTGGCTCCCGGATAAATGTTGTTTCTTACGTAACAGTTGATACAATAAGTAAGGTTCTTCATCGAAAACCATTGGCAAAAGAAAATGCATGAGTGTCTATTACTCGTGTCATCCAAGGAACTGTTCAGATTCCTTTCCCAATTGGAGATGAAATCACGACTGTGGAGCAAGCTTTCGGAACATATATCGCTTGGCCGAGAAATCTTATACTCGAAGCGGAGACAAGCAGTGCTCCCGTGCAAGGATCTCCAAAGGTTATAACATTATATGTAAAGGATTAAAGCATAGTTTTTATTTTCGTTTACCTAAAGGATCTACTTATTTTCCTACTTTGGTTTAAATTCTTAGTTGACTTTTACTAATCTTTCCTTTTCAGGGAGCCAAGAAGATGGTTGCAAAAAAGATTAAGTGAAAGATTGTGTCCTGGAACCAGCGTTTGTGGTTGATATTGGCCCTGATTACCCCCCGAGTTTGAAGCGCTTATGGATTTGGGCAAAAGAGGCACTGGCTAGTGGTCGCACATTGACTTTTCAGTTAAGCCAAGAAGGGTTTGCGTCAACTAGTAAGCAAGCTATTTTTTTATCGGACGTGCATGCTTTATGCTCTGGAGGAGAAATATCGGGCTCAGTAATTTGCTTGTTTGTTCAATAAGTATCACTTTCAAAAGTTTTATTGACGTTGTCAAGAGTTCTTGAACGAAAAGATGATTTGGGTTTGTTAAATTTTTTATACAGTATATTGAAGGAATCTTTGAAAAAGCATAAGATGTCCGATATGGTATCGTTTGTTAATCCCAACTTGATAGGTGCTCTTGGTTGCGGTAGTCCAACAGATAGGTCACGTGCGCTTTCTCTCAGATTCAATCATGCTAAAATCGGGAAAATCTTTCTATTGCCATATAACCATGTGTGAGTTCTTGTTTCATTTGATTTGTTGAGCTTTAGCTATATTGTTTGTGAAAATGAATGCTAATATTGCATCTTCTGAAATTAAGCTCTAATATATCAATGTGCCTCATTTATTTTTATATGAATGCTAATAATTTATTTATAATATTATAACTGTCAAAACTAATTTAGTCTATATATAATTTACTAGGAACCATTGGGCGCTAACTGCCGTGAATCCAGAAGCACAAATTGTATACCACATGGACCCGTTGAAATGAAGAATTGCCGCTGAAGAATGGATAGAAGTGGTTGACAAGTGAGTACCAGATCTATAATTTGTTTAATTTAAAATAACTTTAATTTTGTTTCATATTATTTTGTCACAGTGGCATCAAACTGTACAAGGAAAATGCAAAGAGGTATCTAAAGAAGAAAGTAACGTGGGAGAATTTGGCGGTAATTTTTTTGTTAAATATAATTGATGTGTTTTAATCAGTGTTTAAGTGTTACAGGGAGTTATCAGAGTTTAGCTGGAAGCAGTCAGAGTTTGCGTAAACTCTGACAGTTGGAAGCTCGACAGAGTTTGTTAAACTCTGTCTGGAGGAAGCGCGTCTACTGTTCAACAGTGATTAAAGATTAATTATGGAAGCGATATCTTTGAAGATTGGATAGCTATCAAAGAGATCGAGTTGACATAGGAGACGTGTGACAATCTGTAATTGATATCATTGTATAGCTGATTATTAGGAATATCAATTAGAGATTGTATCGTAGCTTTATGTTATATAAATACAGATAGGTTAACCCTAGAAGGGTATCGATAACGAATTATCATTATTGTAACCTAGCAGCTCTTTGTGATATTTTTACATCACAAAGAGGGTTTGAAATACAAGAAGTTTTTAAGTGCATAAACGCTTTTACTTGTTAATCTCTCATACAAAGTTGATTATTATTTGTGTATTCGGCCTAACAAGTGGTATCAGAGCCAATCTGTTACTTTATTACAGGTTAAGATCCAAACACAACAATAATCATGTCAGAAATTCCTCCACCAACACCTACTGTTTCTGAAAAAGCTCCTACTACTGTGAGTCGTTATGAACCAATCAGGGTTCCTATTCTGAGGCCATTAGAGTATGCTATGTGGAAGGTCAAGATGACTATGTTTCTGGAGGCTACAGATCCAGAATATCTTGACAGGATTTATGAAGGCCCTCACAATCCTACAAAGCTATCTGTTGCAGTTGCTGGTGAAGCAGCAAAAATGGTTCCAAAGGAAAAGAAGGACATGACTCCTGAAGATCTATCATCAATTGCTAAGGATGCAAAAGTTAGGCATTTACTGCATAGTGCCTTAGACAATGTTATGTCTAACAAAGTCATTAACTGCACCACTGCAAAAGAGATATGGGATGCACTTGAAGTCAGATGTCAAGGAACTGCAGCTATTAAGAAGAATAGGAGAAACATACTCACACAAGAGTATGAGCATTTTGAGGCTAAACCTGAAGAGACCATGACAGAAACATTTGATAGATTCTGTAAACTGATTAATGATCTGTCATTGGTCAACAAAGAGTATGATCTAGAAGACTCGAATCTCAAGTTTCTTCTTTCTCTACCTGAAAAGTGGGATGTGAAAACAACCACTATTAGAGACAACTATGATCTTGCTGAAACAGAGATTGATGAAATTTATGGACTGCTCAAAACTTATGAATTGGAAATGGAGCAGAGAAACAGGAGATCAAGCAGAAAAGGAAAGTCTGTTGCTCTTAATGTTGAAGAGAAGCCTCAGAAGAAAGAGGCAAAAAAAAGGAAAATGAAGGGAAAAGCTTTGGTCATACATTCAGAAAGTGATTCACCAAACTCTGATTATGATTCAAACTCTTCTGAATCATCTGACTTTGAGGATGATGAAGAAGAAATGAGAAAAATGGATGTGCTGATGGTGAAGACTTTCAAGAAAATGGGCTTCAAGAATTTCAAGAAAGGAAAAAGGTTTTCTAGGGATTCAAATGAAGACAGGAAAAGCTACAGGAAGTCTGATAAGAGAGATTCTAAAGGGAAGAAGGATAAGTCTAAAATTCAATGCTACAAGTGTAAGGAGATGGGTCACTATGCTCCTGAGTGCAAGAAGGGTAAAACTGGAAAGGTACTCTACACTAAAGGCAGAGATTGGGCAGATACTTCAGATTCTGATGAAGAAGTGAACTATGCTCTCATGGCTACTACTGAATCAGAATCCTCTGAAAATCAGGTACCTCCAACTACATATGCTTATAATATTGATGACATTGCTCAATTAAGAATTTTTCTTAAGTCATTGCATATAAGTTATAGGGATCAGACTTTAGAAAATGAGAGGATAAAAGCTGAAAATTCTGAACTTAAAGAGAGAAATAAACTTGTTGAAGAGAAACTTGAAAACATGCAACAAGTTCAGAAAGAGAGAGATGATGCTGTTTGCAAAGAACAGATTTTGCTTCAGAAGTATAAACAACTAGAATCTGAGTTGGAGGAAGCAAATAAGAAAATTAGGACTTGGACTAATTCTGGAAAGGACACTCAACAGATTTTTCAAACAGACACTGTTGGTCTAGGTTATAATGAGGGAGATGAACTTAGATTTCAAAATCAAGTTAAAGTCAGAACTAAATTTGTTCATGGAACCAGTAAATTTTTGTCTGAGAATGAAAAAGAAGCTGTCCAAAGAAAACCAGTAAAAACTAGTGTTAAACAGGTTAATATTGGTTCAATGACAGATAAACAACTCAAACATAAACTGAAGGAGTTAAAATCTGCTGAGAAAAAGAAAATGTCAAACAAGAACAGAAATGGAAAAGTAGGCATCACTTCAGGAAATAAACCAATGCTTGCTAGTTATGCTCCAAGAAAGACATGTCATAACTGTGGTAGTACTAAGCATCTTGCAAATTTCTGCAAGAAAAATAAAAATATAAATTCTTTACCTACAAAGTCTGAGGTAAAGAAGGATTTTGCTAGAACTAAGCCACAGACTCTATGCACACACTGTGGAAGCACTTGGCATTCCATCTATACTTGCAGAAAATATCATGCTATCTATCATAATTACTATGAACTGAAACCCAATCTAAAATGGGTTAAAGTTGATACTGCAAGTGTAAACACTGATACTATTAGCTCAAACTCTGATAATGTTAATTCCGCTGCAAAAGCTAACAAAGTTAAGAATGCCAAAGGATCCAAGCAAGTCTGGATCCTTAAAACTAATCCTCAGTAATTGTTTGTGATTGCAGGGTAACAGGGAGGCAACCCTAGTCGTGGACAGTGGATGTTCAGGACACATGACTGGAAATAAAGCCCTGCTATCAGAATATGAGGAGAAGGCTGGCCCAAAAGTTTCCTATGGTGATGGCAATATAGGAAGAACATTGGGATATGGCAATATCAATCTTGGAAATGTCATCATCAACAATGTAGCTCATGTCCCAGGACTCAAGCATGACTTGCTATCTGTGAGTCAAATCTGTGACAAGGGATATCATGTAGATTTCCAACCTGAATATTGTGAAGTTATCAGCAAATCTACAGGAACGGTTGTTCTAGTTGGTCACAGGCAAAACAACATTTATGAAATCAAGCTTTTGATAGACTCTGTTGGAAAAGTTGTTTGCCTGTCTACAAGAATGTCTAGTGAAGAGAGTTGGAAGTGGCACAAGAAACTCTCACATTTGAACTTGAACAACATCAATGAATTGATCAGAAAGGATCTTGTAAGAGGACTCCCAAAGACCCTGTTAAATGTTGATGGCCTATGTGACTCATGTCAGAAGGCTAAACAAAGGAAGTCATCTTTCAAGAGCAAGACAGAATTTTCTATCACTGATCCCTATCATCTTCTGCATGTTGATCTCTTTGGTCCAGTAAATGTTATGTCTATTGCAAGGAAGAAATATGCTTTAGTCATTGTTGATGAATACACTAGATTCACCTGGGTGTATTTTCTAGCAAAGAAGGATGAAACTGCATCGACTCTGATGGAGCATGTGAAGCTTCTGGACAAAGGATCAAGCAACAAAGTCAGAATCATCAGAAGTGATAATGGAACTGAGTTCAGAAATGCAACAATGGAAGAATTCTGCAAGGACAATGGAGTGAAACAAGAATTTTCAGCACCTGGTACACCACAACAAAATGGTGTAGTTGAAAGGAAAAATAGAACCTTAATTGAAGCTGCCAGAACTATGCTTGATGAAGCAAAATTGCCAACTTATTTCTGGGCAGAAGCTGTTCAAACTGCTTGTTTTACTCAAAATGCAACACTGATCAATAAGCATGGAAAGACACCATATGAGATGGTGAAGAAAAAGAAGCCTAACCTGAAATACTTTCATATTTTCGGGTGCAAATGTTTCGTTTTGAAGACTCATCCAGAACAGTTGACCAAGTTTGAGTTAAAGGCAGATGAAGGAATTTTTGTTGGCTATCCACTGTCAACAAAGGCATTCAGAGTTTACAATCTGAGAACTAAAGTGATCATGGAATCTATACATGTTTCTTTTGATGATAAGAAGATAACTGGACTTGAAGACAAAGACGAATATGATCAACTGAACTTTGAAAATGAAGTTTTAAACTCTGATGAAGGAAACTCTGATGAAACAATTCTGACAGACTCTGTTGAAACAAACTCTGAACCTCTACTGGTAAATTCTGGAGAAACTTCTCAGTCACAACAAAGAGGAGAACCAGTTGAGGGGGAGCATGATCAAGATGAAGACTCAAACACTGATACTGAGTCAACTGAAAAATCTGGATCAAACTCTGATGCTTCAAACTCTGAAAATTCAAATTCTGACTCTGGACAGTCAAGTTCAGGGGGAGTCTCAGAAAACGAAGATAGATCACAACAGAATCAGGAGAGCATGGATCAAGGGGGAGGATCACATGCTGACAGAAGTCATTTGCCTTCTGCTAGGAAATGGACTAAATCACATACACCTGATTTGATAATTGGTGATCCAGATGTAAAAGTAAAGACAAGAAGTGCTACTGCAAGTGAATGTCTGTTTCATGCATTCTTGTCTAAAAATGAACCAAAGAAAGTGGAAGAAGCTCTTCAAGATGCAGACTGGATAACAGCAATGCAGGAAGAGTTAAATGAATTTGAAAGGAATGAAGTTTGGACCCTTGTACCAAGACCAAAGAACAGATCTATTGTGGGTACTAAATGGGTTTTCAGAAACAAGACTGACAGTGAAGGTGTTATCACGAGGAACAAGGCTAGACTGGTAGCAAAAGGTTATTCACAGCAGGAAGGAATAGATTATGATGAAACATTTGCTCCAGTAGCAAGATTGGAGGCAATCAGAATTTTTCTAGCATATGCCTCTCACAAGAAATTCAAAGTGTTCCAGATGGATGTGAAAAGTGCTTTTCTGAATGGAAAGCTTGAAGAAGAAGTGTTTGTTGAACAACCACCAGGATTTGTGGACCCCAAATATCCAGATTATGTCTACAGGCTAGATAAGGCACTATATGGACTTAAGCAGGCACCAAGAGCATGGTATGAGACACTTGCTCAGTTTCTTCTAGAAAGTGGATTCAACAGAGGAACAATTGACAAAACTCTGTTTTATTTCAATCAAGGAAGTGACCTCCTTTTAGTTCAAATTTATGTTGATGACATCATCTTTGGGTCTACTAATGATAAACTCTGTAAGAAGTTTGCCAAGCTCATGCAGTCCAGATATCAAATGAGCATGATGGGAGAGCTTAGTTACTTTCTAGGCCTACAGGTGAAACAAACAGAAGATGGAATTTTCATTAATCAAGAAAAATACACCAGAAATCTTCTCAAGAAATTTGGTATGCTTGACTGTTCATCTGCATCAACTCCCATGGCAACAGCAACTAAACTGGACAAAGACACAGGAGTTTCAGTGGATATGACAAAATACAGGGGCATGATAGGATCTCTTCTATACTTGACAGCTAGTAGGCCTGACATCATGTATGCAACCTGTCTTTGTGCAAGGTTTCAGGCAGATCCTAGAGAGCCACATCTGACAGCTGTAAAAAGAATCTTCAAGTATCTCAAGGGCACCATATCATTAGGTCTGTGGTACCCCAGAGAATCAGATTTTAAGCTACTTGGGTATTCTGATGCAGACTTTGCAGGCTGTAAGGTAGACAGAAAGAGCACTAGTGGAAGTTGTCAATTTCTTGGTGACAGACTTGTTTCCTGGTACAGCAAGAAACAGAAATCAATCTCCACATCAACAGCTGAAGCAGAGTATATTGCAGCTGGTAGCTGTTGTGCACAGATCTTATGGATGAAGAATCAATTGCTGGATTATGGATTGAGGTACAGTAATATACCTATTTACTGTGATAACCAAAGTGCTATTGCTATGACAGGTAATCCAGTACAGCATTCAATGACCAAGCACATCAGCATAAGGTACCACTTCATCAGAGAACATGTGGAAGAAGGAAATATTGAACTACATTTTGTCTCTACAGAACAACAGCTTGCGGATATCTTCACTAAACCATTGAGTGAAGCTACATTTACAAGGCTGGTTAATGAACTAGGAATGATCTCTGGTTCTGACTAGAAATGTTGGTTAGATTCAAACTTTACTTATGTGATGTATTAATCATATTTCCTGATTGGTTAAATGTTGAGTGAGCTCTGTTGATTAAACTCTGTTATGCATACTCTGCTAAACTCTGTCAGCATGTCTGTATGTCATACACTGTTAATAAGTTTGATAAACTCTGTGAACTTTGAGTTGATTTTTGTCTGAATGAAAACACCAATGAAGAAATATGTATGAAGCATGATTCTCAGCAATTAATCATGAATCTTTCTGAGTTATTGAGATCTAATCTTAGATTGTGCAGAAAGTTAACACAGCATGATACTGGCTCATATTTATAGCATCTCTTAGTTTATTTTGTCCTAAACTCTGAGTCTATAAATACTGTGTGCATTACCTTTCATAAAGAACTACTGATGTTGATGAACTCTAAACTCTGTTAGTTATACTCTGATAAAATAAAATGTTTACTGCAATACCCCAAAGAAAATGTATATAGGTTATTATACTCCTTTGAGATTATGTTGGATACTAGGATGACCCAGGAACCTATTGGTATATAATATGTGCTAAAATTCTCTGATTTTTGGTGACTAGTTAAATACTAGGATGACCCAGGAACTTATCAAAATGATAAGGGCTAAAATTTTTGAATTTTTGGTGACTGGTTCCAACCTCTGATTACTGGAATGAAAAATAAATAAAAAAAATAAAAGAATAAAAAAAAATATGTGTATATAAAGGGGGTATAAAATAAAAATTACTGTATAAAGTTCGATTACTTCAGAGTTTAGCTTTCATCATACAGTCAGTGTTTACTATGACAGTTTGTGCATCCAGTGTTTATTGATTTACTTTATGGATTTTATGAAAAATTAGATGCTCTAAAAATTGACTTAGTAAACTCTGCTTCACACACACAAATACTCACAACTGTGCAATTTATGAAAGGGTTTCGGTGATAAAGTTGGAGAATTGACAAACGCTGTTGATTCGTGATTTGTACTCTAAGGTAAATTTTCACTTGGACAATTTGAAAGTCTTGGAGTAAGTAGGGTTTTTGACAACTGTTGATCAGTGGATAGTTGATGAATGTGTTCTTTATATGATTACTTTAATTAGTTTTCATATTCTCTTCTTGATGCATTTTCTTGAAGAACAGTTCATATAACACAAATAACAGTTGCAGAACACAATGAACATGATTAGAAAAACAAAATTTTCATTGATAATAAGAAAGAGATTACAAGCAAATATTACATCTTTTTGTTCTCTCTATCTGCTAATCTATTCAACAGGAAAGTAAAAGGTCCGTCCACACCACTCCATTGTTAGCAAAAATTCCCAGATCCCATCTTTGCCACTTTGTTTGGGTGGAAGTTGAAGGGATAAGGTTATTTTTGCTGACATATTCATTAACAATGGTTGGTGGTGGTGGATGAGGATGCCTTCGAGGAGAGCCATGCCAATGTTGCTTGGAGGGCAGCATCGATGTCGATCACCCTTGCAGGCTTCTCTCTCTCGAGCTCTTCCAGACCAGCATCCATTTGCAGCCACAGCGTCTCAAGCTGCCTTTCCCACTCAAACGCTTCAAATTCTTCACGCGTATAGCTGAAGATGTCCCTATTCTCGACAAGATGAAGGTTTTTCTCTTTGATGGTAAGGTTGTCCATTGTTTTTCAAGAGTATTTGGTTTGAAGGGTTTGTGATTTTACAGGGGAGACTGAAAGGTTAAAGGTTTAATGAAATAATCTGAGCAAGTCTCTAGGCCTTAAATAGAGATGGGTAAGAACGAAGTCCTTAATCGCTTCGTATTCTGGTTATTAAAGGCAACAGGTAAACGATTCAAATTCTGATGTTACTTGGGTCCAGATATTTTTAAAAGAGTATTATTTGATATTTGTTAAAATCAAATATTTTAATGTTTTAATTTTTAATATACTCTTTTTAAAAATAGGCGCACATGACCCACTCGCCTTTAATGTCTCCCACTTACCTATTATCGTGTCCCACTACACATTAATCAAGGAACTGATTGAGTGTTTGTTACATAAGAGATTGAGTTTTTATTAATTTAATCACTTTTGTGTCCAAACGAGTTTGCTTTATTCTTACTCTCACAGTTTTCTTATTTTCTCTTGGGCACTCACACAAACACCTTTCTACATACATATCTCTTGGAAATTCTTAACTCAATGGCATCGAAAGCATTCACTGCTCTTGGCTTACGGTTTGTTCCTAATAACTATGAAGCTCCACTCTATCATGAACGCGTTCCAGAATCGTTTCATCTCATGCAAAACTTTTTGAGGGATTCAGAGATTGGACAAGCTCTGACTAGACCTGCTACTCTTTCTGCGTCTCAAATTGCTTCATTCTGGCATAATTTAGTTTATGTGGATGGAGGAGAAAGTGGAACTCCTACCATTATCTTCACTTACGAAGACCAAGATCATGTGATTACTCCACAGACTGTACGAGATACAATGGGGTTTGATACACATACTTCTTATACTCTCGTTAATGAAACTTATCTGAAAGAGATGCTACAAGAGATAGGTTACATGGAATCTCTTGACAAGCTCGGCAGCATAAAGAGACCAAATCTCAGAAAAGAATGGAATTTCTTCTTTGATTGCATAACGAGGACGTTCCAGAAGAAAGTCACAAACTGGGATGCTATTCCAATAGACAGTCTTCAAATCGGGTATTCTCTGCTCTATGGTTCTAATTTTGATTTTGGTCGACATGTTTTGATGAGCTTAGGTGATAAATTGTCAGAGTCTACCACTGTCTATTATGCTCGTTTCTGTCAAATGTTGTTTAATGCATGTGTACCTGGTCTTGAAATTGCTGAAACTGATGAAATTGATCCGTTTAGAGTCAATAAGCGCATATTCTCTGATATGACTAACAAGGATGTTGGTAAAGAAAATCTTCCTGAGTTTGTCATGCCTCTTGTTCTACGAAATTTTCTAAATCAACCACAAGAACCACAACAAGACCAACAGGAACCACAACACGATGCACCACAACAAGATGAACCTGAACAAGAACCACAACAACCTGAACCACACCCTGAACTTCAACCAGAACCAAACACTGAATCACCTGCAAAGCAACCTTCACCCACTTCAAACACAAACTCTGATTCGTCACAATCTCCACCAGCATCACAGTCTAGAATGCAAAGAGTTAAGAAGGCAGTTACTAAACGACGTGCTAGTCTAAAGCAGGCAGAAGAGACACAAAGCAAATCAAAACGGAAATCTCCTGAAGCTGTTTACACTAGAAGGGGGAAAAGAATGAAAGCTCGGGCGAACATATCTAAGTCACTCTCAGTGGTAGAACAAACTCCACCAACTAGTGAAGAGGATTCAGATAATGTACCTCTAGCGAAACGAAGAAAAGTAATATTCTCTGATTCTGTGGATGAAGATATTGAAGCTCCAGAGGTTGTTTCACAGCAAACACCTCCTGTTGAGGTTGAGAAAGATGCAATACCTGCAGAGGACGTAATACCTGCAGAGGATGTAATGCCTGCAGAGGATAAAATGCCTGCAGAAGAGGATGCGAGAGATGGTGTTTCTCCAATAAATGATGTTCCTGATTCATTTATGCCATTCTCTGATCCTATTTCTGATATTGGTGTAGCTGATCAACCTACGTCTGTTCCTTCTGAAGCTGTGGCATCTCATACTGAGATATTATCTGATGCTCACCACACTGTTGAAGAAGGTGAAGAAATTGATCAGGGAACCAAAGTAACTTCTCAGTCAATGCCTGTTGCTGAGCCTGAGCAACATGAAGAAAATCCTGAAAAGCCTACAGAAGATATTGCTAAACCTATGGCTGAAGATGAACCAGTTAAAGCTACAAGTGTTGAAGCTGAAGGTGACAGTAGTGCAAACTCTGATACTTCTCTGAGTGCACCAGTACAAACTGATGATAAACATACACCTTTTTCTCAACCTTGTACTTCTCATGAAGTTGAGAGAGCACAATTTGCCAAGAATGCCGCTGAATGGTACAAAGAAGATTGTATTTTTCCACCAGGAAGAGCAGCTAAGTTTGTTAAGCAAAGTGCTGATACTATCTCTAATCCAGAGATTCTTTCTTGCTTGAAAGCAACTATAGTTCAAGTTAAAACTCTGGATAGACGATTTGATGATACTAATTTGGCAATCACTTCTTTGCGAAATGAGGTTGTAGCTAGAGAGATGAAAATGGAAACACATTCAAAACTAGTGACTACAAAATTCTCTAAAGCTCAAGACAATATCCTTGCCAGACTGAGTAAAGTTGAAGAGAACCAGTCTGATTTATCTGCTAAAATTGATTCTATTGCTACCTCCCTGGAGTTAATTACTTCTATCCTTATGCCTGATGATGTCAAAAAGGGGGAGAGAGTTGTCAGAAGGGATAGTGCTGGAGATGGAGGGGCAAGTAACAAAGGAAAGAAAAAGGCTGGTAACAAAGGAAAGAAAAAGGCTGAGGAGGTTCAAACTCTGAGAACTAGTAAGTCATCCAAATCACAGTCTGTTGGGAGAAATACTGATACTCAAGGAACTTCAAGGACCAAGAGTTTATTGTTATCTTCAAATCCACAAACTGATGAAGAATTGGCTGCTAAGCTGTTCATTGAAGAGAATGAGGAAGGAGTAACGATTGAGGACATTGAAGCTGAGGAAAAGAGTTTACAAGAAGAACATCTTAAAGCTTTAAAGTCTGATAAGGTACAAAGAGGAAAAGCTCCTAGACCTGTTGTTAAAGGTGTTGTAATCAGAGAGAGGACTGATGTTAGTCAAAGTTCTCGGTTCTCAAAGGAAGCAATTGCAGCAGAGTCTAAACTCAAGCTAAAAGGCATTGAAGGTGAAAGTTCACAGAAGAAAGTTACAACTTCTGTTGCATCTCAACCGATGATTACACCTTTACACTCCTCACAGTTGAAATCTGTTTTTGGAAAAGGAACAATTTTTTATCCAAATGTGTTATCTGGAGTCTCAATGAATATTTCTGATGGAAAAGCTTTATCTGGCAAGATTGGAAATAATAAGGCTGGACTAGGTTCACATAGAGACAGAAGGCAATATACTGGTCCTAGAGATCCTTCTTCACTGGCTGTTCCAGGTCGTGGTGTTCCTCAAGAGAGTCTGGATAGACTGGAATCAGTGCAGTTGGTTCATCAGAAGAGTTTAGACAAAGATTTTCTTTTATACTTCATGGCTGATGGGACAGTATTCAAAGTTGGTGAGGATGATATCGGCTTGAAATGTTGGGAAGAACTAGAGTATGTTCTATATCTTCTCAAGGTGAATAGTCGAAGGACTCAATCAGTTGCCAATGTACTCAGACAGAAGATGACTCAGAATCTGGCAATTAGAGGACAGAAATACAACAGCAGATATATTCCTAAGTACAGGGATTACCAAGGCAATCTCATTGAAATGAAGAAAGGTACTGCAAAGTTAAAAACTGATTTGGGAATCACAGTACTTGACTTCAATACTCAGGCAGAAAAAGTCAGATTTATCAGACTGGGTAATGAAATGAGAAGGAACAAGATTTATGATCTTAGGGCTGCTATTTACCAAACAGATGAAAGTGATCCTCAACTCAGAGAAATCAAGGAAGCAATGAAGATTGAACTTGAAAATGCAGAAAGAAGATTGCTGATTGATTATCTCAGAACCATGCTAGATCTTGAAATGATTAGAGATTAAGTTCTGTAATAATTTTCTTATTCTCTATAGTTTTTAAGCTTAAACTCTGAATCTGTATAAACACTGTATTTATCTATTTGTTTTGACATCATCAATTACTGTCATTAACTTGTACATTTTTGCTAATGAACAAGTTGGGGGAGATTGTTAAATATAATTGATGTGTTTTAATCAGTGTTTAAGTGTTACAGGGAGTTATCAGAGTTTAGCTGGAAGCAGTCAGAGTTTGCGTAAACTCTGACAGTTGGAAGCTCGACAGAGTTTGTTAAACTCTGTCTGGAGGAAGCGCGTCTACTGTTCAACAGTGATTAAAGATTAATTATGGAAGCGATATCTTTGAAGATTGGATAGCTATCAAAGAGATCGAGTTGACATAGGAGACGTGTGACAATCTGTAATTGATATCATTGTATAGCTGATTATTAGGAATATCAATTAGAGATTGTATCGTAGCTGTATGTTATATAAATACAGATAGGTTAACCCTAGAAGGGTATCGATAACGAATTATCATTATTGTAACCTAGCAGCTCTTTGTGATATTTTTACATCACAAAGAGGGTTTGAAATACAAGAAGTTTTTAAGTGCATAAACGCTTTTACTTGTTAATCTCTCATACAAAGTTGATTATTATTTGTGTATTCGGCCTAACATTTTTTTTATTTTGGCAGAGTTATAAGTTCTGGTCAGTTTTCTGTGCTCTCTAAAGCAGTGTAAATAGAATTATTTTTTTAATATATTTTTAGGGTGTTCCACTCCAGAATGGGAGCAAGGATTGTGGGTTGTTTGTGATGCGCTATATGAAGGAAATATCTTTAGACAAGGAGCTGAATTTTACTTCAAAGGTAAAAATTTCAATTTGTTTATTTTTTTTATCTAAGATATGTGACATGCACTAACAATGCTCTATTTTTCAATGGCTTCGAAGGGGTAACATGCAGGCTTATGGCGTAAATGAACTCAATGAAATCAAGATTGAGTGGGCAAAGTACTTCATGAAGAACCATGCTCATTAGGTTGCTACTCGTTAGGTGACTCGGTATTTAAGGTTGAACAATTTTTAACTTTTGGGATTTTAGCGTACATATATATGGGTATGGCGCTTATACTTAAACTTAAGTTAATCTTCAAGTCCATCTGTTTTTGATGGAGATGTTCATCTCAAAATACATTGATGTTAGTCTAATTTCTGGATGTACTTATTTTCGTTGGTTAGATGGCTTGGTGAATGGTTATAATGATGAATATTTAGATGGTATGGAGTAGTTTGTGTTGATGGTTATAGCCATTTTATGTAATGGTCAAATTTTAGTTGGTATGGATGATATATGATGAATGTTGGGTTTGAATTTTTCTGGCTTGTTGATTGTATTGTCTACCCTTATTTTATTTGCATAGTTATACCATTGTTTAATCTGTTCTAAGCCAAACATTTCAGCTACGTGGACAACAGTTTTTAACATAGAAACTATTGTCTAACAACGAGAGACACAAAAAAAGACAACATGCTTTCAATATGAACCCGATATACCAAAGTAACTCAGACAACATGAATGAACAAAAAAACATTGACTAAACTTAGTACATGCACATCTTCACTGGCATAAAAACCAATGTGAAAATTAAACAAAAACAAGCATCTGGTTGGCTAAAAACACTTGTGCATTTTGTTTATAACAACACTTTTGAAGCTACAAAACATTGTACAAAAACTAAGAAGACAATGAATTGTATCACATGTAAATGTTATGTGATTGTTGGTTTCGCGTGCCTCTGATTCAGCAAAACAGTTGTGCACATTAAAATCTAACAACACTTTTGAAGCTACAAAACATTGTACAAAAAAGTATGAAGACAACGAATTGTATCACATGTAAATGTTGTGTGAATGTTGGCTTCGCGTTCCTATGCTTCAGCAAAATAGTTATGTACATTAAAATCTAACAACATTCAAAGTTAACCAAACCGTTGTAATATCACTATAAGAACAACGTTTTTTACCAAAATCGTTGTGGTTTCTGGGTGTGCTACAATGCTTTATGAGCATGGTGTGTTGTTGTTATGGATATCAGACAACGATTTGTGTACCATTGTCTGATGTTGGTAAGAGACAGCTGCTCAATAGACAACGCCAATCCAGGGTATCAGACAACGGGCAAAAACCATTGTATGCTTCAGTTTTCCTTGTAGTGTAATGTTGGATTCTGTCCGTAAATACACACAAACACTAAATAGTAACGATAATTGCATGTAAATATACACAAACTCTAATTACTAATATTTTTACAATAACAAAATTGAATAATTACTAATATACGATTCCCTAGTTAACCCTAATTACCTTATATACTATACAAAATCGTAATTTAAGCCACAAATATAAGACTTCCTATTTTAATAAATATAAGATTTTCAATTTAATGAGAACCCTAATATTTCACTTTGAAACCCTAATTCCAATTACTCTAACCTATCTGTGTAATAATATGGTTTTTAAACATATTAACGACGTATAAAACATGATACGTGATGTTTTACTTTCTTTCTTTTTTCGTCCAATTAAGATATGAACAAAAATTACCAGCTCAACAAAATTTCGACATCCTTTAAAATAAATTTTAACATAAAATCTCTTTTAACGAAAGGACTTAAACCAAAAAATTGTAAAAGTTAATTTACCTGAAATATGAAATCTTTAGTTTAAGGTCCCACACAATAAAAGGGCAAGAGTTTAATGATGAACTAATTTATTTTCCCTTTCCTAAATTGTAGGCTATTTTAAATAATTTCTTAATTAAGTATACTTTATTAATTTCTATTTAGGACAACATCTTATAGATCAAAAAATACTTTATACCAAAGGTATTGGTCCTAATTATGGATTGTAAAGAAGGAGAATTCCTAATATCCATAATCAGAAAATTAAAAAAAATGAATTGTTTTTCACATGCACGTATCAGTTTACCACGCGAGCGAGTCTGCACCATAAGTTAATTATTTGTTCTGGAATCTCTTTTTACAAGAAATCCTTTATTATACATTTATTTATACTCACATGTTGGAAACTAATCAAACTACTTCCAACTTTGTGTTTTAGTGCTGCCCTGCTCTTTGATCTAACCTGACCATCTCTGAACTTGATCTGTACACTGCTGTTATGCCCAAATCTGGCATGACAGCTAAATTGATTTGATTAGCTAAATTAAAGGTTCATAATTAATTATGGGCCTAGGAGATGACAATTGGGCCGCTAAAGTCCATTATTAGCATTAGCCCGGCACAACTACAGGGCCACCTCGCTTGTGATCTGGTCTAAGGGATCGCTTCGCTGATCCCCCCTCTCAGGGATCGCTTCGCTTCCATCGTCATATCTACAAACTACGTTGGGATCGCTATCTCACTCTTTACTGGAAGGCTCATGGTCAGACCCAAGGTCGCATGAGTAGTTGGACACAAGGGATCGCTTCGCATGGCCAGATCCCTCGAGGTCGCATGCTAGGTCCTGATTGATCTTTTATTAGCCAATTCTATCCGTTCGAGACTATGGGCTTCCACAGCTGGGCCATGGATCACGGATAGGGTTGATGATTCACTGCCACGTCAGCCCTAAACGAATGGGCTTGGACTTTGGTTTATCTCCTAAAACCCTAGCCCACCTAGGTAACTTGCTGCCCAAGAACTATGTACGGCTTGATCCCTATAAATAGGGTACATAGGCACCTTGATACGGGGGAGAAACAGTTTACCTGAAAACACCTATCAAGCTCAGCCACATCTAAACACACAAACCCTAATCTTTGTTCTTCTTTTATTAGCAAAATATCTGTATTTTGCTCCTTTAATCCGGCAAACCTCCAAAATATTGTTATACAATATTCTCCCTATAACATTTGGCGCTAGAAGGAGGGCATCGAGTCATTGAATTGGGAGAAGCGATGACTAAATCACACAAAAAGAAGAAAGATGGAGAGACCCCGGGATCGCATAAGGTTAACAAGGATGATCCCCTGACGAGGGACCCCTCGGAGGATGAGGTGTCCAAGGACAACTCTAAGACTAGGTACAAGGAGGAGCACACCCCCCCCCCTGTACAGAGGGTGGCGTTGACCAGCGAGGTTATGTCTTTTCTAAAAGGCCTCGGCGAACAATTGACCGCTGTACATGAGAGGGTCGCAAAAGTGGAGAAGCGTTATAGTTCTAGAGGATCGAAGAGGAACGCAAGGACAGGTGGTCGAACACATCAAGGGGAAGGAAGCAAACTCCCTGCTAAGAAACTCATTGATGATTTCGAGGATGTCCTAATAGATCAAACGAACCCTGACTGGAATGAGGAAGAGCATTCACTCGAAAAGAAAGGAGGATCGCATGACAAGGTCGCCTCATCTGAGGGGAGATCGGTCAGTGTTTTTGACCGTTTCGAAAAGAAGGTAACTGAACATGACCTTCGTCTAAAATTAGAAAAGGTTAATGCACCTCGGAATGAAGAATCTAAGAATAGAAGCAAGGGCACTCATCGACCATTGTCTCCTCATCGAGATCGCGAGCGGTCCTATCGTCGCGATGACAGACCCCCATCTCATCGAGACCAAGAACGATCCTAATACCATGAAGAGGAGCGTAAAAAGAAGGATCGCAGGAATGACCAGGAGGAGTCTAGCGTCCAAAAAAAGACTCAGTCACACCATGGAAGTACTGGGGAGAAAAAGGAGGGGGACAAGGAGGCCAAAGTAGGAGACTATAAGCTGGAGGAGTTGAAAAAGGCCTTGGACACAATGAACAATGAGAAAGGGATCTTTAGCACTATGGGCTCTTCTTCGCCCTTTACCCACGAAATTCGAACCGCGCCACTTCCTGCGGTGTTTCGAGGGCATCATTCGTATATGACCTATAATGGAGATACTGATCCAGCCGAGTTCGTAATTTGGTTTAACAATGAGATGGATGTCTACCAGGTCTCGCAGCTGGCAAGGTGTAGATTGTTCGCAGCCTCGCTAAGAGGAAGCGCACAGCAGTGGTTTTTGAAGCTAGGGGCATTGATTGTCATCGATTCTTGGGAGCAATTCGTGGACATCTTCATCAAACAGTTCCAATCCTCAATGCTCTACGCACCCCCTGTGT
The DNA here is from genome assembly GCA_036435485.1 of Saposhnikovia divaricata. Classification (NCBI taxonomy): domain Eukaryota; kingdom Viridiplantae; phylum Streptophyta; class Magnoliopsida; order Apiales; family Apiaceae; genus Saposhnikovia; species Saposhnikovia divaricata. The sequence goes on along the minus strand of CM071597.1, from coordinate 211,213,506 downwards.
CTACCTTGGCAAACATAAAACAGAAGGAAGGAGAAACCCTTCATGATTATTTCAAGAGGTTCAATGCTGAGGTGCCTCGCGTACGAGGTGCAAATGATGAAGCTGTAAAAATTTCCTCATCACTGGAGTGAGGGATGGGACTGAATTTTGGAAGAAGTTACAAGAACAAACCCCTAGCACTCTTTCTGAATTGCATAGGGTCGCTGAGCCTTTCAAGCGTGTCGAGAAGTCACTTGCAGATCTGAAGAAGAATAATGAAAGGAGTAGCAGTTGGAGTAGGAACAGGGGAGTAAAAAGAAAGGACTCCAGAAGTCCGAGGCGAAGACGGGATCGAAGTCGAAGCCCCAGCCCAAAAAGGAGAGACCGCGATCCTTTGAGGCGATCCCCTCCTCGAGCTCGCCCTGCGAGGAGTGAACACAAATTTATTCCTCTGGTCGCCCCAATTGATCACATCTATGCAGTCAATGCAAACAAGGGGGTATTCAGGAAGCCTCCACAGATGGGTCCGAAGGGAACTGCAGACACTAGCAGATATTGTGCCTTTCATGAACAAACAGGGCATGATACAACAACTTGCCGGGAGCTCAAACAGCAAGTGGATCAGTTAATTCGTGATGGAAAGTTAACTGAGTGGGCAGTTCACGAGGTGAAGAAACATAATCCCAAGTCTGGCCTTGGTTATAATCAAGCCCCCCCCACCTGAACAGAATCCAGTCATTAAGGAAAGGGAAACGCGAGGTGGAAGTATTCATGTGATAATTGGAGGACCCCACGTCGGGGGAGACTGCAATAGGGCTAGAGAGAGATATGCTCGCGAAGCTAAGGAGCGACCTCTCATTAAGGAGCGAAGCTAGGGAAGATACAAATATCATGTTCACTGAAGAAGATGCGAAGTGGGTCCTCCACCCTCACTCGGACGCCCTCGTTGTCCGAATTCGCATTGGATCACAGAATGTTCATAGGGTCCTTGTGGACAATGGAAGTGCAGTGAATGTTCTAACATACGAGGTCTATCAGAAAATGGGTTTCGTGGATAGAGACCTTATCCATACCGTGGGGCATCTTACGGTTTTACTGGAGCTTCAGTCAATGTCAAGGGCCTCATAAGGCTCCCCGTCACTTTAGGGGACGAGTCCTGTATTACTACTCAGATCGCAGACTTTATGGTGGTTGATCAACCTTCAGCCTATAATGCTATTGTACGGAGGCCAATACTCAAAGAAATGAGGGTGGTCACTTCTATTTACCATCTCTCTATGAAGTTCCCTACCCCAAATGGAGTCGGATGCATTAGGGGAGCACAACATGAATCTCGTGAGTGCTATAACAAGGCCCTCAAGTCAGCAGAAAGAGGGAGTAATTCTGTGACAGATAAGATGGAATGCGAGGAGGAAAGCAGGCCTCACAAGACAACCTTTGTACCTCCAACAGATTGTAGATTGAAGAGCTCCCAGCTGATTATTTTGATAATTTGGGAATTCAAGTAGAACCAGTACCAGGTGCTTTGATGATGGGAACCTCGCAACCAGTAATGGTTCTCCAGGAAGGGATCGTGGAAGAGGCTACGGATAGTGACAGCGAGGAGAGCCCAGAGCAGGCTGCTGTGCGAGCCCGAAAGGGAAAATTGGTTCGCAAGGAAATATCCACACTGACAGAACTGCCAAATGGAATTACACAGACAACAACTGTTGTTAAGGAGTATGGGCACGCGGGTGCCAACCCCTGCGAGGCAGAATCAAGTCAGGATCGCGAGCATGATTTAGACCTTGATCCTCGCATCCCAGAACATGTGGAGCGAGCCAGGGCAGCTGAAGACACAATTCCTGTCCTCGTTAATGGGCAGGACCCTTCAAAGGTGCTGAAAATAAGGTCGCAACTCAGCCCTGATTTGAGAGAAAGGCTGGTCACTTTTCTCAAGGCCAACCTTGATGTATTCGCCTGGTCGCATGAAGATATGGTGGGGATCGATCCTAATGTGATGTGTCATAAGCTAAACTTGGATCCAAGTAAGAAGGGAGTCAGACAGAAAAGGCGACCTATAAGTGGAGAACGAGCTGAGGCTCTTAAAGCAGAAGTGGATAGACTCCTCGAGGTAGGGCTCGTTAGGGAATCATTCTACCCTGACTGGCTCGCGAACCCAGTCCTCGTGAAGAAGCCAAATGGAAAGTGGAGGACATGTGTAGACTTTACCGACCTCAACAAACATTGTCCCAAAGATAGTTTTCCATTACCAAGGATCGACCAGTTAGTGGATGCAACAGCAGGGCATGCACTCCTTTCTTTCATGGATGCTTATTCTGGATACAACCAAATACCCATGTATGGTCCTGATCAAGAGCACACCTCGTTCATCACGGATAGAGGTCTCTACTGCTACATAGGGATGCCCTTCGGTCTCCTTAATGCTGGGGCTACCTACCAAAGGCTTGTTAACATGATGTTCGAGAAGCAAATTGGCAAGACAATGGAAGTCTATGTAGATGACATGCTGGTCAAGTCTAAGGAAGCTGGGGATCACATCTCTCACCTCGCGGAGATGTTTGATATACTAAGGAAATACAGAATGAAGCTCAACCCCCAAAAGTATGTCTTTGGAGTCGAATCTGGAAAGTTCTTGGGGTTCATTGTCAACCACAGGGGAATCGAAGTGAACCCTGCAAAAATAAAGGCTTTAATGGACATGCGATCCCCAAGAAGCGTGAAAGAAGTCCAGAGTTTAACAGGAAGAATCGCAGCTCTCAATCGGTTTGTTTCCAAATCATCAGATAAGTGCCATGAGTTCTTTAAAGCCATTAAAAAGGTGGGAAAAAACTTTGAATGGACATTGGAATGCGAGGAGGCCTTTCAGAAAATAAAGGAACACCTGGGCTCGCCACCACTTCTCTCGAAGCCCCTTAAAGGCGAGGTCCTCATTGTCTACCTCGTTGTGTCTGAACACGCGGTCAGTGCAGTATTGGTTCGTGAAGAGGGAAAGGTTCAATAGCATTGAGGTTCGCGGAAGTTAAGGCCCTACTTTCAGGCTCACAGCATTGAGGTTCGCACTGCCTACCCACTGAGGCAAGTAATGCACAAGCCAGAATCTTCAGGGAGATTGTTAAAATGGACAGTAGATCTTAGTCAGTTCGATATCGAGTTCAAGCCTCGTGGCCCTATAAAAGGACAGGCACTTGCGGATTTCATTTTGGAATTTCCTCCTCAATCTGGAGATGACTGGGCTATCATAGCAGCACCAGAAAAAACAGCTAGCGAGGACATAAAAGAAAATTCAACCTCGTGGTGGGAGCTATACTTAGATGGGGCATCTAACCAGGAAGGAGCCGGGGCTGGCATCGAGTTGGTAACTCCAAAGGGTCGTAAGATACAAAGTGCAGTACACTTCCTTTCGAAGCCACCAATAATGCAGCAGAGTACGAAGCCCTCATTATTGGTCTCAAACTGGCATTGGAAATGAAGGTGGCAAACCTCACAGCTTACAGCGATTCAATGTTGGTAACATATCAACTCTGGTGTGGGTGGCAAGCTAGAGGTGAGCAGATTGAGCTATATCTGCGATGTGCACAAAGATTGATCAAAAAGTTTAACAATGTCAAGGTGGTTCATATTAGAAGAGAAAAGAATCAAGGAGCAGATGCACTGGCAAAATTGGGGTCACGTCGCGAGGCCACATTACTTGGAATTATCCCATTGGAAATTCAGATAAAGCCCAGTGTACCGGAGGAGTTCATTATGGAGGTAGCGACCCCAGGGTTGACTTGGATGACCCCAATATGGGAATATTTGAAAAATGGAGCTTTGCCTCAAGACAAGAAAGAAGCGAGGAAAATCAAATATCAGGCAGCTCGCTATGTTATTTATGATGAAGTCTTGTATCGAAGAGGATTTAACATCCCACTCCTGAGGTGTGTAGATGGGGAAGAGTGTAATTACATCCTTAGAGAAGTCCATGAAGGGATATGCGGCAATCACACGGGGGTAGTTCGCTGGCCCGGAAAATTCTTCGCCAGGGGTATTATTGGCCTACGCTAAAAAGGGATGCATTTGAGTTTTCAAGAAAATGCGATGCCTGTCAGAGGATCGCTAACTTCAGCAACGTCCCTGTCTCTCAACTTACCTCGCTAACGAGCCCATGGCCCTTTGCTATGTGGGGATCGATCTAATTGGAGAACTCCCAAAAGGGAAAGGGGGACTTAAATATGCAGTAGTGGTTGTTGACTATTTCACCAAATGGGCAGAGGCTGAGCCACTTGCTACTATCACTGCAAAGAAGCTCAAGGACTTCGTTTATAGGGCAATTGTGTGTCGCTATGGGATCCCATATCAACTCATTTCGGATAATGGAAAGCAATTTGACAGCAAGGAAATGAAAGAATTCTGTGAAAATCTGGGGATAAAAAAGAGTATCTCAGCTATGAGCCATCCTCAGACGAATGGCCAAACCGAGGCCATAAACAAAATTATAAAGCACACTTTGAAAGCTAAACTGGAAGAGAGAAAAGGCAATTGGCCTGAGGAGTTACCTAGGGTCTTGTGGTCATACAACACGACCCCACGGACCACTACTGGGGAAACCCCCTTTCCTTTGACCTATGGTTGCGAGGCCATGGTTCCGGTGGAGGTAGGCTCGGGGTCGTTCAGAAGGGAACACTACGATCCCGATGAAAACGAGGTCAATCACAGACTCTATCTGGACATGATAGAGGAAACGAGAAGCGAGGCCCAACTACGCCTTGCAGCCTACCAACAAAGGACAGCTAGGTACTACAATGGGAAAGTCAAAGCACGATCTTTACAAACAAGCGACCTAGTGCTTAGAAGGGTCATGCCTAACACTAAGGTTCCAGGTCATGGAGTTTTTGGTGCTAACTGGGAAGGACCTTACAAGATCTATGCTACTCTTTCAGAAGGAACCTATTATCTCACGGATATGAAAGACAAAGTTATTCCGCGAGCTTGGAATGCGGAGCATCTGAGAAAATACTATCAGTGAGGGCCTCGCCCCTGGTAGCCTCTCTCTACTACTACTTGGCATGAATAATTCATACAAAGTACTGGGGGGTAGTGATCATATAGACACCTCCCCTTTATGATGTAATAATTTTTTGGGCCACGCCCCACTTGTCAACTTTTGGGCTTCACCCCACAATTCATTTTAGGGCCTCGCCCCTACTTGTCAAACTTGGGCCACGCCCCTATCAATAAAACTTTGGGCATCGCCCCTACCTTTTTTCATTATATGAGTTCGTTTGCTTTACGAATTATGTCTTATTTTGCATTCAAAATAAATTTGCTTGTCTGTTAGCATTTACACTTTAAGGCCCAAGCCATCTCCACGATGCTGGGATCGCACTTGAAACTATCTCAAGGTAACAGTTCATAACTGTTATTATCTACGAGTCTAAGAAAGAGGAATACAAATCCAAAACTATTCAAGGCACTTCGCACCTGCGAACACAGATTACATCTCAACATTTTGAAGGATGAAGTAATTACGAAGCTAATACTATTGCATATCTCAACATCTCAAAAAACAAGGGAAAAAGCTAGAGCTAAAGCAACAGTAATGTAAGGACTGGCGATTGCGAGGTCAGATTACTTGAAGATTAATGATAAGCAAAAAAGGGATCCTTGACATTTCAAAAAGAAAAATAAACGGATCGCATTGCGATCCCAGAATTCTTTGGAAACAAATAAAGTTAGAGAAATTAATATTACACTTGTGAGGCATTCAAGGGGTGCCCGCAGCCCCAGTTCAAAGTTACAGCGAATTGTAAAATAAATTTATGAAGCAGGTGGATTCTGGTTAGCATTGGTGGCCTCCTTGGCTATTCGTGCCTCCTCCTCTAGTCTTGCCTCTTCGGCATCCTCTTCTGCGATCTCCTGTTTTAGAATCTCAGCATATTCAGCATTTCCAGGCCCAAGTCGGTCCCAGTCAAAGCCAGGGATCGCACGGATGAATCCCTTCATGAAAGTGACTTGGCCTTGGGCGAGGAATTTCTCTTCAGCAGATGTCAGCGAGGCCTGCGCAGCAGTTAGATTGCTATGGAGCTTTGCGATCTCTTCGTCCTTCTTCTTCAGCTCCTCCTCGCTGGACTTCTGCAGTTCCTTGAGGGACTTTTCAAATTCGTTTCTCTCCTTGCGAGCGGTCTTCAAGTCAGTGCGAATCGCAGCAGTCTCATTAGAAAGTTGTTTCTTAAACTCAGCCTCCAGGGATCGCTTATCCTCCACCTTCTGGAACTCAAGAACCTTGTTCTTTTCATCTAATTGGAAGAATTTTTTTGTATGTGCAGCCTGACTGATAAATGCTTCAGCTAAACACTTGGTTAAAGCATTAGCATTATCCTCAGGAGTGGCTTTCCACCAGTTGGACGCCTCAGCCTCCTCGGTATATTTGCTCCCCAGCGAAGCGAAGAGATGCTGGGTCACAGTGGCATTCACGGTATGGGAGGATGGCTGAGGAGGCCCATCAGGCTGCCCGTCCTTCTTGGCCCGCTTCAAGGGACTTGGTTCAGGAGAATTCTCATGTTGAGCCCCAGCAGGATTTTGAGATGGAGGATCATTGATTGGTTTGGGTGCTGTTGGAGGAAGAACTTTCAAGGCAGGGACCACTTTCGAGGTCACCCCCTTTTTGCCACTTTGAAGAAACGGGGGAGCTTGACCTCTTCCACTGCGAGCAGACATGTCTGTAGAGAAATAAAAGACAAGTTACAAACAGTTTAAAAAATATGGCACAAAGTAAGACAATTAAGATGCAAAATTAAGACAGTTATGCATATGGAGGGAAAAAGGAAATGCGATGCAATATGCAAAAAGTGAGGTGTCATATCGCTGTATAAGAGTACCCTCTACATCTGTTATCGCGACATGAGAAGACGAGGCCTCTTCTCTTAATTTCCTTTTCTTCGAAGCCCACCTCGCATTCGAAGGCCCCGCCTCAGGAGAAGCACCTATTCCCTCCTTGAGGAATCTGCATTCTACTAAATTATTTAAGGAAAGGAGAGTCCTAATGTTCCTCTCTTCCTCAGTAGATTTGGTCAACACGTCGTCGGCACGACGTTTTTCATCACCTCTCAAGACGGTGCGAACTGGACCAACTACAATGTCAATGAAGTTGTTAGTTTTAAAAAATGTTAAAAGAGTAAGACGAATGGCTACAGCCTCGATAGCTTACCAGGAAGATAGTTAAAGCTAGTTTTAACTCGGGGAACCTCGTGGACATAGAAGAAGGGCTCTTTCCACGAGCCCTCGTTGCTTATCCCACCAGGAAGGAGGCTTTTCTTGTTGAATTCTGGCCATACAGAAAAATAGACGTAGCCAAAGTCCTTTGCCCCACATCGCTTCAGATGCAGGAAGTAGCCCATTGTCTTCGCATCCATGGGCGGATATCGAAGCTTGTGGTAGAGTATGTACAGGGCAATCATGGATCGATAGCCGTTGGTGCTAATCTGGATGGGGGCTAGAAAATATGTTTCACAGACATCCTTGATGAATGGGTGGAGAGGAGAAGATACGCCTATCTTCATCAGGGGGACCGTTAGAACCATTCTGGGCACCCTGCCTCCATTCTCTTCGTGATTAAAGCGATAGCATCGCATCTTCTTCTTAGGTAGAATGATCTTACCTTCAAGTCGGAATCTCTCGACCCCCTCTGTGATAGTCTTCACAATCAAAGTTGATGACATGTCGCGGCATGCAAGGATGCGAGGTTCGCCTGGCTTAATCTTCGAACCGGGCTCAATATCCTTGGGGTTAGGCTCACCAACATATATAACTCCCTCCAGCTCTGGTTGAGGGGTAGGGATGTAAGGATTGGGCGAAGCCTCAGGAACATAGTCATATTCTTTGAAGTTTACGACTCTGGCCACTTCATCGAGGCCATCATCATCCGAGGAAGGCTCTTCGTAGTCATCATCATCAGAGTTGGCTTCGTTGTCGGCACCTCCCTCAATATCATAATAGGCATCGCCTAATGAATCTATCGGAGAATCGCTTATATGGATGGGCGACATGGCTTTGGATGGTGGTATTCTAGCGAGAATTTCTGCTGCTTGAGAGCTAAATGCCTCTCCTTTCTTTGTCAATATTTCAATATCATGTTCGATGTCGGTCATCTCGGTGTGGGGCTCGTTCTGGGCTGGAAGCACATCTAAAGATTGGTCTCGTGAGCTCGCAAGACGTTTGTATCGCCACTTATCTAAGGGCACTTCTCTGGTATACTCTTCATTTGACCACTACGAGTCGAAGCATAACTTAAATGAGCTCTCGCTAGTACTCGCTGCTCTTGCGATGTTAGCAGCTGCCGCTTCGCTTATTTGAATGTTGGGCATCGGGGAAGGTGTCCTTGAACTATCGTCTTGCGACATCTGAAAAGAATTGAAATGATTAAGTGTGTGCTCTTACAGAAAGCAAATGAAGGGAGAAAAGAATAAATAGACAGAAGGGCTCTATGTGTTTTCGCTTCGCTTGTAGGAAATAATGGAAGGTTCATATTCCTAAATTGGTAAGGATCACATCTATATTCCTAAAGGAGGGATTGCATCTATATTCCTAAAGGAGGGATCGCATTATTATTGTAACGAGGATGGGATAGCACATTAAAATAGATGATATGGGATCGCAGTTAAAATGGATCGCATCGCATACAATTAAATCTATCTAATCATGCAAGAATGATGAAGAACAACAATTTAAATGCAACAGAGGAATGAAGATTTACTTTTTCTTGAAAAAGATTGAAGAAATCTGAAGAAAGTTGAGGTCGCTGGTGATAAAGCTTGAAAATTTCTTGCGTTTGATCTGGGAGCAAACTGGAAGCACTTCGGTAATGTGTTCGTGAAGATAAAGAAGGAAATGACAGTGACAGGAGTATATATAGTCATCAGGAGAGAGAAAGATACAGGACACGTGTCATCATCTCAACCGTTGAACACGTATCTTGAGACACAACAGCTATCGAACCTCTTCAAATTCTTGGGGTCGCGACTGCTCCAACGGTCATATTCATATCAATAGCGAGCCATGACCTCGCATTGCGGCATCACCTGATTGATACTTGAATCCACATCGCATCTCTAATGGCAACATGGACTCGGAGGTAGTTGTTATGCCCAAAACTAACATGACAGCTAAATTGATTTGATTAGCTAAATTAAAGGTTCATAATTAATTATGGGCCTAGGAGATGACAATTGGGCCGCTAAAGTCCATTATTAGAATTAGCCCGGCACAACTACAGGGCCACCTCGCTTGTGATCTGGTCTAAGGGATCGCTTCGCTGATCACCCCCTCTCAGGGATCGCTTCGCTTCCATCGTCATATCTACAAACTACGTTGGGATCGCTATCTCACTCTTTACTGGAAGGCTCATGGCCAGACCCAAGGTCGCATGAGTAGTTGGACACAAGGGATCGCTTCGCATGGCCAGATCCCTCGAGGTCGCATGCTAGGTCCTGATTGATCCTTTATTAGCCAATTCTATCCATTCGAGACTATGGGCTTCCACAGCTGGGCCATGGATCACGGATAGGGTTGATGATTCACTGCCACGTCAGCCCTAAACGAATGGGCTTGGACTTTGGTTTATCTCCTAAAATGCTAGCCCGCCTAGGTAACTTGCTGCCCATGAACTACGTACGGCTTGATCCCTATAAATAGGGTACGTAGGCACCTTGATACGGGGGAGAAACAGTTTACCTGAAAATACCTATCAAGCTCAGCCACATCTAAACACACAAACCCTAATCTTTGTTCTTCTTTTATTAGCAAAATATCCGTATTTTGCTCCGTTAATCCAGCAAACCTCCAAAATATTGTTATACAATATTCTCCCTTTAACAACTGCTATCGACATCCAATATTTGCTAAAACTAGACCTGATAGTACAACCTTAACAACTTTTACTGTTCCCTTTTCTTAAATTGTTAGCTAAGCATTTTGTAAAAATCTATTTGTTCTTTTTAATCAGTACACAAATTCAGTCATCGTAGTTATTTCCTCAAGCATGCCTCTAAATTTCAGTAGGTAGTCAGAATTATCAATAATATTTTCAATCTTGATCAAAGAAGTGTATAGGGGATCAGGTCAGGTCACTGCAAGGTACGTCCTGTGATAGCCTAGGATTTATTCATGACTTGTTTAAAACTAGATATATTCCTAGCATTTTACTTTTTTAGATGAACTGAATATGCAATTACAATTTCTATCTTTGCAGAAACATGGAATACATGTTGGATTTTCATGATCAAAAGTTAATAAGAGCGATTCCACCACATTGTTTTGAGCGTTCTGTCATTCGTTCCTTCTCACACCTTTTCTTTGACATCACCATTTCATTCTGTCTTTATTCCATCTTCGTACAATATGTCATAACAGCCGAACCAGTACCATCTAGAACATTTTCTCCTATAACATATATTATGTACTCACTACTTCAAGGTTGTGTCATATCTCGATTATGGGCCGTAGGCCATTAATGTGGTCACTACGCTTTCAGTGACTACAAATGGTTAGACGACACAGTTGGATATGTTGTTCACTCCTTCCTCCTATTTCCTTCTCATTTAAGTACAATCATCGTCGTCACCACTCTAAAACTGGATCTCTTCAACAAAAAGAATTGGATGTTCCAATGCTTAAGTCTCAAGTTCCATTAATTTTAAAACACCTCACCATTCATTCTTGGCTATAACTATACTTGTCACTTTTGGTGTGCCTTTATACTTGTCAGCTTTCGTGGTTAGTCCAATGTTTCCACATAACCATCGCGCTCAAATCTTACTTTCAGATGCTGGAATTCTTACCATGACCTGTGTGACCTGTGGGCTATACAAACTAATTTTAATAAAAGGGTTCTCATGGGTTGCTCTAATATGAGGAGGACCGTACCTAGTTCATGTTGGAAACGTGTATGGGCTCTTACACCAAATATATAATATATATATATATATATAAGAAGAAATTACAATTTCATTTCTCTCTCACACAACTCACACAAGAGCTTCAGCTCTTTCTCTCTTCAGTTGGTATGTGTTGTATTACAAGCTTGCTGGGTGTCTTATTTATAGACTAGAAAAACTAAAATATACATCATGCCTTACATCACCTATTTTTAATTTCAAGCCTACATATTTGACTAGCATAACATGCAACCTACCATATTTTGTAGAATCAAACTTGACAACCCAGCTATGTTATTTGACTTTGATGCATGAAGAGGAGAGTTTGATTTTGATTTCTAACACTCCCCCTCAAACTCGACTTTTCATTCCAAGCTTCTCTTTCATTTTATGGAACACCTCCGGCTTCAATGGCTTCGTGAAAATATCTGCTAAATTGTCTTCGGTCCTGCAGTGTACCAACTCCACTATTTTCTCGTTCACTTGCTCTCGTATGAAATGATATTTAATATTGATGTGCTTGCTTCGACTATGTGACACCGGATTCTTTGCAAGTGAGATAGCAGATTTGTTATCCACGTATATAGTAATCGGATCCTCCTTTGCGAGATTTAACTCGCCCAATATGTAGCCTAGCCACATAGCTTGACATGCGCACGCTGTTGTTGCCATATACTCCGCCTCACATGTTGACAGAGCTACTGTCTGTTGCTTCTTTGATGACCATGAAAATATCGGTGAACCGATATGAAAAGCATATCCTAAAGTGCTTTTCTCGTCATCCAAGTCACCACCATAATCACTGTCTGAGTAGCCAACTAATTTTGAATTTTGAGAATGCGTGTAGAACAGACCATGATTAAGTGTACCTTTTATGTACCTCAAAATTCTTTTAGCTGTCATGAAGTGATCTTGCTTCGGCTTCTCCATGTACCTACTAACCAGTCCAACTGCATACATGATATCGGGACGAGTGAAAGTTAGGTACCTCAGACTTCCAACCAAACTTTTGAACAATGTCGGATTTACCGACTCCCTCATTGAATCAATTCTGAGCTTTATGCTCGTTTCTGCGGGCGTGCTCACCGGCTTGCATTCATCCATTCTGAACTTGCTTAAAATCTGCTCGGCATATTTTTTCTGAGACATAAAAATCCCATTTTTGCTTTGCTTCACCTCGACTCCAAGAAAGTATGACATTTGACCAATATCTGTCATCTCAAATTCATTAGTCATAACCTTCTTAAAATCATCGAACATACCAGGGTTGTTTCCGGTAAAGATCATGTCATCTACGTACAAGCACACGATAATAATATCTCCCCCTGAATTTGTTTTGGTGTAGAGTGCATGCTCGTATGGACTCTTCACAAAACCATTCTTCTGAAAGTATTCATCAACCCTTGTGTTCCATGCTCTCGGGGCTTGCTTCAACCCGTACAGTGTTTTCTTTAGCCTGTAGACTTTATTTTCCTTGCCTTCCTGAACATATCCAGGTGGTTGCTCGATGTAGAATTCTTCTTCAAGATAATCATTTAGGAATGCGGACTTCACATCCATCTGGTAGATCTTCCACTGGTTCTGAGCTGCAATTGCTGTAAGAAGTCTTATGGTATCAACTCTTGCAACTGGAGCAAATACCTTATCATAGTCAATCCCGTATCTCTGCTTGTAGCCTTTAGCCACTAGCCTTGCCTTGTATTTTTCAACTTCACCATCCTGATTGGTCTTTGTCTTGTAGACCCATTTGACACCAATTACTTTGTGTCCTTCTGGAAGACTTGTAAGCTCCCAAGTATCATTCTTCTTGATTGCACCAATTTCTTCATCCATGGCCTTGTTCCATTTGCTTTCTTCGGAAGCTTCCTCAAATGTAACTGGATCCCATTCAGCCATCAAACAAAACAGTGAATAATCAAAAGTAGTTTGCACCGGACTTGTTGCCTCATAAATACTATCCAGACTTCGCATTTTTCTTGGTGCTCCCCCTGAACTGCTGCTACTGCTGCTTCCTGAACTCGATGGTATCGAGGCAGGAGTTTGTTGATTTGGACTTTGTGGAGGAGTTGGATCATCATTCTCGCCATCTTCAATGTCGGTGTCATCACCATCATCATCATCATCATTAAAAAATAAACCTGCAACTTTTCTTTCTTCCTCGCTCCATCTCCAGTAATCAGATTCATCGAACTCAACATCTCGAGAAATGATTAATTTCTTCGTCAGGGGATTATAGAGTCTGTACGCCTTTCTTCTTTTGTCATATCCGGTAAAGATACACTTCTCGCCTTTGTCATCAAACTTCTTTCTTTTCTGATCGGGAACATGGGCATATGCAATACACCCAAATATTCTGAGATGCCCAACTGATGGTTTACTACCACTCCATGATTCATTTGGAGTTTTGTTTCTGACACTTTTAGTTGGACAACGATTCAACAAATAAACTGCACATAGAACGGCTTCAGCCCAGAAAGTTCTTGGCATGTGCTTTGCTTTCACCATACTCCTTGCCATGTCTAGAATAGTGCGATTCTTCCTCTCTGCAACGCCATTCTGTTGTGGAGTGTATGTTGTTGTCAATTGATGATTGATTTCATGTGCCCTACAAAAACTTCTGAACAAGTTTGAAGTGTACTCGCCTCCTTTGTCTGATCGGAGTACCTTCAAATAATGACCACTCTGTTTTTCTGCCAAAGCTTTGAACTCCTTGAATTTATCAAGAGCCTCCGCCTTTTCTTTAATGATATACACCCAACTTTTCCTACTAAAATCATCAATAAAAGTTAGGTAATACCTATTTCCGCCAAATGATGCAATATCAAATGGACCAGCAATATCAGTGTGAACAATCTCCAATGGCCTTCTTGCTCGCCATGATTTTCCAACTGGAAAGCTTTGTCGATGTTGCTTTCCTTTGACACATGCTTCACACAAATTTTCTGGTTCGTTGATTTCTTGCAAACCGTCCACCATCTTTGTTTTTGACAATAGTTTCAATCCATAAAATCCTAGATGACCAAATCTCAAGTGCCATAACCATGAGTCATTTTTAATGATCGACTTCAAGCACTTCTGCACACCCGTCTGCATATCAAGAGTGAAGAGACGATTCTTTGACATCTCCACGTTTGCAATTAATTCTCGAATTTGATTTATGATGATCAGAGAATTATCCTGCATCTAAATATTATATCCCTTTTCCACAAGTTGGCCAAGACTAATGATATTACTTTTCAAAGCAGGTATATAATAAACATCATTTATATACTTCTTATCACCTTTCTTTGACACAATCGTAACCGTGCCTTTTCCTTTTACTTGAATCTTCGATGAGTCACCAAAAGGAACTTCTCCACTGATGGTGCTATCTATCTCCGTAAATAATTCCTTATGGCCACACATGTGGTTGCTGGCTCCTGAATCAAGATCCCAAGTATTTTTCTTACCATCTTTATCTCCTTTGTATGTAAGGAACATAGCAGACCCCTCATCTTTTTCTTCTTTTGCTGCAGCAAAATGACTTCTTTCTTCTACCTTCGATGATCTACACTCGTAACTGAAGTGACCATATTTGTTACAATTATAACATTGAAACTGAGACTTATCACCTCGTTGTTGGAATCTGCCTCTTCCTCGGCCTCTAAAATTTTGACCACAACCAGATGGTTGATAGCCTTCATTATTCTGGCCTCTACTGAACGTCTATCTTCCACGTCCTTGTCCACCTCGGTAGCCACCTCTATAGCCTCCTCTGCCATGTACAGAACTGCTAGTGCCAGAATTTTCACCGATAGACATGCTGCTTTGCAAAGCTTTCTCCAAATGGCTCGTATCATCATACTGGTTCATCCGCTGCTCATGCGCTTGAAGTGAACCAACTAGCTCATCGATAGAAATTGTGGACAAATATTTCGACTCCTCGATGGCAGTAACAACAAAATCAAATTTTCTTGTTAGCGAGCGGAGGAGCTTTTCCATGACCCGAACATCATCGAGACTTTCGCCATTTCTTTTCATTTCGTTTGTCACCCTTTTCAAATGCGTAACATATTCACCGATATTTTTCGAGCTCTTCATTTTTAAATTCTCAAACTCGCCACGTAATACTTGAAGCCGCACCTTTTTTACCTTTTCAACACCTTGGCATGATTTTTGCAAAATCTCTCATGCCTCTTTCGCTGTCTTTGCATATGAAATTTTTTCGAAGGTGGATTCGTCGACATCTTGAAAAATTATGTATAACGCCTTGTTGTCTTTTTTTCGAAATTCTTTTAACGCCGTCTTCTCGGCATTAGAAATTGTTGCTTCAGCGGTAGCATCTCCGGGCTCGCTATAGCCGCTTTCAACGATATCCCAATTATCGTACGAACCAAGTAACACCTTCATTTGGATACTCCAGTTTCCATAATTTGTAGGCGTCAACTTTGGAATATTTTGTTGCACCATATTTGCCATATTTTTTTAAAAAAAATATCCTTGTACAGTATAAGTGAACAGTACCGTATGAACAGTACCGTATGTATGAACAGTCCCTTATGAACAGTACCGTATGTATGAACAGTACTTCGCCTTCTCCGGCATGAAGAGTACTTCGTCTTCTACGGCGTGAACAGTGCCGTCGGAATAGTAACTTGCCGGAAAATTTACAGAATTTTCAGAATTTTTACAACCAAGCTCTGCTGCCACTTGTTGGAAACGTGTATGGGCTCTTACACCAAATATATAATATATATATATATATATATAAGAAGAAATTACAATTTCTTTTTTCTCTCACACAACTCACACAAGAGCTTCAGCTCTTTCTCTCTTCAGTTGGTATGTGTTGTATTACAAGCTTGTTGGGTGTCTTATTTATAGGCTAGAAAAACTAAAATATACATCATGCCTTACATCACCTATTTTTAATTTCAAGCCTACATTTTTTACTAGCATAACATGTAACCTACCATATTTTGTAGAATCAAACTTGACAACCCAGCTGTGTTATTTGACTTTGATGCATGAAGAGGAGAGTTTGATTTTGATTTCTAACAGTTCTAAATGCTATTATTATTATAGTGACGATACTTAACCACACTCACTCATTTACCATACCTAGTTCTAAATGCTATTATTATGATAGTGACGATACTTAACCGCACTCACTCATTTGTACCTTACTATGATTCTGGTGAGTGGGATTGGTTAAGGGGATCTTTGGCAACCATTGACAGAGATATTGGAATTTCCAACATGGTGCTTCATTATAAAGCTGCTAAAACTCATGTAGCTCACCATTTATTCCCAACGATTCCACATTACCATGCAGAGGAAGCAACCAGAATTAAACCTATATTGGGTAAATACTATCAGTTTGATGACTCCCCATTGTATAAATCGTTGTGGAGTACTGTAAAAGAGTGTGCCTACGTTGAAGAAGACCAAGGTGAGCAAAACAAAGGGATATATTGGTACAGCAATAAGTTTTGAGTACTCCTCATTCAGAAATTTAGGATATATTCATAATGAAGAGTGAACTCTTTGGAGCTCGAAGGTGTATACTTACAATCGTTGAGTTAGAGTAAATGTAAAACTGACTTGTTTAGCTTGGTTTATACTGGCTTCTTGGCCCTTGTAAGGCACGGGCATGCCCATATACTAGAGGTTTGAGGTTATATAATGTGTAGTAGTTGCTTAATTGCATTAATAATTGTTTGTACTTCCTTTGTATATGTTCGTTGCAAGGATCCGTGAGTTATATGGAAATGGATGCACATGATCCGTGAGTTACGAATACCATGTATATAGCACACTTCTTAGAGACCTCCGTCCACCTGTTTGATGGTCAAAATATTCATGAGACTTGGGATAAGAGAATCAACCTCAAGAAGAGCTACAGAGTATATAATTATGTATCAATAAAAAATTAGATGACGAATAAGAAAGTAACAACTATACCTACCATTCACACCAGCACTAGGTCGTGAACGTCGAAATACTTAGCACACTCAGTCACGAACAATAATGAAGAATCAAAATAAAGAATACAAGTTGTGCATTCTTTCGTTTCATCTATCACTGGTGTGACTAACTTTAAGTTCAAACTAAACAATTAATAACACTTTAATTTTATGATAGCAATTATATTCAGCAGACACTTTGGTTGACATGTTCAATTCTTTCAATTCAAGATATTTAATTTCAAAAAATAGTAGTTCAGTTTGTTGTTTTGGATATGGTTAACAAGCAACAGGTCCCTATGGTTTATATGGAACTGCACTTGATGGCTACTGGTGATCAGTGTATCGCATTTGGGCACTCTGCCTCAGTTGTACCAAATTATTGATTAAGAATACTTGATGGCTGCTTGTTGAGTATTTACAAGCCTGATTCCTATTAGAGTCAAATTGGATGATCATGTTGGTTGACATAAAAGCGTATGTGGTTTATGGTTTTCTCTGGGCATAGTACTGCCATGGGAATCTATCTTCATTTATTCCTCTGGTTGTACCAGGTTGTTCAGTATGATGACTACCCAACACGTTTCTGCAATGGGCTAATCTGGGCAGCGCCAATGCTGAATGAAGAGTACCAGGCAGGGTGCAACATTGGAGCACAATGGTTGAACTGCAACAAAAGATGCGTAAAGTCTACAGGAAGGCTGGTGTTGACGGAGGAATTTGGTAACAACAAAGTTTGAGGTTTATCGCCGGAATCAAGATCTATGACGGTGGTTCTTCGCCGGATAAGTCGCCAGAGTGTGGTGGCTGTGATGAATTGGGGGCTGAGATTGAGAGGGTTCTTGGTGGTGGCTCGTAGCTCTTCGCTTCCATCCCCCTCAATTTGCCTACGTACCTCTATATTTATAGAGGATCAAGCCCACGTAGTTCTTAGAGAGCAAGAAACCCAATTGGGCTTAGATTGTCGGTCTAGCTTCCGGAATGTTCTACTATGAGGCCTAACCACAAAAGGCCCAAGGCTCATCCAAGATCTCAAGACTTCATAGATAAGGAAACTTCCCCCGTCGAGGACTAGTCCTATCTGCTACGAGCTATTTCTTGATTTCAAGGATGCAGGTATAGCCATGGTTTACCCCAAGTGCAAAACACATCCCTGTCCCCCGAATGAGAAGCACCCACCAGATAGCAGGACAGGTGATCCAGCGCTTTTGGGTGCAAAGTGCAGGTTACTCCGAAGTTCCCCAATGAGAGCGCTCCCATTGAATATAGGAACAGAGCTCCCAAAGCACACACCAGAAAGTCCTCATCTTTCCACCTTAGGGCGCGCCCTTAGTGCTTAAGAAGGGTCCTTATATCCAGGCATACCCCTGAAGGCCTTCTGCGACGGACATCCCCCTCCTGAGATACGACAGGAGGGAATTCTTCAACAACTCATGAAAAACCAGCTTTAATAGAATTCTCCATCATAATTTTATCACTAAGGACGCGCCCTCCTTTTAAGGAAGGAGAGGGCGCGGCCTAATTTCTTGTAAAATTAACAAACATCCTTTTTGACTGCTTTTATGTCTCTCAGGGCGCGCCCTCCACGTACGGGAGGTGAGGGCGCGTCCTCCTTCTATGAATCTTCACCAAAACCCTAATTTATCCTGAAAATCCCCAAATTGAACCCGTATCTGACCCGAATCCATTTTAGAATACCCGAACCGAATTTTGGGCATAACAACTACCCCCCCAATTCCATGTAAAATCAAAGATGAAGCATGGAATTTCAATCTTAAACAACACCAAAATTTTTGTAGCTTTTCTTCTCCAGGGCGCGTCCTCATTCCTCTTATCTTCAAGATTTTATGCGGAGGGCGCGTCCTTAATTTTTTCAATCCAAAATTTTATCTCCTGGACAACTCTAGTTTTAACTTCTTCGCAAAGGAATAACACAAATGCACAACATCTCTAAGCTTACATGAGCTAACTCGGTGTAAGAAACAAGAGATAGTATGCACAAGTGTAAACCTCTCACAGGCCTCGCACTAAAGCTAAATATGTACATATATATATTTACAGAGGGCGCACCTTATGATATTAAGGCGTACGGATCTCTTCAGCTGTCTTCCACATACACTTCCATGGTCTTTCCAATCAAATCTTTGAACATCATGTCCACCAATCTTTGACAAGTTCCCTTTGCATTAATCAAGCCAAAAGGCATTCCAATGTGGCAGTAAAATCCTCTATCCTGCTATTGTATCTACCAACTGATCGATTCGAGGAAGAGGAAAATTATCCTTAGGGCAAGCCTTGTTCAGATCAGTGAAATCTACAAAAGTCTTCCATTTCCTATTAGGCTTCTTAATGAGACCGGGTTAGCTAACAATTCTGGGTAGTAAGATTCTTTAATCAAGCCAACATTTAACAATCAATCAACTTCTTCCTTCAATGCAATAGCTCTTCTTCACTTATCAGATGTCGCTTCTGCCTTATACCCTTCCTGTCAGGATCTATATTTAAGTGATGACACATGACCTTTGGGTCACTGCCCACCATATCATCATGACTCCAAGCAAAAACATCTGAATCCCTAACATCCGCCAAAACTAAGATTGTATCTTCTGTTAAACCAGTCTTTTCCACCGATTGAGGCATTCTTGAATCAAGATCAAAATCAAAACTTCGAGGGGTCTTCAATCGGTGCTTCATCCTTGGAGGGCGCTTCCTCTTTAAGAGGGAAGTCTTCCTCGACAAGGGCATTCGCCAGGCCTTCCAAAAACATTCTTCTTCCCTCGATCTGCTCACCTCTATTACTGATCGATATAATATCATCAGAGTTGTCTTCTTCAATCTCTTCTAGAATTATTTTCTTGAAAATCATTAGAAACAAATGCTTCTTCTACCCAGTCCGTGAGGGCGCGCCCTAAGAGTGGGAACATCCTCTTCTGGCTCTTGAACAATATAATGGGCATGAACCTCTCCCAGGATAGCATTCATGATTCCTTTAGAACTATTTCCTCTGAGGGCGCATCCTCCATCTCTTTGCCTCTTAAAACCTTTAATTGCCTTATGGTAACACTCCCTCGAATCATGTTGGGATCCTCGAATAGTGTCCACTCCATGTGGTGTAGGAAACTTCATTGGAGATGATAAATAGAGGTCACAACCTTCATTTCTTTCAACAAAAGACGCCCTACCAAGACCTTGTGAGTAGATTCCTGATCAAAAACCATAAACTCCATCATCTAAGTTGCTGAGAGAGTACCTTTTCCAAGAGTTACCGGTAACTTGGTTGTGCTCATCACCTTCACAGCCTCTCTTGAGAAACCATAAATCCGTGCATTTTCTGACACCATGTTTTTGTCTGGAAATCCCAGCTTTTTGTAAGTTTGTAGTACGAAATATTCACTGAGCTTTCATTGTCAACAAACAGCCGATGCACACTCTTAAAACCAATCTGATTGGCTACCACCCAGGCATCATTATGAGGGTGGTGAACCCATCTTGCCACATCTTCAATGAAAGTAATATCCATGCATTCTTCTTTGAACATCTTTGGCGGTTTCAAATCTAAGTTGCTCACATAATTGATCAAGGGCCTATGCTTTGCTTCTCTGGCGTATCCTTCCAAAGCTTTGTTACGATCACCCCCCAAATGATGTCTTCCAAAGATAATGTGAATACTCCCTTCTTTGACAAATTTCTTCTCCTCGGGTTTATCTTCATTACGGAGGGCGCGCCCTCCGTCTCTTCTATTAGAACCTTCTTTGTGCTTCGTCTCTGACAATCCAATCAGTTAGGAATCCCTCCTTAATCAAATCTTCAATTTCATCATTCAACTCGTGAGTGTCACGCCCTGTAGACTCATGATACTCGCAATACTTCTTCTTGTTTTTTGCTTTGCCAGGCAGATAGAGGAGTCCGCTTAAAAAGCCCTTTATTCTTGTTCTCCTCAAAGATGTGTTCAATTGAAGCCTCCAAGAGAGTATAATTATTTGGCCTCCTATCATAATTGTAAGTATCCGGAGGTCCCCAACTTCTCCAACTTCAGTAGAATTCACCCGATTAGCACCAATCCTAGCACGGTGAATAGGACTCAAAAACCTATCCTTCCTCTTATTAGTCTTCCCTTTGGAATTTCCCTATGCATCTGTTATCCGGTTGTCTGCCAAGGACTGCTCTACAATCTTGAAAGATTCAGTTTGTGCAAACACATCGGCCAAAGTTTCCAAGTCTCTTCCTTGGAGATGCTTCCACAAATCTGTTCCTACCTATAGTACAACTACTAAGAAACTCTTAAGTGTCTTATCGGTTGCTCCTTTAACCAAATTGGATTCATTGAATCTTTTGAAGTAAGATTGAAGACTTTCTCCTTCTTTCTGCTTAATGTTGGCCAGAGTTGTAATGGGAGGAGCATACTTCACTGCTGCTTGGAACTTGGTTAAGAGCAAAGTCCTCATCATCTCCCAAAGGTAATCACTCCAGGTCCAAGCTTTTGAAACCATTGCTAAGCACTCTCACTGAAAATTGTTTTGTTGAAAATGGAGGAGTTTGTGCTGTAACAGATATCCTTCCTCCATTCAAGTGAGAAAGAAGTTTCTTCAAATCATCGACATTAAAAATCCCCACACCTAGAATATTTTAAATATTTAGTGGCACGGTTGTTTGTGTACCCCCCAAGGGTGGAGGTTGAGTTGTCGTCTGAGCATTTCCTGGAGCTCTGGCATGAAGTTGTGTGAGAATTACCTCTTGAGTCTGATATTATTCCTTTTGACCTTGAGCTTGTGGATTTCCTTCAACCTGTGGATTCTTCTATGGTCGTGGATTCCCCTGAGAACCTCCTTGATGCTTTCCTTTAAAGGGAGGGAGCGCCCTCGACCTCACTTCACTAAGTATTTGAAGGAATTTAAGTGATACGAGGAGATATATCTCCTGAGGGCGCTCCCTCATTGTGGCGAGGTCACCTATCCCCTCGATATATCTTCATTCTTCTATCACCGTTATCACGGCTACTTCTTCCTCCAGTATTACCACGAGGAATAGCTTGCTCATGTCCAAGGGGCATCGACCTGTGATCAGGGGGCACGTACTTTGGATCATCACTCCGGGGAAGGGCTCGCGCATGTCCAAGGGGCCGCGACCTATTATCAGGGGGACGCACTGTGGATCACGGGGCCTCGATTCCAAGTGCTTCTCTTTCTTCTATCGCTCAAGGAGTACTATCCTTAGATCGTCATCACTAAGCGTTCCTTCAAGCTTGTAAAGTCTTTCTTCATCACGTTGAGTCTCACTGGGGGCGCGCCCTGAGCGATGTGGGTGAGGGGGCGCCCTTTCGTGAACAGCTGGCATCCTACGTTCACAATTATCTTCACTTGGATGTTCAATGATGGGATCAGAATAATATAACCTTCGATGAGTCACCAATTAAAACCTCCTTTCCTGCACTTCTTCACCTCTTCGAGATCTTTCCTCAACTTGAAAAGCTTTCCCCGTTCGACGATGATTTCGTTGAATACTCCGAGATTTTCTCCTACTTTCTTGCTCTTTCTCCACTGAATCCAATCTTGCCCCAAAGTTATTTATGGCAGTTCCCATATGATATAACTGCTCAATTAACTCCATGTTGCTGATAAGAACGGGTGGCTATCCGCCGGTAGCCGGATTTCCACGGTGGCGTGGGGAATCAGGGATCTCTTCCGGAATATAAGCTTCATGAGGAGCTTGATTACCCCCAAGCTATCTTCAAAATCATAATCATTTTCTTCATGAGAACCTCCAACTTGATTGTGAGACATATCCAAATTTGATCAAGATACTATCAAGTGGATTGATGACTTTAGAGTTCAGGAGGCTGCATCCATCAAATCTAAGAGAATTGCACTAGAGCTTCAAAAGGATGTGGTGATGGAGGGCGCATCCTCAAAAGAGGGAAGGCTTGCATGCTTAAAAGTAAAAGTTCCGCATCGCATCTTCTACCCGAGGGCTCGTCCTCTATTGTACGAGAACTATTCAAACTCACCCTTCAGGGTGCGCCCTACAGGCATAATCTTGCATTCTCGAAAAAGTTGAAAATTTCACTGAACTAAGACTAGGGAAAGTGTACATAAAGTGTACATGGACTACCCCCCTCGACTAGGAGGTAATTAATTTACCTTGTAGTCTACTATTCAGGCATTGCTCTACTTCAATCAACTTCTGGTAGAAAGAGTGCATTCTCCGGTCACAGGCTACTTCAAATCTCATCCCATGAAGGGGCATCTCAAAATGAGGCATCATATAAATAACATCTCTCGAAGAGGCATCTCACTAGGAGGCATCCAATAAAGGGCATCTCACGAAGAGGCATCTCACAAGGAAGCATCCTATGAAAGGCATCTCGCGAAGAGGCATCCCCATGGGGGTATTCCGCTGTTCACACAAAGTGTCCTGAAATACATGTATATGTAGGGCTAGGGAGGTGCATTAGTACTACCCCCCAGCATCAGAATATCATTCCGTAAAGAAGCGTCTCTTAAAGAGGCATCCCAAGAGGGGAATTTCAAGAGAGAGTTGTTGGAGTTGCTGAGGGCGATGACAGTCTCTTCTAGTCCGGATGAATGTAATTCTTGTGTAGAAGGGCTCACTCATGACCTTGGGGCCTCAACCTGCCTATCAGGGGGCGCACTCTAAGATTTATGGGGCCGCACATCAATACAATTTTCTTCAAGCAAAAGATATGCCATGGATCGTTTTGATCATACTTGCAGACGAAGCCACAACATGAGGTTGATAATTTAAGGCGCGCCC
The DNA here is from genome assembly GCA_036435485.1 of Saposhnikovia divaricata. Lineage (NCBI taxonomy): Eukaryota > Viridiplantae > Streptophyta > Magnoliopsida > Apiales > Apiaceae > Saposhnikovia > Saposhnikovia divaricata. The sequence continues at coordinate 211,189,898 of CM071597.1, read as the reverse complement.
TGATGCCTATCATTCAAGTCATTGTAGATACGAGGGCGCGTCCTCTGTAGCAAAATATTATTTCTTCATAGAGGGGCTCGCTCACGACCTTGGGGCCTCAACCTGATGATCAGGGGGCACACTCTATGGTTTGTGGGGCCGTAACTCAACTTCTTCTTTCCTTCTGGAGTCCAAGTAGTAAATTACCCTCGTAGATATTGGAGTCCGTCTGAGAATTTGCTTTTTTCCTTGAGGGCGCGCCCTAATCGGAAAGGTCATCTGAGGGAGAGTTCCTTGAGGGCACGTCCTATGTTGGAGGATTTTCCTAAAGTTTTGAATTTCCTTGAAGCTGAGTCCTGATGTAGAGCTTTTCCCTGGGGTTGAGGATTCTCACCCTATCTTCTACTAACTGTATTATGAGAAATCAAGAGAACAATCGTAGGGCCTCTCTCTCTAGAGGGCGTGCCCCTAGCAACAGGTCAAGGACTATTCCTCACTTGGTGATTAGGCCAAACAATATCATTCCTACATCCTTGGCTTCATTATCTTCCAACGAAATCCCAAAAAAGGACTCTCTCGTGTCCAAGGGGCCTCGACCTATAACTAGGGGGCGCGTTGTGGATCACGACCTCAAGGAAGGGCTCGCTCATGTCCAAGGGGCCTCGACCTGTAATCAGGGGGCACGTGCTGTGGATCACGGGGCCACGATTCCAAGTTTTCTTTTTTCTGGCCAGGCAAACCCCTGTAGGCCTTATACATGCAATAAATATATAGGGCAAGATAATAAAGAGGTTGTATGTTACCCAGAGGCATGCTCTGCTTGAATTAGAAAAACTCACCATTTGAAGCTTTCTTTTCTATATCATCTTTCATGGTTGCACCCTGTGGCGCGTTCTGACATTGCACCCTTGATAAGAGATGTTGTACCTTTTTGGAAAATCTTTGAGGATTCTATTGACGTGATCTCCCGGAGGAGGTGTTCTGGGATGTGGATGTGTTCTACCATCGAATTCTCCTAGAAGTTGGAAGCCATCTGAGCCTCGACTACCACCTTCAAGGCGCGCTCTGAGAGTCCTTGGGGATTCTCTTTCACCATCTTCTTCCTGCAAAAGTTCAAGAAACAAATAACAGAATTCATAACAAAACAAGTCAAGGGTTACCTTGAGGGCGCATCCTGATGGTGAGGACGAGTTCCCGATAATTGCGTCTCTTCCCTGGAACATCCTTCTTTGAATCATATTTGAAATCGCCTCTTGGAAAACTAGTTCAACGTCGCTGATCGGAAACCTCCGCCTTTGAACATACTCGGAACCATCTTTTTGCAGTAGCAGCATGCAAATCATCTTTAGAACCATCTTTCGAATCCACGTTGCGTTCGATGAATCTTTCTTCAGATTTTGTTCGACCCCCCTGCTAGAGATCGCCATGCTTGGATCTTCCTCGTAGCCGTCGACCTGCACCCTCATCAAGGCTATCCCTTAGATCTTGCTTGATGCTTCATAAGAACCTTTATCGTGATTAGAATTCCATCCTTCTTGGATTATGATCTTGATTAGTAGCCTTCCTTCTCAGAATAGGATGTGGATTTCATCCTAAACCAATTACCAATAGGTTTCCTAAACCAAGTAGAATTCTTCATTGAAAATTTGTAGTTGTCTTTTCTCTCCAGTTTCGGACTGATTCCAACCAAATTCTTCAGATTATAACACCTTTGGGTTACCGAGAATTTAATAAGCTTCGCGTGGGCTGTAAAATCGTCCAAATCTGACTTCTAGAACTCAAGATATGACCCAAATAGTGTAGGTAGCGTGTGCAGCACAATACATACGAATATTCATATATTTTAACTCCAAGATCGATGACCCATCATCAATTAAGCCTTACTTGAGACCATATCTTTCAAACCATGATGAGAATCGTAACATGTTGATTGCAACAACCCATGAAAATCTTTAAAACCTTAGATTTGGTGTAACATCTTTCCTCCTAAGATGTAGATCTTGAATAGCCCCTCCTTCTAGCGCCAATTTGTTGACGGAGGAATTTGGTAACAACAAAGTTTGAGGTTTGTCGCCGGAATCAAGATCTATGACGGTGGTTCTTCGCCGGATAAGTCGCCAGAGTGTGGTGGCTATGATGAATTGGGGGCTGAGATTGAGAGGGTTCTTGGTGGTGGCTCGTAGCTCTTCGCTTCCATCCCCCTCAATTTGCCTACGTACCTCTATATTTATAGAGGATCAAGCCCACGTAGTTCTTAGAGAGCAAGAAACCCAATTGGGCTTAGATTGTCGGTCTAGCTTCCGGAATGTTCTACTATGAGGCCTAACCACAAAAGGCCCAAGGCTCATCCAAGATCTCAAGACTTCATAGATAAGGAAACTTCCCCCGTCGAGGACTAGTCCTATCTGCTACGAGCTATTTCTTGATTTCAAGGATGCAGGTATAGCCATGGTTTACCCCAAGTGCAAAACACATCCCTGTCCCCCGAATGAGAAGCACCCACCAGATAGCAGGACAGGTGATCCAGCGCTTTTGGGTGCAAAGTGCAGGTTACTCCGAAGTTCCCCAATGAGAGCGCGCCCATTGAATATAGGAACAGAGCTCCCAAAGCACACACCAGAAAGTCCTCATCTTTCCACCTTAGGGCGCGCCCTTAGTGCTTAAGAAGGGTCCTTATATCCAGGCATACCCCTGGAGGCCTTCTGCGACGGACATCCCCCTCCTGAGATACGACAGGAGGGAATTCTTCAACAACTCATGAAAAACCAGCTTTAATAGAATTCTCCATCATAATTTTATCACTAAGGACGCGCCCTCCTTTTAAGGAAGGAGAGGGCGCGGCCTAATTTCTTGTAAAATTAACAAACATCCTTTTTGACTGCTTTTATGTCTCTCAGGGCGCGCCCTCCACGTACGGGAGGTGAGGGCGCGTCCTCCTTCTATGAATCTTCACCAAAACCCTAATTTATCCTGAAAATCCCCAAATTGAACCCGTATCTGACCCGAATCCATTTTAGAATACCCGAACCGAATTTTGGGCATAACAGCTGGTATGGGATTGTGTTACAAAGGAAGTGCCGACACAATGACCGAGATCCATGAATCTTTACTCTATTTCGCCAGATTAATACAGTAGACCTTTAAAATGATATCTTATCTTCTAAAATATGTTGAGCGTCTCAACTTGAGAGTAAGTCCAATGCTAGATGCTAAATTGCTATTTGAGCCACTCAAATATTTGCACTTCATTACATTTGTTACATATATAATAAAGAATTTAACAGCTATAAAATCTGCTCTATAGTTCAATACATTGCATCTTTCAGGTTTTAACTAAAATTCAATAATTTAGTAGTTTATTAGCAGAGAGAACGACAAAATTTCACACCAGGGGTGGTGGCGCAGTTGGCTAGCGCGTAGGTCTCATAGCATACGAGTAATCCTGAGGTCGAGAGTTCGAGCCTCTCTCACCCCACTCTTTTCTCTTTTTGCCACTCAAATGTTTTGAGCTTTTTGATGATTCTGCAAAACTTAAAACATCCCATTTTTGTAATCTTGTTACTCTTAATGGGTACAATTTGGATTCTTTATTTGCCTGATGATGTGTTTGTAGGTAGTTTATCGAATGTTGAGTCCGGTGTGTTTGTAGGTAGTTTATCGAATGTTGAGTCCGGTGTGTTTGTAGGTAGTTTATCGAATTTATGAAGATGTTTATCAAATGTCGGAGACTTGTTCTGATCACTTGATGAGGTTGCTACACCTGATATGATATTTGTTTCGGTGCCAGAAGGATGTTTTGTTGAGCATCCATTGCATTTGAGGTATTTTTCGGATAAAAGGGAAGATAGGGAAGCAAATAAGTTGCTAGTTTCGAAACCAAGGGTTTTAGTGTTGGTGAAGACGGAAGGTAAGATTGGTTTAGTTGAGGAGTATCAGTAGAGATGTCGCAAGTGTTACTGGCCAAATTCAGTTAAGGAGGTTGTAGTAGGGATGGTTAAAACCAATCAATGCAAGCTGCGCGTTAAGTGGACCTCATTCCAGGCAGGTAAATTTGTTTAATTCCTTCCTTTTTTGAGATTCTTTGTTTAGATATTTGTCAATGCTGCTTATCTATGTATGTTATAAGGAATCACCTCTGCGGTGTTACTTTATTTATGACATAATTCTGGACGGATCAGTACTTCTCTTATCATTTTAGATTTTTGCCAGAAACGATGTTTCGATATGACAGGCCTATTGAGGATTAACTGCAATTTTTGCTACATCTTTAACTGGTAAAGGGCATTAAAAGATTGCGCACTAGACCAGCAGTATCTAGTGTAAAACATTAAACATACAAATATCAAGTGTATTTGTATATTGAAAAGCTTCTGAAAGAATCTGGCAAGGCCTGACTTTAGCTTGAGAAAACAATTTGTATATTGGTTTTGCTTTACTTTTAAGGTGTTCCAAGCTGAGCGAAAAAGAAACTCTTTTGATGTAGGAGTTACCTTAAATTGAATTTAAAATTGTGTTATAGTTTTTTTTTTTTTTTTGCTAAATAAAATTATGTTATAGTTGCTAGAGAAGATGGGGTAGAGTTTATGGATAAATTTAGAATTGTATTGTGCTTTTAGGACGAAATTTTGGGTTCCGAGATCATTATCGTTTTTAAGCTAAGCAGAGCATGTGGATTGTGAAGAATAACAGTGGCCTGGCTGATTTGGTCAGACCCTGTGCCCTGTGCCAATGTTAGCATATGAAAGAAAATGAACTGAGATCTGAGGTTGTAAGATTTATGAAGAGGCCTTCTCCTCATTTCCTTGTTATCACAGTTTTATTTTCTAAATCTTTGACTTGCATAGCTTGTTGCTTTGAAGAAACTCACTTGTAATAATCTCTGAATTTTTCATTTATGTCTTGGTACACGTTTAATGTTACGGCAATATTCAAGCTTCCTTGTTCTCCCATTCGCTTAAGAGATAACCTGTTCTTGTTTTCCCCTTGCAGGAATCAACTAGGTCCTATATAATCTAATAGAATTGAGCACAGGTGGAAAGTTGAGCTGGCACAATCTTTATGTGCTGACATTTACAGAATTGTCAACTTTTCATGTATCTCTCACTGATTCAAGCCTAACACAAGATTTGCACTGTAAACTTATCTTCGACCATCCACGAGAAGTAACTCGGCAGCTCTATTAACATATTGTTGCACACTCATTGGGACTGATTGTGTTCAATGGAAATGTACAAGTCAACAGGAACTTTAAAATATATTTTTTCACTATCACTGATCTGAAATGTACCGAGTCGGATCGGGTTCACCTTTTATATATTTTAATTATCTTATTTTTAATCGGATCGGGTTGGATTAGATCGGATTTTAAAAATCGAAACCCATATTCAACCCATTAAAATCGGGTTGACGTTTTTTCAATCCGAATATATATGGGGTTGTGTCCGGTTTGGATCGGTTTGGTCGGGTTGGCCAAACCGTGAACACCCCTAATGACTGTTATTCTTTTGATGTTTCTTTTTTCTTGTCTCCTCCTTCCCGTCCATAATCCATACCCATTTCTCCTTTAAGCCCCAAGTCACTCTGTAACCTATTGTTTTGCTTAATCTCGATCACCTATATTCATTAACTACACGTTTCTCTTCTCTTTTCTCTTTTGAATCATCCACATATTTGATTAAAAACATCAAAATCTAGATCAACCGAACACAATCACTAGAATGATGTTAATAAGAGATATTCACAAATTCATTTGTTACGGTGATACAAATCAGCAATCGATCAGAACCAACAGCGTACCATCAGAAATGCGCAAGGCAGTTTAACTAATACTTGTCTTATATCTACACAGCTACCCAAAAAACCAGTGATTTGTGCACTTGCATAGGTAAAAGTTTCACAAAGTTCTTCTGTGGTTGAAATTAGTTCCAAGTTTTCACATTACTACTTGGTTTGTTCAACACACACACATACACGCCATCTTCTGTGTCAATCTGACTTGCAATCTGCTTGGTAACCTAATCAAATTTTCGCATCAGCTATCAAATTCACAGATTTTCATTGTCAAGTGAAAATGCTAAACTTTTGTAAAGATATGAACACCCCCACCAAATTACAACCCCGTTTCCGGCTGTGAAAATAAAAATATGAGAAAATTTATCTACCTATATCAACTCTAAAGAGAAAATAATCTCTACTTTTCTTTTTTCTCTTTTTAGTTCCTAATCAGTTCTCAGAAAGCAAAAACTCCAACTACAAAAATTCTGTTTTTTTCCATTCAGAAACTATTTTTTTTTTTTTGGAATCTGGGTTGAGTCTGCAGACTCTTGACAGCTTGATTTTCACCATCATGATGCATGGTTACGGACTTGCGGACCCAAAAAAACTGAGGAGCTTCCTGAACCAGAAAGGATTACAATGGTGTGCCGCACTAGTGGTCTTGGAGAGCTTTTTCAGGTACAGAGTTTACATGATGCTTGGAGAATCTTAGAGGTATTTCCCTGAAGACTTCCATATTCTTCCGCCTTCAAGCGATATCACCATAACAGTAACATCATCATGATACTTTCTACGATCTCCTTGTGGTATGTCCAATAATTCATGCAAATCCATTCCTGCACATAAAACAGACTGCTGTTTACACAGGAGAAAGATACAGAAAATATGTTGGCAGCTATGCACTACAAAAGTAATAGTGCCACAAAAGTAGATGTGCATGCTGAAGAGATGTGTGTAACTGACGAAAATTGCTTCACAGTAGTGATCTTGAGCGATAATTAAATGGCTGATATAGAATAAGCTCAGAAACTATAACTGATGATTAAAAGCAATGGTGTCACAAAAGTAGATGTGCATATTTTCTGAAGAGATGTGTGTAACTGATGAAAATTGCTTCACAGTAGTGATCTTGAGCGATAATTAAATGGCTGGTATAGATTAAGCTCAGAAACTATAACTGACGAGTGCTCCGCACGTTGGCTTAGTGCTATATATGAACCACAAGTAAAAAGAAAAAGACTTGTGAGACGGACTTTTGTTAGAATTTGACTAAACTCAAGTCTGGTTACAAGATGCTGTTTAAACAAAAGAGAGCTCCATATTCAAAGCCAATTAATGTCGAGATGCCATGGAACTCCAGGGAGTAAAAAGCTGTGGTACCATTAAGGGGAATAAGTTCCTTAGATCAAGTGGCTGGAAGCATGTGTTCACACTTCACATGATAAAAAATGATCATATTATGAGCAAATTCTTAGGAAATGTATGATATTACTAAAGGCTACAGCTACGGTACAACCAATTAACATATTGGAGCAGTCAGTCTCATCTTGTGCTGGGAAAAGATAATTTTGGGAAAGAGCGAAAGTGTGAAGTGCATCGGAGAGTTTTATACTAGGGGACGGTACGAATAATACCATATCAGAAGCGCAGGGTGAAAATATATAATTTAAAAACACTGCAACTAACAACAAATGTGATTATTAATATTAAAAAAAAATCAAGTACAAAATACTAGTGTCTGACACAAAAACAACTCCACGAGCAAAACCAGATAAAGCTCACAAGACAACAAACTCGGGCGTAAGAATGAAGACGTGAACTTACCAGCTTTTTTGGCGGCACGCATAAGAAGCTCTTCTATCAAGTGCTGAGCGGGGTCCCCTTCTGGAAACTTTTCGATGAAGCATTCAACATAAGAAACCACTTCCTGATTGCTCAAGTACTGATATAGGCCATCAGATGAGAGCACGATAAATTGATCTCGCGTACGGAGTTTGTGGTGACACAGTGAAGGCGAACATGATAGATATGGTGCAGTACCAATATAATCATTCCGAAACATTTCCAACAAAGCATCATTTAACTCAGGCTGTAAAAACAAATCAAGGAATCATAAGTTAATTTTCACTATCATATTTGACAGATAAGCTATATGTCTAGATAAGTGATACATATAGGCATATTAATGAATTCACTGACATGAACTTAGTTAAGGACCAATGAAGATATTTTGTTTGCTCATGCAGCTAACAAGAAACATTCGAGATTGGCTCAAAAGAACTTTCATATTGACCTCATAAATAAAGAAACACCAAGCCGATATAAAGGAACATCAAACTAATAATAGGACAAGATCATCATCATCGAACACCTACAACCTGGATTTAAAGAACTGTAAAGATCCTTACTGCTATATCCTGCTCTAGGCCAATCGCAGTTGTCATGCACTTATATGATTAGCCTTAATCCCATCAAACCAACAAATTATAGCAAGACGGAAACTCAACAGTCAAAATGCTGCTCAAATTAGAGCAAAGGTACTCTTAAGGTTACAATACTTACATCAAGTACATTTTAGTAGCCACCAAATAAAGACACTTAGGCAATACACCAAGCGCACAAAAAACTGAGGACAATAAGATGACTAGGAAATCAGTTGGCAGGGTAAATCTTCTGTCAAACCAATTCAGATTCCATCTGCACTATGACACTCCTGTGGTGTATTTTTCAAAAGTTGGCACTTCTCAAAAATTGGCCCTTCTATATACAGGAGTAGACTCCAGAGATCTTTCTGAAACTCAAGTGCTCAACTATTATTACACACTCTCAGTTTGCCTACTTCATTAAAGGAAATAACTCAACAGAAAGAAAAAAAACCCATTATCTAACTCCAACGAAAGCCTAGACATATCTTTCTACCATGTATAGGTTAATCTGATCGATGTAAAATTCGAATATCCCTTAAGTAGGAATTCAATGAATCAGCCATTCAGTTTCATCCATATATGTTTGCCTAAAAATTAAGAATTAGTCAAATTCCTATACGAAATGCAGACTGTTAAAAGATTAAGTGCAAGTGCATTTAATTAAAGACGTAAAATGAATGCTGATAGTCAGCCTGGGAATACCCTTGTGATCAGGGTTCCAAAGGTTACAATGCCAGATTTAAACTGTCAGCATAAGCTTTAGCACAGGCTGCAAAATTTTAACTTAATTAACTAAATGACATGTACCATTTTTCACCCAATATTGGTTTGTCATTAAAATGACAACACAGACAAGTAAACACGTTGCAGTAACATAAGATTCATCATACAGGCAGTGATGCACATGCTTATTCGAACTTAAATCACAGAAACTAAAAATCAGTGTAAAATGAGTTAAAATCAAGCACATGATATGAATGTTATCTTAATTTTGTAGTATTTTCTAAGAAAGGTGGCACTAAAAAAATTACTGATTTGTAAGGCATATATGAACTTTAGTCTTGCAGTGACAAAAACTTGACTAGTTATCTGAAGAAATGCAGCAGAAGGAACTTCTTACATATATATACACACATATGCTTTCTAGAGACATGTGCAAGAACAAACAATACAGGCAGCAATTTAACCTGTTTCAGAAATCCAGCTCCAAATGCACGGGTAACTTTAAGACGACCTTTCACCCTATCCTTGACGATGCAGTACTTATCATCCGGATGTTCATTCTTAATTCTTATAACTTCCTGCAAAATTTTTGTTTGTGCGCAGCAACAACATAAGAATCTGCTATTAGAAATAATCAAGAAAGACAACTGTAATGAACCTCAGATGGTCAGTTATGCTATGAAGGACTCAGTGCTAGAGATTATGATAGTAAGAAAATTTTCAGTTTTTAATGATCCAACTTACTTCTTCAATGCTTGTGCTGTGATCAGTAGACAGCTGCAGTGCAGTCAATCTTGAAGCTTCAGCAGAAACCTCATTTTTTGACATGTCCTCTGCCCTCTCACTGTCATCAATGGACTCCTCAACTATATCTTCCGCAGTTGACTCACTATCCCCCAGACCCTTTGATTCCGTACTTGAACTTCCTTCTCGAGATTCATAATGTGCCACAATGGCTCTACTATCTCCCAAATTCATCACATACACATCCTCGTCCCTCATCAGCACAACCAATAAACAAGAACCCATCAATGCAAGCTCTGGATACCTATCAAGAACCTTGTGAGTCATATCCAAATACGCAACCTCAGTCATTTCAAGAGCTCTAGACATTGCCCTCAAAACCAATTCATGATCAACAGGACCCACCTTCCGTTTCCTACCACTTTTAGTACCACCACTTCTCTCCTCACCCACTCTAACATTCTCCTCTAATTCCCCCTTACCCGCTTTATCCTCCAATCCAAATCTCCAAGAAAACAACTTCCCACTATCCTTACTCCTACTCCACCCATTTTTCAATTTCGACAACAACAACGACCGTCTGCTAACCCCAGATCCAGCATTGCTCACACTAAGTGCATCATCAACAGAAAATGCAAACCTCTCCGAGCCCGAAAGATCAAGCCCATCTTCTGGATCTTCCTCAGCTAAAAACTCCCATAATCTCTTCCTCCTAACCACAATCTCATCCGACTCAAACGTCACCTTCTTCACTGCAACATTCCCATTATCACCCCCACTACCCACACCCAAATCTTCCCCAATTCCCAATTCTCCCCCAACACTCACATTCAAATCATCCACATTACCCTCCCCTTCCACATCCCCACTTTCCACACAATCCCAAAACAACCCCTCCAATTCTCGAAAAACAGCCTTATACAAATTCCCCATCAAGAACTCGGGCGCATCGGGACCATTAAACCCATCATAAATCCCAACAAACAACCAACCATGCTCCTCCGAAACGACGACATGAACTCTATCTTCCCCTGCTTTACCTAAAGCCCATTGCACATCATCACATTCCCCTCTCCCAACATTCCCCAACCCCTCGTTCCCATTCCCATTACTATTACACTCTTCCTTGTGCCTCACAGGCACAACCCAAGGTCGATTTTTCGTCGAAAAATTCATCGAAAACGCCTTCTTAATTCCATTTATTCCCTTCTTCCTCCTCCTCTTGACATACATACCACCCAATGGTGCAGAAAAAGGAACTCTACTTCCATTTCCACCATCCCCACCACCACCCGGTTCAATTGGACCGGACATGGCCCCACGCTCAATCGGACCGGACATAAAAAAACCGGACGCCGGTTCACTTCCACCTCTCGGTAAAGGCTGCAACGGAAGTGAACAAAACGACGCCGTACTCTCAAACCCATTAACAATACTAGACTTGACACCATTACCCACTGAATCAGTGGCATCATCGTAAATATTTTCAAGTTGAAGGACAGTTCTGGGAGTGGAAGTATTGGCACTTACAGAAGCTCCAGAAATGGCTTTGAACCCGGTTTCATGTGAACCGGCCGGTTTAGAGCGGAGCGGTTCATGAGAAGGAGAGAACCGGAGAGACTGAGAAGGAGAAATAAACCGATCAGATTGTGTTGGCGAAAGAAACCGAGCCGATGAACGAACATAGCAAAAAGAATGACCTAATGTTTCGTCTAACGGCTCGGTTAAATTTAGCTCCGGTTCGTTCCGGTTGGGGTTAATACAAGGAAATAGCTGCGAGAATCCACTTCCCATCGCATTATATGTATGTATGTATGTGTGTTGTAAGATGTTTATAATGTAAGAGTTGATGAAAGTAAAAGGGCAGAGACAGGGAGGGAGAGAGAGAGAGAGAGAGAGAGATTTGTTGTGTGTGTGTTTTTTCTTCTAGGAGAGAGAAGATTGTTTATACACTACACTAGTAGTACTTCTACTTTGCTTTGCTTTTCAACTATTTTTCTTTTGAATTTCAACCCCCCCTTCCTCCCTCCTCGTTTATGTCAATTCACTTTTTTTAGTTTTTGTTTTGAATTTCAACACATCGTTTATGTGAACCACTTTTTTGCATTCATTTTCAAGACTTATTTTTACGTTTTGATTTACACACAAGGTTACTTGTATTTTTTGGTCTTGCATATCTATACTATCTCTATTACATTATAAAAAATACATTATAAAAGGGGAGAAATTTTTTTCACAAATTTAGGGACAAAGTGAAGAAGCTGAAGGGTAATGGTTTGGTGAACAGAACTGACGAGGAGGGTATCAAAAATTATTTTGAGGAGCAAAAGAAGTTGCATGAATTCTTACTCCATGAAGAGATGTATTGGAAGCAACGTGCAAAAGCTTTTTGGCTAACGAAGGAAGACTCAAATACGAAATTTTTTCATGCTCAAGCAACAACAAGGAAGAAGATCAACCATATTCAGTGGTTAAAAACGGACAATGGGGAGGTTGTAGATGGTAAGGAAGATATGTGTAACATGGTGAAGAATTATTATGCAGAGGTTTTTTCTGGGTCGAGCAGTGTTAGTCTAACTGATACAAACAACGAAATGGCTGTGATAACAGAGGTGCATAATCAAAAACTCACTGCTGAGTTAACATTCGAAGAATTTACATGTGCCATTAAGCAAATGCATCCTGACAAATCAGCGGGGCCAGATGGGTTCAGCCCTGCTTTCTTTCAACACTTCTGGGAGTTAATCGGAATGGAGATTTTTAAATGTTGTCGTGAATGGCTTGCTACGTGTTCATTTCCTTCTGAGTTGAATGATACAAATTTAGTTCTGATCCCGAAGAAGGACAATGTGGAAAGATTGACTGATCTTCGATCAATTGCTCTTTGCAATGTATTGTATAAGATACTTGCAAAAGTCCTTGCAACCCGTCTTAAAAGCATTCTACCTGCTACTATATCTGAGAATCAGTCGGCATTTGTTCCGGGTCGTTCTATCACGGACAACGTTTTAGTTGCGTTTGAGGTCCTACACTTTATGAAAACGAAAAATACGGGTGATGTAGGTGAAGTGGCTCTAAAATTAGACATAAGCAAAGCTTATGACAGAGTTGATTGGCAATATCTTCGGTATCGCATGAGGAAGATGGGTTTCGCTGAAAAATGGATAAGGTGGATTATGCTCTGTGTTACGATTGTTCAGTATATGGTATCATTTAACGGGGATTCTGTGGGACCTATTTATCCGTCAAGGGGGCTGAGACAAGGAGACCCGTTATCTCCTTATCTGTTTCTTCTCTGTGTTGATGGTCTATCATTCTCTCTAAATGAAGCTACAGAAAATGGAAGTATCTCTGGGTGTAAAGTTAGCTCTAACGCACCTTGGATTACTCACTTGCTTTTCGGTGATGATAGTTTCCTCTTTTTTAAAGTCTCGAGTGTAGAGGCCCAGATAATTAAAGCTATTCTTAATTCTTATGAGCTTGCATCTGGACAAGCTGTGAATTATCATAAGTCTGGCATTTTTTTCAGTGCAAACGTGAGGAGAGATAAACAGCAGGATATCATGAATATTTTGGGTGTTGATCAAGATTTTTCAGGGAGTAAATATCTGGGATTGCCTTCTCTAATTGGCCGCTCAAAGAAATCTGTGTTTGGTTTCGTCAAAGAAAGAGTTTGGAAGAGGATACAAGGATGGTCGAATAAATTGTTGTCAATAGGTGGAAAAACAGTTCTAATAAAAAACGTGGCTCAGTCAATCCCCTCGTGCTGCATGTCATGCTTTATGATTCCTAAATCATTATGTCAAGAAATCGAGAGGATGATGAATGGTTATTTCTGGAAATCTAACAGTAATAATAACAAGGGGATAAGATGGTTAGCTTGGGATCGAATGTGCATGCCTAAAAGCAATGGTGGGTTGGGGTTTAGAAGTTTGCACGGTTTTAATGTAGCTCAGTTGGGGAAACATGTATGGAATTTCATCAAGAACCGAAATTCTCTGGTTGCTCGTGTGTTTAAGGCTCGCTATTTTAATGGAAGTAATATTCTTCAAGCTCCTAAAGGTACGGGCTCGAGTTTTATCTGGATGGGTGTGTGGGAGGCGAAGGAGCAGCTTCGTAAGGGCTTTCGGTGGGTTTTAGGAGATGGTAATGAGATTATGGCTTTCTCAGATCCTTGGTTAAGAATGAAGAATGACTACTGTGTAGAAGACCATCACTTGAATGGTGTCCGTAATGAAAAAGTTTGCAATTACTTCCGTTCGAACACGAAAGAGTGGGACGTGCATAAGGTGCAGCAAAATTTTCATGAAGATGACATTCAACTGGTACTCTAAACTCGTATACCTCAAAATGAAGCAAAGGATAGATTGGCTTGGACGCAAACTAGCAATGGTCAATATTCTGTTAAATCTGGCTACCATTATTGGTTCTCGAGGATGAATAGTATGGAAAGTGATGCCAACTCTAAGGGATGGAATAGATTATGGAATCTAAATCTTCCCCACAAGATTAAGATTTTTCTGTGGAGACTTTGTAAGAACAATATCCCTACTAAGACCCTGCTGCGGAGTAAGGGAGTTTTTATTCCGTCAAATTTTCTAATGTGTGAAGTAGAAGATGAACATTTGTTGCATATGTTCTTTGATTGCAGTTTTACAAGACAATGTTGGTTTAAAGCAGGTTTGAGTTTTGATATTACGGAGGTAACCTCAGCCCCTAACTGGCTCCTTAACAAAATCAGTGAGGAGTCCAGTGAGAATATCATTAAGATAGGTATTATGCTGTGGGGTATCTGGTTCAGTAGAAATAAAAAACTCTGGGAAGGAAAAAGTATTTCGCCTGTTGCTACGGTGGATATGAGTACGAATCAGGTGGTGGATTGGCAGTTAGCTATGGGTAAGAAACGGGCTTGCAGGGGAGTATTGGGTGGATCACGAGGGGAAGATAACTCGAAATGGACTCTGCCAGAGGAGGGTTGGTTGAAACTAAATGTTGATGATGCTGTGTACAGTGGTGCTGAATCTTTTGCTGTAGGTATGGTTTTGCGAGATGAGTTGGGGAGTTTTGTTTGTGGGAAGAATATGAGGTATGGTGGGAAAGTGAGTGTTATGGAAGCAGAGACTACTGGTATGCAGGAGGCATTAAACTTGATTGAGGAAGTGGGAGTTCAAAATGTGGTTATTGAGGGTGATTCGCTTCTAGTGATCAATGCTCTGCAGAAAAAGCATGATTATTAGCTGGAGGTTGGAAATGTTCTTGAGGTCTGTCGAATGAAGTTGAGCTCGAGGTCTGATTTGGTTGTCCGTCATGTTAAAAAGCAAGCAAATAAGGTGGTCCATTTTATGGCTAAAGTCCCTTGTTTGTTAGATAGCTATAACATGTTTACGTCTCCTCCACAATTGGTGTTGGATTTTTTGTATTCGGATATTTCTTCTCTTTAATGAAATTACCTATTTCCTCAAAAAAAAAAAGGTACAGTACTTACCTTATTTAATGGTTTTACTATATTACCTTTAATTATTTTACTTAATTATAAAAAAAAACACAATTGTTTCTCAGAATATTACACGCAGTTCTTGCCAACACTTCTAATAATTAACCAATTACCTTTTTCATTTATTATCTTTTCTAACTTTTCTAAATTAAATTCTCTTCTTTCCAAAAATATGGTTGTTCTAATTAATAATAATATAATTACTAATAACTAACTGATTATCTTTTTCAACTAAATGTAATATCTTTTCTATATTTTTTAATTAAAATATCTCATTTTCTCCTAAATAATAACTAACCAATTAACTTTGCTAGCTATTACATTTTCTAACTTTTCTAACTATAATCTCTCCTTTTCAAAAATACGGTCGTTCTAATTAATGAAATAAACTAATAATATTACAATTACTAATAAATAACTGATTACCCTTTCCAGCTAAAAGGTAATATCTTTGTATATTTTCTAACTAAAAGATCTCATTTTCAAACTTGATTTTTTTACTTGATTATCCTTATTTAAATATTTATTATTGGTAAAAACATGTAGTTCTATTTTATAAAATAAAATAACGATATTGTAATTCCTAATAACAAATTAATTACCCTTTTCAGCTAAAACACATTATTTTTTCTAATTTTTCTGACTAGAACCACTCCTTTCCAAAAAGATCACGGATCATTCTACTTAATGAAATAAACTAATAAAATTATGATTACTAATAACTAATTGATTACCTTTTTCAGCTAAAATACAATATATTTTCTATATTTTCTAACTAAAATATCTCATTTTTAAACTTTGTTTTCTTAATTAGATATACTTACTTAAATATTTATTATTGGTAAAAACATGTTACCTTTTCAATATTTTAATAACTAATTAAATTCATTTTTAGGTAAAACACATTATCTTTTATATTCTAAAAGTACTACGGGAAATCATACTTAATAAAATAAAATAATATTATTATGATTAATAATAACTACTCCCTCGGTCCCAATCAATTATTTACGTTTGTGAGGGAATGTCCGACACGCATTTTAAGATGCATATAATGTATAGTTCTATAATTTATTTTTAAATTATTCTTTTTTTGAATAAAAATATAAACATTCTACTTTTATTCAAAATCATAAAATTGCAAAAATTAGTTAAGGAACTATATTTTACATGCACCTTAAAATGCGTGACAGACACTCTTTCAGAAATTTAAATAAATGGGTGGGACGGAGGGAGTAGCAAATTACATTTTTCAGTTAAAACACTTTACCTTTTATATTTTCTCTTACTAAAACCTCTTATTTTCCAATATTATAAAGGATAATTATATTCAATAAAATTATACCATAATAATTAATAATTGACTGATTACCTTTTTTAGATAAAACATATCATCTTATCATTATCTTATAACAAAATTTTTTCTTTTTTAAAAATAATATGGTTAATAAATTATTATATATAATTATTATCAAATCATGTCATTTAAAAATTTAACTTACAAAATTCATTTCACAAAAAAATTATTCAAATTATTGAAAAAATATTATTAAAAAAATCTATGCACCGCACAGAATTTAAGCTAGTATTCTATAATATGTTAAACACGTTATGAATAGTTATGTAAGATATTGATATAGCTATTTTAGTTCAATTCTTATTAAATAGTATAGAAAAAGATAAATAATTTTTTATTGCATTTACAAAAAAAGTAATGATGAAATTATTTTTACCTAGGTATGAGGACATCCTCACGTAACAATTGGTGATTAAGACATAATACACTACAAATCATAGTTATTATTGTAAATATAACAAGGTAATTTCTGTTATTACAAAATGTCATTCATTATTTATATTATAAATTAATATAACCTCAGTAAGTATCCAAAGGTCAACCATTTTTCTCTATAAATAATTCATAAATTTACTTTATATCTTTAAATTGCTTTTAATTGGATTTGGCGCTTAAATATTGTAGGATATCCATCGGATTTTATACGCAAGCTAACTTTGTGTATACAGATCTGAATAATAAATAATAGAGTCGTTTATTTGTCGTTTTTTGTAAATCTAATTTAAAATCAGTACGATACGTTTGTAACAGCTCAACCACCAAATTCACCATGATCAATTTAATTCATACTAGTTTAAAACTCGTGTGATGTACGGATTTTTTTTTTAATATTATATGTCTTTTTTTTATTAATTTGAATTAATTTTTTTAAAATATGAATTTTGGAGGTTTAAATTTTTAAATTAGATGATTTGATAATAATCATATAATCGTTATCCGTGATAATTCTAGGAAGTGAGGAATTTTAGTTAAAAAAAATTGAAAAGACGATAAATTTTAGTTGAAAAAGGTAATCGGTTATTTATAAGTAATTATAAAATTATTATTTAATTTTAACAAATATAATGCCCGTGATTTAATTGGAAAAAGAGAGATCTTAGTTAGAAAAAACTAAAAAGGAAACATATTTTAGGTGAAAAAGGTAATTGATTAGTTTATAGTAATTACAATTTAACTATGTTATTTTACTAAATAAAATTACTCGTAATGTTTTTAGAAAATGAGAAATTGATGTTGCCCGTGATATTTTTTTGAAAAATAGGGATTTTAGTTAGAAAATATAGAAAAGATGATACGTTTCAGCTGAAAAAGTTAACTAGTTAATTATTAATATTATGATATTGTTATTTTATTTTATTAAATAGAACCACCCGTGATCTAATTGAAAAAAAAATATTTTAGTTAGAGAAAATAAAAAAGGTAATGTGAAAATTAAAAAGGTGACATATTTTAGGTGAAAAGGTAATTGATTAGTTTATAATAATTATAATTAAATTTATGTTATTTCACTAAATTAAATTGATCATAGTGTCTTTAGAAAGTGAGAAATTAATGTTGTCCGTGATATTTCTAGAAAAAAGGAATTTTAATTATGAAATATGGAAAAGATGATACGTTTTAATTGAAAAAAGTAATCGGTAATTATTAGTATTATAATATTACTATTTTATTTTATTAAATAGAACCACTAATGATATAATTGGAAAAGGTGATATTTTAATTATAGAAAAGAGAAAAGGTAACGTGTTTTGGTTGAAAAGAGTAATTGCTTAGTTAATAGTAATTATAATTATAATATAATTATGTTGTTTTATTAAACAAAATTGCTTGTAGTTTTTTTGAGAAAGGAGAAATTTTAGTTAGATAAAATATAAAAGATATTATGTTTTACCTGAAAAAGGAAATTAATTAGTTAGTGAAAAAAGAAATTAATTATTTAATGAAAAATAGGAAAGGTAATACGTTTAACCTGAAAAGAAAATTGATTAGTTAGTAAGAGGGATTTTATATGTAATTAAATAAGGGTAAATAAGTAAAATCAATAGATACCGTACCAACCAAACTTTTAATGTTTCAGCTTTTATATAATAGTATAGATTTACACAACTGATTATATCAAAATTCAACTCGAAGAAGCCAAAAAACATTAAGTGATTTATTAACCAGCCTTTTAGTGAAGAATTATAAAATATCAAATTCAAATATGACATTTTCAAGATTGATTGATGAACTTCAAACCTATTTTTATCAATTGATATACACAGAAAGAAATGTATTCATCTATATATATGTATATGTAGGGTAGAGTTCTAGGCAGAACCTCCCTATGAAGAGAATCAAGAGACCACATCTTAACCATTAATTATTATTCATTAATAAAAATAAATTAAATTAGACAATAATGTCATTTTTGTTATTAAACTCAAGTTTTAGGACACACTAGCGTTCTACCCGTGCTATGCACCGACCGATAAATTGTATTAATTAATTAATATAAATATGTTATTTTTATTATTATTTAGAAAAAAATATAATTTTATTGGAATGTTAATTAATTGAAGCATAAAAATTACTTATCGGTGAATTCATACCAATTGAATTAATATTAATATTATGAACCAATCATCAAAACAAATAAAACACCCTTTGAAAAGTTCAAAACACCTTTTTATTATTATTTTTTTTAATTTAGCTTTCATTTTATTTTTCTCTTTATTAGAGAATATTTCTAAGTACCATGTTAACAAATTTTTCACCCATATTTTGAATAATCGGTATATTTATTCAATATCAGATCCTTAAAATATTTATTATATTAATTCATTGAAATATTTATATGGTCGTGGTTAATTTTTCGATTACATATTAAAAATGTATAGACACTTTGTCCTCACGACTTTAATAAATCATTAGAATATCTATCAAAAAAAAGTTTGCAGCGTTATGAGAAAGGATATCCATTGTGCAAGATACATGAAACGAACATAGTTATAACAATAGAAACTTTCATCTAATCTAGTTTGCTATGTGATCATTCAATATATTTGTTTACATATTATATGTCCTTTTATTAATTAATTGATTTACTGTAGAAAAATAAATATTATCAACTAACCAAACAAATTCAATATATCGCGTTTTGGAGTAACGTATGATTGTTAGAGTTTACGGTGATTGACCTTAGCTTATTTGTAAAGACTACTTAAAATGTGCAATTTTAGTTTGGAAGTTTGTTTGTTGGATTTTTTATTCTTTTCTATTAAAACATGGTATAATAAATTTAGTTTAATTTTACTCTTAAAATAAGACATATGAAAATTAGTATCACCTATCTTTTTTTTATTTGACTAACTTGTGAAAATAAGCTACTGTCCATAAAATTGAAATCAAGTGTGTAATATATAAATACATAATCACATTTGCTATATATGTGTCCTTGTAATTTAGATATTGGGTTAAATAACATGAAATTCACTTTCCTTTAACACTGAGTATATTTTTCCGAAATATATAAGAAGAAATAGATTATATAGACCTGAAAAATCATTTTGTACATTCATGTTCTGTATTTTAGGGTCTTGAACGAAAATGACATGATATTAAATCGTGTACCCAAAATTAGAACACAAAAAATAGCTTATATGTAGACCTGACAAATCGTTTTATACATTCATGTTGCGTACTTTAGGGTCTTGAACGAAAATGAAATGATATTGAATCGTGTACCCAAAATTCTAACACAAAATGACACTAAACTACATGAATTTTTTCGTGTACACGAAGTGAGATGAAATATGCGAATAGAAAAAGTATGTCAATTACATGAAATATCACTCTGTATCCAAGTTATGTAACTATATATATAATTATGTGTCTTAGAACAACATTGAGATGTTACAAAACTAAATTAAGAGTAGTATGCACTGTGTAAAGTCTTCAAAACAAAATAAAATTCTCTTTTTTATTTTTTCTTAATATGTTGTTTGTTAACAAATATCTCTCTTTGTGTAGAATCTTTCTACCAAGTTATTGAGTTTTCTTACCCGTATTTTATGCTTTGTTGATATTAAAAAACAAATTATAATCAACCAACCAAGTAAATTCAATATATGCTCTTGGGTTAAGATATGGGAATTGATACGATTATTTTAATTCCATAATACAAAATTCAAAAAGACACCCTTTTATTAAAAATAATAAATATTTTAAGTGTATCAACCTTTTTATTTATCAATATTAATAATTTTTATAACAAGCACCATAGTTGATGCTGCTCTCTATCTCTCTCTCTCTCCACCTCTCCCAAAATATGCTAAACTAAAGTTTAGGAGCTAATATCATTTTTTTGGTTTTTTTATAATTTATTTATTTATTTATTTTTCAATAAATAAATTTCTTTATTGAAAGTCTAGTACCTCATTGCCCGTTGGTGGATTTTATCTACCGAAATATTAGATATTGTACTATCTCCTTGTGAATGATAAGCCTCGTTTTTTTCTTGATTTTACTTTGAGTAAATTGCACTGTAGTGGCTAGATAAATTAATTTTTTGCACTTTGATGGCCAATGTTGCAAATCTTGCACTATAATGGCCCGAAATTGTTTTTTTAGCCACTCAAATGACTACCGTTATCTTAGCCATAACGGAGTTAGTTTGACAGGGGTATTATAGTCTTTTTCTTATCCTAATCTACTTTTCTTCGATCCCAGCAGCAAAAGTCTAACTTTTGTTGTCTCCTCTGTTCGTTCTCGTTGGCTGGGCTTGCAGCGGGGGTGCGGGTGATCGGTGTTTGTGATGTTATATTGGGGGTTTTGTTGTGGTTATAGTTCACTGTGTGTGTGTGTGTTTGATTTGAGTGGTGTATTTTGTTTTCTGAAATTGAAATATAAAGTGTTGTATCGCTAACGGTTTGAATTGAATTGTGTTACAGATTAA
Source organism: Saposhnikovia divaricata (assembly GCA_036435485.1). Taxonomy (NCBI): domain Eukaryota; kingdom Viridiplantae; phylum Streptophyta; class Magnoliopsida; order Apiales; family Apiaceae; genus Saposhnikovia; species Saposhnikovia divaricata. Next base: position 211,168,464 of record CM071597.1, on the reverse strand, counting down.
ATATCTAGGGTTTGGAAAGGATGAATGATCACCAATCGAAACTGATGAATCAGCAGCAGCAGTCCAAACCGGTTATGAATCAGGCGATGAGTCGCGGAGGTGTTGGTGTAGGAGTAGTACTAGGTGTGGGTGGAGTAGTATTGGGAGATATGGCCAAGGAGGAGTGGGGAGTGGATGGGTATGGCTCGATGAATGGGTTGATTAGGCTTAGGTCACCCGGGGATGTGGCAGAGGATGAGGAGGATGAGGAAACGGGAGGGCCGAGTGAGAGTGATGTGGAAGAGCACAATAATGTTTTGGATGTGGCAGAGGTTGAGTATAATAATGTTTTGGAGAATCGGGTGGATAATCAGGATACACATATAGCACAGCAGTGTGAGAGATTACCAACAGCAGATGCGTTATCTGCTTGTACAAATAGGATTAGCAGGAATTTTGAGTATATGCCTAAATACACTTTCCAAATAATGTCTTAGAATTATGATGTTTCTGCTGATCTCTTTCGGTTTTTGAACAGCCTTGCAATTGTAAAAGAAGGTGAGTTGACAATAGGCACAATTGACGATATTCAGAAGCTTCACATTCGTTCGATCCCACTTGGGGAACGTGCACGCCGTATCTGCCATCAAGAGCACTCTCGGACTTTTGCCTTATGCAGTGTAAAGTATAACCAGTCAAGTGCAGAAGACAAAGAGATGCACATTATTCGCATGTTAGACGACCAGACTTTCGAATTCATATCAAGTTACTCACTTGAACAGTTTGAATATGGTTGCTCTATTCTCAGTTGCTCATTCTCGGATGATAATAATGTCTATTATTGCGTTGGGACTGCATACGTTATGCCAGAGGAGAACGAACCAAGCATACTGATTACATACTGTTTTTGGCCAATGCTTGATTCTTACATTTAAGGAGGAATATGCACCGTTTTATAGGTTTGTGCTCATAGTGGTTCTTGTTATTCATGTTATGTGTAAACTGGTCTGCACCTCACGGCTATTACATATTTTGTATGTCATTTGCCATCATAATTCTTGACTGGTAGATACTATACTCAAGAGAACTTTTAGTAATGTTAATGTCCCCAGTGATTTTCTTATATTCCAGTCTACAGTTGATGCATTAGTTTACTAATGTGAAAGGATTGTTGTGGATTATATCCATATTGTTTTTTTGGTTAAGATTTTCTCGTATGGACTGTATTCGCGTGTCTTATCTTTTCATGTAGTGCTATGGAATGCACTAGCTAGTAAGTTTAACTTGATTTGTTATTTGTGAAATATTATCATCTTTTAACAACAAAAAAAAAAAATTTAGCTCTGTTAGTACTCAATATTTATTTAAGGACTATAATACCCCTGACATTTTAACTCCGTTAATGCTAAAGTTGACGGAAGTCATTTAAGTGGCTAAAAAAATAATTTCGAGCCATCATAGTGCAAGATTTGCAACATTGGCCATCAAAGTGCCAAAAATTAATTTATCTGGCCACTACAGTGCAATTTACTCTTTTACTTTCAATAAATATCTCTTTTTATTGAGAGCCTAATATCCTATTCGTGGATTTTGCATACCCATATATTAAATTTTGTTATATTAGTTCATTGATTTGGATAGTTAGAATCACAATTTTGGTCGATTGTTTGAATACGTTCTGACAAATCAGATATACATATTCCTCACGTTTATAACAAATTGTTAGATTATCTCGCCCTTCATAATTTAGAGATATAAGTGATGGATGTACTATAATTGAAGACCTGTTCAATGATTGGATAAAGGAAATTAGAGATCTATTTTACTATGTATTTGTTCAGTTTTAATTGTTTTTTTAGATGTTGTATGCCCTTTTATTGATGATTTTTGCAGGTTTGATTATTTTTGTGGATGACATATGTCCTTTTATAGATGAATTATAAATAATTAGTGATTTATAAGAAAATTTGTGCTAAATTGACCAATTTATTATGAAAATATTAACTAACAATATTTTCATTAACTTTGTAAAAAAAATTATTTTTTGATTGATAATTTATACACCAAATAATGTATATTACTATTTAAGAGTATGTATATTTAATATTTTGAATAATTCAAAAATATTGGCAGGTTAATTTGTTTTTCCATTAATTATTGCGTAGTTAAAAAAATGGGTTAATGATCAATTGGGTGACTCAAGTCACCCAAATATATCAATTTGGTGACTGAATTCATTTTGGTATGATTAGGTGACTAAAGTGGCATTTGGTATCAGTGGGTTGACTGGTCAATCATTGACTAACCGGAACCGTTAGAAACAATTAAAAAATCGGATTAATGATCAAATAGGTAACTCAACTCAGTTAAATATATCAAGTAGGTGACTGGTTTCAACTTTGATATCAATTAAATCATCTAAAATTATTTTATTTTTTAAATACATAAAAATTGAAAAACAAAATTAATATTTATAGAAAAAATATTTTTTGATGTACATACATATGACATTTTGTATCACACAACTAAAACGATCACCCCAAAATAATAATAATAATAATAATAATAATAATAATAATAATAATAATAATAATAATAATAATAATAATAATAATCGATCACCCCAAAATTATTTTGTATCACTCAACTAAAACGATCACGTACTCCAAAATTATTTTGTATCACTCAAATAATAATAATAATCGAAAAATAATTTTTTGATGTGCATATAATAATAAGAGAAAAATGTTCCTACAGTTAACTTTAGGAGAATTTCCTAAAGTTAACCTTTAAAATCATTTGATTGTTACCTTTTATTTATAAGGGCCCCGCAGGGGCATTAATGATGTATATTTTTATTTAAGAAAGTATGTGATGTGTCTTTATTTCAGTGGTTAACTGTAGGAAATTCTCCTATAGTTAACTATAGGATCATTAAGCCCTAATAATAATAATAATAATAATAATAATAATAATAATAATAATAATAATAATAATAATAATACACGACCCCCAATGCATGCACATCAAAAAAATAAATTTTCGCCTTGCAACCCCTAAATGTTTTTCAATTATTATTATTTTTTAAAAAATACAGAAAAAATGAAAAATGAAATTTATATTTGTAGGGGGTTGATCGATTATTATTACTCGGAATTTTTTTTGGGGTTTCTAGCATCATTTTAGTTGAGTGGTACATAAAAATAATTTTTCTAAATATAAATTTTCGTTTTTCAAGTTTTATGTATTTTTTTTAATAAAAATAATTTCAGGTGATTTAATTGATACCAAAAGTAAAACCAGTCACGTACTTGATATATTTGGGTGACTTTAGTCACCCAATTGATCATTAAAACTAACAGATCTGTTAGTCAATCCGTTAGTTTTGATCGGAGTTAACGGAGTGATATTAAATGCCACTTTAGTCACCTAATTGATACCAAAATGAATTCAGTCACCAAATTGATATATTTGGGTGACTTGAGTCACCCAATTGATCATTAACCCTTAAAAAAATTCGTAGTTAAAATGTTAAAAATGATTGGTTTAAAAGTCATTCTGATATTTCAATTAGTTGATTCTAGCTTTTATTTTTGACCAAATTATTTAATACTTTACATAACTTAAATTTTGAATATGTATTTAGAATATTGTGCTAAATAGTTTATACTGTTAACAATTTTTAATTCATGATTTTGATTGTATCTTATGATTTTGAATTGAGAGTTTGAGATATCAAAATATCTATTATAGATATTTAGACTCATGTATTAATATATTATTTTTTAAATTAAATAATTATTGTATTTAGATTAAAATTGTTAAGTAATCACTGAATAACATCGACAACCCAACACTGCAAAAAACATTTATATATAGGCACGTTTAATAATGTAAAGAAATCAGTGTAATGCGGTAAGGATTGATGCCTAGAATTCAGTAAGTCGCAGATTTATTAGAGTTCGCCACTAAATATTCTAATGAGAAGTAACTCTGGGAGAATCTTGATTAGGGATGATGATAACCTAAATCGTTTTTTTTTTTGTTAGATATTTTTTGTTGATTTATTGGACAATTAAAACACGAAACACACGATACATATATATAATCGAAATAAAAAGATAATTTATCCAAGTATAGTATGTCATATAATAAAAAATATAAAGTAGTACCTTAACCGAGATTGATATCATTTAGGCATGAGGAGAATTGATGCATACACTTAGTTTATCAAAGTTGGCTAGATCTGATGGGAAATAGAGAATGAGCGGCTTAAATTTCCCTTAATGTTTAAATTAATATAATAATTATATTTTTAGTTTGTAATAATTTTATTTTATATAAATTGTTTATTAGCTAATCAATAAAATAAAAATTAGTAGTTATTGTGTTTAGTTAATTGATTTGAAAAAATAAAAATTAACTATTATTAAGTGTAACTTGAGTTGAGTTTAATCTTGGCTGAAGTGTAGAATTTATATCCAATAGAGAAACATGTTACATTAAGTTTAATTGGTCTAACATTTAGTAGATTTTGATTGATGTTAAAATAATTCACAATTCTGCGAGTGGTTAACTAATACTCCCTCCGTCCCAAGAAGTTTTTTACATTTGCTTTTTGCACGGAAACCAAGATAGTGGATGTAATATTGTTAAAATAAGTGAGTTAGTGGGTGTAATAGTGATTTTATTGTTAAAATAAGTGAGTTAGTGGGTGTAATAGTGTAAAGTGTTGAAAAAGTGGAGTGAAGTAGTGGATGTAATAAAGTATTTTATTGTTAAAAGTTACTATTTTAGGAAACGTAAAGAATTGGTTGGGACATCCCAAAAAGGAAAGTGTAAAGAAATGGATGGGACAGAGGGAGTATATGGTAGATTCGGGTATCCTTTATTATAATAAAGGATATTAAAAAACAATTCATTACTAAAAGATATATAAACATATGTAACATACTGTTATGTGGATTTATAGAAAATAATATTTACAATTAGTAGAAATTTTTTAAAATTAAAAACCGTGTGATATTTCTTGGTTTTATCATCCAAATTGATTGCTAAGAAAATGAATGTTTCGTTTTCTTCTTCGTTTCCAAAGTCCGGCTTCCATGCTATTTTGAAGTCCATCAACCCATGTGATCTGTCAGCCTTGTCAAGTCAATGTCAACAGCTAGCTCCAAGACATTATTGTAGATTATCCGTTGAAGCTGACTGTCCGTTGATGAGTTGTCTGTTATCCGTTGAAGTTATTATCCATTGGTGTAGATTCTTCATCCATTAATGTACCATTTCACTTAAACAGAATTACAAAACACAGCTTATATACAATTAGCTAACTTATTCTGTTTATCCATTGATAGTGAACATGACTTAGAAAACTATCAGCTAATACTTTAACTGATAAATTATTCGTTGGAACTTCCTAGCATGATACAAACTTATCCATTGATAAGCTACCTCATCAACGGATGCTTAAAAGCATGTCTTCCGTTGATGAGTTACAAAATAACTTATACAAGCATGTTTTTAAATGTATTTCAAATATCATCAAGGACAACATAATTCCTAACAAAAGGTAATAGCTGAAAAAGGTAATTGGTTAGTTGTTATTTAGGAAAATTGTTGGGAAGAGCTGTGTGTAATTTTTTGAGAAAAAAATTGTGTTTTGTTTTTTTATAATTAAGTAAAATAATTAAGGCTAATAAAGTAAAACAATTAAATAAGGTAAATACTGTAATGCAAAAAGAGGTACCAAAACTTTTGATTTTTCGTCTTTTATAATATATAGTATAGATATAGATGGTATAGATCTAGATTAAACCTCAACAAAAGGACAAAAAATGCCAAAAATTGATCGTGAAGTTACTAATTTACCCTTTAAAAAAATAACAATAATGTCACCCCTCAATAATTTTTATAATAAATGGAAGAACTTTTGTTAGCATTTGGAATCGAACCACCAACCTTCTTGTAATTGGATCATGTCATAGTCACTATGCTACATTTTTTTTAGATTTTACTTTAAAATCTTTCTAGAAAACCACGTTCCTTCCACTTAACTTATTTTCCTTTTTCTTTTTAATTTTAACTTCTAAGTAAATAAAAATGTTAGTTTACATTAATTATATAACTCCATTTTTTAAATTTTCGTAATTTTTATAATAAAATATTAAATCATCACTAAATTAAAGATAATTTCTTGAGTTTGCGTGACCCGTAAATCGTCTAAATATGATTTTTAGAACTCAAAATAGAGAGAGAGAAAAAAAAGTTAATTGACCATTTAAAATCTAATAAATATTTTTTATATATATTTATAAACCTTAATTTGGTTTTTTTCTTTAAGTCTTTCAAATTTAAGAAATTTTTTTATATATATTTATATTTCAATAGACATACACTTTTTAGTTTACATATTAAAATATAAAATATTATTTAATGCTAGATCCAACGGTTTTCATCAATTTATTTTAAGATCTAACGATTCTTATTTATTTTGTTGTATTGAGGCAGACATCGATTACCAAAATTTTGGACAAAATCCCTCTTACACTTATTATTAAAACTGTATTTGGTTGTTAGTGGAACTATCTTCAAATAATTTTAAAGAAATGTGTTTTGAAAATTAAAACGAAATATAAGTAGATTTCATAAATTGAATAGAATTTTCAACGTAAAAAATCGTCAATTTCTTCTGTCTTTTGTTTCTGCGAAGTTTCTAATTGGAAAATAATTATTAAACCACCACTAAATTAAAGATTTTTTTTTGTTAATTTCATGCGGGATATGATATCATTCAAATCAAATTTTAAAAATTCAAGATTGAACACAAAGATTAAATTAAAAGTGTAAAATCTTATATATATATATATATATATATATATATATATATATCAATTTTTTAACAATAACTTAATATGTAAATTAATAACATATAAATATTAATATATGAAAAAAACGAGAAAATGACCCAAATATCACAATTTTAAACTAATTGGTCCAAAATATCACAACTCAAAAAGTAGGCCCCAAATATCATACTGAAACTGTAAAACACTGCATCGTCTATGTTTCAATTTTTTTTAATGCTGCATCGTGTAGCGTTTAGGGAGATAAGGGGGTCGGGGACGCTACAAAAATGTATTAAAATATTAAAAATTCATATATTATTTTTTCAATTAATATTTCAAAATTTTTATTGGTATTTCCCTTGGGATTAAATAATTTTCATTTGGGGTTCAACGGGTTACATTTGGGGCTTAGAAATATTCAATATTTGAATTTGAATTTTTAAATTTTAACTATATTCCCTTAGGGATTCAAACAGTTAACTTTTGTGATTCAATGATTTCATTTTGGGTTTTAGAAATATTAAGAATGACTAATAAATCGTAAAAGAAATTAGGGTTTAGGATCCTAAACCCTAACTTATCATGATTTTAAAAAAATCAAGACTAGCCCTCGATTTTTTAAAAATCAGGCCGTCAGACTCAGTAAAAAACACAATTTGAATTGATCATTTGATTATAATTTTTTAATAGTATTTGTAAATACATATTTAGGAAAAAAGAAAAAGAAAAGGGAAACACTACTTTACGTAAAGTTTTGGATAACATCTCTTAAAGTAGAGTTTTGGGTAACACAACTTAAAATAGCGTTTTGGATTCAAAACGCCACTTTAAGTAAAGTTTTGAATAAAAAATCTACTTAAAGTAGCGTTTTGTAAAAAAGAAAAAGGACTAACAATATTTCGTGTAGCGTTTTCATTAAAAAAAATTAAAAAAACTACACGATATAATGTTTTAGTGTGATGATTGAAACTATTTTTTAAAATTTATAATATTAAAGAGCATTTAATTTAAAATTATGATAGATTAAACCATCGCTAAAAAAAACATACAACGTCTTGGATAGTTAGATGTTGTCGTTAGCCTACATACGGGAAAAGGGAGAAAATGGTTGTAAAATTGAAAAAGATACATAAATGTATACGGAGGTGGACATGACGGTTGACTTTACTAGTGACATAATTCATGGAATAACGTCCAAGATGTGTACTGATTTCTTACGTGCCGTCAACGATTGGCGATGTAACAACCACTGCACATATATATACTACTCCATACCAAAACCCAAACTCCCACACTTGCTATTTCTTTTTAATGCCACTTGTATTTCTTTTTTGTATCATTCTCAAACGAGGAATTCAATTCTTGTTCAACTTTTACCAATAAAGCGAAAAACCCATTTTGTAATTTTAAACTAAATCATCCACGAAAGCTAATCCATCCACTAACTACTAAGTTGTGTAGTAGATAAAATGGCACCATCCTTTTTTATTAAAACCGATGTTTAATATTTTTAATGTTTATATATACAATTATATATATACACACATTTTGTCATTCATCAAGGTCAACTTCTCACCACTTACTCAACCATTCACCCCATTATGTGTGTGTGTTTTCTATTTAAGCATTATAATGTGTGAGAGATGACCTACTCCAACTATGAGGGTGTTTGAAGGAACTTATTTTCAGAATAATTTAACTTATTTTAAAATAAAATTAGAGATTCTTAACTTTTTTTTTGAAAAAGTTAACTTTTTTTTTTTTGTAATTTATTGAATCTCAAACATATATTAAATACATGTATAAAAAGAAATTATTGAAATATTAAATTTTTACTCGAAAATAAATCCATAAAAACTTAAAATAAGTCTAGCCAAACAGGCACAATGTAATACAAGCACATGCACACTTTTTAGTTCGTGTGTCCATGTCAATGCAGTTCAAGAGTGCCTGACCAAGAAAAATGCTGTTCGAGAGTTAAGGTTGAGTATCAACTACTACACTTTTTAAACGACAAGCATAAATTTGTAGTTAAAAAAGTAAAAATTAATTATACAAGTCACATTTATGGGGTTTCTTTAAACAACATTAGGATCATTTGGGGACGGAGGCATAATAGTTTTTAGGACGGACCGAAATTTATACATGTTAAAAAAACGAAAGAAGAAAACTAAGAAATTAGAGAACTTATAAGAGAAAGTTGATAAAAAGTAAAAAAATAAATGAAATGCACTCCTGACTCCTATAGGGAAGGAAGTAAACACTAACATTAATCACATGATTTGCAAAAACAAAATGCAACCATGTATACTACTCAATTTTTATCCAGAGTCTCGGGGCAGGCTGCCTTCGTATATTGTTAAAAACAATATGTTTGGTTAATTATTGCTTTTTAATTTTTATATATACAAAGACATAGACAATAATGATCACAATTTTTAAAATTTTGAAAATTATGTAAATCTATATAGTATAATTTAGGCAAGGTACATTTAAGTCAGAGCTCCTGATTTTGATCAAAAACCCCAGTAAACTTCAATTTTATCACAAATGATACAATCATACAAATGTTGTTTAGAAGGATATAGATTACGGGATGCACTCACCCAAGATTTGAATGATTTTTTTTGAATTAAGTTGTATTCAATTTAAATTTTAAAAAATTTATTAAAATTTGAATGTAATCATTTAAGATTTTATAAAATTCTTTAAAATTTTCGAGTATTGAATTAGGATCTTAAATTTTTCTTAAAAATCTGGTGGTATTAAATCAAGATTTAAAACAATAGTTCAAAATTTGATGATTCAAAATTTTTTGGATATTTTTGGTGTCTAAAAAATGATAAATTTTGATGGATTTTGTAATGTTTTTTAACCAAATTCAATAATATTAAAATCAATAATAATTTTTAAAAACCCATCAATTAATATCAACATGTTAAAATCTTTCCAAATCAGAATCGAATACATTCCCTATATATCTAAATTTAAATAAAATCAATCTTTGTATCAGGTCTCACAGTGGAAACTACATCAAATTATAAATTTGATTTCCGGTTTTTTTTTTAAATTTTAATGTTCATTTGACACATTAGTAGGGTGAGCTTGTAGTTGTTTTTTAAGAAATTTAATTTTCTTTTATTATTTTTCCTAAATGCATGAGGTGAGATGTATGATCAGTGTAATAATATTGGAGTTGATCAAACAAAGAGGAAATCAAGCTGATGATGATATCAGGGGGAGTGAGTACTTCACAATCGGATGATTTTAATAATGGCGTGATGTGATAATTTGGTAAATTTTTTAATTATTATCATTTTTTATATTCAATTTAATTATCGTTCATTCACAAAAATCGTTAAAAATAAACATTCAAAAAATAACAATGCTTAAGTATTGAAATTTAATAAATTTTTTATATTAAATTTAATTATATTTATTTAACTTTAAATGATTAATATTCTAAATTTGAAGCGGCAGAAAGAGATGGATCAAGTTGTCATAAAATTGTTATATTTAAATATTTAAAATGGTAAATATCAAATATATATATATATATATATATATATATAGTATTAATTAATAATAAAGCACTGCGCGTGACTTGACTTCTGTGATAATGGATCCGGAAATACAAACCATAACACTCACCAGGTCGCTTTCCCCTAACAAATATTTCAATGCCCACAAATTATTAACTTCTGATATATCTTATTCCAAGCAGACAAAATTAAGTGATAGTCAATGTTTTTAAAAAGTGTTTTGCGAAGTTAAGCAACTGAGTAAATTATTTAATACTTTAATTTTGAATGATGATAACAGCAATATTTCCATCCAACTAACCACCATTAAAGTAAAAGAAAGTCTCTTCACAAAATTATGTTAAAAGAGAGTGATGTATTTAGTTGAATATTAGATGAGATTATGAGAAACGAAGAAAAATCATGTAGGCACACTATTATGATTTATTTTTATCCCGCATGAGATTTACAATAAAACCTATATAAATTAATAATGTTGGGACCGGTAAATTTTGGCAAATTTTATTAATTTATAGAGATTATTAATTAATCGAGGTAAAATTTATATTGTTGCTATTATGTTGGGACCAAAAATCTGCATTCAAAATATTAATTTATCGTGGTATCGAGTATTAATTTAACGAGGTTTTATTGTACATTTGTAAAAATATTTAAAATATTACTTGATAAGAACTTATATTAGACCTTAAATCTCAAAACTTTATATATCAGTTAATATGATATAAATACTAAATTTAACTATATTTATCTATACTATTATATTAAAACTGAAACATTTAAAGTTTTGGTTTATAATATTTTATTCTAATTAACAATTAATAAAGTAATATAACTATGCTAATTAGTCGATTGCTCTTTTTAATTCAAACACGTTTACTTTTAATTTAATATATTATCTTTTATAAACACCTAAAAATATCAATTGTATCATAACTTCCAATCATTAATATATTTTTCTAAACAAAATACGTTATTTTTTAATTTAAAACATAAACTTTCAATCATTAATATATATCCAAAAATATATCAAATCATATCCTCATTATATCCTTATATAATAAGCGTAAGAGGAATCTTATCCACAATTTTAGTCGCCAAAATAATTTCAACCGTCGAATCAAATATTTTTAAAAAATGGACGCTCAAGATTAAATTATATTAAAAAGAAAATCATAATCTAAAATGGATATAATTAGAAAAGGCTTCAGCATAAGTGAATTTTAAAAAGAAAATTTTGACGTAAAAAGGATATAATTAAAGAAGGTTGTATTAGAATTGAATTTGAAAAAGAAAATTAAAATCTAAAAAGGATATAATTAAAAAAGTTTGTATTAGAATTAAATTTTAATTTTTTTTATTATTATTAAAAAAGTTCATATTTACTATTCGGGCTCTATCTTGAGATCTAGAAATCAGATTTGGATGATTTTACAATCCACGTGAAGCTCATAAAATTATCTTTAATTTAGTGATGATTTAATAATTATTATTCAAATGGAAATACTCAGAACCTCAAAAGAAAATACAATTACGAATTTCTACATTAATCATACACAATGTAGAAGTCATACATTGATAATGCTATTCAATATAGAAAACCTAATTATATATGATTTAAATCATTAACATACATATTTTCGTATTTCAATTTAAATACACTATTTAGTTTATAACATATTAACATAAAAAAATTATGCTATATCCAACAGTTTTAATCTATTTACTTTAAGATCTAACGGTTCTTATTTATTTTGTCGTACGAAGGATCAGACTATCGATTATCAAAGTTTTGTACAAAATCCTTCTTACACTTATTATTAAAATTGTATTTGGTTGTTAGAAGAACTATCTTCAAATAATAACAAGGATATTTTGATAATCAAAAAGAGTTATAAGTAAAATTTATAAATCGAATAGAATTTTCAACGTAAAAAATCGTCAATTTCTTTCTCTTTTGTTTATGCGTAGATTTAATTTGAAAATAATTGTTAAACCATCACTAAATTAAAATTTATTTTGTTAATTTCACGTGGGCTGTAAAATCGTCCAAATCAAATTTTAAGAATTGAAGATAGAGTACAAATATTAAATCGAACGTGTAAAATCTTATGTATATCAATTTGAATTTTTATATTATCAAATTCAATGTAGAAGTCCTACATTGATAATGTTATTAAATGTAGAAAACCTAATTATATATGATTTAAATCATTGATATATACCTTTTTGTATTTCAATATAAATACACTTTTTAGTTTATAACATATTAAAATATAAAATATTTTTTTATGCTGGATCCAACCGTTTTCATCTGTTTATTTTAAGATTTAACGATTCTTATTTATTTTGATGTTAGGAGGACCAGACTACCGATTATCAAAGTTCTGGACAATATCTCTCTTACACTTATTATTAAAACTGTATTTGGTTGTTAGTAAAACTATTTTCAAATAATAACATGTGTATTTTGATAATCAAAACAAATTATAAGTAGAATTCAAAAATCAAATATAATTTTCAACGTAAAAAATCATTAATTTCTTCTCACTTTTGTTTCTGCGTAGATTTAATTGAAAAATAATTGTTAAACCATCACTAAATTAAAGATTATTTTATTAATTTTACGTTGGCTGTAAAATCATCCAAATCAAATTTAATACTTCAAGATATAGTCCAAATATTAAATCGAACGTGTAAAATCTTATATATATCAATTTTTCAACAACAATTTGATATGTAAATTAATAACCTATAAAATTTTAAAAAAAATTAAAAAAATAGATATTAAAAAAAGAGCCGTGCATTGCACGGGTTATAAGATAGTCTATAATAAACGTAAGAGGAATATTATTCATAATTTTGGTTTAGTCACTATACTACCAAAATAATTACAACCGTCGAATCTAATATTTTTTAAAATAGACGATCAAAATTTTATCATATTAAAAAGAAAATTATAATCTAAAAAGGATATAATTAAAAAATTTTGTATTAAAATTGAATTTTTTAAAAAAATATAATATAAAAAGGATATAATTAAAAAAAGGATACAATTGAATTTTATTTATTTTTATTAATATTAAAAAATGTTCATATTTACTATTTGGGCTCTGTTTTGAGATCTATAAATTAGATTTTGATGATTTTACGACCCACGCGAAGCTCACAATTTTTTATAATTTAGTGATGATTTAACAATTATTTTCGAAATGAAAACACTCAGAATATCTGATTTTTTACATTAATCCTATTCAGTGTAAAGACTTACATTGATAATCATATTCAATGTAGAAAACCAAATTATATGATTTAAATCATTGATACACACTTTTTCGTATTTCAATATAAATAAACTTTTAGTTTACATGTTAGAAAATAAAATAATTTTTATGCTAGATCCATCATTTTTCATCTATTTATTTTATGAGTTAACGATTCTTATTTATTTTGTTTTACTGAAGACCAGACTACCGACTACCAAAGTTTGGACAAAGTCACTCTTACACTAATTATTAAAACTACATTTGGTTGTTAGTAGAACTATCTTCAAATAATAAGAAATGGTATTTTGATAATCAAAACGAAATATAAGTAATTTCATGAATCGAACAGAATTTTTAACGAAAAAATTGTCAATTTCTTCTCTCTTTTGTTTCTGCGTAATTTTTTAACTGGAAAATAATTGTTTATCCATCACTAAATTTAAGATTATTTTGTTAGTTTCACGTGGACTGTAAAATCGTTCAAATCAAATTTTAAGAATTCAAGATAAAGCATAAATATTAAATTGAATGTGTAAAATATTATATATATATATATATATATATGTACATATATATATATATATATATCAATTATTTAACAACAATTTGATATGTAAATTAATAACATATAAATATTAAAAAATAATATAATTATAGATATTAAAAAAGGAGCCGTGCGTTGCACGGGTAATAAGCTAATTTATAATAAAGAAACAAGAGTATAATTGTTTGTATTTTGGTTCAATCATACAACAGATAATAACCGTTAAATTTTTAGTAAATAAATAAGAACCGTAAGATATAATGATAAGGTATATTATTTATTTAAATTACTCTACAAAAGATACAAATTTCGAATCTAGTTAGCAACATATTTAATTTAAAAATTTATCGATAAGTTTTAAATCATGCATATCCTTAATTAAATTCATATTAAATTCAAATTGAAATTATTATAAAAAATAATAATTATATAAGAATATAATTACAAGAAAAATAAAATTCATAATACATTAAAAGAAATTCGTGGGTTATAAGTTAGTAATCATAAAATACTGAGAGAGATAATTTCGTTGCTTTATCGTATACTCTTTTATTATTGTTAATTAATTTGTGAGATAGGATTTTTAGAACCTATTTCTTATTTTCATTCTTGTTTTTATTATTTTTCCTGATAAATTTCGTTCTTCTTTCAATCAATCTTTCTTTAAACAAATTATATAATAATGTTTAGTAATTTGTGACCAATTAAGTATTATTAAGTCCATTTTATTTGATCCACTTTTTTCCCACACATATTTTAAAACGCATGAAACTATGAAAGATGTATTTATATGTATAGTAGAATCTCGATAAATGAATATTCGATAAACGAATAATTTCATCAAATGAATAATTTTTTCTGGTCCCGCGACATAATAGAGATAGTGTATTTTTAACTACGATAAATGTATAATCTTGATTAATGGATAAAATTTTCCAGTTCCGAGCGTATTAAGTTATCGAGGTTTAACTGTAGTATTTTCAAATTTTTTTAAATTTATTAAAGTATGAACCTTATACTTTTATATATAAAAAAAAATTAGTTACAAGTATTATTTCTAAATAATAAGATGCTTCATAATACTGGTTTTTTTTTTTTGGAAGGGGATGAATATTAATTACCTTAAAAATGATGAGACTAAGATACTTCATGTAACATCAAAATTCAAAAATTTAATTGAAAACATGTGAAAAAAGTTGATGGGCACAAATAGAGTGCCGTTAAATGTTAAATTCTTAGGATGTTTGTCATAAATTTCGCATTACACGTGTATGTGACTGCGTGGTTTTCTGTTGTTGTATACGTGACGACAAATCAAATTGCGGTTTAGATATATTAGCGGAGCCCAAGCAAATATATTTGGGCCCATGTAATGGATAAGTTTGTCTGACTTTATAGTTGATTTATCCAGATCTTCAACCTAGGCTTGTTATTTCTATCTCTAGGCAGCCCAATATTATAAAGTCCTCTTATCAGACCGTAGTATTTTTGTTTACTGTTCTGATTACATATACTAGCCTATAGCCACGGGTTACTTTTAATTTTTTTTTTAATTTACTTATAGTTTAGTATATATAATATTATAAACATTACTTTTAATATGTTGGGAGAATTCAAATTTTAAACCTTTGTATATAAATAATTTTTAATATTAAATCTAAATTAATATGTTGTTGATGGGAATCGAACCTTCAACCTTTCTATATAACATAATCTAGTATTAATTTTATATTAAAATGTTGTTGGCGAGATTCGAATCTTAGACCTCCAACTTTTAATATTATTGTATCTAACGTCATGATCTATTTGAGTTGAAGATCTAACATTTGTGAATGTAGGATAACCAAAATAGGGGTAACCAAACTACAAATTATACCCCCTTTCGCTTATTATAATATAATAGCCTATAACCCGTGCATAAGCACGGCCTATTATATATTATTATTGTTAATTAATATTTTAATTGTTTGACTTAATGTAAAATTTTAATTTATTTTAAATATTATTAATTTAATGCTATTTTTAAATTTATTGTTAAATATCTTAAGAATTCAATAGATTTTTTTAAACATTACTTAGTATAACCTAAAATCTTAGAAAAAAGAATCGTAGGAAGAAGTGTGTGCGGACGATGATTCTAATCAGGATGTAACTGAAATTTATAATATTATAAAATATGGGGTTTTTTATTTTTAATAAATTATATATTATTTAACTAAGTTTGAAATTTTTAACACATTTTTTAATTTTTTAAAAATATATTTTTGTGCCTTACTGATAAATCATATCTTAAGAATTCAATAGATATTTTTTTAAAATTATTTTGTATAGCCTAAAATCGTAGAGAGAAGAATCGTAGCGAGAAGTATGTGCGGGCGATTATTCTAATCTGGATAACTGAAAACCTTTATAATTCTATAAAACATGTGATTTTTTATTTATAATAAATTATATATAATTTAACTGAATATGTGATATTAAAATTATTTAAATTGATTTTGAAAATATTTGTTTTCCAAGTAATTGAAAATCAAAAAATTGGGTGTAGGTGAAGAATTTTAATTTAAATATAACTAAAAGAGTATGTAATTGAATATTAATTGGAGTGTAATTAAAAGAATTTGTTATTAAGTAAAATAAAATTTTATATGCATTTTAATTTATTTTTTCATTTTTGTAAGATGTTAACAAACTTTTTGAAAAGGTGTTAACCAACCAACCAACCAATTATACACTATAATAGTATAGTATAGATACTATAGATTTAGTATATAGTATTCATATGTGAATAGGGCGATAAGTCATAACATAATTTTTTGTTTGCTTCTACCTGTTATATTGGTTAAAAAAAATTTTAGCCGAGGTAAATAATGAAAACTGGATTCGTCCCTGTCTGTAATCATTGAATTCATAACTAATGCCCCCTCTATCCGACTTATCGCATGTTTTGGGAGGTTAAAATGTATGTAGCCTTATCTTCATTCAAAAAAATAAAGAGATAATTTTTAGAAAGATCCTCTATTTATATATATGTTTGTGCTGAAAAATAACAATGCATCAAATACGTAAAAAATCAAGCAACAATTTTAAACATTTGACCACATAATTTGGAAAGTAACCTGGACAAACTCTTAGCGCATGATTTTCTTCACATAAGATTTACCTAAATTTATATGCATTTTCCTCTTGAATGTGATTCCAATACCCGAAACTTACTACTTCCTCCGTCTTACTGGATTTTACCCATTTGATTTGGACACGAAGATCAAGAAAATGTATTAAAAAAATGAGTAAAGTCAGATGAAAAGTAGGTAAAGTGGTAGGACCTATTAATATTTAATAATAAATTTGAGATAGTGGAGGAAAGTAGTGGGTGTAATAGTGTTTTATATTATAAATTTGAGATAGTGGAGGAAAGTTAGTGGGTGTAATAGTGTTTTATATTATAGATTTGAGATAGTGGAGGAAAGTTAGCGGGTGTAATAGTATTTTTTATTATTAAAATTTTACTATTTTTGGAATGGGTAGAAATGATGAAATATCCCAAAATAGTAAATGGATAGAAATGAATGGAAGAAACAGAGTATTATGCTAGGATGTGACTCTTGTTGATCTTTCGTACAAAAAACATTGTAACTATAAGTATGTTGGTGTTGTCCCTTTGTTGACGAAGAATCTACACGTAGCCGCTTTGTCAATTAGAAGGAAAAATATATTTTGAAAATAATAAATATACAGAAAATTGAGAAACAAAAATAAAGAAGAAAGATATTTATCATGTTTCAAATTATATTTTGATGTATCTTTACTTGTTAAAGAAAATGCCTCTTTATAGGGTGTACATGACATGAGTTACAAGAAAATAGAAAATTAAAATTGTAGAACCAATAAATCAAAAAATTTATACTTGAAAAGTGAGAGGACATCCATATAAATTAATTATTTGTAACACTCCTTTTGGATGTCCTATACATTAAACAATATAATTTTATTAGAATGTTAATTAATTATTATAAATATAATTTTATTAGAATGTTAATTAATTGAAGTATAAGAATTACTTATCGGTGAATTCATATCAATTGAATTAATATTAATATTATGAACCAATCATAAAAACAAATACAACCCCCGTTGAAAAGTTCAAAACCCCATTTTTATTGTTTATTTTTTTAAATTTAGCTTTCATTTTATTTCTCTCTTTGTTAGAGAATATTTTTAAGTGCCATGTTAACAAATTTTTCACCCATATTTTGAAAAATCGGTATATTTATTCAATATCGGATCCTTAAAATATTTATTATATTAATTCATTTAAAATATTTGTATGGTCGTGGTTAATTTTTCGATTACATATTAAAAATGTATAGACACTTAATCCTCACGACTCTAATAAATCATTAGAATATCTATCAAAAAAGGTTGCAGCGTTATGAGAAAGGATATCTATTGTGCAAGATACATGAAACGAACGTAGTTATAACAATAGAAACTTTCATCTAATCTAGTTTGCTATGTGATCGTTCAATATCTTTTTTTACAAATTATATGTCCTTTTATTAATGAATTGATTTACTGTAGAAAAATAAATATTATCAACTAACCAAACAAATTCAATATATCGCGCTTTGGAGTAACGTATGATTGTTAGAGTTTATGGTGATTGACCTTAGCTTATTTGTAAAGACAACTTAAAATGTGCATTTTCAGTTTGGAAGTTTGTATGTTGGATTTTTTATTCTTTTCTAGTAAAATATGGTATAATAAATTTTAGTTTAATTTACTCTTAAAATAAGACATATGAAAATGAGTATCACCTATCTTTTTTCTATTTGACTAACTTGTGAAAATAAGTTACTATCCATAAAATTGAAATCAAGTATGTAATATATAAACACATAATCACATTGTTATGCCCGCAAGGGTTGTCTCAGTTTGTTAAAGAGAGGCCATCTCACCTCTTGGGAGCCTGTCGCACTTGTGTGATTTGCCTTGGATCACGTGGTTTGCAGGATATTGCGTGAGCCCATGGGTTTACCCAGAGCGCACCCGAAGGGTAGCGGCTGCGGGTTCCCATGTTAAAAAAATAAATTCGCATTGTTATATATGTGCCCTTGTAATTTAGATATTAGGTTAAATAACATGAAATTCAGTTTTTTTATACTGTGTGAACCCGTAGCCACTACCCTTTTGGGTGCGCACTGCTTATGTAGACCTGAAAAATCATTTAGCACAATCATGTTGTGTACTTTAGGGTCTTGAACGAAACTGACATGATATTGAACCGTGTACCCGAAATTAGAACACAAAAATAGCTTATGTAGACCTAACAAATCGTTTTGTACATTCATGTCGTGTACTTTATGGTCTTGAACGAAAATGACATGATACTGGATCGTGTACTGAAATTGTAACACAAAATGAAACTAAACTACATGAATTTGTTCGTGTACACGAAATGAAATGAAATATGCGAATAGAAAAAATATGACAATTACATGAAATATCACTCTCTATCCAAGTTATATAAATATACAATTATGTGTCTTAGAACAACATTGAGATGTTGCAAAACTAAACTAAGAGTAGTATGCACGATGTAAAGTCTCCAAAACAAATTGAAACTCTCTCTTTTATTTTTTTCTTAATATTTTTTTTGTTAACAAATATATTTCTTTGTGTAGAATCGTTCTACCAAGTTATTGAGTTTTCTTACCCGTATTTTATACTTTGTTGATATTAAAAAACAAATTATAATCAACCAACCAAGCAAATTCAATATATGCTCTTGGGTTAAGATATGAGAATTGATACGATTACTTTATTCCAGAATACAAAATTCAAAAAGGCACCCTTTTACTAAAAATAATAAATAATTTTTTTTTGCTAAATAAAAATAATAAATAATTTAAGTGTATCAACCTTTTTATTTATTAATATTAATAATTTTTATAACAAAGACTGTAGTTGCTATTGCTCGCTCTCTCTTCTCTCTCTCTCTCCACCTCTCCCAAAATATGGTAAACTAAAATTTAGGAGCTAATATCAGCTTTTTGGTTTTTTATAATTTTTAATTTATTTCTTTTTATAATAAATAAATTCCTTTATTGAGGGTCTAGTACCTCGTTGTCCGTTGGTGGATTTTATCTATCGAAATATTAGATTTTGTACTATCTCCTTGTAAATGATTATAAGCCTCATTTTCTTTTCCTTTATTTTACTTTGGCTTTCAATAAATATATCTCTTTGTTGAGTGCCTATATTCATGGATTTTGTATACCCATATATTAGATTTTTTTATATTAGTTCATTGATTTGGATGGTGTAGAATCACAGTTTTGGTCGGTTGTTTGAATACGTTCTGACAAATCAGATGTACATATTCCTCACGTTTAGAACAAATTGTTAGATTATCTCGCGAAAATGTTGCATAATTTAGAGATATAGATGATGGATGTACCATAATTGCATACCTGTTCAATGATTGGATAAATGAAATTAGTGATCTATTTTACTATGTATTTGTTCAATTTTAATTGTATTTTTAGACGTTGTATGCGCTTTTATTGATGATTTTTGCAGGTTTGATTATTTTTGTGGATAACATATGTCCTTTTATAGATGAACGCTTTTATTGATGATTTTTGTAGGTTTGATTATTTTTGTGGATAACATATGTCCTTTTATAGATGAATTAATTATCTATAAATAAATAGTGATTTATTAGAAAATTTGTGCTAAATTGACCAATTTATTATGGGAATATTCAGGAACAATATTTTCATTAACTCTGTAAAAATTTTATTTTTTGATTGATTATTTATAAACCAAATAATGTATAGTACTATTTAAGAGTATATATATTTAAAATATGAGAAAAATATTTCTAAAGTTAACTTTAAACAAATTAGCTAAAACCATTTGCATTTTGTGTACAAAACTTAGATGACATTTTTGTAATAATACAATTCACCCCTGTATTTACCAAAATAACCTTACTTTTGTATTGAAATATGACTTAACTTTAGATAATTATCTAATGGTAACTTTAGAACCATCAAACCATTAATATTTTGAATAATTCAAATATATTGGAAGGTCAAATTGTTTTTCCATTAATTATTTCATAGTTAAAAAATATTCATAATTAAATGTGAAAGATGATTGGTTTAAAATTCATTCTAATGTTTCAATTGGTTGATGCTAGGTTTTTTTCTTTGGACCAAATTATTTAATACTTTGCATAACTTAAATTTTGAATATGTAATTAGAATAATGTGATAAAAAGTTTTATATTGTTAACAATTTTTAATTCCTGATTTTGATTGTACCTTGTGATTTTGAATCGAGAGTTTGAGATA
This sequence comes from Saposhnikovia divaricata, assembly GCA_036435485.1. Lineage (NCBI taxonomy): Eukaryota > Viridiplantae > Streptophyta > Magnoliopsida > Apiales > Apiaceae > Saposhnikovia > Saposhnikovia divaricata. Next base: position 211,146,927 of record CM071597.1, on the reverse strand, counting down.
TCAAAACATCTATTACAGATATATAGACTCATGTATTAATTTATTATTTTTAAATTAAATAATTATCGTATTTAGAATAAAATTGTTAAGTAATCACTGAATAACATCGACAACCCAATACTGTAAAAAATATTAATTTATAGGCATGCCTAATAATGTAAACAAATTAATGTAATGTGGTAAGGATTGATGCCTAGAATTGGGTAAGTCGCCGAATTATTGGAGTTCGCCACTGAATATTCTAATGGAAGGTAACTTTGGGAGAATCTGGACTGGGGATGATGATAACCTAAATCGTTTTCTATTTTTTTGTTAGAATTTTTTTTGTTAATTTTATTGGACAATTAAAATACGAAACATACGATACATATATATAATCGAAATAAAAAGATAAACTATCCAAGTATAGTATGTCATATAATAAAAAGATATAAAGTAGTACCTTAACTGAAATTGATATGATTTAGGCATGAGGAGAATTGATGCATACACTTAGTTTAAAGTTGGCTAGGTCTGATGGGGAATAGGGAATAAACGGCTTAAATTTCCCTTAATGTTTAAATTGATATAATAATTATATTTTTTAGTTTGTAAGAATTTTATCTTATATAAATTATTTATCAGTTAATCATTAAAATAAAAATTAATAGTTATTATGTTTAGTTAATTGATATGAAAAAATAAAAATCAACTGTTACTGAGTATAACTTGAGTTGAGTTTAATCTTGGCTGAAACATAGAATTTAGATCCAATGGAGAAACATGTTACATTAAGTTTAATTGGTCTAAAATTTAATAGATTCTGATTGTTGTTAAGATAATTTACAATCTTGTGATTGGTTAATTAATATATGGTAGATTCGAGTTTCCTTTATTATAATAAAGGATGTTCAAAAACCATTCATAACTAAAAGATATATAAATATATGTAATATATTGTTATGTAGATTTATATAAAATAATATTTATGATTAGTAGAAATTTTTTAAAATTAAAAACCATGTGATATACGAAGTTATTAAATCAAGATATTATTATATTTGAATTTAATTTAATCGCGATTAGTAAATTAGAATAAGTATGCTAAATAATAAAAAGTTTGTACATGATTGATTGATTTAAAGTTTAGAAGTAAATTCTGATTGCCTCTAAACTAATTTGAATTTTTTGATTGGTAATTTATTCACAAACCAATAATAATACTCTTCTAGCGTATATTTAATAATTAAAATAATTAAAATGTATGTAGTATTCGTTTATATGAATTTACTAATTTTTTTATTAAAAAATTGTGAATAAATATATTTTTGAGCCTTCAAAAAAATTGGAGTCTTTGAAGATATGGATTTTATCCAAGTTATTTAAAATTTGATTCAAATTCGATTTTGTAGTGTTGGCGTATATGTATTTATTAATTAATTTTATTAACAAATTATGAATAAATATATTTTTGAACTTTTAAAAAAATCAAATTTTTACAGGTATGGATTTTATCCAAGTTATTTAAAATCTTATTTCAAATCCGATTTTTTCAGTTTGGTCGTTCTAATTAATGAAATAAACCAATAATATTATAATCACAAATAACTTAATGATTACCTTTTCCAGCTAATAGTTATATATTTTCTAACTAAAATATCTCATTTTCTCCTAAATAATAACTAACCAATTACATTTTTCAGCTATTACCTTTTCTAACTTTTTTCCAAAAGTATGGTCGTTCTAATTAATCTGATTTTGTAGTGCTAGATTATATGCATTTATTGATTTATTTTATTAACAAATTATTAATAAATATTTTTTTGAACTTTTAAAAAAATAAAAATTTTGAAGGTATGGATTTTATCCAAGTTATTTACAATCTGATTTCAAATCCAATTTTTTCAAATTTCTAGTTGAGTTAGATTATAATTTCCGAAAATCAATTACAATTGTACAATATATATATTATGAAAATAAATTTATAATGTATGATAATATGATTGTGATTGACTTTATATTAAAAGAATGGTTGATTAATGAATGATTAATTATGAAATTTAATTTGAAATATATAATAGTATATTGTGATTGATTTCAAATTAAAATTGTGATTTTTTAGTAAATATTTTTTGATTTTAAAAATATGTATTTATGGATATGTTTAATGAAATTATTATTGTATATAAATTAGAAGTGTTAACTAACCATGGTTAAAGGGGTAGGTTGATATTGTAAATAAAGAAAACTTTTAATATAACATGATTGGTCTAAAATTTAGGAATTATCTCTAATTTGTTCTAAAATAATTCCTAATTTCTGATTGACTAACTATACATTGGTAGACTTAGGTATTATAATAAAGGATTACAGTTAAACCTCGATAAATGAATACGCTCGGGACCGGAAAATTTTATTCATTAATCAAGATTATTAATTTATCGAGGTCAAAAATACACTGTTTCTATTATGTCGGGATCGAAAAAAATTATTCATTTGATGAAATTATTCGTTTATCGAATATTTATTTATCGAGATTCTACTGTAGTTGACTATTATTATTGCCACGTAGGATATAGCCAAGGAAAATGTATGCGTTGGAGATGTGTTAGTGACCGTTAGATTTTTAGTAAAAAATTAGTTTCGTTAGATATAATGATTAGATATATTATATGATAAAATAATTTATTAAAATTTTAAGTTTCGAATTTCGTCAACGACAAATTTATTATAAAATTTTATAATATAAATTTTAAATCATGAATATCATTAATTAAATTATTTAAATTTAAATTAAAAATTATTGAAATAATAAATATGTAAAAATATAATTATAAAATAAAATAAATTTATTACATACCAAAAAAATTCGCGTATCTTACTAGTTATAGGCTAGTTTATACTATTATAAGAAAAAACTAAAAAAGGGGTTTATTAGTTATTTTTTTTTTGAAGGTAAAAAACTGGTGCATATAAAAAGAAAATTATAAAAAAAATATTTATTAAAGAAAAGTAAAGTTAACCACGGGGTGTTTGGGGAATTTATTTTCAAGAATAACTCAACTTATTTTAAGTTGCAAGTTAAGATTCCTAATTTTCCAACTTATTTTTCAACTTATTTTTACAATTTATTGAATTTCAAACATACATTAAATATTTATATAATTTTTTTTTATCAAAACATAAAATTTTTACGTCAGTAAGTCCTTATAATAAGTTAAGGCAAACAGGCACCACGTAGAACTGCAAGTACGAGGTGTTTGAGTTATGCTCCCTCCAAACATAGCTTCTTCCCGGCTCTCTGTCACAAACGTGCACTACCTCCCCAACCTCAAGCTTTGTCTCTCTGCACAGCAGCAACACGCACCTTAGGTAAATGCCCCATCTCCTTTATTCTACATACGTGTTCAGTTTGAGTTTTATGCATCTTTATTCTATTTTTTTTTTAGTTATCGGTTTTATTGTTCTTCGAATTGATTTCTTGTGTTCTGTCGTTATTGTTGGGTATCTAAATTATGACACCCACGTTTTGTTTTTATAATTGATGAATTTTAACAAGGTTTTGAGTAATTCTGTCAAGTGTTTGATGGAAGTCCCCTGAGAAACTGTAGTTATATCCCCAGGTTACGATTGTAAGAAGAATTTGGTCCCTCCGCAAGCCTCGACTGAAGTCATATATCCTTTCTCCAATCCCCGTAATCCACTATTAAAATATTCATTCAATTTTTAGAACATAACTGGCTGAAAAAATCATCTAGGAATGACAAATATATACGCCCGCAAAATTTTCACTAATTAGTAAGAAAATAAGTGCAAAATGATTTGGTAGTGTAAAAAGACTTGCTCTTTTAGATGCGTAACCAGATAGGAGGTGCGTCCAATAGATACAATACGCATTTTATATCGAAATTGATAATTGTATACAAGATAGAGAAGTGCGTCCAATAGTTACAATTCGCATGTTAAATCTGATCGATTGTTTTGTTTTTCTACCTAATTGGATGGAGATACCTCTTAAGTTCACTTCTATATAAAATATTAGCAATTGCCTTCAATTTTTCTTTTTTAACCAATGATCAAGTTTACTTGATTGAACAAAATTTCTAAATGTAAACTGACAGTAAATTTAATATAATTTTTAATTTCATTTACATCAAATGGTTTGCTAATTTTATCTACTACATAAGCTCTATTTTTAACGATGTATTTATAGTGTATGTTTCCTATTTTTGCACTTCTTTTACATTATGAGAGACCTCTTTTTCCCTCTTTGCTTCGACAAAATATTTGATAATTCTTGACCGGTAGCAGTCTTTAAGCAAAAGAGTAGTCTGAATGGTGTTTGGAAAGTGATGGCTAGCTTCATATCATGGTATGGCAGACATTGTTAAATGTTAAGGTCACCAGTAACAATCGGTCACAATCTTTTTAGGAAATATTCTGATCACGCACCTTACAAAAAAATGATAGCGCTATAAATCAAAATTTATAGACTAAATGCCTGCTTTGCTCACTATAATTTGACAAGCTAGAAAACTGTTTGTGATTGAAACTGATAGAGCACATAAATGGATATTAAAAGACCAAAAGGGCACAAAGCAGAAAGGCTACAAAAGTGATTAAAGGAATTGATCATGTTTTTTTTTTTTTTTTGCTAAATGATTTGATCATGATTAAGATTACAATCTCTTATCAGATATACAAATGGAATTTATTTGAAAGAAAGAGATCAGATTCCGTACTCAACTAACAGTTACTAGCTAGGGAATCCAATTTTCGTCCCTTTTAGCATAGAGGAACAAACAACAAAGCCCTCTCCTCAACAAGTTCCACTTTAATGCAGAACAAAATTCAGACACTAAAGAAGCTCCTCTAATTCCCATCATTTTTTATTCAAATGTTGAAACAGGACAAGACTTAAAACAATAGTGTCAATGTTAAAGAGTAAAACATGTGTGAACATTGGTGAGGGCTTGCAGTCATTTTTATATCAAGTTTTATATTAAGTTCTCTATCAATTTTAACTAGTTTTTAAACCATGTTATTATTTTTTATTTTCAATTTTGAGCTCTGATTTTGTTTGTGATCAAGTTCTAATTTTTAAATTGCAATCTTCAATTGATTTGACAAATCCAAAGGTTATGACAGTTTCACACGCGGAGCAAAGAAATCCGGAACACCAACCTTCTTTTACGACTTCAGTAAACGGTGGACACGACATAGCAGGTATTACAACATTACTTTCAAGTAACAGGGACAATTTTAATGTGATCTATGTGGATATTATTGCCAGTTTTAGTCTACTGCGTATGCAATTTGATTGGAAAATCAACTGCAAATTCATTTTGATTAGGGTTGGAGAAAAGTATTTTCCCTAAAAACTTAAGCATGCAGGTTAAATAATCAAATGCCAGGTTCAAACAATTGAACGCGCGTTCTGATTTTATCCATATGAAGTATTGCATTTGATTGGAAAGTCTATTGAAAATGCGTTATAATTTGTTTTGCAGTAAAATTTTTATGCCCGAAGAACTAGGCATACATGAGCTTGGGGTAAAAACCAATTTCAGATTTTAGTTAATTGCATAAGCACCCGTATTCTATATGTATGGTGTATAGGGTCGAGGTTAAAGGATGTCTATGTAAAATTTTAATTTGTTTGGTTGTACTGCTTATAACCTCTACTCTCTGAGTAGGATGTATAAGACTGTCAAGTTAAAACTGCATATTTGCCTTCAAAATTGGAAGTCGAGAAGATACCTAAAAAATTATAAAAATAATGATATTGAAACTGGTGAATATGGATATGAGCGTAAGATATTTCACAGTCGTACCACATAAACGTCGGATGAAGTGTAATGGAAAAATGCATGAAGAGTATGAGGAAAGAAAGATATGGTTTGTATTTGACGATGTTTATTTTGCTTTATGCATTGCTTATACTCAATTTTTTTTTTAATTTTAGTAAAATTTGCCATTCAAATATTAATCTGTCAATTTTCGTAAAGGGGAAGTATTGGTTGTAAGGATTTAATATAGTAATAATTTAGTTATCTACATAATTTCTTAAACTTTGTCTCAAATGTTTGACAATTTAAATATTGAATTTTTACAGTTTGGTCAAATGCTTATGGATTGAGGTTATGTGTTGTGATTTTCTCTTGTGGTTCGCTATCATCGTGCTTTCTTCTAGTTTGCATGTAAAGAATACCGGATGTAATAATGTCTTTTAGCCATCATATAAGTCATTGTTTGTCACTTAAAATTAAGATTACAACCTACATATAACCTACAAAATATGCGTACTGTACAATTCACATTGACATGGCTTTCATATTATCTACTCTCTCCGTCCCGAATTGTAAGACCTTCTGACTTTTTCACGTATTTCAATGTGCTCGGACCGGGTACTAGTGAATTATATTTTTTAATTTTTTTTGAATTATATTTTTTAATTTTTTTTGATTTGTATAAAAATATATAATCTATATATTTATACAAAACAAAAAAAAATTCAAAAATATTATTTATAAGTACCCCATCCAAGCACATTGAAATGCGTGCAAAAAGAAGAGGAGGTAGTATATATTTAGATCATAATATAGCAATCTGGGTATTAATTTTATTAAATTACAGAAATATATAACCTCGAGTGAATGTTGTTATGTAAACTTCTGTTTTAAAGTTTTAATTATGAAAGAGGCACTAACATGTGGATAAATTCTTGCTCAAAGATACATTTAGACACATATGGTTACTGATAACCAGTGACATAAATGCTATAATATAGCACATGCACTAGCTTCTTTACATTAAAGAACTCGAGATGGTAAAATCACTGTGCATTTATTTGGAGTACAGTACTTTCCGGTAAAATTTGTAAATCTCCAGTTTCATTTTGGATGGTCATCAAGATTCAAGACATGTGCTTTTAGTATGATAAATTAATAACATCTCATATATAGAACATATAAGTTGTAACAGTTCTTATGTTGTCAAGCAATAGTATTCCGCCAATTCAAAATTAGTTTTCCTATTTTCTATAATTCAATTAAATTATTTGTTATGGTTCCATTGGACACATATGCGTCTCTAACCTTCCTTTGTCAAAATTACCTATTTAAATACAATTTGATACTTTTTGTTACTTGACAACAGTACGGCATGGAGAGTGCAAGTTGTTCTAACAGAGCAATAAATAACTGACATGGAAGCACTACCGCATACTATACATCTGGTTTGTCGGTGTCAGTTTATCTATTTTGTTAATTTTATCTATTTCGTTTTTCACTATTTATTAAATATTCAACTTTACCAATCTTAGGAAGTATTTAGATTCCCCGGAAATTTTGCGTGTTGATTTAATTTTATATAACATGAATAGTTTAGTAAGAAAAATCATGCAAAAAAAGAAGTTCATTTCACCAAAATAAACTAAGCACGGATAAATGGAAAAAACAAGCATATTAAGTACTAAACAAGAAATCAGTGATTGAAAACCTCAAGAAATTAGATTGCGATGACCCTGATCTCAAGGTCTGTTCTACCATTGCTTCTACCAAGATGTTTCAGTTATATTGTTTTGTTGATTTTCCACTAAATAGTATTTTGGCGGTTTATGTGAAATAAGTTTCAAAATATAGTAGGATGCATTCTGATATTCTGGAGACTTGGATATCATTTTTAGAAAGCGTGTTGTGGTTTGAAACATATTCAGGTTTTCTTATTGCATATTGTAATTTAGGGCTATTTATGTGGCATAGACTTTTACTGATGGTAAACTTATGTTGTTTGAAACATTATGTATTGGTTCAATATTCCTTAATTGAAAGATTGTTTAAAGTAGGCCCATGGTTTATTGAATAATTGTAATGCTTATTTTGGTGTTTTCTTGATACACAGAGCCACCATGATGAGTTAGAATCAAGGTTTCGTGAGGAGAGAACAACACCTGATGCGAATTATCAAAATCTTTATGAACCTCTATACACTAAGGTACATGATATGTTGGTAGGCATTGCTTGCCATGAGTTTCAGATCATCTTATAATTTCTTTTTAGTTACGCTTGCAAATTATAATTACAGAGATATGGATTAGTCAATGGTATCGTTGATCCTAAAGTTGTTGAAAGTGAGAATGCATTGTAGGAGGACGAAGATCAAGAAGGAGTTGTGTATCTCAGCTACTGAGTAATCAATATTGCATATAATTATACAATGGATGCAGGATAAAGTGTGCTTGAATTCTTACTTGAAGAAAGTTAAGAACAAAAGTGTTCATATTTATAGAAGTTATATACTGAAAGATGTCTAAGATCACATTATTATAAGCAAGACATGCAAGTTTGGCGTGTTCCGAACTCTTTTTGAAGTCTACTTATCTAATGTTCAGTGCACAATTGCAGTCAAGAGAGAAGTCCAAGTTGTAATAGCATTTACCAGGCCTATAAGGTGTAGTTATCTATATTTCATACATTCAACTTGGTTAGTGACCATGATTCACAGCCATTGTCTTGGCAGATTTATTTAAGTTGCAGCAGAAACCTTTTGAATATGAACCTTGATTCTTGCTAAATGTTGCCAATTTATTTGATAGATTACCAGTTGTTTCTCCAAGAAATATAGACATTGACTATGGCTTGATCAGCTCCCTTCCCCAGCCCGCCTTTTGGGAGGTGACAAGTACTATATGTCCAAGTAGTTTATATTATTAGTAGTAATTTATTGTAGAGTTTTTTATCTGGGTGCTGTAATTATCCTTTTATAAGCTTATTTGTTATCATTTGTGATGGCAAGACCTCATGCAATGTAATGTGAAACACTTCATTTTACAATTCAATCAAGACAAAAATAATGAAAATTAAAGACAAAATAAAAATAATTTCTGTTAGAACCAATTTACGTCGGGACTATCAGACATGCAATGAAAAGAATTATCCTCGATTCACCTCCAATATGAGAATCAGTAAACTGGTTGGTAAGGTAGTATTGAACCTGGTTTGTAAGGTAGTATTGAACGTATGAGAACGTGTGTTTGTGTGTAGAATGAATCCTCAATTACCAAACCTGCCAATTGTTATACCTCCTTGTTAGGCGAGGGCGATGAAGGTGGAGACGAGTGAGGACGTGTCCCATGTCCTTAGGAGTGGAAGAAATTGTTTGAGGAGACAGTTATCCATGAATCGGGTTGGGTTCATTTGGGCCTACTTCAGAGTTTTGTATTGGGCCTTCGGCCTGACCCGATAACAAGATGGGTCTCTAACAATTTCTAATAAAAAACCAAAAAAACAATTATATTTTATATAAAGTATAATTTCATTTTCTTTTGACAATCTATACATAGCACATGAAATATAACACGATCTAGGTTGTCCTTTTAGCTTTTTTTTTTTGTTTGTTATTTTCCTGAATTTAGTGTTATATTTTCAAATTTTAAGAGGAAAAGAGATTGGTTTCAACAATAAAAAATTTATTTTGACTCTTAAAATTCATTGGTTACTTATTTTAACTATTGTATTTAAAATTTTTTGAACATATTTTACAATGACATAAATCGATAAAACATTATTTAATTATTTTCAATAATATGAATGAGTTGAGTTATCGCTATAAAACTATTAGGGTACAATTAAGTTAAATTTTTAAATTTTCTAAAACTTAACATTAACAAAAAACAATAAAAAATTGTTAAAAACTCTTTTTCGGAAATAAATGAAATTAAAGATAAAATAAAATAATTACAAATTAGGAATAGACCAAAAACCATCTATACTAAAAAACTTTATTTAACAAATTAACAATAATTTCTTTTTTATAAAATGCTAGATACACTACCGACCTCGGTGCATTGCACGGATCATAGACTAATATTTTTTAATTACAAACGATTGTTTATTTGCTAGGCAATTTAAAATTAGAAATGAGGAAGCGGATTAAAATAGTATGACGTTTGGACTTTATTCATCGTATCTCAAATGTCTATTTTCAATGTATATTATTATTTATTATTTATATATAAAATTGCAAATATATTTTTTTATCAGTGAAATGAATTTTGTTTGTATATATAACTTTTTTTATTGTTAGTAATGTTTTGTTGGATGGATAACATAATAATGCTGAAATTGATATTAGTAATATTTGAAGGTGCCCTTGATGCAAACAAAATTGAGATATTTATAAAACTACAATTTTTTGAAACTATTTACAAAAGTACGGTTTTTTGGTTGCAAAGTTGCAAAACTGGCATCGCAGGTGGCAAAGATTGCAAATGAACTTAAATAAAAGCAAAAAAAGGTTGCACGCATTTGGAAAAAGGTTTCAAAGATTACAAGTGGCATTTTTTAAAAAAACTGTTGGAACTTGGATAGTTTTGAAAAAAACTCAACAAAATTATAGTTAAACCTACGGTCCAAGGACAAAATGTTACGAGGTACCCACTTTATAGCCTGAATTTTTTATTTTTTTATTTTTGAATTTACTGAAACATTAAAAAGGAGCACGCAGGTAAATGATGCCACCCAAGTAAGGTTTGGTGCAGGAAGTTTAAAGTGTGAGCGAGTGGGAGAGAAGGATGAGGCTTTGTATGTGCACCATCCATCAAAGATAACAAAGAGGTAGCAAGTAAATTAATTGTTCAAAATAAGAAGCCCTTGTTCTTTCCCCTAGTATATCAACAAAACAAAGAGAGTGTAAACAAGATAAATCAATCAAAATGGCTCTTAGGGTGTGGGCTTCTTCAGCTGCCAATGCACTTAGACTCTCCTCTGCACCACCCTTTCCTCTCTCAAGATGCTTCTCTACAGGTACAATCCCCCCCCCCCAACCCCCCACAAGAAACTTTTTACAATATATGTAATTGTTTTCTATGTATGTAGTATTCGTTTATATAAAAAACCAAACCAAACCAAACATACCCAGTATATCCCGCTCAGAGCAGGGTCTGGGGAGGGTAGGTTGTACGCAGACCATGCCCCCACTTTTTAGGGTAGGGAGGCTGTTTCCGTGAAGACCCTCGGCTATGTGCACGCAATATATGGTGAGTGAGATAAACAAAGGAATCTAAAGGATATGCGAAAACGTTCAAAGCAATACCTGAGCCCATGGCTTTCTCCACACGGGACTTACCTACCATGCCCCTGGAAACCACCAAGCGAAGTTCCCTGCACCTGTACCTGCACAACCGGGAAACATATGATAATGATAAATAATAAATGAAAATGGACAAGATAACGGCAAAAGCCAGCCTCCTACGATATGGTCATCCGGGACAACCCAACTCTGAGGTACTCCACTACATAGCCGTCCTCTAGAAGAGAGTCCACCACTCTGATTTGGCGCCTCCACGAACCCCTGTTAGCGGTCATGGTCTCACTTAGGTTCAAAGCCTTCAAATCCAACTTAAGCTGTTCTTCCCAAGACCTCCTCGGTCTGCCTCTCCTCCTCACCCCAATAACCGAAAGACTCTCGACCCTTCGCACAGGGGCTTCCGGCCGCCTCCTACGGACGTGGCCGAACCATCTCAACCTCCCTTCCCTAACTTTCGCAGAAAGGGGCGCCACTTCGAGCTCGGTCCTGAACACCTTATTAGGGATTCTATCTAGCATCGTGCGGCCACACGACCACCGCAACATCCTCATTTCAGCTGCTTCCAACGTGCTTTCGTGGGTCTTCTTCGCTGCCCAGCACTCCGAACCATATAACATCGCAGGCCGAATAGCCGCTCTATAGAATCTCCCTTTCAACTTTAAAGGAACCTTCTTGTCGCACATCACCCCTGACGCTGCCCTCCACCTTAGCCACCCAGCGTTAATACGATGTTTGACATCGTCTTCCACCTCACCTTCCTTCTGGATGATCGACCCCAGATACTTGAACTTATCCGTACGAGGGACGATCTGATCTTGGATCTTAACCTCCACCCCTTCTTCGATGGCCTCACCACTGAAGTTGCACCAGAGATACTCGGTTTTAGTTCTACTCAACCGCAAGCCTTGTGACTCCAAAGTTGATCTCCATAGTTCCAACTTCTCGTTGACCTCCCCCCTAGACTCTGCCACTAGCACAATATCGTCTGCGAAGAGCATGCACCACGGGACGGCGTCTTGGATCCCGCGTGACATGCCATCCAGGATAAGTGCGAAAAGGAGAGGACTAAGGGCCGATCCCTGATGAAGCCCAATCTCCACGGGGAAGAAACGTGAGTCACCCACTGGGGTCCTGACGCAAGAAGTAGCTAGGGAGTACATGTCTTGAATCACTCTTACGTACGCCGACGATACACCCCGCTCTACGAGGGTCTTCCAAATAGCTTCCCGGGGGATACTGTCATAAGCCTTCTCGAGATCAATAAACACCATATGAAGGTCTTTGCGGCGCTCCCTGAACTTCTCCATAAGGCGTCTGACGAGATGAATGGCCTCGATTGTCGATCTCCCCGGCATGAAACCAAATTGATTCTCTGAGATTACAACTTCTCTTCTAATCCGGTCTTCTACCACTCTCTCCCAGAGTTTCATAGTATGGCTGAGTAATTTAATACCCCGATAATTACTACAACTCTGAGCATCTCCTTTGTTCTTGAAAAAAGGGACTACAACACTACGTCTCCATTCCGCTGGCATCTCAGCACCCAAGAGTAGATCATTGAACAGATTAACTAGCCATTTAACGCCAACTTCGCCAAGACAAAACCACACCTCGATTGGGATCTGATCCGATCCCACCGCCTTCCCTTTCGCCATCTTACGCATGGCCCCCTTGACCTCGTCCTCGCTGATACGCTCACAAGGAGACGCGGGGGGGAACTGTAGTTCCCCACCGGCCCAGCTACTCCTAGTCTCATTGAAAAGGGTATGGAAGTACGAACTCCACCTCTCCTTAATAGCGTCTTCATTAAGTAACACTCGGTCTGAATCATCCTTAATATACTTGACAGCACCCAAGTCGCGCCGCCCTCTCTCCCTAGCTTTAGCTAGTTTAAAGATAGCATTCGTTCCTTCCTTGGTGTCTAGGCGCTTGTACAACCCCTCATAGCCTTCCCCTTTGGCTTTCGCCACGGCTTTCTTAGCCTCCCTTCTCGCCACCTTGTACGCTTCCATCTTCCGACTCTTCTTCGCCCCTGCACTCAAAGATAAAAGCTCTCTAAAGAGCGCACGTTTAGCCTTAACTTTCGTTTGAACCTCCACGTTCCACCACCAAGACTCCTTACGGCTACTGACCCTACCCGAGGAAAACCCAACCACTTGCTCGGCCACACACCGAATGTCCTTCGCCATTTCGGTCCACCTACAGTTGGCATCTCCGTCACGGTCGAAACTACCTTCGATGACCAGAGACTCCCTGAATTTGACCGCCTTCTCGCCCTTTAGATCTTTCCACAGGATTCTCGGTCTGCACTCTCTCGGCCTATGGATAACTCGACCCCCCATGGTAAGATCCATGGCCAACAGCCGGTGCTGGGAAGCACACGCCTCACCCCGGAACACCTTGCAATCCAAGCACGCCCTGACATCCCGTCCGCGCAAAAGAAGGTAGTCAATCTGAGTGAAGTTTCCCCCGCTACAAAAGGTGATGAGGTGCTCCTCCCTTTTCTGAAAAACAGAATTCACGATAACCAACTCCTGGGCCGTCGCAAAGTCCAACAAGGCTGACCCACCCACATTCCTGGTTCCGAAGCCAAAACCGCCATGAGCGCTGTTGTAGCCGTCTGCCCTCTCACCAATGTGACCGTTGAAATCGCCACCCAGCACTAAGAATTGGTCGTCAGGAATACTGCCAACCAACTCATCTAAGCATACCCAGAATGCCTCTTTCTCAGAATCGCTCAAACCGACTTGGGGTGCATAGGCACACACCACGTTCACCACTTTCTCCCCAACCACAACCCTGACGGACATGATCCTGTCGTTGCACCTCTTCACTTCCCCGCCGTCGCCGTATCCCCCCCTCTAATCCTTTATGTTTTAACAATGTGATTAATTATCACATTGTTAATTAATTTTATTAACAAATTATGAATAAATATATTTTTGAACTTTTAAAAAAATCAAATTTTTACAGGTATGGATTTTATCCAAGTTATTTAAAATCTTATTTCAAATCCGATTTTTTCAGTTTGGTCGTTCTAATTAATGAAATAAACCAATAATATTATAATCACAAATAACTTAATGATTACCTTTTCCAGCTAATAGTTATATATTTTTTAACTAAAATATCTCATTTTCTCCTAAATAATAACTAACCAATTACATTTTTCAGCTATTACCTTTTCTAACTTTTTTCCAAAAGTATGGTCGTTCTAATTAATCTGATTTTGTAGTGCTAGATTATATGCATTTATTGATTTATTTTATTAACAAATTATTAATAAATATTTTTTTGAACTTTTAAAAAAATAAAAATTTTGAAGGTATGGATTTTATCCAAGTTATTTACAATCTGATTTCAAATCCAATTTTTTCAAATTTCTAGTTGAGTTAGATTATAATTTCCGAAAATCAATTACAATTGTACAATATATATATTATGAAAATAAATTTATAATGTATGATAATATGATTGTGATTGACTTTATATTAAAAGAATGGTTGATTAATGAATGATTAATTATGAAATTTAATTTGAAATATATAATAGTATATTGTGATTGATTTCAAATTAAAATTGTGATTTTTTAGTAAATATTTTTTGATTTTAAAAATATGTATTTATGGATATGTTTAATGAAATTATTATTGTATATAAATTAGAAGTGTTAACTAACCATGGTTAAAGGGGTAGGTTGATATTGTAAATAAAGAAAACTTTTAATATAACATGATTGGTCTAAAATTTAGGAATTATCTCTAATTTGTTCTAAAATAATTCCTAATTTTTGATTGACTAACTATACATTGGTAGACTTAGGTATTATAATAAAGGATTACAGTTAAACCTCGATAAATGAATACGCTCGGGACCGGAAAATTTTATTCATTAATCAAGATTATTAATTTATCGAGGTCAAAAATACACTGTTTCTATTATGTCGGGATCGAAAAAAATTATTCATTTGATGAAATTATTCGTTTATCGAATATTTATTTATCGAGATTCTACTGTAGTTGACTATTATTATTGCCACGTAGGATATAGCCAAGGAAAATGTATGCGTTGGAGATGTGTTAGTGACCGTTAGATTTTTAGTAAAAAATTAGTTTCGTTAGATATAATGATTAGATATATTATATGATAAAATAATTTATTAAAATTTTAAGTTTCGAATTTCGTCAACGACAAATTTATTATAAAATTTTATAATATAAATTTTAAATCATGAATATCATTAATTAAATTATTTAAATTTAAATTAAAAATTATTGAAATAATAAATATGTAAAAATATAATTATAAAATAAAATAAATTTATTACATACCAAAAAAATTCGCGTATCTTACTAGTTATAGGCTAGTTTATACTATTATAAGAAAAAACTAAAAAAGGGGTTTATTAGTTATTTTTTTTTTGAAGGTCAAAAACTGGTGCATATAAAAAGAAAATTATAAAAAAAATATTTATTAAAGAAAAGTAAAGTTAACCACGGGGTGTTTGGGGAATTTATTTTCAAGAATAACTCAACTTATTTTAAGTTGCAAGTTAAGATTCCTAATTTTCCAACTTATTTTTCAACTTATTTTTACAATTTATTGAATTTCAAACATACATTAAATATTTATATAATTTTTTTTTATCAAAACATAAAATTTTTACGTCAGTAAGTCCTTATAATAAGTTAAGGCAAACAGGCACCACGTAGAACTGCAAGTACGAGGTGTTTGAGTTATGCTCCCTCCAAACATAGCTTCTTCCCGGCTCTCTGTCACAAACGTGCACTACCTCCCCAACCTCAAGCTTTGTCTCTCTGCACAGCAGCAACACGCACCTTAGGTAAATGCCCCATCTCCTTTATTCTACATACGTGTTCAGTTTGAGTTTTATGCATCTTTATTCTATTTTTTTTTTAGTTATCGGTTTTATTGTTCTTCGAATTGATTTCTTGTGTTCTGTCGTTATTGTTGGGTATCTAAATTATGACACCCACGTTTTGTTTTTATAATTGATGAATTTTAACAAGGTTTTGAGTAATTCTGTCAAGTGTTTGATGGAAGTCCCCTGAGAAACTGTAGTTATATCCCCAGGTTACGATTGTAAGAAGAATTTGGTCCCTCCGCAAGCCTCGACTGAAGTCATATATCCTTTCTCCAATCCCCGTAATCCACTATTAAAATATTCATTCAATTTTTAGAACATAACTGGCTGAAAAAATCATCTAGGAATGACAAATATATACGCCCGCAAAATTTTCACTAATTAGTAAGAAAATAAGTGCAAAATGATTTGGTAGTGTAAAAAGACTTGCTCTTTTAGATGCGTAACCAGATAGGAGGTGCGTCCAATAGATACAATACGCATTTTATATCGAAATTGATAATTGTATACAAGATAGAGAAGTGCGTCCAATAGTTACAATTCGCATGTTAAATCTGATCGATTGTTTTGTTTTTCTACCTAATTGGATGGAGATACCTCTTAAGTTCACTTCTATATAAAATATTAGCAATTGCCTTCAATTTTTCTTTTTTAACCAATGATCAAGTTTACTTGATTGAACAAAATTTCTAAATGTAAACTGACAGTAAATTTAATATAATTTTTAATTTCATTTACATCAAATGGTTTGCTAATTTTATCTACTACATAAGCTCTATTTTTAACGATGTATTTATAGTGTATGTTTCCTATTTTTGCACTTCTTTTACATTATGAGAGACCTCTTTTTCCCTCTTTGCTTCGACAAAATATTTGATAATTCTTGACCGGTAGCAGTCTTTAAGCAAAAGAGTAGTCTGAATGGTGTTTGGAAAGTGATGGCTAGCTTCATATCATGGTATGGCAGACATTGTTAAATGTTAAGGTCACCAGTAACAATCGGTCACAATCTTTTTAGGAAATATTCTGATCACGCACCTTACAAAAAAATGATAGCGCTATAAATCAAAATTTATAGACTAAATGCCTGCTTTGCTCACTATAATTTGACAAGCTAGAAAACTGTTTGTGATTGAAACTGATAGAGCACATAAATGGATATTAAAAGACCAAAAGGGCACAAAGCAGAAAGGCTACAAAAGTGATTAAAGGAATTGATCATGTTTTTTTTTTTTTGCTAAATGATTTGATCATGATTAAGATTACAATCTCTTATCAGATATACAAATGGAATTTATTTGAAAGAAAGAGATCAGATTCCGTACTCAACTAACAGTTACTAGCTAGGGAATCCAATTTTCGTCCCTTTTAGCATAGAGGAACAAACAACAAAGCCCTCTCCTCAACAAGTTCCACTTTAATGCAGAACAAAATTCAGACACTAAAGAAGCTCCTCTAATTCCCATCATTTTTTATTCAAATGTTGAAACAGGACAAGACTTAAAACAATAGTGTCAATGTTAAAGAGTAAAACATGTGTGAACATTGGTGAGGGCTTGCAGTCATTTTTATATCAAGTTTTATATTAAGTTCTCTATCAATTTTAACTAGTTTTTAAACCATGTTATTATTTTTTATTTTCAATTTTGAGCTCTGATTTTGTTTGTGATCAAGTTCTAATTTTTAAATTGCAATCTTCAATTGATTTGACAAATCCAAAGGTTATGACAGTTTCACACGCGGAGCAAAGAAATCCGGAACACCAACCTTCTTTTACGACTTCAGTAAACGGTGGACACGACATAGCAGGTATTACAACATTACTTTCAAGTAACAGGGACAATTTTAATGTGATCTATGTGGATATTATTGCCAGTTTTAGTCTACTGCGTATGCAATTTGATTGGAAAATCAACTGCAAATTCATTTTGATTAGGGTTGGAGAAAAGTATTTTCCCTAAAAACTTAAGCATGCAGGTTAAATAATCAAATGCCAGGTTCAAACAATTGAACGCGCGTTCTGATTTTATCCATATGAAGTATTGCATTTGATTGGAAAGTCTATTGAAAATGCGTTATAATTTGTTTTGCAGTAAAATTTTTATGCCCGAAGAACTAGGCATACATGAGCTTGGGGTAAAAACCAATTTCAGATTTTAGTTAATTGCATAAGCACCCGTATTCTATATGTATGGTGTATAGGGTTGAGGTTAAAGGATGTCTATGTAAAATTTTAATTTGTTTGGTTGTACTGCTTATAACCTCTACTCTCTGAGTAGGATGTATAAGACTGTCAAGTTAAAACTGCATATTTGCCTTCAAAATTGGAAGTCGAGAAGATACCTAAAAAATTATAAAAATAATGATATTGAAACTGGTGAATATGGATATGAGCGTAAGATATTTCACAGTCGTACCACATAAACGTCGGATGAAGTGTAATGGAAAAATGCATGAAGAGTATGAGGAAAGAAAGATATGGTTTGTATTTGACGATGTTTATTTTGCTTTATGCATTGCTTATACTCAATTTTTTTTTTAATTTTAGTAAAATTTGCCATTCAAATATTAATCTGTCAATTTTCGTAAAGGGGAAGTATTGGTTGTAAGGATTTAATATAGTAATAATTTAGTTATCTACATAATTTCTTAAACTTTGTCTCAAATGTTTGACAATTTAAATATTGAATTTTTACAGTTTGGTCAAATGCTTATGGATTGAGGTTATGTGTTGTGATTTTCTCTTGTGGTTCGCTACCATCGTGCTTTCTTCTAGTTTGCATGTAAAGAATACCGGATGTAATAATGTCTTTTAGCCATCATATAAGTCATTGTTTGTCACTTAAAATTAAGATTACAACCTACATATAACCTACAAAATATGCGTACTGTACAATTCACATTGACATGGCTTTCATATTATCTACTCTCTCCGTCCCGAATTGTAAGACCTTCTGACTTTTTCACGTATTTCAATGTGCTCGGACCGGGTACTAGTGAATTATATTTTTTAATTTTTTTTGAATTATATTTTTTAATTTTTTTTGATTTGTATAAAAATATATAATCTATATATTTATACAAAACAAAAAAAAATTCAAAAATATTATTTATAAGTACCCCATCCAAGCACATTGAAATGCGTGCAAAAAGAAGAGGAGGTAGTATATATTTAGATCATAATATAGCAATCTGGGTATTAATTTTATTAAATTACAGAAATATATAACCTCGAGTGAATGTTGTTATGTAAACTTCTGTTTTAAAGTTTTAATTATGAAAGAGGCACTAACATGTGGATAAATTCTTGCTCAAAGATACATTTAGACACATATGGTTACTGATAACCAGTGACATAAATGCTATAATATAGCACATGCACTAGCTTCTTTACATTAAAGAACTCGAGATGGTAAAATCACTGTGCATTTATTTGGAGTACAGTACTTTCCGGTAAAATTTGTAAATCTCCAGTTTCATTTTGGATGGTCATCAAGATTCAAGACATGTGCTTTTAGTATGATAAATTAATAACATCTCATATATAGAACATATAAGTTGTAACAGTTCTTATGTTGTCAAGCAATAGTATTCCGCCAATTCAAAATTAGTTTTCCTATTTTCTATAATTCAATTAAATTATTTGTTATGGTTCCATTGGACACATATGCGTCTCTAACCTTCCTTTGTCAAATTTACCTATTTAAATACAATTTGATACTTTTTGTTACTTGACAACAGTACGGCATGGAGAGTGCAAGTTGTTCTAACAGAGCAATAAATAACTGACATGGAAGCACTACCGCATACTATACATCTGGTTTGTCGGTGTCAGTTTATCTATTTTGTTAATTTTATCTATTTCGTTTTTCACTATTTATTAAATATTCAACTTTACCAATCTTAGGAAGTATTTAGATTCCCCGGAAATTTTGCGTGTTGATTTAATTTTATATAACATGAATAGTTTAGTAAGAAAAATCATGCAAAAAAAGAAGTTCATTTCACCAAAATAAACTAAGCACGGATAAATGGAAAAAACAAGCATATTAAGTACTAAACAAGAAATCAGTGATTGAAAACCTCAAGAAATTAGATTGCGATGACCCTGATCTCAAGGTCTGTTCTACCATTGCTTCTACCAAGATGTTTCAGTTATATTGTTTTGTTGATTTTCCACTAAATAGTATTTTGGCGGTTTATGTGAAATAAGTTTCAAAATATAGTAGGATGCATTCTGATATTCTGGAGACTTGGATATCATTTTTAGAAAGCGTGTTGTGGTTTGAAACATATTCAGGTTTTCTTATTGCATATTGTAATTTAGGGCTATTTATGTGGCATAGACTTTTACTGATGGTAAACTTATGTTGTTTGAAACATTATGTATTGGTTCAATATTCCTTAATTGAAAGATTGTTTAAAGTAGGCCCATGGTTTATTGAATAATTGTAATGCTTATTTTGGTGTTTTCTTGATACACAGAGCCACCATGATGAGTTAGAATCAAGGTTTCGTGAGGAGAGAACAACACCTGATGCGAATTATCAAAATCTTTATGAACCTCTATACACTAAGGTACATGATATGTTGGTAGGCATTGCTTGCCATGAGTTTCAGATCATCTTATAATTTCTTTTTAGTTACGCTTGCAAATTATAATTACAGAGATATGGATTAGTCAATGGTATCGTTGATCCTAAAGTTGTTGAAAGTGAGAATGCATTGTAGGAGGACGAAGATCAAGAAGGAGTTGTGTATCTCAGCTACTGAGTAATCAATATTGCATATAATTATACAATGGATGCAGGATAAAGTGTGCTTGAATTCTTACTTGAAGAAAGTTAAGAACAAAAGTGTTCATATTTATAGAAGTTATATACTGAAAGATGTCTAAGATCACATTATTATAAGCAAGACATGCAAGTTTGGCGTGTTCCGAACTCTTTTTGAAGTCTACTTATCTAATGTTCAGTGCACAATTGCAGTCAAGAGAGAAGTCCAAGTTGTAATAGCATTTACCAGGCCTATAAGGTGTAGTTATCTATATTTCATACATTCAACTTGGTTAGTGACCATGATTCACAGCCATTGTCTTGGCAGATTTATTTAAGTTGCAGCAGAAACCTTTTGAATATGAACCTTGATTCTTGCTAAATGTTGCCAATTTATTTGATAGATTACCAGTTGTTTCTCCAAGAAATATAGACATTGACTATGGCTTGATCAGCTCCCTTCCCCAGCCCGCCTTTTGGGAGGTGACAAGTACTATATGTCCAAGTAGTTTATATTATTAGTAGTAATTTATTGTAGAGTTTTTTATCTGGGTGCTGTAATTATCCTTTTATAAGCTTATTTGTTATCATTTGTGATGGCAAGACCTCATGCAATGTAATGTGAAACACTTCATTTTACAATTCAATCAAGACAAAAATAATGAAAATTAAAGACAAAATAAAAATAATTTCTGTTAGAACCAATTTACGTCGGGACTATCAGACATGCAATGAAAAGAATTATCCTCGATTCACCTCCAATATGAGAATCAGTAAACTGGTTGGTAAGGTAGTATTGAACCTGGTTTGTAAGGTAGTATTGAACGTATGAGAACGTGTGTTTGTGTGTAGAATGAATCCTCAATTACCAAACCTGCCAATTGTTATACCTCCTTGTTAGGCGAGGGCGATGAAGGTGGAGACGAGTGAGGACGTGTCCCATGTCCTTAGGAGTGGAAGAAATTGTTTGAGGAGACAGTTATCCATGAATCGGGTTGGGTTCATTTGGGCCTACTTCAGAGTTTTGTATTGGGCCTTCGGCCTGACCCGATAACAAGATGGGTCTCTAACAATTTCTAATAAAAAACCAAAAAAACAATTATATTTTATATAAAGTATAATTTCATTTTCTTTTGACAATCTATACATAGCACATGAAATATAACACGATCTAGGTTGTCCTTTTAGCTTTTTTTTTTTGTTTGTTATTTTCCTGAATTTAGTGTTATATTTTCAAATTTTAAGAGGAAAAGAGATTGGTTTCAACAATAAAAAATTTATTTTGACTCTTAAAATTCATTGGTTACTTATTTTAACTATTGTATTTAAAATTTTTTGAACATATTTTACAATGACATAAATCGATAAAACATTATTTAATTATTTTCAATAATATGAATGAGTTGAGTTATCGCTATAAAACTATTAGGGTACAATTAAGTTAAATTTTTAAATTTTCTAAAACTTAACATTAACAAAAAACAATAAAAAATTGTTAAAAACTCTTTTTCGGAAATAAATGAAATTAAAGATAAAATAAAATAATTACAAATTAGGAATAGACCAAAAACCATCTATACTAAAAAACTTTATTTAACAAATTAACAATAATTTCTTTTTTATAAAATGCTAGATACACTACCGACCTCGGTGCATTGCACGGATCATAGACTAATATTTTTTAATTACAAACGATTGTTTATTTGCTAGGCAATTTAAAATTAGAAATGAGGAAGCGGATTAAAATAGTATGACGTTTGGACTTTATTCATCGTATCTCAAATGTCTATTTTCAATGTATATTATTATTTATTATTTATATATAAAATTGCAAATATATTTTTTTATCAGTGAAATGAATTTTGTTTGTATATATAACTTTTTTTATTGTTAGTAATGTTTTGTTGGATGGATAACATAATAATGCTGAAATTGATATTAGTAATATTTGAAGGTGCCCTTGATGCAAACAAAATTGAGATATTTATAAAACTACAATTTTTTGAAACTATTTACAAAAGTACGGTTTTTTGGTTGCAAAGTTGCAAAACTGGCATCGCAGGTGGCAAAGATTGCAAATGAACTTAAATAAAAGCAAAAAAAGGTTGCACGCATTTGGAAAAAGGTTTCAAAGATTACAAGTGGCATTTTTTAAAAAAACTGTTGGAACTTGGATAGTTTTGAAAAAAACTCAACAAAATTATAGTTAAACCTACGGTCCAAGGACAAAATGTTACGAGGTACCCACTTTATAGCCTGAATTTTTTATTTTTTTATTTTTGAAT
The DNA here is from genome assembly GCA_036435485.1 of Saposhnikovia divaricata. Lineage (NCBI taxonomy): Eukaryota > Viridiplantae > Streptophyta > Magnoliopsida > Apiales > Apiaceae > Saposhnikovia > Saposhnikovia divaricata. The sequence goes on along the minus strand of CM071597.1, from coordinate 211,123,915 downwards.
TTACTGAAACATTAAAAAGGAGCACGCAGGTAAATGATGCCACCCAAGTAAGGTTTGGTGCAGGAAGTTTAAAGTGTGAGCGAGTGGGAGAGAAGGATGAGGCTTTGTATGTGCACCATCCATCAAAGATAACAAAGAGGTAGCAAGTAAATTAATTGTTCAAAATAAGAAGCCCTTGTTCTTTCCCCTAGTATATCAACAAAACAAAGAGAGTGTAAACAAGATAAATCAATCAAAATGGCTCTTAGGGTGTGGGCTTCTTCAGCTGCCAATGCACTTAGACTCTCCTCTGCACCACCCTTTCCTCTCTCAAGATGCTTCTCTACAGGTACAATCCCCCCCCCCCCCCCCAACCCCCCACAAGAAACTTTTTACAATATATGTAATTGTTTTCTATGTATGGTTGCAGTTTTGGATGGGTTGAAGTATGCAAGTTCACATGAATGGGTGAAGCATGAAGGGTCAGTAGCTACTATAGGCATAACTGAACATGCTCAGGTATAATCTTATTATTTCACATTTCTCTATTATATAACATTTAATGCCTAAAATATATGTTGCTCCTCTGCCTAATTTTTTTTTGCCAAGTTCTCTGCCTAATATGTTTGTTTACAAAAAAAAAATCTGCCTAATGTGTTTTTGTTCACAATTCTAGCTAGTTTACTACTTAATTTGCTGTCACTCGATTTTACGTTAACACATGGTGTGATAACATGGTGATTATTATGAGGTAAAGGAAGATTACAAAGTTTTCCATTGCTTCTATAGTTCTATGTGCAAATATTAAGATTGGCACTTTGGTGTGAGTCGTGTTGACACATTTTATAACCTTACATGTTTAAAGTTTGATATGGACTAGATGTATGTCGGCACTTGTGTAGTTATGTCATATGTGTAGTAGATTATTAAGCTTATGTTATTGCACTTGCTACTCTGTTTACATTAAAAGATGTAAAGAATATCTGGAAGAGAGTTGACACGCATGTTAAAAATACAGGACCATCTCGGAGAAGTTGTATTTGTGGAGTTGCCAGAGCCTGGTGGCGCCGTTACACAAGCCAGTGGCTTTGGAGCTGTGGAAAGTGTAAAGGCCACCAGTGATGTTAATTCCCCGATCTCTGGAGAGGTTGTTGAGGTTAACACAAAGCTCACTGAGACACCTGGACTGGTAAGTTGTTCATTAGATTCAAGATTGGTTATATATCCTTTAATTAGAAGTATTCATGTGTCTCAATATTCCATCTTCTGTTTTTTTCGAAAAATTAAATGAAGATCAACTCGAGTCCATATGAAGATGGATGGATGATCAAGGTGAAGCCAAGTAATCCATCCGAATTACAATCCTTGATGGGACCAAAAGAGTACACGAAATTCTGCGAAGAGGAAGATGCTGCACACTAAAAATTTGGACTGTGTTCTGTTTATTTGCATGAATTAACTGAGTTGATTAAGTTCAACTGTTACAAAAAATGGAAGCCTCAGTTTAATTTACTTATTTTGTTACTACTCTCATTTGCTTCCTCATTTGAAGTGCTTCATGTATATTATTAAGACAGTCCTCTATCATCACTTTGATGCCTGCAATGTTTCGACTGCTGCCTATCAGCTCTCGATTCTCTTAGTTAAGTATTGTAACATTAATTAATCATCTTTGCTACATATATAATCTGAGGCTGCAGTCTGCACCCACTCCTTTGACAACTGATACCACTTCACAAGATGTTTTTCAAATGTAAATTGGCAACCAAGGTCGAAAGTGTTGTTACATTAGTAGAATATGAACTCTCAGTCTACCACCATTCATATCTAGTTTTCCTCAATTTTTTGATTTTAATTCTTGGACAGAGTAAGTACATACTACACTAATTTAATAGACACAAAATGGTACTACGTGGAACTCAGCTTCTGGATTCTTGCAATGCAATTATCAGAAGGTCGTGTGACTGGTATGTACGAAACCTTTCCATTTGGATTAAGACGTTCTAGCCTGCAACAATGCAATAAGAAACATGACTTATATCAGTAGAGAAGTAAGTCTACTACTTCAGGAGTGTTACATATACAACCAATGGTAAGATAAATGGCCAGATCTTTCGATAAGCCATCCACATGCCAGCTCTTGGTTAAGAAATTTATGAAAATGAATTCCAAATTTAAAAATGGAAGTAATGATACAATTAGAAAGAAGAAAATTATAAAGTCTGCAAGGGGAAAATAGAAGAAATCTAGGCTCTATGTACTCACTTGTAGTGAAGGAGAAAATAATGAAGAAAAATGCAGATTTCTAGCTTTGCCAAATTCATTCCAGGACACAGTCTACTTCCTGCTCCAAAAGGCATATACATTCCTGCTCCTTTGCATGTATTGTCCTCCTAAATATATCCAATATTTTGAAACTCAATACATTCTTTTCGAGCACATAATTTTTTGTTGTTGAAAACAAAAATGTGAAATGATAAGCACAACTCACAGTAATCTGAAATGGGACACTGAATAGAAAAGGAAAAACAATAAGAAATGTGACATTTAACTATGCAAGTCCTGTGACCTCCAATACTATTCTAAGCAAAAGGCTAAGACTCATAAAAGAACCAATACATGACATTAAATTCTTTGTTTTTTGCTTAGTGGATACTCATCCGTTCCAAAATACATGTCCTTTTTGAAAAATGGATTTGTCCCATTTTATTTGTCCCTTTTCTTTTTTCAATACAAATTTAAGGTAATTTTTCAAAACTATCCCTACATTTATTGTATTTGAAATTTGACTTTTTTCAAATTTAACACTATTCTCATTTTCCAATGTATTAATTAAGGGTATTAGTTGAAAAATTGTATTCAACTAACCTTTATCTTAATATATGTGTTTTTTAGAAAAGGGATATGTAAAATGGGATGAAGAGAGTAACTCTCTCGTAATAAGATGTCGGTGATTCAAGACTCAATGTAGACATGAGTGCCTAAGTATTCAAAATTAGAAATGGACCATTACTGAAATTATGTATATTTAATGAAATTATACTTACTTCGCATCGAGAAGGATTGAATACATTCGGATTTTTGTAATTCTGAGTATCCATGTGTACACTCCTAATCCATGGCAAAACCTTCCATCCCTTCGGTATTGTGTAACCTAGATCAGTTACACAGTTGCTTTGTTTCTCATTACCAATTACTCTGTTTCAAGTGAAACATTTACTTAAATATAACTTTTTGGTGAGGATGGACTAACCATTCATATGAACATCTGTTTTTGCTTCACGGAATAGTGTGAATGAAAGATTAGCCACCCGCAATGTTTCATCGATCACCTTGGATGCGAAGACATGGAGTCAGAGTTACACGACTGTATTTCATTTTATAGGTGGTGTACAATGCACAAGTCTCTCACATTAGCTGTGAAAAGTCCGATGTAAAAAACCAACTACAAAAGCCTACCTTTGATAGATACTCCATTTCTTTAATTTCTGCAAGGTTAAGTGCATCTTCTGTAGACATTCTTTTCTTTACAATTTCCTCTTGCTCCTCCTGCAAAAAAGATTAGCTTTGATTACTAAACCTTGAGAAATACACAAATTAAAATCAAAGTGCAAATCATAGATGTTCATGAGTAATTACCTTGGCTAGTTGGTAATATTGTGGATGTTCAAGTAGATTAATGAGTACCCAAGTTGAAGCATGAGCAAAAGATTCATGACCAGCTAGTAAATATATTATTATAAGGTCCACAATCTCTTGGCTACTCAGTTTCTTCCCCTCCTCTTCTGTTTCCATCAGTAAATCAACCATATATCTCTTTCCTTTTGTTTGTTTATTTTCTAATGAAATTCTCCGTTGTTCTACTAGAGTTCCAAATTTTTTTATCAGCTTTCTCCGAGCCTGTCACCACCAATATATTAACAAGAAACATTTTAACATTAAGAACCAAATTTAACATGCAGGCACGCACACACCTGAAGGCCGCGGTGATAAGCAAACCCGGGAAGATTAATACGCATGGCCTTTAGTGCATGAGTCAAGAAATGGTACTCCTTTTCCAGCTTCTCTAACTCAGGACTAGTCTCAATGCCCAAGATTATGTACATGATAATATTGAAAGCATTTTTTCTCATTTCAGTCAACAGCTCAACTGGCTTCTGTTTTTCAGACAAATCGTTCAAAGAAGTTACGGCTATGTCCTTAATATACTCAGTGTAGAAAGACATGGCTTCTTGACCGGATAATGAACCAGCAGTGAGGCGACGAAGGCGCCGGTGTTCCTCGTTTGTGATGCCATGGAAACCTCTATCTCCTAGTAATTCTGAAACTGATTTTGGCCAGCCAGGGCCGAAGGTTTCATTGTCCATTAAAACTCTTCTACATGCGTCGGGAGATGTAAGAATCACACTTGGGCTTCCAAACAAGTGGGACTTGTAAATATGTGTCCGATTGAACCTATAAAATTTCAAATGTAATGTGATCATTCCTGTGGAGGTTTGAATAGTTCAGAATGCATTAAGATTGTGTTTATGAACACAAACTTATAAAAATGTAAATGATGAATTTCAAATAACGTGAATTAGTTGTTATTTGAAATTCTCGAACTTATAAAATTTCAAACGTGAAAAACACAATTTGATGCACTTATGAAGCTTGTAAATATAAATGAACCTGTTATGAAGATTTGAGATGAAGGAATCAGGGTGACCCATTTTGAAAGAAATGGCAAAAGACAACATGTTGCCGATGAGAGGCCATCCCATATCACCTGGAGGAAGAGAGTATCCCTGATCACCCAATTTCCTCACATAATACCATTCATTTCCCCACTTTACCAACTTAAGTGCTGCAATAAGCATGCCAACCAAAACTGTGAAGATCCCGATCCGCAAATTATCGTAGTCATCAAGCTCCATTTACGAGTTGTAACTACAATAATTGTACGCAAGAAGGCAATGTAGTTTCATACATACCTAAATCTGATCATTTATATGGATAATATTGTTAAGTCCATTCCTAGTTTAGTTCACGGCGGTGTAGTAGAGGAACACTTAATCTGTAACTAAATGTGCTATCATACCATTATTACATTTGTCCGCGATCAATGTTTAGATGCTTCTTGCTACAGCCGCACTGTCGCTTGCAATAAGTTCTTATTCTCTGGCCGCCCTTGTACATATTACACAAACTAATATCCCACATGAGATAAGAAGTAGCACACAGTAAATACTATTGATGGATCTTGTACATGAATGAGTTAAAAAATATTAAAATTATTTAGAGCCCGTCATGTTTTACAGCTTATTATGTGGTCTCAATGACCAGATCATCATCTGCCTAGTAATAATCACGATTCTAAGAGCATCTTAGACAAATCCTATTATGTTTCAATTTGTCAGATCAGGGTCATTTGTCAACATTATAAAAAGAAAATCAATACTGCTATGGGATGGACTACTAATATGTTGGGCTTGACTATTATTACTACCGGACCTGAACCATTACATCAATTTTAATATTTCAGTTGTAACTAGCATGATAGTCCGTGTAAGGTACGGGTCACATTCTAATTCGTACAATTTCTTTTGTAATTAGTCAATCATATTTTCTTGTCAATCTATTTCACGTGCTTTGATTTATTAAGGCCAACACTTGGTAACCGTTTAAATTTTGAAATATTAATGAATTCTAAATTTTGAGTATCATATAGAACCAATCCTGAGATTAAGCCGCTCAAGCTAATAAATGGGGCATCGAAAAGATGATGTAGTTTAGTGGCACATCTTTTCTAATAAGTAAAAAAATTTAAAATTACGTAGGGGCACAAAAAATGATATTGGGGACACATTTTGTTCAAGGTAGCACCAAAAATAATTTAAGATTTAAGGAGTGCCGAAAAATAAATCGCATCTATGTGATTTTGATTCATAGTTGAGTACAAAATTCAAATTCATTTGGGACTTTCAATTTCTCAGGTCCGACCTAGGTATCATATTTGTATAGAATGTAAGAAGAATGACCAATAATAAGAGTTACTCGGTCAAGTACTGTTGCTACAATAATGTGTCGTTTAGTCTATTTTCTAGCAGTAATTTTTAAAAGATTATCACGATAATGATATGCTATTTAGTTTGTTTCCATTAGCAATAGTAAATCAACAAGAGGAGATAGGTAAAAGATGTATATGGCAGCAACGACACAAACTATTTTAATATTAGGAGAAATCAACTAATGTATCCATACAAACTAATATGCGTTACAGTGAAAAAAATCCATTTATTTTTTATATAGTCTTAAAATAGCACTAATCGATCATTATGTTATAGGTAGTCATATATAATTTAACATCTTTGTTTAATATATATAATCTTATTTATAATACTACATTATAATTCAACTATGCATTTTGTTTATTTATTTAATCGATAACTCATAAAGTCTAAATCTAGCATATCAGCTAATTCTGATTTTTTTATACCGATATATACTATATCTAGTATCAATCATATTAAGGGTATGGTTGGTATTGATGTTTTAGACCGCAACAATAGTTATTTTAGAAAATTTGGTACAAAACAGCTTAATAAATGTAAAAGCAATTTTCAACTAAACATTTTTGTATAAGAAAAAATGCTTTAGGAAAAATATTAATTTTTCACAGTAACAATTTTGTAGACAACAATTTTAGGTAAATGTATCAAACACCAATAATTTCCCTATAAAATAGGATACAAACAAAAATTCAAAAAGACATAATTTATTCAATGATTGTGAATTTAACTCCATTTGTATTTAGAGGTCATAATTCAATTCCCTTGATAAGGCCAAAAAATCATGTCGTGTTTCCCTATATTCTGTATCATATGTCATAATTCGATGGTAGATAAACTCATGTTGTCTTATCACGTGAATGCATATCTTGTTTTCATGGCATATTCATAATATAGATAAAAACAAGATATGCATTCAAGTACTATCATTCTAAACTCATGTTGTATTTACTCGATTAAAAATTGATTTACCTATTTTTAATATATTTATATTAATAGTTGGAATATATGGTTTGTGTTACACAACTAAGTGCTAATAATGTACAACAGAGCAAGTCACCTTTCATTATTATGCACCAAGTCGTTCATAGAATTAAAAGTAATGTGGTCAACTGTGTGTACAATCTAGTCAGCAAGTGTAGCAATGTGTAGATTACAGCTGGCAAGTTAGTTACATTAGTTAGTTAGAATTCAGAGATAAAAATGTGTATATAAGAGTGAATCTGTTACGTTCTAAGCAATAAGTTGTATTCTGGAGTTTTATTCATAATGTAGAAAAATCTTTCTTCTTCATCTCTATTACTGTTCTTCATCTTGAATATACATTTCATCTTCATTGCTGTAGATTTGACATGGTATCAGAGCCGTGTGCTCGATTCTTTCCGCAAATTAACAATCTCACTATCAATTAGTGTTTCTTTCTCTGTTAATTAGTTGATTTGTGCGTATTTGCTTCTTTAAGTTCTTGTTTCTTGACGTCTGTTCCGTACAACAATGGCGACGCAAGCTTTGTATTCATCAACAGTTGCTGGATCTATATCTTCGACAGTGATCGATGTTAATCATCCTTACTTTCTTTCAACCTCTGATAGTCCAGGTATGAGTTTGACTACGGTTGTTCTGAATGAACAAAACTACTCGCAATGGAGTCGATTGATGGAGATCGCACTCTCGTCTAAGATGAAACTAGGTTTTGTTGATGGATCGGTGGTAAAACCAGCTCCTGGATCTCCTTTGTTAAGCCATTGGAATCGTTGCAATCCTATGGTAATATCCTGGCTTCTTAACTCTGTATCATCTGATATTCGTAATAGTATTGTTTATATGGATTCTGCACATTCCTTCTGGATAGAGTTAGCTATTCGTTATGCTCAGAGTAATCTCCCTAAACTGTTTAATCTGAGAAAGGAGATCTCACAACTTTCTCAAGGATCAATGAGTATTACTGCCTATTACACGAGATGTAAAACATTGATTGATGAATTAGAGAGTCTTACAGCACGGCCTAAGTGTGATTGTCACAAATGTACCTGTGATATTAACTCAAAACTTAATCTCTATGATCTAAATATTCAACTAATGCAGTTTCTAATGGGATTAAGTGATATGTTTACTGCTATTCGTGGTTAGATACTGCTTATGAATCCTATTCCTACCTTAAGTCAGTGCTATGCAATGTTATTGCAAGATGAAAACCAGAGATATGCATAAATTGTTACTGGTATTAACTCAGGGAATGTAGCTATGAATGTACGAAGTAATATATCTGGAAAGTTTCAGCTAAAGGTGTGTCTAATTCATCAAATACTCAGACTACTGGTGGTTTCTTGAGAAAAGCTAATTCAGATGCTTCTCACCTCTGTGAATATTGTCATATACAAGGTCATTCTAAGGAGAAATGTTTTTGTGTTGTTGGCTATTCTCCATGGCATCGTTTTTATGGGAAACCAAAACCAAAACCTAGGTTTTCCACCACTCAGAAGTCAACTGCAGCACAGGTAGCTGTTGTTAATGACAATTGTGATGTCAATACTAATACTGGGCAAAGTGTTTCAGGGTCAGCTTCTCATGGTCTATCTGATAGCCAGTTTCAACATCTGGTTCAACTACTTCAGACAAGTCTGAAACCTGTTGGCTCTGAGAACTCTACTCCCACCTGGTCATCAGCAAATATTGTTCATCTTGCATGTACCTTGTTTATCACACCTATTTCTAGTATAAACAGTCAATGGATTATCGACTCAGGTGCTACAGATCATATAACAGCTCAGTTTGAAATTATTAATAATCCTATACCTTGTAATGCTCTATTACATTTACCTAATGGTCAGACTATTAGAGTGTCTCACATTGGTAATGTAAACTTCAAATCTGGTCTCACTTTGCAACAAGTGTTATATGTTCCTGAATTCACACATAATCTTCTGTCTATTTCAAGACTTCTTAAAGATAGTACTCTTACAGCTTATTTCACTCCTTCATCATGTTATCTTCAGGGCCCTACTTGGAAGAGGGAGCTAGAGATTGGTAGAATTCAAGATGGACTTTATGTGTTAGATTCTTCAATGATCAATTCTGCTAATGTCTCTAGTTATTTTCCTGTTTCTTCTTGTAATCAAGTTAGGAGTGTTTCTTCTGAAGTCTGGCATGCCAGACTGGGTCATGTACCCTTCAATGTTCTCAAACAATTGTTTGTGTAATGTACTACAGATTTTCTTCATTGTGATTCTTGTCATTTTGCTAAGCAATCAATATTACCTTTTTCAAATAGTGAGTCAGTTTCTATTGAGCTGTTTGACTTAATTCATCTGGATTTATGGGGACCATACTCTAGGACCACACATGGTAATTGTAATCAATTTCTGACTATTATTGAGGACAAATCACGAACCACTTGGGTTTTTCTTTTGTCTCATAAACATCAGGTTCCTTCCATTCTTAAGGATTTCCTTGAATATGTTAAGAATCAATTTAAAAAAATCTGTTAAAGTACTTAGAACAGATAATGGGATAGAATTCTTAAACAAGGAACTGTCTACTACTTTGTCTGCATTGGGTATTGTTCATCAAACGAGTTGTGCATATACCCCTCAACAAAACGGTAGGGTTGAACGTAAACATCGACATTTATTGAACATTGCCAGAGCCTTACGATTTCATGCTCATCTTCCTATTCATTTTTGGGGAGATTGTTTGTTGACAGCAACATATCTTATTAATAGAGTTCCTACAAAGATTCTTGGTGGTCTTACTCCATATCAGGTGTTACTTAATCAGGCTCCTACTTATGATCATCTTCGAGTTTTTGGTTCTCTGTGTTATGCCTCAACAGCTCCAAAGCCATCTGATAAGTTTGCATCTCGTGCTATAAAATGTGTAATGTTGGGTTATCCTTATGGCCAGAAATGGTATAGATTACTGAACTTAGACACACGAAAAGTTTTTATGTCTCGAAATGTGGAATTTGTTGAAAATATATTTCCATTCAAAGACATTACATCATCTGTTCCAACACAACTGTTTACATCAACTAATCACATATCATCTGATCCATTGGATACATTTGAGTCCTCTATTTCCATTCCTGACTCTCATATTTCTGTTCCTTCATATACTGATAATGATTTTCGTTCTGATGATATTCCTGTCAATACAACTACTGTACCTACTACTAGTGAATCACAACATAATACTAGTGAATCACAACCAACTGTTTCTACCATACCTCAAAGAAATAAAACTGTGCCTACTAAGTACTCAGACTATGCTGGTTTGCCTAGTTCTTTTACTTCTCAGGCAAAGGCAAACTGTACAGCTACAGGTTTTCCAGAAACATTGTATTATGATACTTTTGCTCCTGATTATAAACATTTCCTGGCCAATGTCACTAAGATACCATAACCATATTCATATCAGCAAGCTGCTGCAAATCCTGACTGGTGCACAGCTATGGCTACTGAGTTAGCAGCACTGGAAGCTAATGATACATGTGATGTGGTTCCATTACCTGAAAATCAGAAGGTGGTTGCTTGTCGTTGGATATATAAGGTAAAATATCTTCCTACAGGGGAACTTGAATGTTATAAAGCACGTTTGGTTGCCAAAGGCTTTACTCAAATAGAGGGTGTTGACTATTTCGAAACGTATGCTCCAGTAGATAAAATGACATCTTTCAGAGTCTTATTAGCTGTTGCAGCTGCTAAAAACTGGATTATTGACCAACTTGATGTCACGAACGCGTTTCTTCATGGAGATCTTGATGATGTGTATATGGCATTACCTCCAGGTTACTTGCCTTCTCCTGATATAATTGCAAAGTATCCTGGTCAACGTCTAGTGTGTAAACTCAAGAAGTCTCTCTACGGTTTAAAACAGGCACCACGACAATGGTTTCTTAAACTTTACACGGCTCTTCTTTTGTTTGGTTTTAAACAATCTGTAAGTGACCATACACTTTTTACTTATCAAGAAGGGTCTTCTATTGTGACACTATTAGTCTATATTGATGATATGGTATTGGTTGGAAATTGTACTTCTTTGCTGACTCGAGTGAAGACTTTTCTTAGCACTCAGTTTAAAATCAAAGACTTGGGTACCCTTAAATATTTTTAGGGCTTGAGCTAGCTCGTTCTACTTCAGGTATTTACTTAAACCAACGAAAATATACTCTGGATTTACTTAAAGATGTTGGCTTGGCATCTTGTACTCCATCTGTTGTTCCAATGGAGCAGAATCATCAGTTACTTGTTAGTAATGATTTACATACTATTGCTGATGTGTCTTTGTATCGAAGACTTGTTGGACGTTTGATATATCTTACAATTTCTCGTCCAGATATTTCTTACTCGGTTCATGTTTTATCATAATTTATGGCTGCTCCTAAGTCTGCTCATCTTCATGCTGTGTTTAAATTGCTGAAATATATCAAGGGTACTTGTGGTCAAGGCTTGTTGTTATCCTCTCGTTCGAATCTAGAGCTCACTGCGTGTTGTGATGCTGATTGGGGTAGCTGCAAGTTAACTAGACGTTCTGTCACAGGGTTTTGCATCACTCTTGGCTCATCTTTAGTCTCCTGGAAAAGTATGAAACAACCTACTGTGTCACGTTCCTCTTCTGAGGCTGAGTATCGATCTATGGCAGACACTACGTGTGAAATTGTCTGGCTTCGTGCATTGTTGTCTGATCTTGGTGTTCCTTAACTGACACCATCCACACTCTATTCTGACAACATTTCCGCTATATACATCTCTACAAATCCTGTTTATCATGAACGAACAAAACATATTGAGATATATTGTCATCTAGTCCGTGAGAAGCTTCAAAAAGGTGTGATTACAACAGCTTATCTGCCTACTCAGGAACAACCAGCCGGTCTATTTACCAAAGCATTAGGTGCTACTCAGCTACATTATCTTCTTGGCAAGTTAGGAGTTACAAATTTGTTTTCTCCTCCTAACTTGAGGGGGGATGTTACACAACTAAGTGCTAATAATGTACAACAGAGCAAGTCACCTTTCACTATTATGCACCAAGTCGTTCATCGAAATAAAAGTAATGTGGTCAACTGTGTGTACAATCTAGTCAGCAAGTGTGGCAATGTGTAGATTACAGCTGGCAAGTTAGTTACATTTGTTAGTTAGAATTCAGAGATACAAATGTGTATATAAGAGTGAATCTGTTACGTTCTAAGCAATAAGTTGTATTCTGGAGTTTTATTCATAATGTAGAAAACTCTTTCTTCTTCATCTCTATTACTGTTCTTCATCTTGAATATACATTTCATCTTCATAGATGTAGATTTTATAGTTTGATTGCAAGATTAGTTTTAAATTAAAAGGTAACGTACTTTAATTAAAAATGAAATATTAATGATTGGAAGATATACAACTGATTTTTGAGATATTTATAAAAGATAATATTTTCAACTAAAAGTAAACGTGCAAAAACACAATCAGTTCATTACCATTAATTATATTAGTTTATTATTTATTTTAATAATCAGGATAACCGTAGAGAAAACCAAACCACCAAAATTTTTAATGTTTCGGTTTTAATATAATAGTATAGATAGATGCGTAGTGGTCATTTTTTATTAAATAACATTACATATTATTATATAATATCACATATCATTAAATTGATATGTATGAAATGAGTAGTTTAGAGATTTACTAAATAACACGGAAATCCATAACAAATTTATAAATTTTTGAAAGGGTTGAAAATAACACGAAAATCCATAACAAATTTATTAGTTTTTGAAAGGGTTGAAATTTTGATAATATAAAGTTCAATAAATCTCAAAAAATAGTAAAAAATTATAGAAAGTTGTTTTCTTTTACATGTGATCGATGATTTTCAAAAAGGCACCAAAAAATTGATGTGGTGTAGCGGTTATTTATATGAACATAAGCCACTTATATCTTGAAGGTCATGAGTTCAATTTAAATAACACGAAAATTCATAACAAATTTATAGGTTTTTGAAAGGGTTGAAATTTTGATAATTTTAACTTAAGTAAAATTCAAAAAAATAGTAAAAAATTATAGGAAGCGGGTTTTTTTTTTTACATGTGATCGGTTCAAAAAGGCACCAAAATTTTGATGTAAGCCATTTGTATCTTGAAGGTCATGAGTTCAATTTAACCCAAGTAAATCTCAAGTTATTAAAAATTATAGGAAGGGATTTTATGTGCATGTGATTGATGATTTTCAAAAAGGCATAAAACAATTGATATGGTGTAGTGGTTGTGTAGGTTAATATAGGCCACTTGTATCTTTAAGGTCATGAGGTCAATTCCCAAGAAAAACATCCTTTTTTATACCTTTTTATAGTAAAGGATATAATTGTAATTTATTAAATAGAATTGAAACACCTTGTTAATCTATAATAGATATAATAATGAATTTTTGGCGGAATAAAAATATTTCCTTCTCTGTTACTATAAATTTCTTTGTTACAACCTCCATCTCACTTTAGTTTAATTGTGTCAATTTCAATGCATAAAATTACTTGAAGATTTACAAGTCTCGTATACTCGTAGATTGTTGGCTCAGATGTATCTCACATTAGCCACTACATATTAAGAAAATAAAGTGTTTGTTAATTAGAAAAAAAAAAAAATCAAGTGTTTGTTACTTTGTTTTGTGCTTTGTTTTCCTAATGTCCAAAAACAAATACGAAGCGCAAGACAAACACTTGATTTTTTCCCTACATATTTCTTATTATTTGATTTTTCTTAATTATTTAATAATTTATATTTCTAGAATTGTGTTTTTAAATGTCTTTTAATTTGAAAATCATGTTTTGAGATTAATATATTAAATAATTAATTTTTTAATTTAATTTAACAAATACTTCAATAACTTATGAGTTAAATTTATGCAAACACTTATATAATTTATAAATATTCTTATTCATTTTAAATTAAAAGTTACTCCAAGCACCAATAGACTTCCTCATGCTAGACAACAAAAAACAAAGAAAAGAATCCGCCATGATTTTACCACTTGAGCACTTCCTGTAGTTTCAAATACTATAAGAAAAGGCTACCGGTGAATGATTTTTATTAGTAACATAATTTTTATTCATATTATGATATTACAGAAATTTGCAAACTTGTCATTAAGGAGTAGAGTTGTAATTTAGTAAAAGGAGTAGAGTTGTAAATGAGTCGAATCGAGTTTAACTCATAACTATTTATATATTAGTTTGTTATAAATACATCCGAACTCGAGCACGAATTTTGATCAAACCAATATCTATTTTTGTGTATCGACTCGTTAAGAAAATTTTTATTCAGGAATATAACGAGCTACTATTCACGAATATCTCATAAATAATGTTTATGATCTCGTGTTCAAAAACACCTCAACCTTTTTTTTCTTGAAAATTTTTAATGCAATTAAAATAAAAATAAAATTGGGGAATGAACCTTGAAAATTCGAAAAATGCTTTAAATTTAGACTTATCAACGAATCAAATTTGAATAAAGTTTAGTTAATACATAGTGAACTAATATTATAATTCATAATGTAACATACGTATAATTTAATAACTATTAATAAAAATAATGTATAAATTTAACTAAAGAAATATAACGAATAAATAAAATAAATTAACATATTACTTCATATATAACACTTACTTATACAATTATTTACAAATTATAATGAATTCAAGAACTTTCGTTAAATGTTACTGAAATATGTTCATGAACAAATATACATGAAGTTTGTGCACAAACTTATTCATAAACTATATTTACGAACAAGGTTCACGAACTATATTAACGAATTTGTTCATGAAATATATAATCAATTTATTCGCGAACATTCGAACCAAACTATGTCGTGTTCTGATTTAACTCGTTTACGAGACGAATCTCAAAATCGTATTCATGTTCGACTCATTTACAAATCGAATTGAACTCAAATCGAAAGTTTTTAAACCATACATCAAATTGTTCACGAACATATCGACTCATTTACAATCCTATTGAATTGAAAAATGTTCGAAAGTCCTAGCATCTTTATATACCCAAAGTCGAAGTTTCAAAACTTAACTACCGTAAGCCCCGTGGGATGCAACTACCTATTCAATTACTAAAATAATTTTTATATAAAAACTTGTATAATTACTGAAATTATTTTGCAATTTACTTGATAGAAATTTCTGATTAAAAATAAGATTAAAGGTTTACTTTTATTTTATTTTATATTATATTTATATAATAATTTTTTAATATTACATTATCATGAACCAAATATTTTATAATTTAATTAAATTTTATAAAATTTGAATAAATATATATATGATAACAATAACATGATTATTGTTAAATAGTATATATTAATCTAAATTTAAATGACGTAAAATGAACTTTAAGAGCATGAACAACTAATACAATATCAATAATCAAATCATTTATAAAATTTCTTAATTTTAAGTAAAAGTTTGTCTATCTCTAATATATATATATATATATATATATATATATATATATATATATATATATACAATTTTAAATTCAACTCTATTTTTAACCTGCTCTTTTTTACGCAATATCTAAATTCCTATTTTAAAATTTTGATAACTTTAAATTTATCCCAAAAACTTTAATCGTATAATTACACAATGTTAATGACTTGTTCATCTATAAAATATCTAAAATCATACTTTTAGATTCATTTACATTGATCTAAATATATGTTATAACTCACTCATTATGCATTTTTCGAAAACCTAAATTTATAAAAATTTATTTTTAACTCAAATTCAATTTTATATCTAAATTGCTTAAAATCTAAACAGTTGTTCGATCAAAAATTTCTAATTTATTCACAATTCTAAATTATTAAAAATCTGAAATTTATATATATAGCGTAATTACATATATGCAAGATTTTAATAAATAGAATGTAAACCGTTTTCGAAATAAATATAATCCTATTTATAATTTGAGTAATTTAATATCTTTTATCTACATGGAGAACAATGTTAACAAATTCATATTTTTTATCATGACTTATTTACACTAATTTGTAATTTATAATTTTAATTTTTATTAATAATAAAAAAATAATTTATTTACTCAAAAGATAAAATAGAAAAAGGAAATAAATACTAAATGAACATCTAATTTCTTTAATAATTTTTTTAAAATAAACTCAAAAATCAATATAACACAAAATATAATACTTAGACAATACACAGATACAAATTATAAAAGAAAGGAAAATCAAATATGTGAGCTACATATATAAAAATAAAATAACATTACAAAAATACAATTTATGATGATTGAAAATAGTTGCGATCAAATGCCCGGAATAGTAATAGCTAAAAATAATGACGGTCAAATGGACGGACTAGGGAGGACCAGAAAATGGGGAAACGTGATAAATTAAATGGGCTGTATTAGGTTAGGCGTTTAAAAAAGTAAAATCGAAAGTTATTGAAATTATTAATCCTATTAGTTAAAATTAAATTATATCCTATACATAATTGGGGTAAGGAGGTTTAGGTGGTCGTTTGGTCGCCAGGATTAAAAGGTAATTTTATTAGAAATTAGAATTGAGCCAGAGAAAGAGTTGGGTCAGAGAAAGTTGGGCCAAAATATTGAATTAAAAGTTAAAATTATGCTATGAAATATTATGGGCTAGAATATTGATTTAAAAGCTAAAATTATGCTATGTAATATTAGAACATATGTTAGGCTAAACTTTAAAATAAAATTTTCAAAAAAAAAAATTGTTTACCGAATAAAATGTTTTAAGAAAAACATTATTTTTATAAAAATCAATGAAGATTCTAATTTTAGGTTTGACACAAATATATTTCTAAAATAACAAACAAGAATAAAATAGCAAAAAAATATAATTAAAAATGAGTCACAAATTCATTCTTTATATATAATAAACAAGTAAATAAATCATACCATCATAATTTCAATTCAAAAAATAAATTTTTAAAAAAAGATTTTAAAATTATTTACAAATCCAAAAAAAAGTCTTTAACAAAATATATGGTAAAACAAGATAATAAAAAGGTAATAAAAAAAACATGTCATAATTGGAAATGACACCAAAATTCAGCAAAATATATTCCACAAAACAAATGCCAATTCAAAAAAAATAATAATCTAATTTTAGAAAATTAAAATCAACAATAAACCTTAATATAATGCATTTAAAACAAATTTAAAACAATACAAAAATAAGACAGTGCAAAATTTCATTAAAAAAAGTACAAATGTATTTGTGTTCACAACAAGTTAAACCAATAATTTCCCACGTGTCTAAATATATTATATATATTATAATAAGATTGAAAACGCCGCAAAAAATATAAAATATTAAAATATATGTTAGGCTAAACCTTAAAATATAATTTACAAAAACAATTGTTTACTAAATAAAAGTGCTTTGAAAAAATTATTTTCATAAAAATCATTAAATATTCTATTTTTAGGTTTGACAACAAATATGTTGCTGAAATTTAAATTTAAAAATATGAGTATAAATCAACATATAAACAAATTCTTACTTTGCAAAGAAAAATTTGAAATTAAAAAAGTGAACACGAACATATTTTAAATTAGAAAGCAATCCAAACACCCACAAAATAAATTTATATTAGTATCTAAATATAATACAAAAAACCCGTAAGATTACTCTAAACAAAAACACATAATAAATACCACACATGTCAAAAATATAAAATTAACATATAAATATAATCAATATTCAAACAAGTAAAAACTTTTATACCACACATATTTCCAAACAAGTTTAAAAAATGTCTTTAAAAATTATAAAACACTATAACAAAATATTTATTTTTTTTAAATAATTATTAGATTACATAATCAAAAATATAAAAAAAAGAATAGATTATTACACGAATATAGTACCCATATGTTTTAAGCATATAATTTGTGATCTAATAAAATAAAATAAATAAAAAATAAATATGATATACTAAAATATATGTTAGTCCAAACTTTATTATAAATGATAGAAAAATCATTTACAAAAAAATAAATAAATTTTTACTACAAACCATATGTATACTACAAATCATATAACACATATGCATTACCATCAATAAAATTAAAAATAAACAATTCAAATTATATCCTATATATAATTGGCGTAAGGAGGTTTAGGTGGTCGTCAGGATTGGGTTAGAGAAAGAGTTGGGCCAGAATCATGGTTGTCACGGCGCCGTGGCGAGCCGTGGCGCCCAAGGACCTCCACAACAATATGTCGATGTATCGTCCGCGTGGCGTCTGTATGGCGCCCGTGGCGGTTATATATAATATTATATATATATATATATATATATATATATATATTATATAATAAATGACGAGTACTCAAATATAACAAACCAAATTCATTAGTGACAAGTACTCAAACATAACAAACCAAATAAGTGAAAAGTACTCAAACATAACAAACCAAAGCAAAAACTAGAAAGATATCAAGATAATCAAACATAATCATCAAGATCAAGTAACAAATCATTTCCATCAGCATTTCCACCACCCTTATGACCACCACTTTCGCGTGAAGTGGATGGTGCACCGAAATCATCTTCAACATCTTCATCATCACACGGGACATCATCATCCATCTCCTCATCTAAGTCCGGCTCCGGCTCCGGCTCCGGCTCACCATCACGAACCTTTCGTCGACTATACTTTTTATCGGTTGAACGAGCCCTTCTTGGAACATTTCGTGGCTCGAGTGCCTCGGACGCACCCATGGCATCATCCACGTGAGACCACAAAGGATCAT
Organism: Saposhnikovia divaricata; assembly: GCA_036435485.1. Lineage (NCBI taxonomy): Eukaryota > Viridiplantae > Streptophyta > Magnoliopsida > Apiales > Apiaceae > Saposhnikovia > Saposhnikovia divaricata. The sequence goes on along the minus strand of CM071597.1, from coordinate 211,105,083 downwards.
CTCCAACCCACTCATTTTCCCATTGAAAATCCTAATAACTAAAGGATCAAACCCCTTTCCACTAATCCGCAACTTCTCAAATCTTGTTGTGATCTTCCGATTGTATTGCACATATACCAAGTCATTCAATCGTTTCCACTCCAATCGATTTCTTCTCTTTGTGTGAATCTAAATAAATAGAAAATGTCATTAATTGGATTTCCAATTTCCAATTACAAATATGTGTGAATTGGAAATTCAAAGTAAGTAACTAACTATAGATTTAGATTAGCACTCACAAATTCAAAGGTGCTCCAATTACGTTCACAACCCGAAGACGAACAACAAAGTCCAACAATCCTTTTCGCAAACTTTTGAAGTTCTCTTGTCCGGCCCGCGTAACCGCTCCACCAATCAACTAAGTACAGAAAAACAATACAGTTTAGAAAACAATTAGATAGTACACAACTAATAACAGAAGCAGGTTCCTAAGCAGGTTACTAATAATTATTAGCAGAATAGCAGGTTACTACTTAACAAAAAAAAAAAAAGAATAGCAGGTTACTAAAAATTAGTCCTTATGTTACTTACGAGGCCTTTTCTTCTTTCGAAGATCAATTAGTGTTTCTCTAGAAAAGTTGCCTCTTGAATTCTCATACTCATCAACTTGATCACTAATAATAGCTCGCAATTCTCGATCCGACACCATATGTTCAACAACATCATTAAAATTTTCTCGTAGAGTCGAAGCATAATCACTGTTATCCCTTTGTATATCAAAAAACTTCCCTTGATTTAGAAACAATGCTGCTCCATACAACTTCGTCCCCATCTGATCCTCCCACCTCCTCATAATAATGCTACGCAGTAGATCTCGAAGTCTAGTTTTATTCTCAAAAGCTTTAGACACCAGCCGAATAGCATGTTCCATTGCATATAATATTCCAGTCATTGCAGGTTTTTGATCACCATTAACAATCCTCAATGCCACGAGAAGAGGTTGTGAGGCTCTAATACAATCCTCCACACCATGCCAGAATGACACAGAAAGTACCAAAGACTCAACCTTCTGCCCATTTAAAGTCTTGGACAGCTTTGACTTGTTCTAATTATCACTAACAAACACATGTCGAAGGGTATCCTTAGACTTGTACAAGCTTTGCAAAGTAAGAAAAGAAGTGGCAAACCTTGTAGCTCCGGCTCTTACAATATACCTTTGACCCATTTCTCTCACAAAGTCAAGAATTCGGCCATGCCTATAAATGAATGTTGTTATTCTTCTTGCATTTGCAATGGTCAGCTTAAATGCCTTTATATTTCCAATTTCTTCCATTATTAGATTTATGCAATGGGCAGCACATGGAGTCCACCATGGTCCTGGAAATCTACGCTCAAGTAATTTACCCGCTGCCTTATAGTTTGCACCATTATCGGTGACCAACTGAAATTCATAAAATACGACATAAAATTCAGAATATAACTAAATTAGAATATAACTAAATCAGAATTCAGAATATAATTAGATTACCTGAACAACATTATGAGGTCCAATCTCCCGAATCTTGCTCTCAAGCAAGTCTGCTAACATCGTGGCATCATGTGACTGATCAGAAGCATTCACAGATCCAAGAAAAAATGTCCCCTCAGGACTATTTACAAGAAAATTTATCAAGTGCCTTTGTCTCCTATCAGTCCATCCGTCTGCCATAATTGTACAACCAAATTTTTCCCAGGCCATCTCATGATTTTCTCGCAATTTTTCTGTAATTTGCCTTGCTTTTTCTAGTAAAGGAACTTGAAGCTCGTGATAAGATGGAGGAATCAACCCAGGCCCATATTGCCCCGCGGACTCGATCATGATCTCATAGCTCAAAGAATGTGCTGCATTAAAAGGAATGCCATTTTCATAAAAGAAGTCGGAAATATGCTTAAAAACCCTTTCTTTCTCTTCTGGCCTTTTGGTATAAGCTTCAATTGTTGTTTGATTATTTATGCTCTTGTCATGTCTATCTTTGAAAACATCTTTAGGACTTTTTCTCAACATCTGCACAACCGACTTGCCTTTGCCTTGAGCGGGCTGTACAAAATTCAACATTGAGGTTTTCTTTTTCTGCTTGCTAAGTGTACCAGAACTTGGAGCCTTACTCAAGTTTGAATCTCCCATAGATGAATGTAAATCCTGTATAGGCTGTACCTCGTCCTCCTGGACCTCATCATCATCGAAAACTAATGGGGCCTTGTTTATTTGATTTTTCAACAAAGCTTCAGTCATCTCTTTTCTAATCTCAGTGGTCGTCTTTGGACACATGGTACAGTCCCCATAATTACCGGCTAAATGTTGTTTCAATCTCTTAATTCCACTCGTTACTTGTTTCCCACAAAGCACACATTCCACCAAATCTCTCTTGTTTTTGTCCGGCCAAAAAGCATACTTCCAACCCGGATCATTTGATTTTGGTTTTCTTGACGGATCATCTTTGGGGAGAATTGCATTGTTACTAGCCTCCTCCGATGTCATATCTGATTACTGATATATATATACACAATTACACACATACATATATATTATATACACACACAGTCAGTATATATACACACAGCTCAGTCACAGACATATATATACACACAGACATATATATTATATACACAATTACACACACACAAACATATATATACACACACATACAAATATATATATACACACACAGACATATTACATATATATACACACACAGAGATACAAAAGAAGAAAGAAGAAAGAAGAAGAAGAGAGATGAAGAAAGAAGAAGAAGAGAGATGAAGAAGAGAAAGAGAAGATACCTGGACTGCTGGAGAGAGAAGAAGAGGTCGCGACTCGCGATGAATGGAGGCTTCAATTTGGGCCGATTAGAATTAAGTTATTAGATTATATTACGTTTTTAAGTTATTTTTTAGGTTTTAAGTCGGGTCAACGGGTCGGGTCGGGTCAACGGGTCGTCCAGGTCGTCCAAGTCGTCCTGTGGCGACGATTTTTACAGTTTCTCATGGCGAACCAGACGCCACAGCTTATACACTCGATAAGGCGCCATATGGCGATAAAACGGACGCCATATGGACGCCGTAACAACCATGGCCAGAATATTGAATTAAAAGCTAAAATTATGCTATAAAATATTATGGGCTAGAATATTGATTTAAAAGCTAAAATTATGCTATGAAATATTAGAACATATGTTAGGCTAAACCTTAAAATAAAATTTAAAAAAAAAATTGTTTACCAAATAAAATGTTTTAAGAAAAACATTATTTTTATAAAAATCATTAAAGATTCTAATTTTAGGTTTGACACAAATATATTTCAAAAATAACAAACAAGAATAAAATAGCAAAAAATCATAATTAAAAATGAGTCACAAATTCATTCTTTATATATAATAAACAAGTAAATAAAGCATACCATCAGAATTTCAATTCAAAAAATAACTTTAAAAAAAAAAAAGAATTTACAATTATTTACAAATCAAAAAAATGTTTTTAATAAAATATATGGTAAAACAAGATAATAAAAAGGTAATAAAAAAAATGTCATAATTGGAAATGATACCAAAATTCAACAAAATATATTTTGGAAAATTAAATCAACAATAAATCTTAATATAATGCATTTAAAACATATCTAAAACAATACAAAAATAAGATAGTACAAAATTTCATTAAAAAAAGTACAAATGTATTTGTGTTCACAACAAGTTAAACCAATAATTTCCCACGTGCCTAAATATATTATATATATATTCTAATAAAATTGAAAACACCGCAAAGAATATAAAATATTAAAATATATGTTAGGCTAAACCTTAAAATATAATTTACAAAAACAATTGTTTACTAAATAAAAGTGCTTTGAAAAATTATTTTCATAAAAATCATTAAATATTCTATTTTTAGGTTTGACAACAAATATGTTGCCGAAATTAAATTAAAAAATATGAGTTTAAGTCAACATATAAACAAATTCTTACTTTGCAAAGAAAAATTTGGAATTAAAAAAAGTGAACACGAACATATTTTAAATTAGAAAGCAATCCAAACACCCACAAAATAAATTTATATTAGTATCTAAATATAATACAAAAAACCCGTAAGATTACTCTAAACAAAAACACATAATAAATACCACACATGTCAAAAATATAAAATTAACATGTAAATATAATCAATATTCAAACAAGTAAAAACTTTTATACCACACATATTTCCAAACAAGTTTAAAAAATGTCTTTAAAAATTATAAAACACTATAACAAAATATTTATTTTTTTCAATAATTATTAGATTACATAATTAAAAATATAAAAAAAGAATAGATTATTATACGAATATAGTTCCCATATGTTTTTAAGAATATAATTTGTGATCTAATAAAATAAAAAAAATAAAAAATAATTATGATATACTAAAATATATGTTAGCCCAAATTTTAAAATATAAATAATAGAAAAATCATTTACAAAAAAAATAAATTTATACTACAAATCATATAACACATATGCATTAGAATCATTAAAAGTAAAAATAAACAATTCAAAATGTTATAAAATTTTTTTAACAAAGAAAAAAATTATAATCAAAATTATACTACAAAATTTATAAAATTTTAATAAAGTTACCCGGTTACCCGTGCATCGCACGGGTATAAAGCTAGTAATGTTAAATCAAATCGTTGTGTAATTCTATTTTTCAATTTTTTGGTAAAGAACTAAATTATTATGAGTTAATTTGAACTTTACATATGAATTGAAAAGGAGAATCATGTAAATTTGTAATAAGTAGTGAAAATATAATTGGTTATTGATATGGGTGAAAAGTAACCTTTAAAGACATAATTAATGTGACATTTATTAGCCCGTAAATATGGCCCGAAACTCTAGTTGGGCACTAAATTCGTAATTAATGGTCAGGCCCAAAAGAACGGCCCAAACTGGGGACGCCCGGTAAAAGCCTATCTCTAACATGGGTCTGATCCACAAAACAGGAACGTTCAAGAAACTAAGAACGTCCTAGAATATCCCCAGGATATTGTGTAGCCTCCAAGGCACCAAATTCGACATGGAAACTAATTCCTAAAAGGAAGGAGTCAGAACCTTCCTCAATTACGGTGACTTATCCACCAAGTCTCCAAATCCTACCATAAATATAAGGCTCTCACGGCCTATATAAGGGCCTGACCCCTCATTCTCAGAACTACGTCTTGGCTTGATTCTCAACTCTGAGATACGTAGGCATCTTGTGAGGACCCGAATTAGGTCACGATAACACAAGCGCAGCCATTAAAGCACGAAGCTCACGAACCCTAGCCGCAATTCGATAACCCTACTTTTTATTCCACAACATTTGGCGCCGTCTGTGGGACAAGGATATCAACCATGGTTAAGATACGAAGAACATCAACCGAGAACGTTCCTGTTACATCTGACCCACCAATCGTCTCCTCTACACCGCCCGTTGTTACGGAGCAAGGGCTTGTGCCCCCATCGACTGAGACTATTACACAACCTCAAGTTTCTCAGACTACAGGGACGAATCCCCATGCTGAGAGAACCTTATCGGTGATTGATCACCCGGGACAAGAGACTAACCAACTTCAGATGGTGGTTGCTCCATTGACTAGCCGTCCATCGCTCTCAGGAGTTCAGATCTCCACCACTACACTCCCCGTGAATACCGATCCGTTATACGGGTTGCCAAACTATCCCCCAAATCGAAGGGATCCTGGACCAAGTGGACACGCTTTACGGATACCTGAGTCGTATCAGCCACCTTATATTAGGGGTCTAGCCCCCCCTGAGCAAGGATATTACGATTACTCTGGACCTTACTCCGATGATTCATCATCCGAGGATGATGAACGTGATATAGCCCCGAGGAGGCGACGTACAAGCAAAGAACCCATGAGGAGGACTCAAAGGATCAATGATAGACCCGTTCAAACAGCTGCTGAGAGAATCAAGGCTTTTGAAGCCGAGATCCAAAAGCTGAAGGATGATATAACTAGAGAACAAGCAAGGCAAAATCTGAATAGGCCTCCTCCAATCTCAAGGGAGATCCCCTTCATTGATTTGGAAGGGTCCTTAAGAAGACCGAGAAGGGCTGATGCCCCAACTGGAGGAATTACGAGGGTAGAAACCCCTAGGAGTGATCCCAAAGACCTGATGCCGCTTGGGGACCCTGACGACCCCACGCCTCCATTCACGGACGAAGTGATGAACGCTCATGTTTCCCGAAAATTCAAGATGCCCACGATAAAAGCATATGATGGGACAGGTGATCCTTCGAATCACGTTAGGACATTCTCGAACGCTCTACTGTTACAACCCGCCAGTGACGCTCTTAAGTGTAGGGCGTTTCCTCAAACCTTGGCAGGCATGGCTCAAAGATGGTACAGCCGATTGCCCGCAAACTCGATTGGTTCTTTTAAGGAGTTGAGTACTGCCTTTATCAATCAATTTGTTAGTGGAAAGGTCCACGAAAAAAGCTCTGCTTCTCTCATGCAAGTAAAACAAGGAAAGAACGAGAACCTGAGGGATTACCTCAAGCGTTTCACTAAGGAGACGTTGAATGTCCCGGATCTGGAGAACAAAGTAGCTATGATAGCCTTGGAGAATGGAACGACGAACCCCTACTTTCAGATGTCGTTGGCAAAACATCCCCCTGAGAGCATGACTGAGCTCCAAAGGAGGGCAAGTAAATACATAAAAGCAGAAGAAAGCATGAAGAAGACGGAAGCTCCCACCACTAATGGAGGAAACGGAAACTCCCGGAAGCGAAGGCAAGAGCAGGAGTATGACACAAGGGACAAATACCCCCGGACAAGCAAGGACTCCGATTCTGCTTCCAAGAAGAATTTGGGGCCAAGGTTCTCTGAATATGCAAGGTTGAATGCTCCTCGAAGTCAAATCCTGATGGATATTGAAAAAGATGCGGATTTCCGATGGCCGAAGCCACTTAGGGGAGATCCCGCAAGGAGAAACAAAGATCAATACTGCAGGTTCCATAAGGACGTTGGACATGACACTGATGACTGTAGACAGCTCAAGGACGAGATTGAATTCTTGATCCGCAAGGGAAAGCTGAGCAAATTCACAAAGGGTGAAGGTCGTGGAAACCAAAGAAGAGATTATGATAGAAGAGATTATAATGATAGAAAGGATAACGATCGTGATCGCAACCCCCAGCCACGAGGGCCTGTCATCAACATGATTTGGGGAGGTCCTACTGCGGCCGGAACAACAAGGAACTCTCGAAAGGCATATGCCAGGGAGGTGATGCATATCGTGGGAGAAGCCCCGAAGAGGGCAAAGACTGAAGTAGTGATCGGATTTGATGACTCGGACTTAGAAGGGGTAAAGTTCCCCCATGACGACCCGTTGGTCATAACTCCTGTAATTGGAAATTCGGAGGTGAAGCGAGTCTTGATAGGAAATGGTGCTTCTGTTGACATCCTGTTTCATGATGCGTTTGTGAAGATGGGATACAATGATTCCCAGCTGACCCCAAATAACATGCCCATATATGGGTTCAATGGAGTCGAATCTAGCGTTGAAGGAATTATCCAACTCCCGGTTACTATTGGAAAGGAGCCTAAGGAGGCCACACAGATGTTGAACTTCTTGGTAATTAAGGCCGCCTCCACATATAACGCGATCCTCGGAAGGACCGGACTCCACGCGTTCAAGGCTGTTGCCTCTAGTTATCACATGAAAGTCAAGTTTCCAACCAGGAATGGTGTTGGAGAACAGAAGGGTGATCAAAGGATGGCCCGAAGTTGTTATGTGGCCGCGTTAAGAGCTGATGGAGTCGGGGGGCAGGTCCTCCCGATTGAGGACATGGATATTCGGGATGACGAACACCGGGGGAAACAAGCAGAGGATTTGGTTCCTGTACCCCTGGACAGTAAGGACCCTGAAAAGGTCACGTACATAGGAGCGTCGCTGAAAGAACCCATGAAGGGTAGGTTAATTGAATTCCTACAAGAAAATAAGGATGTGTTCGCTTGGACAGCAGCTGATATGCCAGGGATTGATCCCCAACTCATAACTCACAGGTTTAATATCGACCCTAAGCGGAAGACCGTTAAGCAGAAGAAGAGGAATTTTGCTCCAGAAAGGCAAGAGGCCATTAAACAAGAGGTGGACAAACTCTTGGAGGCTGGTTTTGTTGAGGAGATTCAGTTTCCTGAATGGTTGGCTAACCCTGTGATGGTCAAGAAAGCCAACGGTAAGTGGAGGATGTGCATAGACTTCACTGATTTAAATGATGCGTGCCCTAAGGACTGCTTCCCTCTACCAAGGATCGACACGCTAATAGACGCTACGGCAGGACATGAGATGCTAAGCTTCATGGATGGTTTCAGTGGTTACAACCAGATTAAGATGCACAAGGATGACATCCCAAAGGTATCTTTCATAACTGACTTTGGTGTTTTTTGTTACCTTGTCATGGCTTTTGGACTAAAGAATGCAGGAGCTACTTATCAACGACTGGTAAATAAGATATTTGCCCACCTGATTGGGAAAACCATGGAGGTATATGTTGATGATATGTTGGTCAAGAGCTTGCTTACAGCTGACCATATTGAACACCTAAGGGAGGCGTTTGAAGTGCTGAGGCACCATAAGATGAGGCTGAACCCAGCCAAATGTGCTTTTGGCGTTGGGTCAGGGAAGTTCTTGGGCCTGATGGTCTCAAAAAGAGGCATTGAAGCCAACCCAGATAAAATCAAAGCAATTCTCGACATGGAACCACCACGTTCCGTGAAAGACGTGCAGAAATTAACTGGTAGAATAGCTGCCTTGGGAAGATTCATCTCAAAGTCTGGCGATAAATGTTTACCTTTCTTTCAGGCCTTGAAGAAAGTAAAAAATTTTGAGTGGACATCAGAAAGCCAAGAGGCCTTTGAACAATTGAAGAAATACATGACCAAGGCCCCGTTGTTGGCCAAACCTAGTTCTGGAGAGACCCTATACCTATATCTGGCGGTATCTGAACAAGCACTGAGTGCCGTCCTCATTCGAGAGGAGAACAAGGTTCAGAAGCCCATCTACTACGTGAGCAAGGTGCTGCATGGAGCTGAATTGAATTACTCGACCATTGAAAAATTTGCTCTCGCACTAGTGACAGCCTCAAGGAAACTACGACCTTATTTCCAGGCACACAAGATTGAAGTCCTGACGGACCAACAGTTACGAAGTATATTGCATAGCCCGAAGGCCAGTGGAAGGCTAATCAAGTGGGCGATCGAACTCGGGGAGTTTGATATCACGTATAAGCCTAGGACAGCCATTAAGGCTCAGGTTTTAGCTGACTTCGTGGTTGAATGTACCATCAACCAAGAAGTCGGGGGGCAAGAGGTAGTATTAAACAAGGAAGATGAAGATAAAGCTAAGGAGCTTGAACCTGATCAGAAGGAGTATTGGGTGCTCTATTTTGATGGAGCATCAAAAACAAAGTCTAGTGGTGCAGGCTTAGTCTTGCAAAGCCCTGATGGGTTCTTAGTAGAATATGCTCTGAAGTTGGACTTTCCGACGACCAACAATGAAGCTGAATATGAAGCCTTGATAGCCGGATTAGGCTTGGCCAGAATACTGAGAGTCAAGAACCTTAAAGTCTGCGGGGATTCGAGACTCGTAGTATCACAAGTGAATGGTGAATTTGAAGCCAAGGATGAAACTATGGCAAAATACCTAAGGGTTGTGAAAGCTGTTATGACTCAGTTTGATGAATGCTGTATAGAGCATATCCCAAGGGAGGAGAATGTCAAGGCCGATGCCTTATCAAAGTTCGCCTCTTCTGAAATAGAGAATTATGCAGGGAACGTCTATTACCAGGTCCTGAAGGCCCCGACCATCAACTCAAAATTGGTGGCACCTATTGAAGTAGGAAGCTGTTGGATTGATCCTATCAAGGCTCATCTGGAAACTGGTTGGCTCCCCGAAGATGCCTCGGAGGCACGAAAACTATCGGTGAGGGCATTGAGATATGCTTTGATTGAAGGCATCCTTTATAAGAGGTCTTTTGTTATCCCATACTTGAAATGCTTGTGGCCTCAAGAGGCGGAAGAGGCATTAAGGGAAGTTCATGAAGGGATCTGTGGGCAGCACCTGGGGGGCAGGGCCCTAGCTCATAAGATCACCCGCCTGGGATTTTATTGGCCAGGAATGTTGGCTGACGCCAAAAGCTATGTTAAAAAGTGTGACAGATGCCAGAAACACGCTCCAATTGTTAGGCAGCCACCAGAGATGCTAACGTCAATTAACTCTCCCATTCCGTTTGCCATGTGGGGGATGGACATACTTGGTCCTTTTCCCGTGGCCTCAGCGCAAAGGAAGTTCCTAATAGTGGCTATCGATTATTTTACCAAGTGGATTGAAGCCAAGCCGCTAGCAAAAATAACCACCCAACAAGTTGCCCAGTTCTTCTGGGAGAACATAATTTGTAGATATGGGATCCCACGAATCCTAGTGACGGACAACGGACGCCAATTCAACAATGAGGAGTTTAAGAAATACTGTGAGGAGAACGCCATTGAAATTCGTTTTACTTCAGTAGCTCACCCCCAGGCTAATGGCCAAGCTGAGGTAGCAAATCGAATTATCCTTGATGGACTTAAGAAGAGGGTCGAACGATCTCGAAACACGTGGGTTGATGAATTACTGCCTATACTGTGGGCGTATCGTACTACCTGCAAGGTAACGACAGAAGCTACTCCATTTTTGTTAGCCTACGGGGCAGAAGCAGTTGTCCCTTTGGAAATTTCGCATGTATCTCCAAGGGTGGAAGCATATGAGCAAGAAACCAATGAGGAAGGCATGAGACTTGCTATTGATTTAATCGATGAGGTCAGAGATGAAGCAAATGCCCGTAATATTGAGCACCAAAAAAGAGCAGCCTTTCACTACAACCATAGGGTTAAAGGAAGGTTCTTCAAACAAGGCGACTTGGTTTTGAGAAAAATTGAAGCCTCTGGAGTTGGACAGACAGGAAAGTTGGCCCCTAATTGGGAAGGACCATATAGAGTGAGAAAGACGTTGGGGAGAGGCTCTTATAAGCTGGAAACCGTGGATGGAAACGAGGTACCCCGCTCCTGGCACGCCTCGAATCTCAAGGTTTACTATGTTTAAAGCTCTCCTATTAAGGACTTAGCTTTTAGCCTATCTAATAGAAGTAGAAATAAGGTTCATATGAAACCATTGCAGAGCATGTTGCTCCTAGTAGGACATAATATTCTATGTAAGGGCTGAGCCCATTTTGCGTTATCAATACAAGCTTGTTTTCTGTTCTATGATTCTGTAAATCCTTGTGATGTTTCGAGCACCAGATGTGTGTAAGTCTAAGATGACCAAGTACCGAAAATAAAAGAACATATGAAACATAGAAAACAAGCACGTAGATAAAATACCCAGGAGGGCACAATCAAAGTTTAGGTTACACACATACGAATAAAAGTACAAGTTCATGAAGGACCATAATCGAAGACGGAATATTAAAAGAACTAAAGCCACACGAGGCTAACACAGGCCATGCAAGGCTCAATCACTTCTTGATAGAAGCAGTCTTCACCAACCGCTTCTTGGTTTTTGGAGGAGCAGTCTGAGCAGGGACTTCTTCTTCACCTACTTCTTCGCTCCGAGAAGTTGAGGTTGAGGAGCTACTGATACTAACCGACTTGGGTTCACGGATTCGTCCCGCTAAGGGGCATTCTGAACTCCCGCTCTGATGGGATCTTGAGGGACGTCTCCCAGAACTAGACCCTGCTTGTTGAGGAATGCCCTTTGTCCCAGAACCAGAAGCACGTTTGCTCACAGGGGAAGTCCCAACACCTTCAACAAGGTCATCGTCTTCTGTCACCTTCCAGGGACTCGGATAAAAGGAAGGAAAGACAACTCCCTTATGATATTGGCTAATCCTGTTCACAGCTTTCTCCCAACCTATGGTCATGCTGTCCGGCTGGACCTCCCTGTCATGCTCATCAATGAAGGCAAGAAAAGTGTCTGAACCTAAGTAGTTCTGAATGATGGAGTTCTCATTATTCTGGGTCCTGTTTTCCAGAGCCGCATACTTTCCCCTAAGGGATGAGAGTTGATCCTCTGAGGTGAAATACTTAGCCTCCCATTCTTCAGACTCCTTCTGAAGCTTCTCTACAGCCTTGAGGGCAGTTCTCTCCTTGTCCTTGTAGGATCTCCCGAGTTGGATAGCATTCTGGAAGTGAGCATTTAGCTACCAAAACAAAAACGCCATAAGAAAATGTGTTAAGCCACGACGGCCAATATACAACCATAACAATGAAAAGGAAGAGGAGATCTACTTACGTTATAGGCATGATATGCCCCCATGCTTTCATTTTCCTCTAAATCTGTTGCTGTTGCAAAATGGACCTTGTCAGCCGGGGCTATGGCGTTCCGAGACCACTTTCGAGCAAGGAGGTGGCTGTCCTTGATAGCATCCTGCTCACATATCCCCCAATCAGGCATGAATGCTGTCTTCATGCTCCCATCCGAACTCCTAATTCTCTTCCCCGCCTTCGAACAATGCTGAAGGAACTCAGGGGCCGGTACGTCTTCAGGATTAGCTTCTTTCTCAGCTTTCTTAATCATCCTTTTGGTGATATGGGGAAGTCGGCTCGGATGGTTGTCAATTTCCTCAGCAACTGCAAACAAAGCAAAGGAAACGATGTTGGAATAAGAACAAGTACGATGAAAGAAAAGAAGTTAAAGTAAGAATTACCCTCGAGAGGGATATAACTAAGCCCGGCCTCCAACAAGGCACGTTCAGTCACAACTTCACGATAGTGGGTTTTCTGAAAGACTGAAATAAGCCAATCCCGTTGGGATATTTCTTCAGTTGTGAGTTGAAGCTCACTAACACCCTCATCAGTCACGTGATTGAATTTAGACCTGAAAAAGTTACCCAGTCACCTCCTTTTCATCTAAGGATGAAAAATTCGTGCCTCCAGTTGTGGCAAGAATCAGGCACAGAAGAAGCGTCAATAATCATCCTAGACTTTATGCGGTGTTGGATGCTCACCCATCCTTTCCTAGTGATAGGGCTATTCTTAAAAGCAAATAGATGCCTAAACAACGGGATGCTAAGGCGGATGCCTCCTCTGATGCATTCAACCATGAAAATGAAGATGAATTTCCAGGAGTTGGGGTATAGTTGACAGGGGTTGATTTTAACCTCAGCTAATAACCTAACAAGCCAAGGGTGAATTGGAAACCTAAGGCCAGCATCAATGGCACCTTTGTACACAAACAAGTTCTCGGGGTGCCAGTTACAAGTTCTGTCCCCTGGTGTGGGAATTCTAAGCTTCATCTCAGCAGGGAATTCATATTTGAGTAAGTTCCTGATATCTCCCGCATCCAAAGTACTAGGGAACATAAAAGAGTCGAATTCCGCGTTGTTCGGAAACACATCCCCGGGCTCATCTAAGAGCTCAGATAAAGATAATTGATAACGAGGAGGAAAGACCTTACCTTTTCTGTTCTTATCTTTGGTTCTCCTGTTAATCGCCTGAAGAAGGCCCTTGGAAGGAACTAAGGCGCTCTGACCACCCTCACTTGCCATTACAGCCTTGTCTGAAATTGAAAGAAGTGCTTGAAACTTGGGAGCTCCTCAGAGAGAAATTTTCTTTGGAAGAAGAAGGAAATGTGAAGAATGACTTCAATCCACACTCTTTTATAAGAAAAATGATGACCCTCGATAGCAGGTCGTCTTTCCAACGACCCGCGTTTACAGGTTAAATAGCCGAAAATAGCAGGAAAAGGGCTCTGTGAACCCGGAATTGGGTCAAATAAACGATCTAATTCGTAAAATATGTGAAAGAAACGAATGGAAATTCAGGCAGGAGCAACAATATAATTAACAACCTCCCAGGTTGATTAATATATGCTTATCAAGCCTAAACAGGGGATTAAGCTAAAAACAACGATTAAAGCCACTAAGAAGGATGATTAGCTAAAAGGCTAACATCTTTAAGGATATGAGAAGACCTACTCTAGAGTGTAGAGTGTGGGTTTTGAATCCCAGCACAAAATATAAGCCTAGATGGCCAACGAGGTTGATTGTCCTGAATCAAGCTGATTGCTTAAGCCTAAGGCCTGAGGCTAGCCTAAGGATGATGAGCTTAAGATAGGACAAAATCCTACAAACAAGGAAGGAGATGTGAAGACCTTAAGCTTAAAACCTAGGATGAGAAACTAACTACGATATCCTAAACTCGAAGTCAGGTGTTGAAAACAAGGGAAGTCCCCACATCTTCAAATAAAGAAGTAAAGACCCTCAACACAAGGGAGGCAAGGCTAAGGTTGTTTAAAACACTCTATTATAGGTACATGATAATGCCTGGAAGCCAAGGGAAATAGCTTAACCAAAGGTTATTTGATATCAAGAGTTCAAGAAAGGTTTAGACCCGAAAGGTCCTGAAAACCAAGAAGTAGGTTGTTTGAGGCCAAGGGTCATCAAACCAACCAAGGTATCACTAAATCCTTTCTAGGAACAAGGAAGGGAGTTTAAGACAAGTTTTGATTTTGGTCAAAGTCAAAGTCAAAAGTCAAAGTCAAAAGTCAAAGTCAACTAGCCAAAAAATGGCCAAAATTCAAAAAAAAAAAAAAAAATTTTGGGGGGGGCCCAGCCGACCAGCCCTAGCCGACCAGGCACCATGGGCCGAATGGCCGACCAGGGTGAGCCGACCAGGCCACCTTGGTAGGGTGTTTGGAAGGCTTTCGGGGGACCTGTTTTTTAGGGTGTTTTCATGACCCTCTAGAACGCTCAAAAACGCTCCGTTTGAGCTCAAATTTGAGATTCAAGAACCTTGTGAGGTCCTCTACAAGCCTATGCAGGTGGCCAAGTGTTTCCATGAAATTTGGAAGGTGTTATGATCATGTGCGAGACCTGGTCTGAAAATCAGCTAAAAATGGGGTATTTCGCCTCCAGAACGTTCAAAAATGCATGTTTTCATGTGATTCTTCTTCATACCAGGAGATTATAAGATCCCCATCATATAAGCTCAACTTCAAAGTTTGGGTTTGGAGATGCCAGGGGTGTTCAGAAAGCCAAGGATATTGAAAGACCCTGAAACACCTTCTAGGGGATAGTATTTCTTCCCTAGACAACTCAAAAATGAGAATTTTCACGTGATTCTTTTTGCAACCAGGAGGTTATAAGAAGCTCTACTTAACTAACTTGACTCCAAAATTTGGGGTTAGGACTTCGCTAATCGCAATTAGGGGGTGATTAGCTTCAATTATCAACGTTTAAGGACTTCCACTCAAGAATTAACCTATCCAAAGGTTAAAAGTGGATATCCTAATAGTAATTACATCAAGTATGAACTTGTTGGCCTAAATCAAGACCTTTATAACCCCGTTTAGGGTTGTTTAGCCCCGATTAGGGCCAAAATAGCGTCTTCTGCTTAAAAATTAGCCCTTATCAAAGCTTATGAGCAATGACCGCCTGATATTGACCCTAACTTAGATAAGTTGAGGGAAATAAAGCACTAATGAATTTATGATAAAGGATCCTATGCACGAATTGCACTTGGATTAGTGTCTACGAGCTCAAAACGACACTAATCCTATTCCCGAAAGGCCCAGAAATCTTAAGAAAAAGGTTCGAGAGGCCAAGGAACGTTTAACTTTCTTAAGTATTAACTTGGGAGTGAATTTTAGTCATTGTGAATGTGTAGGTCGCTCCACACTTCACTGTAAGACGATACCCTGGTAGGGCCGGTGTGACCTTAAACTTCTACGAAATCAAGTTTTCCTAGAAGTTGGGGGGCAAATGATATGGGTGAAAAGTAACCCTTAAAGACATAATTAATGTGACATTTATTAGCCCGTAAATATGGCCTGAAACCTTAGTTGGGCACTAAATTCGTAATTAATGGTCAGGCCCAAAAGAACGGCCCAAACTGGGGACGCCCGGTAAAAGCCTATCTCTAACATGGGTCTGATCCACAAAACAGGAACGTTCTAGAAACTAAGAACGTCCTAGAATATCCCCAGGATATTGTGTAGCCTCCAAGGCACCAAATTCGACATGGAAACTAATTCCTAAAAGGAAGGAGTCAGAACCTTCCTCAATTACGGTGACTTATCCACCAAGTCTCCAAATCCTACCATAATTATAAGGCTCTCACGGCCTATATAAGGGCCTGACCCCTCATTCTCAGAACTACGTCTTGGCTTGATTCTCAACTCTGAGATACGTAGGCATCTTGTGAGGACCCGAATTAGGTCACGATAACACAAGCGCAGCCATTAAAGCACGAAGCTCACGAACCCTAGCCGCAATTCGATAACCCTACTTTTTATTCCACAACAGTTATAATGTACTATAGATAAAGGTGAAGAAAATTAAGAAGAGAATGAAATTAAGGAGTAGAAATATAAAATAAGTAATAATATTGCATTTCAAAAAAAAGAAAAAAAAATGTAATAATATTAAAGTAGATGTGATCGGATCGGGATAGGTTAGACCGGAACCGGATCTGGCTACGCTAGTTCGAAGATTCAAAATTTTAGATTTGTTATACGATTTTGTCAATTTTATTGGTTAGATCAGATTAGTGTCGCTTCAAATGAACCAAAATTTTGAACATATAAAAATATAATTGTTAAATGTAATAGAGTAACAAAATGCTTCATGCAACATTGCCCTTAATCAATCTGTTCGACCATCCAATTTCAACTCTAATTTTTTAGGTTTCCAATGTTATTAAATGACTTATATTTAGCATGTTATCATTATTTCCATTTATTACTTGTAATTATGCTCTCATAATGTAAATATAATTTACATTAATATTTGTGTTAAAGAGTTAGTCATATATGCTACAGTAAGTCATAGTCAGAAGATCCAGTAATATTGTGATGTAATCAGTTACGTAGATGAAGGTTAATTAGACTTATAAATAGGTTGGGAGCTCTTGTAATTCATATACAACATATATACAAATTACTCCTTCTGTGATTACTTCTTCTCTGAATCTCTCTATTTACATAAGTATACACAATTTGTCATGGTATCAAAGCAAGTTTAATCCTAGGGAAACACGTATCAGAGTTACAAGAGTGCAGAAGAAATTGAAGAAATTGACAGTGCAGAAAAACAAAACAAACTGCCTCTCCTGGAAGAATTCGAATATTTCGAAAACTATCAAAACAAGAAAGTAAATATACCACTGCGAGAGCACTGAAAGAAGAGATTGCAGGAACAAACCGACTGAAAAACCAGCCTCCCACGCGCCGCCGGAAGAAGCCCACCGCCGCCAGACGCGCCCAAGCGCCGGCGCGTGTGGCGTCCTCCGGTGTTTTTCCGGCGAAGTTGCAGAAGGGGTTCTTGTTCGTCTCGAAATCCCGATTCCAACCGTGGTATCATTTTTCAGTTCTGTGAAGTTTTTTTTCTGATAAATAATTGCATGTATATATATACGTATATACATGTGTTTTTTAAGGAGAAAACAAAAAAGGCAGATGCTAAAGATTTAACGAGAGAAAAAAAGGGGAGTCAGCAGCTGAATATTATACATACATGATTGTGTGTATATATAATAGATATTGAATCATATTTGGTTATATAACTGGTGCTTCTCTAATTTTTGGGCTATTGTCCTTTTGTTATTGGACTGGGCCAAGAATTAAAACACAACTGATGTTTCCAAATTTAGCATAAATTTGATAAATTGATATTGATTTGGTTCAAGTTAAGACTTGACTATAATTGTTGGATAATTATCTTTTGAGTATTTTAGCATGATGAAAGAGGAATTTTCTTCAAGTCATTCCGGTCTAACTGTTTCGGAACTCAAGTTTTTTCGAAAGTTGGTTTCTCATTTGTACCGACAAATACTTTTCATTCAAGTATTTCTTGTCATTCGGTCTCTCACAATTCACCTAATTCATGGATTATCGACTCGGGAGCGTCAGAACATATGACTGGCAATTCCAGTTTACTGCAGTCATATCACTACATCAATAAAACAGAGAGTGTTCGTGTTGCCAATGGAACTCATATGCCCGTTCACGGATGGGGCACTTCCAACTGTCTCCCTTCACTACCACTATCATCAGTCTTACACGTTCCTTCCTTATCAGTTAATTTATTATCGGTTCATCAAATTACTGAAAATCTTAATTGTTCAGTAACTTTTTTCCCTTCTCACTGTGTATTTCAGGATTTGGCGACAGGCAAGGTCCTTGGCAGTGGTAAAGTGGTAGATGACCTATATATTATGGAAGGGAATTCTGTTTCGCTATCGGCAAGTTATCAGGTTTCATCTAAATCTAATCCCAGTTTAGAGTCTTTGTATCAATGGCATAGACGCTTAGGTCATCCTTCATTTGGTGTTCTGTCGCATCTCTTTCCGAATTTAGCTTCAAAATGTAAAAAGGATGAATTTTTCTGTGAACCATGTGAATTAGCAAAACATAAAAGGTCACCTTATCCATCTAGAAATAAGAGAAGTCCTACTATTCATACTGATGTTTGGGGTCCATTTAGTCATCATACACATGATGGGTATAGGTGGTTTGTTGTCTTTGTTGATTGTCATTCTCGGCTTACTTTTGTATACCTTCTTAAACACAAAAGCGAAGTATTCGAATGTTTCAAATCCTTTCACCACATGATTCAAACACAATCAATGCCTCTGTTAAAATTCTGCGAAGTGATAATGGTACCGAGTATGCCGGAAGGTTTACATCTTATTTGGACACATGGGGTATTATTCATCAAACTACATGTGTTAAAACCTCTCAGCAAAATGGAATTGCTGAAAGGAAAATTGGTCACTTACAACAGGTAGCACGGTCCCTCATATTAACTATGCATGTCCCTAAATATCTTTGGGGTGAGGCAGTCATGACTGCTGTATATCTGATCAACCGTCTCCCTTCAAATACAATTCAGAACACCGTTGTCCTTTATTCCTGCACCTTCGTCTCATCCATTGCCTCTTCGGTTATTTGGGAGTGTATGCTTTGTTCATAATCATTCTCCCTCTCGGGATAAACTTGATTCTCGTGCTCTCCGCTGTGTTTTCATTGGTTATACACCAACTCAAAAGGGGTATAAGTGCTATCATCCTCCCTCACATCGCACATATGTCAGTCACGATGTTACTTTCTGGGAGTCTATTTCTTACTTCTCTCCCGGATCCTCCTCCTTGCTTCAGGGGGAGATTAACCGACACAGTCATGATAGTAAAGCGACAGAGGAGTCTCAATTCCTTCCATTCATCAATGTTCCAAACACTAGCTCAAACAGGTCATCTATTCCTCCACTTACGAGTAATGAGTCAGATGATCTAAATAGGTTGGATATTCCAGATTTGATTACATATTCCAGGCGGAAAAGAAATGATATCACCACTTTACTACATCCAGAGACCTCTGACCTCGAGACAGATCCTGCATCTCCTGTGTTTGAGCCAGAAACTGGTAATACTCTTGATCCCACTTTGGATCTCCCTATTGCTATAAGAAAGGGTGTACGCTCTTGCACTAACCATCCTATCTCAAACTTTGTATCTTATAATACATTATCTCCATCTTCACTTGCTTTTGTGTCATCCTTGTCTAGTGTTTCTGTTCCGCATACTTGGCAGGATGCTTTATGTGATCCTAAATGGAAAGATGCTATGATAGAGGAAATGAATCCCTTGAAACATAATGGCACTTGGGAGTTAACTCATCTTCCCGCTGGAAGGAAGGTAGTAGGATGCAGATGGGTATTCACTGTGAAACAAAAACCTAATGGGTTGATTGATAGGTACAAAGTGAGACTCGTAGCAAAAGGGTATACTCAAACTTACGGGATTGATTATCAGGAAACTTTTGCTCCAGTAGCAAAGATGGCCTCTATTCGAGTCTTGATATCATGTGCAGCAAATCTTGGATGGGAACTTCAGCAATTGGATGTAAAAAATGCATTCTTACACGGAGACCTGAAAGAAGAGGTTTAAATGGATATTCCACCGGGTTTTTCTACAGCTGCGACCATTGGGAAAATATGCAAGCTAAAGAAGACTATTTATGGTTTAAAACAGTCTCCAAGGGACTGGTTTGGCAAATTTCAGGGAGCAATGATTAAATTTGACTACAAACAGAGCAACTCAGATAACACCATGTTCGTAAAAAGACGAGATGAAAAAATCATAGTGTTGATTGTTTATGTCGATGATATTGTGATCACCGGCAACGACACCTGTGAGATTGCTAATGTTAAACGCAAGCTTGCCTCTGAATTCGAGATGAAGGACTTAGGAAAACTATGGTATTTCCTTGGTATTGAGGTCTCTAGAAGTCCAGGTGGTATCTTCCTCTCACAACGGAAGTATACACTTGATCTTCTGAATGAAACAGGGATGTTGGGATGTAGACCTGCAGAATCTCCAATAGAAGCAAATCATAAACTTTGTGGAGATGCTGGTGAAATTGTCGAGAAATCTCAATATCAGAGGTTAGTTGGTCGACTAATCTACCTTGCACATACAAGGCCAGACATATCATATGCAGTGGGAATTGTTAGTAGGTATATGCATGATCCTCGCCAACCTCATTTGGATGCAGTTTATATGATATTAAGGTATCTCAAAGCTGCTCCTGGAAAAGGAGTAATGTTTACTAAAAACAATCATCTCGGGGTTGAAAGCTATACAGATGCAGATTGGGCAGGATGTCAAGACGATAGACGATCTACTTCAGGATATTGTACATTTGTTGGTGGCAATTTGGTTACTTGGCGAAGCAAGAAACAACTTGTGGTTGCCTTATCCAGTGCTGAGGCAGAATATAGAGCTATGGCTAAAGGTGTACGTGAATTATTGTGGATAAGATTGTTTCTAGAAGAATTGGGACTTGCATCTGCAACTCCAATGAAGCTACATTGTGATAACAAAGCCGCTATTGCCATTGCACATAATCCAGTTCAACATGATCGGACCAAACATATCGAAATTGATCGACACATCATAAAAGAGAAGATCAATAATGTTACCATTGGTATTCACTTTGTAAGATCGGAGGACCAGTTAGCTGACATATTTACCAAAGGTTTAAATCGGAAGATGCTTCATCCACTTATTGGCAAGTTGGGCATGAGTGATATATATGCATCAACTTGAGGGGGAGTGTCAAAGAGTTAGTCATATATGCTACAGTAAGTCATAGTCAGAAGATCCACAATAATATTGTGATGTAATCAGTTACGTAGATGAAGGTTAATTAGACTTATAAATAGGTTGGGAGCTCTTGTAATTCATATACAACATATATACAAATTACTCCTTCTGTGATTACTTCTTCTTTGAATCTCTCTATTTACATAAGTATACACAATTTGTCAATTTGTGCTTGTATTTCTTTTGGAAAATGTTAACCACAGTCCTAAGGACTGTTGTTTAGTATTAAATATTTTTATATTTTCAACATCTACTTTTTTTTTAACATGGGAACCCGCAGCCGCAAATCACGTGATCCAAGGCAAACCGCACAAGTACGGCAGGCTCTGCCCCAGGATGACATAATCACAAATCCGCCTCCCATGGGAGTCGAACCTGTGACCAAGAGGTGAGATGACCTCTCTTTATCCAAATAATATTAAGAAGAGAATGAAATCCGACTCTATTTTTAGGTATTTAACTGTTTTTAGTTTCCCAATGTTCCCACTAATTTAATTTTTCGAGTAATCATAATGGACCCTCCTACATTCGTATTAATTTTCACCAATAAAAACAGTCCAAATTGCTGAATAATCATATTGAGCTTCGTACAAGATTGATTTATTAAGTGCAAGACTAATGTATTAAATGCATTTTCCATCTATATTAATTATTAACCATAACCCTAAGGGCTGTGGTTAACGGGACTCATTTCTTTTTAGGGTCTTTCTAGTGTATGTTCAAGGGTGCACATTAGTCACTTACTTTCTTAGCACTTTTATGACGTGGATTCTTTTTATTTTTTTCAAATTTTTTTCACTACATCTCTAATTACATTGTTTTCTTATTTTGTGTTCACTTCTTAATATATTTTCGAATTCAAACTTTGAACAAATAAATAAAAAATTATTTTAAATGCATACATGTCACGATAATAGTTTAATATAGGGCTGTAAATGAATCGAGTCGAGGTGAGTTTTTGCTTATCGAGTTTGAGTTTTTACTTAACTAGTTGAGCCAAATTCGATTATCTTATCAATCAATTCAGTTGTTCGAACTCGAGTTCGTTAACAAACGAGTCGAGTATAACGAACTCGAGTTCGAATTGTCGCAAACATTTCGAATCGAGTCGAGTCGTGTTCGAGTTTGTAAATAAAATTTTAAATTTTTTTAATACTTTTTTTCACTATTTAATGCTTTTTCATGTTTAATTTTGTGGATGAGGAAAATTAGACAATTAGTAGTTGACCTATGATCTACATATTATTGTATATTTATATAATGTATCATAATATATTATTTATGTAAATAAAATATTGTTTTTTACTACAGCTTATCGAGTCAGGTTGAAGTCGAGTTTAACAAGTAGAGTCGAGTTCGAGTCAATCTCGAGTCTTAACATATATTTTCATTATAGTAGATTTTATAATAATTAGTCATGTTTAAATAGACTCTAAAGACGTGTTTTTTATTTAATTGGGTCCAAATAATAAAAAATAAATAATAATGCCCGAATACCAAAAATAAGTTCCAAACAACTAATTTCTTTTTAATATTTTGATTTTAATAATATAATATTAATATATTTTATCCCCTTCATTGTTTATTTTAAATACGTGCTTGTTTTATTTAATTCCCTTACTTGTTTCAAATAGTAACAATATAAACATAAATTTTAATTTTAAGTAGTCGTATGGTTAAAGATGAAAAATGATAAAATATAAATAAAACGTCATCTATGAATATCGGAGTCGGACCATGTGGACGTGAATGGAGTATGACTTTCAGTGTATTAGGGCTGAAAACAAATTCGAGGAATTCGTCTTTGAATTCGAATTCGAATCGTTAATAATGAATATGATTCATATTTGTATGAAAAATGAGCGAATTTGAATTTTGTTTTATAATTCGAACGAATATCAAGTCGAATTTCACCACTTTAGTATTCGGTCATATTTATACAAAGTAGTTCGAATAATTTCAGAATACTCGAATATGTATTTATTAAAGTATTCGATTAAAATTCGTATGTTGTGTATACAATATTTATTATATGTAAAAGAATATGTTAAATAATATTCTACAAATGAAAATATTTTAGTTTTTTTTGTAAATAATTATTTGAATATTTTTTAAGATTATTCTGTACGAATTCGAATTCAAATATACAAAAATGAGTAGTTCGATACTCAATCAAGCCGAACCGAATCAAATACAAACATTCATATTGGAATTCGTGTAGAATCTGAGCAAAGTATTAAAAATTTAATTCGAATCAGAACTGGATCCGAACAAATGATTATTAAATTCGAGCCGAATCTAATTATACTACTCCCTCTGTTTTGTTATGTTAGTCGTTCTAGAAAATATCAGGTGTCTTTTAATATTAGTCGTTCTTTTATTTCCAAGGTGTATTAATGATAATATTTCCTATATTACCCTTATTTTTGTAGTCCCGTAAATGTTGAAAAACTCAACAGCTGTATAGAAAATTGAAATATTTTCACCAACCTACTTTAAAAACACATGAGCACTTGTGAGATTGAAAGTTGGGCTAGTTTTTTGGTGCTAATGTGAAAAATTCGTAGAAATTTTTCTGGTTGCGTTAGATGTTTTGTTTTTGCTTTTCCCGGAGTTCCAACGGTCGGATCGCCCTGAATTTTGGACAGCGTCTTCCTTACTCATATATCTAAATTCTGAACGGTGGAGATCAGATTTGGGGGTGCAGAAGGCCTGTTTATTGAGGTAGGGGCAGAAGTTTTTGCACCACGGTGTGGATTAAGCTCCCCGTGGTGAGGCGACTTGGAGCAGGTATTTTTGGCCCAAAAGTATTTTTGGGTTAATTCTTAAACTAGGCCCATAGTTAATAATATGATATGTAAACAGTAGTGAATTAGCTAGGTTTTAATGATTGTTATATTGTATACAGAAAACAGAAACGTATCAATATATACAAGAAAAAGGGCTCTTTCACTTGGCCAACAAATTCCTTCTTCTTTGTGTGTTTACTTTGATTATTGTCTTGTTATAGCTTATAACTTGTGGTCGTAGTCTTCTCTTTGGGGTGTTATTCCGCTGCGTCAAGTGTTGTCCCTTGTTTGGGTCCTAACAATTGGCATCAGAGCCAGAATCAGATTTGGGTGGTAAAGCTCCGATTTGAGGTGTTTTTTGGGTTGAGTCTTGTGTGGTGCATACAGGGTGTTTGGTGAAATTCCTGAGAGAGACTGGTTGTGTAACAAGTTAGGTATGGCTTCTACAGGTGGTGTAGTCAAAGTTGGGAAGTACGAGATAGAGAAATTCAATGGGAAGAATGATTTTTCCTATTGGAGGATGCAGATGAAGAATTTGATTATCTCGCAAAAGTTACACAAAGCCTTGTCGGGTAAGGCAAAGGGGGGCAAGGATATGTCAGATGAAGACTGGGAAGAATTAGATCTCGAAGCACGGGCTTCAATCATGTTATGCCTCGAGAGAGATGTTGCATTCTTGGTTGATGGCGAGAAAACGGTTGCGGCTGTTTTGATAAAGTTGGAGTCCAACTTCATGACGAAGACTCTAACAAATCGGATCTATTTAAAGTCGAGACTATATACTTGCAAGATGGATGAAGGGTCATCTATCTGGGATTACATCAACAAGTTTGATAGGTGCATATCAGATTTGAAGGATATTGATGTGGAGGTAGGTGATGAAGATAAAGCACTTTTGTTACTTCTTTCGTTGCCAAAGTCATATGAGAGAACCTTGTACAAACATTGATACTTGTGGGTGACACTCTTACGATGGATGATACTAGAACTTCACTTCTAGCGGATGATCTTCGGAAGATTGCAACTAGCAGTATGGATACTAGTGGTAATAATGAGCAGGCACAAGGGTTGTTTGTAAGGGGTAGAGGCAATGATCGAGGAAAAGGTGGGAGAGGCAAGTCTAATTCAAATTCTAGACCTCCTGCGGAGAGAAAGTGCTACAAGTGTGGTGAGCCTGGGCATTACAAAGCAAATTGTCCAAATAAAAGGGTTGCTTGGAAGAAGAACAAGAACAACGAGGATACCAGAAAAGTTCAAGAGAAAGACGAGGTTGGTTATGCTTCAGAGGAAGGGGGCAGTGATGATTGTTATTCTGTCACATGTGAAGGAGGAATCACAAACAGGTGGATTCTCTATTCTGGTTGCTCTTACCATATGTGTCCAAATCGGAATTGGTTTACAACTTATAGAGGCGTTGAAGGTGGAACCGTCTTGATGGGAAATAACCATGCTTGTAAAACGGTAGGACTTGGTTCTATAAGGATTAGGATGCATGATGGAGTGGTAAGAACGTTGACGGATGTGAGACATGTCCCTGAATTGAAGAAAAATCTTATTTCTGTTGGTGCTTTGGATTCTGGTGGTTGTAAAATTGTTAAACAAAACGGTGAGATGAAAATTGTTCGTGGTTCTTTTGTTGTAATGAAAGGTATTTCTCGAGGAAATCTTTATGCACTTTTGGGTACAACGGTGACTGATAGTATGGCGGTTGCAACTACTGGCAGTGGTGGAGACCCATGTGAATGTACTAGGTTATGGCATAGGCGGCTTGGGCATATGTCGGAGAAAGGTCTAAATTATCTTGGTGAAGAGGGTTTGTTGAAGAACATGAAAAAGGCTTACATGGACTTTTGTGAGCATTGCGTGTACGGTAAAGCACACTGGGTTCAGTTCAAGGCAAGTAAACATAGAAGCAGAGGTATATTAGACTATGTGCATACGGATGTTTGGGGTCCAGCTTCAGTCACTTCCAAGGGAGGCTCGAGGTATTTTGTCACTTTTGTTGATGATTATTCTAGGTATGTTTGGGTGTATTTCATGAAACATAAGAATGAGGTATTCAACATATTCAAGAAGTGGAAAACAATGGTTGAGAACAGAACTGGTAAAAAGTTGAAGACACTGCGATTTGATAACGGTACAAAGTATACAGAAGGTGCTTTCAAGGAGTTTTGTGATCAGGAAGGCATTGTTAGACACTGGACAGTCAGAAAAACATCACAGCAGAATGGGGTTGTGGAAAGACTCAATCGCACGTTGCGGGAAAAATCAATGTGTATGCGATCCTATGCTAGTTTGGGTAAAGAATGGTGGGTAGAGTCAATTAATACAGCTCGCTATATTGTCAACCGGTCACCTCATGCATCTTTAGATGGAGATGTACCTTATAACGTATGGTCTGGAAAACATGCAGATTATGGGAGACTTAGAATTTTTTGGGTGCACGGACTACTACCATGTTGACGAGGGAAAACTTGATGCGAAGGCCAAGAAAGATAAATTCTTGGGGTATGCTACAGGTACAAAAGGTTATCGTCTTTGGTCTATTGATGATTCTAAGTTCATAATCAGCAGGGATGTTACGTTTGATGAGGATACTATGGTAGCTTCTCCGAAAGCTAAGGTGACTAGTGGTGGTGACATTGAGACTTCTAAGTCTCAAGTGGTTGAGATAGAATCTGCAAGTCATCCAGGTTCTAGTCATGTTCAACAGGAAGATCATGGAGACACTCATGATGATGAGGATGATGAGTTTGAATATGGGACTATTGAGCAAGAAAATGTGCAGGCACACGAACGACAACAGTTCGAGGAAAGTTTGGCTTCTGCTAGGCCAAAACGGGCATACAAACAAGTTCAAAAGCTTGGGTCAGATAAGCCTTTGAAACACTATGGGCAGGTTAATGCAGTAGAGTATGCACTCTCGGTGGAGGATGGTGAGCCTATTTCCTTCAAAGAAGCTATTCAGAATAGTAATAGTGAAAGTTGGTTGGCAGCGATGGAAGAAGAGATGGAGTCTCTTAAAAAGAAACAAACTTGGGATTTAGTTTCATTGCCTGCAGGGAGCAAGGTTCAACATTGCTTGGACTTACTAAATATCATCCGGTGTTAATTGCCCTTCGGGGCGGTGTTGGGGTGAGGTGGAGATTTCACCCCATGGTATGAACTACGGTGACTTGATCCCGGTTAAGGGTACGTAGGCAGTCATGGTAATATGGTGGTGTCGGTTGGGGTTTACATATCAAGGCTTTCATGGTATTCTCAGTGTTCGTCCATAATTTGAGGTTGATCAAATGATGTACGAGGTGGAGAATTGTGAGATTGAAAGGTTGGGCTAGTTTTTTGGTGCTAATGTGAAAAATTCGTAGAAATTTTTCTGGTTACGTTAGCTGTTTTGTTTTTGCGTTTCCCGGAGTTCCAACGGTCGGATCGCCCTGAATTTTGGACAGCTTCTTCCTTACTCATATATCTAAATTCTGAACGGTGGAGATCGGATTTGGAGGTGCAGAAGGCCTGTTTATTGAGGTAGGGGCAGAAGTTTTTGCACCACGATGTGCATTAAGCTCCCCGTGGTAAGGCGACTTGGAGCGGGTATTTTTGGCCCAAAATTATTTTTTGGGTTAATTCTTAAACTAGGCCCATAGTTAATATGATATGTAAACAGTAGTGAATTAGCTAGGTTTTAATGATTGTGATATTGTATACAGAAAACAGAAACGTATCAATATATACAAGAAAAAGGGCTCTTTCACTTGGCCAACAAATTCCTTCTTCTTTGTGTGTTTCTTTGATTATTGTCTTGTTATAGCTTATAACTTGTGGTCGTAGTCTTCTCTTTGGGGTGTTATTCCGCTGCGTCAAGTGAAATAATAAAAATAACTAGAGGCTCGATTAGGCTCGCGAGCCTCACGAGCCGAGTTATTTGAAGCTCGAGCTCGGCTCGATAAAGTATTCGAATAGCTCGAGCTCGAGCTTGGCTCAATTATTATCGAACCGAATTCGAATATTTTACGAGCCGAGCTCGAGCCGCTCATGAACATTTTGACTCGTTTACACCCCTTGTTAGGCCGAATACACAATTAATAATCAACTTTGTATGAGAGTTTAACAAGTAAAAGCGTTTATGCACTTAAAAACTTCTTGTATTACGAACCCTCTTCGTGATGTAAAATATCACAAAGAGCTGCTAGGTTACAATAAAGATAATTCGTTATCGATACCCTTCTAGGGTTAACCTATCTGTATTTATATAACATACAGCTACGATACAATCTCTAATTGATATTCCTAATAATCAGCTATACAATGATATCAATTACAGATTGTCACACGTCTCCTATGTCAACTCGATCTCTTTGATAGCTATCCAATCTTCAAAGATATCACTTCCATAATAAATCTTCAATCACTGTTGACCAGTAGACGCTTCCTCCAGTCAGAGTTTGACAAACTCTGTCAAGCTTCCATCTGTCAGAGTTTACACTAAACTCTGACTGCTTCCAGCTAAACTCTGATAATTCACTGTAACACTTAAACACTGATTAAAACACATCAATTATATTTAACAATCTCCCCCAACTTGTTCATTAGCAAAAATGCACAAGTTAATGACAATAATTGATGATGTCAAAACAAATAAACAAATACAGTGTTTACACAAATTCAGAGTTTAAGCTTCTACTTAATAAAAACTATAGAGAATAAGAAAATCCTTACAGTTCTTAATCCCTTATCATTTCAAGATCTGGCATGGTTCTGAGATAATCAATCAGCAATCTTCTTTCTGCATTTTCAAGCTCAATCTTCATAGCTTCTTTGATTTCTCTGAGCTGAGGATCACTTTCATCTGTCTGATAGATAGCAGCCCTAAGATCATAAATCTTGTTCCTTCTCATCTCATTACCCAGTCTGATAAATCTGACTTTTTCCGACTGTGAATTGAAATCAAGTACTGTGATTCCCAAATCAGTCTTTAACTTTGCAGTACCTTTCTTCATTTCAATGAGATTTCCTTTGTAATCCCTGTATTTAGGAACATATCTGCTATTATATTTCTCTCCTCTGATTGCCAGATTCTGAGTCATTCTCTTTCTGAGCACATTAGCAACTGATTGAGTCCTTCGACTATTCACCTTGAGAAGATACAGAACATACTCTAGTTCTTCCCAACATTTCAAGCCAATATCATCCTCACCAACTTTGAATACCGTCCCATCAGCCATGAAGTACAAAAGAAAATCCTTGTTTAAACTCTTCTGATGAACTAACTGTACTGATTCCAGTCTGTCCAAACTCTCTTGAGGAACACCACGACCTGGAACAGCCAGTGAAGAAGGATCTCTAGGACCAGTATACTGCCTTTTATCTCTGTGTGAACCTAGTCCACCCTTATTATTACCAACTTTGCGAGATAAAGCTTTTCCATCAGAAACATTCATAGAGACTCCAGATAATTCATTTGGATCATGAAATGTTCCTTTTCCAAAAACCGATTTCAACTGAGAAGAATGTAAAGGTGTGATCATTGCTTGTGATGCAACAGAAGTTGTAACTTTCTTCTGTGAACTTTCACCTTCAATGCCTTTTAGCTTAAGTTTAGCCTCTGCTGCAATTGCTTCCTTTGAAAACCGAGAACTTTGACTAACATCAGTCCTTTCTCTGATCACAACACCTTTAACAACAGGTCTAGGAGTTTTTCCTCTTTGTACCTTACCAGACTTTAAAGCTTTAAGATGTTCTTCTTGTAAACTCTTTTCTTCAGCTTCACTGTCCTCAATCGTAACTCCTTCCTCATTCTCTTCAATGAACAGCTTAGCAGCCAATTCTTCATCAGTCTGTGGATTAGAAGGTAACAGCAAACTCTTGGTCTTTGAAGTACCTTGAGTATCAGTATTTCTCCCAACAGATTGTGATTTTGATGACTTGCTAGTTCTCAGAGTTTGAGCCTCTTCAGCCTTATTCTTTCCTTTAATACTTCCATCAAGGATAAGAATAGATGTAATTAACTCCAGGAAAGTAGCAATAGAATCAATTTTAGCAGATAAGTCAGACTGATTCTCTTCAACTTTACTCAGCCTGGCAAAGAGATTGTCTTGAGCTTTAGAGAATTTTGTAGTCACTAGTTTTGACTCTCTTTCCATTTTCATCTCTCTAGCTACAACCTCATTTCGCAAAGCAGTGATTGCCAATGTAGTATCATCAAATCTTCTATCCAGAGTTTTTACTTGAACTACAGTTGCTTTCAAGCAAGAAAGAATCTCTGGATTGGAGATAGTATCAGCATTTTTCTTAACAAACTCATCTGCTCTTCCTCGTGGAAAAATACAATCTTCTTTGTACCATTCAGCAGCATTCTTTGCAAATTGTGCTCTCTCAACTTCATGAGAAGTACAAGGTTGAGTGAAAGGTGTATGTTTATTGTCTGTTTGTACTGGTGCAGCATCAGAGTTTGCACTACTTTCACCTCCAGTTTCAACACTTGTAGCTTTAACAGGTTCATCTTCAGCCACAATTTTAGCAATTTCTTCTGTAGGCTTGTCAAGATTTTCTCCATGTTGCTCAGGCTCAGCAACAGGCATTGACTGAGAAGTGACCTTGGTGGCCTGATCAATTTCTTCTCCTCCTTCAACAGTTTGATGAGCATCAGAAATTAACTCAGTATGGGATGCCACAGCTTCAGAAAGAACAACCGTAGGTTGATCAGCTACACCAATATCAGAGATAGGATCAGAGAATGGCATAAATGAATCAAGAATATCATTTATTGGAGAAAGGCCATCTCTAGCATCCTCTTCTGCAGGCATTTTGTCCTCTGCAGGAATTTCATCCTCTGCAGGTATTTCAGCCTCTGCAGGTATTGCATCTTTCTCAACCTCAACAGGAGGTGTTTGCTGTGTAACGACCTCTGGAGCTGTAATATCTTCATCCACAGAATCAGAGAATATCAGTTTTCTTCGTTTTGCTAGAGGTACATTATCTGAATCCTCTTCACTAGATGGTGACTTAGGCATTTTTGCCCGAACTTTCATTCTTTTCACCCTTCTAGTGTAAACAGCTTCAGGAGATTTTCGTTTTGATTTTCGTTGTGTCTCTGTAGCCTGCTTTAGACTTGCATGTCGTTCAGTAATTGCCTTCTTAACTCTGTGTGCTTTAGACTGTGATTCTGGTGGAGATTGTGACGAATCAGAGTTTGTGTGTGGAGTGGGTGAAGGTTGTTTTGTAGGTGCTGAGTGAGCAGGTGATGCAGTGTTTGGTTGTTGTTGTGATTGTGGTTGTGGTTGTGGTTCATCTTGTTGTTGGTCAGGTTCAGGTTGTTGTGGTTCTTGTGGTTGGTTGAGAAAGTTTTGCAGAGCAAGTGGCATAACAAAAGCAGGGAGATTTGCTTTACCAACATCCTTGTTAGTCATATCAGAGAATATTCTCTTATTGACTCTAAAAGGATCAATTTCATCAGTCTCATCAATGTCTAGACCAGGTACACAGGCATTGAACAGCATTTGACAAAAACGAGCATAATAAACTGTATTGGTTTCTGACAGTTTATCACCTAAGCACATCAGAACATGTCGACCAAAATCAAAATTAGTACCATAGAGTAGAGAATACCCGATTTGGAGACTGTCTATTGGAATGGCATCCCAGTTGGTGACTTTCTTCTGGAACGTCCTTGTGATGCAATCAAAGAAAAAGTTCCATTCCTTTCTGAGATTTGGTCTTTTTATACCGCCAAGCTTGTCAAGAGATTCCATGTAACCAATCTCTTGTAGCATCTCTCTCAAATAAGTTTCATTAACCAGAGTATAAGAAGTATGTGTATCAAACCCCATTGTATCTCGTACAGTCTGTGGAGTAATCACATAGTCTTGATCTTCATAAGTGAAAATAATGTTAGGAGTTCCATTCTCTCCCCCATCCACATAAACTGAATTCTGCCAGAATGTAGCAATTTGAGACGCAGAGAGAGTAGCAGGTCCAACCAGAGCCTGTCCAATCTCTGAATCCCTCAAGAAGTTCTGCATTAGATGAAACGATTCTGGAACGCGCTGATGATAGAGTGGAGCTTCATAGTTGTTAGGAACAAACCGTAAACCAAGAGCAGTGAATGCTTTAGAAGCCATTGAGTTAAGAAATTTGCAGGAATTTCCAAGAGTAATGTATGTAGAAAAGGTGTTTGCGTGAATGCCCAAGTGAAAAGAAGAGAACTGTGAGATGTAAGAATAAAACACAATCGTTTGGACATAAAAGTGATTAAAGTAATTAAAAACCCAATCTCTTATGTAACAAACACTCAATCAGTTCCTAGATTAATGTGTAGTGGGACACGATAATAGGTAAGTGGGACACATTAATGGGCGAGTGGGTCAC
This sequence comes from Saposhnikovia divaricata, assembly GCA_036435485.1. Classification (NCBI taxonomy): domain Eukaryota; kingdom Viridiplantae; phylum Streptophyta; class Magnoliopsida; order Apiales; family Apiaceae; genus Saposhnikovia; species Saposhnikovia divaricata. The sequence continues at coordinate 211,072,734 of CM071597.1, read as the reverse complement.
GTGCGCCTATTTTCAAGAAGAGTATTTTGAAAATTAAAACATTAAAATATTTGATTTAAACAAAAATCAAATAATACTCTTTTAAAATATCTGGACCTAAGAGAATTTGAAGCGTTTACCTGTTGCCTTTAATAACCAGAATACGAAGCGTTTAAGAACTTCATTCTTACCCATCTCTATTTAAGGCCTAGAGACTTGCTCAGATTATTTCATTAAACCTTTAACCTTTCAGTCTCCCCTGTAAAATCACAAACCCTTCAAACCAAATACTCTGAAAAACAATGGCCAACCTTACCATTAAAGAAAAGAACCTTCATCTTGTCGAGAATAGGGACATCTTCAGCTATACGCGTGAAGAATTTGAAGCGTTTGAGTGGGAAAGGCAGCTTGAGACGCTGTGGCTGCAAATGGATGCCGGTCTGGAAGAGATCGAGAGAGAGAAACCTGCAAGGGTGATCGACATCGATGCTGCCCTCCAAGCAACATTGGCGTGGCTCTCCTCGAAGGCATCCTCATCCAACACCACCAACCATTGTTAATGAATATGTCAGCAAAAATAACCTTATCCCTTCAACTTCCACCCAAATAAAGTGGCAAAGATGGGATCTGGGAATTTTTGCTAACAATGGAGTGGTTTGGACTGACCTTTTACTTTCCTGTTGAATAGATTAGCAGATAGAGAGAACAAAAAGATGTAATATTTGCTTGTAATCTCTTTCTTATTATCAATAAAAAATTATGTTTCTCTAATCTTATTCATTGTGTTCTGCAACTGTTATTTATGTTTTATGAACTGTTCTTCAAGAAAATAAATCAAGAAGAGAATATGAAAACTAATTAAAGTAATCATATAAAGAACACATTCATCAACAATCCACTGATTAACAGTTGTCAAGAACCCTATTTACTCCAAGATTTTCAAATTGTCCAAGTGAAAATTTACCTTAGAGTACAAATCACGAATCAACAGCGTTTGTCAATTCTCCAACTTTATCACCGAAACCCTTTCATAAATTGCACAGTTGTGAATATTTGTGTGTGTGAAGCAGAGTTTACTAAGTCAATTTTTAGAGCTTCTAATTTTTCATAAAATCCATAAAGTAAATCAATAAACACTGGATGCACAAACTGTCATAGTAAACACTGATTGGATGATGAAAGCTAAACTCTGAAGTAATCAAACTATATACAGTAACTTTTATTTTATACCCCTTTATATACATTTTTTTTATTTATTTGTATTTTCATCATTTTTTTTTATTTTTTTTATTCCAGTAATCAGAGGTTGGAACCAGTCACCAAAAATTCAAAAATTTTAGCCCTTATCATTTTGATAAGTTCCTGGGTCATCCTAGTATTTAACTAGTCACCAAAAATCAGAGAATTTTAGCACATATTATATACCAATAGGTTCATGGGTCATCCTAGTATCCAACATAATCTTAAAGGAGTATTATAACCTATATACATTTTCTTTGGGGTATTGCAGTAAGCATTTTATTCTATCAGAGTATAACTAACAGAGTTTAGAGTTCATCAACATCAGTAGTTTTTCATGTAAGGTAATGCACACAGTATTTATAGACTCAGAGTTTAGGACAAAATAAACTAAGAGATGCTATAAATATGAGCCAGTATCATGCTGTGTTAACTTTCTGCACAATCTAAGATTAGATCACAATAACTCAGAAAGATTCATGATTAATTGCTGAGAATCATGCTTCATACATATTTCTTCATTGGTGTTTTTCACTCAGACAAAAATCAATTCAAAGTTCACAGAGTTTATCAAACTTATTAACAGTGTATGATATACAGACATGCTGACAGAGTTTAGAGACTGTATAACAGAGTTTAATCAACAGAGTTCACTTAGCATTTAACCAATCAGGAAATATGATTAATACATCACATAAGTAAAGTTTGAATCTAACCAACATTCCTAGTCAGAACCAGAGACCATTCCTAGTTCATTGACCAGTCTTGTAAATGTAGCTTCACTCAATGGTTTAGTGAAGATATCTGCAAGCTGTTGTTCTGTAGATACAAAATGTAGTTCAATATTTCCTTCTTCCACATGTTCTCTGATGAAGTGGTACCTTATGCTGATGTGCTTGGTCATTGAATGCTGTACTGGATTACCTGTCATAGCAATAACACTTTGATTATCACAGTAAATAGGGATATTACTGTACCTCAATCCATAATCCAGCAGTTGATTCTTCATCCATAAGATCTGTGCACAACAGCTACCAGCTGCAATATACTCTGCTTCTGCTGTAGATGTGGAGATTGATTTCTGTTTCTTGCTGTACCAGGAAACAAGTCTGTCACCAAGAAATTGAGAACTTCCACTAGTGCTCTTTCTGTCTACCTTGCAGCCAGCAAAGTCTGCATCAGAATACCCAAGTAGCTTGAAATCTGATTCTCTGGGGTACCACAGACCTAATGATATGGTGCCCTTGAGATACTTGAAGATTCTTTTTACAGCTGTCAGATGTGGCTCTCTAGGATCTGCCTGAAACCTTGCATAAAGACAGGTTGCATACATGATGTCAGGCCTACTAGCTGTCAAGTATAGAAGAGATCCTATCATGCCCCTGTAGTTTGTCATATCCACTGAAACTCCTGTGTCTTTGTCCAATTTAGTTGCTGTTGCCATGGGAGTTGATGCAGATGAACAGTCAAGCATACCAAATTTCTTGAGAAGATTTCTGGTATATTTTTCTTGATTAATGAAAATTCCATCATCTGTTTGTTTCACCTGTAGGCCTAGAAAGTAACTAAGCTCTCCCATCATGCTCATTTGATATCTGGACTGCATGAGCTTGGCAAACTTCTTACAGAGTTTATCATTAGTAGACCCAAAGATGATGTCATCAACATAAATTTGAACTAAAAGGAGGTCACTTCCTTGATTGAAATAAAACAGAGTTTTGTCAATTGTTCCTCTGTTGAATCCACTTTCTAGAAGAAACTGAGCAAGCATCTCATACCATGCTCTTGGTGCCTGCTTAAGTCCATATAGTGCCTTATCTAGCCTGTAGACATAATCTGGATATTTGGGGTCCACAAATCCTGGTGGTTGTTCAACAAACACTTCTTCTTCAAGCTTTCCATTCAGAAAAGCACTTTTCACATCCATCTGGAACACTTTGAATTTCTTGTGAGAGGCATAAGCTAGAAAAATTCTGATTGCCTCCAATCTTGCAGCTGGAGCAAATGTTTCATCATAGTCTATTCCTTCCTGCTGTGAATAGCCTTTTGCTACCAGTCTAGCCTTGTTCCTTGTGATAACACCTTCACTGTCAGTCTTGTTTCTGAAAACCCATTTAGTACCAACAATAGATCTGTTCTTTGGCCTTGGTACAAGGGTCCAAACTTCATTCCTTTCAAATTCATTCAACTCTTCTTGCATTGCTGTTATCCAGTCTGCATCTTGAAGAGCTTCTTCCACTTTCTTTGGTTCATTTTTAGACAAGAATGCATGAAATAGACATTCACTTGCAGTAGCACTTCTTGTCTTTACTTTTGCATCTGGATCACCAATTATCAAATTAGGTGTATGTGATTTAGTCCATTTCCTAGCAGAAGGTAAATGACTTCTATCAGCATATGATCCTCCCCCTTGATCCATGCTCTCCTGATTTTGTTGTGATCTATCTTTGTTTTCTGAGACTCCCCCTGAAGTTGACTGCCCAGAGTCAGAATTTGAATTTTCAGAGTTTGAAGCATCAGAGTTTGATCCAGATTTTTCAGTTGACTCAGTATCAGTGTTTGAGTCTTCATCTTGATCATGCTCCCCCTCAACTGGTTCTCCCCTTTGTTGTGACTGAGAAGTTTCTCCAGTGTTTACCAGTAGAGGTTCAGAGTTTGTTTCAACAGAGTCTGTCAGAATTGTTTCATCAGAGTTTCCTTCATCAGAGTTTAAATCTTCATTTTCAAAATTCAGTTGATCATATTCATCTTTGTCTTCAAGTCCAGTTATCTTCTTATCATCAAAAGAAACATGTATAGATTCCATGATCACTTTAGTTCTCAGATTGTAAACTCTGAATGCCTTTGTTGACAGTGGATAGCCAACAAAAATTCCTTCATCTGCCTTTAGCTCAAACTTGGTCAACTGTTCTGGATGAGTCTTCAAAACAAAACATTTGCACCCGAAAATATGAAAGTATTTCAGGTTAGGCTTCTTTTTCTTCACCATCTCATATGGTGTCTTTCCATGCTTATTGATCAGTGTTGCATTTTTAGTAAAACAAGCAGTTTTGAACAGCTTCTGCCCAGAAATAAGTTGGAAATTTTGCTTCATCAAGCATAGTTCTGGCAGCTTCAATTAAGGTTCTATTTTTCCTTTCAACTACACCATTTTGTTGTGGTGTACCAGGTGCTGAAAATTCTTGTTTCACTCCATTGTCCTTGCAGAATTCTTCCCTTGTTGCATTTCTGAACTCAGTTCCATTATCACTTCTGATGATTCTGACTTTGTTGGTTGATCCTTTGTCCAGAAGCTTCACATGCTCCATCAGAGTTAATGCAGTTTCATCCTTCTTTGCTAGAAAATACACCCAAGTGAATCTAGTGTATTCATCAACAATGACTAAAGCATATTTCTTCCTTGCAATAGACATAACATTTACTGGACCAAAGAGATCAACATGCAGAAGATGATAGGGATCAGTGATAGAAAATTCTGTCTTGCTCTTGAAAGATGACTTCCTTTGTTTAGCCTTCTGACATGAATCACACAGGCCATCAACATTTAATAGAGCCTTTGGGAGTCCTCTTACAAGATCCTTTCTGATCAATTCATTGATGTTGTTCAAGTTCAAATGTGAGAGTTTCTTGTGCCACTTCCAACTCTCTTCACTAGACATTCTTGTAGACAGGCAAACAGCTTTTCCAACAGTGTCTATCAAAAGCTTGATTTCATAAATGTTGTTTTGCCTGTGACCAACTAGAACAACCTTTCCTGTAGATTTGCTGATTACTTCACAATATTCAGGTTGAAAATCTACATGATATCCCTTGTCACAGATTTGACTCACAGATAACAAGTCATGCTTGAGTCCTGGGACATGAGCTACATTGTTGATGATGACTTTTCCAAGATTAATATTGCCATATCCCAATGTTCTTCCTACATTGCCATCACCATAGGAAACTTTTGGGCCAGCCTTCTCCTCATATTCTGATAGCAGGGCTTTATTTCCAGTCATGTGTCCTGAACATCCACTGTCCACGACTAGGGTTGCCTCCCTGTTGCCCTGCAATCACAAGCAATTACTAAGGATTAGTTTTAAGGATCCAGACTTGCTTGGATCCTTTGGCATTCTTAACTTTGTTAGCTTTTGCAGCGGAAATAACATTATCAGAGTTTGAGCTAACAGTATCAGTGTTTACACTTGCAGTATCAACTTTAACCCATTTCAGATTGGGTTTCAGTTCATAGTAATTATGATAGATTGCATGATATTTTCTGCAAGTATAAATGGAATGCCAAGTGCTTCCACAGTGTGTGCATAAAGTCTGTGGCTTAGTTCTAGCAAAATCCTTCTTTACCTCAGACTTTGTAGGTAAAGAATTTATATTTTTATTTTTCTTGCAGAAATTTGCAAGATGCTTAGTACTACCACAGTTATGACATGTCTTTCTTGGAGCATAACTAGCAAGCATTGGTTTATTTCCTGAAGTGATGCCTACTTTTCCATTTCTGTTTTTGTTTGACACTTTCTGTTTCTCAACAGGTTTTAACTCCTTCAGTTTATGTTTGAGTTGTTTATCTGTCATTGAACCAATATTAACCTGTTTAGCACTAGTTTTTACTGGTTTACTTTTGACAGCTTCCTTTTCATTTTCAGACAAAAATTTACTGGTTCCATGAACAAAATGAGTTCTGACTTTAACTTGATTTTGAAATCTAAGTTCATCTCCCTCATTATAACTTAGACCAACAGTGTCTGTTTGAAAAATCTGTTGAGTGTCCTTTCCAGAATTAGTCCAAGTCTTAATTTTATTATTTGCTTCCTCCAACTCTGACTCTAGTTGTTTATACTTCTGAAGCAAATTCTGTTCTTTGCAAACAGCATCATCTCTCTCTTTCTGAACTTGTTGCATGTTTTCAAGTTTCTCTTCAACAAGTTTATTTCTTACCTTAAGTTCAGAATTTTCAGCTTTTATCCTCTCATTTTCTAAAGTCTGATCCCTATAACTTATATGCAATGACTTAAGATAAATTCTTAATTGAGCAATGTCATCAATATTATAAGCATAGGTAGTTAGAGGTACCTGATTTTCAGAGGATTCTGATTCAGTAGTAGCCATGAGAGCATAGTTCACTTCTTCATCAGAATCTGAATTATCTGCCCAATCTCTGCCTTTAGTGTAGAGTACCTTTCCAGTTTTACCTTTCTTGCACTCAGGAGCATAGTGACCCATCTCCTTACACTTGTAGCATTGAATTTCAGACTTATCCTTCTTCCCTTTAGAATCTCTCTTATCAGACTTCCTGTAGCTTTTCCTGTCTTCATTTGAATCCCTAGAAAACCTTTTTCCATTCTTGAAATTCTTGAAGCCCATTTTCTTGAAAGTCTTCACCATCAACACAGCCATTTTCATCATTTCTTCTTCATCATCCTCAGAGTCATATGATTCAGAAGAGTTTGAATCATAATCAGAGTTTGGTGAATCACTTTCTGAATGTATGACCAAAGATTTTCCCTTCATTTTCCTTCTTGTTGCCTCTTTCTTCTGAGGCTTCTCTTCAACATTAAGAGCAACAGACTTTCCTTTCCTGCTTGATCTCCTGTTTCTCTGCTCCATTTCCAATTCATGAGTTTTGAGCAGTCCATAGATTTCATCAATCTCTGTTTCAGCAAGATCATAGTTGTCTCTAATAGTGGTTGTTTTCACATCCCACTTTTCAGGTAGAGAAAGAAGAAACTTGAGATTCGAGTCTTCTAGATCATACTCTTTGTTGACCAATGACAGATCATTAATCAGTTTACAGAATCTATCAAATGTTTCTGTCATGGTCTCTTCAGGTTTAGCCTCAAAATGCTCATACTCTTGTGTGAGTATGTTTCTCCTATTCTTCTTAATAGCCGCAGTTCCTTGACACCTGACTTCAAGAGCATCCCATATCTCTTTTGCAGTGGTGCAGTTAATGACTTTGTTAGACATAACATTGTCTAAAGCACTATGTATTAAATGCCTAACTTTTACATCCTTAGCAATTGATGATAGATCTTCAGGAGTCATGTCCTTCTTTTCCTTTGGAACCATTTTTGCTTCTTCACCAGCAACTGCAACAGATAGCTTTGTAGGATTGTGAGGGCCTTCATAAATCCTGTCAAGATATTCTGGATCTGTAGCCTCCAGAAACATAGTCATCTTGACCTTCCACATAGCATACTCTAATGGCCTCAGAATAGGAACCCTGATTGGTTCATAACGACTCACAGTAGTAGGAGCCTTTTCAGAAACAGTAGGTGTTGGTGGAGGAATTGCTGCCATGATTATTTTTGTGTTTGGATCTTAACCTGTAATAAAGTAACAGATTGGCTCTGATGCCACTTGTTAGGCCGAATACACAATTAATAATCAACTTTGTATGAGAGTTTAACAAGTAAAAGCGTTTATGCACTTAAAAACTTCTTGTATTACGAACCCTCTTCGTGATGTAAAATATCACAAAGAGCTGCTAGGTTACAATAAAGATAATTCGTTATCGATACCCTTCTAGGGTTAACCTATCTGTATTTATATAACATACAGCTACGATACAATCTCTAATTGATATTCCTAATAATCAGCTATACAATGATATCAATTACAGATTGTCACACGTCTCCTATGTCAACTCGATCTCTTTGATAGCTATCCAATCTTCAAAGATATCACTTCCATAATAAATCTTCAATCACTGTTGACCAGTAGACGCTTCCTCCAGTCAGAGTTTGACAAACTCTGTCAAGCTTACATCTGTCAGAGTTTACACTAAACTCTGACTGCTTCCAGCTAAACTCTGATAATTCACTGTAACACTTAAACACTGATTAAAACACATCAATTATATTTAACACCCCTAATCTAAACTAAATCCTAACCAAATAATTCATATCTCAAATTATATTTTTATCCTTCATCGTCCACATCTACTCAATTCTTTCTTTACAAACCAACCCCAACCTCGACCCTCTACCCCCACCACCTATCGCCGCCACCACTACTATCCCTACCACTTGTCGCCGTCACTACCACCACCACCTCAACTTTTCGCCCCACTTTATCTGTCCTCTAGCTCATCTCTCTCATTCTTTTTCTGTATCATTATTGATGTCACTCATTCTTCAAATCAGAGACGAGTGTAAGCTCCGATAATCGGAAAACATGTCGAAATCTTTAGATATTACTTTTACTTGTGATTTTTGTTCAAACTCTAGTGATTATTGCATTCTGGTGATGATTTTATGCTGTTGTCAGTACGATGGTGGGTTGTGCTGGTGTTAATTGAAAGTGGTGACGGTGGTAATGATTGGTAGCGAGTGTGGTGATTACTGGTTGCTGCTTTTAAAAAATAGTGATTTTTTGGTTGATTTTGGTAATTCGGAGGTGGTGCTGGAGTGATAATCTAAGGTGGCGATTTGAAAGTTATGTTAATGGTGATCGTGGTGGCACTTATGGTGGTCGGAGAAAATGGTAGCATGAAGATTATTATTTTGTTGTGGTGATTTTTGGTCTAATGTTAGTGATTTTGTAGAGGTAGTGGCTGAAAATGGCGTTTAGAGATGGTGGTTGACGATAGACCTGGTAAAATGGGCCTGGATCCGAAATATCCAATCGAAATTCATGTAACCAAATCCGATTTTGTATCCGAATTGGAAAATTCGTTAATTATCCGAAAATCAATTTGATCTGATCCAAAAAATATCCGAATAAAAAATTTAACCGAAAATAATTCGAAATACTCGACCCTATTATGAACTGGAACAGATCAACCGAAAATGACTCGAAATACTGGATCCGATTTAAATCCGAATTCGTAAAATGATGAATTAAGTAATTTTTATAATTTTAACAGATTATAACGAATAGGTTGTATACATTAAAGCACATTTCATTCAGTATTTACCTATTCATGAGCAACATGCACATTTAAATTAATTTTATGTCAAATATATCATAATTATTTAATCATCATTTTTTTTAAAGAAGTACATAATTTGAAATTAGAAATATAATATTCAATAATAAGGTACTTTTTGAAAGTTCATAAATTAAAATAACGAATGAATGGTGATCCAAAAGTATTCGAACCAAATTTTATCCGAACCGATTTTAATCCGAGTTAGACCAGAACCGAAACAAATCCAATATGATCCGAACTCTATTCAAATATATCATAATCGAAAATTGATTCGATCCGAGATTGATCTGATATTAAACCGATTCGATTATCTGATTTACCACGTCTATAGTTGTAAAGACTCGGGCATTATCCCTGCCTCTTATAGTTGTATTAATCTTTTTATTTAGATTGACTTGGTGCTTTTCTGACTTGGACAGTTGTACTAGATATCCTAATTTAACTTTCTGGGTATGCTGTTTTCCTTTGCACGCAGTGTATGCCCCTAGAGATAGAGATGTACTCTTTCTTTCTTAGAGCAGCAAAAAAAAAAAAAAAAAAAACATTTCCTTCAAACCGGAAATAATACCAATTCCTTCTCGTAATCTTTGCTTGTTAACAATGTCGATTTCAAAAATAGGAGAGAAAACAACAAAACCTGCATTCATTTATTGTGAAAGAACCTGTATTGTAAAATCTTAAAATTTCTTAAACTATAAATTTAAGAGGAAAATAATCACAAGAAGAAAGCGAAAGCATTTCAACCAATTAGCAACATAGCAACAAGTGATCAACACATAAAGGTCTCAGTCTCAGCACAAAACAATGTCTTTAAAAAACCTAGTTTTCTTAAGTAACATATTCCGTAAACATTGACTTTTTGCCCATAAATATCATGTCATACAAGTGCGTTCAAAGCCTATTTATCGCCATCACAATTCGGATAAAGGCTTAAGGCTTGACAACTTATTACTTGTATATTGGTCAAAACCCCAACGGGGAACACGATGACATTTCTTGTAAAGATGAGTGTCATGATATATTTTACACCTACCATTAGCACTGACCTGATTCAGCTTGAGTTTAAACTAATCAATTCAACTAGACGAAATGAAGATTTATCAGTTTTGAAATGGACATCCCGTCTTAATTTCTCCAACTGTTTTGCTTCTTTGAGTCGAATGCTGCTCCATCATTAAGCATATCCTGAGCATCGGTTTCCATGCCAAGTTTGGAGAGTGCAAGAGCCTGCAGATAAAATGCAGTTGGCCACTCTTGTATGCAAACCTGAGCCTGCATTGCATCTCGTAATGCAAGTTCCGCTTGGTCATTCATCAAATAGGAAAGAGCTCTTCGTGCAAAGATAGTAGCCGAGGGAGCAGGCATCATCACTACCAGCTGTTGATTAATGGGCAAAAATAGAATGAGAGATAGTAAATACGGTACTAGATATTACATTACAGGGTGTCAAGACTTAATATGCAGAACAAATCTCGAGCATAGTGATTTACACGGCACGGCAAGTCAGGTTGAGGTGAAAGTTTAAATGGAGTTTTCCTGAGTATATTATATATCAAGCCAATGTTGAAATTTGTGGAACTTTGACAAAGATTATCGTTACCTTGTGCCAAAAGAAAGCAAAGCAAATCCTAAACATGAATTTTTAGTTTTCATACAAAGAAAAATGCTCAGAAATGGATATCCACAACTCCAATTTCATTGAAAGAAGGAATTTAAAAGCGTCAATTATTAAAGGATGCCAGATAGCTGATATATATCTTAAAACTCACATGGGTTCTCAAATCAATAGGATGTTACATAGAACAAAGAGAACAAATGCTGCGAGTAAAAATTCTGTGCTAAATGGAAAACCACATGCACTGACACACTACCAAACAGTTTTCTAGTGCAGTGTTGGACTTTAAGATGTTCACTGAAGTTTTTATTGTAAATGAATATTCATAAAGAAAAGAAATAAACGTCAGACTGAGCAGCAAAGTTGCACAGTCGAAGTTCAGATGACAAGGTCACGTTTTAGATCAACTTGGATAACATGAAAATTGTTGGCATCCGGCAACAACATTTACATAAACTTGATAGGAACTTTGGGAAAGTGAGATTGTGCAAGTGTAAGTTAAAAACTTAACAGACTAGTAGACTACTACACCTGATTAAAATGGTATTTGAAGGCAATGTTTAGAACTTTAGATAGTAGTTGAAGAGACATTATGATTTATTATACCTTTGAATAGTACTCAATTGCACTCTTAAAATCCTTGTCCCTGAATGCAATATCTCCAAACTTTTTTGTGTTTAACATATCCTGCACTTGCTGCGTCCATTCTTGAAATGACAGCTACATTAAAAGATTAATTTATTAAAGAAGCTGTTAAATGAACCTACTCAAGAAGACTTTAACAAAAAGCCGAGAAAGAAGCACATTAGCCAAATTTCACCAAAATGGTATCAACGCATATGTGTGCATATAGCTAGAGTTGTGCAAATAACAAGGGAAATTTGTAGTTAAACATCTGCAAGAAGAGCTATTTTACCTCATTTTCAGCACCCTCTTCATCCTTGTAACCAGTTTTAAGCAGTATATCATGCACAGCAGTAAGATCCATCCTCACACAAGCCTTTCCAAGAGGAGAGAAAATGGTTGGGACCACTGGTGCAGTTTTTGTAAGCCCCATTAAAACATGAGATGCCACCTGAATATGCATATCAATTCATGGAAAATTATGGAACTGAAAATAATATATAGCCACTGCAGAGTAAACAGGGTGTATAGAATGATTGTAAATACAATTAATATTTAACCTCTTTCTGCTTTTGCAATGGGGAAACTGCAGAAAGGAGAAATTTGCTATCAGGCCGGTCCCTAGCCTCGGCCTGGAGACATTTTGAAGCAAGTTCAACAAATTTTGTAGCATCATCATTGGCATACTGCCCTTCCAGTGATGAGTCCATCAACAGCAACACATTTTTTCCCCTTATCAAGTCCAGTGCCTGTAAAAACAAAATTGTTAGAACAGTTGGCCCTGACATATGAGTAAGTGAAAAGACAAAAAATAGCATTATTTTCTATCTATTAGAATATATAAAGACCAGGGGTAAATAGTGCATATGACAAGTCTAAAGGACTAGTGCATATAGTTATATACTTAGCACCCCCCCCCCCCCCAAAAAAAAAAAATAAAATAAAATTTGGCAATGAGTAAAATAGCAAGAAACATAATTTAGAATCATAAAGGCTCATCAGTCGACAGTTCTGACATATACATTCTCAGACATCAGTACTTCAGATGTCACATAATATACAACTAAAGCTGGGAAAAAGGAAGAGTTCATTAATTAAAGTTAGACTATAAACTATAGGATTCATACGTGGCTTGGAGGGATATGCTTCCCACTCAGAAGATCCAGCAGAACTGTTCCATAGCTGTAGATAACGCTCTCAGGGATAACCCGGCCTACAAAGCATAAATTTTTAATCATTATGAACCCATGTAATCGGTTATCACAAAATACATCGGAAGTATGGTCACTGATAGAGACTATGATGACCTAAGGAAGGACCAGAAAGCCATATAACTAGTAAAATACTTTATCCACTTCAGATAAGCTTCACAAAACGTAAAAGAAGAGAACAGTCACCAAGTTTTTGTTTGCGAAGTTATTAGCCTGCGCAAAAAAGATGTATATAAGAAAGCAACAGTAATGAAACTTTTTTGAGAAATCTCCCCTATGCATGAGGATTTTTTTTAAAGAGTTTCAGTTTTAGAAGAGCTCGCATCAGTAACCTGAATTCAGAAAATTTTTAGGTTCACTTCAACAAGTGAGGTCCAAGCACAGGAGACCAGGAACAAAGCAGTACATATATTTGCATCACACCATATCATACTGAAGTTTTCGTCCTATCGACTACTTAACTTTCCATAGTAGGCATCGAAGCCTTCATTTACATTAACTAGATTTTATATCAAGGCGGCACTCGAGGCGAAGTTGGAAAAAGTAATAGAAAAGAGGCTGCATGACAAGATAACCAGTCTATGTAAATTTTACCAGTCCGCAAAAATTCAGGTGGTGTATAAGCCAAGTTAGTGCTGTAGCTCTTCCCGTCACGACTATTTTTCATGAGGCCAAAACTTGACAAACAAGGCTCACCATCCTGCAACAAGTGCAAAGACAATTTAACATGTTTGCCAGATTTTATTATGGATGTAATTCGAAGACAGAGTTAGGACAAGATCTATATATCATACTAGTATGATAATGTATATACATCCTAGACATTGGGATAATTTCATGAACTACCAATAAAAGGTCTATATCTCCCATTTTAACCACAAGGCTTTACACGGTTAATGTCAAAAAGACAAGAGAAAAACCTCATTGCTTAGGCACTGTGCTACAAGTAAAAACATCTGCAGCATCTGAATCACATTGGAACGTATCGAGGACAAAGTGTCATTAAAAGTTTGCTTTTGCATGAAGAGTAATATTCCACAGCAGGATTAACTTTAATACAAAATATACATTCACATGGGAATCAACAACAAACATTTTTCTCCATTCTATTTCTTTAACTATTTTTTCCTGCTCTCCAATTTAGCTGCAGAAGCAATGGCATGTAACGATGAGCTTTGCTAGAATAATCTTCATATGTCATGTTGAAAAAGGAAAAGTTTTTTTTTTTTTTTTTTTACAACCCACCCAATATCATCATAGTTATTTTTCAATATAAAGGATTACATTTACTACAATTTTTTCAATTTTTTTAATAATACAGATTTTATTTTTAAATAATTTACTACCACCTATATTTTTGAAAATATAAATTAAAAAACAGGTAAAAATCTAGGGTTTATTTAAAACAGGATAAAACAAAAGAAAAGAAAAAAATAGTAGTACTATATGTGATAATTTCCCCAGAGAACATGATTAATATTCTAAAACAAAAAGATGAGGTGGCTCTATGGTATGTAATATACGACTATGGAACCAGTATTTGCTGGTTCTATATTGTTTCATCCCACATGTGCATCTCTCAATAAATAAATTCAACAAATTTAAATATTTATAATTATGATTTACATTTCATATAAAAACTCCAAATAATCGGTTAGCAACTGCTGCATCCCCTGCATGTTTTTATTTTTTTGCACTTTTTCTGTACAATTCAGTTAGTGCTCATATTTGTTTAACAACTTTCACCTCACTTTATTCATTTTTCTCATGCAATTATTTCCTTTATGTCCCCACTGACCCACAAATAACAGAAAAAAAATTTAACAATCCCTTCAGAAGATAGATAAAGTTCTAACTGAAATGCTCTGCATGTCAATTATCCATCATACCTCATCAAAAAGAACTCTGTATGCATTCAAATCATGATAGATCTTCCGGTCTTCCATATTGCAGTGATCAAGTGCTTGTGCAATATGATATGCTACTCGTACACGCATTTCCCATGGCAATGGCTGTTTATCCCCTAAAACAAACAAAATCAAATCTTTTTTAAATAAAGTTGATTATGCAATAGGCTGAAGCATGGAAGGAAAAATATCTTTCACATCTGATTTGGTGCAGGCAACAGCAATTTTTTTAACAGTCTGTCTTGTACATGTGTATAAATGTATAATAATAGAGCTTTAATTGAATTCATATACCAGAACAATAACAATAATTCGTATCTGAAACAGAAAGTAGACATTTCCAGCACAAAATATCAGTATGCAACAAATAAAGCTGCAATGTCAGCAATTATCGCCTGTGGTTTGAGACTATACAACAGAGAGAAATAGTAACTAGATAAGAGTCACAGGACCTGTCTTCTTACAGACAAGAAACTAATAATTGATGAGCATTGGACAGATATCACAAACAGTTATTGTGTATATATTATATATCATTATCCATAAGTTTAGGCTAATGCAATATTAAAGACGGAATCACGGTGTCAATTGGCATGGAAACACAAAGCTGGGCGTGTCACTAGCCAGCCATTCAAAATGCAGAAGTGCATTAGAATTTAACTAACATGCTAAAAACAACAAAATAGAGGCAAATTAAATTAGCAACTAATTTTCTGAAAATAGCATAATTACCAAAATATATCTAAACAAATAATATTAATTTTTTTAATTAACGGATAAACAAAACAAAAAGGTTAAAGAAGGCAGAATAGTATCATACAATGGAAGAGGTGTTTAGACAGAGTATCATTTGGCATATACTCAGCCACTAATAGTCTCTCATCGCCTTCAGCACAAGCACCAATCAGATTCACCAATCTTTTATGTCTTAGCTTCCCTACTCCAGCTGCTTCTGCCTGGTTATCAAATTCAATTTAAACACATCAATTTGGAATCCTAAAACCCCTACATTACATTGGTTACTACATTAATTGTTCAGCGACTTTTAACCCTTAAAGTCTAAAACCCTCATTGCACAATTTTTATGATTTTTCAAAAATTTTATTTAACCGAAAGAAACTATTACAATCAGTGTTGATAGTTTCATTAGTTTGAAAATGAACCCTTTTTCTCAATCACTTAATATATGCATTTCTCGTAACAAAATTAATATTTAAAATTTAAAAATGAAATGTTCATACCAAGAACTGTTGGGGATCAGGCCAAGATTGTCTGGAGAAGCGTTTAACAGCAACAAAGTGATTGTTCTCAAGCTTGGCTCTATAAACAACATTCGGAGCCCTTTCACCACTCTCAGAGACAATAAAATCACTGCTAAACCCATTTGTAGCTTTTCTAAGCTCATTTAGTTCATACTCTTTAAAAACTTGAACATGATTAACTTCGACTTCTTCAACTCCAGAATCATTTCCATTCACTACATTTGAATATATACACATATATATCAAAACAAACCCAATAAAAGTTGATCAAGAAGCAAAGAAGAATGTCAAAGAAACTCAAATCTCTGTACAAAAGAAATTCAAAATGCAAGAACCCAGTTCGCATTTTCTCGATTAAATTCCATTTTACAAAGATATATAATTAAATTGAACAATGAAATCAAGAACACTAAAATATTTAGACAAAAGTACATCCAATTGCAAAATCCCAGTTGGCACTATCTTGATTGCATTCTATTTTAGTAATGTCTAGCAAAATGTTAAATGAACAACAAACTCATACATGTTAATCAAGAAACAAAGAAAAAAATGGCAAAAGATCAAATCTTTGAACATATAAACATCAAAATGGAACAACCCAGATGTTATTTTCTTCAATACATTCCATTTTATTAAGCTTTATGAAAAAAATATTAATCAATAACCTGATTCAGGTTTAGAGGGGTTATCTGGAGAAGGAAGGTGAGCGGTTTTGGAGCTGAAACAACCCATATTATGGAATTAATTGTTTGAGTTCAGTTAAATAAGCACCGACATTTGAAGCACAAAGTGTAGTAGCTAAGTTTTTATTATTAAATAAATAAATACTGAAAAAATGGAGCTTTTATTTTTTTGGTTAAGAAATGGAGAGAGGGAGAGAGGGAGGGGGGGGGGGGGGGGGGGGGGGGGGGTGGATAGGAGAGTGATGGGGGGAGAAAGCAAGTGAAAAGGCTGCTAATAAAAGATATTGAGGGAGTAAATCTGTGTAAAGTGACAGGTTGTGAGAGAGGAAAACATGGGACAATGGAGTAGCAAGACACTGTCTAAACACATGCCTCTTCCGTGGGAAGGTTGCCTTGTTACTTTTGAACAAAATTTTGGTGTCTAATAAATTTTATTTTTTCAGCTCAAATCTATACCTTCGGACTAATTCATGTATGTAATTTGGTCAAATTTCCAAATAATAATCGTATCACAAAATTTTAAAATCGCATAAACTATATTGCGAAAATACGGTACAGTACGGTGCGATTTTTTACGGTTTACACTTTCGATAAAAATAATTATAAATCTGAAATATTAATTTTCATACATGTAAAATTAATTTTTAAAGTTCTTAATCAACCACATTTTTTTAATTTTTATGCAAACCGTGACCTCTATATATATAATGAAATACAAATACTGTAGTACGAAATATTGTGATTGATATATGATCTTTATGATCATATTTTCTCTACATTTTTAGTTTATTTTACACGAAATTGGATTTTTATTAACTAACTTTTTATGTTTTATTGTAGGAAAAGGGGATTCCTTATAATAGAAGGATTGTGGCTTAAATTGCAAATTTTGAAGTGAATTCTAGCAAAATTCGGATTTCGGATCAGCTTGCGCAGTGTTCACTGTTTTGGCTATAACGGGAGCTCCGGACGTCAGAATGAGGCCCGTAAACAGTCGTTGGAAAGCTTGCGAGAAGACCTTTAATTCAAGTATGGTCTCAGATTTTTGTGATGTACCAAACTGCCCAGAATATTGCCAGAAGCAGACAGCTGGAATTTTCTATGATGGAATCCTACTCTATTAAGGAAACTCTTTTGTTTTATTATTAAATAAGTAAATTATATTATTATTAGATATAGGTCAGTTGTATATCATATATATTGAGTGGATAGAAAAAAAATAGACACGTACGTGACTTGGGGGAGACAGCAGTTACAGGGGAGACACACAACAACGAGGAGAAGACACAAGAACAAGGAGAAAGCGATTGATTTGGGGGAGAAGAGAATTCTAGAGTTTTATCTTCTCTTCTTCACTTTTCTTTATTGTAATCTTGATATCATGTCTTCCTTTATGTATGTAGTGTTATCTTTTGTGATGTTTGGCTAAAAACCCTTCTAGGCCTGTAATGGATTCTTGTGTTTTGATATAGATTATCTTTGATTCTCTATGTTTGGTGTTCATTATAATTGCTTATAGTGATTTGTGTTTAATGCTTTTCAAGGGAATGATCAACCTTGAAATTGAATTGGGTAATTTGGATTAACTTGGAAAAGAAAATCTAAGTTTAGGCTTGATCACTATAACTTGGGATTAGTATATCTTACTAATTTGTGGTTTGGATAGGAATATACCTGATCACCCTTGGTAGTCAAGTTGAGGTAGTACGTAATGCTATTCAAATACTTAAATTCTTCGTAGGAATACGGGAATTGGTTAATGAATTAGGATCACTTGAGATTCGGAAGGTCCTTGTGGTTAGTTAAAAGCTTTAGACTAGTAATTAGAACACTAAAGTAGAGATTTACAAGTAATTTATTAAGGAACACAAGATGAAATTGTTGGCCTAGTTTTTGTTATTCTTGGGATATTATTTGTGTTAGTTTCATATTTAGTGATATAGTTGATGTTTTTAAACCTCTTGTTATTTTGACTTGAATTGAAAGAAAAGTAGTGTATGGTACTTGACAACTTAGAGCTAGTCCTCGTGGAAACGAATTTATATACTATTTGTTACGATATGTGCACTTGCATTTAAGGTTGTAAAATCGCTAACAAGTTTTTGGCGCCGCTGCCGGGGACTACTTTTAAGTATTTCTTTGTTAATATCATTACATTGTTTAGTATTTTAAGATCAAGTCTTTTATTGTTCTGTTGTTCTATTTTGTAGGAGTTTATCGTTGTATGCGTAGACTTGGCTCATCTTCACTTCTTCCACTTGATTTGGAGATTGAGAAAACTGCAAGAAGGAATAAAAAGAAAGCTAAAGAATCTAGGAATCAATCATCCACGATGGGTGATAATAATAATCCTCCGGATCCTAATGCTCAAAGGCGTTTGCGGGTTAAGGAGTATATCATGCCTTCTTTCGATGGAATTCATTCTAGCATTGCAAGGCCAGCTATCGCAGCAAATAACTTTCATGTTGATTCAGCAACAATGCAGGCTATTAGGGATAACAGATTCAATGGTCTCTCAGCGGAAGATCCTAATGCCCACTTGAGGAATTTTCTAGAGATTGTTGACAACTTCAAGGTGAATGGTGTTTCTGAAGAAGCCATTAGATTGAGGCTATTTAGTCGTTCGTTGGATGGAAGAGCAAGGGAGTGGCTAGATTCTTTGCCAAATAATTCCATCACAACATGGAATCAGCTTGTTGAGAAATTTCTTAACAAGTACTTTTCACCGGCAAAGACTGAAAGGTTGATAAAGGAAATTCAGAACTTTCAACAGTTTGACATGGAGTCTCTTTATGATGCTTACGAGAGATTTAAAGATCTTTTGCGAAAGTGCCCACATCATGGACTTTCTGATCAACAAAAGATTAGAACATTCTATAATGGTTTGACAATTCAGTGTGCCACTCAAGTTGATGGAGCAGCCAGGGGTTCTTTGATAAATCAATATCCTGAGGATGCTTTCGAGATTCTAGAGGATATTACTTTAAACAATTGTAGGGCTTATGATCGGACAAGTTCAAGGAAAGTTGCTGGTGTGCATGAAGTAGATCCTTTGACATCTTTCTCGGCTCAAATGGTTTCTCAGTTTGAAGCTTT
Source organism: Saposhnikovia divaricata (assembly GCA_036435485.1). Lineage (NCBI taxonomy): Eukaryota > Viridiplantae > Streptophyta > Magnoliopsida > Apiales > Apiaceae > Saposhnikovia > Saposhnikovia divaricata. Next base: position 211,053,188 of record CM071597.1, on the reverse strand, counting down.
GAACAAAAAGCTTGAATCTTTGTCAGTGGATAGGCATCAACCTGTTCACCCGGCTCATCAAGTTCAAAATGCTCCTATCTTTTGTGATATGTGTGGGGAAGGACATCCAACTCAACAATGTCCGTTGATTTATCACGATGCATCACAGTCTAGTACAGTGAATTATGTGGGGAATTCTAGCAATCAGCAAAACAATCCTTATTCCAACACTTACAATCCTGGTTGGAGGAATCATCCCAATTTTTCATGGAGCAATAACAATGCTAGACCAAATATGCCATACAAGCCTAATGCACCACCTGGGTTTCAACAGAATCAAAGGTCACATGAGATGGAGAAGAAGCCGACCACTGAAGATCTTCTACTTCAGTACATGCAGAAAACTGATGCTTTGATTCAAAGTCAAAGTGCTTCTATGAGAGCTTTGGAAATGCAAGTGGGTCAATTGGCAAGTGCTATCAATAATCGTCCTCAAGGTTCGTTGCCTAGTGACACGGAGCCAAATCCAAAGAATGATAAAAGGGAGCATTGTAAGGCAATTACTTTAAGAAGTGGCAAGGAAATTGAAGGTAACACAAAGAAAGTTGATGATGAGGTGACTATCAAAAGTCATTCTAAAGAAGATCCTGAAAAAGTGGTGAGTGAAGAACCTAGTATGCTCTCAAATCCTCAAGTTGTTGCATCAACACCAAAGAAGTCATTGTATCCTCCACCTCCATTCCCTCAACGATTACAAAAGCAGAAGCAAGACAAGCAATTTCAGAAGTTTATGGATGTTTTCAAGAAATTATCCATTAATATTCCATTTGCTGAAGCATTAGAGCAGATGCCAAGTTATGTCAAGTTTATGAAGGATATTTTGTCAAGGAAGAGAAGGTTGGAAGAATTTGAGACCGTGGCTTTAACTGAGGAGTGTAGTGCTATTCTACAGAAAAAGCTTCCTCCAAAACTCAAAGATCCGGGAAGTTTCACCATTCCTTGTACTATTGGTACACAATACTTTGGAAAAGCTCTATGTGATTTGGGGGCTAGTGTGAATTTGATGCCACTGTCAATTTTCATGAAGCTAGGAGTTGGAGAAGTGAAGCCTACATCAGTGAGGTTACAATTGGCTGACCGATCTTTGGCATATCCAAGGGGCATAGTTGAAGATGTTCTTGTGAAGGTGGACAAATTTATCTTTCCTGCCGACTTTATTGTGCTTGATATGGAAGAAGATGCAGACATTCCTTTACTTCTTGGTAGACCATTCTTAGCTACAGGAAGAACTCTCATTGATGTTCAGAAAGGAGAATTAACCATGCGAGTGCAAGATGAACAAGTGACATTTAATGTTTTTTCTGCCATGAAGTTTTCTAATGATGAGGAGAGTTGTTTTTCTTTGAGTGCAATTACAGGTGAAGATGATGTGCACATGATGACACATCACACTATGGATGCTTTAGAATTGTCTTTGCAAGAAGCAGGTGACGAAAGTTGTGAAGAAATTGTTGAATGTATCAAGGAACTCAATGCATTGCCTACTTATAGAAGACCATTTCAGAAATTTGAATCTTTTGAGATGCCCGAGAAATCTAAGGCATCTAAACCTTCCATTGAAGAACCTCCTGAATTAGAGTTTAAACAACTACCATCACATCTCAAGTATGCATTTCTTGGAGAAAATTATACTTTGCCAGTAATTATATCTTCTACTCTTTCAAGTGAGCAAGAAGAAAAGTTGCTGCGAGTCTTGAAAGAATACAAAAAAGCTATTGGGTGGAAGATTGCTGACATTCGAGGTATAAGTCCTTCATTCTGTATGCACAAAATCTCAATAGAGGAGGGTCATAAGCCTACTATTGAACATCAAAGGAGGCTTAATCCTATCATGAAAGAAGTGGTGAAGAAGGAGATCATCAAGTGGCTAGATGCAGGAATCATATATCCTATTTCAGACAGCTCTTGGGTTAGTCCTGTTCAATGTGTGCCAAAAAAGGGTGGAATCACAGTTGTGGCTAATGAAAAGAATGAGCTCATTCCTACCAGAACAGTCACAGGATGGAGGGTATGCATGGACTACCGGAAGTTGAACAAAGCTACAAGGAAAGATCACTTTCCATTACCTTTCATTGATCAGATGCTTGACAGACTAGCAGGTAAGGAGTTCTATTGTTTCTTGGATGGGTATTCTGGCTATCATCAAATTGCTATAGCACCAGAAGATCAAGAGAAGACTACTTTTACATGCCCTTTTGGTACTTTTGCTTTTAGAAGGGTATCATTTGGCTTGTGCAACGCACCTTCTACTTTTCAGAGGTGTATGATGGCTATATTTTCAGACATGGTGGAGCAAGGGATAGAGGTTTTCATGGATGATTTTTCTGTACTTGGTGATTCTTTTGATGCATGTTTGATGAATTTGACAAGGGTGCTGCAAAGGTGTGAGGAAACTAATTTGGTACTCAATTGGGAGAAATGTCATTTTATGGTTCAAGAAGGAATTGTTCTTGGGCATAAAGTGTCAAGCAAGGGTTTAGAGGTTGATAGAGCTAAGTTGGAAACAATTGAGAAGCTTCCTCCACCAAGTTCTGTAAAAGGAGTCAGAAGTTTTCTTGGCCATGCTGGTTTCTACAGGAGATTCATCAAGGACTTTTCAAAAATTTCGAAACCATTGTGTAATTTGCTTGAAAAGGATACAAGGTTTGTCTTTGATGATTCTTGCCTTGCAGCATATGAGGAGTTGAAGAAGAAATTGGTTTCTGCACCAATTATCATTGCCCCTGATTGGAGTCTTCCTTTTGAGTTAATGTGTGATGCTAGTGATTTTGCTGTTGGAGCAGTTTTGGGACAACGATGCAATAAGATTTTTCATTCGATATACTATGCAAGTAAGACTCTTTCTGGTGCTCAACTTAATTACACTACTACTGAGAAAGAATTACTTGCTGTGGTGTATGCTTTCGAGAAATTCAGGTCGTATCTTGTGGGTACCAAGGTGATTGTGTACACTGACCATTCTGCTATCAAATATCTGATTGAAAAGAAGGATGCAAAGCCTCGTTTGATTCGGTGGGTTCTACTTTTGCAAGAATTTGACTTGGAGATCAAAGATAGGAAGGGCTCTGAAAATCAAGTTGCCGATCATCTATCTAGGTTGGAGAACAATGAGAATTCTGATCATTCTCAAATCATTGATGATTCTTTCCCTGATGAAAAACTTATGGCTATCAACAGCAAAGGTCTTCCTTGGTTTGCTGATTTTGTTAACTATTTGGTAAGCAATATCATTCCTAATGAATTTAACTATCAGCAAAAGAAAAAGTTTTTGCATCAAGTTAAATCTTTTCTATGGGACGAGCCTTTTCTTTTCAAGCTTGGGCCAGACAACGTTCTAAGAAGGTGTGTTCCTGATGATGAGATAGAAAGCATATTAAGTCATTGTCACAACTCTCCTTATGGTGGTCATTTTCAAGGTGATAGAACAGCTGCAAAGGTCTTACAATCAGGTTTTTACTGGCCTTCTCTCTTTAAAGATGCTCATGAGTTTGTTAAAAGGTGTGATCGTTGCCAACGTACGGGCAATATTTCTAGAAGGAATGAAATGCCTTTGAATTATATTTTGGAGGTTGAATTGTTTGATGTATGGGGTATTGACTTTATTGGGCCCTTTGTGATGTCATTCCGGAATCAATATATATTGTTGGCTGTTGACTATGTTTCTAAGTGGGTTGAGGCCATAGCCACCCCAACCAATGATGCATCTGTGGTGCTTGAATTTCTGAAGAAGAATATTTTTACTCGGTTTGGGACTCCAAGAGCTATTATTAGTGATGAGGGGACACATTTTTGTAACAAGCAATTTTCAGCATTATTGTTGAAATATGGTGTTCGTCACAAGGTAGCGTGTGCGTATCATCCTCAAACCAATGGACAAGCTGAAGTGTCTAACAGGGAAATCAAGCAAATATTAGAGAAGACGGTGAATTCTACAAGAAAGGATTGGTCTAAGAAGCTAGATGATAGTCTTTGGGCTTACAGAACCGCTTACAAAACACCTTTGGGATTATCACCTTATCAATTGGTGTATGGAAAAGCTTGTCATCTTCCGGTGGAGTTAGAGCACAAAGCTTTCTGGGCAATTAAGAAGCTTAACTTTGATTTTGCTGCAGCTGGAGAAAAGCGGCTTCTTCAATTAAATAATCTTGAGGAGTTTCGGTTGAAATCATACGAGAACTCTAGAATTTACAAGGAAAAGATGAAGAAGTGGCATGATCAGAAAATTTTACCCAAAGAGCTTGAGTCGGGACAAATGGTTTTGCTATTTAACTCAAGGCTAAAATTATTTCCGGGTAAGCTCAAATCACGTTGGTCCGGGCCTTTTAGGATTGTACAAGTCTATCCATATGGTGCTGTGGAAGTTGAAGATATGCATACAGGAAGAACGTTCAAGGTGAACGGGCAAAGATTGAAGCCATATTTAGGTGGTGAAAATTTTACCCAAAGAGCTTGAGTCGGGACAAATGGTTTTGCTATTTAACTCAAGGCTAAAATTATTTCCGGGTAAGCTCAAATCACGTTGGTCCGGGCCTTTTAGGATTGTACAAGTCTATCCATATGGTGCTGTGGAAGTTGAAGATATGCATACAGGAAGAACGTTCAAGGTGAACGGGCAAAGATTGAAGCCATATTTAGGTGGTGACATTGATCGTGATGTCTCATCTATCACTCTCTCGGAGTTATGAAGGAAGTGAATAGTCAAGCCATGACTATAAAAGGCGCTTCTTGGGAGGCAACCCAAGCTTGTTGTTCGGTTAGTTTGTACAAGTTTTTTTTACTCTAGTATATTAATTTCTTTGCTAATTAATTAATAGGTTAGTAGTAGTTTTTATTTTTATTTTTATTTTTCTCCCATAAGGTACCTTGATGTTTTGGTGTTAAGTGTTTCAGGCAATACTTTCAGCATATAATTAGGTGAAAGCGGAGGAATGGTTCTGGTCCTGATGCTATATGGCAGTAGAAGGTAAAAAAAAAACGAAAAGAACAGAGAAAATTAGCATGTTTTACAACAATATTGATCGGTAGACTGCGTGTGGGTGTAGCAATCTTGTGGCAAAACAATCATGCAGTCTGATCATTCCCTTTACCTATGTTGAAGAACCGTTGATGTAGGCCTGCAACGTGCTGCAAACTTGTGTTCGCAAAATTCTTGTTGCGCTCAAATATGCTAAGACTTATGGTAGAAAACTAGCTTATAGCATGAAATTCTTGGAAGAAAAGTCAGACAAAATCACCACAGCGATCATATCTTGTCACTACCATTTTATCAATTGTTGGACAGAAGAAGCTCTGTGATGACAATTTTTTTTGTCAGTGTGGTGTCAGACACCTGCAAGTCTACTACAAACCACACACTAAATAAGTGCCGCAAGGAATGCTGCTACTCTTTTAAAGAAAATTGAGTAAACAATGACTGTAATCATTTGTGTCTCATCCATTTGCTCTGGAATGACTGTATCTCCTGCGTCGCTGTAGGGCAGTTTTCTAAGGAAGAAGCTTTTAGCTGTTTTCTTAGAAGAGCAAACTAGTAGCTGAGGACTGCGGTGTCATCATTTTGTCACTGAGGTGTACTATATCTGTGTCTCACACGTCTATTATTGTCTACAACTCTACAACGTGGATTAAAAGCACAACAGTGATTTATGATTCTACTCTAAAGCTTGGATTTGTCCCCAAACAAGCTCCTGCTGTGAAGAGCCGTGTTGCAAAAATAAATGCTTTTTGGTGGCAGTGTGATTCTTGTGCTCTCCATGTGTTAATCTCTGTTGTTAGAGGATAAAAAAAAAAAAAAAAAAACAGAGCAACAAACTAAGTTGCCCATGCGGCTTCATGCATGGTCATGCATATTTTACTGTTGGAAGACAAATGAAAGCAGCAAAAGTGGTCATGCGGGTGTCAAGCGCCCCGTGTAAATTTGTCTGTGTCCAAACAAAAAAAAAAATGTGTGTGAACAGAAGGATGGCCATGCAATTTTTGTGCTTACCATGCGAAAATCTCTGGACTCTGGTGCTAGAAAGAAAAACATATGCTGGCCATGCGGGTTTCAAGTTCCCCGTGCAAATGTCTCTGATTAAAACAAGAAAATCAAGAATGGCCGTGTGCTTGTGGTATGGGCGTGCGTCAGTCCCTGTACAAGTCCAAGTCCATGTACATTAACAAGACAAAAGCGGGCACTACTCCTGGTACTAGTATCCTGTTGTAAGTTGTTTTCTAATTTTGTTTTATTAATATTTTTTTTTCCTTTATAAATTACTTAGTATGTATTTTACTTATTATGTATCACGTGTGTTTTTTTTTTTTTTTTTTTTTTTTGTTTCATTTTATTTTTCTTCTTAGTACTATTATTATTATTATTATTATTATTATTATTATTATTATTATTATTATTATTATTATTATTATTATTATTATTATTATTATTATTATTATTATTATTGTTATTATTATTATCTACTATCAATATTATTATTATTATGTACATTAGTTATTTATTTTTTTTTTTTTTTAAAACAAAAAGTGATATTTTATTTTTATTTTTTTTTGTTTGTTTTGTTTGCTTTGTTTTGTTTTGTTTTTTTTTTTTTTCTAGTTTTATTTTAGTTACGTGCATAAATTTACATTAGTAACTGACACGAGTTTGATGGGTGTTTTCTTTGTACGTGGGAGAAGTTGTGTATTATTATTAGTATTATTATTATTATTATTATTATTATTATTATTATTATTATTATTATTATTATTATATTTATTATTATTATTATTATCCTACTAGGGTTTTGTATATGTACATGTATATGTATTATTACATTATATTTTAGATTAACGTTAGCCCACGATACAGTACCAGGAATTGTTGTGCCTCCGATCGCTCCATCCAGTCTACGACATCAGAGAGATTCAGATTGCATTCTTCTTGCGGCAGCTGGAGCATAACCCAAGTGGTGACCGCTACTTTGGGTACTATCTTTTAAGCTACAAGAAGCAGCCAAGCAACGCGGCTCTACAAACATCAGAGTATACACGAAAGACTCCAGGTCTGTTGATTGTAATTCTCAATTATGACTCGTTCATCTTCTTTCAAGAAGCCCGTGTCAAAGAAACAAAAGACTACAGAGACCATCGCAGCTTCTGCTCATGCCCCTGCGATTCAGAGATACCCAATTATCAAGTATGCTGGAGACACCCAACGGGATTTGTACACGTCATTATCAACGCGACCGGTATTCCCCAATAAATATGTGGATAATGGCTCTTTGGGGAGACTGGATTGTTATGAAGAATTTCAACGCAGGATGACTCGAATTGGATGGGGTGATTTATTGAATATGGACGAACCTGCATATGCTAGCCTTACATATGAGTTCTTAAGTTCGTTGTCGGTTAGCGGTACAGGCACCTTATCATTCAGAATTGCCAACGTCCAACATGAGGTTCCAAAATCTACATTAGCGAAAATGTTTGATTGGACGATGATAGACCAACAACCACCTCCGAAAAATTATGCTACACCTTTTTGGCTGAAAATAACAAGATTGCCAAGTACGGAAACTTATGTACCTCAACTAGCTAACTCCTCGGAGATAGTAAGTCCTTGTTACCGTTATTTTGCTCGGCTCATGTCATACACTCTGTATGGACGTGCAAAGAGCAATGGTAGAATTCAGAAGGGCGAGTTGGAGTTGTTGTACTACTTTGATGCAGAAATTCCAGTGGATTGGACAACCTTGTTGATCAATAGGTTCATGTATCAAGCAAAGAAAGCTGATGGTGGCATTGTAATTGGGGGGTTTATAACCAGAATTGCTGAAGAATTGGGTGTTTTTGATCGTGATGCAACCAGCTTGAAGAGGGCGGATGGTTGGGCATCTCATTTGAATATAGAGTACTTGATTGGTATGCATATGTTGCGGCGTGATCCAAATCAAAAGCAATTTTTGGAACTGGTGCCCCATAAACGTGATCCTCAACAATCAGGTGCAGCGGTTCCCGAAGAAAATGAGCCAAGGCTTACGCTCGAGGAACAAGTTGCACATTTGCTAAAAGGTCAGGATGAGCTTCAAAGAAGTCATGTCAAGATCTTACAAAATCAGGAGAGTCTGGGGAAACAAATGGGAGAGATGTTTGCATGGATGCAACATCATTTTTCGCATCATTCATCATGATACCTAGGGGAGTTTTTTTTTTCTTTGTATTTTATTTTTCTTTATTTTTTTTTAGTGTTAGGAGTCGTCGTGTTTGTTTTGTTTTTCGAGTCATTGAGGACAATGCCTCACTCAAGTGTGGGGAGGTGCTCTCGATACCAAAAAAAAAAAAATATTAAAAAAAAATTGAAAAACCAAAATATAATTCTAGCCTTATAAAATATTAGAGATGATATGGTGAAACGTTGTTAGTTGTCTAGCAAGTAGTTGATGCATTACTTGTTTCAAGTTGAGCTAAATGTAGCCATGCATGCTAAGTGATCTTGTGTTGTTAAAATTTCTGTTGAGAGGTGTAATGCTATGCTCTTGTGCACACACTTTCACTAGCGAGTTGAAACTAGTAGACTCATTGAATGTCTTAAGTAATTAAAATGATATGTTTATGTGTAAGATGATTTGGTTTTCATGCTTTGAGTACAAGTAGGTGCATTAGAAAGAATTCTTTTTGTAACTTGGGATGTATTATCTTTTGACACCAAGTGAGCTTTTGAGCCTATATGCATGTCTTTTGCATCTTATTTTTGTTTGCTTGAGTGTCCACATTGCATTTGCATCGCTAGCACTTGTCTTAGACCTTTCTTGAGATACATGGCATTGAATATATGATAACATGATGAAGGCACCTAGGCTTAACCTTACATTTTCCCATTTTGACATACCTTGCATTTATGTGATCCATTAGTAGCCCTTTGAGCTTAACCATTTTATTCGGTGACGCACCACATTACGTACCTAGACCTATTCCTTCTATTGGCCTTACATAATCTTGATCCCTTTTTGTCAAAAGCTAGTGAGGTTAGGAGGGAGTAATAAGGTGTGATAAATGAGTTACTTGTGATCATAGTTTCATGTTGGGAAATGTGGAGGTTATTTTGTAAATGCTTAGTTTGTGTTTTGGGATTTGTAGAGGATCATTGTGATTGTATATACGTGTTTGTTTCACTTTGCTTGTAGCTCTCGAAAAAAAAAAAATTTGAAAAAAAAAAAAAACGAAAAAAAAAAACACAAGGCCTTAAAATAAATAAATGCCTTGAAAAAAAAAAAAAAAATACAAAAAGAAAAAAAAAAAGAAAAAAAAAGAGCATTTTCATTGGTTGTTTTTAGTTCTTGTGCTTTATGATCCTTCGGCTCGGGGTAGATAAATTAGTTGTGCTTAATGGTCTAAGTGTGGGGAAGGCATATGGGTGGATTGTGCGAGTAAATATGGAGAATCACTAGCTTTTGACACTTCACCCTATTTGACTTTTCTTGATATACCGTGTCCCTAGCCCTATTACAACCCGAATAAAAGTCCTTTTGATTATCAGTATTCATGCATGTTGTGTTTTTAGTTAGATTGATGCCAAGTGTCAAGCATGTTTATGTATATGATGGAATTGAGTGATACACTTAACCTATTCTTGAGCGTAATTCTTTTGTGAGTGAAAGGTGAGGTATTACTTGATATGAATATGAAAATCCCAAGTCTTCTTGATGGTGTACTCTAGTATACTTAGCATGATCACCAAATTTGTTTTGCACTTGACATGATCTTTTGAGTACTTTTGCACATTCTATGAGTAGATTATGTGGATACTTGCACCTTTGACACCAAGACTTAGCATTTGCATCTTGATTCTTGAGTTGAGATAATATGAGTAATCTTGTTTGTGTGGATTACATTGGCGTGCATCGAATCCTTGATAGATAAACTTAATTATTTCTATTATCATCTCTATTAGTTTACATGAGCTAGATGGATTTTGTGGGTACATTCGCTATAGGCCCTCACGAGACAAAACTCGTCCTACTAGGGCTGCCTAGGGGTTTAAAGGCTTGTTGCATATGCTCAATGCAATCGTGTCACCTACGAAAGTGGTTTAATAAGCTAGCTTGTAGTTTTGTTTGTGTTTAATTTGCCCGAGGGCGTGCAAGAACTTAAGTGTGGGGATATTTGATATATGATCTTTATGATCATATTTTCTCTACATTTTTAGTTTATTTTACACGAAATTGGATTTTTATTAACTAACTTTTTATGTTTTATTGTAGGAAAAGGGGATTCCTTATAATAGAAGGATTGTGGCTTAAATTGCAAATTTTGAAGTGAATTCTAGCAAAATTCGGATTTCGGATCAGCTTGCGCAGTGTTCACTGTTTTGGCTATAACGGGAGCTCCGGACGTCAGAATGAGGCCCGTAAACAGTCGTTGGAAAGCTTGCGAGAAGACCTTTAATTCAAGTATGGTCTCAGATTTTTGTGATGTACCAAACTGCCCAGAATATTGCCAGAAGCAGACAGCTGGAATTTTCTATGATGGAATCCTACTCTATTAAGGAAACTCTTTTGTTTTATTATTAAATAAGTAAATTATATTATTATTAGATATAGGTCAGTTGTATATCATATATATTGAGTGGATAGAAAAAAAATAGACACGTACGTGACTTGGGGGAGACAGCAGTTACAGGGGAGACACACAACAACGAGGAGAAGACACAAGAACAAGGAGAAAGCGATTGATTTGGGGGAGAAGAGAATTCTAGAGTTTTATCTTCTCTTCTTCACTTTTCTTTATTGTAATCTTGATATCATGTCTTCCTTTATGTATGTAGTGTTATCTTTTGTGATGTTTGGCTAAAAACCCTTCTAGGCCTGTAATGGATTCTTGTGTTTTGATATAGATTATCTTTGATTCTCTATGTTTGGTGTTCATTATAATTGCTTATAGTGATTTGTGTTTAATGCTTTTCAAGGGAATGATCAACCTTGAAATTGAATTGGGTAATTTGGATTAACTTGGAAAAGAAAATCTAAGTTTAGGCTTGATCACTATAACTTGGGATTAGTATATCTTACTAATTTGTGGTTTGGATAGGAATATACCTGATCACCCTTGGTAGTCAAGTTGAGGTAGTACGTAATGCTATTCAAATACTTAAATTCTTCGTAGGAATACGGGAATTGGTTAATGAATTAGGATCACTTGAGATTCGGAAGGTCCTTGTGGTTAGTTAAAAGCTTTAGACTAGTAATTAGAACACTAAAGTAGAGATTTACAAGTAATTTATTAAGGAACACAAGATGAAATTGTTGGCCTAGTTTTTGTTATTCTTGGGATATTATTTGTGTTAGTTTCATATTTAGTGATATAGTTGATGTTTTTAAACCTCTTGTTATTTTGACTTGAATTGAAAGAAAAGTAGTGTATGGTACTTGACAACTTAGAGCTAGTCCTCGTGGAAACGAATTTATATACTATTTGTTACGATATGTGCACTTGCATTTAAGGTTGTAAAATCGCTAACAGTGATACTACTAAAATAAAGAAATATTACACACACATGTTATTTCCCAGTTATAGACCACGAGATTGTAGAGGGGGGATTGAATGCAATCTTGACATTTCGAATTGTTGAGGTCTAAATAGATTGTTATAAGAACAGAAAGTAAACAAATTAACTAAGACACATATAACACAAGACATAAAAATCTCAGGTGGGTTTGAATGGTCCACCTGATGGTTGTATTTGAAGAAAATACTCTGTGTAGAAAATACACAGATGCGAGTTACAATGGCTTAGTGTTTACAAGAAAACCTAATGCAATATTTGATATGCTCTATCTTTTCTTCTCTACTAAAACTATGCTGCTCATACAGCTTATTTAAACTATATGAAGACAAGTGAAATACGTAAATGTAAAGATACATTTTTGGTATAACTTGTCTCACACACATGCTTGAAGTGATGACCATTTCTGGAAATGTCTTGAAGATCTTCTTTCAATTCCTTGATTTGGACAATCCCAGCATGCTTCAAGTCAGTGTATGTTTCTTTCTTCATAAGTGACTAAGTTCTTGAATTGACTTAGCTTCCAAGCCCACGTGATGCTTTATGCAAAAGATCTTTTTGGTTTGAATCTTTATCTTTGAAAAGTAGCTTTAGCAAAAAGATAATCTTTTCGAAAGTCAATAAGCTTTTCTGCTTATTGAGCTGTGCTTGAACTTCCCAGATAAAACAGCTGATCCTTATGCATTCATCAAGATATCCTTTGAATTCTTTAGTAGTAATGTAATCATGTTGGAGATTGCTTCCACTCTTATTATTGCCCTTGGAGTTGGATAAACAGTGATTGATTTTACCTTTCACTTGGAAGAGTTTGAGCCTTCAAATATTTACAATTTGACTCCTTACTCGTAACATCCTTTGTGTAATTGATCACTGTCTATAAGTCACGGGTTGCAAAGTAATTCTGGGTGTGTTCTTCATTCGATATGTTTCATTAGAGAACTCTGGTAATCCTAAAGAATCCAGGCTGAGTTCTCGAACTGATAAATCTTGAGTTCTCGAATGTTGACTTCTCGAATAGTCCCTTTTGTTGAGTTCTCGAATGACTTCTCGAACAGCCTATTTTGTAGACTTCTCGAATAGCCTATTTTGTAGACTTCTCGAACAGCCTATTTTTTGGACTTCTCGAATAGAGATGGCAGCCTGACTTCTCAAATTGGGACTTCTCAAATAACCCTTTTTGTAGAGTTCTCGAATCCACCAAGTCTAAGATAACTCGAATAGAGTTATAGCAGTGGTCTGACTTCTCAAACTCTTCCTTTCTTGACTTCTCGAATATACTTGCATTGTTACAGCAAACTCTCTTCTGATTACAGATACTTGATTGAAGCATCTTATGGCTTTTTACAGAAATACCTTCTAACTGCTTGCAGAGTTCCATTCTCAAGATGTAGCTTTAGTTGATCTGTATTTCAGTTAGCTTCATGATTTATTTGTCAACTTCGATTCCTTGATTCATTTTATGCCTTGTGGTATTTGTTATCATCATCTATAGACATGTATGTCTCAACAACCTCCCCCTATTTATGTCTTCAGGAAAAGGACATAAATCCAGAGAGTGATGATAACAAAAACCACTCTTCAGATTTTTCTTTCACTAGGACAGAAAATATTGATCAAGCTTCCATGACACAAGTTCTGGCTTGTTCTACTCACTTCCCTTGTGGACTTAGAACTACTCCCCATATGTACAGTATCCAATCTAAGAGTCTTGTTCTGTTCCTCCACTTGCTGGTTGGTTGGAAAGTCTCTTCTTCCTCTTCTTGATCAAGGATAGGGCTTTCTGAACCTTCTCCCCCTTTGTTGAAAAAGGAAAAATTCTAAAGTCCATTCTCCCCAAGGATAGGAATTTCTGAACCTTCTCCCCTTTGTTGAAACAAGAAAAAAAATTCTGAAGAAGCTCCCCTTCTCCCCCTTTTTTGTTATCAGCAAGAACAGTGATGTAGTAAAGATGAGATTCAGAGGGATGGGAAGCTAGAATCTGCATAAACTAAAGACTTCTCTCTTAATCTCTCTATTTTTGCATCAGGATCCCATCCTGGATCACTTCACACAGCTCACCTTCCCTTAAGAAAGTGGTACTCAATCTCTCATTTTGCTCTCCTGGAAGAAATAGGAGACCACTCTTGTACAAATACTCATATGTTAGGCCGAATACACAATTAATAATCAAATTCGTATGAGAGTTTAATAAGTAAGATGATTATGCACTTTAAATCTTCTGATATTAAAAACCCTCTTCGTGATGTAAACTATCACAAAGAGCTGCTAGGTTACAAATAAAGATAGTTCGATGCACGATACCCTTCTAGGGTTAACCTAACTGTATTTATAAAATATACAGCTTCGATACAATCTCTAATTGATATTCCTAATAATCAACTATACAATGATATCAATTACAGATTGTCACACGTCTCCTAAGTCAACTCGATCTCTTTGATAGCTATCCAGTCTCCAAAGATCTCGCTTCCATATCAATCTTCAATTGATCTCTAATATCTTCTGTTGACTCCGTACGTGCTGCTTCTAGACAGACTTTACTAAACTCTGTCCAGCTTCCGTCAGTCAGACTTTACTAAACTCTGACTTCCTTCTAGTTAAACTCTGATATATCACTGTTACACTTAAACACTGAAACATTACATCAATTATATCTAACAATCTCCCCCAACTTGTTCATTAGAAAAAATGCACAAGTTAATAGATAATTGATGATGTCAAAAACAAATAATCATATACAGTGTTTAACAACTAAACAGAGTTTAAACTGATACTTAACAAAATTACAGAAAATATGAAAAACTTACAGAGCATAAATTACTTAATCCTTTCAACATCCCATGTTGTCCTCAAATACTCTGTTAGCAATCTCTCTTCTGCAACTTCAAGTGCTCTTTCCATCTCTAGCTTGATCTCTCGAAGCTTAGAATCTGTACCATCTGTCTGATAAATAGCTGATCTCAAATCATAGATGTTGTTCTTCTTCATTTCATTTCCAAGTCTGATAAAGTATGACTTTTCTGATTCTGAATTGAATTCAAGAACAGTGATACCCAAATCAATTCTCAGCTTAGCACTGTTTCTCTTCATTTCAACCTTTCTTCCTTTGTAATCTAAGTACTTTGGTACATATTCAGACTTGTCTTTAATTCCACAAATCATCTTTGATCTTTCCATCTGGTATCTAAGCACTTCTGCAGCTCGGTAAGTACGACTGTTATTCACTTTGAAAATATGTAAGACATACTGCAGTTCTTCATACATTTTCAAATGAATATCATGCTCTCCAACTTTGTAAACAGTCCCATCCTCCATGAAATACAGCAAAAAGTCTTTATTTAGACTTCTTTGATGAATCAACTGTACTGATTCCAGGTTGTCCAAATTAACTTGAAGGACACCCTTGCCTGGAGCAGCCAGTGATGAATGATCTCTGGGAGTAATATTCAAAGTCCATTCTCTGTTTGATCCTAAACCAGCCAAATCATGAGGTTGCTTAGCAATCATTGCTCTACTTTGAAAAATATCACCTCCTTGAACTTTCTCAGTATTCTCAGAAATAGTAGGTCTCACAAAACCATGAATTGGAAGAGTAGTTTGTACAACATGTGTAGAAACAGAGGTTGTAACTTGCCTTGACTTCTTTAAACTCTTACCATCTTCAACAACTTTTTCTTTAAGCTTTAATCTAGCCTCATCTGCTGTTGGCTTTTTTGAATGAGACAATCTCTGATCAGCATTGATATTTTCATTAATCTTAATGCCTTTAAGAACAGGCCTTGATGCCTTTTCATCTTTCTTCTTGAATTTCCCAGACTTAAGCTTTTTCTCATGTTCAGCTTTAAGTCTTAGCTCTTCAGCCTTTACATCTTCTAGAGTGACATCATTTCCATGTTCTTCAAGAAACATGTTTGCACCTAACTCTGTATCATTCTGTGGACCTTCAGCAGTGTTTGCTTTAGCAGAGTTTACTTTAGACCTTGTAATTGTTCTTCTCAAAGGAATGAAGTTGTTTGCAAGCAGTTTTTGCAACTTTCTCCCCCTTTTTGACATCATCAGGAATCAGAATGGAGGTTAGCAACTCCAAAGAGTTTGTAATGGATTCTAACAGACAAGGCATACTGATTTTCTTCAACTTTACCCAGCCTGGCAAAGAGATTGTCTTGAGCTTTAGAAAATTTTGTAGTCATGAGTTTAGAGTCTCTTTCCATTTTCATTTCTCGAGTTACGATCTCAGTCCTCAAGTCAGTGATTGCCTTTGTAGTTTTATCAAATCTACTATCCATAGTTTTGACTTGAACTACAGTTGCTTTTACGCAAGAAAGAATCTCTGGATTGGAGATAGTATTGGCAGTTTGCTTAACAAAATTAGCTGCTCTCTCTCTTAGAAAAATGCAATCCTCTTTATACCAGTCAGCAACAAATTTTGCAAGTTGTGCTTTTTCAATTTCATGAGACTTACAAGGTTAAGCAAAAGAGGTATGTTTATTTTCTGTTTGCACTGGTGCACTCAGAAAAGAATCAGAGTTTGCACTGCTTTCACCTTCAAGTTCAACACTTGCAGCTTTAGCATGTTCATCTTCAAGTAAAACACAGTGCTGAGCATTGTCAGCCACAGTTTCTGCAATTTCTTCTGCAGCCTTGTCAAGATTTTCTTCATGTTGCTCAGGCTCAGCAACAGAGTTTACATTTTTGTCATCAACAGGCATAGGCTGAGAAGTAACCTTGGTTGCTTGATCAACCTCATCTCCTCCTTCAACAGTCTGGTGAGCATCTGAGAGTAACTCTGTATGTGATGCTACAGTTTCAGTAATGACAACTGTAGGTTGATCAGCTACACCAGTTGCTTCAGATTGAGCAAAAATAGATGAGACAGGATCAGAGAATGGCATGAATGAATCAAGAATATCATCCATTGGAGAAAAGCCATCTCTAGTATCCTCTTCTGCAGGCATTTTGTCCTCTGCAGGCATTTCAACCTCTGCAGGCATTGCAACCTCTGCAGGCATTTTATCTTTTTCAGCCTCAACAGTAGGTGTTTGCTGTGAAACCACCTCTGGAGCTTCAACATTTTCACCATCAGAATCAGAGATTATTAGTTTTCTTCTCTTAGCTAGAGGCACTTCATCTGAATCCTCTTTACTAGATTCTGCTACCACAGAGGGTAACTTAGGTCTTTTTGCTCTTTGAATCTTTCTTCTAGCATAAACAGCTCCAGGAGATGTCTGTTTTGCTTTGATGTGTGTCTCTACTGACTTCTTAGCTCTTGCATGTCTTTCAGTAGTTGCTGCTGATTGCTTTACTCTGCCTCTTTTTGCTTTAGGATGTGGTTGTGGTTGAGATTGTGATGGTTCAGTGTTTATTTGTGGAGTGTGTGAAGATTGTTTTGTGATTGGAGATTGAGGGTTTTGGGTTGAAGCAGTGTTTGTGATTGGTGATGAAGTGTTGTGACTTTGTACAGTGTGGTAGGTGATGTAGGTGGTTCAGTGTTTAAGGTTTGAGTATTATCAGTGTTTAGTGGTTCAGGTTGTGGTTCTGGTTGTGGTTGGTCTTGAGGTTGGTTGAGAAAATTCTGCAAAGCAAGTGGAAGAACAAAGGCAGGTAGGTTTTCTTTACCAGCATCCTTATTAGTCATATCAGAGAATATTCTCTTGTTGACTCTAAAAGCCTGAATCACATCAGCTTCAGCAATCTCTAAACCAGATACACAAGCAGTGAATAGCATTTGACAAAATCGAGCAAAATAAACTGTAGTAGACTCTGACAGTTTATCACCTAGATTCATTAGAACATATCTACCAAAATCAAAATTACTGCCATAAAGTAGAGAATACCCAATTTGTAGACTGTCCATTGGAATAGCATCCTAGTTAGTGACCTTCTTCTGGAATGTTCTTGTAATGCAGTCGAAGAAAAAATTCCATTCCTTCCTGAGATTAGGCCTCTTTACACTGCCAAGCTTGTCAAGAGAATCCATGTAGCCTATCTCCTGTAGCATCTGTCTCAATTGAGGCTCAGCAACATAAGCATAAGAGGTGTGTGTATCAAACCCCATCGTTTCTCTGATAGTTTGTGGAGTAATCACAAACTCTTGTTCTTCATGAGTGAAGATGATGTTTGGAGTCCCATTCTCTCCTCCATCCACATAGACCGAGTTTTGCCAAAAAGTGGCAATTTGAGATGCAGAGAGAGTACTAGGTTCAACCAGAGCTTGCCCAATCTCCGAGTCTCTCAAGAAATTCTGCATAAGATGAAACGCTTCTGGAACACGTTCATGATTGAGTGGGGCTGCATAATTGTTAGGGACAAAACGTAGACCAAGAACAATGAATGATTTAGAAGCCATTGAATCAAGAAATGGGCAAGAAATCACAAATAAAAGTGTATGTAGGAAAGGTGTTTGCGAAAATGCGCAAGTGAAAACTGAGAGAAATGTGAAATGTAAAAGTGAGTGGGTGAAAGTAAAACTCAATCGTTTGTACACAAAAGTAATTAGAGTTGTAATTAAAAATTAAAACTCAATCGTTTATGTATTCAAACACTCAACAGTCCCTAGATTAATGTGTGAGTGGGACACAATAATGGGTGAGTGGGACACTTGTCATTCATGCAGTAGATCAATTAATCATGCGCAGTAAAAATAGCAATTATCACCGCTGTATTCTCTTTCCTATTTCCAAGACACTTTAACACAATACACTTATTAACAGTTGTCAAAAGCACTATCTACTCAAAAATTTTCAAATTGTCCAAATGAAAATTTACCTTAGAGTACTAACCATAAATCAACAGCGTTTATCAATTCTCCAACTTTATCACCGAAACCCTTTCAAATATTGCACAGTTGTGAAAATTTGTGTGTGTGAAGCAGAGTTTACCAAATCAATTTTTAGAGCATCTAATTTTTCATAAAATCCATAAAGTAAATCAATAAACACTGGATGCACAAACTCTCATAGTAAACACTGACTGTATGATGAAAGCTAAACTCTGTAGTAATCAATCTATATACAGTAACATTTAATTTATTTTATACCCCCTCTATTGCTATTTTTTTTTATTCTATTCATTCCAGTAATTAGAGGTTGGAGCTAGTCACCAAAAATTCAAAAATTTTAGCCCTTATCATTTTGATAAGTTCCTGGGTCATCCTAGTCTTCAACATAATCTCAAAGGAGTATAGCAACCTATATACATTTTCTTTGGGGTATTGCAGTAAGCATTTTAATCTACCAGAGTATAACTAACAGAGTTTAGAGTTCATCAACATCAGTAGTTATTCATGAAAGGCAATACACACAGTATTTATAGACTCAGAGTTTAGGACAAAATAAACTAAGAGATGCTATAAATATGAACCAGTATCATGCTGTGTTAACTTTCTGTACAATCTAAGATTAGATCACAATAATTCAGAAAGATTCATGATTAATTGCTGAGAATCATGCTTCATACATATTTCTTCATTGGTGTTTTCACTCAGACAAAAATCAACTCAGAGTTCACAGAGTTTATCAAACTTATTAACAGTGTATGACATACAGGCATGCTGACAGAGTTTAACAGAGTTTGTCAGTGTTTAAAGAAAAACATGTTAACAGAGTATGCATAACAGAGTTTAATCAACAGAGATCACTTAGCACTTAACAAATCAAGGAAATATGAGCAACACATTACATAAGTAAAATTTGAATCTAACCAACATTCCTAGTCAGAACCAGAGATCATTCCTAGTTCATTGACCAGTCTTGTAAATGAAGCTTCACTCAATGGTTTGGTGAAGATATCTGCAAGCTGTTGTTCTGCAGACACAAAATGTAGTTCAATATTCCCTTCTTCCACATGTTCTCTGATGAAATGGTACCTTATGCTGAAGTGCTTGGTCATTGAATGCTGTACTGGATTACCTGTCATAGCAATAGCACTTTGATTATCACAGTAAATAGGAATCTTACTGTACCTCAATCCATAATCCAGCAACTGATTCTTCATCCACAAGATCTGTGCACAACAGCTACCAGCTACAATATACTCTGCTTCAGCTATAGATGTAGAAATTGATTTCTGTTTCTTGCTATACCAAGAGACAAGTCTGTCACCAAGAAATTGACAACTTCCACTAGTGCTCTTTCTGTCTATCTTGCAGCCTGCAAAGTCTGCATCAGAATACCCAAGTAGCTTGAAATCTGATTCTCTGGGGTACCACAGACCTAATGATATAGTGCCTTTGAGATACTTGAAGATTCTTTTCACAGCTGTCAGATGTGGCTCTCTAGGATCTGCCTGAAACCTTGCACAAAGACAGGTTGCATACATGATGTCAGGCCTACTAGCTGTCAAGTAAAGAAGAGATCCTATCATGCCCCCGTAGTTTGTCATATCCACTGAAACTCCTGTGTCTTTATCCAATTTAGTTGCTGTTGCCATGGGAGTTAATGCAGATGAACAGTCAAGCATACCAAATTTCTTGAGAAGATTTCTGGTATATTTTGCTTGATTAATGAAGATAACATCATCTGTTTGTTTCACCTGTAGGCCTAGAAAATAACTAAGCTCTCCCATCATGCTCATTTGATATCTGGACTGCATGAGCTTGGCTAACTTCTTACAGAGTTTATCATTAGTAGACCCAAAGATTATGTCATCAACATATATCTGAACTAAAAGCAAGTCACTCCCAGATTTGAAATAAAACAGAGTTTTGTCAATAGTACCTCTGTTGAATCCACTTTCTAAGAGAAATTGAGCCAGAGTTTCATACCATGCCCTTGGTGCTTGCTTAAGTCCATAGAGTGCTTTATCCAGCCTGTAGACATGGTCTGGATATTTTGGGTCCACAAAACCTGGTGGTTGTTCAACAAACACTTCTTCTTCAAGCTTCCCATTTAGAAAAGCACTTTTCACATCCATCTGGAACACTTTGAATTTCTTGTGAGAGGCATATGCTAGAAAAATTCTGATTGCCTCCAATCTTGCAACTGGAGCAAATGTTTCATCATAGTCTATTCCTTCCTGCTGTGAATAGCCTTTTGCTACCAGTCTAGCCTTGTTCCTCGTGATAACACCTTCACTGTCAGTCTTGTTTCTGAAAACCCATTTAGTACCAACAATAGATCTGTTCTTTGGCCTTGGTACAAGGGTCCAAACTTCATTTCTTTCAAATTCATTCAACTCTTCCTGCATTGCTGTTATCCAGTCAGCATCTTGAAGAGCTTCTTCCACTTTCTTTGGTTCATTTTTAGACAAGAATGCATGAAACAAACATTCACTTGTAGTGGCACTTCTTGTTTTCACTTTTGCATCTGGATCACCAATTATCAAATCAGGTGTATGTGATTTAGTCCATTTCCTAGCAGAAGGCAAATGACTTCTGTCAGCATGTGATCCTCCCCCTTGATCCATGCTCTCCTGATTTTGTTGTGGGCTTTCTTCATTTTCTGAGATTCCCCCTGAACCTGACTGCCCAGAGTCAGAATTTGAATTTTCAGAGTTTGATTCAGCAGAGTTTGATCCAGATTTTTTAGTTGACTTAGTATCAATGTTTGAGTCTTCATCTTAATCATGCTCCCCATCAACTGGTTCTTCCCTTTGTTGTGGCTGAGAAGTTTCTCCAGTGTTTACCAGTAGAGGTTCAGAGTTTGTTTCAATAGAGTCTGTCAGAATAGTTTGATCAGAGTTTACTTCAACAGAGTTTAAATCTTCATTTTCAAAGTTCAGTTGATCATATTCATCTATGTCTTCAAGTCTAGTTATCTTCTTGTCATCAAAAGACACATGTATAGATTCCATGATCACTTTAGTTCTCAGATTGTAAACTCTGAATGCCTTTGTTGACAGTGGATAGCCAACGAAAATTCCTTCATCTGCCTTTAGCTCAAACTTGGTCAACTGTTCAGGATGAGTCTTCAAAACAAAGCATTTGCACCCGAAAATATGAAATTATTTCAGGTTAGGCTTCTTTTTCTTCACCATCTCATATGGTGTCTTTCCATGCTTATTGATCAGTGTAGCATTTTGAGTAAAACAAGCAGTTTGAACAGCTTCTGCCCAGAAATAAGTTGGCAATTTTGCTTCATCAAGCATAGTTCTGGCAGCTTCAATCAAGGTTCTATTTTTCCTTTCAACTACACCATTTTGTTGTGGTGTACCAGGTGCTGAAAATTCTTGCTTCACTCCATTGTCCTTGCAGAATTCTTCCATTGTTGCATTTCTGAACTCAGTTCCATTATCACTTCTGATGATTCTGACTTTGTTACTTGATCCTTTGTCCAGAAGCATCACATGCTCCATCAGAGTTAATGTAGTTTCATCCTTCTTTGCTAGAAAATACACCCAAGTGAATCTAAAGTATTCATCAACAATGACTAAAGCATATTTCTTTCTAGCTATAGACATAACATTT
Organism: Saposhnikovia divaricata; assembly: GCA_036435485.1. NCBI lineage: Eukaryota > Viridiplantae > Streptophyta > Magnoliopsida > Apiales > Apiaceae > Saposhnikovia > Saposhnikovia divaricata. The sequence goes on along the minus strand of CM071597.1, from coordinate 211,031,214 downwards.
ACTAGACCAAAGAGATCAACATGTAGAAGATGATAAGGATCAGTGATTGAAAATTCTGTCTTGCTCTTGAAAGATGACTTCCTTTGCTTAGCCTTTTGACATGAATCACATAGGCCATCAACATTTAACAGAGCCTTTGGGAGTCCTCTTACAAGATCCTTTCTTATCAATTCATTGATGTTGTTCAAGTTCAAATGTGAGAGTTTCTTGTGCCACTTCCAACTCTCTTCACTAGACATTCTTGTAGACAGGCAAACAGCTTTTCCAACAGAGTCTATTAAGAGCTTGATTTCATAAATGTTGTTTTGCCTATGACCAACTAGAACAACCTTTCCTGTAGATTTGCTGATAACTTCACAATATTCAGGTTGAAAATCTACATGATATCCCTTGTCACAGATTTGACTCACAGATAACAAGTCATGCTTGAGTCCTGGGACATGAGCTACATTGTTGATGATGACATTTCCAAGATTAATATTGCCATATCCCAATGTTCTTCCTACATTGCCATCACCATAGGAAACTTTTGGGCCAGCCTTCTCCTCATAGTCTGATAGCAGGGCTTTATTTCCAGTCATGTGTCCTGAACATCCACTGTCCACAACTAGGGTTGTCTCCCTGTTGCCCTGCAATCATAAGCAATTACTAAGGATTAGATTTAAGGATCCAGAGTTGCTTGGATCCTTGACATTTTTAACTTTGTTAGCTTTAGCAGCGGAATTAACATTATCAGAGTTTGAGCTAACAGTATCAGAGTTTACACTTGCAGTATTAACTTTAACCCATTTCAGATTGGGTTTAAGTTCATAGTAATTATGATAGATAGCATGATACTGTCTGCAAGTATAAATGGAATGCCAAGTGCTTCCACAGTGTGTGCATAAAGTCTGTGGCTTAGTTCTAGCAAAATCATTCTTTACCTCAGACTTGGAAGGTAAAGAATTTATATTTTTGTTTTTCTTGCAGAAATTTGCAAGATGCTTAGTACTACCACAGTTATGACATGTCTTTCTTGGAGCATAACTAGCAAGCATTGGTTTATTTCCTGAAGTGATGCCTACTTTTCCATTTCTGTTCTTATTTGACACTCCCTGTTTCTTAACAGATTTTAACTCCTTAAGTTTATGTTTGAGTTGTTTATTTGTCATTGAACCAATATTAACCTGTTTAACACTAGTTTTTACTGGTTCACTTTTAACAGCTTCTTTTTCATTATCAGACAAAAATTTACTGGCTCCATGTACAAAATGAGGTCTGATTTTAACTTGACTTTGAAATCTTAGTTCATCTCCCTCATTATAACCTAGACCAACAGTGTCTGTTTGAAAAATCTGTTGAGTGTCCTTTCCAGAATTAGTCCAAGTCCTAATTTTCTTATTTTCTTCCTCCAACTCAGATTCTAGTTGTTTATATTTCTGAAGCAAATCCTGTTCTATAGAAACAGCATCATCTCTTTCTTTCTGAACTTGTTGCATGTTTTCAAGTTTTTCTTCAACAAGTTTATTTCTAACCATAAGTTCAGAATTTTTAGATTTTATCCTCTCATTCTCTAAAGTCTGATCCCTATAACTTATATGCAATGACTTAAGATAAATTCTTAATTGAGAAATGTCATCAATATTATAAGCATAGGTAGTTAGAGGTACCTGATTTTCAGAAGTTTCTGATTCAGTAGTAGCCATGAGAGCATAGTTAATTTCTTCATCAGAATCTGAAGTGTCTGCCTAATCTCTGCCTTTTGTGATGAGTACTTTTCCAGTTTTACCCTTCTTGCACTCAGGAGCATAATGGCCCATCTCCTTGCACTTGTAGCATTGAATTTCAGACTTATCCTTTTTCCCAGACTTGCTCTCTTTTCTTTCAGACCTCCTGAAACTTTTTCTGTCTTCATTTGAATCTCTAGAAAACCTTTTCCCTTTCTTGAAATTCTTGAAACCCATTTTCTTGAAGGTCTTAACCATCAACACAGCCATTTTTCTCATTTCTTCTTCATCATCTTCAGAGTCAGATGATTCAGAAGAGTTTGAATCACAATCAGAGTTTGATGATTCACTTTCTGAGTGTATGACCAAAGCTTTTCCCTTCATTTTCCTTCTTGATGCCTCTTTCTTCTGAGGCTTCTCTTCAACATTAAGAGCAACAGACTTTGCCTTCCTGCTTGATCTCCTGTTTCTCTGCTCCATTTCCAATTCATGAGTTTTGAGCAGCCCATAGATTTCATCAATCTCTGTTTCAGCAAGTTCATAGTTGTCTCTAATAGTGGTTGTTTTCACATCCCACTTTTCAGGTAGAGAAAGAAGAAACTTGAGATTTGAGTCTTCTAGATCATACTCTTTGTTGACCAATGACAGATCATTGAGAAGTTTACAGAATCTATCAAATGTTTCTGTCATGGTCTCTTCAGGTTTAGCCTCAAAGTGCTCATACTCTTGTGTGAGTATGTTTCTCCTATTCTTCTTAATAGCAGCAGTTCCTTGACATCTGACTTCAAGAGCATCCCAGATCTCTTTTGCAGTGGTGCAGTTAATCACTTTGTTAGACATAACATTGTCTAAAGCACTATGCAGTAAATGCCTAACCTTCACATCCTTAGCAATTGATGATAGATCTTCAGGAGTCATGTCCTTCTTTGGAACTATTTTAGCTTCTTCACCAGCGGTTGCAACAGATAGCTTTGTAGGATTGTGATGGCGTTCATAAATCCTGTCAAGATATTCTGGATCTGTAGCCTCCAGAAACATAGTCATCTTGACCTTCCACATAGCATACTCTAATGGCCTCAGAATAGGAACCCTGATTGGTTCATAACGACTCACAGTAGTAGGAGCCTTTTCAGAAACAGTAGGTGTTGGTGGAGGAATTGCTGACATGATTATTGTTGTGTTTGGATCTTAACCTGTAATAGAGTAAAAGATTGGCTCTGATACCACTTGTTAGGTCGAATACACAATTAATAATCAAATTCGTATGAGAGTTTAACAAGTAAAACGTTTATGCACTTAAAAACTTCTTATATTAAGAACCCTCTTCGTGATGTAAACTATCACAAAGAGCTGCTAGGTTACAAATAAAGATAGTTCGATGCACGATACCCTTCTAGGGTTAACCTAACTGTATTTATAAAATATACAGCTTCGATACAATCTCTAATTGATATTCCTAATAATCAGCTATACAATGATATCAATTACAGATTGTCACACGTCTCCTAAGTCAACTCGATCTCTTTGATAGCTATCCAGTCTCCAAAGATCTCGCTTCCATATCAATCATCAATTGATCTCTAATATCTTCTGTTGACTCCGTACGCGCTGCTTCTAGAAAGACTTTACTAAACTCTGTCCAGCTTCCGTCAGTCAGACTTTACTAAACTCTGACTTCCTTCTAGTTAAACTCTGATATATCACTGTTACACTTAAACACTGAAACATTACATCAATTATATCTAACATCATATTTTGCCCTGGAGCAACCAGGCCTCTCCTGTTTTTCACTCCCTTCCCTCAATCCTAAAGAGAGATCATAAAGATTCCATAAAGATTGTAGAGTTGTGGGTATAAAGCATTGATGTTCCAAAAAAGAATTAAAAGTTCAATAAACTACCCTAGTAAGAACTTAGAGAATTCAAAGTTGAGTGTTGGCTTTTTCATGAAATAAGATGAAGAATCAAGAGTGTTTGGTGTGTGTGCTGAAGTGCTTTATTGTCACAAATTAGGTATCCATGAGTGGGGCTGAATCCTATCATTTACAGAAGATTCATCAACCTGAATTTGAGAAATAGTTAAGAGTAACTTGTGTGTGCTCCCCCTATGTCCCTGCAACTTGTACTAACTCTTGATTAGAAGGCAAGTATGAGAAGGTTGCACAACTGTGTCCCTTATCCTCTCTGAGTGTGTTCCAGGTTGGGAACTGATTCAATATTTAAAGTTTGTTGAGAGACTGAAACTAGAATGTGGATGTCCTTTTTAATCACTATGCCTTATTGGGAAGACATAGGATGGCTAGGATGGTTTTACACACCCTTACCTTCCTTGTTCTTGTGGTTTCTTGATGTTAACCACTTCCCTCACCCTCACTTTCCTCCTGCTCACTCCCCTCAAGTTAAGATATAAAAGAGTTGTCAACTACAGTTTGTTGAGAAACTGTAGAGGGGGTAATAGATGGTAAAAAGTGAATGTATGGTGTGCTGATTGGGTAGAGAATCTGGGGGGCATTCCAGCAATTCTCATTTCAGCATAGTAAGGCAAAGATTTTAGGACAAGAAAAGAGAATAGTGCTGATAAGATAGAACTCAGTACCTGAGCTAGGTGTATTAGCTTTAAAGACTTGCCTTTATGAAGGTTATTCTTTCGGCAGTAAGTGACACCATTAGCTTCTTGAATTAAGTTGACAATGTGCTTGAAGCTGTACTTAGGAAAAAGAGACAAAATTTGCAGAGATAACCAAAGATATTCATGTAAGAATCTGCAATTCTGTTGATTTTAACCTAATGCCTTAATTAGTCAACTTAAAATCAGAGTTCAACCAGCAAAGAAAAGTTACCCATTCATGTGATCAATATTAACTAATTAGTCATATTTTAAAGCAGAGTTCAAATTAGTTGTTTTGACTTTAATATTAATTCTAGATGTTTTACACATGGCAAATGACAGAATTGTAGAACCTGGTAAAGGTTAACCAAGTTTGCTTGTGAAACACCAACACATCATCATCGTCTGTTGGTATTTCATGTCCTTGAGTACTGCAAACAGGAAATGAATATACAACTGTGTAGCTATTATAGCTCACTGATTGATTAGATGAATATGTTAAATAGAATTTAGATGACATGAACATGGTCTTGAGATAAACAACAAATCTAGTCAGTTTGTGTCAAATAGATTCGAAATGAACTGATTAGATTGAAGTTAACTTAATGAAATGTGTACTTAATCGCTTACCAAATCATGATTAAGCATTAGTTGAGTTAATCTAACTAAACCACAGAGGTTAGATTATTAATACAACTTAGGTGATTTATGCACAAACCAAGGTTATCGTATCTAAGTGTTCTTTGTTGAAATAGATCGTAGTATAATCTAACAGTAAGATCGTTTTGTAGAGACATGTAGAACTACATTCAACAATCAGATTATAGCAACAAAGTGAAGAACAATATAGATGGATAAAAGGATCATTTCATTAAAAAAATTACATAAATGGTCGAAAAGACCATTGAAAAAAAAACAATAACAAAAGCATAAAACAACTCAAAAACAATTCCCCCCACCCCACCTATACACCAAAATAGGCGGCTCAGCTAGGTCGTTGTCTCCATCCGTCCGATTGCGAGCTTGGAGGGCGGCCAGAGCTGCACGCATGGTAGCAATGACGCGCTCCTCCTCCTTTATGAGCTCGTCGATCTTTTCATGCAAGGCCAGCACATTCTCATGGAAGGGTATGGCCTCGAACTCCTTCACCAATACTCTGAGTATGCTCCTTGTCGTCTTGATTGAGGATAAAGAAGAAGAGAGGATTGCAAATGAAAATGTGAGTCTAATTGATCTCTACCCCTGCCTATTTATAGGCCTAGAAGTCTTAAAGATGCGACTAATAACTAGGGGTTTAAACGGGTGAAAGGTTAATCAATGGTCACATCTCTTTAAACACACTAACGCATGCAAAAGAGATTGCACGTTGTCCTAGACTAATCCTGACAGATCATTTAGAAAGAATAAAAAGTAAAATATTATGTGTGTAACTTGTTCCAAAATCATTCAAGTCTAACAGCTTGAGTCTAATCAATTAAAGCAAATAATTCTAGAATATAGAGCACAAATAACACTTGATTATTCTGGACAAATAAAACATTTAAGTGACATCAATAATTAATTAATTCGTTCGATATCTTAAATTCTCACCATTCGATATTACCCGGACATTAACTGATTCGATATCTTTAGATAATCAACTGTTCGATATCTCTAGCAGGGAGGCTAGTTCGATATCTCGAGGAGATTAACTATTCAACATCTCAAGCATAATATTCATTCGATAACTCAAATGGATAAGCATACTTATTCGATATCTCAAGGAAAATTAATTGTTCGATATCTCTAGAGTAATCGAGCATATAAACAAATTGAGCATGTAAATCCAGAGAATAAAATTCACTGGATGCAAACAATTGATCAGATATTTAAAAATCGTGAGAGATTTAACATACCAAGCTCATTTACCAACCTCGAAAAGGTTGCTTCATCCAGAGATTTAGTAAAAATATATGCTAATTGTTTTTCACTTGGAACAAAATGTAGTTCCACAGTACCTTCCATCACATGCTCCCTGATGAAATGGTATCTGATGTCTATGTGCTTGGTTCTTGAATACTGCACTGGGTTCTCAGAAATTGCAATTGCGCTAGTGTTGTCACAGAAAATTGGAATCTTTTCAACCTTAACTCCATAGTCAAGCAGTTGATTTCTCATCCATAGAATCTGTGCACAACAACTTTCAGCTGCTATGTATTCAGCCTCTACAGTTGAAGTAGGAACCGAATTTTACTTCTTACTTCACCATGAAACCAACTTATTCCCTAAGAATTGACAGGTGCCTGTGGTACTTTTTCTATCCATTTTATAACCTGCATAATCTGCATCTGAATAGCCAATTAGATCAAAACCAGAATCTCTAGGGTACCAAATGCCAAGGTTTAGTGTTCCCTTGAGATACCTGAAAATCCTTTTAATGGCTACTAGATGAGATTCCCTAGGGTCAGCTTGGAATCTAGCACATAAATATGTAGCAAACATAATATCAGGTCTACTATAGTAGTTAAATATAAAAGAGATCCAACCATGCCTCTATAGCTTGAAATGTCCACTTTCTTTTCCTTTGTATTTAGTTCAAGCTTAGTGGCAGTGGCCATGGGTGTTTTAGCAGAAGAGCAATCTGCTAAGTCAAATCTTTTTAAAAGATCAAGCACATATTTAGTTTGACTTATAAAAAATCCCTCATTTACTTGTTTAACTTGTAAACCAAGAAAATAAGTTAATTCAACCATCATGCTCATTTCATATTTACTTTGCATAAGTTTGGCAAATCTTTTGCAAAGCTTCTCATCTGTAGACCGAAATATTATATCATCTACATAGATTTGGACAAGTATCGTAGAGCCACTGACATATCTATAAAAGAGAGTTTTATCAACATTACCTCTAGTGAAGTGATTCCCAATGAGGAACTGTGAAAGTGTGTCATACCAGGCTCTACGTGCTTGCTTTAGGCCATAGAGTGCTTTGAGCAGATAATAAACATATTCTGGAAAGTCTGGATCTTCAGAACCAGGAGGTTGACTACATACACCTCTTCTTCTAGAATACCGTTTAGGAATGCACTCTTGACATCCATTTGATAGACCTTGAAATTGGCATGAGCTGCATAGGCTAGGAAGATCCTGATTGCTTCTAACCTTGCCACTGGTGCAAAGGTTTCTTCAAAGTCAATTACTTCTTCTTGATTGTAACTATGCCATTTTCATCCATCTTGTTCATGAATACCCACTTAGTGTCAATCACTGATTTGTTTTTAGGTTTGGGTACAAGTTTCTATACTTCATTTCTCTCAAACTGGTTTAGCTCTTCTTGCATTGCTAAAACCCAGTCTGGATCTAGAAGAGCATCCTCAACCTTCTTAGGGTCTTCTTTAGAGAGAATGCTGTTGTACAAGAATTCTTCTCGAGTTGCTCTCCTAGTTTGAACTTTTGCACTGGAATCACCAATTATGAGTTCAAATGGGTGATCCTTAGTCCATTTCCTTTGTGGTGGTAATATAACGACTTAGAAAATTTGTAATTATAAATATTATTAATAAATATTAAGGGTGGAACATATGGCGTGATTTTTTTTTTAGGGTTAAATGTAAGTGACATCATGTTTACATGTTTATATGGCGATGTAGTGTGCCGGATACGTCCATGTATTTTTATTTGTATTTTTGGTGATTAAAATCTATTTAAAACATGCATTATTGATCTGCTGAGATTTTTATAAAATCATCGGAGTTATTAAAAATCCCGAAGTCTTTTGCGTTATTATATTTATGATATTATTTAGTTTTTTAAAATTATTGGGAGAATTATTTGGGTGTTTAATTATTTTACAATGATTTTAAGAGTTATATTTATTTTAAGGGATCATTATTTGTAAAATTCATATTTAATTCATTTTATCCTAAAAATATTTTAAAAATATGGGGATGTTTGTAATTGAAGGATTTATTCGCATGTACGGAAGCGTAAAACATAATTCATCACATATATATCGCATATCACTACAAAACAAGAGCGTTTTTACGGCGGTCAAAACATGCTGTATAATGGCTAGAATCCGCTGCATAAAGGTATATACAGCGACCATACGGCGGTTTACGACTGCTGTATCCGCCGCCGTAGTATATACGCTATTATAGTGGAACGTACCGCCGTATAAGCTATATAAGTCGGTTGTAGTAGAAACGCTGTATATACCTATATACAGCAGTACCGCTGTATAAGAGTATTCGGCGGTTGTTTGTAAAGTCGCCGTATAAACTTTATACAACGACTTTCCAACAACGCGCAGTATATACTAATATACAGCAGACGTCTACTTCCCCCGTATAATCTATAAACTTTATACAACGGCTTTTCAACAACACGCAATATATACTTATATACTGCAGACGGCTACCTCCCTCGTATAATCTATAAACTTTATACAACGGCTTTTCAACAACACGTAGTATATACTTATATACTGCAGACGGCTACTTCCCCCGGATAATCTATACGTTGTAAATATAATCTTGTTGCCCGATGTAATATGTCAAAATTTTATACTACAATTTTGAATATTTAATTATAAATACAATTCTACTCTGATTTTCTTAAACGGAGAACCAAATTAAAATTACAAACTCACATTAAAAATACATTGTATTGCTTAAATAGTATCACAAATTACGTCAATGTCCTAAAGTTGCAAATGCATTCTCAATATTTCGCAAATATCCTAAGTTGCAAACTGCCTAAACCCATCCAAGACTGACCTGCATATTGGAGCTAGACATGATTCCGCTACTACATTTATCAATCAAGCAGTGTCACGTTGGAGCTAGACATGATTCCGCTAATAAACCCATCTTTATAGTTTGTACCTATAAAATTAAAGACAATGATTTAGATGAACTGTAAAGTTAATCAGGAATACACTTCCCTAGCTAGAAGTCAAACATAGTATTCCAAACATAATAAAGTCAACATACACAAGATGAAATGTACCTGCTCTTAAGAACTGGAATAAGAGGCATATGCTATTATTGACAATGATCAGGTATACTATCATCACTTTCTCGAGGCAAGTTTACATCAACTTCCATGCCCGCTACTCCTTCACGCACCCAAGAAAATTCTGTATCAGTTTGATTGTCATCAAAATCTTGTTTTTCAAATGGCAAAATCTGGGGTACAGTTGTTGAAATTGTAGAAATTTCAGTTGAATAGACATCAAAGTTATCCCACACCATCATTTTCATTACCACGTTCCAATCTGTACTCTCCATAGGATCTTGTATGTACCATACTTGTTAGGCCTGTGTTGCTAAAATAAAAGGTTCATCAATCACCCTATTATCTTTATACAGTGTATGCTGAAAATTCACAAGTGTAAACTTGAATTCATCTTTCATCATCCCTGTGCGGTTGTCTATCCAATTACATCTGAACAACACAAACTTCATCGAGCTACTGTAGAGTATCTCAATAATATCAGTCACTTCCCCGTAAAAATTAACATCTCCAATAACTAGATTGTTATCCTTACTGCTAGCGTAACTAGGAACACTCGCTTTTAACATCACTCCACTATTTTGGCTTTTTCTTCTTAAGTCAACATCCTTAATTCTAAAACGAAACCCATTGATAATAGATATCTTTCAATAGGGTACATCCACCTAAATATTACTGCACCCAAAATCAGTGCCTCTTCCGCTAAATGAACAGGTAAATGTTCCATGACATCAAAGAAAGAAAGGAAGAATATCTTCTCAAGATAACAAAGTGTCAAAGGTATCTGATCCTGAAGCCCTTTCAAATCTTCTACGGTATTTGTTTTTGAGCACAATTGCCTAAAAAAATTAGCCAGATCAATGAGAGCTTTTACAACAACTTTTGGCAATGTCTTCCGAGCAGCTATAGGAAGCAATTGTTGCAATAAAATGTGGTTGTCATGACTTTTTAACCCCCAAATATTCCTCTCCTTCATTTGGACACAACGCGAAATATTTGATGAATATCCATCAGGTACTTTGATTTGTTTCAACACCTTTAAAAATATCTCTTTCTGCTTCTTATTCATTGTAAATTGAGCAGGAGGTAAGATGCTTTTTTAGGCTGCAATGGTTGAGGATGTAATGGCTTTCGAATATTGAAATCCTCAAGGTCATATCTGGACTTCAAATTGTCCTTGGATTTCGAAGTGTTTAAGAATGTACCTAACAGGTTGTCACACACATTCTTTTCTATGTTGGTTTAATACTGCGTCCCATACACCTCATCCGACCATGTTTATCTTGGCCAAAAATATCAACAAACAATTTTTCACGCGCAGCTGGATCTTGTTGAAGATCTTCTGGCATATCACTTACAGCAAGTTTAATATTTTCATGTACAGATACGTTCACTTTGTCAAACTGAATTGCCAAGCAATAAATATTACACGTAGATCTTATTAATGAATTTAAAAGAATTTAATTTAAAAGGAGATTGTACAAGCATTTTTTTAGTTGCTTCATCCTTAGAAGCAGCACGAGAAGCCATGTACACAGTGAGTCGATCTATCGACTTCCCCTCATCAGACAACTTGTACATACAAATTTAAAAACAAAAAAAATAAGCATATTCTACTCAAATTCATTTTACAATACAAGAAATATAGACAACTAAGTTTTACCTTCAAAATAAGTGGTCCTTGGTTTTACGATTACATGGGGTTGCACCTTCTTTGCAGGCTCAATTGCTTTGTCAACAACAGTGTCAATATAGAGATCTAAGAAGGAACCTTCTTTTAACCCTTTTACAAGACCACAAAAATCTGCATCATTAGAGAGTAATTTCCAACCACTACCATCTCCTTTCTTCACATAGACTCCTCCAATTTCAGTGTATCCAACATCATCTTTCACATACTCCATAAGTGCTGTATATGAAAACATGTCATCGCTTACATGTGTAGGAATCTTGGTACATGTTCCTTGTGAATACTTAGTTTTTTTAAATTCTCCCTTGTGGTAAAACCTGAGAAAAAATAACTTGTCTGCCATATCCTGAAATTAAAAATTTATTAGTCCCCAAATTCTACTAGTATAAGCAAGTAACAAGTAAAAGGGCAATATCGTTAAAAAAATCAAAATTTATCAAGAAATCAAGTAACTAGTAAAAGAAATATGCATAGCACTTAATGTAAAAATAGAGCACAAATGCTTATAAAAAACCAGAGCATAATTAAAAGTTATTTACATAAATTCATAAACACATCAAAAATAGTTCAATGTCCGAACTACCAATCTGTTTCAGTTCGTGACCCATTTTTATTATCAAAACTACCAATAACATTTCCATCATCCCCAATTGAACTACAATATGTAAAGATTGGGGTTTTATACAAAGATTGTATCTTTTGCACAAAATGAGATCCAAGCTTCAATCTTTTTAGCATAACTCTTATTGGGTAATTAGAAAAATTCAAAAGCTAAGCAAACAACATATTTTTCATTACACAGACATAAACTTTTTAGGGTTATAAGAAATTGAGTTATTGTGTGTGTATATGCATGTATGTATATGTGCATATACAGTCCAAAACTGAATGAGTAGAGCAAAATGAAAAGCTCTAACTTGAGAAGAACACTCTATAACACAAACTTGCAAACACTAATTAACACTCGATTTGGATGAACATAAACACTAATTAACAAATACAAACATAAACACTAATTAGCAAATACAAACATGCAAACTTTAAAAACACAAACTATACAAACACAAACACACACACACTATAAATACAAAGACTGCGTATTAGCAAAGGAAGCGTACCTGGAGATCAGAGCTTTTAATCGGTCTAGCTAGGGTTCATGGGGAGAGAGAAGAGGAAATGGGCGTTTTTGTTTTGGGAGAAGTATTTTTGTGTTTTTGTGTTTTTACTTTATTTTTAATTTTTGATTTTTTTAATTAAGCTGATAAAGAAAAGGCGGGGATCTGAAATTGGCAAGGGTGGGAATTTTTGATAAGTACAAAAATTTACTGGGGCGGGGATAAAAAAAGTATGTTTTTAACTTATATAGCGGTAGTATATGCAGCGGCTGGCACATAAACCACCGTATATAATAATATATACAACGTAAGTTATTATAGCGCTGTATATATCAACTTTAATACAACGGAATGTCTTTGACCGCTGATTTTACTAACTTTTATACAGCTGTCTTATTATGGGCGCTGTATATAGATCTTATACAGTGGTTTTAGACGACCCACCGTATAGAGGCGCTGTATTCAGAGGGAAGGAAGCCTAATGGAGTCAGATTCTCTGGGGTCATCAGAATCATGTAATCCATAATGGAAGATGACAGTTTCAAAATCTCCTTTGCTCTCTCCATGCAAACTCCAGTCTAGGTGGTTTGTTTGGGAATATGTGGTTGACGATTAAAATCATGTCTAATGGTTGGACAGTCGAAGCAATATACAAATTGTTCTTGCCACTGTTCAAAGTTCTGTTTAACACCTTTTATACATTGGCCCTGATGACATGGATAGGCAGACAAGTAAAAACAACCTGAACTCCTTCCTGTATCTTTGAGCTTGAAGAAGAAACCAAGCTCTGGAGCACTCAGAGGAGTGGAAAATTTGATGGCATATAGAATGTAGGTACTGATTGCTAGGCGATAAGAGTTGGGGGTTAATTGCATGGGTGCCAGACCATAAAAATCTAAAACCTTCCTCTGAAAAGGATGGATGGGCATAAAGAAACCTACTTTCAAGAAAGCTATGGAAATGACAACATTAAGAACTCCGCGAAGATGTCAAACCTGTGAGCTCTCTCACCAGGTTTTGGGATCACTATGGTACAAGATGGGCAAAGACAATCCTTAAAAAACTTTTCTAATCTGGCTGTAGTCATGATGGAGTCAGTTCTTTCATAAAAAGGTACAATTTCCTGCTTATACAACTCTCTTTCTATAGCTACCTCCTTAGCAAAGTCAGGTTCAGAGAAAAGCTCAAGGTCAAGTTTAGACACTTCCTCACTGTTAGAGGACCAGTCGTCTCATAGGTCAATTAAGTTGGGTGGAATCAGATTAACGTCCTGATTGATTATAGTGTTAGGTCCCGAAGTATCGTAGAAGGGGGGGTTGAATACGATACTACCAAAATATTTCGATTTTCAAGATTTTTGCGGATAACAATTTTTCGAATCTTGAAATCAAAATAACGAAACACAATTTCAGGAATATATCTTTATTGATAATAAACCCGAAGGGGTGTTACAACTTCTAATCCAATGGATTAGCTTCAAAACCTGAACACTCCTAAGGATAGTTTAGGCACGAGGACCTTCTACCCGACACTTTTTGAAAGCGGGCTAAGCCGACTTTCCTACTAGATGGACTGTCTAGCAGCTTACACTTCTAAGGATAGTTTAGGCACGAGGACCTTCTACCCGACACTTTCTGAAAGTGGGCTAAGCCGGCTTTCCTACTAGATGGACTGTCTAGCAGCTTACACTCCTAAGGATAGTTTAGGCACGAGGACCTTCTACCCGACACTTCCTGAAAGCGGGCTAAGCCGGCTTTCCTACTAGATGGACTGTCTAGCAGCTTATACAGAGAAGATATAAGAGAGAGAAGAGAGAGTTGTGTGTTGAGGTGTGTTTTGAAATGAAATACAACAGGCCTATTTATAGGTTTTAGAAAGTTACTATTTGACACTATTCCAACAACCCCCAAATAGTAATCGAGCACTATTCCAACCCCCAAATAGTAACCGGGCAATATTTCACTAACCCCCAAATAGTAACCGTTGGTTACTTTTCATATGAATGTGATTTCGGATAATTCACATGAATAGTAATTTCGGATACTATTCATTTTCCTCTTAATTTGACATCCTTAAATATTCAGCTACCAACTAACTAGATGATATCAGTACTGCTCTAAACTCAATCATACCTCTTGAACAGTTTTTCTGAGTTAGATACTTCGATTCTTTTGTGAAGTGTTGACGCCTAGTGCAACTGGCCTGGTTCACAGACGACTAACATTCACTCGTGGTCTTCATATCATGTCTTTAAGAACATTGCTAAGAATTGTGCAATCATAAAAACTTTATCACTGGAAATTTTGGCCCTTCAACTGAATCATCTGTACATCTTATTTTGTCACTGAGGCTTGATCATGTTAATGAACTTCTTTCAGCGACTTGATCCTTGTTGATGCCTGTTCTTCAAATTTCACGATCCCTGTATAGAGTTAATATTATTTATCTTTTATCCTAGTTGAGTTATATATGTCTCCATTACATATTACATTACATTATGCTTTACATATAGGCTTAAGAAGGACATCCTGAGGTTCATTAGCATTTGGGATTACAACCTTAGACCTAGTCCTATCACCTATAGATTTTGTCAAAGAGGGTTTAATGGAATAGTGATGGTCTGAATGTGTTGAATCGGAAGACATCTGTAAAGACATGTGGAGAATGGTCAGGTCTAAGGACCTCTAAAAGAAAGAAAAAAGTCCTAAGAAACTCAGACAACTATGGTTATATACTAGAAAATAATCTAAGGAACCTCAAAGAGATTATGCATTGACAACAGTACAAGTTAAAGCATATGAGCGCAGAAGGTAAATAGACAATCAAAGCTACAACAAGGCCAAGATAATGCTACTATAGATTGGTACATAAGATGAATAGGCATTAGAAACAAACATAGGTGATAAAGATATGACCTACGATGAAAGATCGTGTATGCAAAATGGAGTGTGAAGAATAAATACAGACATAAGTATATACAATGGTACAAAGACCCGAAATAAGATTAAAGTTAGCATGCAAGACGCAAGTAAACAGATAACTAATAACAAAGTCAAGATTGTGAAAGAGGAGAGAAAGACGAACAGAATAATACCTTGATCGGAAGAGAACGGTGATAGGGAGGCTGGATTGAAGGAATGACCGTCGAGCTTCTTTCTCACTTCTCTCTCCAAGGGTTTTTAGCAATATTTGGTAAAAATAAATAGTCATGGTCAAAAATACTGATATTCAGAAAGTTGGCCATAAATACAGACAATATACGCTATTGCGTGTACCGTGTAAGCCTTTCACGCTTGATCGTATTCCGTGTAAGTCTTTCACGCTAGATCGTGTTCCATGTAAGCCTTTCACAAAACTGAAGACATCGTGATATCTCCAAGACACGCTCCTCAAAGCTGCGTAACCCATGATACGCATCTCCAAGATGCGTATCTTACGTCATCTTCGAGAAGATCTCCAAGAAGGCAATTAATTGCGATTCATTTGGTTTCTCTCCGTTCGTCCATATCCCAAACTTTCCCATTACATAATATATTCCATTAGAATCGTCGTTTCATTATCTACAAACCTATAACATTTTTATTGCAGTTCTATTATAAGATTGTGAAACCCCAATTTGAAACCTAATCGCGATTCCGACGAGCTCGAAGTATTCCGACTAGCTTTGTTAAGCCCCTCCAGGGCTGGAGCAGATAAACGGTTATGGGAAAGATGAAGGTGATGAGCCTGGGGTCCTGTGGTAGTTCTTTGGTGATGGGAAAGCTGCTAGATCGAGAGGTCAAGGGAGGACGACGGGAAAGGGAGAAATAGCCGGCGAGAAGAGTTCTAGAAAAATGACGAGGAAGATAGGAAATCTGACTGCTACAGTACCGTTGGGTTGCGCTACACGAAGTAGCGTATCCCGTCAGTAAAAAGGGCCAGAAATCTGAAAATCGGTATTTTTGGCAAAAAGTTATCAAAAATCGGCATTTTGGTAATTCTTTTTAAAAAAGTACCATATAAATTCGAACTTGAACCACAAAAATAAAAATCGAACCATTTTATACGGTTTTATTCGAATAATACGTTACAATCGAAATAACAAAATTAAAATGAATTGATTATTAAAATAATTAAATAAATTATATTAATTTATATAATTTAATTGAATTTTCTAATATTTTTCAAATAAATAAATACTTGATTTTGTAATTTCGGCCTTTGTTTATTGTTTGTATGTTATTTATACAATTCATTGGGACTTAGTAGTAGCTACTACCATCAAAATATCATAATCAAATTACTAGTTTAATATAATTTTGTAATGGTTGATCGTGTTATTGCCATCAGGGGTATGATGAAATAGTCAAGCACTACGCGTCTCTCAATCACTCAACTTCAAACCGCCAAGTGCTCAACAAGTTCATTCCTTGAACTTGTAAACTAGTTTAACTTTGAAATTCCTTAAAGCAGTTAATCATTCTTTAAATATACGAATTCTCGAAGTTGTATTCCTATGTGGTAAAGAGATTCCCACCTAAACAAAGAGCATCAAAAAAAGTAGTTGAAATATATAAGTCTTTAGTGTATCAATGACTAACACATTATTTTACTTTATTTAGCTTATAAACTGATGTAATTTCATTTAAATATGCTATTTTCCTCAAATTTTTATGCTATTGTTTTGCTATTGGAATTGGAATTTTAATTTGTGACAACTTTAGTCTTGATAGATATCTGTCATTGGTCAATAGTAGAGCCGGCAATTTCGTACACGACACGAAAACACGACACGAAAATGACACGAAAATTACGGGTTTGGGTTGACCTTTGCGGTACACGAACACGAAAGTACACGAACACGAAATTACACGGATCAATTTAGTGTCGGTTTTGGGTTTACCATTGGGTACACGACACGAAACGAAAATACACGAAATAAATAAATAATTAAATAAATATTTTAAATTATATAAATACATATTATATATATTTAATTTTTTAACAAAATAAATAAAAATTATTTATATTTAAGTTTGATTATTTTGACTAAAGTCTTAAATTAAAGAGTAAATGTCTTACTTTTAAACTAGTAAAGAAGTGTCGGTTTTGGGCTTTAGGGTTAGTGGGTTACTGCTTTGTGCTTTCTCTCAAAACTGCGCCGCGGCCGCGATTACTCTCTTCATGTCTTCCATGATTACTCTCTTCCACGATTACTCTCAAAACTATCGTCGCCGAAAATTGTTATGGAGGAAACGGACCCCAATCTTCCGGTAATCTTCGGTTCACTCTCTTTATCAATCGTATTCATATTCATATTTGTTATCTTTGGTTCATATTCATATGAATCTTGTAATTGATTGTGATTTGTGAATATTATTCATACAGTATGAATCCTTAAGTGAGGATGAGGGCGATTTGCACGATGAAGAAGAACCAAAGAACCCAATTGAAGCTTCTGTCAATCCTCCAAAGAAGCGCAAGGGAACTAAAAAGAAAAGATCTAAAGCTTGGGCAACATTCGATGAACTTCCTGTTGGAGAGGATAAAGTATTACATGTTAGATGTTCCAAATGTGGGTATACCTGCGTTTACAACTCGACAAATGGGACTGGGAATATGCTTAAGCATCAGAAAGTTTGCCTAAACACGGGAGATATACGGCAAATGATTCTGGCTAGCAGTCAAGGTTCGATCTCGGTACGAAACACATCATTCGATCCAAAAATATTCAGAGATATGATTACGAGTGCTGTGGTAAGACATAATCTCCCTCTTTCATTTGTTGAGTATGAAGGTATTAGAGAAGCTTTTTTATATGCAAATCCGGATGCTACTCTGGTTAGTAGAAACACTTTAAAAAGTGATATAATTGTACTTTACAAACATGAAAAAAAGTTGCTGTTTGATTTGTTTAAAAACTATGATGGTAGAGTTTGTCTAACTTCGGATTTATGGACCTCCGTTGCAACTGATTATGACAGTGAGTTGAACCTTTTCTTTGTTTAACCTTTTTTTCAGGAATTTGATGCCATGGACAATGAGTTGAATCCCACTTTAGAGAAAACAGAGTTGGATAGGTATTTGGAAGAGAAAAGGCTGAATAGGAACATCGATATCGATATTATGGAATATTGGAACTCAAACCAATTTAGATTTCCTAATCTCGCTCTTATGGCTCGAGATATCTTATCGATTCCCATTTCAACCGTTGCCTCTGAATCTGCTTTCAGTACCGGAGGAAGAGTATTGGACCAGTATCGAAGTTCTTTGGCACATGCAGTTGTTGAGAGTTTGATTTGCACAAGATATTGGAGATTCAATGAAAAAGAAAGTAATAATCTGCTTGGTATATTTTATTATATATGTTGTTTAAAATATAAATGATAGCTAATTTTTTTTTTGCTCTTTCCAAGAACAGTTCTTCCTAATTATACCTTGGAAGATCTTACTCAAGATATTATACACTTGGCGATAAAGGATGATTCCGTTCCTGCCACTGCCACATAAGGTATTACTCCTTACTGAGACAGATGATCTGATTAGTTGATGTGTTAAATTTTGTGGTTTGACTGAATGACTGATTAACTGTTTGTGGTTGCTTTGAATGTTTGATCATCTGATAGTAAGATTGTTATGTATTGATCGCATGTTGAAACTTTGTTAGATTGGTCAGTAGTGATCTGAAAGCCATAGAAAAAGACCTTCAGACAAATTTTTCGGAAATCTTATTTGTTTACAGCCAGGAATTTTTTTGATAAATGTTCTGATTTCTAAGATTGTACTTGCTGTTTTCAACTTTGGGGTTTGATTGATTTTTGGAGGATAGAGGTTTTACATGGTATGTTAATTGATCAAATTGGTTTTACAGTAGTGATCATGATCTTCGTATTTTAGTTCTGAGGGTGGAAGTATGTTTATGATTCTTTTTATCGATTTTGTATTTTTGGTTGTATTAGGTAATTGTCTGGCTATTTGAAGGTCTTTCAGTACTATGAAGTTGAACATAATCCGTCGACCATAATTAACTAAAACTTTGTATGATTCTGTACTTGTTCACATTTTTAAACAGAGTTATACTCAAATTGGGACAGTGCTTTATTGAATGAAGTTTTCGTGTTTAAAGATTTTCACAGCCTGTAATTCTGTGCTTTGCAGGGTATATCGCTGGTAAACAAAATTGAGAACACATTGAGATGGCTTTAGTCTCTGGAGGTCGGTCTTCTTTAAACCCAAATGCACCACTCTTTGTCCCAGCTGCAGTTCGCCAAGTAGAGGACTTCTCACCAGAGTGGTGGCAGTTGGTGACAACCTCAACATGGTTTCATGACTACTGGCAGAATGTTTATTTATTTCTCTTTTCATAGTGAGATGGCAGCATGAAAAAGTGATAACAATCTGGCAGCAGCGGTTCTGGTTCTGGAGCTTTGTTTGTGGATTTACATTTTTGTTTTGATTTTATATTCCCTGATGTAAACATAAATTTGTGAATATTTTGGTGTACTATTTGACTATTTCTCTTCATTTCCGTGTACAAGTTTTATTTCGTGTACTATTTCGTTTCTTTTCGTGTATTGTTTCGTTTTCGTTTCGTTTTCGTTTCATTTTCGTGTACCCGAAAGCACACGAAAATTCCGTGTACTTTTCGTTTCGTTTCGTGTTTACACGAACTATTTCGTTTCGTTTTCGTTTCAGAATTCCAGTACACGACTTTATTTCGTTTCGTTTATGGATTAGTCTATTGGTACATGAAACACGAAAGTACACGACACGACACGAATTGCCAGCTCTAGTCAATAGATTCGACTGGATTGAATTGGATATGACTACACTAAATTTTAAAAGCATTAAATCAAAAGAAAAATTGACTGATATTACATTTTTTTATTTTCCTATAATATCTCTTTGTTTTTAGGGAATATGTATAGTCATGTAAAGAAAGATGAATCTTTTTGTTTTTCTTTCTTTTAACTCTATGCATTTGATCGTTAGACAAATGCATATATTTTCGCATAAATTTTGGTTGTATTTTTGTTTTTCTCTTACCTGTAATGGTTATATTGTTTGAGAAATATATATATATATATATATATATATATATATATATACATATATATATTATCTTTGTGCAATGTTTACTAAAATCTGAATTACGAAGATACCTTTTTTTGATTAATTGCTTTCATTTGTACATACATGTATACTTGAAAGATGGTAAAGTGAAAGGTGCTAATAAGTAATAAGAAAAATACGATAAGAAAGGTAAAAAGAGTTCAAAGAAAGGAATTCTTCGTAGAACTAGAAGACTGTACATGAGGTTACGAAAAAACCAAATGCAAGTTATGTAATGTGGTTATTGGATGCAACACCAATCGAAATAGTACATCTGCTATGATGTAAAAATCTTGATAAAATGCAGAAGACATTAAATTTTAAGAAGTTGGCTAAGGATAGAATAGTTTTCAAACAATTAAGGTGTTGGGACAATCAGATCTTGGCACTGTGAATTTCGATACAATAAATTAACGAGTACGAATAGAAAAATCACCTTGTTAACGGTTGATTCCACGCTCTTCTATTGTATTCCCAAATTCCCTTGAGCGAAGTGTGGCCTTCGTCTTCTCAAGTTTACCTCTCTTCTTGCTCCTGGGTGGCTACCAATTTTTTTCAACCAGCCCCCAGCAAGAAGAGAATAGGAATATATATAGGCTACAATAGGGATCATGGATAATTAGGTTGGGCCTTCTAATTACATCTTGAGCCTAGCCCAATGTAATTAAATATTAATTCAATCCACTAAAGAATTAATATTTGCACTACCTTTCCTAATACCGTAATTTAATTAATTAATTCGGTTCCAATATTATTTGCTTATTAAATTCCCCATGTTTAAAATATCGCATGTCCATTAATTAAATAAATTACTGATAATTCATTTAATTAATATCTTTTATCCTTGATTATCCACTCAACCTTTATTTAATTATGCCGGAATAAATCCACCTGCAGGGTTTCACATAATTAAATCTTTTTGAGCTTTCAAGGGGACATCATTAACCCGAATATTATCAGGACATGGATTCCTTCAATAAATAATATCCCACCATATATATTATTTCATCACCCAAAATATAATGAAATAAATCAAAAGAATTATTTCATATATAAATCAAAGCATGTAAATAATATATACGTGTCAATTATTATTTCCGGATTAAGAACCTAAGCATTAATAATAACATAGAATCTTAGTTCACCTCCTTAATCAGTATAAGGGAACAATTCTAAATTTGATCCTGTTCAATATACACAAAGTATACTAGTATTATTTATTAGTCAATATAAACTAATCTAAATAATACTACAGCCATTCCAGTGGATTGTCTAACTCCACCTGTGCTGTGAACCTTATTATATTATATAAACCGTATTTAATAATCTAATATTCTGTATCCCATTTGATACTAGATTATTCACAATATATAATATTTAGACAACATGTAAACATTTAAATGATTCTCAATTAAACCGGCCAGAAATAAATGTAAATACTTCAAATAAATATTTTCAGTATACACCAACAATCTCCCACTTATACTCAAAATATTCTATGAGTATATCAGTGTTTATTTAATCCTCTATTACACAAGAAAACTATGTGTCCATCCATCTGACTCCTATCGCTTCCACATGCCTGTCAAAAACCTTGGCTGGCAAACTCTTTGTGAAAGGATCTGCCCGGTTGTCTTCTGATGATATGTGAGCCACAACTATATCTCCTCGCTTTACGATTCCTCGTATGAGATGATACTTACGTTCAATATGTTTAGCTGCTTTGTGATCTCGCGGTTCCTTCGAATTTGCCACAGCACCAGTGTTATCACAATACACTGTCAAGCTCCTAGGCAAATTAGGTACCACATCCAAGTCCAAAAGGAAGTTCCTGAACCATACAGCCTCCTTTGCAGCCTCAGAGGCCGCCACATACTCGGCTTCCATGGTAGAGTCTGCAATGCATTTCTGCTTTACACTCCTCCATATAACAGCTCCACCTCCCAAAGTAAAAACATATCCCGAGGTCGATTTCCTCTTATCCCTATCTGATTGGAAATCTGAATCAGTATATCCCAAAGGAAATAGATCTGAGGCCTTGTAAATTAACATATACTCCTTAGTCTTTCTCAGGTACTTGAGTATAGTTTTTTACTGCATTCCAATGTTCCTGACCTGGGTTCGACTGATATCTACTAACCATGCCTACAGCAAAGCAGATGTCAGGCCTCGTACATAACATAGCATACATTAAGCTTCCACATGCCGAAGCATAAGGAACTGCTTTCATGCTCTCTATATCCTTAGGTGTCGAAGGACACTGCTCCTTGGATAGAGCCACTCCATGCTTAAACGGTAGAAAACCTTTCTTAGAGTTCTGCATGTTAAAACGAGCTAATACTTCATCAATGTAGGGCTCTTGAGATAAAGCCAACATCCTTTTCTTGCGATCCCTTATTACTTTGATCCCAAGGATGTATGCCGCTTCACCTAAGTCCTTCATTTCAAATTGTTTGAACAACCATGCCTTTATTGATGACAACATCTTAACATTGTTTCCAATGAGTAAAATGTCATCTACATACAGTACTAGAAAAACCACTGCATTACCCTCACTTCTCTTATACACACATGATTCGCTTGGACTTTGATCAAATCCATATGACTGGACTGCCTGATCAAAACGAATATTCCAGTCCCTAGAAGCTTGTTTTAGTCCATAAATAGACCTCTTAAGCTTACAAACAAGATGCTCTTGGCCTTCCTTAATGAATCCTTTTGGTTGTTGCATATAGATGGTTTCCTCAAGACTTCCATTAAGGAAAGCTGTCTTGACATCCATTTGCCAAATCTCATAATCGAGATGAGCTGCTATAGATAAAAGAATCCGGATCGACTTAAGCATAACAACCGGCGAAAAAGTTTCCTCATAATCGATCCCTTCTTTCTGAGTATATCCTTTCGCAACAAGTCGTGCTTTCCAGGCTTTCACCTTTTTGTCAGATCCTCTTTTCTTCTTGTAGATCCACATACATCCAATGGGTTTTACACCTTTGGGTGGTTCCACGAGCTCCCAAACTTGATTAGAATACATAGATTCCATCTCAGATTCCATTGCCTTTTGCCAAAGATCTGCATCTTTATCTAGAATTGCTTGTTCGTATGTCCTGGGATCCTCATCATGTTCACCAGAGACCAAGTCCGAGGACTCTCCCAAAAACATGAATCTATCAGGTTGTTGAACAACCCTCCCACTACGACGAAGCACCGGTGTGGTATTAGTGACAGGTTGTGCGTTTTCTTGTGGTTGATCTACTTGTACTATTGGCACTTGGGGATTATCTGTCCCTCCCACTAGTTCCTCTAAAACGATACTACTCATGGGTTTGTGTTTCATTATATAGTCTTCTTCTAAGAATCTAGCATTGGTGCTAACAATGATATCTCGATCCCTAGGACTATAAAATGAATAACCTTTCGTTCCCATGGGATAGCCTACAAACAGCCTTACTTCTGTACGAGATTCTAACTTGGTCGCGTTCTTGTTCAGCACATGTGCTGGACAACCCCAAATCCGAATATGTCTTAGACTTGGTTTGCTACCAGTCCACAATTCTATTGGAGTCTTGGGAACCGACTTAGAAGGTACCAAGTTTAGAAGGTAAGCCGCTGTTTCTATAGCATATCCCCAGAACGACTTGGGTAAATCTGAATAACTCATCATCGATCTAACACTCTCTAAAAGAGTCCGATTCCTTCTTTCTGCTACACCATTCTGCTGAGGTGTGCCAGGTGCAGACAACTGGGATGCAATCCCATTTTCTGATAAATATTCCCTAAATTGTCCAAGCAAGTATTCGCCACCACGATCTGATCGTAGTGACTTGATACATTTTCCAAGATGTCGCTTCTCCGCACTTGCTTTGTACTCTTTGAATTTTTCAAAGCACTCAGACTTACGGCGCAACAAATAAATGTACCCATATCTAGAATAATCGTCAATGAAAGTGACAAAATACTCATAACCTCCTCTTGCTTGGATACTCATAGGTCCACATAAATCAGTATGAACCAATTCTAACACTTCTTTAGCTCTATTCCCCTTTGCTTTAAAAGGCCTATTAGTCATCTTACCTTCCAAGCAGGATTCACAAACTGGAAATGGCTCCAGTGCCAACGAGCCTAATGGCCCATCTACTACCAGTCTTTGAATCCTCCTCAAGTTAAGTGCCAAAGATATGTTTGGTTCAATTCAGAAGGTTTCTTTCTTTTATTTGAGCTAGAAAGAATGTTATTAGTTTCCTTATGTTGCAGCATTGGTTGGATAGGATTAATAATATATAAATTGTCTTGCAATGTACCAGAACATATAACTCGTTTATTCATCATAATAGAAACATTACGATCCAAACAAACATTATAACCATCCATAGCAAGTTTAGAAACCGAAATTAAATTCCTTCTAAACGAAGGTACATAAAGACAATTGTTCAAAACCAAAATCCTATCATCGCCAAAAGATAATGTAATTATTCCAACTGCAACTACTGCTACTTTCGTAGCATCTCCCATGAACACATATATCTCACCATCTCTAAGCATTCTGGATTGCTGGAACCCCTGCATAGAGTTACAAACATGGTCAGTGGCTCCTGTATCTACACACCAAGTGCTCGTAGATATAGCCGCTATATATGTTTCTGTAACTAGAGAAAGAGACATACCAGTATTGTTTGTCTTCTTAGGAAGAGGACAATCCTGTTTCCAGTGACCTGACTGCTTGCACCTGAAGCACTTGCCCTTTGGCTTTTTCACACCACTTTGAACTCCCACTGCATTAGCAATCTTTCCAGCTTTCTGTGTCTGAGTCTTTTTCTTCTTCTTACCTTTCGGCTTAGATGAAGAAGCTTTCTCGGCCACATTCACTTGAACATTCTGCTTAAAGAGTCCTTCAGCTGCTTGAAGTTCTGTCAGAAGTTCCGCGAGACTATACATCCTTTTGTTCATGGTGTAATTCAAGCGGAACTGCTCAAAACTTTTGGGCAAGCTCATAAGGATGATATCGATCTGGGTTTCCCCATCAATATCAGCACCAAGGATCTCCATCTCATTCAGATGAGACATCATCCTGAGAACATGATCCCTTACAGGTGTTCCTTCAACCATCTGAGTGTTCATTAAAGCCTTCATTGCTACTTGCCTAGCAGCCCTATTCTGTTCTCCAAAAAGTTCCTTGAGATTAAAGAGCATATCTGAAGCAGTGGGCATAGCCTGATGCTGATGCTGCAAAACACCCGACATTGCTGCCAGAATGTAACATCGCAACATCTCATCAGCCTTAATCCACCGCTTATAATACTCCTTCTCACTTTCAGGAGCATCTTCAGCAGGCTGGTCTGGCTTGGGTTCATAAGTACAAAATTTGTACTCCTCAGCAGTCAACACTATGTCCAAATTACGTTTCCATTCAATATAGTTCGGTCCAGTAAGTTTGTTATCCTTAAGTATGGTGAATAGTGGATTAAAGCCCATAGTGATCTAATCCTGAGAATCATGCATGTAACACATAATCAGATAGTTGCATAAATCTTAAATCCTATTGGTTTCCTCTAACAATTAATTAAAATTAATGCACTAATATTTAAACACCATAAGTATCTGGTACGCCACGATGGATGACATATATACCACTTAAATTCGTTTAAATATTACTTCGGTCCTATTACTAAATAATACGCCACGTTAGGGTGGACTATATATTATTTTTCATAGCTAAGTGTATACCATTATTAAATCTTAAATTAATAAAAAGACTGGATACCACCATTAAATATTTCAAATCAATAATCGATAATAGGATAATTCCCAGATCGGGGGGAGCATTGTAAAGAGGCATCACTTAAGACCCCTTTCTAGACAGAATCATCCTTTCTCTCAATATTGAAAATCTATATTCAATCAGTGGTACCCTTCTAATTAATCGAATTCTATGAAACTTGGTACGCCACGATGGGTGGCATGTATACCTTTCAATATTCGTAATTAATTTAGGAAGTTTGTTCTAGTAATATCCATAACACTACCTGACACCATAAATCATACGCCACGATGGGTGGCATGTATATAATTTATATTCGTCTCGGTGTTAAATTACATACAAACAATAATGGAGACCATGGGATTTAATTCATAATTAATTCCCTCACCCACTTAGAATTTTTATTTAAAATTGAGGAATTTTATCTAGATGCATCGCCCTATGTTATTTTTTCGAGGTCCACATGTTATAAAAATAACAAAACAAAGAACACATAACATAGCAGCATGCATCATAAAATTAAAGCAATAAATAAAATTAATGTCCATGTCGTCCTAATTATGTTAAACATGCAATTAAAAATTACACACATAATTAACAACACACATAATAATTATTTAAAGCAATAATTAAAAAATTAAATAGCGGAATTAAAATTAAAAAAAACATAATTTAAATCCACTATTATGGCCCCCAAATTAATTTGTTGCAGCCGCTGAAAAAAAAAATAAAAAAAACTGTTAGCAGTCAAAAAAACTGCTACGGCCAAAACTGAATGGGACACGCATCTGGCTGATGCGTGTTACATGTATTTCCTGGACCACCGGGATACGCATCTCAGTGATGCGCATCATGATCAGTATGGGATACGCATCACCAGGATGCGCATCTCCCTTCCCACTTTTTTTTTTCTTTTTTCCGCGCGCCGCCTTTGTCACTTGTTCTGTTCGTCCAGTACCTGTTCTTCAATACTTTCTGTTCGAACTAATATACCAGCAGCCTTCAACAGCTACGCAGCGGATAAATTTTTGTCTCCGTTTCGATTTCCGATCGCACGTAATTGTTACAAAATACCCGGATTTTTACATAATCCATCAAACAATTACATACAAAACAGATCTAATACAAAACTAATTTTTGTAAATCTATTCTAACACGATCAACCCTCGTGTTTTACAACCACGATAAACCACGTGGAAACCAAACAAAATAACCACGATTAAACCACGTGGGATCCAAACACATAATTAAAATTACATGGCCATAATAGTGGATACTAAACAACCTGCAAAAGATTATTATCCAAGCACACCACTATACACATGCATATATAATTACGACATGGACATCGTATCAAAATTCGCAGAACCAATGAACCAGGCTCTTGATACCAATTGTTGGGACAATCAGATCTTGGCACTGCGAATTTCGATACAATAAATTAACGAGTACGAATAGAAAAATCACCTTGTTAACGGTTGATTCCACGCTCTTCTATTGTATTCCCAAATTCCCTTGAGCGAAGTGTGGCCTTCGTCTTCTCAAGTTTACCTCTCTTCTTGCTCCTGGGTGGCTACCAATTTTTTTCAACCAGCCCCCAGCAAGAAGAGAATAGGAATATATATAGGCTACAATAGGGATCATGGATAATTAGGTTGGGCCTTCTAATTACATCTTGAGCCTAGCCCAATGTAATTAAATATTAATTCAATCCACTAAAGAATTAATATTTGCACTACCTTTCCTAATACCGTAATTTAATTAATTAATTCGGTTCCAATATTATTTGCTTATTAAATTCCCCATGTTTAAAATATCGCATGTCCATTAATTAAATAAATTACTGATAATTCATTTAATTAATATCTTTTATCCTTGATTATCCACTCAACCTTTATTTAATTATGCCGGAATAAATCCACCTGCAGGGTTTCACATAATTAAATCTTTTTGAGCTTTCAAGGGGACATCATTAACCCGAATATTATCAGGACATGGATTCCTTCAATAAATAATATCCCACCATATATATTATTTCATCACCCAAAATATAATGAAATAAATCAAAAGAATTATTTCATATATAAATCAAAGCATGTAAATAATATATACGTGTCAATTATTATTTCCGGATTAAGAACCTAAGCATTAATAATAACATAGAATCTTAGTTCACCTCCTTAATCAGTATAAGGGAACAATTCTAAATTTGATCCTGTTCAATATACACAAAGTATACTAGTATTATTTATTAGTCAATATAAACTAATCTAAATAATACTACAGCCATTCCAGTGGATTGTCTAACTCCACCTGTGCTGTGAACCTTATTATATTATATAAACCGTATTTAATAATCTAATATTCTGTATCCCATTTGATACTAGATTATTCACAATATATAATATTTAGACAACATGTAAACATTTAAATGATTCTCAATTAAACCGGCCAGAAATAAATGTAAATACTTCAAATAAATATTTTCAGTATACACCAACATAAGGCTCATACACTTGGTCAAGAGAAATTGTCCTTTGGCCAACCATGTATAAGAAAAATTTTGATCATTAATTTTAAAAAGATTATTATCTTAAACAAAAAGATTGATCTAAATTGTGTCCCTTTTGTTATAAGTACAATATCTTCTATCCTTTTCTTTTCCTATACTATTAATGTCTCTCAACAAATCACGCAAGCAATGCTGGGAAACGAACAAGACAAATATGTTCCTTGTCAAGAACCTTAACTAAGCTCGACAACTATTTTCAAAATTTCATATTTCCATTCATCATGTTATGAGGAATGTAGATGTTCACAATGTTTAACAAAATATTAGAAACCAATATGCCTCTACACCGTTGGAGATTTTGAGAGTACGTATAACCATACTGAGATCTAATTTAATTCATTCCTTTTCCATGAAATAAGCTATTCTCTTGCCATGCTTATTACATTAACTTAACTCCACCAATGCAAGTTTGAATCCGAAATAACATTTATCAATTGATCAGATCAACCTTGACCCTTGGTATCTTCAAGAAGTAAAACTCTCGTTTTTGATTCTTTGATTAATACTTTAATGTTATTTTTAGTAGCCAAATTTTCATCTCTTTTGACATTCTAGCTGATAATAATAATGTTTTTCATTATAAACCTAAAAATGTAAAAGACTACCTCTAAGAACAGGGTATCCAGTTATGCTGCTCACTCAGTCCCCCTGAATTGTATACATCAGGGGACGGGGTCTTGGCACGGATTTTAAGACTCCTAAAAATTATAGTTCCATAATTTATTTATTTTTTCTTCTGAATAAAAATTTAAATTTTTATTTAAAAAAAGAAAATTTAAAAAATAAATTATGGAACTATACTTAATAGGAGCCTTAAAATGCGTGCCAAGCAGTGGAAAAAAACTGTATAGAAATGAGTGGAACAGAGGGAGTAATTATCACAATATTGTATAGAAATTTTAGTTGGATCATCCTCCCAAAAAAATATTCAAACACATGATTGTACTATTAACTATTGCATCGAAAAACCGTGTTAGTTGCAAAGGCATGCCTATACATCAATTATAACAAGCCTAACAGTTTGTAATGTACTTGACCCCTTAACTGGGGATCCCTTTGTCTACCAAACTTTCTACACTTGTACTTAGTTCAAATGAAAATTTCAATTTATGTAACCGCAAATAAGTCACTGAATGTCATTGGAAGAAGATTTATGAATCATGTCGCAAGACTTTCTGAAGACAAATTGAAGAATAAGGATGGTACAATAATGAAGTTTAAAATTTGGGTAAGTCATAATTTGAGAAGTGCATGATGATATAATTCGAGAACTGCAGAATGTTCTAATTCGAGAAGTGGAGAATAAACTGATTAGAGAAGTCACCAATTCGACATGTGCTATATTGAAGATTCGAGAAGTGTATTGATTCGAGAAGTGAAGAAATCATTGATTTGAGGTATCGCAATTAGTGAAGTCAAAACACATTGATTCGAGATGTCTTAATTAGTGAAGTTAAAATACATTGATTAGAGATGTCTCAATTAGTGATCTTAAACACTAATTTGAGATGTCCTGAGTAGTGAAGTCAAAAAACACTGATTCGAGAAGTCATAAGGTAACCGGTTCAAGAAGTCAAGATATTGAATCAGTTTTTTCAGAGATATCGAATGGGGGGCTTAAAAGTTTTTCAACGCAACAAAAGACAAATTTCTATAAACATTTGGATATAAAGAATCTACACAAAACAAGGCACCTGCAGTGGTCCAACTGTTGCATTGTGCAGCTGGAAAAGCTTACAAAGAAGCATAAAGAGAAATTCAAGGAAAAGTAGCTAAAGAAGTGGATCAGGTCAGCATGAAACAAAGTCATATCACATGATGCCCAGACTTTCACCAAAATAGTATAGACAAGTTAAAAAAGATAATTTGTCTGTTACTAGATTTGTAAAAGTTGACTGTGCACATTTTCTATAAGTGCACAACTTCACTTCCTTAGTTACTAAGTTTTTCATTGTAGTATATTTTAATATCTTTCTGAGAAAAACGAAGCTGAGAATACTCATCTTGTATTCACAGTTTGTAGCATGCTTCGAATCTATAAAATATTAGATTTAGAGCGAGTTTGTGTGTTATTATTCTGCAATTTATATTTGTTAAACATACACACTCTAAACTATAACCATTCAACAGATTCAAACAAGCTCATAAACAAAGAAAATCCAGAAAAGTTTTAAAATACATTCATCCCCCTATGTATTTTCTTATTGTCGATTTCATACTCAACAAACTGTACAATAAAAAATATACCCATTAGCCATAAACAAGTTTTATTATACAAAAATTCATAAATATATTATACAACACATTTTATTACACAAACGAGAGTGAGAGGGGAATTGTGGGTGATTGAAGAACTAAGAGTTTGATTGAAGAACGAAGTTGCGATTGAAAAATGAATATTGGTGAATACCACTTACAAGCTTCATTCCTGTAAGTATGTGCTATCGATGTGCTATTTTGGTGATTTATTTTTGTTATATATTCTTGAACTAGACATGGTAAGGGTTGCAATGTAGCTATTCATCTTGAGTTTAATAATGAAGAAAAAGAGAAATGTGGTTAAATTTTAAGATCCCTAATTTGACTATGTATTAAAAAGGAAAGGAGAAATGGATTCACCGAATGGATGGGTTTAATGGATAAATCAAATGTGATTGGATCAAGTTAGGTCCTGTAAGTTTGTAGAAAGAGGGGTTGAATACAAACTATACTATTTTCTCCAAATTTGTCCGGTTGATTTACAATTAGTTCAAGACAAATTTATGCGGAACTAAATGAAACAAGATTCAAGTTGAATATAATTATTTTAAACTTGATAGGTTATTACAAATTCAGTACAGAGTAGTATCTCACTAATAAAAATAAATTAGAAAATTCGATAAGAACTTTTCTATATTTGTTAATAAAAGTCTGAATGCTAAAAAGCAGTTCGAGATATAAACTAGGAGTAAAAACTCGCTAGAGAGTACAAGAGTTACAAGTAAACAAGTTCTATCGGATAAAATATTACAAACAAACTAGAACTTGAAAGCCTGTGTGAATTTGTTTCTTCTGCAAATAGCTTTAAAGATGAGAGAGAACAAAGGTTTGATATTTGTGTTCTTCAGTCTTGTTTTAAGATATTTTGCTAAGTGCTCTGTGAAGTGGCCGCTTTGGAAATTTATCATGATTAATCTGAGAAGTCCCTGCCTTCTTTTTCACAATTAACTTATGAAAGAGTATCAGAAATGGTATCATTACATCGGTTAGAGTATTGAGAGAATTCAGTATGGTTATCACTTTGACTAGCAATGGTATCCCGAATGAACTCTTGGTAAGAGTATCTTAAGATTAGATAATAAATAGAATTTTATATTTTATTAGAATAGTGGGCCTAAAATATGGATAATCAGTAGGTTTGGACTAGGGTTTTATAACGCTATATAAACATCTTATTCTTCTTCCTAATCTTTATCATCAAAATTCGTAGGTCTTTTTGAAACACAAATCATCTGTCTTGTAAAATTCGTAAAAAATTCATCGTAAGTCAGAATTTGTTGATTCTAGACTCGTCGGAAAGATCTTTTCGTGATCTACAATTTTTGTGCTTTGAGTTTTTCCAGAAAATATCGTCTACATGGTTAAAAAATTAAAATACAGATCTGGTCAGAGTTGTAATCATGGAGTCGTTCAAGATTTTAGATGTTCTGCTTCTGATGGGTTGCTATGGATTGTATATGTGTTCTTATGTGATTATATGAATTATTGATTTGTGTAATTGAGGTAAGTAATTATTCGTTGCTCCGTATTATTGTAAGTAACTATTCGTTGTTCCGTATTATTGTAAGTAACTACTCGTTGCTCCGTATTAATTTGAAACCTGCTTTATATTATTTGATTACATGTTCTTGAATATTTGTGTAAGTAATTATCTATTGCTTTGTATAGTTGTAAGTGACTTTCTGTTGTTCTTTGCTGTTCTAAAGCATGCTTTATGTTGTTTGATTACATGTTGTTAGATATATGTTTTAGTTATCAAAAATATGATATTAATATGTGATTGATAAGATAAGAACTTTATTTTGATTCCCCAGTTTTAGTTGCGTATCGATTCAAAGAATCCAGTCACTGGATAGTGTGACACATAGAACTAGTTGACGCACGTTTCGAAACACATAAATACCTTGTTGAGTGAGACTTAACGAGGGACGTAAAATGGCCTCCATCGAACCATCGAATTATAGAAGCCGTGTCACTGACATAGTGTGACCGTAATTTAGAAATGTGAGAATTAAAATAAGAATTTGATGTTAAGATTTATTTGTTCGATTCAGAATTTAAATTATGTGAGTTATTGAAAATATGGTGTACATCGATTTGATATTTGTTATAGAATATATTATTTGAATTTTTGTCGTAACTGTTATCAAGTATATTGTGTGAAAGTATGTGATAGATGTTATGTGCTACAAGTGGAAATCGTGTTTTTGAAAAATATAAAATATTATTTTGAGCTGTCGAACGGTAGTTGCTTGCCGGGCTTTGCAGGTCATTCTTACAATTTTCAGGTTTTGTATAAGATCGACTGGATAGCATTGGAGTTCGAGGAGCTTAGGTTCGAAGTAGATTAGGTTTTAGATTGTCATTCTTAGCTGCGCTTTTGTAATAACTACCTTTGTAAAAGACTTTTAGATTAATAAATTGTATTTTGTTTTTAGTTTTCGATTTAGAATTAATAGTCCGAAAAGTCAGGCTGTTACATAAGAGTATGGCAGTTTTAATCTTGGCAAGAGTATCTAAATAACTCGGTAAGAGTGTGAGATTACACTGGTAAGAGTTTCCCTTTTTGGATAATTTTGGTAAGAGTATCATACTCTTACTAGTGCCTAATTTTAAACTCTTTTTCCAATTAATTAATAATTCAAAAATTAATTAACTTAGATAATTAATTTATTAAATTAATTAATTCTTATAGAATTAATTTATTTAATAAATCAACTAATAATATAGTTAATTAAAAATAGAACTATTATTAATTCTTGACTTTATAATCTCCTTTGAACCACTGAAAATAATAAGGAACAACCACTGAATTATTTATTTAAGCTCGATGTATTGTCTAGTTCATGAGCGACAAACTCCAATGACTGTTCTTCATTCTTGACTCTAAGATGTGGTTCTTTTCTGTTCTTAACTCTTATAAAAACCTTTCTTCACTCTGTCTGTACTGGTTCTGTCACTACAAAAATCTCCGTCACTGTAAAAGAATCCACTTTTTTGATTACTTCACTGAGACTTGATCAGATGTCTGAACTTCTTTCATGTAGTAATTCTTCAAGTCTGTAGATTGATTTTAATCATTTTTCTTCTGATCAGATAATACTATCTGAGATTTCTGTGACAATTTATATATTATCACTACACCATATATGCTCTTTAGCAACACCTGAAAAAAGTATAAAAAAACTGAAAAGTGTTGCCATAAGCCCAGAATTGGGCTAAGGCTACACTTTTTCCAATTTCAGTGGTGTTGGATCCGCTCGTGTGGCCTTAGGTGGGTAAGCCAACACTTTTGCCACCCTACGGCCACATCGCAAAAGATGTTGCATTAGTCATCTATGCCAACACTTTCGGGTGTATAACAACACTAAAGGGGATGTTGTAATAGACCTATTGCAACATCGATTTTTTCCTATTGCAACATTGGTTCATCTAACACTTTGTTTTTTGGCAACACCTATGCCAACACTTCTCGACTTTATTGCAACATTTAATCGATAAAACACTTTCAGTATTTAGCAACATCACTATTTCTTTGGCAACATATATTTGTTACAACGCTTTTCATATTTTAGCAATACAATTTTCTAGTAAACACTTTCTAAATATTAGCTACAAAGTTGCAAGATAAACTACATAAACTATAAGAAAAATTTTGCAAAACAAAAATGCCAAAAGGAAATATTACATTGTTCAACTTCACAAACATACCAAATAAGTGATTACACAAAGTTGGACATAAACCAACTTGCCAAAGCTACCCAAAATAAATGATTACACATACCAAATATTCTAAATGTTATCAAATCATCATAATAAAGTACCATAATATTCTAAATGCTTTCCCCTTGACAAATATCAAGTAGAAACATTATTACTTGAAACCTTGCCTAATGGCTCAATAGACAGCTCATCAATATCAACCTTCAATTCTGGATTTTTTTCTGCTATCTTAATAATCATCAACTTGACATTCTCTCGAACCTTGTCAACTTTTTCATCCATCTCACGTGCAAGTTGTTCCCTAATTATTTCTGTTAAATCTGCCAAGTATTGATCCGAGATACTTGATGCAGGGGCTGGGGCAGTAGCTTTTTCCTCTGGCTGCTTCTTCCGAGTAAGTCTCCCAAGCAGGTATGAACGGGCATGTTCCTTCCCACCATAAACTGCCTGGTTAGCAGCCTCAATGCTTCCTCCCTCATCCAGAATCTTCTTAACAGTTAACTGTAAGAAGAATGATTAGCACAAGAAATGAAAATATGTAACACTACATTATTTAAAAGACCACCCAAACTACACTTACAACTTTTTTTTGAATCCCTGTAATAGGCAACTTATACTCGCGATTTTCATCTCTTTTGCGTGTTTCAACAAAAATTTCAGCCTCTGTTACTGGTGGCGGCGGTTCCTTAGCATCAGCCGGCATCTTCTCAAGTTTCTCAGTTAGCTTGCATAAATACGATAAGGGAGGTTTTAGAACATGTAAGGCTATATAAAAAAAACAAAATATGGACAGATTTTACAAATTTTACAGTACAAGCAAGACAAATTTGTTTACAGTACAAGCAAGACAAAGTTCTCTAGACTATCCAAAAACTCTTCTCTGGCAGAACTTATTATTCCATTAAAATAAGTAAATATACCAATTTGTTTTTGACTTGGGCGAAACTCTTAGGCCCTGCTGTATGTGTTTCGGTTAAAAGACTTCGAGCTTCTCCATTTCTTTTAGCAATGTCCTATAAACAAGGAGACATAAAGAATCAAATATGGCAGATGCTAAAAAAATGATGCACTCTTATGAAACATTTAATTTTAAAATTACCTGAACTTTTTTATCAGCCCAATATTGTAAAAGAATCTTGAAATCTTTTTCAGGA
Organism: Saposhnikovia divaricata; assembly: GCA_036435485.1. NCBI lineage: Eukaryota > Viridiplantae > Streptophyta > Magnoliopsida > Apiales > Apiaceae > Saposhnikovia > Saposhnikovia divaricata. The sequence goes on along the minus strand of CM071597.1, from coordinate 210,995,545 downwards.
ACCTCCCTAGGCCTATTCTTCAGCCTCTCCTCGTCGGTTTCATAGGGACAGTAGTGATTTTTTTTGATTTTTGATTTGAAACCCCTAAACTGATCACGCATTGTTGTCATTACGTAGTCTCTACCCTCCTCAGGAATGATGTACTTGTCCTAGGATAAATTTTATGCTAAAGTTAGCTATCTTATAGACAAAACGTAAAAATTAAACATGTACTACATGTGGTTCATAGAGGGAGTTACCTTGACATACTCCCACAAGATGTCTTTGTCAGGAACTTGATGCCAATTAACATAGGTAAGAGAAACAAAATCCCTCACTGTTGTCCCTAAAAAATTGCTTAATTCAGCCACCCTATCATCAGCAGATATAGGTTGCCCGAGATTGTTCAAGACAATTTCCCGTTTCTCGCTTCTGGTGTGCACATGTTTCATTTTTGACTGTCCTCTGCACTTTCTTTTTTTTTTTTGGTTCAGAAGGTGCATCTGTTCAACCATTTAAATTACACTAATTAAATTACACTAATTGACATACTAATTTATGACCATATAATTAAATTACACTAATTAAAGCCATCACTTTCATTTAAGTCATCACTTTCATTAAATTACACTAATTAAATTACACTAATTAAAGCCATCACTAATTACATAGGATTACCAATAATAGTTACGAAGAGTACATTAGGTAATAGGTACCTTTTTGTGATACCAAGTCATTAGTCTGATTCTGCGATTGTGACGGTAAAATCTCAGTTTGGGCCTGGCTTTTTTGACGATTCCGTAACTCCAAGTACCTTGTCATTGAACCAGCAGCTTGACCTTTTGATAATTTAAGCTTCTCCACGGTAGGAACCACTGGTGTATCATTTGGCTACAAAATGAAATACGTAGTAAGATGGTCTAAGCCTAGAGATGTAATAGGTAATAGGTCTTAAAAACTAGAGATGTATCGATGAAGTTTTAAGGCATGGTACCAACCTCAAGCTCATCTGCAGTTGGTTCCTTGTCACTATCCACCATTTTTTTATTAACTCGGGATCGGGTTCTTTGTCCCATCCCAACCTCAACTCTCTTGCCCTTTTTTTTCCTCTAAAAATTATTAATTCACACCAATAATAATCAGTTGCCAAGTTGAAAATAAAGTAATTACATAAGATGAACCAATGAAAGCAGAAATATACCTTAGAGGTAACCATATCATCTTCATCAGTATTACGTTGTTCTGCATCATTCTCTGGGCATTAGTCATCATTTTTATCATTCACTGCTTGGAATGTTTTTGTGGTGTGTAGGCTCGAGTTCCCCACTACCCTGGTCAATCCCAGCTCCAAAGCCTTTTGTTTTATCTCCACAACTCTTTTATTTCTATTCATTTCATACTGATTCACTCCTTCAATTTCAGGAGTTTTTTCGACAGAGTTTTCATCTGAGTTATCATCAGCTGACACATTTTCATCTGAGTTATCATCACGTATCTCAAAACCACGTAAGTATTCTTCCAATCCCATCCCTTCAACAGAACTTTCACGATCCTCCTCCATGGCAGCTTTCGAAGAGATTCCCTCCTTTGCAAGACTTGTAGCAGTAGTACCGAACTGTGATTGCTTTCGCGTACTCATCTTTCGTTCCTTCTCTTGATTTATATCTTTTATGGTCACAAACTTGCGCTTTGCTGGAATCTTTTCCTTAACTTTAACAGGACACTTTCTTGGTCTTACAATAACATGAGGCTGCATTTGTTTCATTGATGGTATCTCTTTGTCAACATCGCAGTCAATGAACAAATGCAATTCAGAACCCTTTGTTTTTCCAATACATGCCCAAATACTAGTATCATCAGTCACCAATGTCCAACCACCATTATTCTCTTCCCTGACGTATACCCCCCAATCTCGTCATAGTTAAGGTCTTTGACCCATTCAATCAGTACAGGATATGAAAATGAATCCGTGTCCACACCTGAACAAGTCACCACTGAGCCCCCAACATACTTAGTTTTGGTGAACTCTCCACCATGGTGCAATTGAAAAGTCATTTTGCTAGGTGCCATCCTGTAATAAAGATAAAAAAAACATAAGTCAAATCATATACATCAGATTCAAGTAATCTATGTAACGTAGCGCAATGCATAAGAATTATCATAAGAACATGTTCATAAACAAATATACCTAATAAACAAATTTGATTCAAGTTACATGTAAAACTAAAACTAATTTACCTTTAATATTATTTATTTACCAAACCTAATTTACAAATTTGATTTAACTTTCACGAAAACATAAAAAAAGTACCAATCAGTTTCTTTCACCCAATTCTTTAATAGGAATTTGTTTTATTGGAACATCATCTCTGAACCAACTAACTTCATCATCTTGATCTTCTATTACAGAATGAAAGTTCAAGTCCTGTGAGAACTGTGCAATTATGTCATCTTCCATTACATTACTCTGGTGTTGTGTATCACTTAACTCTGGCGACAGCTTCTTAATTGGATAATGCATCTGTTTCTCAACAGGATCCTGAACATAAAACACCTGCTGCACTTGTGTTGACATAACAAAAGGATCATTTTTCTGACAAAGTTTGTTAAAGTTAACACGTGTGAAACCTAAAGAATCTTTTTCATCCTTGTACCACTCACACCTAAATAAAACAACAGCAAAAGATCCCCAATAATCAACTTCGATTATTTCTAAAACTGATCCGTAATAACTAACATCCCCGAACATAGGGTTTTGATCCTTTGAACTTGCAAAGTTAGTGGTCAAGGCCGTCAAAAAAACACCACTATTTTGTGTTGTACAATTGTGATCTCTTTGCTTGGTATGAAACCGATATCCATTAATCATATACCCACTAAATCGCTTAGCTGCTCGATTAGGACCCTTTGCTAAGGATGCTAGTTCCCTTGAAACAACCATTTTCTGAATTTCATCCTTGAACCACTCACATATCTCATCGGTATGAGTTCTTTCTCTTTTGTATTTTTTGGACTTCGCATTACTTTCAACTAATGCATGATGTTTCCTACAAATATATACAAGTATGGCATGTAAGTTTACTGAAATTTATGGATTATATTATAAACTAAATAAGCATTCTGGATAATATTAATATATATTAATTTGGACTTACTCAATCAGTTCTTCTACTTTCTTGTCATTATAGTTAAATAAGATGTATCGATGAGCTTTGATCGCGATATCTTCAGATAAATGAGTAGATTTCCCTGTTTTGTTCTTCCTAGACCCAATAGGGAACCCACCAGTTTCTGCATTTGGACTTGCACATTCATTCGACAACTTACTTTTCCCATCATTTAGAAACCTTGAACAAAATGTCAAACACTCATCTGCCAAGTACCCTTCCGCGATTTATCCTTCTGGTTTACTCTTATTGCGAACATAACGTTTCAGTTTACCTAGGTATCGCTCGATTGCATACATCCATCTTAGGTGGACTGGTCCACCATATTCTATTTCCTTGCATAAGTGCACAGGTAAGTGAACCATTATGTCAAAGAACGTAGGTGTAAATATTGTCTCAAATTGACAAAGTATTTCGGCAATCTCCTTTTGTAACTTCTTTAGTTCATCCAAGTCGATAACTTTGGCACATATACTTCTGAAAAATTCACCAAGTTGAATTAACGGCATTGCAACCTCAGGCTTCAATGTTCTTTTGACAGCAAATTGCAACAAGTATTGCATTATAACATGTGCATCATGACTCTTATATCCCACCAGTTTCCTATCCTGCACACATTTCCTAATATTGGAACCAAACCCATAAGGTAATTTAACATTTTCAAAAACTGAACAAAACAGATCCTTTTCTTTGTTTGTCAGGTCAAAATTTGCTGCCCTGATTCCGAGGTATTTTCCATCAGTAGAGGTGATAGGATGAAGAACCTTTCTAATGCCCAATTCTTGAAGATCTAATCGAGCACTTAGATGATCTTTTGTCTTACCTCCAATGTATAATAAAGTACCAAGAATGCTATCACATATGTTCTTTTCTATATGCATGACATCAAGGTTATGTTGAATTAAATTGTCGCTCCAATATGGCAATTCATAAAGTATTGACTTCTTATTCCAAGGATTAACATCACAACTAACTTTTCGTTTCCCCTTCCCCCTTCCAAAAGCATTCTCATAACCCTCCAACAATTCTTCAATGTCCTTCCCAGATAACATTGTAGGAGCTGATCCAAACTCAACGTCACCGTTAAATCTTCGCTTATCATATCGCCACTTATGATCGTCGTCTAATAATCTTCGATGGTTCATATAGCATACTTTCCTACTATGCTTCAAGTACATTGACGATGTCTCATAGTTGCACTTTGGACAAGCTAATTTCCCTTTTGTGCTCCATCCCGACAACATTGCATAACCAGGAAAGTCACTGATGGTCCATAAGACACCTGCTCGTAACAGAAAAGTTTGATCGGCCAAAGCATCATAAGTTTCCACTCCTACATCCCATAACTCTTTCAATTCCTCAATTAAAGGCTGCATGTACACGTCAATGTTGTTTCCAGGATCATTAGGGCCAGGTATTAATGTTGACATTATTAAATTTTCTGGCTTCATGACTAACCATGGAGGAAGGTTGTAGTTTACAACAACAATTGGCCAGGTGCTATGGGTTGAACTCATATTACGATAAGGATTGAACCCATCTGAAGCAAGACCTAATCTAACATTTCGATTTTCTGATGAAAATTGTGGATATTTGGCATCGATCACCTTCCAAGCTTTAGCATCAGCTGGATGTCGTAATTTCCCATCAATTTTTCGATCCACTGCATGCCAGATCATCAGTTTAGAGAACTCTTTGCACATAAACATTCTTTGGAGTCTTGGTTTGAGCGGAAAATATCTCATCACTTTGGCCGGAATTTTTCTGCTTTCTGATTCTGGTCCCATGACTTTCCACCTGGAAGCAGTACAAGTCTTGCAAGAAACTTCATTCTCATTTTTACCCCAATACAACATGCAGTCATTTGGACATGCTTGTATTTTTTGGTAGTCAAGACCTAAATCTTTAATGATGCTTTTAGCTGAATTAAAAGAGGCAGGTACATTAACATCGGGAAATGCCTCTTTTATAAGCTGTAATAATTCCCCAAACCCCGACTCGGTTACTCCATTAATACACTTCCAGTGGTAAAGTGTAACTAAAAAACTAAGGCGAGAAAATTTCTTACAACCAGGGTACAGGGGTTGTTTCCCATCCTCAACAAGACGATAAAACTTCCTAGCATCTTCATTCGGTCCCCTACTGTTATAAGTCATATTTAACATTTGGTCAAGATTATCCTCAAATCGAATATTTTCTTCAAAATCCATCACATCAGTACTCTCCTTCAAATTCGATACATCATAAATCCACCTTGCAAGCATCAGAGAAGGCCCATTGCAGATAAGGTGATCATACACATCCTTTCGACCCCACCATTGACGATTATCGCATGTACTACAGGGGCACTTTAATTCATTTTCAACCGCATAATTGATCATTGCATTTTTGAGAAAGGCTTTGACCCCATTAATATATTCTTTACTACTTCTAGGAAGATTTAACCATATCTTTCCCTTGTCACTCATAACTACAGTCAAGACAAAATTTGTCAAACATATATTAATCATTTCTGTTCTTGTTAGTTTCGATAAATAAAATATTAAATTTTGTTCTTTCTAATGTTATGCATAGTATTATAAGTTGTGTCCTTTTATAATCTATAGTTAATTTATAGTTGTAATATAAGGTCTGTTCATTTTCATTTTGTACTATAAGGTCTCAAAAACAAACCATTATCTATACTCAAACTCCTAACACAAAAGGCATAAACTTATACTTAAGTCGTTCTAGGAAATTATCTATAAGATGATTACACAAATACATGCAATACAAAATCGCAATAAAATATATGTTCTAACAACAAAATTTTAAGTTTGAAGTGAATAATATTTAAGCATAAACTTGTTGCTAGCATGTACCTTGAAGTGAATGCAAAATCCTAGCAAGTCTCTAGAAGAAGCCTGAATTTCCCCTCCAATATTCTGAGCTAAAAAAATAAAATAAACAATATTAGCTAAAATTATAAAGAAGCCATGTATCAAACTGAACTTGCTGTTCTGTCATATACATGTTCAACACATGTATAAATTCCACAAATTTAAATAACCTCATATACATATAAAGAACAAAGTACTAGCTTCAAATCCCACAAATTATAAATCCCACAAAACAAATATGATGCTGAAATTAAAAATCCCCAAATTTTAAAAATTGAAATTAGGGTTTTTCATATTACTGAACAAAATTTAAAATCCCCAAATTTTAGGGTTTACAAATCTTAAATTAACACTAACCACACTAACACTAACACTAACGACAAGAAGAACGAGAATTAAGAATGAGAGAAACAGTTTTACGAGAGATAGAAGCGCATCGCCGGAAATTAATTAAGAGAATTAAGGAAAGGAGATTACCACGACAAGGAGAGATAGAGAGAACGGCGTATTAATGGAGAATGAAAGAAGAAGAACCTGCGGCGTATTAGAGAGATGAAAATTAGAGATTAAAATTAGATAGTAAAGAGAGAATTAGAGAGAGAGATACCTGCGGTGTAGTATTAGAGAGAGATAGTGAGAGAGTGAAAATTTCCCCTTTCCCCCGATGTATTTTGTTGTGGGTATTTTATTTCCCCCCAATAAATTTTCCCTTTCCCTCCACTGACATTTCCATTTTCCCCCCTTTTTTTAACACTGTTTTTGGTAATATAAGGCAACACCCTACAAGTGTTGGCTTTGCTAATCCAACTGTATTTAAGGTAACATGTGTTGACATCTATTGCAACATCGACAGAAAGTGTTGGCTTATATCAAAAATAATCTATCTAAGGCTACATTTTACATGCCAACACTGGTTTTAGGTGTTGGTAAAGACCATATATGGTGTAGTGTATTTACTTATTATAGTCTAGTTTAAGTTGAGTAGGATCCTCGAAATACAAATAGGCTATGTAATATGCCTTTCAATCTCCCCCTATTTGTTTGCTAGACAGTAACAAGCAAATTTCTAGAGGATAACTCAATTAACTCAACTTAAACAAGTAAAAGATAAAACATTAAGGGCTAAGTAAATAATGTAAAAGTTCCGGTATTTATAAATAATTTCCAGATTCAAACAAGAAAGATAATTACAAAATAGACGATCCTCTAGTCTGATCATATATTACATTTGTCCTATCTTGATCTACCTAAGCTCTATACACTTAACAATTAGAGCTAGTCTTCATGAAGATGTGCCTTGATCTTGTATCTCTCCTTCTTGAACTTCTTCCATTGAGAGCTCCGTGGCTTTTATCAGTTCTGGATCATAGACACTATCTTGTTCTGATGCTAGACCTTCTGGTATGACCGGTTGAGCTCTGGGTTTCTTCAACTTATTCTTCAACAGTGTATATATTGGAATTTTTTCCATGCAGTAAGATTGAATCAAATCAGCAGCTTCAAGTTTGTCTTGAGTATAAAATCTAGTGGTCCTTAGCATATGTTCTATCCATACCATATGCTTGGCAGGATATTGTCTAATGGACTTAGAAACAAAGTTACAGGACTGAAGTATGTCGCCCTTAAAGAATTTACTTGATAGGGCACTTGAGCAACTTATGGACTGGCCTTACAAGCAAATTCCTTAAGTTTATCACGTAGTAACTTATTCAGCTCAAGACAACACCGGCAACCTTCTATTTTCCAAAAAGTGAAGTGAGACATTATTTGACCCTTCCTTGTGACAGTAACAAAGATCATCAGCTCTTGTCTGGTTCTGTCAAACCCAGCAATTATCCTTTAGATTTCTATCTTTAGAGCTTCCATGTATAATGTGTTATCTGGATTGGCAGATTTGTACTTATAAAAAAATTTGAAAATGACGATGATCATTGTTTGTACCAACTTGTGGAAGCCTCATTATTCTTCCTGCTTCATCCCATTTAGCACCAATCTTTAGCTCAACATCCCTTTTTCTTTCTTGAATATTGATGTTGTGAAGACGTTATTTTTCAACTGAGATGTCTTCTCTAACTTGTCTTCTCTATTTTTAGATCAGATAGCTATTTATGTAGTTATTTTTCAAATTCTGGGTCAATAGGTGCTACTTCTGCCCAATTACTAAAGTCACCTTCTTCTTCATATTCAGTATCACCATGGAGCTTTTTTGGTTCAGCATATGCATCAAAATCATCAGCTTCTACCATGTAGTAATCTTCAATAGTATATTCTGGCTTACTTTTAGTAGTAGCTACACCTTTACCCTTTCCACCTTGCTACTTCTCCTTATCAGTCCATTTATCTTGATCTGATTTCTCCCCCAATCATCTTGATCTCTTCCCCTTAGTGGTTGTATAATTATGGTTTATCCAGAGTGATATTTTCTTATAATTGTTTAGTGGCACCAAATTATGACCCCAGATTTGGGAGCGCCATATTTACCTAAAGATTTATATTATAAACTTCTTGATTAAAAGAACGTATTTGCAGTCACCTGGTTAAGGAGGAATAGGAAAATGGAGGTACATATCTGAGAAAAGAAAATTAAGGAGTGTAAGAGGGTGTTGTCAGCTTTGGGGGACAATATTACTGGTTGATTCATGGGGAAAAAAAGAATGTGCTATGTGAATATTAAAAGTCTTGAAGGAAACAGAGATGTTGATTCTATACGGAGACGTAAATAACTCAATCATAAATTATGCATAATTCTTCACCGAAATGAAATTTTTTGGGGATAGAGAGCTCTGGCTTAAAGATGGGTCAATAATACCAAATATTTTCGTCAAGTGGTGTCTAATTGATGGGAGCAAATTAGCATCAACAAGCTAAAAAATGATATGGATGGATTGGGATAATGGGATTCATGATCAGCTAATTTTGGACTACTGTGAAGATCTATTCTATGATGAAAATGCAAATTAGGAAGAAGTAGTGGGGTGATTCTGACGTTAATTGGTAAAGACCAGAATAAAGTATTACCATGAGAGATTACTAAAGTAGAAATTTAAAGAAATGTTATTTCAAATGTATCTTGACAAGTTGTTGGGGGGTCTGATGGCATAAATCATGCATTGTATCAAAAGGAATAGAGTATTGTTGGAGATGACATGGTAAAATTTAATCAAGATGGTTTTACTTCTGGAGCTCCTATGGGTACAATAAATGATACCAAATATAGTGTTAATTTTCAGGAAGAATGCACCTGTTACTATGATTGAGTTTAAACCAATCACACTCTACAATGTCAAATATAAATTGGACCCTAAAATCTTGGAAAATAGGCTCAAAAGTCTACTTGATGGGATCATTTCAATCACAAAGCATACTTGTCTCCATTAAGATCATGGATTATTTAAAAAGTAAAGGAAAAGGGAAGGATGGCTATATTGCACTCAAGCTTGACATGAATAAGCGTATGATAGAAATAGGTGGATTTTAATTCTCTAATGGTGAGTTTCATGTTTATTATTAATAATAGTTGCTTCTATTTTACGTTATCATATCTAAAACACAATATATTATTCAGGTGTTGTATTTGTTCCAACAAGGATCAGGCTAAAAACTGAATCACGTAAAATCATCTATTTTCTTTAGCACTAATACTAGTATGGAGATAATGACTCATATATGCAACATAATGGATAGATGAAGAAAATAAAAAAACACTTATTTAGGACTCTTTTATATCTGAGCATGAATAAGAATACAATACAGTGTTGGGTCTTTATAAGATAAAATGTGGATCATAATTTAAGAATGGGATGTGAAATTGCTTTCTAGAGCTGAAATAGAGGTTCTTATTAAATCACGAGCACAAGTTTTACCAACTTACGCTATGAGTGTATTTCTTCTACCACACGATATTTGTGAGAACATAGAGCAATTGATGACAAAATTTTGGTTAAAGTCAACTCTAGCAGTGAGAGATAAATTAGCTGGGATCATATTTATAGAAATACAGAAGATAATGCTTTGGGATTTCAAAGACTAAGAGAATTCAATGTAGATATGTTAGGGAAGTAAGCCTGGATATTATCCTAGTAGCACATTAAATAGCAAGCATTGGAAGGAACTTGAGTTTTACGTGGAGAAACATTTTAGAAAGTAGAGATTTGATCAAGGTTGGTAGCAGGTAGAACGTGGGAAAATGAGATAAAATAAACATAATGGGGGCATCCATGGCTTAATTTGACATTGTCTCTAATAATCTAGGACTCTACAACATGAAGGTACCGAGTTTAATGAAGGTGGGGGAAAACGGGATATGGATATTGTTGTGATATGTTTTGAGAGAGAGAGATAAAGTTCTTATAAAGAATATTAATGTTGGAGATGGCATGGGGCCAGATGAATGACATTGGAATCTTGCAAATAAAGTAATTTATTCAGTCAAGAAAGCTCATATGTTGTTTCATAGTATGTAGATTTCTTTGGATTCAACTATTCGCCTTATTGCATCTTTCAATTTGGATCCATGTTTGGTCAGTATTCATCGTCTATTTGTTCTTGCACTTAATGATGAGGCAGGTCCAAGCAAGAAATAAAAGATCACTTGAAATAACAATTATCACGCAACCGGTATGGTCAATGGACGATAATTACCAAAATATTTCGCTAATTAGATTTTTTTCAAAATATATAGGACTCGAAACATAATTTTTAAAAAACATAATTTTATTGTAATATTTAAAGATATAGCTAATGTTAGAGCGAGTGATTAGTAAAATCAATAAACTCATTGTTGTTTTGATTAAGCATGTGTTCCCACGTCCATGCCCATTAATTAGGGATGAGCAAAAAAACGAATTAAAACCGAAAATGAACTGACGGTTGCGGTTTTTGATTTTTAAAAATCGAGAATTTCGGTTCCGATTAACGGCTAAAACCGAACCGAACCGATTATTAAAATAAATAAATAAATATATATAATTTATATACATTTATATAATATATATATATGTATTTTTAAATTATTATTTACTACTACTAGTTAGGATAACAAAATAAATGAATGTAGTCAACATTTACTAAAACAAAGTTCTCATCCTCAAACTTCTCTTAATTAACCAAAGATTTGCAGTCCCTTTTTCTCTTACTCTCTCAACTGCTTTCCTATATCATCAGGTACTTCATTCTTTATTTATTTATTTTTTTAACATTTTTCATTTGTTAATATGTTATCTTCTTGTTTCTTGGTTCTAATCTTGGTGTGTTACTAATCTTGATTTCCATCTTCATGCATATGTCTCTTTACAGAACAATGTTTTCTGGTGGTTTGCAATTTGCCTATGTCAGACTTCGTATACCTGATATTTAAAGTCTTATACTATATTTATAATTTTTTTTTTTTCGGTTTTGTAACCGAAACCGAACCGTTAAAAACCGAACTGAGCTTTCTAAAACCGAAAACGAAACCGACGGTTCGGTTTCGGGGCAAAACCGCCCCGAACTGAATCGTGCTCTCCCCTACCATCAATATTTGTATAATCTTGCCTTGTATATATTTTGATCTTTTGGTACACCATAATTATTTGCAAATAAACAAACCTACGTCTTGACCAATTTGGGTAGCTGACTCTGAAGAAGCTAATGAAATTAATGAAAGAAATAGCTATTAGTGTATATACTGCATACTTAACATAAAAAATTAAGCCAACTGATCTATATTAACTCAATTTTTTCTTAATCCAATGATTCTATCTTGCTAATCAATGTATGTTCATGCTCAATGACAGCTAGTGTAGAATTCAAAGTTTCAATACACTTTCAAGATACATCTATGAAGAAAAGGGATAAGTAGCAATACAAAACGAAAGATAGAATATTTAACAACATAACGGTTATTCTATTTCTAAAACATGTATATAGTTCAGTAACTTGTGAATCAAGAGCATGCCTATGCCTCGCACGGGCTATAGTGCTAGCCCATGTTGTTAGTAATATATCTTATTTTTAAGAAAAATTAAAAATAATAATAATTTATGAAACATAACTGAAGTGAATTTTACGAAGTTGTAGTTTATTAGATGTAACATTAATGTAGGACTATCAAGTTTAAATTGTAAGGGTCAAATCCAAGGTTGAATTTTCAAATTTTGAAATTATTTGTTGTTATCATAATATAGGGCCTGTTTGGCTGAACTTTTTTGAAGTTCTTATGGACTTATTTTCGGGTAAAAATTTCATATTTTGATATTTTTTATATACAAGTATTTAATGTATGTTTGAGATTCTATAAGTTGCAAAAAAAAAAGTTAACTTTTTCGGAAAAAAGTTAGGAATCTCCAACTTTATCTTAAAATAAGTTGACTTATTCTGGGAAAAAGTTCTCCCAAACACCCCAATAAGCTGGATGATAACTTATTCTTAAGAACAAAATTCTTTAATGATCGTAGGTCTCTATAGCTTATCAGTTGATAATTTTTAATTTTCAAATATAAAATGAATTTTTTTTATAAGTTTTTGAAAAATGTTGTTCCATCAAAAGTGAGAACGATATTATTTTTGCTTTCACGAAATATCTAAGAATAAAAATTTATGAGCACAAAAAGATGAATAAAATACATGATAATCCTAACATTCGTCAAAACATTGTCGTAAAAAAAAATACCCATGTCTAATATGTAAAAAGTTGATTCTAAAACAAGGCGATTTCTTGTAATGTCTTCTGCAATTAAGATGACAAGCTCGCCTAAACTCATCTAAAATTGGTAAATTTATTGAGTTAGGACTGCCTGGACGGCCTCCTAGACTAGTAATACTAGTACTTGTCTTGTGTGCCTGCGATGTCATGTGGTTGTGATATCAGCGGGAGATTTTGTTGATCCTCACAAGCCATATAATTTGTAAGTGCTAATTGGAGATGCTCCATCTACAAGAAAAAGTAAAAGAGAAGAATCGTGCTATCACATTTATAATCTAAAGTAGGATTATGTTACCATAATAACAAAAATACAAGCCCAAGTTGATAAGTTTAGAACTAAAAAATTTAATCGATGAAGTTATAATGAATTAAATTAATCATACCTCTTCTCTTAAACGGATATTTTCAGACCTCAAATTATCTTCTTCCATGAATGGTTGAGAACAGCTAACACCACATTGGGGGCAAATTTTTTTACTTAACACTTCCATTAACTGTTGAATTTCAGTGTGTAGCACACAATTCTGAGATCGAAGAGCTTCGTTTTCCTCGCGTTTACTTTCACTCTAGAAAAAAATTTCAGTTTGAAAGGTGAATACAGTGAGAATTAAATTATTCTGCGTAACTTACAAAATAAAATGACTACAAGAGTTTGATCGAGAGGCATGCAAGTTATTTTATTACGTACTAACATATATGTACAATTCAAGGTACATTATCATAAATAAGAGCAGAAAAAGTGGGCCACGACATAAAAACAAAAAAAAGTTAGCTAGCCATTTCATAAAGATGATGAAAGAGTGTATACACTACAAGAAAATCGTTTTAAACCGACCGTAAAAAATGGTCGGTTATAAAAGGAATCGGTTGGTTATAAATGGAATCGGTCGGTTTAACGAATAAAACCGACCAAAATCGGATGGTTGGTTTAAGCCTGGTTGGTTATGTCATTTGGTCGGGCTTAACACACATAACCGACCAATAATTTGGTCGGTTATATGTGTTTAGAAATTCTCTAATGTGGGGTCCGAATTGGACATGTGGCACCACGTGGCGACAGCTGTCAACAGACGTCGGCAACACATAATCGACCGATAGCGGTCGGTTATGACTTCAAAAAAGAAAAAAAATATATTTTGACTGGCACACATAACCGACCATAGTCAAACATGCACAATCGGTCGGTTTAATGCCAGTAGTTGTGCTAATTTATATAACCGACCACTTATAACCGACATAAAAATAGTGTGGAGCCCGTAATATAGGTCCCACTTTTATTGGCATCACATTTTCACCTAAAGCAATACTTTGTTTGCAACATTTTTGAACAAAACCTGTATATATACTATGCATCGCAAAAATAAAAAATCAATTCATTCAAATTCACCAGTACATTACACAATCAACCAACTACTAATAAAACTCCCAAACATCATAATCTACTGTCTACAACATAGCTCACAATAATGCTACCAAAGCAATAATCCAACTAACAGTAATTAGGTACATCATAACCAAAAAAATTTTGCAACCAACGTAATAATCCAACTATTAGCTATACTAAATACTAGTTTACGACCTGCTCATCCACTTTCGCTTGAACTTGCTAGCACAAGAAGTTTGAAGAAATATGCATCCTGTAGACAAAATTAACAATAACATATTATTAGAGAGCATTGCAGTCTGCATCACTGACAAGTCTATTCAAAAAAACTTAGTGTACTAAAGATCTTATTTAGATATTACACATTGTTGGCATGTACCAACTACCAACAGTACAGTAATGTGTTAGTACTAACATGTGTGACTTCTGGTCTTGTAAAGTAAACCACACACAGATTTTCTAATGATACCCATATCATCTGTCTGTAATGCACATACATTTTGTACTATATTTGGGTACAATTTCCTGAGCATAAAAGTACTAGTCTTTATACAGAAACCCCGACATCTGTGACATGTATGAACCAGAATAAAACTAAGTAAATATTATTATAAATAAACCAATGCATTCATTTACCATCAACGAAAAGCAACGTAATACTTGCACTAAACTCCGAATCAGCACACCAAGCAATTCTTTCTTATCTACTGATTTTTTCTTTGCAATGAAATCCAATAGCTCATCAGCCGTGATGTCTTTCTGTTTCTTTTTTCTAATCAACTTAGAAATGAAAGAAATTATCTCTTCATTTGTAATCTTCAACACATCTCTCACATCAGGACTTGCACCAAAATATTGCACAATAAGTGGGTGCCGTAACAACAGATTGCTAGCACGGAAACTCAAAATCTATAAAGTTCCCTATCTTGCATTATTGATAAATAAATAGATAAACAGAAGCATATACTAGCACAAGAAACAGCTCAAGTACAGTCACTACGAAATACATGAGCAGAGCATTAATCATTTGCTCAGCTGGGATAGGGTATGTAATAAACTAGATTGATACAGAACATAACGAGTGAGCATTCAATTGAAACTAAAAAGGAATCATATCATTTCTTGCACCACCTCCTTACAAATTTTAAAAGAAAATAGATTAAGGATATATGATACAAAAAAATGACTTAAGAAATGAGTAATAATTGGACGACAAGTAATAAACCCTCCCTTTTCGATAATTCCACCGCAACAGCTATGAGGTACAACAAGACTAAACTTTGAACTTGGCTCATCTTCACCTTCTTCACCATATTTCTGGAGAGAAGCATAATCAAATGAATTATAATGATATGTCTGTGGAAAAACCAACTAGAAGTTAACACGAAGGAGATTTTTTTGATTACCTCATTAAGAAACTTCTCAAGAATCAACTCAACATCACGCAATTGATAGCCCTGAGCATGCTGTAAGTCCTGAAACCAATGTGAGAGATCGATTAGATGAGACAATAGAATCAATTGAACTGAATATTAAAAGCCCCAAATTTGAAGAAGCCCTGATTTCATATATATATATATATATATATATATATATATATATATATATATATATATATATATATATATATATATTATTTGGGGGAGAGAGTTTAACTGAGAGAACTCAATTGAAAGTCGGGGGAGAGAGTTTTAGGAGAGAGAGAAAGACAGAGAGAATGGGGTTGGAGTGAAAGGGAGTGAATGAGATATTTTGTTAAAGTGCAAGCGAAAGAGTGAAATTTTTGGGCGGTATAATTTGCCGCTCTCACATTTTCACCGGTAAATGTGTCATTTTATAGTATTAATCAATGTATTCATATATATTTTTTTTAATTTTTATTTTAAAAAATGTGTATTTTGTTTTGCTAAAGTGAAAAAAGAAATATCTTTTAAAAAATGTGTATTTTAAATTTAATAAAATTAATATATTAATTAAATTTTAAAAGTAATAAGGTCTTTTACATTTCTTTTCTAATTAATTTAAATACAAACATATTTATGTATTTTTGATTTTTTAGAAAATTACCCATTTTAAATTGAATAAACAAATAAAACATGAAAAACAATAATAGATATATACCTTAATATTTAAAATTAATAACTCATTTAATTCGTAAAATATTACTTTCATTAATAAAAGAATAATTTAATGGTAATTGTAAGTTTTAAATAATTCTTCACTTTTTTGCTAAGGGAATTAATAATCCAAGGCAACATAATTACACATCTATTGTTCATTTGTAGGAAGGGAAAATTTATGTCTTATAAATTAATGATCCAAGCCAACATAATTAAAAAAAAATTTCGCCCTAATTTTGTTTAAGGCACTGAGTTTTCACACAAGCGCGCATTTTGGCCGCCTTAATTTTCACCGGGAGCTGTGCCATTTACAATCTTTTTTTTTAAAAGAATTTCTGTAATTTTTTTAAATTAAGTTTTAAATTTAATAAAATAAAGAGAATTTGAAAAAATGATAATAATTAAATAACTTAAATTTTATAAATAGTAACTCAATAATTTAATAAACTCTTAATTTTCATTAAAACGAATTGGTTTCATGGTAAATATAATTTTTAACACATTTTTTTAAGTTTTTAAAAATATATTTTTGTACCTTATTTGTAAATTTTATTGTTTATACTAAATAAATTAATTTTTTTAATATAATTTTTTTAACTTGCTATTCTTAGAAAGGTTTTAACAATTTTTTTGGAAAGCGTTATTCAACCAATCTACTAACAAAATATACCTTGTTTTGCTTAGTATAGTATAGTATAGATTATTCCAATATATATATATATATATATGAATTTTTATTTTTAAAAAATTGTACATTTAAAATTTAATAATAAATAGAAATTGAAAAAAATTAATAAATAAAAACTCTTAATATTTAAAAATTATAACTCATTTATTTGGAAAATAAAAATGAAATATTATAAAGGTAAATGTTATATTAGGTCCAAAGTAACATGCTAAGGTAACATATTCTAGCAACATCCATTATGATTTAAAATAATTCATTAATTATTTTTTTGTATTTTAAAAAAGTAGAAATTCATGTATTCAAAGTGTTGTTTCTTATAACGGTGCACGATCTAGATTCACTGAATAATTTTTTTGAATGATTTCTTCGATGATCAAACCGTACGGATGTTAATAAACACTCATTTTAGTGTTGGAAAAAAATAATCAAAAAATAGAAAGGTTTGGTGGTAGGAGATTTTAACAAAAATGTAGTAAAAGTGCATCTTCCGATAACAGGGCACGATCTAGATTCACTGAATAACTTTTTTAATGATTTATTCGACGATCGAAACCTTACGTATGTTAAGAACCATCATTTGTAATGTTATTGCCAAAATTTCAGAAAAAATAAAATTATTTGATTGGATAATTTAACGGTCAACTATTATTTTGACTAGCGATAACGGTCGGTTATATACAGAATCGGTCGATTTTATTGTTTTTATTTTTGAGAGAACGGTCGGTTTTCTGGCGTTGCAATGGTAAAAACGGTCGGTTTTATATGAAAACGGTCGGTTTTTTGGGTTTTTAAAGAAAAATTGCAGGTTATGCCATTTCATTTCATTACATTTCAATATTACAATCACCACCAAGCCATTCAACATTAACAAACTACAGATTCACCACACCATTCAACTTCATAAAAACATAATTAAACATACAAACATAAATGCTACGAATTTATTGTTCACAAACAACATTAATACTCAACTTCGTGAAAAGCATCAAAACTAAATTTACAAACATTATTCAATTTCGTCAAAACCTTCATCCTCTTCATCATCACCAGGCATTACGATCTTATTCTTCTTCATTTTCTTCACCTTCTTCTTCTTCTTAAACAGTCATTATCATCAAAATACACCAGAGATATAACCAAATCATCATTTGATGCAAGTAGTTAGGATACCATTGTAGGATTTCCATGCAGTAAAACACAACGATAACAATGATAAGTATAAAAAAATTCGAAATCCAAAACCATTGATCCATGTATAAGGGGGATGATTTGGAGAAAGAGTTTTTTTTTACTCCAAATTTCGAAAATGAAAGTTAAAAGGGAGAGGAATTTTGGTGAAGTGGATGTAGGGATAGAGATGAAATTTGGTGAAGTGGTTTGTTTAAATGAAATTTGGCAAAAAATTTGAATTTTTTAGTTTGGGCTCCATTTTTAAAATTTTCGTGAAATCAAGCCTTATTTCCGACCGATATATGGTCGGTTATGAGTTTGATAAAAAATTTGAATTTTTCATTTGGGCGGTATTTTCGAAAAAAATTTAGTTTGGGCTCCATTTTTAAAATTTTGTGAAATCATGGCTTATTTCCGACCGATATGTGGTCGGTTATGAGTTTGATAAAAATTTGAATTTTTCATTTGGGCGGTATTTTCGAAATTCAGAAATGTGCATAACCGACCACCTAAAACCGACCGCCTAAAACCAACCGTAGTGGTATTGGTCGATTTTAGATGACGTGTCACAGAGACCGAAAATGTGAGTCAGCAAAATGGGCCCGAGTCCGCACCGATCAGTTTTAGATGGTCGGTTTTATCATAAAACCGACTACCTACGGCAACGGTCGGTTATAACCATTGAATTTGTGACAGTCGGTTTTGTGACGGTCGGTTTAAAGCTGTTTTCTTGTAGTGATAGTTAAGGCATATTAATACCTTCATTTGAGTGCGCTTATTCTGAATCCAATACCATACTTGAGTTGGGTTCATCTCTAACCTCCTAGCAAGATCATTTATCTGTACCTCTCTAGGGCGTGGATGATCCTTCAAAAACATAGAATAAGAAAAGAGGATAAAACAACGTTTACTTAAGAGAGAAGAAAAAATTAAAACACAAAAAATGCAAGAATGACAAAAGCATGCAATTTTAACATGAAAATATTGCCCTTAATGTACTTAGATTTCCATTTCTTTCTCTTTAGTATACATAAAATATCATGTTAGAATGCATTATTTGCTTTAAGAACCTGGAGTCTTACGTTTCCAGTGCAGTGGCTTGCTGCTGAGTGTGGCGGTTCCTTTTTTTGTGAGAGGAGGGGCCAGCAGCACCACCACCACCAGAACCACCAATAGCAGCAGCAGCACGAGTATAACCACCACCAGCAGGACCAGCAGTACTACCACCAGGAGTATAACCAGCAGCCTGAAAACCGCCAGCAGCTCCAACAGAACTAACAACACCACCAGTAGTAGCAGCAGCAACAGAAGTAGCAGCATAAGCACCACCTCCAGCAGCACTACCACCAAGAGTATAGCCAGCAGGAAGAAAACCGCCAGCAGCACCAATAAAACCACCACAAGCAGGAACTAAACCACCAGCAGCCGTAGCAGCGCCACCACTGTGAATGCTGCCAACAAGTCCTGCCTCCTGACGTCCTGTTTGGAAGTTGTTTTGCTCCATTTCAATCTGTACATCACATAACATTAAGCTGATACATTAGTTACTGTGCATACATTTGCCTTGTATACTATACACTTCAATCAAATCAAATGCATTTATTAATCTCTTATCAAAAATAAAAACCGCAATTATGGATAATTTTTAAAATTATTTAATTAATAATATTTTCTAATGGCACACAAGATATCATCTCATTTATAAATATATTACATTTAATTATATATACAAATGAATACATACTAATTGCGTATAAAAAGTATTTATTTATATTAAAAATATAACATTAAACAAAAAAAATATGGAGAAATAATTTCTTAGTCAGCTAAATTGCTTCATCCCAATTCTCCTGAAAATTTTCAGTTTATATAAAAAGTATTCATTTATATTCAAAATAATAAAATTAAACAAAAAAGTATGGAGGAATAATTTCTTAGTCAACTAAATAGGTTCATCCAAATTCTCCTGAAAATTTTCCATTTATATAAAGAATATTCATTTATATTCAAAATAAAAAAATTAAACAAAAAAGTATATGGAGAAATAATTTCTTAGTAAACTGAATAGTTTCATCCCAAAATTTTCCATCCCCATCCCCAATATGTAAAATACAACAGTATTACATGTATACGAAATATTTGACTTCAAAATCAAACACAAGTGTAGAAATATTTGACTTCAAAATCATTGAAAGAAAATGAAGTTTTTGTATATTCACATATTCTCTACTAAGATAATCAACACTGATAAAAATAAAAAAAATATGTTGCATATCGTATCCATAAAACTAAATGAAAAACATACAATATATATACAGATAATTTATATAACTTACAAAGAGAAGAAAGAAAACTTTGAAAAGAAGTGAAGTTTGTAACGTGGAATTGAGTAAATATGGGTTGTCTTTTCACGTTTGAGAGAAACCCTTGAAAATGTTAAGGGTTATGGGTGGATATTTATAGGAGATTTAAGATTTTTCAGATAGAAAAAAATATGAAAGCAATTGTAGAATTTAAATTTGTATTAGAATTTTGGATATGAAAAGCTGTACTCGAATCTTATATTCATATGTTGCTTTTTCGACTACTTATTCTTTCTATTTTAAAATATATGTTAATTTAACTTTTTACCGACATTGGTTCTAGAACATTTCTTTGAATTTTTTTTATATGAAATTAAAATAATTCACTTTTATCAAGATAAAACATTTGAAAAATTAAAAAATTCTTTAAAATATTTACTAATTATTCTTAAATTCGAGAAAGTTATATTCTTTCTTTAATTGTTTTCACATCATGAATATTGTTTAAAGTAAATCCAATTAGATTTAATATATTTTAAATGATATATATTCTAAATCTAAGATTCTAATATCTTTTTAAATTTATTCAGAAAAGTAGAAAAAAAGAACTAAAATTTAATTTTCTAAAAAATTAAACAAATATTTCACCTATATTCTAATATTCCCCCAACATCCAAATTTAAGTGGCCCATGAGATAATCTTTTTCTAATATCTATCAACTCTTGAAAAAAAAAATCATGAAATAAATAGAGGCTCCGCTAGACGACACGACATTCTCGTTCAAATAAATAGAGGCCGGCCGTACTTGTGATGGTTCCCAAGAATCCAATATGACCATGAAACTTGTATAGGATTGTAGAGGAGACGAAGGCGGTTCGATTGGTGTGTAGTTTGTGACCGGACGACCACGAGAGAGGGGTGAACGAAGAGGAGGAGTGAAGTTGTCGGCGATGCGCCTTCCTGAATGGCGCATCCCAGCCCCCTTGCACCTATGTGATTAACGTGTCCATACATTACTCTGCACCCATAGGCATAACTCAAGCAATACTACTACCCCAGAGGCGTATCTCAAATCACGTTGTTGTCGTCAGAGGCGCATCCCATTAGTATTTTGGGCGCGCAGTGCTGAATGTAGGTATTTTGGTAAGGAAAAGATAAAAAGTGGGTATTTAGAGTACTCATCCAGAGAAAAAAGTGTAAAGAAATTTGTTAAAAGAACAAACAAAACTGGTAGACGGTACATAATTAGCTACACAGTATAGAAACCAAAACATACATATTATGCTACTAGCTTATATCCATGCGTTCTCCTTTTTTAATATCTATATTTATATTAATTTTTTTAATTTTATATGTTATTAATTTACATATCAAATTGTTATTAAAAAGTTGGTATGTATAAGAATTTATATGTTCGATTTAATATTTGTACTCTATATTAAATTCTTAAAATTTGATTTGGACGATTTTACAGCCCATGTGAAATTAACAAAATAATCTTTAATTTAGTGATGGTTTAACAATTATTTTTCAAATAAACCTAGGCAAAAACAAAAAAGAGAAGAAATTGACGAATTTTACGTTTAAAATTCTATTCGATTTATAAATTTTACTTATAATTCATTTTTATTATCAAAATACCCTTGTTATTATTTGAAGATAATTCTACTAACAACCAAATACAATTATATCCTATATATAATTGGCGTAAGGAGGTTTAGGTGATCGTCGTTTCGTCAAGGGTTAAAAAGTAACTTCATTAGAAATTAGAAATGGGCTAGAGAACGGGCGGATATTAAAATAATTTAATAATTTAAAAGTTACAAAAATATTAAATTTCATCAACAATAAAATTTAAAGTAAATTAATAAAGAATAAAACTAATGAAATATTGATCATCAGCTTAATTAATTATTATTATTATTATTATTATTATTATTATTATAGGAAAAAGAGTTGTAGTAGCACAAAATTTACACACAATTAACAAATAAAGATAAAATAACAAAAAACCATAATAGAAAATAAATCACAAATTCATTCTTTATATAAGATAAATAAGTATGCAAAGCATACCATAAGAATTTCAATTTAAAAAATAATTTTAAAAAAAGAAGAATTTACATTTAATTACAAACCAAAATATTTTCAAAGAAAATATATATATATAAAATATATTAAAAAAGTAATCAAAAAACATGTTATAATTGGAAATGACACAAAAATTCAGCAAAATATAATTTACAAAACAAACGCAAATTCAAAACAAAAAATCTAAATTTAGAAAATTAAAATCAACAATAAAATTTAATATGATGCACTTAAAATAAATACAAACAACACAAAAATATAAAAGATAGTATAAACTTTATTTAAAAAAAAGTACAAATGTATGTGTGTTCACATGTATGTTAAATTATAATAAGTTCCCACATGTCTAATATTATATATATATATATATGAGTTGGGCTCTATAGAGTACTAATAATTTGGAGTACCTAGAGTACTATAGAATCACCGTTAGATTAGAACAGATCCTGCGGTCAGGATTTTTTTCATTTTTAATTGCAATTACGAAAATAACTGGAGAATCAGGGGCGAAGTACTGCAAAACCAAACAGATAATAGACGCTATTTTAAAATTGATTTAAAAGTAGATACGTACTGGGAGAAGTGGCAATAAAAGCGCAGAACACTATCACTACTACAAAAAAGCCTAAAGAGACCACCTGAAAACCATCTTAGAGACCACCTCAAGAGGGGGTCTCTAGGTCAGTGGTCTGTTAGGATAAGAGACCTCTTCTTTGAGGGGGTTTCTTAAATAGAAATACCAGACCAGCTCTCTTAGATGGAAGGAAAAGAAACCACTTATTTAGATTAGATGGTCTATCCGGTTCTAGTAAAGAAACCACATAGACCAATAAGTGGTCTATTTGATTTCTCTAAAAAAATCGGTTGTCTCTAAAAGGTGATCTCTTTGCTCTGAATAGGATTAAATTTCTCAAATTAATAATTATTTTTATATTATTAATTGTAATTGAGATTATTATTATTAATTATTATAATAATATTCTTATATTTACAGAATATTATGAAAAAATAACTAACTAATGAATACACTAATATTATAAATGTGCACAGATATACAACTACAAAAACAAAATGTGTACATATACAGAATTGTAACTTGGCTAATTACGAAAATACAATTACCATTCACCAAATACAATTACTTGAGATTCTGGGCTAGCTGGACTTGCAAACCTAGCAAAAGAGAACATGAAACATGTACATACTACACATCTACACTACAGTTATGCCCTTCACCAGTTAAAACTAAAAAGCAAAAACATCCAATTGAAAGCATATATACACTGACGACGCGGAGCCACATCGTTCACTCTGGTCATCTGAAGATGCGGAGCAGAGAGAAGATATTGAGTTTGTGAAGAGACCAAATCCAAAGCTTGACATTTTGGTGGCTGCTGAGACAACCATGTCATCGTTAGAGTAAATTGCTCAACGCGAAAACCCGGTAGACCGAGATCTTTGGAAAGGCTGTACACAATGTGAATTCTTTCCCACACTTCAGTGTTCATCAAGTTTCTGTTCTTTAGTACCTCCATGATACTAATGAAACTTGGTGAATCAAAAACTGTACCTGAATAGATTTCGTCGCTAATTAAGTGAATACGTTTGGCTTGAATGAAGTCAACAAGGAGGTTGAGCTCCTTAAGGGTCAATGTTGTGCCTAGAGGGTTGGAAGGGTTGGTAACCAAGACACCTTTTACTCTCAAGTCCAGTTTATGTGCTTGCTTATAGGCCTCTTCTAAAGCCGATTCAGTGATTTCGAAGCCATTTGAGCTAGTGCAATGTATGGGTACAATCTCAACTCCAGTTCTCCACTTGAGATCCCTATCAAATCTGCATAATATTAAAAAAATAAATTAACAACTTGTTTGATGCTTAAGAAACATGTCCATATGGTAACAGCAATTTGCACATAAAAATAAAACAGAAGGGCTGTCGTGCATACCCTGGATAGTAGGGGGTGGGAAGCAGGAACGCGTCGCCAGGTTCGGCCAAGCAGAACATGAGTGTCTCGTTAGCTGAGGTTGCACCAGCAGTAAGAACTAGATTGTTGGGATCAAAAGTAACTTTGTTTCCTCTAATTTCGGACATGAAATCAACTAATGCCTGTAACAAGTTAAACGTAAAAACCAATTAGTACTCAATATACTAAAAATTCGTAGCAGTTGAATTTCGAACCAATTTGTTAGTATCGAATCAAGCCATTAAAATGAAATAAAATGCTTACATTTATGAAAGCGGGAAGGCCATGGTAATCCTGAAATAAAGCAAGTTCTCTGAAAATGGAGTCTCCATTTCTCTTGAAGCATAATGTCCAGGCTTAAAAACAACACCCCTTAAAGTGATATTTGAATTTCCAATTTTAACAGCAATCAGATAACCAGCATCGAATACCGACTCTACAACACCTGTAACTGCCTGGCCTACCTTATACTTGCATCCTCAACTGGATTAACATGCACTCCTTTGAGCAATGGAAGTCCAGGTGGCACGCTAGCATTTTCGATGCGAAGTAGGTTCTCATGCTCTCTTGGGCGAACACTTAATCCACGATATAAGCTTTTATCTTTTCGTGGGCAACCTCGTTTTCGCTTCAAAGGGAAACCTGCTGAGTCATAAGAGTTGTTCCCTTGGACAGCTTCACTCATTGTAACTCCGAAATTCTCTGGTCCCTTTCCTCTGCAGACAGATAAGCTTTCATCATTAAGCAGATAATAAAAGCTAAACAGATGTAACACAAGGGATTAACCTGATATGTTATTTGATGTGATACATATAGATGTAAATATATACAGTACACGTTTACGAAATGAATATGTAAAACTGATGGCTTGTACCCTGCAGGACTGCAGCTAAAAAAATTAGCAAAAATTAATAAATACGCAAAACATATATGACCACATGAAGGTTTCTGACTTGCCTAAGAGTAATACTAAACTGAATTAGCATGCTTAAATAAAATATCTGATTTACTTTGCTTTTATTATCTAGGTTACCAATTTAAGGTTGTAGTCAGTAGCAATAATAGATTTCTTTAGAAGCTGCAAATGTAGTGCTGAGTTAAAGCTAGAAAAACGTTTTTTTATATAACCTCTTCAAATGCTGTGGCAGTGTGAAGCATTGGGTTTAGTAATATACATTCATAACTTCAATCGAATCATAATATTAACTCGACAATTCAAGATATCATCACAAAAGATCAAGTCATCAGAGGAATTTAATAACGTTCAATATATCACATAGAGATTCAATAAAGCTCAAGATATCACATAGATCGAGTTGATTACTGAAATTAAACAAACAATCATACCTAAGCCCAAGGCATCGTCGTCTTCTTGGGACTTACCAATCTTAACCCATTCGATTTCCGAGTTGACTCATTGACC
Source organism: Saposhnikovia divaricata (assembly GCA_036435485.1). NCBI lineage: Eukaryota > Viridiplantae > Streptophyta > Magnoliopsida > Apiales > Apiaceae > Saposhnikovia > Saposhnikovia divaricata. Next base: position 210,969,695 of record CM071597.1, on the reverse strand, counting down.
GAGTTTGAGCTTTACCAGTCTTGATTTAGGGCTTTTTAAACACCGGGAAGCCTTCAATTAGAGTTTCTTCATTAATCCTGCATAGATTCTCAAAATAGAAATTAGGGTTTCGAATAATTAATGGAAATCGAAAAGACTGTGAGAGTGTGTGAATATATCATGTGTATAACTGTTCGATTTTGATTTATAAACCGAAATCAATTTGGATGATAGCGATTTGTTTATCAAAATCGTTTTTCTTTACCCAACCCAATTGTTAGAGTCCATTTGAGATTTCTGATAATCAAATCGAGAGCAAGATGATGTGTAGTGTATAAAGAAGAGTTTAATCGATATTTCATCGGAGAAGAACGATGAATTTATCGGAAAGATGAAGAACAGCCGAGAGAAGACGAGAGAGAATTGATAGATACACGAATTAAATTAAAAGTTTTATAATAGAAGATATCGAGAAAGAGGCCCGATGGAATTAAAAGATGAGATGGTGTCTAATATTAACGGAGCTCATTGAAAATAAATAATATTAAAAAATGATAAGAAACCATCTTTTTAATTAAAGAAGTCTCTTTTCATATATCATAAGAGATCACTTTTTTTAAAAGTGAGGTTTCTTTTATTAAAGAACCACTTATTTAAATAAAAGGGTCTCTTTTATATTATATAAGAGACCATTTTTTGAAAAAGTGTGGTTTCTTTTCTTATGTAATCAATTATTTGAATAAGGTGGTCTCTTATTAGCGGTTCCTTTGCCAATATTTGTAGTAGTGTATTGTCACAACGGCAGTTACAATATCAAGCATATCCAACCACCTAGATTAGTGGTGAAGCAGTACATAATAAATCGCATTACAGGTAAAAGAGAATCAACCAATTCATACTTCAAAGAACGGAAGAACTATGAGCGAAGGTATGTAACTTGTTGCTGAGAAACATTTTTAATTTTTGATTAACATAATATTTTGATTATGGATAGCAAAACTTGTTGTAATTGATTTATCAAATCCTACAAAGGTTAATTTCAAAACACAAAGTTCGGCAAACTGAGATTGATTGAAAACATAGTAATTTGTTCTTTTCAAATGTCTTCCTGTGTGGATTGGGAAAAAAAATTAATATGGGTGGAGGTAAAGTGATGTTGTTTAAAGAAACAATTTTAGTTTGATAATAAGATGTTTAAAGTTCTGCAAGTGAACAATTTCAGTAGTTTGAATGTTGGCATTATTGCCTGTATTTGGTGTATTGCTTTAAAATTTCTCAGATTGGAACAAATAAAAGAGAAGTACATTAATTTGGGAAGACACAATATCAAAAATTGATATTGATCAAAGAAAAAGTTTTGGTGACAATAACATGGTTATAGTTCTGCAATTGAAAATTTTTAGTAAAAAATCTTTGACTGTTGTATGTAGGTAGTGTAGTACTATATAACTTCCCCCAAAATTTCAAACACTATTACTAATAGCTGATTATTTCCTTTGTAGAACATAATAACATTGAGTAATACTTCTGCAATAGTGCATTGATTTAAGTCAAAGAATGTGGTGATCCAACTATGCTCTGTTCATATGTTATTAATTGTGATTTTTACATTATGAAAAAAAATCGAAAAGACTGCTGTTAATGTGTAATAAAGCTCTGTTCTGTTCGTATATTGTTAAATGTGATTTTTAAACATATGTGCTAACACCTTAAAATAACGCAATAAATTGTAAGCATATATTTACTGTGTTTGACACAGAGTGTCTTACTACTATATCCTGGAAAACAACCATCTCAATTGTGAGACTGCGTGTACAAAATTTATTACAAAATGATATGTAGTTGTAGTTTAAACTAATGATAACCAATAAAAATGAATTTTTATGAATGAAATATCTAAAGCTAACATAAGTTGTAATTTGCAGGAAGAAGACGAAGCAATAGACTTATTCAAAGTCCTTGGCTTCACAATTGGCCGAAGAAACGACCAATCTATATAAACTTGGACTCGGGCTGAACAATGGAAAACAATGCCTTTGGGGATGGCAATACAGCACTAACAAGCACTGAAAGAACTAAGAATGCAGAACACAGTGAAGCTAGATACAAAACAACTGCTGGAACTGATATGGATGATCTAGATATAAGAAATGAATGGGGCCGGAGCAAAAAAACAAAGTGCAATACAACTGATGATGACTATCAGGTAATACAATATGCGCTGGTATCATGATTTTACAAAATGAAACATTATTTTCAAATTTGGCATTTGAATATAGAATGATATTAATTTATTGTACACCATGCAGCTGGGATAACTAAACATGACATAGACCGCAATCCAAAAAACAAGCAAAAAGTCTGGAGAAATTGATTGATTTATCTAATGTCGGGAATAAAAATAATTCCAGCGATGACGATGAAGATTTCGTTACTCCCGCAGAATATTTAGTTGAAAAAAGTAACTCAACCGTTGTTGGGAGGAGTTCAACAGAACGCAGATCACATTTTTCAGTTAAAATTGGAGGATGTACAAAACAGCAAGTAACACTTGAAAGTGTGGGAGCTCCAAAGCAAGATGGGGAATGTAGTGCAATTATGAAGGTAAAACAGATAAGGTCTTAATAGTGTAGTTTTAAGTTTTATTGGTGGCATAATACTCTTCTAAGGTAACACACTAATAAATTTTGTCTCTTCTAGGTTGATACTCAATCTGCAGGGCGTACACGAAGTAATCATATGCAAAATTTATATAAAAACCTAATAACACAAACATGCGACAAAAGACAACAAAAAGAGGTATGTACATTTTTATTATTATGAAAAAAAGGGGAAAATCAAAATCGTGGACTAAATGCAACAAAATTCTATTGCAGGATACGAAGGTGCTTGGTGCAAATAAAAATAATAATGCCTCAGTGAGAGTGAAAAAAAAACTTGTAGCAAAAGACAATACGAAACGAACAAGCAAGGTTAAGTTGTCGAAGAAAGTCCGAAGGACATATGACCAATACATCCAGAAAACATTCTCACCATCAATTATGATAGACGTCATTACAAACTTATCCGTAGCACAGTTGGAATGGGTAAGAACAACAGGGTTTGGAGAAATAGTCAACTTTCGGATGGAGTGTTACTCACACAGGCTAGGGTACAATGTGGTTAAGGCATTCAATAGTATAACATGCAGTTTAAATGTGAAAGCTGGTAGCATAAAGGTCAATGAGAGGACTGTACACCAAATTTATGGTTTGCCAATGGGTAAGGAGACTATTATGTTTAATGCAAAAAATTCATCATTAGGGATTTGGGCACAACAGTTCACAGAAGAGGCAAGCTCAAAGATAACACCGATTATGGTGCGGAATAAGATACTGGAAGTTCCACAAGCTGATGAAACTTTTAAGTGGAATTTTCTAGTTTTGTTCTACAATTTCTTTGTAGAATCAAATCAAAACAGTTTCCTCAAGCGAGATATATTGAGCTTCAGTGGTAATATTAACAAGTGTGACGACTACAACTGGTGCAGATTAGTAATTGACAAGTTGAAGGAAACACATGATTATTGGGAGGCAGATCCAAAAAGAAACTTTGCAGGATCACTTCAACTTTTGATAAGTTATATAATCTATACCTATATTGTTGTTAGAAAGTTCAAACCTTAGTTGATTTTTAAAATCAAATTATTTTGAATGCAATACTAACGCTATTGCTAATGTTACGCAGTATCTGTACGAATGTACAGTAAGAAATCATGACACTGTCTACGTAATACAAACGCATCCAGCATACCGTGGCTGGTCAGACATGATGCTGAAACAATGCCAAAAGCATGACATAGATAAAAATTGCTTTGGAGAGGGTCACCTAGTGGAGTTGACGGATAAGCCAAAGGTATATCTTGATTGAAAAAAAATAAAACCAAGGAAAATTAAATAAGTAATTAAATATTCCAATAAGAAATGTATAAAGTGATCATTTTTTACATGTTGCAGGACCCCAAGATGGTACATTGTGAGAAAAATGAAAAGCTAACTATGAGTGCCTTGGTGTAAATAGAGGATGGACATGTACTTGAAGTTCAAGAGGTAAAAAAAATAATACATTAATATAATGGGGAAAAAAGCACTTTAGTATTTCTATCTAGTGAATTATGACTGCTTGATTTTGGCAAAGAACATGCGACATAGTTGGTTTAAAAAAAATATTAAATTTCATTTAATTTAAGAAATTAAATATTTAAAAAATAAATGAACAAATTGATCGTCTATACATGTTGCAGGACCCCAATTTGGTACATCGTGAGGAAAATGCAGAACTATCTATGAGTACCTTCGTAGATAAAGAGGAGGGGCGTGGGCATGAAGTTGAAGAGGTAAGAACATAATACTTTAATATAATGGGAAAATAACCAGTTTATTATTTTTATCTAATGTATTATGCTTCTACATACTGGCAAACGACATGGAACACATATTCTGTTAAACACATATTGTAAATGTCATTTAAATACTGCATAGTAACATAAGTGATAAGTGTTGGAATATATGCATGTTAGGAAAGAAATCTAGATTACGTAATTAGTCTGAGTGGAACAATAGATCGGATCATTAATTATACCATTCATGTAATAGATCTGAGTGAATGTTTTAAGGTAAAATATTCATTCGGATGAAGATAAACTTTTTTAATTGACTACAAAACTGAAAAGAACAGCCCAGCCAATCATTTTTTCTACAAACTAACTTTTCAAAAGATATGATAATCATTTTATTTCAGGTTGTACCTTCATTTATACTGAGTGGAAATTTTTTATGATCAGGACTCACCGGCCATACCTTCAACTCTAGATTAAAATCCCCCTAAACTATACTCTAAAACGACTCCAGTACCTTTTTGAGTTTCTCCACATTCCCAGTAAGCACCAAGATTTTTTGTCTCTAAGGCGACTCTGTTACGATCCTCCAAAAAAGCCCTCATCATCCCATACAACATTGCATAAAACTTAACTATCGTTCTTTCCTCAACACCTAAAGAACCTGCAGCCACCATTCTTAAAACCTTACCTCTACGATTTCGTGCTGCCACGCCTATCCCTAAACTGTTTTCGTTTCGCAGAGGTTGCTCGGTAAAGAAACCATGCACATTAATTTTGATTAAGCCATATTTAGTAAGAGACCATAGCAACCGGACTATGGTCTTGAAGTTCAAGAGGTAAAAAAATAATACATTAATATAATGGGGGAAAAAGAAGTTTAGTATTTCTATCTAGTGAATTATGACTGCTTGATTTTCGCAATGAACATGCGACATAGCTGGTTTAAAAAAATATTAAATGTCATTTAATTTAACAAATTAAATATTTAAAAAATAAATGAACAAATTGATCGTTTATTCATGTTGCAGGACCCCAATTTGGTACATTATGAGGAAAATGCAGAACTATCTATGAGTACATTCGTAGATAAAGAGGAAGGGCGTGGACATGAAGTTGAAGAGGTAAGAACATAATACTTTAATATAATGGGAAAAATAACCAGTTTATTATTTTTATCTAATGTATTATGCTTCTACATACTGGCAAACGACATGGAACACATATTCTGTTAAAGACATATTGTAAATGTCATTTAAATACTGCATAGTAACATAAGTGATAAGTGTTGGAATATATGCATGTTAGGAAAGAAATCTAGATTACGTAATTAGTCTGAGTGGAACAATAGATCGGATCATTAATTATACCATTCATGTAATAGTACTGATGGTTGTTACTATGAAAAAATGTATTTTGTGTACATGACTAAAAATTGAATAATAAATGAACAATTCTATTTTCACGGATCAGCTGGAGGTATTTCTTTATTGACAAATATCAACCAAGGAAAATTAATGGAACAATTAAATATTCTGAAAATAAGTGAACAAAGTTATCATTTATACATGTTGCAGGACCCCCATCTGGAACATCATCAGAAAAATGCAGAAGTAACAATGAGTGACTTGGAAGACATAGAGGACAGACATGGAAATGAAGTTGAAGAGGTAAAAAAAATTACTTTAATATAATCAGGGGCAAATCACTTTAGTATTTCTATATTGGACAACAACTTAATTTTGTTCGACCGGGAACAACCAAAACTTCTCTCTCTTTTAATTGTTATGAATATACACAATGATACAATGAGTGAAGTACTGCTATAACTCTGCATATCCCTCCCACTTTTTTGTTGGTTCGTGTGTGCATTATTATTTTTAATTGTATTAAACTACAACCTGCATTATTATATATTATAGGTGTGTTTTTTTCTTCAATTAAGTCTAGATTTTCTGATTATGTTTTACATGTGCACAAATCTTTCTCTAATTAGGTGCTGATAAAAATAAATTATACTACGAAACTCATATATAAGTTTTTGAATTCTATTGGATAGGGTACTGAAGAAATGGACATAGATTACTTCGATCAGGGAATTGATGGCACTAAAGTCAAGGGGACAATCTCAGTAAGAAAAAACCAATATTTCTACGGCATAATTATTATTTTGAAATTTGCACTTTCCAGTCACACTAAAAACATTTTCTAATAGGAACACTATGGAATGCAAAAAGTGGATAGTGCAACCACTCCCTTATTGCCTAAGAAGAGGACTTTGATGACAACTGAAGAATACTGGGTAAATACATTCATTGATGAAAATCCATTTAATACAAAATTTACCGTGAGGTCTACTTGTATCTTTATGTAATTAATTATTTACAGAGAATGTTGTGTTATCACCTTGACAGATGATGGCATTCGGTGAGAACAAAAAATTAGGAACAAATGTTAAATCACCCGAAGAGCAATACACAGAGGAATTTAAACAAAAGGAGAAACACACTAACAATGTTGGAGAGCAGGTACAACTATCTTCAAATATTTACTATCCAAGTCTGACATGAATTTAAATCATGAATATGACAGTATGTAAAATATGCACATAGATTACAAACCCTAGTGAGGTAATGCAGCAGAATACACAGACAAGAATGGACAAGGAAATTGATAAACACTTTGAGGAGGAGGTATGTTTGCAAATTTAAAAAAATGGTTAATATAACTTTATTGTAGTGTGGCAATCAATTAACTATGCAATCAAAGCTTTCATGACAGGCTTATGTTGAAAGATTCGAAAAAAACTAAAGGAATTTGTTGACATCTATGAAAAGTTCTTGACTGAGTTCGAAATTACTTATTCCCTATACCACCAGAATCCGAGGATTGCAGAACTTAAAAAAGAGTACGGAAAATACATCCATATGTTTGCAGCTGCAAGTCCAATAGCAAAGAACCTACCACTTGGTATAGCGGTGGATACACCAAGTAACAAAACACCGATGGATGAGGATGTAAATTACATTCCCAACTACTCCATGGGGATTTCACAAGTTACTCTAAAGAACCTTGAAACAGAAATAGAAGGAATTGCCAAATCAAAAATGATAGGGGCATTAGGTTCATCAGATTCTGTGGATAAAAGATCGATGTCAGAGAATGAGTTTCTTCACGCACCACAAGCTAACGAAACAACCCTAATGACACGACCACGCAGGGACATACGATCAACAGAGATATGCATGTCTCCATATGTTGATAGAGTGGTGGACATAATTGGCCATACACTAACAACGGAGGAGAAAAATGTTTGGAATTGGCTTTTTGAGAATAAACAAAACAGAAAGTAAGTTGCTTTACCAAATATATGTACTGTTTGGTCCATGTAATGAAATATTTGGATTAAGAAATGCATGTAGCCAGTTATTGTTATTTAACTGATATATATGGATTATGTTGCTACGGTCCAGTAAATAATATATTTGGATTATGTTCATTACTCTTTGTCGCAGGGACAACATATTTCAGTGGAATGACAAATATTGTACAAAAGCCCACTTCCAGTCCATGTTCTACAGCAAAATGGTTGAAACCACAGTGATCGACACATGGACATACTTGCTGAATAAAGATGAGAACCTCCGTTCTGATGTATCTCCGTTAAGACTATTTATGACTACTGAAACTACAGTAAGACTCTTAATTATTTAAATACAAAGTGAAAACTATGAACAAATAACCGGTACTCAAATGGACATTTATTAAAAAAATTATATGCAGCTTGGCCCACTTCACGTGAATGTACCTGATGGTGACACAGATGCAGCAATGCATCAAGATGCGATCTTTTGTGATAACATGGATGTTGTATTGGCAACAGTGGCAGATCTACATAAAAGACATTACGATGTCAAAGATTATGACTTGGTAATTACATCTGCTCTAAGTACAAAATGTTATAAATAAACTTTTTTTTTCGTGATCATTCAATTTGTTACATGTAGAACGTTTATACATAAAAAAAAATTGTTTCTTACGTAGTTCTTCTTCCCGGTGTACCAATCATCACATCATTTTATCATATGTTACAATACAAAAAAGCCACGGTGTGATATCCTTGACAACAGAGTGCCCATTGCCAGTATAGAGGAGACATATAGTGATCTACCAGATCGATTGGTACGAATTGTTTTTCATTGTAGTATAAACATAAAATCTTAGACCAGATACAATATGATATGTACATGACTTGTCTTTTGCATAATGCGCAACATGCGTGCTTCTGTCAGTGGATCTCAATATAACAACATACCCAGAATTGGTGGAGCTGAGACCAAGAATGATCTGAACGGGATGGCAAACAGAGAGTAATATGGTAGATTGTGGGATATTTGCAATGCGACATTTGGAGACATACATGGGGAGCTTACTTGCATGGAAAGTTGGATTGCGCACTAAGAAAGTAAGTATAGATATGTTGAATCACTACTTAAAAATAAAGTGCAACATATGATTGGATAAGACAGTAAATAACAGACATGTAATCTACTTTGACAGGAAAACCAAATTACATTGCTAAACAAGTTAAGAGTTATTTACTCGCACAAGATCCTGACATGGTCCTGCAATGTCAACCGAAGAGCAATTCTAGAATCTGCAGCACAGTTGGCATAAAGCAGCAAATCCTTGTTTTAAATTGCTTTGGATTAATATAATGTAGTAACTCAGTATCTTTATTAGCATTTGCATCATAGCTAAGAATATTTGTTAATCATGTATGCCATATTATGGATGATGTTGACGTTATTTCCAATATTTATTCAACGTGCTCTGTTTTTCATCTTTAACATTGTAAACCATTTAACTTATAGCATTGCTATAACAATACCTATTTATAGCATCTGTTATATGGTCATTTACAAGATAATCTAGTATCTAAACTACCTAAGCACATCATATTATCACCTCCATATTGCAAGCACTGAAATGTTACTTTGGCCAAGATTTTTATATTTGATATTTTAGATCTATTTTTAATTTTTGTACAATAGGGATAAAAAATGAAGCACTAGTTATTCCCCTAAAAAGGGAATCACAAATGCACAACTGAATCTCTCTCTCTCTCTCTCTCTCTCTCTCTCTCTCTCTCTCTCTCTCTCTCTCTCTCTCTCTCTCTCTCTCTCTCTACCATTGCACGCCACTGACAAAACTATCCTAAGCCTAACAATTAACTCGATAAAACAAGTAGAATGACAATATTCTACTTATGTTGATGAACTGGAAACTACTACCAAGTAGTGTGTTAAAAATTGCATTTAAATAGTTTTTAACTAAATTTGTGACAAGGACATAGTGAGAAAATGTTGCTTCTGGTGAATTTGATACAGAAGACTCAAACATATTTCTACAAGTATCACATTCCCTTGATATACCACAAGTAACTAGAGGACAGTAGTTCAAAATTCACACCATTTTTTGACAAGAAGAACCTCATGTTAATGTACACCCTGAATTCAGCCATTGTGCAACATGTCCACACACATGACATTAAAAATTTAAAACAATGCAGTACAATAAAAATTTAGAATCAGAATAAAGTTAGAAAAATATTCCTCTAATGTAAGCCCAATAAAAAATATATCACCAATAGTAAATGTAAACAACATTCTTAAAATTATAAAGCAAAACAAGGCTGAATATAAATTTATACATTGAATGACAATTTCTTAAAGAAAAATTATGATTTCCTGGCTGCATTTAAATCGTCCTTACAGGTTCTCGTATTATGGCCTGACCTTCCACAACGACCATAATTCCTTCCGTTCCCTGATTCAATAGATATCTCCTTCCTACTATTTATACGGATTCCACAACCCTTGTTCCTGCTTATTTTTGGAATCTGAACAGAAATTTCAGATTCAAGCATTGGGACAATGAACCTATCTGCCCTGTGACTGCTACCCTCAGTCACATTCGGCTGAGAACTTTTAGTAATTGCAGCATTTATTGACAGCAATCCACTTATAACCGAATCCAACTTTACATCATCATGCCCAGCATTGTTCATACAATTATTAAACTCGAACCAAGCTCTAGACCTCTTGGACTTGCTTCCACTTGTGTTACCACAGATATCACTACCCTCGTACACGGAATGATGGCGTGCTACTTCAGTATATTTTTGGTCCAGCGAGGCTTAACAAACTCTCGTGGAATCTCTTTTACACGACACTGAATCAACGCAGCAAAGGCATGCCTACAAAGATATCCTCTTCGAAAATATAATTTGCAACTGCACTTAACATGGAAGTCATCTAATATAACCGAAACCTAAAAAATTTGAAAATTAATTTATAACCAACGAAAAACTGAAATAATAAACAAATACCAACTGAGAACTATGGTGATATTAGTTAAAAATAACAGATATGATATTTGAGAATACAAACGATAAATGAAAACAAAAAATTGCACTTAAAATATGGCAAACATCGCATGAAAATATAGAATGGAACACAAATATGAAACAGACTAATTTCAAAGATTCCAGACATCATATGCGGATGCAAACAAGAGCAGAACATTGTATACCAGAATACTAATCACCTAAGAAATAGCAATTACAAGACAAAAAACACACACCACTAACAAATACTTTTAAACTGAAAATGAAAAATCCTACAAAGTGCAGGACATGGGAAAATAACATACTTAAACATAACAATTCTCACAAGAAAAAAATACCTATCAGCTGTGATGCATAATTACATGATCACCTAGTTGGGAAAAAAATAAATGCAAGGAACTAAAATGATGCACCTCATTAATCACATACAAGTTACTAAGTAATCAGAGATATAAATTACAAATCAAAAAATAATAAGAAACAAACTGGTTTTAGTGCAATTGAGCTGAACATAAAATCATTCACCTCAAATATTTCTTCATCAAGCATATAGTCTTTAAATTTGAAGAAACGTGACTCATCATCCCTTGACATATGATCCAAAGTAACATCACAACACGCTGCTTTAATTTCCTCTCTAACAAGATATTAAAGTTGTAAAGTATACAACCTGGATGCATCTTTCTCTATACTCATTATTGACCCATTTATGGGGATTTGATCAGATTTTGCATCATCCTCAGAATGTCGCAGATGTTGTTTGTCCATAGCACTCTCAAAACTAGAATAAAATTCTACTAATGTGTCACGTCTCTCATGATAGTGTTGGAAAAATGAATTAGAACTCTCAGACCGTAAGGTAGTTCTCAATAAGCCAGCCATTTCAATATCTAAAAAATATGCTGGAATCCATTGGTCCCGTAGATTATACATTTCAGTCAGCCAAGTATTCGACTCAAGCTCATATTCTGAGATAACAGCATTCCAACGCATTTTAAACTGTTGAGGTGACAAATGATGTGAATATACCGCAGACTTAAATTTTTGCACAAATTGCTTGTTCGATGAAAGAGCAGGACCAACCTGAAATGGTATAAACAACGATACTTTAGACTTCTAAAAAAACAAACAAATTTATTAAAAAAAATAAAAAAAGATGCACCATCACTACATACCTTAGACGGCAACTTATTCATAATATGCCACACACACAATCGATGTTTCGATTTAGGACACCATCTAGATATGGCCTTTTTAATTGCAAGACACTGGTCTGTTATGACACAAGGTGGAGCATGACCCATTGCTTTCTTAAATGCAAGCAAAAGCCATTTATAATTTTTATAATTTTCCTTCGCAAGAAGACCGGCAGCAAATGTTACATTCTTCCAATGATTGTCAACTCCGGTAAAAAGGAACAAACACCATGTTGTGCCTAACATAAAAATGTAAAATTTAGAAAAAACAAAAACTGTTAACACCAACAAAGTTTATAACCACAATACAAAATTATTTTGTAACAATAAAAAATGAATAAGAATTAAAAAAAAAACATAACTACCAACTAACCAGAGGATATCAATACTGCTCTAAACTCAATCATACCTTTTGAACAGTTTTTCTGAGTTAGATACTTCGATTCTTTTGTGAAGTGTTGACGCCTAGTGCAACTGGTCTGGTTCACAGACGACTAACATTCACTCGTGGTCTTCATATCATCTCTTTAAGAACATTGCTAAGAATTGTGGAATCATAAAAACTTTATCACTGGAATCTTTTGGCCCTTCAACTGAATCATCTGTACATCTTATTTTGTCACTGAGGCTTGATCATGTTAATGAACTTCTTTCAGCGACTTGATCCTTGTTGATGCCTGTTCTTCAAATTTCACGATCCCTGTATAGAGTTAATATTATTCATCTTTTATCCTAGTTGAGTTATATATGTCTCTATTACATATTACATTACATTATGCTTTACATATAGGCTTAAGAAGGATATCCTGAGGTTCATTAGCATTTAGGATTACAACCTTAGACCTAGTCCTATCACCTATAGATTTGGTCAAAGAGGGTTTAATGGAAGAGTGATGGTCCGAATGTGTTGAATCGGAAGACATCTGCAAAGACATGTGGAGAATGGTCAGGTCTAAGGACCTCTAAAAGAAAGAAAAAAGTCCTAAGAAATTCAGACAACTATGGTTATATACTAGAAAATAATCTAAGGAACCTCAAAGAGATTATGCATTGACAATAGTACAAGTTAAAGCATATGAGCGCAGAAGGTAAACAGACAATCAAAGCTACAACAAGGCCAAGATAATGCTACTATAGATTGGTACATAAGATGAATAGGCATTAGAAACAAACATAGGTGATAAAGATATGACCTACGATGAAAGATCGTGTGTGCAAAATGGAGTGTGAAGAATAAATACAGACATAAGTATATACAACGGTACAAAGACCCGAAATAAGAATAAAGTCAGCATGCAAGATGCAAGTAAATAGATAACTAATAACAAAGTCAAGATTATGAAAGAGGAGAGAAAGACGAACAGAATAATACCTTGATCGGAAGAGAACGGTGATAGGGAGGCTGGATTGAAGGAATGACCGTCGAGCTTCTTTCTCACTTCTCTCTCGAAGGGTTTTTAGCAAGATTTGGTAATATAAATTGTCATGGTCCAAAATACTGATATTCAGAAAGTTGGCCCTAAATACAGACAATATACGCTATTGCATGTACCGTGTAAGCCTTTCACGCTAGATCGCATTCCGTGTAAGTCTTTCACGTTAGATCGTGTTCCATGTAAGCCTTTCACAAAACTGAAGACATCGTGATATCTCCAAGACACATTCCTCAAAGCTACGTAACCCATGATACGCATCTCCAAGATGCGTATCTTACGTCATCTTCGAGAAGAGCTCCAGCAAGGCAATTAATTGCGATTCATTTGGTTTCTCTCCGTTCGTCCATATCCCAAACTTTCCCATTACATAATATATTCCATTAGAATCGTCGTTTCATTATCTACTAACCTATACCATTTTTATTGCAGTTCTATTATAAGATTGTGAAACCCCAATTTGAACCCTAATCGCGATTTCGACGAGCTCGAAGTATTCCGACTAGCTTTGTTAAGCCCCTGCAGGGCTGAAGCAGATAAACGGTAATGGGAAAGATGAAGGTGATGAGCCTGGGATCCTGTGGTAGTTCTTTGGTGATGGGAAAGCTGCCTGATCGAGAGGTCAAGGGAGGACGACGGGAAAGGGAGAAATAGCCGGCGAGAAGAGTTCTAGAAAAATGACGAGGAAGATAGGAAATCTGACTGCTATAGTATCGTTGGGTTGCGCTACACGAAGTAGCGTATCCCGTCAGTAAAAAGGGCCAGAAATCTGAAAATCGGTATTTTTGGCAAAAAGTTAACAAAAATCGGCATTTTGGTAATTCTTTTTAAAAAAGTACCATATAAAGTCGAACTTGAACCACAAAAATAAAAATCGAACCATTTGATACGGTTTTATTCCAATATTACGTTACAATCGAAATAAAAGAAATTAAAATGAATTGATTATTAAAATAATTAAATAAATTAAATAAATTTATATAATTTAATTGAATTTTCTAATATTTTTCAAATAAATAAATACTTGATTTTTTAATTTCGGCCTTTGTTTATTGTTTGTATATTATTTATACAATTCATTGGGACTTAGTAGTAGCTACTACCATCAAAATATCATAATCAAATTACTAGTTTAATATAATTTTGTAATGGTTGATCGTGTTATTGCCATCAGGGGTATTGTAATAACCCTAACTTTAGCAATGCTACAATGATCACATGAATAGTAAATTTTGAGGAATTAGGAAAATGGTATGTAAGTAATCTATAATAGAAACAGAAAATGAGTAAACAGAAACCATATTAGTGTTGTACTATGAAAATAAGTGACTCAAAATGATAACGGATTTAAGAAATTCCTGAATATGGATTTTTGAGGATTTTGAGTTCGAACGAGCTTCTATTTATTGGACATTAAGGATCATAGAAATATTAAAGGATTTATATATTAAGGAATTAGTGAATTTATGTTAAAACAAGGGATTATTAAGTTAAGGAGATATCAAAGGAATTTGGATTGTTAAACGATTCTAGAACCACTGAGATAACGAGGTATATTCGAAACGAATCGTAATTAGACGAGTATGGGAACAAAGCAACCAAGATTAGTAATATAACAAGGCTACATACCATATTACCCTTTGCCAAGATTACTAGCATTATACTTAGAAAAGCAAAGCAAAAGAGATTATGAGATCATCAATGTTACATCATCTTCCACTAATTATGTTTAAGGGGAAAAGTAGTCATTTCACCTAAGGATTAATCTAAACTCTTCCATAAACATCTATAGTACTCTAGAATTATCAAGAGGATGAGATAAGAACAAGCAAACACATAAAAAAAATCTCTTCCTTTTCCCCTCACCATACCATTCGACCATATAATGATAGAGCTTGGTTCATAGGTTGTTTTGATATAAAGTACGTTAAAATCTGATGAACGGTTTAGGAGAAAAGTCAGTTTTAGTGAAAGACGTTCGAGAACCGAGAAAATGTAATTGTATCAAATTGGAGGCTATGAATACCATACTTAAACATTTTTAAAAATTATAAAATTTTGGGATATTGTAGTGGAGTGGTCAAAGAGTCATTTCCAGTTGACCTTACATTAAAATTTGAAATTGAGATTTTCTGAGAATTTTTACAGTCGGGTATGGTTGTTAAGGGAAATGGTGAATAAGCACCGAAACCTTGATTTAACCTAAAATGGTTAGGTTTTTGGAACACTTGGGTTATGAATAACATGTGAAACATATATTAAAGTGTCAAGGGTATTGTTATGCAAGAGTGAGGTGAGTAAGAGATGTGGTATTCTAACGACGGTCCTTTTCGTGTTTATAGAAACTCCGGGAGAGCCACGAGCCATACCTTCAGGACATCGAGATCGAGGCAAGATCTTTTCTATCCCTACTTGGATAACTATTTATCTTCAAAGAAACTTGATTTAATGGAATATATATGTTTTTCTACGATGCTATATTGCTAAGGATTTATTTCCTGATTTTGAGAATTAAAGAAAGATAGATACGAATATGGATAAAGCGAATATACTTTATGTTCTAAAGGAATATTTGACTTTAATAATTAAAGAAAAGATGTATGAGTCATAATTAAAGTATTATGACATATGATTTAAAGGTGATGAATAAATGTGAATGGAAATGGAAATGGAAATGGAAATGATAAATGTAAATGGAAAAATGATTTGACAAAAAGGGGGATTGCAACAGACTTGCGTAAGTGGCTGTGTCATGGCTGTGTGCGACACAGTCCAGCATTTATTATTTTTATTATGGCACGAAGATGCCAAGGGAGGATGTTAGCAGGTGGCCTTCCTCCAGGGATGATCTTCATTCCTTCTACCGGTAGTAAAAAGAGAGCAGGTACGATTAGGCGACTGATCATCGTCCTAATGTATCAGGCGACAGCAGATATCCCCAATGTTTTTGAAAAGAAAGAGTTGATAATGGTTTTCAGATTTATATGCTGAAACCAAGATATCCCCAATCTTTTTGTTTTTCTTTCTTTTAACTCTATGCATTTGATCGTTAGACAAATGCATATATTTTTGCATAAATTTTGGTTGTATTTTTGTTTTTCGCATACCTGTAATGGTTTTATTGTTTGAGAAATATATATATATATATATATATACAGTATATATTATCTTTGTGCAATGTTTACTAAAATCTGAATTACGAAGATACCTTTTTTTGATTAATTGCTTTCATTTGTACATACATGTATACTTGAAAGATGGTAAAGTGAAAGGTGCTAATAAGTAATAAGAAAAATACGATAAGAAAGGTAAAAAGAGTTCAAAGAAAGGAATTCTTCGTAGAACCAGAAGACTGTACATGAGGTTACGAAAAAACCAAATGCAAGTTATGTAATGTGGTTATTGGATGCAACACCAATCGAAATAGTACATCTACTATGATGTAAAAATCTTGATAAAACGCAGAAGACATTAAATTTTAAGAAGTTGGCTAAGGATAGAATAGTTTTCAAACAATTAAGGCTCATACACTTGGTCAAGAGAAATTATCCTTTGGCCAACCATGTATAAGAAAAATTTTGATCATTAATTTTAAAAAGATTATTATCTTAAACAAAAAGATTGATCTAAATTGTGTCCCTTTTGTTATAAGTACAATATCTTCTGTCCTTTTCTTTTCCTATACTATTAATGTCTCTCAACAAATCACGCAAGCAATGCCGGGAAACGAACAAGACAAATATGTTCCTTGTCAAGAACCTTAACTAAGCTCGACAACTATTTTCAAAATTTCATATTTCCATTCATCATGTTATAAGGAATGTAGATGTTCACAATGTTTAACAAAATATTAGAAACCAATATGCCTCTACACCGTTGGAGATTTTGAGTACGTATAACCATACTGAGATCTAATTTAATTCATTCCTTTATTTTTCAAGCTGGCATAAAGTTACTACCAATTGGGATTGCATTTTCTCCAACTTATCAACCTCAATAACTTTACTGCAAATTGCCTTGAAGAAGAGGCAAAATCTAATAACAGTGTCTCTAACTTGTTTTCTGCAGCGATGAACGAATTGCAATTGGGAGTAAGTGATGCAAGATCATATGGCAGTCATGAGATTTCATTCCAGTAAGTCGAAGAGTTTGCATTGAAACTAGACTCCTAATATTGGAACAAAAACCATCAGGCAGTTTCATTCCAAGAAAGGACGAGCAAACAACTTTTTTTTCAGAATGAGTTAAATTCCAAGATGCCAATGGTAACTTCTCCTTTTTCCCCGGAGTTTTAGGCCTCAGCTCTGTTCTTATTCCCATTTCAGCCATGTCAATACGGACAGATTCCTTGTCTTTTGTTTTCTTTGGTATATTAAGCATGGTACCGAGTAATGCTTCACATATATTCTTTTCGATGTGCATCACAACATGCCTAACCGGCAGAAACTTCCAATACTCAAGTTCAAAGAAAATGGAAACCTTCTTCCAAACAGGCCTATCATCACCTTTCTTCAATCTAGGTTGGCCTTGTGTCTTACCGTAGACATGGCCCTTCAAATGTTGTACTCTTTTAAGCACTTCCTCTCCGGTTAATGGAACTGGAGCAATTTCCTTTTCAACCGTGTTACCAAAATCTTGTTTCTGCCGGCGATATGGATGTTGACGGGGCAACCACCTCCGATGCCTCATGACCACACACTTACGGTAATTAACTAGCCTTGTAGCTTTTGTTTCATCAACACAGATAGGGCAACCGTTATACCCTTTGATAATGTTGCCCGACAAGTTGCCAAGTGCTGGATAATCACTTATTGTCCATAACAAAATGCCTCTTAGCAAAAAGTACTCCTTTTTGTATGCGTCATACACTTGTTTCACATGCCACAACTTTTGTAAATCTTCCATAAGCGGTTGAAGAAACACGTCAATATCATTACCGGGTTGAGTTGGTCCGGATATCAATAAACATAGCATAATATATTTTCTCTTCATACAAAGCCACGGTGGAAGATTGTAAACTGTCATCAAAACTGGCCAACAAGAGTAATCGATATTTGCACCGTGGAAAGGATTGAATCCATCGGATGATAAAGCAAAACGTAAGTTTCTTGAATCCGCAGCAAACTCCGGCCACTTCGTGTCAACTTCCTTCCATGTTTTTGAATCTGCCGGATGCCTCATTTTGTCATCTTTGATACGCTCTGTGTCATGCCAAGTCAGGTCTTTGGCAGTTTGAGGTGAACTAAACAGATTCCTCAAACGTGGTATTAGCGGAAAATACCATAAAACTTTGGCAGGAACCCCTTCCATTTCATCTCCTTTTTTATTCAACTTCCATCTAGATGCTTGACAAATGCGGCACCTCGTTTCATCTTCATCTCTTTCTCCACGGTATAGTAGACAGTCATTCGGACAAACATGTATTTTTTCATAATCCATTCCTAAAGCACACAAGGTTTTCTTAGCTTCACTGAATGAAGAAGGAAAAGTGTTGCCCTCCGGAAGCATTGACCCAACCAGAAGTAGAATTTCAGAGAAACAACCATCAGACATTTGATGTTTTGCTTTCATGTTATAGAACTGTACTAATGCCTCCATCTTAGTAAATCCTTCACATCCCGGATAAAGGGGTTCATGTTCAGATTGGGCATGGTTCAAGAAATCTGAGGATTCCAGTGAAACCGCATCGTCTCCATCACTATTCTTTGTTTCAAATGGCATTTGATCCACAGATTCTGACGTGTTGGGCTCTTCAGCACTGGCATGCTGACTCTCTTCTTCTCTATTTAACTCCCCGTGCCAAATCCAAGTCGTGTAGGTCTGATTGATACCATTTAGAAAGAGATGGTCCCTTACTGTTCGAGCATTCCATGATTTACTATGTGCGCATCTTAAACATGGGCAACTAATTTTATCTTCATCCTGTTCGTTTTCAAAGGCAAACAACAACAATTCTTCAACTCCTCTTTGGAACTCTTTACTTCTTCTATCAGCCCTCATCTAAGACCTGTCCATCTTTTTGAGTTTTGACACCTTCATTTGCAGAAGCATAAAATCTTAATATAATAGTAAATATGTTAACCCTTGCTGGTTAGATTAAATTAAATAAATGTATCTAATAAGCAATTTGTATAACATATGCAAACAACATTATTTTATTTATCTAATAAGCAATTTGTATAACATACGCAAACAACATTAAATGAATTTCTAGTACTTTGTTATCTTTACAAGAAACCCTTAGTCAATGTAAAAAAATTTTACTTCAAGGAAAATGATGACTTATGGCATAGTTTGGCATTGAGGGGATGCTTGAACTGTTGATGGCAATAACAGTAAGAATAGGAATGAGGGAGAAGCAGAATGAACATACATTTCTCTTCCAAACAACAACAAAAAAATCGATTAAAGATCCAGTAACATTAAACCAAACAACTCCCAAGTAATCTTATCGAGCCATTAGTGTTTACATGAATTCAATAGTCACATATTATCAAGAAACACACAAACAATCTATTCATACCTTTGTAAATAAACCTAAGACAGAGCACAGTAAAGACAGTAAAGGGGGGATTGAAATTGAAAGACAATTTAAGACAATTTAAGTAGAACACCAATAATCACACAAACAAACAAAGTACACAAATTAATACCTTTGTAAATTTAAGTAGAACACCAACAATCTATTCATACCTTTGTAAATACCTAAGAGATGGCTTATGCAGGCTTGTAGTCTTCACAAAATTGAAGATTGAAAATGAGGGGAATTGAAATTGAAACTGGGGGGGAATTGAAATTGAAAATTTCAGAGAGTTGGGAGGGATTGGAAATTGAAAATTAGCCGGGAGGGATAGAATGAAATGGGAGGGATTTGAAATTTTGAGAAAGGCGGCTAGAACAATGGGTTTAGCTTTGTCTTCGTTTAGACAAAGATATGCAGGTGCATTTAATTTACATTAATAAATTGGTTTTATTTGATTTGGTGCAATTTATTTGATTTTGAAAAATTGGATAAAATTAATATTTATGGTAATAAACCCTCACAAGAATGATTTATTTTTTGAACTTTTTGTACACCTCACTAAAATTGGTATATAACATCAGCCATACGGTTGCATCGTCAAAAAAAAAAATTTTAAAAATATTATCCAAACATTATAATAGTTTGACCAAGTAGTACTTTGATAGTTGACCATTAAAATTGCATACAAGAATGATTCGTTTTTTTCTAATTTTTCGTACACATCACTAAAATCACTATATAACATCATCCGTACGATTGGATCGTTGGGAAAAAAATTTAAAAAAATGGATCATGTTCAATCGGTACGGCACTAGTTCGAAGTAGTGGGACATTTGGCGGGTTTAGATGATAAACACTCACAAGAATGATTTATTTTTCAAACTTTTTGTACACCTCACTAAAATTGGTATATAACATCATCCCTATGGTTGGATCGTCAAAAAAAAATTTTAAAAAAATATTATCCGAACATTATAATAGTTTGACCAAGTAGTACTTTGATAGTTGACCATTAAAATTGCATACAAGAATGATTCGTTTTTTTCAAATTTTTCGTACACATCACTAAAATCACTATATAACATCATCCGTACGATTGGATCGTTGGAAAAAAATTAAAAAAAATAGATCATGTTCAATCGGTACGGCACTAGTTCGAAGTAGTAGGACATTTGGCGGGTTTAGATGATAAACACTCACAAGAATGATTTATTTTTCAAACTTTTTGTACACCTCACTAAAATTGGTATATAACATCATCCCTATGGTTGGATCGTCAAAAATGTTTTTTTTAAAAATATTATCCGAACATTATAATAGTTTGACCAAGTAGTACTTTGGTAGTTGACCATTAAAATTGCATACAAGAATGATTCGTTTTTTTCTAATTTTTCGTACACATCACTAAAATCACTATATAACATCATCCGAACGACTGGATCGTTGGGAAAAAAATTTAAAAAAATGGATCATGTTCAATCGGTACGGCACTAGTTCGAAGTAGTAGGACATTTGGAGGGTTTAGATGATAAACACTCACAAGAATGATTTATTTTTCAAACTTTTTGTACACCTCACTAAAATTAGTATATAACATCATCCCTACGGTTGGATCGTCAAAAAAAAAATTAAAAAAAAATATTATCCGAACATTATAATAGTTTGACCAAGTAGTACTTTGATAGTTGACCATTTAATTGCATACAAGAATGATTCGTTTTTTCTAATTTTTCGTACACATCACTAAAATCACTATATAACATCATCCGTACGATTGGATTGTTGGGAATTTTTTTTTCTAACATCATTCGTACACATTATGTTTTCCCGTACGGTTGGATCGTCCAAATTTTTTTCTAAAAAAAATCATGTTTAACCGTTGATAAATTTTCTTTACATTAATTTTTAATAACATAACCCAATTTCATTTCCCCCCTAAAACTTAAACTCCAATTTTCCCTTCCCCCGTCCTATTTCCCCCCTTTTATTTCATTACAATCCCTAATTTCAATTAAGTCAAAGCACTCATCTTTCTTACTCCACCATACTCTCTCCACGCATCTCACTCCACCATACTCTCTCTCAACTCCCTCTCTCTATCAATTCCCTCTCTCTCTCTCTCTCTCTCTCTCTCTCTCTCTCTCTCTCTCTCTCTCTCGGTACTCTCTTGGTAAGATCTCTCTCCCTTCACTATCTCTCTCTCACTCTTTCCCCTTCCATATAGTTATGCAGTAGTTAATTGATTTTTTTTATATGATATGCCCTTATTTGATATGATATGCCCTGATTATATACATGCATATAGTTATGTAGTAGTTAATTGATTTTTTTTATATGATATGCCCTTATTTGATATGATATGCCCTGATTTTGGTCTCAACAATTGGTTTTTTTAAAATGTTTTTTAAGATCTGCTATGGGGTTGCATGTTTTTCTTTTGAACACATTGAATGTATACATGGTCTGATTTGTGTTATGTACAGCTGCTATATGCATGCATGCATATAGTTATGTATAAGTTAATTGAATTTTTTTGTATGACATGCCCTGGTTTGATATGATATGCCCTGTTTTTTGAATATGTTTATGATTTGGGGGTTTTTAATATGTTTATGATTTGGGGGTTTTTAATATGTTTATGATTTGGGGGTTTTTAATATGTTTATGATTTGGGATTTTTTTGAACACATTGAATTTATACATTGTCTGATTTGTGTTATTTATGGTATGCAGAAATAGCCATGTCACCTTCAAAGAAAACAAAATTAGCTTCGGAGAAGAAATCTTCTCGAAAGACAAAATCTGCTCCGAATCCAGTTGCCACAAAGCTTTTGAACGCTTTAAAAAAAACAAGGCAGTGGAGACCGTATCGATGAAGAAAAAGACAGTGTCATGCCCTCAGAACTCTTCCCCTCAATCTGTAAAGAAGAAGGCTATTTCTTCGAACATGAAGAACAAAATATCAAAGAAGAGGAAACGAGCAGATGAACCGGTGATTACTAAACAAGAAGGGCTTAAGCTTTTAAAATGCGGACCTGTAACAATGCATAGGATTGTTAGGCGCAAGATGCTAGGCATGAAGTACACAGTGTCTTTCAATTCAAAAGGAGAGCCTTATGGTTCAGCAGCCGGGGAGATGCAAAGTTATATTGGGGTTCTCGCTAGAACTAAAGCCCCAATATGGTATGATTCGTGGAAGAAAGTTCCGAAGGAAAGGAAAAACAAGATTTTTGATTGTGTGCAGGTAATATTTTGAATTCATATTAAATTATGACAAATTAGTATAAAGTTAATACACATGTGCTCCCTCTAACTTAACTACTTCGATATACATGTTTATATATGTAGATGGCATTTGATATACCGCCAACAACAAAGAAGATTATGTTGAAATCGGCTTGTAAGAAGTGGAGGGAGTTCAAAAGCGGTTTATCAACCGATTATGTCTTTGCACATTGTGACCAGCCTGAGTTGCTAGAGTTTCCACCAGCTGATTACTCTTTTATGGAAAAGGCGCACTGGGACATGTTTGTTGCTAGTCGTCTAACTAATGAATATTTGGAGATCCATGGCAAGCAGACAAAGAGAGGGGAGTTGAATATATATCCCCATTGCATTTCTCGCAAGGGTTATGCTAACCTCGAACAAGAAATGGTTAGTGATCATGACAAATATTGCCAATATATTTTTCTTTGGAATTTGTATGATTATGGATTAATGTTAATTCCTCAAACATGTTTATACATGCAGTCTCAAGGTGATCCTGATATAGAGATTGATCGATCAGACTGTTGGATCCGTGCACGACAAGACAAAGATGGAAATTTTATGTCGGACGAAATTAAGAACATTGCAAACGAAATTGTAAGTTTTTCATTTCTGTTGCAATAAATATTGTTCACTTGCACCGATATCAGTCATTTATACATGCTAACTTCTACAATTTTATGTTCATTTTTAAGGGGATCCTGAAAAAAAAAGTAAGTGATGGGGAATTGACCGAGGAAGGCACTGACGATGTCTTGACCAAGGCGCTCGGTAAACCTGAGCATCGCGAACGAGTGCGGGGCCAAGGGGCTTATGTCAAGCAATCTGTCTATTTCGATCTTCCCAGGCCAAAGAGGAAAGGCAAGTCCATTGATGAAAAGATACAAGAAGGTATCCAAAAGTTTATGGCCGAAGAGACTGATAGAATAATTCGAGAACGGGATGCTCTTTGGTCTACAAAATTCGAGACAGAGATGGCAAAGCTGAAAGCTGGTTTGTGTGGAAACAAAATTGATACTACTGATGGTAGTCCAAATATTGGATCACAACAAGGAAGTTGTTCCAAGGGAGGGCATGGTATGGATTTGGGTGTGGAAGGGGTGAAAAAGAAGCTAAATCTGGTCGATAATAAATTACCTTTTGTTGAAGAGGAGAAGCATGCTAAAGAGAAGATCCAACCTGGTGAGAAGAATGATGTTGAAGATAAGAATCAAGAGGTTGTGGAGGTTGATGATCGGCAGGTGGCTGTTCCGAATGTGTCTAAGGGAGCTGATAATACTGTCAAGGGTTGTTCGGAGTGGGAATTGACAATTGGCTCCCCGACAAATGTTGTTGCTTACGCAACAGTTGATACAGTAAGTAAGGTTCTTCATGGAAAACCATTGGCAAAAGAAAATGCACGAGTGTCTATTACTCGTGTCATCCAAGGAACTGTTCAGATTCCCTTCCCAATTGAAGGTGAAATCACGACTGTGGAGCAAGCTTTCGGAACATATATTGCTTGGCCGAGAAATCTTATACTCGGAGTGGAGACAAGCAAAACTCCCGTGCAAGGATCTCCAAAGGTTATAACCTTCTATGTAAAGGATTAAAGCATAGTTTTTATTTTCGTTTACCTAATGGATCTACTTATTTTACAACTTCAGTTTACATTCTAAGTTGACTTTTATTAATCTTTCCTTTTCAGGAAGCCAAGAATATGGTTGCAAAAAAGTTTAAGAAACTGAATGACTGTGTCTTGGAACCAGAGTTTGTGGTTGATATTGGCCCTGATTACCCCTCGAGTTTGAAGCGCTTGTGGATTTGGGCAAAAGAGGCACTAGCTGGTGGTCGAACATTGACTTTCCAGTTAAGCCAAGAAGCGTTTGCGTTAACTACTAAGCAGGCTATTTTTTTATCGGATGTGCATGCTTTATGCTCTGGAGGCGAAATATCGGGCTCAGTAATTTGCTTGTTTGTTAAGTAAGTATCACTTTCAAAAATTTTATTGACGTTGTCAAGAGTTCTTGAACGAAATGATTATTTAGGTTTGTTAATTTTTTTTATACAGTATGCTGGAGGAATCTTTGAAAAAACATAAGATGTCCGATATGGTATCGTTTGTTGATCCCGGCTAGATAGGTACTCTTGGTTGCGGTAGTCCAACAGAGAGGTCACGTGCGCTTTCTCTAAGATTCAATAATGCGAAAACCGGGCAAATTTTTCTATTGCCATATAACCATGTGTGAGTTCTTGTTTCATTTGATTTGTTGAGCTTTAGTATTGTTTGTGAAAATGAATGCTGATATTGCATCTCCTGATAATATATCAATATGCCTCATTTATTTTTATATGAATGCTAATAGTTTATTTATAATATTATAACGGTCAAAACTAATTTAGTCTATATATTATTTACTAGGAACCATTGGGTACTGACTGCCGTGAATCCAGAAGCACAAATTGTATACCACATGGACCCGTTGAAACGAAGAATTGCCGGTGAAGAATGGATAGAAGTGGTTGACAAGTGAGTACCAGATCTATAATTTGTTTAATTTAGAATCACTTTAATTTTGATTCATATTATTTTGTCACAGTGGCATCAAACTGTACAAGCAAAATGGAAAGAGGTATCTAAAGAAGAAAGTAACCTGTGAGAATTTGGCGGTAATTTTTTTTTTTTGGCAGAGTTATAAGTTCCTGTCAGTTTTCTGTGCTCTTTAAAGCAGTGTAAATGTAATATTTTTACATATATTTTTAGGGTGTTCCACTCCAGCATGGGAGCAAAGATTTTGGGTTGTTTGTGATGCGCCATATGAAGGAAATATCTTTTGACAAGGAGCTGAAGTTTACTTCAAAGGTAAAAATTTCAATTTGTTTATTTTTTTTTATCTAAGATATGTGATATGCACTAACACTGCTCTATTTTTTAGTGGCTTCGAAGGGGTAACATGCAGGGTTATGGCGTAAAGGAACTCAATGAAATCAAGATTGAGTGGGCAAAGTACTTCATGAAGAACCATGCTCAGTAGGTTGCTGCTCGTTAGGTGACTCCGTATTTAAGGTTGAACAACTGTTAACTTTTGGGATTTTAGCGTACATATATATGGGTATGGTTCTTATATTTAAACTTAAGTTATCTTCAAGTCCATCTGTTTTTGATGGAGATGTTCATCTCAAAATACAATGATGTTAGTCTAATTTCTGGATGTACTTATTTCGGTTGGTTAGATGGCTTGGTGAATGGTTGTAATGATGAATATTTGGTATGGAGTAGTTTGTGTTGATGGTTGTGGCCATTTTATGTAATGGTCAAATTTTAGTTGGTATGGATGATATATGATGAATTTTAGTTGGTATGAATGTTGTGGCCATCTCGCTTATTTTCCTTGTAGTTAACCCATTGTCTAACATGTTCTAAGCCAAACAGGTTTTAACATAGAAACTATTGTCTAACAACGAGACACAAAAAAGACAACATGCTTTCAATATGAACCCGATGTACCAAAGTAACTCAGACAACATGAATGAACAAAAAAACATTGACTAAACTTAGTACATGCACATCCTCACTGGCATAAAAACCATTGTGTAAATTAAACTAAAACAAGCATCTGGTTGCCTAAAACACTTGTGCATTTTGTTTATAACAACACTTTTGAAGCTACAAAATATTGTACAAAAACAATTCAGACAACGATTGTATCACATGTATATGTTGTGCACATTCGAATCTAACAACACTTTCGAAGCTACAAAACAGTTGTGCACATTCGAATCTAACAACACTTTCGAAGCTACAAAATAGTTGTGCACATTCGAATCTAACAACACTTTTGAAGGTACAAAACATTGTACAAAAAACATGAAGACAACGAATTCTATCACATGTGAATGTTGTGTAAATGCTGACTTTGCGTGCCTCTAATTCACCAAAACTGTTGTGCACATCAAAATCTAACAACATTCATAATAAAAAAAACGTTGTAATATCATCATTTCCACAACGCTTTATACCATAACCGTTGTGGTTTCTGGGTGTGCTACAACGCTTTTGGAGCCTGGTGTGTTGTTGTTCCGGATATCATTGTAGTGTATGTAAAACACAACAGTATTACATGTGTACGAAATATTTGACTTCAAAATCAAACACAAGTGTAGAAATATTTGACTTCAAAATCATTAAAAGAAAATGAAGTTTTTGTATATTCACATATTCTCGACTAGATAATCAACATTGATAAAAATAAAAAAAATATGTTGCAGATACAATATATATACATATAATTTATATAACTTACAAAGAGAAAAAAGAAAGTTTTGAAAAGAAGTGAAGTTTGAAAGGTGGAATTGAGTAAATATGGGTTGTCTTTTCACGTTTGAGAGAAACCCTTGAAAATGTTAGGGGTTATGGGTGGATATTTATAGGAGATTTAAAAATTTTTAGATGGAAAAAAATATGAAAGTAATTGTAGAATTTAAATTTGTATTAGAATTTTGGATATGAACAGCTGTACTCGAATCTTAAATACATATGTTTGCTTTTTCATACTACTTCTTATTCTTTCTATTTTAAAATATATGTTAATTTAACTTTTTACACACATTGGTTCTAGAACATTTCTTTGAAATTTTTTTTATATGAAATTAAAATAATTGACTTTTATCAAGATAAAACACTTGAAAAAATAAAAAATTCTTTAAAATATTTACTAATTATGCTTAAATTCGGAAAAGTTACATTCTCTCTTTAATTGTTTCACATCATGAATATTGTCTAAAGTATATCCAATTAGATTTAATATATTTTAAATGATATATATTCTAAATCTAAGATTCTAATATCTTTTTAAATTTATTCAAAAAAGAAAAAAAAACTAAAATTTAATTTTCTAAAAAATTAAACAAATATTTCACCTATATTCTAATATTCCCCCAACATCCAAATTTAAGTGGCCCATGCGATAATCATTTTCTAATATCTATCAACTCTTGAAAAAAAATCATGAAATTTAATTCTCAAAGTAAAGTTTTTATTATCAAAGAAGTTTAATTATTTTATAATTTTCATCATAATGGTAACATCCCGACTTTTCGAGATATTACAACAGAACTAAAAATACACTAACCAGTAAAAAAGTCTCAAAAACAACATTTTTAAATCAAATATCTTAAAACAAAAGTCGGAATTATATCCTATATATAATGGCGTAAGGAGGTTTAGGGTCGTCAGGGATTAAAAGGTAATTTTATTAGAAATTAGAATTGGGCCAGAGAAAGAGTTGGATCACAGAAAAAGTTGGGCCAGAATATTGAATTAAAAGCTTAAATTATGCTATGAAATATTATGGGTCAGAATATTGATTTAAAAGTTAAAATTATGCTATGAAATATTAAAATATATGTTAGGCTAAACCTTAAAATAAAATTTTCAAAAAAAAATTGTTTACCAAATAAAATGTTTTAAGAAAAACATATTTTTATAAATATCATTAAAGATTGTAATTTTAGGTTTGACACAAATATATTTCTAAAATAACAAACAACAATAAAATACCAAAAAAACATAATTAAAAATGAGTCACAAATTCATTATTTATATATAATAAACAATTAAATAAAGCATACCATCAGAATTTCAATTCAAAAAATAACTTTTAGAAAAAATGAATTTACAATTATTTACAAATAAAAAAAAAGTCTTTAATAAAATATATGGTAAAACAAGATAATAAAAAGGTAATAAAAAAAACATGTCATAATTGGAAATGACACAAAATTCAGCAAAATATATTCCACAAAAGAAATGTCAATTCAAAAAAAAAAAAAATCTAATTTTAGAAAATTAAAATCAACAATAAACCTTAATATAATGCATTTAAAACAAATTTAAAACAATACAAAAATAAGATAGTACAAAATTTCATTAAAAAAAGTATAAATGTATTTGTGTTCACAACAATTAAACCAATAATTTCCCACGTGTCTAAATATATTATATATATTCTAATAAAATTGAAAACACCGCAAAAAATATAAAATATTAAAATATATGTTAGGCTAAACCTTAAAATATAATTTAAAAAAACAATTGTTTACTAAATAAAAGTGTTTTGAAAAAATTATTTTCATAAAAGTCATTAAATATTCCACAACATTAAAGCTCGAAGCTCATCATCCCTTTGTGTTAAATACACACAAACCCTAGTCGCAATTCGATAACTCGATTTTTATTCCACAACATTTGGCGCCGTCTGTGGGAAGACAACATCAACCATGGTTCAAACACGAAGAACAACATCGACCTCGACTGAGGCCATACCCCTTAGCTCTGCTCCACCTTCCACCTCTGATTCGCTTATCGCTACTGAAGAAGGACAATTACCCCCATCAACAGGGACGATAATTCAACCTCTAGCCTCTCAACCCCCAGGGACGATTCCCCATGTTGAGGGAACTCTACCCGTCGTTGTCCATCAAAACCAAGAAGTTAACCCTCTCCAGATGGTGGTTTCTCCTCTTGATAACGTTGATCGTACGCTACCCCCGGGAATACAGATCCACACCACGGATCTCCCCTTGAATACCAACCCGATGTATGGGCTGCCTAATTATCCCCCTCGACAAAGGGAACCTGGACCAAGCGGTCATGCCCTACAGATCCGAGATCGAGAGTACGATGACTACTCCGGCCCCTATACTGATGATTCGACATCTGAGGATGATGATGATGATCGCGAAGAAGCCCCAAGGAGGTGACGTGCTAGTAGAGAACCTCGAAGGAGGTCCCAAAGAATCCATGATGGACCTCCACAAACGGCTGAGGAAAGGATTAAGGCTCATGAGGTTGAGATCCAAAGGTTGAAGGATGATATTGCTAGGGAGCAAGCAAGGCAAAGTCTGATTCGACCTCCTCCAGTTACAGGGAGGATTCCCATTATAAATCTGGAGAGGCCTTCAAGGAGACAGCGAAGGGCCGATGCCCCAACTGAAAAATCGATAAGGGTGGACACCCCAGAAGCAACCCCAAGGATCTGATGCCACTTGGGGATCCTGATGATCCCACACCTCCATTTACCGAGGAGGTGATGAATGCCCGCATCTCAAGGAAGTTCAAGATGCCGACAATTAAGGCTTATGATGAAACGGGCGACCCCGAAAACCATGTTAGGACATTCTCGAACGCACTGCTGCTGCAGCCTGCGAGTGATGCCTTAAAGTGTAGGGCGTTCCCTCAAACCCTGCCAGGCATGGTTCAAAGGTGGTATAGCCGCCTACCTGCAAACTCGATTGGCTCTTTTAAGGAGTTGAGCGCTGCGTTTGTCAGCCAGTTCATTAGTGGGAGAGTTCATGAAAAAAGTTTTGCATCCCTCATGTATGTGGTGCAGGGGAAGAATGAGAATTTGAGGGATTATCTCAAGCGATTCACCAAGGAGACATTGAATATCACTGACTTAGGGAATAAGGTGGCCATGGTAGCCCTGGAACATGGAACCACTGACCTCTTCTTTAAAAGGTCATTAGCGAAGCATCCCCGTGAGAACATGGTTGAGTGATGTGCCGAAAATATGACAATTAAATATCGCAAGCGCACGATCTCGTTTTAGTATTTATGATTCGATCCACAGGGAATAATTTTATTCACGATCCTTAATTTCTAATTTAGGCGAATTAGAACTATTTTAGAAAATTTTGGATTCTACTAATTAATTTCTAAATGAAAATTTGAATTATTTAAAACTAATTATTCTAATTTTAAACTAAGTGAAATATTCTAAAAATCCTAAATTCAAATTTAAACTAAATTTTATTTTTTTTAACTCTCTTTTTATCGAAAAAATTATTATCAAACAATTTAAATGAAGTATTTGTAAATTTAACTAGCCACATAATCACGAAACAAAAATACATAACTTAAATTAACGGAATTTTTCATCTTCGTTATTTGAATTTAATTTCGATTTTATTATCAAAAGTTAAAACACATAACGTAATAAAATTAAAACACGAAACAAAACTTTTCCAGAACAGGACAACAATTTAGGAAACAAACAGGACAAATCTCACAACAAAACTCGACTAACTTTAAATAAACAGACCTTGAAACGGAACTTATAATCACGACATGACTCAGAATTACAAAGCTATCAAATTAGTTCAACCAGCAGCGAAGTTTGACAAACAAATTAAACTCGGAACAAAGAAATACAAATTGAAACCAAGCTGACAGCAAGCTCGACTTAACTCAACGAGGACTAAACTTTATTCTACGATTACAAGCCACAACTCAGCCATAAGAATTTGAAATCACAACTAACATAGAAACCATGTCGAAAACAGAACTTCATTAACTGGCAGCAATAAACTAAATTCTAAAATGTTGATCAAACTGCAATCATTATATACACGAATAACAACAAAATCAACAACTCGAAACAAACAACTAGACAGAGACTCGGCTTCGACAGCAAAGGTAACAGTACTCTCGAAAACTCGTAACCCTGCAGTAAAACTTCAACTCGCGAACTCAAAAAAAAAACAAAAATCGTAAACAATCGACATCCCAACAAAATTAATAAGCACAAAAAAATACACCGAATCTGAACTACACCATCGCAAGACACCCAAACTCGCAGCAAAACAAATCAGATTAATACTCCTAAGTATTTACCAACAAAGATCGAACAAAAGAGAAAATGAAAACTAATCAGAATTGACCCGGTACTCGGCAAGACAACGAGTCAAAAAGCGAAAACTAATGACTCTACATAGCTTCAAACTCGAACACTACTACAAAATTTTAACACTAAACGAAAGAGGATAGGGAGTATAAGTAATTAAATTAAGAATGAAACAAGAGGATTGCGCGGCGAAAGCAAGAAGAAAAAGGAGAAAGAGGAAGGGGGTATATATGTTGGGGCGTGTAGGAATCGCAGCAAGGAGGGGTTGGAGTTTCGCGGGAAGAGAGGGGAATAAGGAGGATGGAGTAAGGAGAAGGGAGATTGAGGTTGGAACCGAGGAAAACAAAACAGGGGGGAAGACTGTATTTAATCGAAGAGGAAGAAAGAAGAAAAATGAAAGGGAGATGGGTTTTGTGATTTGTGTTTATTTGCAAAGAACCACAGAGAGAAAAATAAGCTAGATTTTGTATCTGTTTTGTTATTGTAACGAAAACTGGGGAGAAAACAGAGTAAAAGATTGAAAGATGCAATTTAAACAATTTAAACCAATAAAAATTACGTACTAAAAATAAAATGTTTACAACAACTGCAGAAAAAATTACAACTTATTAATAATACTAAGTTCCTAATCTAATCTAATGAGTTTCTTCATTCTTCAAGCTCTTCAATTTATAGCCCCAACTTCTTCATAAAAAAATTCCTCAATTATTAAAGCTTCATCATTTAGCCTACCACTTTAGAAATTCTTTTTTTCTTTTGCCAACCCATTCATCTACTTTTGGCTAAATAATTCTACAAGACCTAATCACTCCACACACATGTTTTTTTTCTTTTTCATTTTTATTTTTTTTTATTATTTTTGTTTTATATATATTACAATAATATTCCAAATTTAATAAAATTCGGAACTGAATTTGGTCTTCAAATTTCGAGCTTCTTCGATCGGATATGAAATAAATACTGTAGCTCAATAAATCCGAATTTTTCTTCTTTTTTTTCTCTTCCTTGATCTTTATTTCATTATTTTGTCATTTCTTCATTTTTTCTTGAATTTCCTGAAATACAACAAAATAATTTATTAAAATACGAATTCAAACAATAAATAGGTAATAAAAATATGCAAAAATATGCACTTATCAAATGCCCCCATACCTATATTTTGCTCGTCCTCAAGTAAAACAAAAAGAAAATCTAGATAAAAAGTCCTATACTCCTTTTCGTAGGTGTGACGGGTAATTTTAAGTTTACCAACCCGTTAAACCTATAGACGATCTCTACAGGAGGAGTGTTGTCTCCTAAGGGTTTACAGAAGATATACCCATAAAATCTTTGAGATAATTCAGCAAGTATCCAACTTTCCTCTTTCAATCTAGCTTTCATTGGTGTTAACAAAACAATTTTGTAGAAAAATACATGCCTTAAAGATTATTCTAATAATAGCCACGTTATAGGTTCCCACAATCCACTTGATTAGACTCTAAAAATTTACAAAAAAATCCCAAGGTGTGTAGTGAATTTAAGGCCTATGATGGATAAAGTGCATACGAACATTTTCTCTTTTTCAACCAATATTGAACTGACCCAATCTCTATTAAAACAAGTATCTAGCCAAACTTCACGTTCTTAGTAGTTAGACCGACCGTGCAATGGTTGAGGTCCCAAAAGACTTTTGCATCAATACCCATTTAGCGAGTTTTAGGTCAACAATCCCAGATCACAAAGGACCTTAGGTTGCTAGGCACAAAGTCCCCTCGGACTTACTTACTCGGGTTATTAATGAGCCCAACCTAGCCGATTTCCCTACTAAGAATTTATTATTACAAAATTACACTAGCACTCAACAATTACAAACATTTATTGACTATTTTTCTTTTTTTCTTTTTTGATTTTTTTTTTCTTTTTTTTTTTGATTTTTTTTTTGATTTTTTTTTGACACTATAGGAACCAAATTTCGCAAAGGTATGATTCGACATTGTTCTAACATGTGGGTTCTCTCTCAGGTATCGAATAACATTCCTATACAATTTTTCCATCAAAAGTCTTGTGCAAATGTGTCGTCTTGGACTTTTAAGCAAAAATTTATTCGACACAAGTTTCATGAGTGAAAAACCTCACCTGACTACGTTCAAATTATCTAAAGGCATTATACATATAATTTTCGAAAAAAATTGTCAACACCAATTAGTTCTAAAATTTAAAGAGTGGGAAGGACAACTAAGCTAAAATATCTCTATTTTTGGATTTTTAAAATTTTTCAATTTTTTTGGATTTTTCAATTTTATGTATTTACACTAAAACCCTCCCCCATACCTAAATCATGCATTGTCCTCAATGTATGCAAAATGAACGAGAATAAAATAGAGAGGAGGAAATACCTGATAAGGGATGACGGAGAATGACAAACTGCTGAAAAACTACGAAAGAAAACAACTCACACACGCACACAAATCCTCCCCCATACCTACATCCTACTATGGGAGGTACAAAACAAATATTTACTAACCAATACCTGCTCTCGGAAAAACTATTTTTGTTATACAACCAACATATTTCAGAAACTCACCCACAAAAATAGCATAGACCACTCAAACGATCCGATTAGGCGCAAGAATAAAACTCATATTCCTAACTTCATCCATAGACCACGAAGATGCTTCTTTTTGTTGTTTAAGCAAATTAATTACGATAAGATGTTGGTCATGAATATCATGAGTTTCAATGAAAGATGGAGCACGAGTGGAAAATGAAGAAATAGAAACGGGTGGGGTTGGCTCTTCGAAAAATGTTTTACCAACAGAATTTGGATCACAAGAACTATCCTTATGTTGGGTTTCCCATTTGGAACAAATATTCATCATCTCTCCAAACATCTCTTCCGAGGTCAAATCCTTAAAAGATTCGTGAAGCTCTCGATTGGTCTCGTAATGCAATTGAAAATCTTGTTTAAGAAGAGACTCAATCTCATGATCGTCCAAATTTGACCTTGAGACAACCTCCTTAACTAGATCAGCTCCTATTGGTTGAGTATGAAGTTCTTTTGGTTTTTCGGGAAGAGGTTTGGAAGATGAAAGGAAAAGTTCACTAGAAGAAGATGATGGTTGTCTAGGTGAAGCCACAAACTCAGAATCATCGGGATTCTTTGTTTGACCTAGAGAAAGAATGATGTCAGCATCAGAATCTTCTTCGTGTGAATCACCACCGAAAGGAGTGTCAACTTGAACATCAGACCTAGGAGAAATGATATCATCGAAAGTAGCGATAGGTCTTTGAGTGATAAGAAATTCAGGGTTGACCTCGGGTGGTTTCGGGGTGGTTATCGTCTCACACTCACACATGGTGGCTAATTGATTCATTTGAAATTCTAACTTAGATAAGGCTTGAGCATTAGAGTTCAAAATTTGCCTATCTTGGGTCATGGTTTGCATGAAGTCTTCTTGAGAAATCAATAAAGCCTCGATACTCTTTTCTAAGGTGTCAAGTTTCCCACTCGAATCATGAAATTCGGGTGGGTGGGCGGTTGTTTGAATTGAACTTGAATAAGGAACTTGACTCGGAATTGGATAAGAGTTCGGTTCTTGAAAATGTGGAGGCGGAGTTTGATAGTTATGACCTTGGTTCCATGAGAGATCGGGATAATCTCTCCAACCAGAGTTAGAAGACGATGTAAAATGGTCATTTCGAGAGGTTGGTTGAAACATGGCGTTGACTTGATAAAAGTCGGGGCCGCGTTGAAAATCGAGACTCGGAGAGTTGAAATTTGGGTGCCAAGACGTGTGTGAATGACCACTAAGGGTTTCTAAGACTTCGAGTCGTCTAGTGAAAGCATCTAATTCAGAGTTGGTTGCAATATCGTTTTCACTATAATGCAGATCACTAAAAGTAGACGACGCGTTATATACACTAGGTTCCCTAGTTGACTAATACCACATCGTATTATCCGCTAACTCCTCGTCAAAATCCCAACCTTGGTAATAACGATCCCTAAATGCTACGTACATGGTAAAGATTGATCAAGGGTAAAACCTCGTAGCAAGTGAGTGCGAAAATGAAACACACAAAATAAATGGTGAAAAATCAAAAGAAAAATCTAACCTAGGTTCCCTAAATAAAATAACTAGACATTGCTCACATAAAAAAAATCCATAAATTAAGAATTATTCAGACCGATTCGGCCAGATTAGAGCAGGCATTGCCAAGAGGCCAAACTCGTCACTTAGACACCAAATCTTAACAGCCAGGCGAACCTTAGACACTAAAGGTCGTGAATAAGTCTTAATTACGTTTATTTGATGCAACAAACAACGAGATATATACAAAAACGATAAACAATTATGGATGCTTACATTACGTGTCCTAATCTAAAAAAAAATTAACGAACCTTTGGGTCCTCCAGCGATCACCACAATTATAAGATACGAAAAATTAAAAACAAGAAAATAAAAATCTAAATGATGTGCCCAAAGTGATTAAATGCATGATGCAAAAAGTATGTATTTACAAATAATTTTTTTGTTTTTTCAATTTTCAATTTTTTTTTTGATTTTTTTTGAATTTTTTTTTGTGATTTTTTTTTAAAAAATAAAAAAGGCGAAAATAGAGAGATACGGGTTACCGAAGCATGCTTCCAAGAATTCCGATTTTTCCAAGCTCCGCGAAAAGATTCCCGAAATTCCAAACTTTCCTAAAAAAATGAAATAAAAATAAGGCAAGCGAAAGAAAACTAATCCGAAAAATTAAAAATTGAGGTGCGAAAAATAATTAGTTCCCCGGCAGCGGCGCCAAAAACTTGATGTGCCGAAAATATGACAATTAAATATCGCAAGGGCACGATCTCGTTTTAGTATTTATGATTCGATCCACAGGGAATAATTTTATTCACGATCCTTAATTTTTAATTTAGGCGAATTAGAACTATTTTAGAAAATTTTGGATTCTACTAATTAATTTCTAAATGAAAATTTGAATTATTTAAAACTAATTATTCTAATTTTAAACTAAGCGAAATATTCTAAAAATCCTAAATTCAAATTAAAACTAAATTTTATTTTTATTTTTAACTCTATTTTTATTGACAAAATTATTATCAAACAATTTAAATGAAGTATTTGTAAATTTAACTAGCCACATAATCACGAAACAAAAATACATAACTTAAATTAACGGAATTTTGCATCTTCGTTATTTGAATTTAATTTCGATTTTATTATCAAAAGTTAAAACACATAACGTAATAAAATTAAAACACGAAACAAATCTTTTCCAGAACAGGACAACAATTTAGGAAACAAACAGGACAAATCTCACAACAAAACTCGACTAACTTTAAATAAACAGACCTTGAAACGGAACTTATAATCACGACATGACTCAGAATTACAAAGCTATCAAATTAGTTCAACCAGTAGCGAAGTTTGACAAACAAATTAAACTCGGAACAAAGAAATACAAATTGAAACCAAGCTGACAGCAAGCTCGACTTAACTCAACGAGGACTAAACTTTATTCTACGATTACAAGCCATAACTCAGCCATAAGAATTTGAAATCACAACTAACATAGAAACCATGTCGAAAACAGAACTTCATTAACTGGCAGCAATAAACTAAATTCTAAAATGTTGATCAAACTGCAATCATTATATACACGAATAACAACAAAATCAACAACTCGAAACAAACAACTAGACAGAGACTCGGCTTCGACAGCAAAGGTAACAGTACTCTCGAAAACTCGTAACCCTGCAGTAAAACTTCAACTCGCGAACTCAAAAAAAAACAAAAATCGTAAACAATCGACATCCCAACAAAATTAATAAGCACAAAAAAATACACCGAATCTGAACTACACCATCGCAAGACACCCAAACTCGCAGCAAAACAAATCAGATTAATACTCCTAAGTATTTACCAACAAAGATCGAACAAAAGAGAAAATGAAAACTAATCAGAATTGACCCGGTACTCGGCAAGACAACGAGTCAAAAAGCGAAAACTAATGACTCAACATAGCTTCAAACTCGAACACTACTACAAAATTTTAACACTAAACGAAAGAGGATAGGGAGTATAAGTAATTAAATTAAGAACGAAACAAGAGGATTGCGCGGCGAAAGCAAGAAGAAAAAGGAGAAAGAGGAAGGGGGTATATATGTTGGGGCGTGTAGGAATCGCAGCAAGGAGGGGTTGGAGTTTCGCGGGAAGAGAGGGGAATAAGGAGGATGGAGTAAGGAGAAGGGAGATTGAGGTTGGAACCGAGGAAAACAAAACAGGGGGGAAGACTGTGTTTAATCGAAGAGGAAGAAAGAAGAAAAATGAAAGGGAGATGGGTTTTGTGATTTGTGTTTATTTGCAAAGAACCACAGAGAGAAAAATAAGCTAGATTTTGTATCTGTTTTGTTATTGTAACGAAAACTGGGGAGAAAACAGAGTAAAAGATTGAAAGATGCAATTTAAACAATTTAAACCAATAAAAATTACGTACTAAAAATAAAATGTTTACAACAACTGCAGAAAAAATTACAACTTATTAATAATACTAAGTTTCTAATCTAATCTAATGAGTTTCTTCATTCTTCAAGCTCTTCAATTTATAGCCCCAACTTCTTCATAAAAAAATTCCTCAATTATTAAAGCTTCATCATTTAGCCTACCACTTTAGAAATTCTTTTTTTTCTTTTGCCAACCCATTCATCTACTTTTGGCTAAATAATTCTACAAGACCTAATCACTCCACACACATGTTTTTTTTTCTTTTTCATTTTTATTTTTTTTATTTTTTTTATTTTATATATATTACAAGAATATTCCAAATTTAATAAAATTCGGAACTGAATTTGGTCTTCAAATTTCGAGCTTCTTCGATCGGATATGAAATAAATACTGTAGCTCAATAAATCCGAATTTTTCTTCTTTTTTCTCTTCCTTGATCTTTATTTCATTATTTTGTCATTTCTTCATTTTTTCTTGAATTTCCTGAAATACAACAAAATAATTTATTAAAATACGAATTCAAACAATAAATAGGTAATAAAAATATGCAAAAATATGCACTTATCATTGAGCTCCAACGAAGAGCTGATAAATATATTAAGGTCGAGGATAGCATGAAGAAAGAGGCCACAGTAGGTAATGGAGGGGGTAACAACGACTCTAGAAAGCGAAAGCAAGACCAGGAGTATGATGACCAGAAGTATGATGCTAGGGACAAGTATCCCCGAATTAGCGAGGACTCCGACCATGCCCCTAAGAAGAACCAAGGGCCAAGGTTCACTGAGTATGCAAGGTTGAATACTCCTAGGAGTCGAATCCTTTTGGACATTGAGAAGGATAAAGATTTCCGATGGCCGAAGCCGCTCAGGGGTGATCCCGCAAAGAGAAACCAGAATCAGTATTGCAGATTCCACAGAGATGTGGGGCATGACACTGATGATCGGAAGCAACTCAAAGATGAGATCGAGTTTTTGATCCGTAGAGGGAAACTGAGCCACTTCACTAAGGGTGAAGACCGTGGTAATCAGAGAAGAGAGTATGATAGGAGGGATAACGATCAAGATCGCAACCCACAGCCCCGAGGGCCAGTAATCAACATGATCTCAGGAGGCCCAACTGCGGCCGGGATAACTAGGAACTCTAGGAAGGCTTATGCCCGAGAAGTGATGCACATCGTGGAAGAGGTCCCAAAGCGTGCAAAAACTAAGGTAGCGGTTAGTTTTAATGACTCGGACTTGGAAGGAGTGAAGTTCCCCCATGATGGCCTGTTGGTCATAACTCTTGTGATTGGAAACTCAGAGGTGAAGCGAGTCTTGATAGACAATTGAGCTTCCATTGACATTCTGTTTCACGATGCGTTTGTGAAGATGGGGTACACTGACTCTCAGTTGACCCCCAATAACATGCCTATATATGGATTTAATGGAGTAGAATCCAAAGTTGAAGGGACTATTCAGTTGCCTGTAGCTATTGGACAGGAGCCTGAGGAGGCCACTCAGATGTTGAACTTCCTGGTTTCAACGTACAATGCTATCCTTGGAAGGACTGGACTTCATGCATTCAAGGCTGTTGCCTCAACTTATCATATGAAGATCAAGTTCCCAACCAGGAATGGCGTTGGAGAAGATAAAGGTGATCAAAAGATGGCACGAAGCTGTTATGTATCCTCGTTAAGGCCTGATGGAGTCGGGGGGCAGGTCCTTCCGATTAAAGACATGAATGTCTTCATAGGTAAGGAACACCAAGGAAGGCCAGAAGAGGGCATCACACAGAAGCCTCGGACTGCCATTAAGGCTAAGGCGTTAACTGACTTCGTGGTTGAATGTATCATTGGGAACCAAGAAGTCGGGGGGCAGGAGGTAGTACCCCAAGCAGAAAGTGAACTTCAGAATAAGAATGAGGAGACCAGAAGGAGTGGTGGGTGCTCTATTTTGATGGACTTAGTTTCATATATATCTAGTAGAAGTAGCAATAAGGTTCGATGAAACCATTCCGGGGCTTATTGCCCCGAGTAGGATAGTAGTACTCTATGTAAGGTTTGAACCCATTTCAAGTTTTTAATGCAAGTTTGTTTTTGTTCATTGATTATGTGATTTTATTTATGTGCCAAGCACCTG
Organism: Saposhnikovia divaricata; assembly: GCA_036435485.1. Taxonomy (NCBI): domain Eukaryota; kingdom Viridiplantae; phylum Streptophyta; class Magnoliopsida; order Apiales; family Apiaceae; genus Saposhnikovia; species Saposhnikovia divaricata. The sequence goes on along the minus strand of CM071597.1, from coordinate 210,929,245 downwards.
GTGTGTGTAAGTCGAAGATGACCAAGTACTGAAAATAAAAGAACATATGAATGAAAACAGGCACATGCATAGAAAAGACCATAGATGATCAACAGTGAGATTACAATAAAATCGAACTAAAGTTCAAGTCCATAAAGGACCTTGGATAAAAGGTAGCCACCTGTGGCCACTTAAGCCAGGCAAGGATAACAACAAATCTAAAATCTCAACTAAGGATCAGGGAACCCAAGGGCATCCTTGATCAAGACCAAGGAGTCCAAGAAAACCTATCTAATGTGTAAGCAAAGTGTTGCATGAAGATGAGTTGAATTACTCATCCAACAATTTTTTTTTGCTTTGACATTGGAAACAGCATCAAGGAAGCTAGAACCATACTTCCAAGCTCAAAAAATTGAAGTCCTGATGGACCAACCATTAAGGAACATATTTCATAGCCTGAAAGCGAATGAAAGGCTCATCAAAGTGGGTAATCGAACTAGAAGAATTTGATGTTATGTACAAGCCTACGACGGCCATCAAAGTCCAGGCTCTAGATGACTCCGTGGTTGAATGTATCATTAACAACCAAGAAGTCGGGGGGCAGGAGGTAATAGACTGGGAAGGTCAGCAAGGCGAGCTCTATTTTGATGGGGCATCAAAATCAATAACCAGTGGTGCAGGTTTAGTTCTACAAAGCCCGATGAGTTCGCAGCTGAGTATGCCTTGAAGTTGGATTTCCAAAAAACTTACAACGAGGTAGAGTATGAAGCTCTGATTGCCGACCGTGGATTGATAAGAATCCTGAGGGTCAAGAACCTGAAAGTCTGTGGAGATTCAAAGCTGGTAGTCTCACAAGTCAATGGAGAGTTTGAGGATAGAGAAAAGAATATGGCCAAATAGTTTAGGATTGTGAAAGCTGCGATAGGCCCGTTCAACAGGTACCACGTTGAGTATATCCAAAGAGAGAAAGAGAACATTAAGGCCGATGCCCAGTCTAAGTTTGGCTCTTCTGAGATAGAGAATTATGCAGAGAGTTTTTACTTCCAGGTCCTGAAGACCCCACCATCGATTCAAAATTGGTAGCACCGGTTGATGTAAGCTGAAGGATAGACCCTCTCAAAGCTCATCTTGGGACTGGTTGGCTCCTTGATAATGCCTTGAAGGCACAAAAACAGTTAGTGAGATTGTTTAGATAAGAGGTCCTTTGTCATTTCTCAATTAAAATCTTGAATCTCAAATCCCGACATAAAATTTTAGCCTTGATGGCCAGAAAGGTTGTCTGCCTACAATTGAGTTTATCGTTTGAGTTTAAGGACTTGAATCAAGAGCCGTTAATCGAATTCAAACCAAAGTAAGGTCCGAGGAGCATAAGAAGAAGGTTGGAAACCTAGAATCAAGATAAAGGGTTAACAACTAGCCAAGGCACACCACACTTGAAGTCAAGTGCTGAGTGACAAGGGGACTTCTTGAACGATCAACTGAGAAACAAGACCTCGACCATATGTAGCAAGGGGGGCAAGAACTAAGGGATTTCATCATTTTTACATCTTAGAATGAGAATGAAAGGTTGATTATAACCAACAACCATGAACGGATTCAAGGTTTAAAACCAAGGATTCAACAAGCGAGTTAAGGCCCAGAAGGTCACGAAAGCCAAATTTGAATTGAAGGATGTTTGTTTGGTCATCGACTTCAAATACTGGCATTGAGGTCCAAATATTGACATTTGAATACTGACGTTGAGGTTTAAAAACTGGGGCTCAGCCAACCCGAGGCCGCCAACCGGGGCACCCGGGAAGCTTCAGTCGATTGGTCTTTGTTTCGATGTCGAGAGTCCCGACATCGTTTCGATGTCGAAAATCGATCCCGATGTCGTTTCGAATATGAAAACTAAGCTGAAGCCATTGAAGGCCAACGAAGCTACTAGAGCCAACCTTGGATCAAGAAATTCAAGAATAGTTCAATAATTAGCCATTGAATCAACATGGTGATCGAAAGATTCGAAGTAATTTCCATTTAAGATCAGGCAAGCATGAAACTCTTAAAAGGAGTTTAGAGCTAATCAAGAAATTAGGGGAAGCCTTAAATAAAAGTCATGAATGACCAAGTTGATCGAGTTTCAAGCAATGAAAGCCAATGTAGAAATGTTGACGTCGAGATTCGATATTGATGATCAAGGTCGATACTCACGGTTGAAGAACAAGCTTACTGACCAACAACCGACCGACTGAGCCACAAGGGAAGCTCCAGCCGACTGGAAGCTCGTCGACTGAGGTAAAATGAAGCCCTCCGGCCGACTAGTGCTGATCGTCGAGTCACCGTTTTGCTTAGCCGACTGGCCTCTACCGACCGACCTCAGCTGACCGGCCCCAGCCGACCGGCCTCAGCCGACCGGCCTCAGCCGACCGGCCTCAGCCAATCGACCTCAGCCGATCGGGCCTCAGCCGATCGGGCCTCAGCCAAGGGCCTCAGCCAAGGGCCTCAGCCGACCGGCCTCAGCCAAGGGCCTCAGCCGACCGGCCTCAGCCGATCGAGCCTCAGCCGATCGAGCCTCAGCCAACCGGCCTCAGCCGACCGACCTCAGCCGACCGGCCTCAGCCGACCGGCCTCAGCCGACTGGCCTCCGCCAAGGGCCTCAGCCGACCGGTCTCAGCCAAGGGCCTCAGCCGACCGGCCTCAACCGACCGTCCTCAGCCAAGGGCCTCAACCAACCGACCTCAGCCGACCGGCCTCCGCCAAGGGCCTCAGCTGACCGGCCTCAGCCAAGGCCTCAGCCGACCGGCCTCGCCAAGGGCCTCAGCCGACTGGCCTCAGCCTGTTGGGACAATCAGATCTTGGCACTGCGAATTTCGATACAATAAATTAACGAGTACGAATAGAAAAATCACCTTGTTAACGGTTGATTCCACGCTCTTCTATTGTATTCCCAAATTCCCTTGAGCGAAGTGTGGCCTTCGTCTTCTCAAGTTTACCTCTCTTCTTGCTCCTGGGTGGCTACAAAATTTTTTCGACCAGCCCCCAGCAAGAAGAGAATAGGAATATATATAGGCTACAATAGGGATCATGGATAATTAGGTTGGGCCTTCTAATTACATCTTGAGCCTAGCCCAATGTAATTAAATATTAATTCAATCCACTAAAGAATTAATATTTGCACTACCTTTCCTAATACCGTAATTTAATTAATTAATTCGGTTCCAATATTATTTGCTTATTAAATTCCCCATGTTTAAAATATCGCATGTCCATTAATTAAATAAATTACTGATAATTCATTTAATTAATATCTTTTATCCTTGATCATCCACTCAACCTTTATTTAATTATGCCGGAATAAATCCACCTGCAGGGTTTCACATAATTAAATCTTTTGAGCTTTCAAGGGGACATCATTAACCCGAATATTATCAGGACATGGATTCCTTCAATAAATAATATCCCACCATATATATATTATTTCATCACCCAAAATATAATGAAATAAATCAAAAGAATTATTTCATATATAAATCAAAGCATGTAAATAATATATACGTGTCAATTATTATTTCCGGATTAAGAACCTAAGCATTAATAATAACATAGAATCTTAGTTCACCTCCTTAATCAGTATAAGGGAACAATTCTAAATTTGATCCTGTTCAATATACACAAAGTATACTAGTATTATTTATTAGTCAATATAAACTAATCTAAATAATACTACAGCCATTCCAGTGGATTGTCTAACTCCACCTGTGCTGTGAACCTTATTATATTATATAAACCGTATTTAATAATCTAATATTCTGTATCCCATTTGATACTAGATTATTCATAATATATAATATTTAGACAACATGTAAACATTTAAATGATTCTCAATTAAACCGGCCAGAAATAAATGTAAATACTTCAAATAAATATTTTCAGTATACACTAACAATCTCCCACTTATACTCAAAATATTCTATGAGTATATCAGTGTTTATTTAATCCACTATTACACAGAAAACTATGTGTCCATCCATCTGACTCCTATCGCTTCCACATGCCTGTCAAAAACTTTGGCTGGCAGGCCTTTTGTGAAAGGATCTGCCCGGTTGTCTTCTGATGATATGTGAGCCACAACTATATCTCCTCGCTTTACGATTCCTCGTATGAGATGATACTTACGTTCAATATGTTTAGCTGCCTTGTGATCTCGCGGTTCCTTTGAATTTGCCACAGCACCAGTGTTATCACAATACACTGTGAAGCTCCTAGGCAAATTAGGTACCACATCCAAGTCCAAAAGGAAGTTCCTGAACCATACAGCCTCCTTTGCAGCCTCAGAGGCCGCCACGTACTCGGCTTCCATGGTAGAGTCTGCAATGCATTTCTGCTTTACACTCCTCCATATAACAGCTCCACCTCCCAAAGTAAAAACATATCCCGAGGTCGATTTCCTCTTATCCCTATCTGATTGGAAATCTGAATCAGTATATCCCAAAGGAAATAGATCTGAGGCATTGTAAATTAACATATACTCCTTAGTCCTTCTCAGGTACTTGAGTATAGTTTTTACTGCACTCCAATGTTCCTGACCTGGGTTCGACTGATATCTACTAACCATGCCTACAGCAAAGCAGATGTCAGGTCTCGTACATAACATAGCATACATTAAGCTTCCACATGCCGAAGCATAAGGAACTGCTTTCATGCTCTCTATATCCTTAGGTGTCGAAGGACACTGCTCCTTGGATAGAGCCACTCCATGCTTAAAAGGTAGAAAACCTTTCTTAGAGTTCTGCATGTTAAAACGAGCTAATACTTCATCAATGTAGGGCTCTTGAGATAAAGCCAACATCCTTTTCTTGCGATCCCTTATTACTTTGATCCCAAGGATGTATGCCGCTTCACCTAAGTCCTTCATTTCAAATTGTTTGAACAACCATGCCTTTATTGATGACAACATCTTAACATTGTTTCCAATGAGTAAAATGTCATCTACATACAGTACTAGAAAAACCACTGCATTACCCTCACTTCTCTTATACACACATGATTCGCTTGGACTTTGATCAAATCCATATGACTGGACTGCCTGATCAAAACGAATATTCCAGTCCCTAGAAGCTTGTTTTAGTCCATAAATAGACCTCTTAAGCTTACAAACAAGATGCTCTTGGCCTTCCTTAATGAATCCTTTTGGTTGTTGCATATAGATGGTTTCCTCAAGACTTCCATTAAGGAAAGCTGTCTTGACATCCATTTGCCAAATCTCATAATCGAGATGAGCTGCTATAGATAAAAGAATCCGGATCGACTTAAGCATAACAACCGGCGAAAAAGTTTCCTCATAATCGATCCCTTCTTTCTGAGTATACCCTTTCGCAACAAGTCGTGCTTTCCAGGCTTTCACCTTTTTGTCAGATCCTCTTTTCTTCTTGTAGATCCACATACATCCAATGGGTTTTACACCTTTGGGTGGTTCCACGAGCTCCCAAACTTGATTAGAATACATAGATTCCATCTCAGATTCCATTGCCTTTTGCCAAAGATCTGCATCTTTATCTAGAATTGCTTGTTCGTATGTCCTGGGATCCTCATCATGTTCACCAGAGACCAAGTCCGAGGACTCTCCCAAAAACATGAATCTATCAGGTTGTTGAACAACCCTCCCACTACGACGAAGCACCGGTGTGGTATTAGTGACAGGTTGTGCATTTTCTTGTGGTTGATCTACTTGTACTATTGGCACTTGGGGATTATCTGTCCCTCCCACTAGTTCCTCTAAAACGATACTACTCATGGGTTTGTGTTTCATTATATAGTCTTCTTCTAAGAATCTAGCATTGGTGCTAACAATGATATCTCGATCCCTAGGACTATAAAATGAATAACCTTTCGTTCCCATGGGATAGCCTACAAACAACCTTACTTCTGTACGAGATTCTAACTTGGTCGCGTTCTTGTTCAGCACATGTGCTGGACAACCCCAAATCCGAATATGTCTTAGACTTGGTTTGCTACCAGTCCACAATTCTATTGGAGTCTTGGGAACCGACTTAGAAGGTACCAAGTTTAGAAGGTAAGCCGCTGTTTCTATAGCATATCCCCAGAACGACTTGGGTAAATCTGAATAACTCATCATCGATCTAACACTCTCTAAAAGAGTCCGATTCCTTCTTTCTGCTACACCATTCTGCTGAGGTGTGCCAGGTGCAGACAACTGGGATGCAATCCCATTTTCTGATAAATATTCCCTAAATTCTCCAAGCAAGTATTCGCCACCACGATCTGATCGTAGTGACTTGATACATTTTCCAAGATGTCGCTTCTCCGCACTTGCTTTGTACTCTTTGAATTTTTCAAAGCACTCAGACTTACGGCGCAACAAATAAATGTACCCATATCTAGAATAATCGTCAATGAAAGTGACAAAATACTCATAACCTCCTCTTGCTTGGATACTCATATGTCCACATAAATCAGTATGAACCAATTCTAACACTTCTTTAGCTCTATTCCCCTTTGCTTTAAAAGGCCTATTAGTCATCTTACCTTCCAAGCAGGATTCACAAACTGGAAATGGCTCCACTGCCAACGAGCCTAATGGCCCATCTACTACCAGTCTTTGAATCCTCCTCAAGTTAATATGACCTAATCTTAAGTGCCAAAGATATGTTTGGTTCAATTCAGAAGGTTTCTTTCTTTTATTTGAGCTAGAAAGAATGTTATTAGTTTCCTTATGTTGCAGCATTGGTTGGATAGGATTAATAATATATAAATTGTCTTGCAATGTACCAGAACATATAACTCGTTTATTCATCATAATAGAAACATTACGATCCAAACAAACATTATAACCATCCATGGCAAGTTTAGAAACCGAAATTAAATTCCTTCTAAACGAAGGTACATAAAGACAATTGTTCAAAACCAAAATCCTATCATCGCCAAAAGACAATGTAATTATTCCAACTGCAACTACTGCTACTTTCGTAGCATCTCCCATGAACACATATATCTCACCATCTCTAAGCATTCTGGATTGCTGGAACCCCTGCATAGAGTTACAAACATGGTCAGTGGCTCCTGTATCTACACACCAAGTGCTCGTAGATATAGCCGCTATATATGTTTCTGTAACTAGAGAAAGAGACATACCAGTATTGTTTGTCTTCTTAGGAAGAGGACAATCCTGTTTCCAGTGACCTGACTGCTTGCACCTGAAGCACTTGCCCTTAGGCTTTTTCACACCACCTTGAACTCCCACTGCATTAGCAATCTTTCCAGCTTTCTGTGTCTGAGTCTTTTTCTTCTTCTTACCTTTCGGTTTAGATGAAGAAGCTTTCTCGGCCACATTCACTTGAACATTCTGCTTAAAGAGTCCTTCAGCTGCCTGAAGTTCTGTCAGAAGTTCCGCAAGACTATACATCCTTTTGTTCATGGTGTAATTCAAGCGGAACTGCTCAAAACTTTTGGGCAAGCTCATAAGGATGATATCGATCTGGGTTTCCCCATCAATATCAGCACCAAGGATCTCCATCTCATTCAGATGAGACATCATTCTGAGAACATGATCCCTTACAGGTGTTCCTTCAACCATCTGAGTGTTCATTAAAGCCTTCATTGCTACTTGCCTAGCAGCCTTATTCTGTTCTCCAAAAAGTTCCTTGAGATTAAAGAGCATATCTGAAGCAGTGGGCATAGCCTGATGCTGATGCTGCAAAACACCCGACATTGCTGCCAGAATGTAACATCGCGACATCTCATCAGCCTTAATCCACCGCTTATAATACTCCTTCTCACTTTCAGGAGCATCTTCAGCAGGCTGGTCTGGCTTGGGTTCATAAGTACAAAATTTGTACTCCTCAGCAGTCAACACTATGTCCAAATTACGTTTCCATTCAATATAGTTCGGTCCAGTAAGTTTGTTATCCTTAAGTATGGTGAATAGTGGATTAAAACCCATAGTGATCTAATCCTGAGAATCATACATGTAACACATAATCAGATAGTTGCATAAATCTTAAATCCTATTGGTTTCCTCTAACAATTAATTAAAATTAATGCACTAATATTTAAACACCATAAGTATCTGGTACGCCACGATGGATGACATATATACCACTCAAATTCGTTTAAATATTACTTCGGTCCTATTACTAAATAATACGCCACGTTAGGGTGGACTATATATTATTTTTCATAGCTAAGTGTATACCATTATTAAATCTTAAATTAATAAAAAGACTGGATACCACCATTAAATATTTCAAATCAATAATCGATAATAGGATAATTCCCAGATCGGGGGGAGCATTGTCAAGAGGCATCACTTAAGACCCCTTTCTAGACAGAATCATCCTTTCTCTCAATATTGAAAATCTATATTCAATCAGTGGTACCCTTCTAATTAATCGAATTCTATGAAACTTGGTACGCCACGATGGGTGGCATGTATACCTTTCAATATTCGTAATTAATTTAGGAAGTTTGTTCTAGTAATATCCATAACACTACCTGACACCATAAATCATACGCCACGATGGGTGGCATGTATATAATTTATATTCGTCTCGGTGTTAAATTACATACAAATAATAATGGAGACCATGGGATTTAATTCCTAATTAATTCCCTCACCCACTTAGAATTTTTTATTTAAAATTGAGGAATTTTATCTAGATGCATCGCCCTATGTTATTTTTTCGAGGTCTACATGTTATAAAATTAACAATACAAAGAACACATAACATAGCAGCATGCATCATAAAATTAAAGCAATAAATAAAATTAATGTCCATGTCGTCCTAATTATGTTAAACATGCAATTAAAATTACACACATAATTAACAACACACATAATAATTATTTAAAGCAATAATTAAAAAATTAAATAGCGGAATTAAAATTAAAAAACATAATTTAAATCCACTATTATGGCCCCGCTGAAAAAAAAACAGCTGTAGCCTGAGAACCTGACAAACTATGCGCGCATCTGCAAAAAAAATTAAATTTTCTGCCTTCCACACCAGTAACGCAGCTTCAGGATGCGTTTCACCCTTACAGAACCTGTGGCGCAGGTTCGACATGCGTTACACAGCAAGAACAGGCTGTGGCGCAAGTTCAACATGCGTTACACAGCCAGAACAGGCTGTGGCGCAGGTCTGACCTGCGTTACCACCTTTTCCATGTGTTTCCACGCGCTGCATCATCTCCAGACTTGTTTCTTCACATCACTTTGAATTTCAGCCGCCGCAGGAACAAAACAGACACCAGCATCAACGCAGCGGATTAAATTTGGTCTCCGTTTTGATTTTCGATCGCACGTAATTGTTACAAAATATCCGGATCTTAATAAAATCCAACAAACAATTACAAAAAAGTAGATCTAATACAAAACTAATTTTGCAAAATCTATTCTAACACGATCAACCCTCGTGTTTTACAACCACGATAAACCACGTGGAAACCAAACAAAATAACCACGATTAAACCACGTGGGATCCAAACACATAATTAAAATTACATGGCCATAATAGTGGATACTAAACAACCTGCAAAAGATTATTATCCAAGCACACCACTATACACATGCATATATAATTACGACATGGACATCGTATCAAAATTCGCAGAACCAATGAACCAGGCTCTTGATACCAATTGTTGGGACAATCAGATCTTGGCACTGCGAATTTCGATACAATAAATTAACGAGTACGAATAGAAAAATCACCTTGTTAACGGTTGATTCCACGCTCTTCTATTGTATTCCCAAATTCCCTTGAGCGAAGTGTGGCCTTCGTCTTCTCAAGTTTACCTCTCTTCTTGCTCCTGGGTGGCTACAAAATTTTTTCGACCAGCCCCCAGCAAGAAGAGAATAGGAATATATATAGGCTACAATAGGGATCATGGATAATTAGGTTGGGCCTTCTAATTACATCTTGAGCCTAGCCCAATGTAATTAAATATTAATTCAATCCACTAAAGAATTAATATTTGCACTACCTTTCCTAATACCGTAATTTAATTAATTAATTCGGTTCCAATATTATTTGCTTATTAAATTCCCCATGTTTAAAATATCGCATGTCCATTAATTAAATAAATTACTGATAATTCATTTAATTAATATCTTTTATCCTTGATCATCCACTCAACCTTTATTTAATTATGCCGGAATAAATCCACCTGCAGGGTTTCACATAATTAAATCTTTTGAGCTTTCAAGGGGACATCATTAACCCGAATATTATCAGGACATGGATTCCTTCAATAAATAATATCCCACCATATATATATTATTTCATCACCCAAAATATAATGAAATAAATCAAAAGAATTATTTCATATATAAATCAAAGCATGTAAATAATATATACGTGTCAATTATTATTTCCGGATTAAGAACCTAAGCATTAATAATAACATAGAATCTTAGTTCACCTCCTTAATCAGTATAAGGGAACAATTCTAAATTTGATCCTGTTCAATATACACAAAGTATACTAGTATTATTTATTAGTCAATATAAACTAATCTAAATAATACTACAGCCATTCCAGTGGATTGTCTAACTCCACCTGTGCTGTGAACCTTATTATATTATATAAACCGTATTTAATAATCTAATATTCTGTATCCCATTTGATACTAGATTATTCACAATATATAATATTTAGACAACATGTAAACATTTAAATGATTCTCAATTAAACCGGCCAGAAATAAATGTAAATACTTCAAATAAATATTTTCAGTATACACTAACACAGCCAACCTGCCTCAACCGACCGGCCTCAGCCTATCGAGCCTCAATCGATCGAGCCTTAGCCGACCGGCCTCAGCCAAGGGCCTCAGCCGACCGGTCTCAGCCAAGGGCCTCAGCCGACCGGCCTCAGCAAGGGCCTTAGCCAAGGGCCTCAGCCGACCGGCCTCAGCCGACCGGCCTCAGCCGACCGGCCTCAGCCAAGGGCCTCAGCCGACCGACCTCAGCCGACCGGCCTCCGCCAAGGACCTCAGCCGACCGGCCTCAGCCAAGGCCTCAGCCGACCGGCCTCAGCCGAACGGTCTCAGCCGACCGGCCTCAGCCTACCGGCCTCAGCCGACCAAGCCTCAGCCGACCGGGACATGGCCGACCAGCCTCAGCCGACCGAGCCTCAGCCGACCGGGACATGGCCGACCGGCTAACCGGGTATGTCTCGGCCGACCGACATCGATCCTCGATATCAATATTTTGCTTCGACAAAAAAAAACTTCGGCCGACCAACATCGACCTTCGAGTCGAGTGTTTTTGTCATCCGATTGAAGTACGGTCGATTGAGAAAAAATTGAACCCTTCGGCCGACCGACATTGACCTTCGAGTCGAGTGTTTTTGTCAGCCGATTGAAGTACCGCCGACTGAAGAAAAATTGAACCCTTCGGCCGACCGACATCGACCTTCGAGTCGAGTGTTTTTCAGCCGATTGAAGCACGGCCGACTGAAGAAAAATGGAACCCTTCGGCCGACCGACATCGACCTTCAAGTCGAGTTATTTTTCAGTCGATTGACTCTCGACCGACCGACCTCCCGGAGACTCATCGCCGACCGACATTGGTTGTCGATATCAATATTATGCTTCAATCGACAAAAAAAAATATCGGCCGACCGAAGTCCACCTTCGGTGTGCCGTTTTGTCCCGGCCGACTGACGTCCGGCCCATCGGCCTCCCGAGGATGTCCCGGCCGACCGACGTTGATCTTCGATGTCAACATTCTACTTCGACAAAAAAAATAAAAAAATAAAAATAATCGGCCGACCAAAGTCGACCTTCGGTGTGTCGTTTTGTCCCGGCCGACCGACCTCCCGGTGACCTCCCGACCGACCGAAATTGGTTGTCATTATGCATTTTTCGACCCGGCTAACTGACAGGTGTGATCGAGTCGGGATTTCACATTTTTTGTTTTTCCGTCTTGATGTTCGAGATCGCTATTAGCACCGTTTAGTGCCGATTAGCGCCGTTAGTGCCGTTTTATGCCGTCTAACATCGTTTAACACTGTTTAAAAGTTGTGTGTGGCTGATTAGCGCTGTTTAGTGCCGATTAAGCACCGTTTAGTGCCGATTAGCACCGTTAGTGCCGTTTTATGCCGTCTAACATCGTTTAACACTGTTTAAACGTTGTTAGGGCTGATTAGCGTTGTTTAGTGCCGATTAGGCACCGTTTAGTGCCGATTAGCGCCGTCAGTGCCGTTTTATGCCGTCTAACATCGTTTAACACTGTTTAAACATTGTTTGAGGCTGATTAGCGCTGTTTAGTGCCGATAAGGCACCGTTTAGTGCCGATTAGCTCCGTTAGTGCCGTTTTATGCCGTCTAACATCGTTTAACACTGTTTAAACGTTGTTTGAGGCTGATTAGCGCTATTTAGTGCCGGTTAACAATATTAGTGTTGTTCAATATCATTGTAAATGTGTCGGTCGCTCCACGCCTTACATTAAGACGATATTGTCGAATGCTCGCGTAAAAGCAATAAACCCTGACCCAAGTCTCGAAAAGGCCATTAAAACTTCAAGGAAAACCTGATCAGTTTTCCTAAAAGTTGGGGGGCAAATGATATGGGCTGAAAATAAGCCCTAAAGACAGATTTAATATGGCATTAATTAGACCCAGCATGGTCCAAACGTGGGGCCCATTAATGAGGTCAGAATCCCTATTTTAATATGAATTTCGTAATTAATGTTAAGGGTACTAAACAGCTCAGCAATAGTAATCAGATAAGGATGCTATTCCTACCAGACTTAGCCTCCAAGGTACCTAATTCAATATGGAAACAAACTCCTACAAGGAAGGAGTCTAGAACCATCCTCAAGGCGGTGGCTTCCTACTACGATTCTAAGGCTCATGCAGCCTATTTAAATGGCCAGACACCTCATCTCAGATCTACGTTTTTTGCTTGATTCTCAATAACGAGATACGTAGAAACTCTGTGAGGACCGATTAGTCTCGAACACGGAAACCGCCATTAAAGTTCGAAGCTCATCATCCCTTAGCATTAAATACACACAAACCCTAGTCGCAATTCGATAACTCGATTTTTATTCCACAACATATACAAATGAATACATTCTAATTGCTTATAAAAAGTATTTATTTATATTCAAAATATAACATTAAACAAAAAATATGGAGAAATAATAATTTCTTAGTCAGCTAAATAGCTTTCATCCCAATTCTCCTGAAAATTTTCCCTTTATATAAAAAGTATTCATTTATATTCAAAATAATAAAATTAAACAAAAAGATATGGAGAAATAATTTCTTAGTCAACTAAATAGGTTCATCCCAATTCTCTAGGAAATTTTCCATTTATATAAAAAATATTCATTTATATTCAAAATAAAAAAATTAAACAAAAAAGTATGGAGAAATAATTTCTTAGTCAACTGAATAGTTTCATCCCAAAATTTTCCATCCCCCGCCCCAATATGTAAAACACAACAGTATTACATGTATACGAAATATTTGACTTCAAAATCAAACACAAGTGTAGAAATATTTGACTTCAAAATCATTAAAAGAAAATGAAGTTTTTGTATATTCACATATTCTCGACTAGATAATCAACATTGATAAAAATAAAAAAAAATATGTTGGATATCGTATCCATAAAACTAAATGAAAAACATACAATATACATATAGATAATTTATATAACTTACAAAGAGAAGAAATAAAACTTTGAAAAGAAGTGAAGTTTGTAAGGTGGAATTGAGTAAATATGGGTTGTCTTTTCACGTTTGAGAGAAACCCTTGAAAATGTTAGGGATTATGGGTGGATATTTATAGGAGATTTAAGATTTTTTAGATAGAAAAAAATATGAAAGCAATTGTAGAATTTAAATTTTTATTAGAATTTTGGATATGAACAGTTGTGCTCGAATCTTATATCCATATGTTGCTTTTTCGACTACTTCTTATTCTTTCTATTTTAAAATATATGTTAATTTAACTTTTTACACACATTGGTTCTAGAACATTTCTTTGAATTTTTTTATATAAAATTAAAATAATTGACTTTTATCAAGATAAAACATTTGAAAAATTAAAAAATTCTTTAAAATATTTACTAATTATGCTTAAATTCGAAAAGGTTACATTCTTTCTTTAATTGTTTTCACATCATGAATATTGTCTAAAGTAAATCCAATTAGATTTAATATATTTTAAATGATATATATTCTAAATCTAAGATTCTAATATCTTTTTAAATTTATTCAGAAAAGTAGAAAAAAAGAATTAAAATTTAATTTTCTAAAAAATTAAACAAATATTTCACCTATATTCTAATATTTCCCCAATGTCCAAATTTAATTGGCCCATGAGATAATCCTTTTCTAATATCTATCAACTCTTGAAAAAAAAATCATGAAATTTAATTCTCAAAGTAAAGTTTTTATTATCAAAGAAGTTTAATTCTTTTTATAATTTTCATCATAATTGTCGAGAAATCGAGAGAAATAGAAAGAATGTCCAAAATAACCACTTTTTCCCTACCCACTGCCCAAAATACCCTTTTTTCAAAACACCTCTTAAAATACCCACGGGTCACGCCCATTGGTAAGGCGTAACCCACGAACACTGTAGCAGTCGGAACCACCTCCCTCTGGCGACATATCTCAATTTGGGGGTTTCCAATCTCGCGAATCAAACACTATAAAACTGGTATGGATGTGTAGAGGATGAAGAGATGATTCCAATGGTATGTATAACATGACTGGAAAAACATGGGAGGGGATGAACGGAGGGAGAGAAAAATGAATCGTCGGAATCGCGATTTTAAATGTAAGTCGTGAGATCTCTGGACCGTGGTCGTCCATCTCCGGTTTGCCGACCGAGAATATTTCTGAGATTGACCAGCCAACTGGGTTGGTTTGGCTTTTCTTTTATATTGAAAAGGATTCAGCTGTCTACACGAATCACCTTCTTATAGGCTTCGCTGGACGACACGGCATTCTCGTTCAAATAAATAGAGGCCGGCCGTACTTATGATGGTTCCCAAGAATCCAATATGACCATGAAACTTGTATAGGATTGTAGAGGAGACAAATGCGGTTCGATTGGTGTGTAGTTTTTGACCAGATGACCACGAGAGAGGGGTGAACGAAGAGGAGGAGTGAAGTCGTCGGCGAGTGCTTCTCTCGCTTTTCTCTGGAGACGAAGACGGCGACGGTTGCGCATTCGGAAGATGTGTATCCGAAGATGCGCCTTCCTAAATGGCGCATCCGAGCCCCCTTGCACCTATGTGATTAGCGTGTCCATACATTACTCTGCACCCATAGGCATAACTCAACCAATACTACTACCCCAGAGGCGTATCTTAACTCACATTGCTATCATCAGAGGCGTATCCCATTGGTATTTTGGTCGCGCAGCGCTGAATGTAGGTATTTTGGTTAGGAAAAAATAAAAAGTTGGCATTTAGGGCACTCACCTAGAGAAAAAAGTGTAAAGAAATTTGTTAAAAGAACAAACAAAACTGGTAGACGGTACATAATTAGCTACACAGTATAGAAACCAAAACATACATATTATGCTACTAGCTTATATCCGTGCGTTCTCCTTTTATAATATCTATATTTATATTAATTTTTTTAATTTTATATGTTATTAATTTACATATCAAATTGTTGTCAAAAAGTTGGTATGTATAAGATTTTATATGTTCGATTTAATATTTGTACTCTATATTAAATTCTTAAAATTTGATTTGACGATTTTACAGCCCATGTGAAATTAACAAAATAATCTTTAATTTAGTGAAGGTTTAACAATTATTTTTCAATTAAACCTAGGCACAAACAAAAAAGAAAAGAAATTGACGAATTTTACGTTTAAAATTCTATTCGATTTATAAATTTTACTTATAATTCATTTTGATTATCAAAATACCTGTGTGAATTTGTTTCTTCTGCAAATAGCTTTAAAGATGAGAGAGAATAGAGGTTTGATATTTGTGTTCTTCAGTCTTGTTTTGAGATATTTTGCTAAGTGCTCGGTGAAGTGGCCGCCTTGGATATTTATCATGATTAATCTGAGAAGTCCCTGCCTTCTTTTTCACAATTAACTTATGAAAGAGTATTAGAAATGGTATCATTACATCGGTAAGAGTATTGAGAGAATTCAGTATGGGTATCACTTTGACTAGCAAGGGTATCACAAATGAACTCTTGGTAAGAGTATCTTAAGCCTGGTAAGATTCCATAATTTTAGAATAATAATAATAAAGGAATAATAGAAAAATAGGATTAAAATTAGATAATAAATAGAATTTTATATTTTATTAGAATAGTGGGCATAAAATACGGATAATCAGTAGGTTTGGACTAGGGTTTTATATCGCTATATAAACATCTTATTCTTCTTCCAAATCTTTATCATCAAAATTTGTAGGTCTTTTTGAAACACAAATCAGCTGTCTTGTAAAATTCATAAAAAAATCATCGTATGTCAGAATTCGTTTATTCTAGACTCGTCGGAAAGATCATTTCGTGCTATACAATTTTTGTGCTTTGAGTTTTTCCAGAAAATATCGTCTAGAGGGTTAAAAAATCAAAATACAGATCTGGTCAGAGCTGTAATCATGGAGTCGTTCAAGATTTTAGATGTTTTGCTTCTGATGGGTTGCTATGGATTGTATATGTGTTCTTATATGATTATATGAATTATTGATTTGTGTAATTGAAGTAAGTAATTATTCGTTGCTCCGTATTATTGTAAGCAACTATTCGTTGTTCCGTATTATTGTAACTACTCGTTGCTCCGTATTAATTTGAAACCTGCATTATATTATTTGATTACATTTTCTTGAATATTTGTGTAAGTAATTATCTGTTGCTTTGTATAGTTGTAAGTGACTTTCTGTTGCTCTGTATTGTTCTGAAGCGTGCTTTATATTGTTTGATTACATGTTGTTAGATATATGTTTTAGTTATCAAAAATATGATATTAATATATGATTGATAAGATAAGAACTTTATTTTGATTTCCCAATTTTAGTTGCGTATCGAGTCAAAGAATCAAGTCACTGGATAGTGTGACACATAGAACTAGTTGACGCACGTTTCAGAACACATAAATGGCCTCCATCGAACAATCGAATTATAGAAGCCGTGTTGCTGACATTGTGTGACCGTAATTTAGAAATGTGAGAATTAAAATAAGAATTGGATGTTAAGATTTATTTGTTCGATTTAGAATTTAAATTATGTGAGTTACTGAAAATATGGTGCACATCGATTTGATATTTGTTATAGAATATATTGTGTGAATTTTTGTCGTAACTGTTATCAATTTTGTGAAAGTATGTGAAGATGTTATGTGCTACATGTGGAATTCGTGTTTTTGAAAAATATAAAATATTATTTTGAGCTATCGAACGGTAGTTGCTTGCCGGGCTTTGTAGGTCATTTTAGAATTTTTAGGTTTTGTATAAGATCGACTGGATAGCATTGGAGTTCGAGGAGCTTAGGTTCGAAGTAGATTAGGTTTTAGATTGTCATTCTTAGCTGCGCTTTTGTAATAACTACATTTGTAAAAGACTTTTAGATTAATAAATTGTATTTTGTTTTCAGTTTTCGATTTAGAATTAATAGTCCGAAAAGTCGGGCTGTTACATAAGAGAATGGCAATTTTAATATTGGAAAGAGTATCTAAATAACTCGATAAGGGTGTGAGATTACACCGATAAGTGTTTCCCTTTTTGGATAATTTTGGTAAGAGTATCATACTCTTACTACTGCCTAATTTTAAACTCATTTTCCAATTAATTAATAATTCAAAAATTAATTAACTTAGATAATTAATTTATTAAATTAATTAATTCTTATAGAATTAATTTTTTTAATAAATCAACTAATAATATAGTTAATTAAAAATAAAATTACTATTAATTCTTGACTTTATAATCTCCTTTGAACCGCTGAAAATAATAAGGAGCAACCACTGGATTATTTGTTTAAGCTCGGTGTATTGTCTAGTTCATGAGCGACAAACTCCAATGACTGTTCTTCATTCTTGACTCTAAGATGTGGTTCTTTTCTGTTCTTAACTCTCATAAAAACCTTTCTTCACTTTGTCTGTACTGGTTCTGTCACTACAAAAATCTCCGTCACTATAAGTGAATCCACTTTTTTGATTACTTCACTGAGACTTGATCAGATGTCTGAAATGTTGTAATTCTTCAAGTCTGTAGATTGATTTTAATCACTGAAATGTTGTGACAGTTTCACTACTACAGAATGGACCTATAGCGTCGCCTATATAGGCCTATAGCGTCGGTTGTTTGGCGTAGTATATGCAGGGGACGCTATAGGTATAGGCCTATAGCGTCGGTTAAAATGGCGACGCTAAAGTCCACTTTAGGCGTCGGTCATTTAAATGACCGACGCTATAGATATAGCTTATAGCGTCGCCCCCTTAAAATGCCGACGCTATAGGTATAGCTTATAGCGTCGCCCTTTAAAATGCCGACGCTATAGGTAGAGCTTATAGCGTCGCCACTTAAAATGCCGACGCTATAGGTATAGCCTATAGCGTCGCCCTTTAAAAAGCCGACACTATAGGTATAACCTATAGCGTCGCCCTTTTAAATGACTGACGCTATAGGTTAATTTTTTTTTAAAAAAAAAGTCTATAGCGTCGCCCTTTTAAATGACCGACGCTATAGGTCAATTTTTTTTTTAAAAAAAATAATTTCAAAATTGGAATTTCACCATTACAAAATATAATCCAAGAACACCAAACAAGTCTAAACACAATTTTTCCATACATATATATTACAAACTTCAACTACAAAAAAAAATGTCTATGAACTAAAGAACAATGTCTATATATTACAATTTTTCTATACATATATATAGTTACAACTTACAACCTAAAGACAATCAACTTTGGTGTAAACTATACAACAAACATTGAACATCACTATAGATCCTATAATAAACTATAGATGTCTTCCAAGCTATTCTGCACGAATAAAAAGTTGTTTCTATTTAGATAGCCATACATTAACAGCACCCAAGAATCCATACATTATATTTTAATTTAAGAACTTTCAGACAGTACACAGAAAATACAGATAAATAGCATAATTATTTTATCACAACAAACTAACAGTATACATGTACATAGCTTGAGCATATCCTTCAAGATGTATATAACACTCAAGCACTACAAAGGCACTTGAAAGAGTGAGGATCTATTAATAGCCTAGTGGCAAGGCTCCTTCTAATCTCCCCCATGGCCAAAGGTCTTTAATTCAAATCCTCACTCCCTCTTCATATGTAAAAAATCTAATATATTGGAAAAATATGTTATACACACAAAAAGGCACTTTATAAAAGAGTTAAGAAATACCTGAAGGGGTGTACCAGTGAGACACCACCTACAATATGAGGACAATGCGAAGGCTGCCTGTGCAGCTTGAGTCCTTGAGGATTTTATGGTATGAGCTTCATCCAACACCACCCGGTGCCTACTCTATGAAAAATGCTGTTGTCTGGATCCTGGTTAAAATTTCAGAAGTAACAAGCAGCCATTAGAATTTACAAGTCTCCATAGGGATTAATAAAAGAAACAAAGAGAGATAAATCTGACCAACTTACAGTTTTATAAGCTGCAGTTAGGACACCATAAGTTGTTAAGACCACATCAGGTTCTGCAATGACCTCAGGGTCATTACTTCTTTCACCACCATAGTGAACAGATACGGAAATACTTTCCGGCTTGGAATGGGTAATAAGCTCATCCTAGGTATATTAATAAGAACAATTCAATATATTATAAACATGAAAAAAAGTAGCAGCACATCACAAAAAGCAAAATGGTACAATTAAAAACAAACCAGTGAAACTCAACATGACAGAAAAATGCAAAGACCTCTTTTACTCGTACCAAAAACTAGTGACGCAACTAACCTTCCACTGGCCTAGCAATGCCATAGGACATATAATCAGAGCTCCACCTCTTGCATTTCTTGGTCCTCCATTGGATTCTGTTCTCTTTTAGGCTAGATTTTCTGTGTCACCATGCTTGGCTTCAGGGATTCCCCTCCCTGGTCTTGCCAATATAAGACTTATTGTCATTACATTTTTTCCCAGCCCCATTGCATCTTCTAAAATCTGGATATATTCTTGTTAAGTTAGAGGCAATTCTAGCAATAAAAACATGCACACAAATACATTATAGGATAAGATGCGAAAGAACTAAAAGAAAAGGATCTATTATGCATTGTGCTATATTTATCATGCACGAAGAGGAATAAGTTCAAACTAAAATGAGAAGGGACTAAAAAAACTCACCCCTCCCATGGCAGTTTGTGTGGCAGTTGGGAATTGAGTTGTTGCTTCACCCGAGAACACATTCACATGAATCGAAGAGGCCCTCCTAATATAAAGCTTCAATAATCAATTATACATAATATGATAAATATGATAGGTGCAATTTAAATCTTAATGAAGAATCTTTAATAATGTTATTGATGGGTCATCTGAAGATTCAGCAAGAAAACATACTCATCACATAAGCGATATGCCGCCCAGCAGGGATGGAGTGTTTTTGTTGCTTTCTCGGCATCAACTCCCTTCTCCAACTCTGTCATCAAGTAGAGTGCTTGCTTCTGGTATGGTCTCAAGTCACACATAAGTGTACTTGGGGGTTCCATCTCCTATACATTTTAAGAAAGCAAGAGATGAAAGAGAGAACCAAAATTTGCAAATTACACTTCACTTAATTCATATATAAGCGATTGAGCAGTGTTAATTTTACCTCCAAGTTGTACACATCTGCAGCACCAACAAGCTTGTTTAAAGATGATTCCAGTATAGCTTGTTCGTCTTTGTCATGATCTGCTTGGCAACCTTTGCCTCGTTTCAGCACAGGCAACATTCCAGCTAATTCTTTTGATTCATCCTGTTAAAAATATATTAAAAAACAATAGTTTAAAAGGAGTTGCAACTAATTTAATTTCTAAATAGAACACAATTAGCCAGGCCTAAAAACATACATCTAAATTCAAACCACGTTTTCTTGATTGAAGCTCCTCCGGGGTAAAATCAGCCTGGTAGAAAATAAAACAGAAACATTACTAAGACATCAAAGTAAAATTGCATCTATAAAGACTCAGTTCCGCTATGTAAACTACCTCCTGATAAGGTTTTATCTTTAGTAACTTGAACAAAGTTAAAAGAGGATAAATTGTAGAATCGATGTTGGAAGGAGCATCTAGCTTCCAAGATGAGTTTGTGACTTCTGTGAAAAGCGAACGATGGATATAAAAGATGACGAGAGAAGAAAGAATGAATGTAAGAAATATAATATTTGTACAAGGAAACATAGTTGTAACCAATGTTAAAAACTAAGAAGCTAATCACAAACAAAAGTTGATATCTTGCAAAGGTAAATGTCATATTACCTCCCATACAATAATATTTCTTGCATCAGCTGTAGAGTTGAAGGAACAGCTATGCACCGACAAAGAACTTTCACCTTGTTAGAGCTAACAAGTGGAATGAGGCATTTTCCCCACTCCATTGGAAGACGACCAATCTGAGTATGCCATAAATATACAAATTTTATGCATTGGTATAAATCCTAACAAGAAAGCTCTAGAACATTGATGCAAACCAGATATTAACATCTAACTTTTTTCAAAACATTAAATTTATTAAATTTCTAAACACATATCGAGATCATAATAATTAATACACAAGTGACTGACATTGGAGTTAAAGGAATAACCACATAAACTTTCCAAAATATATTGAGAATAATGGACTCCAAAAGACTTATTATATTCAAATGGTCGTATGCCTATACACAATAAGATAGAGATAATTTATTTGTTTGAATTCACAATGTAAAACAAATGACTGATTAACATATTTAACCTAACTTGACAACCAAAGCTAAAAAGTTAAAGCATTTAAATTCAACATTGATAAAAGATATTTACCTCTCGATATCTTGTGGTCGAAAAACGAACAATCCCTGACAAGGCAGCGACTGTCTTAGACCGAATAAATGGTGAAGTGCACTTAGCTTTCATGTCTCTACCAGGAAAGGCCAAGTGAACAATCTCATTATTCTCCAACTTCCTCCCTCTAGTTGTCGACAACCCAATAATCGCAGTCCTCCCCACAAGCAACCAATCCTCCTCTTCTGGAAAATCCGCATCCTCAATCACAACAGTACTCAAAACATTATTATCCTCCACTTTCTGCTTCTTCACACCAGAAGGCTTCAGTCTATCATACATAGACATCTTCGGCTTCGCAGGCACTGAAGACAAAGGCTGAACCATAATCGCCTCATTCATGTCTTTCTTTACAACAATTAATTTCCATGGAATGACCCTTTCCACCAACAACCCCACCACTGCCTCACTTCCTCCTCTTCATCCACCACCGCCGAACCACCCCCACATCACCTTCGACCTCCTCCTCCCTTCTCCCCATTCCCCTCCCCTCGCCAACAACTCTCCACCACGCCTTCGAGATTAACGAGAGAAACGAGATAGGGAGAGAAGAATTCGAGAGAGACTCGAATTTGTTTGAGGGAGTAGAGAGAGAGCTTGAGATATATAATTGAGAGAGAGACCACAGCCGACTAAAATTGGGAAAATTAGGGATTTTGAGAGAGAGAGAAAGAGGGAGAGACAGAGAGAAAGAGAGAGATAAAGAGACCGAGAGGGATTTTGTGCGGGTTAAAAATTTTAGCGGCCCTTTTGATTTTTCATCTGCCGCTCCCCACACATATTCACACACACACACACACACATATAAATAAATATTATATTTTTTTTATAATTTTCATATCAAAATTATAAATTATAATTTTTATAATTCTTTTTATCACACACATATCAAAATGATTTTAAAATGATTAAATTAAATTTTACAAGTTTTGATCTTATAAATACAATATTTTCATTGACCGTCCATTTTTTTATTTTGACACGCATGTGTTTTAAAATTTTATTATAAAAAATTATTATTTATTATTTTTATAATTAAAAAATGTGAAGAAAATTCGATTTTTGCATAATTGAATTGATTAATCACAATAAATAAAAAGAAAAATTAGTGAAAGTTGGGTAACATTCATCACACAAATATTGAGTATGACTACTTTGGTGTGTATGAATTTATTTTTAAAAATTGTCATTTTTCCAATTTTTATTTATTTTTTTGATTTATTTGACAAACTAGTTAAAAATGGTGGAAAAATAAAAAAAATGAAAAATTAGTGAAAGTTGGGTAACATTCATCACACAAATAGTGAGTATGACTAATTTGGTGTGTATGAATTTATTTTCAAAAATTGGAATTTTTCCTATTTTTATTTAATTTTTTGATTTATTTGAAAAACTACTTAAAAATGGGAAAAAATAAAAAAAAAGGAAAATTAAGGAAAGTAGGATAACATTCATCACACAAATAGTGAGTATGACTACTTCGGTGTGTATGAATTCACTTTCAAAAAGTGGCATTTTTCTTATTTTTATTTAATTTTTTTTTATTTCTTTTACAAACTAGTTAAAAATAGGGAAAAAAATAAAAAAATGGAAAATTAGGGAAAGTAGGGTAAAATTAATCATACAAATTGTCAGTATCACTAATTTGTTGTGTATGAATTTATTTTCAAAAATTGGCATTTTTCCTATTTTTATTTAATTTTTTGATTTCTTTGACAAACTAGTTAAAAAATGGGGAAAAATATAAAAAAATAGAAAATATTGAAAGTAGGGTAACATTAATGAGTAAAACTAGTTAATATTTTGGTTGTATTGAATGGTTTATTTTTCAATGGGATTAAAATTGTGTTTAGACTTGTTTGGTGTTCTTGGATTATATTTTGTAATGGTGAAATTCCACTTTTGAAATAATTATTTTTTAAAAAAAAATCGACCTATAGCGTTGGTCATTTGAATGGGTGACGCTATAGGCTCTTTTTTAAAAAAACATTAACATATAGCGTCGGCATTTTAGGGGGCGACGCTATAGGTAGAGCCTATAGCGTCGCCCCTTAAAAGGGCGACGCTATAGGCTATACCTATAGCGTCGGTTAATGCAAACAACCGACGCAATAGCTTCTGGGTATAGCCTATAGCGTCGCCCCTTAAAAAGGCGACGCTATAGGCTATACCTATAGCGTCGTTTAATGCAAACAACCGACGCAATAGCTTCTGGCAGATGACCTAAGGCGTCGGTTAATGCAAACAACCGACGCAATAGATAAACTGGCGACGCTATAGGTCAACAACCGACGCTATAGGTGGCGACGCTATAATTGTATTCTGTACTAGTGTTTATATATTATTTACTTATTATAGTCTGGTTTAAGTTGAGTAGGATCCTCAAAATACAAATAGGCTATGCAATATGCCTTTCAATCTCCCCCTATTTGTTTGCTAGACAGTAACAAGCAAATTCCTAGAGGATAACTCAGTTAACTCAACTTAAACAAGTAAAAGATAAACATTAAGTGCTAAGTTAATAATGTAAAAGTTCTGGTATTTATAAATAATTTCCAGATTCAAACAAGAAAGACAATTACAAAATAGATGATCCTCTAGTCTGATCATATATTACATTTGTCCTATCTTGATCTACCTAAGCTCTATACACTTAACAATTAGAGCCAGTCTTCATAAAGATGTGCCTTGATCTTGTATCTCTCCTTCTTGAACTTCTTCCATTGAGAGCTCTGTGGCTTTTATTAGTTCTAGATCATAGACACGATCTTGTTCTGATGCTAGACCTTCTGGTATGACCGGTTGAGCTCTGGGTTTCTTCAACTTATTCTTCAACAGTGTATATCGTGGAATGTTTTTCATGCAGTAAGATTGAATCAAATCAGCAGCTTCAAGTTTGTCTTGAGTATGAAATCTAGTGGTCCTTAGCATATATTCTATCCATACCATATGCTTGGCAGGATATTGTCTCATGGACTTAGAAACAAAGTTACAGGACTGAAGTATGTCGCCCTTAAATAATTTGACTTGATAGGGCACTTGAACAACTTATGGACTGGCCTTACAAGGAAATTCCTTAAGTTTATCACGTAGTAACTTATTCAGCTCTGAGGTC
Source organism: Saposhnikovia divaricata (assembly GCA_036435485.1). NCBI lineage: Eukaryota > Viridiplantae > Streptophyta > Magnoliopsida > Apiales > Apiaceae > Saposhnikovia > Saposhnikovia divaricata. The sequence goes on along the minus strand of CM071597.1, from coordinate 210,904,167 downwards.
CTGCATACCTTGTTCATAAGAATCCACAACACCGATAGCGTTCTATTTTCCAAAAAGTGATGTGAGACATTATGTGACCCTTCCTTGTGACAGTAACAAAGATCATCAGCTCTTGTCTGGTTCTATCAAACCTAGCAATTATCCTTGAGATTTCTATCTTTAGAGCTTCCATGTATAATGTGTTGTCTGGATTGGCAGATCTATACTTATAAAAAATTTGAAAAAGACGATGATCATTGTTTGTACCAACTTGTGGAAGCCTCATTATTCTTCTTGCTTCATCCCATTTAGCACCAATCATTAGCTCAACATCCCTTTTTCTTTCTTGAATATTGATGTTGTGAAGATGTTATTTTTCAGGTTGTTCAGCTTTCTGAATTTCTTCTCTTTTGGCAATCAACTGAGATGTCTTTTCTAACTTGTCTTCTCTATTTTTGGATCAGATAGCTTTTTATGTAGTTATTTTTCAAATTCCGGGTCAATAGGTGCTACTTCTGCCCAATTACTAAAGTCACCTTCTTCTTCATATTCAGTATCACCACGAAGCTTTTTCGGTTCAGCATATGCATCAAAATCATCGGCTTCTACCATGTAGTAATCTTCAATAGTATATTCTGGCTTACTTTTAGTAGTAGCTACACCTTTACACTTTCCACCTTGCTACTTCTACTTATCACTCCCTTTATCTTGATCTGATTTCTCCCTCAATCATCAAGATATCTCCCCCTTAGTTGAATTATCCTCTACAGATTTGTCAGCTGCATCTCAGGAACTTCCATCCTCAGGGTCCTTCTCATTAACATCCTTATCACTTCCTTCGAAGAATTTTATTTGGTAAGCATTAGGTGCATGAGAGGTTTTGATCATGTCATACAAGTGCATCATCCCTTCGTTCAGAAATTCCTGGTTCTTTTCGATTCCTCCTAAGCGGAACTCAGCATCTAGATAACGTTCCTCCACTTCATGCTGAATGTTGTCCATCTTGGAAGAGATAGTAGCAATAGTAGTTTGGTGTTGTGATTCTTGGATAAAGTTCATCTTGGGTAGAAGGATTGTCTTCAAGTTTTCAATATCATCTTTGAGTAAGTCCAACCGATTGTTGATAGAGGTGGAAGAAGAAGACTATTCAACCACTTATGCTTTGATTGATGTAGTTTGTGCCTGACTTTCAATAAGTTGTTTCTCCAGAGTTGCAATTTTAGCACTTAATGAAAGATTGATGTGTCAGTGTGTATAGTCACCTCAATTTCTCTCGGCATTTCACTCACCTCACGTGCATGTGTATCATTTACTGTTTACCTCACAACACTCTTCAAAGCTCCAGAGTTGCTCCTTTGATGTACCTGCAGATGAAATCACCCTATCCCCTTTTAGAGGGGTTAGTGGTGGTGCATGCATGGGAGTTCGCAAATCCCGATCCTCAGTCATTTCTATCAACTCATTTAAATTTGATATCTGAATGACTTCAGTGATAGAATGACCGAGTTGCCCTCCAATTTCTCTAGATATATCTGCGAGTGGAGAATCCCTTAGGGGAGCCAGAAATCTTCCTTCTGGGAGGAGATAAGATGACTCGATTATAGGTGGCAAAGAGTCAAATTTTCCCTCTGAAGCCTGTGAGATGAAAAGTTATTGAAAGTTTCCAATTTTTATGAGATGAAAAGTTATTGAAATGGATGAAAATTCTTTTTTTTATTTGTGTTGGAAAAATTGATTCAGTTTACCATTGATTTATTAAATTCTTGTTTTACTATACACTTGCTAAGCATTTTTGGCTCACTCTTATTTTATAATTTCGTAACCTTTTATTTAAATCTAAAGATGGCCCATCTATGTCTTACGATCCAAAAGAGAGATTGGCAAGGCACGTTACACAATTTATATGTCAGGTTCCAGTACAGGCAGAAGCTGTTTTGGATCTAACTTAAGAGTAGATGGTGTATAGTGGATTGTATTTAAAACTGAATTAGTTGTTGTAAAAATTATCTAGACAATTAATTATTAACATAACTTCCCTTCGAAATTATCCTGATAAACATAAAGTTGTGTTGTAATAACTTTTATATTTTAGATTCTTGATTTATACCATAACCTATGATCGATCCTTAGTTTGAGGGGTCGTTGTATAATTATGGTTTATCCAGAGTGATATTTTCTTATAATTGTTTAGTGGCACCAAATCATGACCCCAGGTTTGGGAGCACCACATTTAGCTAAAGATTTATATTATAAACTTCTTGATTAAAAGAACGAATTTGTGGTCACCTGGTTAAGGAGGCATGGGAAAATGGAGGTACATATCTGAGAAAAGAAAATTAAGGAGTGTTAGAGGGTGTTGTCAGCTTTGGGGAACGATATTACTGGTTGATTCATGGAAAAAAAAGAATGTGCTATGTGAATATTAAAAGTCTTAAAGGAAACAGAGATATTGATTCTATACGAAGACGTAAATAACTCAATCGTAAATTATGCATAATTCTTTACCGAAATGACATTTTTTGGAGATAGAGAGCATAACAACTCTGGCTTAAAGATGGGGTCAACAATACCAAATATTTTCGTCAAGTGATGTCTAATTGATGGGAGCAAATTAGCATCAACAAGCTAAAGAACGATATGGATGGATTGGGATAATGGGATTGATCAGCTAATTTTGGACTACTGTGAAGATCTTTCTATGATGAAAATGAAAACTTGGAGGAAGTAGTGGGGTGATTCTGACGTCAATTGGTAAAGACCAGAATAAAGTATTACTATGAGAGATTACTATAGTAGAAATTTAAAAATGTTAATTCAAATGTATCTTGACAAGTTGTTGGGGGCCTGATGGCTTAAATCATGCATTGTATCAAAAGGACTAGAATATTGTTAGAGATGACATGGTAAAATTTAATCAAGATGGGGTTTTACTTCTGGATCTCTTACCGGTACAATAAATCATACCAATATAGTGTTAATTTTTAGGAAGAATGCACATGTTACTATGATTGAGTTTAAACCAATCACACTCTACATAATCAAATATAAATTATACTCTAAAATCTTGGAAAATAGGCTCAAAAGTCTACTTAATGGGATAATTTCAATCACAAAGCATACTTGTCTCCATTAAAGTTATGGATTATTTAACAAGTAAAGGAAAAGGGAAGGATGGCTATATTGCACTCAAGCTCGACATGAGTAAGGCGTATGATAGAAATAGGTGGATTTTAATTCTCTAATGGTGAGTTTCATGTTTATTATTAATGATAGTTACTTCTATTTTACGTTATCATATCTAAAACACAATATATTATTCAGGTGTTGTATTTTTTCCAACAAGGATCGTGCTAAAAAGTGAATCAGGTAAAATCATCTATTTTCTTTAGCAATAATACTAGTATGGGATGATGACTCATATATGCAACATAACGGATAGAGGAAGCAAAAGAAAAAAACATTTATTTAGGAATCCTTTATATGTGGGCATGAATAAGAATATCATGAATAAGAATATAGTGTTTGGTCTTTATAAGATAAAATGTGAATCATAATTGAAGAATGGGATGTGAAATTGCTTTCTAGAGCTGAAAAAGAGGTATTTCTTACGCTATGAGTGTATTTCTTCTACCACACGATATTTGTGAGAACATAGAGCAATTGATTACTAAATTTGGTTAAAGTCAACTCTAGCAGTGAGAGATAAATTAGCTGGGATCATATTTATAGAAATAAAGAAGATTATGCTTTGGGATTTCAAAGAATAAGAGAATTCAATGTAGATATGTTAGGGAAGTAAGGCTGGATATTATCCTAGTAGCACATTAAATGATATTGTTGTGATATGTTTTGAAGGAGAGATAAAGTTCTTATTAAGAATATTAATGTTGGAGATGGCATGGGGCCAGATGAATGATATTGGAATCAAGGAAATAATGTAATTTATTTAGTCAAGAAAGCTCATATGTTGTTTCATAGTATGTAGATTTCTTTGGATTCAACTATTCGCCTTATTGCATCTTTTAATTCGGATCCATGTTTGGTCAGTGTTCATCGTCTATTTGTTCTTGCTCTCAATGATGAGGGAGGTCCAAGCAAGAAATAAAAGATCACTTGAAATAACAAGTATCACGCAACCGGTATGGTCAATGGATGATAATTACCAAAATATTTCGTGAATTAGATTTTTTTCACAATATATTGGACTCGAAACATATTTTTAAGAAAACAAAATTTTAATGTAATATTTAAATATATAACTAATGTTAGAGCGAGTGATTAGTAAAACCATTAAACTCATTGCTGTTGTGATTAAGCATGTGTTCCCATGTCCATGGCCATCAATTTTTGTATAATCTTGCCTTGTATATATTTTGATCTTTTGGTACACCATAATTATTTGCAAATAAACAAACCTACGTCTTGACCAATTTGGGTAGCTGACTCTGAAGAAGCTAATGAAATTAATGAAAGAAATAGCTATTAGTGTATATACTGCATACTTAACAAAAAAAATTAAGCCAACTGATCTATATTAACTCAATTTTTTCTTAATCCAACGATTCTAGCTTGCTAATCAATGTATGTTCATGCTCAATGACAACTAGTGTAGAATTCAAAGTTTCAATACACTTTCATGATACATCTATGAAGAAAAGGGATAGGTAGCAATACAAAACGAAAGATAGAATATTTAACAACATACACTACTGGAAATAAGTCAATAGACATCAGTTCTGGGCTGATGTAAAAAGTTTTAAAAATCGATGTCTAGATGGCTGTAGTTAAAAGTCCATGTGTTTTACATCGGTTCTGGGCCAATGTTAAAAATGACATATTACATCAATTCTTAACCGATGTAAAATAGTGGTCAACAACATCAATTTATAGAAAAGAACCGATGTCTCAACTCTTGTACTACATCGGTTTTAGACAGACAACCGATGTTGTAAATGGTATACCACATCGGTTTTAAATAGAAAACTGATACCACATCGGTTCTTAACCGATGTCAAATAGCTCCATAAATTTGCACACTATAATTACCAAATTTAAATCACACTAGAAAGTAAGTAACACACTAAAATTACCAAAACTAAATCACACTAGAAAGTAAGTAAAACTGATTTTTTCATTAACGAAAAAATACAACATTCTTACATCATTGAGTAAAACTAAATTGGCCTACTCTACATGAGCCTATCTACAAAAAACAAGCTTTCATTATATGAAAAACCAAACTAAAACTAGCTGTCTCTCGCAATGATCCCTCTTACAAGTGCATAATCATCGGTTGCTCCGGTCCCTACGGTCTCTCGCATTGAAACCACATCAAAAGTATCTGGGAAGTTATAAAACAGAACAAGGAATTACTATAGTGAGATAACTAACACTGCAATTTGAGCTAATAATGCAACAGCAAGCCTATGTCAATCTTGCGAGTAATGCCATTCTCATTAGAAATATATATATATATATATATCAAGGAATGGAACTAATAAAATTATCAAGTAATGGAAACAACTTCAAGATGCTGCAAAACTTTACTGGTTTGAAGGATAAAATTATTATTGCTGTTTACTATCTCACCTGCAATGATTTCAACTCCAAATCTTTCCGTTTAGAATCTCTCACACTCTCATCAAAGAAGATAACCTCGGAGTTATACCTACAGGGAGAGATATAGAGTAAGAAAGCAAAACAGAATACCAAAAGAAGCACAACTGAATCATCTATGGTCACAGCAACACAAAAAAATTAATAAAGATCTATTTAGAAAGATAAGTTTTTTTTTTCAAATGAGGCAATGTAGAGCAATAAACTGGACTCATCTAGTGTAGCTACAATTAGCTATCAGATATATCCATAGATATATCCATTCCTTAGAAATGCAAGCTGCACCAGAAACTCTCTCACGCATGGATGATACCAAACCTGATATTGGACCTGCTTGAATTACCTTTTCTAATTCTAGTCAACTTTGTATCATGATAAGAAAGTACCACAAAATAGGTAAGGCACCATTCAGACAGGAAGGTGGCAAACAAAATAGATGTTTGTATACCTTGTTGTTGGCCAATAGCATGTACTTATCATTAGCAATCTCTTCACAGCGAACCATGACCTGGTGATGGAAATACAGCACTTAGGCTGATAGCCACATGGCCTTCTAATTAATACCACCCTCATGTACCCACATGAAGGGGTGCAAAAAATGAATAGAATCCTGAGTCTGGACAAAAGGCATAACTCAGGGAAGAAAGAAAGATGTAAAATACAAATGAAAAGTATGGATATGTTTTGACCATCATTCTGAGCGTTGATGCAAGAAGACAAATTTAGAATTTTCACGGATCAATGGTGGAGGTTCATCTGCCAGATCTACTTGTTGCATTGACATGGATATGTCATCCACAGAGAAAGGAATGTTGCAGTATAGGAGAACAGCAAAAGTTGGAGAGCCATCCAACTAGCACAGTCCAAAGCTATAATATATATTAACAGTACTTGAAATATTACCTTGAGTCATCATCGAACAAAAAGGTACAACTGACTGCATTGTTCGAGTCTTCTATCATCAGAACTCTCATGTTTAACATAACCTACATTACAGGAAAAAACAAAACACAGGGATAAAGGTAGACAAAGTTGGTTACTTTATTAGACTAAAATGAGCAACAACCCAATAAATTCCCAGGAACCAATGCTATTAAAAATAAACTTACATTTGAAGACACACTATGTGTGCTATATTTGTCGTCCCAATACATCGTACTAATTCGGTACAACTTCTGTATGATAAGTACCTAAAGCAATAACATGTAAACAGAGGAAGAATTCAAGGTAGAATTTAACCAGTATTTAAAAAACAAAGAAACAGATAAAAGCTCTAATAACAAATAAAATTGTGCAATCAAATCACTTACTAAACACAGTTCATTTGTTATCTAATTTAAGGTCTTCTTAGGCTTTTGATGTGTGACCTACATTGATGGGTAAAACAAGATATGGATTGTAACACCCCCAGATCCGGGGTCAGGGATCTGGTGGTTACGGTCTTACATCCATTCATAATACTTGACTTGAGTCCACAATAAATAAATCACATGCTGTGACCCCACAATAATTACCACTCACACACACAACAGTTATAGTCCCAGAGATGAAATTGAAATAAGTCTTACATTAAAGGGTTTACGAATAAAAGTTATTACAATCCCAAAAGGATAACATCATAGGTTTAAAAGTTTTGCCGTTAATTACATTAATTATACATATAGTTAAACAGGAAACAAAAGCTGTCTAACTATGCTACCTCAGCAATGGCGGCTAGCATCTCAGCGGGTAGTCCGGTGGGTCGGGTAACCTGCTTGCGCCGAGTGCGCCTGACGCGAGCCATCTGTCCTAGCTGTTGTTGTGACATAATATAAACAAAGCAAGGGTGAGCGAAAGCCCACCAACAAATATATAACTGAACGATAATTTAAAACAGTTCAAAGCTATCTTTCAAACCATATGCCATGCATTTACGGAAATGATGCCAGTATAATATTAACGATGAAGTTACAAGGTAACTGAAAGTATTTGTTTGAAGAAATATCTGCTACATCAAAGTAAGCGAGATATTCTTATTGTTATTAAGAAGAGGAACTTGCAAGAAAAGGTTGCAATTCCAGTTATGACACTTTTCCAACTTTGCCAACAGTAATCATGTTGCAGGAAATAAATAAATTTGGATGATGAACCAATGATGGAGTATTCACCGCGCCCGCTGTTCCAATCTTGATGATCAGTCGAGATCGTACAGCTCAATTTAGATTTACTACCGGTAGAAGGAAGAACTGACGGCTTTACTTGTATACCGCCTTGCTAGCTCTCCCTGGCCAACGGTTGGGCCAAGGGGATGGACCGGCGCTACTCGGCCTCTTACACGACTCCTAGTTCAAATAGAATTCATGATTCTGAATGTAACGTTCGTCCCCCTTTCCCCAAGTATAATACTTGTTGATAAGACTCCACAAAGTAGTCGTATCTAGTTGGAAAGGAAAATTTACCAATATCTCCCAAGTTATTACTTGGTAACGGATATCAACTTGTTCCAGTAATCTTACCCCTCGAAAGATGAGAAGGTAAGCAACGACTTAATAAGTCAACAGCACCCGAGTTGCGGGTGAAGGGAATACTTTATGACCGGGAAGTCGACAAGATAAATAACATTTTTCCAAGTAAGGTTCCCTTATTATTAAGGAGATAGACTCAAAGATGAATGATGTCTGGGAACCTTTCTTGATATAAGATTAATAATAATATGACTTCGAAATATTTTCTGTAATAATCGAAGAAGATAAACCTTATCGAGATTATTCTAAGTATGGAATCAATATTCAGAGAATATTTATTGAGTTAAAATATTGAAAGAATATTTGGGAATATGAAATAATATCTTTAATCAGAGTATTTCTCAAAATAATCCCTGAAGAAATATCAGGAGAATATTTATTGAATAAATAAATATTTAAATGAATATTCAAAACAATATTCATTAATTAATAAGACCTGAAACGAATATTTAAGGTAATATTCATAATTAATTAGGAATTTAAATGAATATTCAAAAGTAATATTCATTTAATGAATAATATCCTAAATGAATATCAAGTAATATTCATTTAGTAATCCAAGCCTTAAGGAATATTCGATAATTAAATCAAGCTTCAGATGAATATTAAAATAATATTCATCAAGTATTTAATTTCTTAAATGAATATTCAAAAGTAATATTTATTTAATAAAATAATATTCTAAAAGAATATCCAATTAATATTCATTTAATAGTCTCATCTTTAGAAGAATATTCGAAATAATAGTCGATAGTCAATTCGACTCTGAATGAATATTGAGAAATATTATTCGTTGAATAGTTAAATTCAAATAATTATTTGAAGTATGGATCGTTAAAATAATTAGTCTCGAACGAATATTCAAATAATATTCGTCGCCCAAATAATAGAAAATATTTACTTAAATATTTTCTCCCGAGGTAATCTCGATATATCAAGAAATATTGACTCCCGGTCTATATTTGACGAATAAGATGTATACGCCCTTCTATGTGGGTCTTACAATAACCGGCTTATAACTGATATATAACTATCTAGCTTATAAGCCAACAATAACATTCAGGGAACAAGTATATCAATTCAACTTGAAAGTAGGCATGCATGCAATGGCATATGTATAACAGCAATCATATATATATATATATATTTATTCAATCACAACAACAGCCTAAAAGAAGGGAATTGAAACTTGCCTGGTAGTCGAGTACGGTAAGGGGTAGTGGTAGCGGGTCCCGGTTCAGCCTGGTGATCTATAAATAGCCAAGGCATTCGGGATTAATCACTTAACATATTAAAAGTTAAGTTATACTTAAATCGAAACACGTTCTCGAGTTATCTCGTTATACCCCTTTTTGTGGATTACTTATTATCACTGATCCGACCGACATTCGTTCGTTAATATGACATGTCACTGCACTTATACTTGGGACATACTTAAGTCATATGAGTTCTAAGGTTGATCGTTACGAACCAATATTATACTCCGAGTTTTATCGCCCGTTTTCTAAGTGTTTTACCAAAGTTATAAAAGAGTCATCTTTTAGGGGTTCGTTCGCGTTTAACCTTGACTCGAACATTTTTAATAAATCGAAAAATGCTCTTTTTGACATACGGTTTTCTTTCACACCTTCCTTCTTACCCCTAGTATTTATTTACCAAGATTCGCCATGACGTTACATAGTTAACGAGGGTTCAATTTCAGTTACGAACTTTCGTTTACGGATTCGAAATACTTTTAGTAATTTGGTCATAAATCCTAAACCGTAAGTCCGTTTCACATGATCTTTATATCAAAACGAAGCTTAGAACATTACCTATCCTATCATGGCAGATACGGTCTCTGGACAGTAGGGGTTCGACATGGAAAATGGCATACAAAACATGGTATTGTAAAATCGGGCATTATAACGGCTGTAAATCAAATATCTATCAATTTCGAATCTTCCCATAAACATAGCATCCAACCCAAACAACATATACATGACTTATATACATGAACTGAGGCCAAGCAATGCCTTTCCGTTCATCTAGCTATTTACATCATTAATCCAAAATCCATACATAATCATGCTTATAACTTTAACATAACCATAACTAAGTTATATCTATCATAAACATGCTTAAATCTTAAACAAGGGTTAGGGTTTCAAGAGCTTTATACCTTCCTTAGATAGTGATATAGCCTTACTAAGCCTTGTATGGTCCTTAGGAGTGATTATGCTTGCTAGATTAACCATGGAAAATCAAGAAAACAAAGTTAGTATATGATGAACACTATTCACCCTCCTCTTGTTTGATTTTTTTGAAAATGGAAATGGATGAGTTTGAAGCTAAGATTTTGAGGAGATAAGTTTTATGAAATGTAAGACTCACCTTAATTATTTCAAGAACAAACAATGGTGGGAAGGTTGAGTTTTGATTTGGAATTAATGGGTATAGCCGAATGGTTTCTTTGCAAGGGGGGGGGAAGAGTTGCTTGGTTCTTTGATTTTTTTGTGTTTTAATCTCCTTCACTCTCATCCACTTACAACATAATATCTTGTAAAAGTTACTTTAATAAAGTGATGAGGTGTTGGATGATCAAATGGCAAGACATGTGTTGGTTTTGTGGTGGTTAAAGCCTAACTAGGTAGTTACTTGCTAAGTACTTAGTTCTTCCTCTAAGGTGCTAGTTCCTTGCTTCTAGTTTAGTTACTAGATATTTATACTAGTAGCTTGCACAAGACTCTTGCTTCCTCTGCTTGTTTCTGTGTCCGGTTATTACCCGTTTCGATTGATCGTTCGTGAGAATATTTCACGGATTTCTACTTAGGGTTTACCGGGAATCCTCTTTAATATTAATACTTTCATTCTCCATCTTTCATTATAACTTTCCATTTTATATTCCTTTAATCCATTCGTTAAATACTTAAGGCTATCAGTGTCCAGGGAACTTTCGGAGAAAATAAAAGTGCGGTTTTTCAGAATCCGACAGCTTTTACATACACTTATTTTCCCCCTGGATCACTAATACGAACTCGGAAATCCGTTCCGAATACTTCTATATAGTGTCGTCTCATATTATTATATACTCCCACCAAAACACTATTCATTCTGTATTCTTTACTTGTTCTCTTAGGGTTGTATAATTGTCCGTATTCTCTTTCGATCGTTCCTTAACCTTTTTACGGAACTACTGGATTAATCGTTATCGATCTGGATGACATGAGAGTATTCTCTTGCTTGAAGTTGCCATATCTTATTCCTTTAGAAGATAGATTATTCTTACCTATGTTGTCACCCTTTAGCATTCTTCAAGACATAAACATAATAAAGTCGAATTCTATTCATTCTTTCCCAATTATCAATTATTACACTGTAGCCATATCCACTATTCATTCTTACATCATTAAATACATAAAATTTTTAATTCCACCCAAAATCTGGGTTCTTACAGTCTCCCCTCCTTAAAAGGATTCCGTCCCGGAATCAGTTTGAAAACAAGTGGGGGTACTTCTCTTGCATTGCGCTTTCAAGTTCCCAGGTGGATTCTTCTACATTGTGGTTCTGCCACAAAACTCTGACTAGCTGAATGACCTTGTTTCGGAGCACTTGTTCTTTCCGGTCTATGATTTCCACAGGTTGCTCCACATAGGTCAGGTCTGGTTGCATGTCCACTTGCTCATACTCAACAATATGCTTAGCATCCGGATTATACTTTCTCAGCATCGAAACATGGAACACATTGTGCACCTGCTGTAGATTCGGGGGCAATGCGAGCTCATAAGCTAGTTCCCCAATCCGTCTCAAGATCTCAAATGGTCCAATGTACCTGGGACTCAGCTTTCCTTTCTTCCCAAATCTCATTAAACCTTTCCAAGGTGACACTTTCAAGAATACTAGGTACCCCACTTCGTATTCCTTGCCTTTCCGAGCTAAGTCGGCATATTTCTTTTGTCGATCCTGGGCTGCTACCAACCGTCCTCTGATTAGATCTACTGCATCTTTAGTTCGTTGGACCACTTCGGGCCCGAGCATCTTTCGCTCTCCAACTTCATCCCAATACAAGGGAGATCGACATTTTCTTCCATAAAGGGCCTCATAAGGTGGCATCCCAATGCTTGAATGATAACTGTTATTATAGGAGAACTCAACCAATGGCAAGTGATCATCCCAACTTCCCTTGAAGTCTATCGCGCAGACTCTCAACATATCCTCTAGCGTTTGGATGGTCCTTTCACTTTGCCCATCTGTCTGGGGGTGGTAGGCTGTGCTCATGTTCAGACGGGTCCCTACACATTCTTGGAAACTTCTCCAAAACCTGGAGTTAAATCTAGGATCTCGATCGGATACTATTGCGACTGGGACTCCATGTCGCGCCACTATCTCTTTTAAGTAGATGTCCACTAGTCTGTCGACCGTGTACCTTTCGTTGATCGGGAGAAAGTGAGCCGATTTCGTCAGTCGATCTACAATTACCCATATGGCGTCATGATTAGCCTTGGTCCTTGGTAAACCTACTACGAAATCCATGGCTATATGTTCCCATTTCCATTCTGGAATCTCTAAGGGATGTAGAAGTCCGCTGGGTTTCTGGTGCTCTGCCTTCACTCGTTGGCAGGTCAAGCATCTGCTTACCCACTCTGCTACGTCCTTTTTCATATTGGGCCACCAGTAATACTCCTTCAAATCCCTATACATTTTGGTGCTACCAGGGTGCACTGAGTATCTTGAGTTGTGTGCCTCATTTAAAATCTCATTCTTGAGTTCCTGAACGTTTGGGATCCATATCCTGTATGTGTACCTCATGATCCCTTCCTTGTCTCTTTCGCACTTAATTTCCTCCCCGGTCATTAGCTCTTCTGTGGAGTTCTTTTCTTCCTCCATCATCCGTTCCTGGCACATCTTAATCTTTTCTAGCAATGGAGGTTGGATTCTAATTTCCATCAACTTTTCTTGGCCCTCTCCAGGTAACTTAACCTCGATTTCCAACTTCTCAAAATCCTTCACTAGCTCTTTCTCTGAAGTTATCATCTTGAGCTTCTCTTTCCGACTAAGGGCGTCAGCCACCACATTGGCTTTGCCCGGGTGATAGCGAATTTCACAGTCGTAATCCTTGATTAACTCTAACCATCTCCTCTGGCGCATGTTAAGCTCTTTCTGAGTGAAAATGTATTTGAGGCTCTTATGGTCTGTGTAAATCTCGCATTTTTCCCCATACAGGTAGTGTCTCCAAATCTTTAAAGCGAAGACTATGGCTGCTAGCTCTAGATCATGCGTGGGATATCTGACTTCATAATCCTTCAATTGCCTAGACGCATACGCTATTACCTTGCCGTGCTGCATAAGCACGCATCCCAGTCCTTTATGCGAAGCATCACTGTAAATCACGAAATCTCCTTTTCCATCAGGTTATGCCAGCACTGGGGCTGTCATTCTTTAACTCTTAGAAACTCTTCTCGCATTTCTCAGTCCATTCAAATTTCTCGGTTTTACGGGTAAGTCGAGTTAATGGAGCTGCGAGTTTCGCAAAGTCTTGGACAAATCTCCTGTAATATCCGGCCAGTCCAATGAAACTCCTCACCTCGGTTGGAGTAGTTGGCCGTTCCCAGTTTGAAACTGCTTCTATCTTGGAGGGGTCAACCAACACTCCTTCTCTATTGATCACGTGCCCTAAGAATTGTACCTCATTTTTCCAAAACTCACACTTGGAGAACTTGGCATATAACTGCTCTTTCCTGAGTATTTCTAAGGTTATCCTTAAATGTTCAGCGTGTTCTGCCTCTGTCTTTGAGTAGATGAGAATATCATCAATGAAAACTATCACGAATTTGTCCAAATATTCCTTGAACACTCTATTCATTAGGTCCATGAAGGCTGCTGGGGCGTTGGTCAATCCAAATGACATAACTAGGAACTCATAATGTCCATATCTGGTGCGGACACTAGTACAGAATACACCTATAGCGTCGCCACCTATAGCGTCGGTTGTTGACCTATAGCGTCACCAGTTTACCTATTGCGACGGTTGTTTGCATTAACCGACGCCATAGGTCATCTGCCAGAAGCTATTGCGTCGGTTGTTTGCATTAACCGACGCTATAGGTATAGCCTATAGCATCGCCTTTTTAAGGGGCGACGCTATAGGCTATACCCAGAAGCTATTGCGTCGGTTGTTTGCATTAACCGACGCTATAGGTATAGCCTATAGCGTCGCCCTTTTAAGGGGCGACGCTATAGGCTCTACCTATAGCGTCGCCCCCTAAAATGCCGATGCTATAGGTTAATGTTTTTTTAAAAAAGATCCTATAGCGTCGCCCATTCAAATGACCGACGCTATAGGTCAATTTTTTTAAAAAAAATAATTATTTCAAAAGTGGAATTTCACCATTACAAAATATAATCCAAGAACACCAAACAAGCCTAAACACAATTTTAATCCCATTACAAAATAAACCATTCAATACAACCAAAATATTAACTAGTTTTACTTATTAATGTTACCCTACTTTCAATAATTTTCTATTTCTTTTTATATTTTTCCCCATTTTTAAACTAGTTTGTCAAAGAAATAAAAAAATTAAATAAAAATAGGAAAAATGCCAATTTTCGAAAATAAATTCATACACAACAAATTAGTGATACTGACAATTTGTATGATTAATTCTACCCTACTTTCCCTAATTTTCCATTTTTTTTTATTTTTTCCCTATTTTTAACTAGTTTGTAAAAGAAATAAAAAAATTAAATAAAAATAAGAAAAATGCCACTTTTTGAAAATGAATTCATACACACCAAAGTATTCATACTCACTATTTGTGTGATGAATGTTACCCTACTTCCGTTAATTTTCCATTTTTTTTTTATTTTTCCCCATTTTTAACTAGTTTTTCAAATAAATCAAAAAATTAAATAAAAATAGGAAAAATTCCAATTTTTGAAAATAAATTCATACACACCAAATTAGTCATACTCACTATTTGTGTGATGAATGTTACCCAACTTTCACTAATTTTTCATTTTTTTTATTTTTCCACCATTTTTAACTAGTTTGTCAAATAAATCAAAAAATTAAATAAAAATTGGAAAAATGACAATTTTTGAAAATAAATTCATACACACCAAAGTAGTCATACTCACTATTTGTGTGATGAATGTTACCTTATTTTCAAAAAAATTCTATTTTTTTATTTTTTTCCCCATTTTTAACTAGTTTGTAAAATAAAATCAAAAAATTAAATAAAAATAGGAATTTATCATTTTTTGATGGATATTTGTAATTTTTTAAAATTAGGATTTACTAAAAATAAATTTTGACCAAATTTCAAGAAAATCGAGTCGATTATCACCGTCTAGCAGTTAATCCCAATTAATTGTTGATTTTTAGAATATAGAATATAAATAATATCATATTTTATATCATATAACTATACTCTCATCTGAAAATTAGCATGATTAATTGATTCAATTATGCAAAAATCGAATAAATACTAATCTTTTTATAAAAAATTTCTTCACATTTTTTTAATTATAAAAATATTAAATAATATTTTTTTATAAAAAATTTCTTCACATTTTTTAATTATAAAAATTTAATTTGGGGTGGATTGGATTTTACTTTAACTGGGTCTAACAATTCGATCCCTAATTCTCTCTATCTCTATCTCGCTCTCGCTATCTCTCTCTCACCCTCAACTCTCTCAAGAAACTGTGTGTCACTTTCATTCTTCTTTAATTCATTCGTTTTGAGTTCAATTCATTCGATTTTTTCACTTAAACTTCAAGTAATTAGGGTTTTTTTTTTTGGATTTCAGGGCTTCAACTAATTCATTCATTTTGAGGCAGAAAGATTGGATGCTGAGTTGAAGCTTGTTAGTGAGTAAGCTTGTTAGGTGCAAAAGGGAGATCTGGAGGGTTCAGTATGCTTTGAGTCGTATCCGCAATGTATGGGCTAGGAATCTTCTCACCCTTGAACAAGCATATCAGGTATAATTTGCTTCTTTACAATTTATTTATCTCCGATTGCAGTCTCTGTTTCAATTTATGTATACATATATATGCAATTAATCTCATGTTGCTGTTAAGGGATATTCAAGCGAATGAAATTTTCAAGGAATTGCAAATTGAATTGTTTCCACCTGAGTATCTCGAAGAGCTTTCCGAATTGCTTTGTGTATGTGTTTTTATTGTGGTGATTATAGTTTGAAGATTTTTAGGTAAAATTAGAACTTTTTAGTATTTAATAGACTTCAACCATCTTCTTGTTGTTTTTCCAAGCCTTCTCTTCAATGGACTTCAAGAACTCAGCACCATCTTTTATTTTCCACTCCCATAAAATCAAACCAACAAGTTCATTTCTTTTATTATTTTCCATTTTTTGTTTACTTGTAGTGAAAAAAGATCCCAACTTTATAATTTGTTTGTTTATTTTACTGTATTTCTGGTGTTATATGGTTGAATTATTGAGTATGATTGGCTGCTTGTGACTTATAAGTGAAAAAGATCTTTATGATATGTGTTGTGAGTGTGACTTATAAAATTATAAGCAACTTTTAAGTAAAAAAGAACACAACTTTTTGCTGGTGTTGTATGAATTATACTTGAATTAATGGTGTGATTGGTTTATAGATGATGAGGAGAAAAGGGTTGTGTTGCAAGGCAGTGTTATCACAAGATGCCCCTTTTGCAGTTGCCATTGGTGCTTGCATTCTCAATTCTTTAGTTTTTCAGACACCACCTAGTAAAAAAGATGATGATCAAGATTCTGATTCCCCTGTCATTGATGCTGACGATACGAGGTTTGCTGTCATGGGGATCATTAGTTTCATCCCTTACTTCAATTGGCTGGTAAGCCTCTCCTCTTTCTCCAATGTGTGTGTGTGTGTGTGTTTGTTCATATGCAAACTAATTTGGCCTACAAAGTAGTACTATGACGGTGATATGTTACTGTTGCCGACTGGTGATTGCTAGCTAAGCTGGTTTACAGATTTTGCATTCTAATTATATGACCCTAAATGTATCTACATGACTCTATGCATGTTAGTTGCCAGATTCCTAATCCTAATTCATGTTGTATGCTATGTGTTTGATATTTGTTTTCTTTGATATTATCTATCTGCTATACATTTACTAATTGACTACTTTTTGTAGTAGTGATGTTTGTATTTTCCACTAATTTAGGTATTATGCTCATGTCTGTGTTTATGTAGAGTTGGGTGTTTGCCTGGACTGATACAGCCAAGAGGCACTATGCTGTCTATGCATTAGTTTACTTGGCGCCTTACTTCAGGTTTGGTACTCATTCTTCTGTACAACTTTTGTATAATGTGAGGCTTCGATTGGGATCCTATCACTTCATACCTCGGAGTACTAGGGGAGTAAGTATATCAAACCTGTGAAAAAAGTACAAAATGTAATGTAATTAGGACATTGGGAGAAGTATTCATTGTGTATTTTTCAGTTTTTCTGGCGATTACTTTGATTATATCCGAGTAGATTAGATTACCCGCATTTCTGTTGAGCACACTTCTCTTCCAGACTGCTAATTGTTTGCTGGAGTACAAATGTTGTCACGATTACGTTGTACAGAATTTAATAGTTTAAACTTTTTCTATTTATATATTTATCTTAAATTCTTGAAATATGGCATTATGGGCTCATTTGGTTTCTTTTGGCTAAATTCTTATAGTATTGTTTAAACATTTTTGTTTTCATATTTTAATGGCCCCTAAAAGATCAGGACTCAGGTGGATACAAGAGCTATCTTTCTAAAATTAATCTGTTAAAGGTTACGACCCTCAT
Organism: Saposhnikovia divaricata; assembly: GCA_036435485.1. NCBI lineage: Eukaryota > Viridiplantae > Streptophyta > Magnoliopsida > Apiales > Apiaceae > Saposhnikovia > Saposhnikovia divaricata. Next base: position 210,886,288 of record CM071597.1, on the reverse strand, counting down.
ATTGCTGGGAATTATTTCTGTGAAGTCGTAATAAACCTGTAAAAGAAGGCAATATGAGGGAGTTGATGATAGTGTGTTGCCGATTTAAACACAAAAGCTAATAAACAATGTATACAGAGAAAGATAGTCATCTGAAAAAGAGAGCAATTAGTTACATTAGTTTTCTACATTTGCATATTCAAATGGTTAACGTTCTTTGAAGCTACGGCAGGTGACACCGAAGCCAGTTATAAGATCTTCAAGAACAACTGTGCTCAGTGTGATTCCGTCAACAAAGGTCCATCGTGTAGGTGACTTTCAGGGTCACTTTCCCCCCCCCTTTTTTGATCCCATTGTTATGTTTCATTCGATTTTAGGCCACAAATTTTACATCTGCATAGTGTCTATGCTATGAAACGGCAACTTTACTGGGTTAGTAACACTCAGACCATCAAAGTGTAAGGGGAAGTACACACTTGCCATTAAACTAAATTTTAAAACTATTCAGCCACCCATGTACTCACTGTGTATAGAATAACCAGAAATCCAAAAACACAAATATATGAATAGCCAAATGATAAATTAAACATTACTCAAAATCAACATCTAAACGTATAGTAAATCAGTTTTTATATGAATTCATACTCATATGTACTTGAATTTTTTCACTCCACAGAACCACCAGCCATGACCCTGGGGCAGGAGACTAGTGCATGACATGTGATTTGTGAAGATTTAAAGGAGCACTAGAGGTTTGGAGCAGGAGACAGGAGCAGCCAAGCACTGTAGTGGAGTTTGTCAGTTTAGAGCTAGTCTAATATTTACATTAATCCTTGAAAATTTGATTATTTTTAGTTTTTGAATGTAAACATATCAAGCTCTCGAATTTAACTTTCTAAATGTTTTAAATTGGTGATGTAAACTATTTAGTCGGGAATTTATGGTAACGGCTATATTTCTGAATGGGCTATTTAAATTATTGAAATTGCAATTCTAAATTTTTTTATAAAAAAATTGACTTTTAGCGTCGGCTGTTTAAACGACCGACGCCTATAGCAGACTTTTAGCATCGGTCATTTGAACAACCGACGCCTAAAGTAGACTTTTAGCATCGGTAGTTTGAACAACCGACGCCTAAAGCAGATTTTTAGCGTCGGTCATTTGAACAACCGACGCCTAAAGTAGACTTTTAGCGTCGGTTATTTGAACAACCGACGCCTAAAGCAGACTTTTAGCGTCGGTCATTTGAACAACCGACGCTATAGCTGACATTCAGCGTCGCCATTTTAACCGACGCTATAGGCGCATACCTATAGCGTCCCCTGCATATACTACGCCAAAGAACCGACGCCTTAGACCTATTTAACCGACGCTATAGGTCCTTTTTGTACTAGTGGGAATGCAGTCTTCGGGATATCCTCAGGTTTGATTTTCAGTTGGTGATATCCCGTTCTCAAATCAATCTTAGAGAAGTATTCAGCTCCTCTTAGCTGGTCAAACAAATCGTCTATCCTGGGCAATGGATACTTATTCTTTATGGTTAACTTGTTCAATTCTCTGTAGTCGATGCATAACCTCATACTTCCATCTTTTTTCTTAACAAACAACACTGGTGCGCCCCAAGGCGACACACTGGGCCTTATCATGCCCTTATCCAACAATTCCTGTAATTGTTCAGCTAGCTCCTTCATTTCTACTGGGGCTAATCGGTACGGGGCCTTCGAAACTGGCGCCGTCCCCGGGGCTAACTCGATGGCAAACTCAATTACCCTATCAGGTGGTAGTCCGGGAAGATCTTGTGGGAACACGTCCTCGAACTCATTAACTACCAAAATGTCTTGCAATCTTGGCACTTCCTTCTGAGTATCTATAACGTAGGCTAAATAAGCCTCGTTCCCTTTTCGTAACAATCTCTTGGTTTGCGCCATGGTCAGAATTTTCTGGGTCTGTCGCATCCCCTTAAACACTATTTCTTTCTTCCCTGGGGTTTTCAACTTAACCTTTTTCCCTTTACAATCTATCCGCGCATCATTGCGAGAAAACCAATCCATACCCAAAATGACATCGAATTCCCCTAGCTTAAAAGGAATTAAATCGACATAGAAGGATCGTCCTCCTATTTCTAGCTTACAATCGGGGTGAATTTGATTAACCGGTACGATTTCCTGATTAGCTATTTCTACTAGTAAGGAATCTCTTAGTTGCTGGGTTTTAAGTTTCAACTTAAGCGCAAAATCTCTAGATATAAAAGACTTAGTTGCTCCTGAATCAAATAAGACATTTGCACTGACTGAATTGAGAGAAAAAGTACCTGCTATCACATCTGTGTCCCTCACGGCATCTTGTACTGACATATTGAAAGTCCTAGCAGTTGGTGGCCTATTTGAGGCAACCTTGCTTGCTCCTGATGCTGCTGGTTTGCTCTTTGGGCAATCCTTCCTCATGTGCCCTCACTGTCCACACTGGAAACAGGTTGTGCTGCTAGGGATGACCGTGGTGCAAGAGGTAGCATAATGCCCAGCTCGCCCACACTTATAACAGTTTATCTGCTTCAGGTTGCACACCCCGGAGTGCCTCTTCCCACAAGTAGCACACAATGGCAATGGAGGTCGAGAAGGGTTGGAACGGAACATTCCTGATTGGTGGCCGCCCTGGCTCACACTTACGCTCGCAGATGGTTTAAACCCTACATTCCTCCCTGGTAGGGAAACTGCTCCTCGATTAAACTTGGTTGGGGGTTTTCCTCCAGCGGATCTTCCGCCCATACTAACATGCTTTCTCTTTATCCCCCCTTTCTCTCTCTCTCTGCGTCTGATCACTACCAGCCTCCACAATGGTTGCCTTCTGCACCAAGGTGGCATAATCTGTAATCTCTAAAACAGCCACCTTATTCTGGATCCACTGTTTCAGCCCTTGTTGAAATCTGTTAGCTTTCTTCTCTTCTGTGTCTGCAAACTCTGGCACAAATCTCGATAGCTCAGTAAATTTAGCCTCATAGTCAGCCACTGACATATTGTCCTGTTTCAGTTCCAAGAACTTAAGTTCCATCTTCCATCTGGGTTTTCATAAACTTCGGGAAGTACTTCTCCAGGAATAATTGTTTGAACCTTTCCCAGGCTATGACAGCATCAGTCTCCATGTTTTTCTTGGCTTCCCACCAATAATTGGCCTCTCCCTTTAGTAGGTAAGTAGCAAAAACAGTCTTCTGAGCCTCATTGATACTTAGAATCTCAAATGACTTTTCCATTTCCTTGATCCAGGCCCTCGCCTCAACGGGATCAGCCGATCCGTGGAACTCTGGGGGCTTAAGGGACTTAAAGGCCCTAAAGGAATTTGGCACTGAAGTGTTGTTGCTTGGTGGTGGTTGGGGGTATTGGTTCAAATTCTGCCTAAGTAGATCCATAAACTATCCCATGGGGTTTCCGCCCTGGTTCTCCCCTTCCTGTTCTACTTCAGTTTCTCCACCCTCTATTTCCCTTTCAAATTCTTCAGAGTACAGGGGTTCATCCTCTGCTCCATACTGGGAATCTTCTTGCTCATTATAGTCCTGATCTTGTTCCTCACTACTTTCACGGTTTTCCTCGTGTTGGTTGTGACTCTCTTGGTCAGTAGATTCGCGGGGGTTAGCCCTAGTGCCCATTCGTCTTGGAGGAATTTTACTGAAAATTTGGAAAGTTATACATTAGGTTCACTAATCTGTTTTAAAGGATTTTTCCTTGCACAATTCTTTACATGATCGGGTTTAAAATCCCACAGTTTTATATCTCATGGCAACTTAATCGAAAAGTAATACATATGCTAATAAACTCGTGATCACATCCCAACAAAATTGTAATGACTGAAATGGAAACAAATATATACCAGGTACCGAAAAGGTACAACATCCGAGTTACAACGATAGTTTAAAGTACAGCCATCCTAACAACAACAACAAGTCAAAAGTGAAATATGCTGTCTATCTGTCTAGTCTGCAAAAGGGAAAACAAGTACAAGAAAACCATCCCTACAAAAGCCGGCACTACTATGTCCGTACATGACTAGACAACTAGACCACTGCATCACTACATCTGAAATCAGCCGCCATGACGAAACATCCTCCGAACCCTCCCCATGGCGATGCGGAAAACCTCCTCAGCCTCTGCTCTGTCTACCCTACCATGCCCATCAGTAGGCAACTGTCGCACCCTCACCCGAGCCCTCAGCTCGATGCGGGTCACAGCCCTATACCCAACTCTGTCACTGATAGTCCTCCTGCCCTGCACCCTCATCCGGGCGGCTCTCTCTGCTGCTAACTCACTCCTAGACTCTGCCAACCTGGCATCTGCCACAGACAACTCTCTATAAAGCCCGTTCACAATCAAGTTGTGAACACATACTGGGACTCCTCCTATCGGGGCATGAGGTGGGGTGGATGGCTCAGTTGGAGCGGCAGTCTCTGTCTGCTGGGGCTCTGGGGTAAGCTTCTCAAACTCGTCGGGGTACGGGCTCACAGGTAGTGGTGGTGGGGTAGGGGCTCTCTCAACAGGGAGGAGTGGCACAAAAAGTCCAGAACTCCCTACAGCACCAACTACTGGCTCATCTATATCTCCCTCAACACCCTCATATACCGGCACCACCTGATCCGTGATCATGTCAGTGTCATCTCCCATAGTCCTGATCTCAGTCACAACCCAATAATCATCATCCTCAACCACTAACTCAGCATCCTGTCCTGTCTGGATCCCCTCCGGGTCCTCTTCCCCCTCAGTCTCAACAACATCTGTGTCAGCATCATCCTGGACCTCCTCAGGGTCCTCCTCCTCAGACTCGATCACATCAGTGTCAGCATCAACCTGGACCTCCTCAGCGTCCTCCTCCTCAGGCTCAGTATCCTCCTCAGGCAAGTGCTCATAGTATGGGTCCCTAGTCCGGAACATGTCCTCATCATGCTATCTCGCAGCAGCCTCCTGGGCCGACAAGTCGCTCGCCTACACAAGACGAACTATGTTACTATCATGATACTTAAAAAGTTCCCGTAAGGGTTTTAGGTGAACCTGGCAAGGGTTCTTATTATATTATTGAATTTATTATTATATAATGTCGTATCATCTCTTGGGATATATAACTCTCGCTCTGATACCATCTCTGTAACACCCCCAGATCCGGGGTCAGGGATCTGGTGGTTACGGTCTTACATCCATTCATAATACTTGACTTGAGTCCACAATAAATAAATCACATACCGTGACCCCACAATAATTACCACTCACACACATAACAGTTATAGTCCCAGAGATGAAATTGAAATAAGTTTTACATTAAAGGGTTTACGAATAAAAGTTATTACAATCCCAAAAGGATAACATCATAGGTTTAAAAGTTTTGCCGTTAATTACATTAATTATACATATAGTTAAACAGGAAACAAAAGATGTCTAACTATGCTACCTCAGCAATGGCGGCTAGCATCTCAGCGGGTAGTCCGGTGGGTCGGGTAACCTGCTTGCGCCGAGTGCGCCTGACGCGAGCCATCTGTCCTAGCTGTTGTTGTGACATAATATAAACAAAGCAAGGGTAAGCGAAAGCCCACCAACAAATATATAACTGAACGATAATTTAAAACAGTTCAAAGCTATCTTTCAAACCATATGCCATGCATTTACGGAAATGATGCCAGTATAATATGAACGATGAAGTTACAAGGTAACTAAAAGTATTTGTTTGAAGAAATATCTGCTACATCAAAGAAAGCGAGATATTCTTATTGTTATTAAGAAGAGGAACTTGCAAGAAAAGGTTGCAATTCCAGTTATGACACTTTTCCAACTTTGCCAACAGTAATCATGTTGCAGGAAATAAATAAATTTGGATGATGAACCAATGATGGAGTATTCACCGCGCCCGCTGTTCCAATCTTGATGATCAGTCGAGATCGTACAGCTCAATTTAGATTTACTACCGGTAGAAGGAAGAACTGACGGCTTTACTTGTATACCGCCTTGCTAGCTCTCCCCGGCCAACGGTTGGGCCAAGGGGATGGACCGGCGCTACTCGGCCTCTTACACGACTCCTAGTTCAAATAGAATTCATGATTCTGAATGTAACGTTCGTCCCCCTTTCCCCAAGTATAATACTTGTTGATAAGACTCCACAAAGTAGTCGTATCTAGTTGGAAAGGAAAATTTACCAATATCTCCCAAGCTATTACTTGGTAACGGATATCAACTTGTTCCAGTAATCTTACCCCTCGAAAGATGAGAAGGTAAGCAACGACTTAATAAGTCAACAGCACCCGAGTTGCGGGTGAAGGGAATACTTTATGACCGGGAAGTCGACAAGATAAATAACATTTTTCCAAGTAAGGTTCCCTTATTATTAAGGAGATAGACTCAAAGATGAATGATGTCTGGGAACCTTTCTTGATATAAGATTAATAATAATATGACTTCGAAATATTTTCTGTAATAATCGAAGAAGATAAACCTTATCGAGATTATTCTAAGTATGGAATCAATATTCAGAGAATATTTATTGAGTTAAAATATTGAAAGAATATTTGGGAATATGAAAGAATATCATTAATCAGAGTATTTCTCAAAATAATCCCTGAAGAAATATCAGGAGAATATTTATTGAATAAATAAATATTTAAATGAATATTCAAAACAATATTCATTAATTAATAAGATATGAAAAGAATATTTAAGGTAATATTCATAATTAATTAGGAATTTAAATGAATATTCAAAAGTAATATTCATTTAATGAATAATATCCTAAACGAATATCAAGTAATATTCATTTAGTAATCCAAGCCTTAAGGAATATTCGAGATAATATTCGATAATTAAATCAAGCTTCAGATGAATATTAAAATAATATTCATCAAGTATTTAATTTCTTAAATGAATATTCAAAAGTAATATTTATTTAATAAAATAATATTCTAAAAGAATATCCAATTAATATTCATTTAATAGTCTCATCTTTAGAAGAATATTCGAAATAATAGTCGATAGTCAATTCGACTCTGAATGAATATTGAGAAATATTATTCGTTGAATAGTTAAATTCAAATAATTATTTGAAGTAAGGATCGTTAAAATAATTAGTCTCGAACGAATATTCAAATAATATTCGTCGCCCAAATAATAGAAAATATTTACTTAAATATTTTCTCCCGAGGTAATCTCGATATATCAAGAAACATTGACTCCCGGTCTATATTTGACGAATAAGATGTATACGCCCTTCTATGAGGGTCTTACAATAACTGGCTTATAACTGATATATAACTATCTAGCTTATAAGCCAACAATAACATTCAGGGAACAAGTATATCAATTCAACTTGAAAGTAGGCATGCATGCAATGGCATATGTATAACAGCAATCATATATATATATATATATATTTATTCAATCACAACAACAGCCTAAAAGAAGGGAATTGAAACTTGCCTGGTAGTCGAGTACGGTAAGGGGTAGTGGTAGCGGGTCCCGGTTCAGCCTGGTGATCTATAAATAGCCAAGGCATTCGGGATTAATCACTTAACATATTAAAAGTTAAGTTATACTTAAATCGAAACACGTTCTCGAGTTATCTCGTTATACCCCTTTTTGTGGATTACTTATTATCACTGATCCGACCCGACATTCGTTCGTTAATATGACATGTCACTGCACTTATACTAGGGACATACTTAAGTCATATGAGTTCTATGGTTGATCGTTACGAACCAATATTATACTCAGAGTTTTATCGCCCGTTTTCTAAGTGTTTTACCAAAGTTATAAAAGAGTCGTCTTTTAGGGGTTCTTTCGCGTTTAACCTTGACTCGAACATTTTTAATAAATCAAAAAATGCTCTTTTTGACATACGGTTTTCTTTCACACCTTCCTTCTTACCCCTAGTATTTATTTACCAAGATTCGCCATGACGTTACATAGTTAACGAGGGTTCAATTTCAGTTACGAACTTTCGTTTACGGATTCGAAATACTTTTAGTAATTTGGTCATAAATCCTAAACCGTAAGTCCGTTTCACGTGATCTTTATATCAAAACAAAGCTTAGAACATTACCTATCCTATAATGGTGGATAAGGTCTCTGGACAGTAGGGGTTCGACATGGAAAATGGCATACAAAACATGGTATTGTAAAATCGGGCATTATAACGGCTGTAAATCGAATAACTATCAATTTCGAATCTTCCCATAAACATAGCATCCAACCCAAACAACATATACATGACTTATATACATGAACTGAGGCCAAGCAATGCCTTTCCGTTCATCTAGCTATTTACATCATTAATCCAAAATCCATACATAATCATGCTTATAACTTTAACATAACCATAACTAAGTTATATCTATCATAAACATGCTTAAATCTTAAACAAGGGTTAGGGTTTCAAGAGCTTTATACCTTGCTTAGATAGTGATATAGCCTTACTAAGCCTTGTATGGTCCTTAGGAGTGATTATGCTTGCTAGATTAACCATGGAAAATAAAGAAAACAAAGTTAGTATATGATGAACACTATTCACCCTCCTCTTGTTTGATTTTTTTGAAAATGGAAATGGATGAGTTTGAAGCTAAGATTTTGAGGAGATAAGTTTTATGAAATGTAAGACTCACCTTAATTATTTCAAGAACAAACAATGGTGGGAAGGTTGAGTTTGGATTTGGAATTAATGGGTATAGCCGAATGGTTTCTTTGCAAGGGGGGGAAGAGTTGCTTGGTTCTTTGATTTTTTTGTGTTTTAATCTCCTTCACTCTCATCCACTTACAACATAATATCTTGTAAAAGTTACTTTAATAAAGTGATGAGGTGTTGGATGATCAAATGGCAAGACATGTGTTGGTTTTGTGGTGGTTAAAGCCTAACTAGGTAGTTACTTGCTAAGTACTTAGTTCTTCCTCTAAGGTGCTAGTTCCTTGCTTCTAGTTTAGTTACTAGATATTTATACTAGTAGCTTGCACAAGACTCTTGCTTCCTCTGCTTGTTTCTGTGTCCGGTTATTACCCGTTTCGATTGATCGTTCGTGAGAATATTTCACGGATTTCTACTTAGGGTTTACCGGGAATCCTCTTTAATATTAATACTTTCATTCTCCATCTTTCATTATAACTTTCCATTTTATATTCCTTTAATCCATTCGTTAAATACTTAAGGCTATCAGTGTCCAGGGAACTTTCGGAGAAAATAAAAGTGCGGTTTTTCAGAATCCGACAGCTTTTACATACACTTATTTTCCCCCTGGATCACTAATACGAACTCGGAAATCCGTTCCGAATACTTCTATATAGTGTCGTCTCATATTATTATATACTCCCACCAAAACACAATTCATTCTGTATTCTTTACTTGTTCTCTTAGGGTTGTATAATTGTCCGTATTCTCTTTCGATCGTTCCTTAACCTTTTTACGGAACTACTGGATTAATCGTTATCGATCTGGATGACATGAGAGTATTCTCTTGCTTGAAGTTGCCATATCTTATTCCTTTAGAAGATAGATTATTCTTACCTATGTTGTCACCCTTTAGCATTCTTCAAGACATAAACATAATAAAGTCGAATTCTATTCATTCTTTCCCAATTATCAATTATTACACTGTAGCCATATCCACTATTCATTCTTACATCATTAAATACATAAAATTTTTAATTCCACCCAAAATCTGGGTTCTTACATGGATAATGATGGGCTATGAAATACGTCCCAGCTATTTAATTAAGGATAGGCTAGAATATTAATGATGATTAAAGTATTTTCTTATTCTATAGACCTTTGAGAGGTTCTCCCTTTACAACAATTTGCATCCACTTTCAAGTAAGGTGGTACAAGAATATTTATAGGGGATCCCTTGTGGGTCCCCTCTAACCACCTTTACTTGGAGGGTAAGCTATCATTACCTATTTACAAGTTTTGGCCTTCAAGGCCCACTAAGAAGGCTAAGTACATTTTGGGCCTAACTACAAACTAAGATTAATTGGGCTTAAATGCCAACTATAATTATACATATTATTCTATCTAATATTCTTGGCGCAACATTTGTCCCCCCTAGTTTTGAGGAATATCTTTAGATTTGGGATTTGTTTTTTTTTGTTTTTTTAGCGTGTATTAATATATGTATTATGGTTATTTTGTCATTTATTTTTCTTTTTTTGTGAATAATTGTCGTTTATCTCTTATTTTATTTTTCGTTTGGGGGTTGTGTCTATAAATATCTCTGTTTTTCAGTTTGTGTGTAGCTATTTGGAGGCGACGGTTCGAGTTTCAAGACTTGCACCCAGGAGGCTATTAGGAGTGCTTTCTCCCATTTCAAAAGGTACTAGTTTTTGTTTATTTTGTCTTCCTTTTTCCTTTCTTATGGTTATCCGGTTGCCGTTGCTATTCTTACCGTAAATTATTCTACGATTATCTTCTTAATCAGTCTTTTAGTTGTTATGTCGCTCTCCTTTTCTTCCTCTTCTTCCCGTTCTGTCCCTTCTAGGAATTCCGGTAAGTATGCCGTTAAAGAAGAATCTTTTGATTCTGTTTTTAACTTAGACCATCTTGAGTTACCAAACACCATGTTTGCTTAATCTTTAGGGTTCTTGGATGATGTTGAGAGTGATACTCATGCCAAGCCTGTACCTTTAAGTCCGAGAACCCTATCTTTTCGTGCTGAGGTTGTTCGATCGGCAAGGGAGGAAGGTCAAAAAGAGTTTGTAGATAATCCTAGTTTGACTTACACAAGCGTGTATGCTGCCCGCCCCATTAATTGTAATTTTCTGAGTTCGTGGGTTGATCTTGATAATGGGTGGCATTGCGTTGCGCCGGATGTCAGAGACCCGATTTGGTTTATGCCCGAGTTTGGTATGCACGGGATTCCTTTAATATATTTTGAGTTTGGGTTGCGTCTTCCTATGCACCCTTTTTATCTAGCCATATATGAAGCCTTAGATTGCGGAATTGCACAATTAACACCTAACTCAGTTGCTCAGGTAAGTGGTTTTATCGCTCGATGTCCTGAGGTGGATAGCATTCCCACGTTACGGTTGTTTTTTTCCATTTATGGTATAAATCATTCTGGTGGTCAAATTTATTTTGATAAGAGGTCGGGTCGTCCTAAGCTCGTGGATGAGAAGTCCTCAAATTCTGGATATCATGGGAAGTGGATGTATTTCTACGGGCCCGACCTAGAGTTCGTTAAACCTTGTGGGAAGGTTTCTACGGACGCCATTGCTAAATTGGGGAGTTGGGAAAAAAATGATAATGGGTTCTTAGATTCGTTTCAGGGCCGTAATCCGTTATATGACCTTCGTCAGTTAAAGAATGCTATGTTTTTAGAAGAGCATAATCGTAATATTTCTATTTAATTATCCACATACTCGTCGTATTTCAATGGGTTATTTGTCTGAGTTATCTTATTAATGGATTGACGTGTTTTTATAGTGTGTTTTCTGCAGTTGCTGGTGCGTCTTTGAAGGCTCTTTTTACGAGTGGTCTGAAGGAGAAGATGGATCGGGCTTTGATGCTTTTAGCTAAACAGTCCTCTGCTAGTGAGGTCGTTGGTGGGAGCCCGTCCGTAAGGGTTAGTAGATCAACCTCGAGACCGGTGGTTTCTGGAAGTGCTGAAGTTGTTAACAAGATTGATGTTGATAGTGAGACAGTTGGGACTGAAGTAGCTGATGAAGCTGGGCTTCGGGAGAGAAAACGAGGTCGAGATCGTGAAGGTGGGGTTTCTCGTCGTCTTGTTTTGAGAAGGTGTGAGGATACCAGTCATGAGAATGTTGTAAAGGCTTCCGCTGAGAATGTTGTTAAGGGTCCCATCGTGAATGAGACTCCTGTGTTGCCACAAAATTTTCAGCCTGTCGAACCTGTTTCATCAGTTCGAGTTGAGGTTTCTCCGCACCAGCGTTGGACTGCGGGTCCAAACGCTCCTGTTCAGGTTTTTCAGGTGTTTGATCTTCCTCAGGATTTAACTTCTTATGTTGACAAGTCTCGTATTGAGATCGCAGAGAGGTGTTTGACTCGGGGTGGTCGTGTAAATTTATTTTTATTTTTTATTTTATATATATATATATTTAATTTTTTTTTGTTCTTATTTTGTTGTGTATTGTTTCTACAGTTTCTGTCCGACCTGACTCATATTGTTAATGCATATAAATCTGATGTTGACCTTCGGGGCCGCGATGGTATTGCTCGGGAGCTAGCTGAGCTTAAAGTGGAGAAAGCCGAGGCCGAGAGGCGTGCTGTTGAAGCGGAGAAAAGAGAAACAGATGCAGCTAAGAAGAGCTTTTCTGATAAGAACCTGTTGAAAGAGGAATCTCGCACGTTGATGGGGAAATTGGATTCTCTGAGAGAAGAACATACGGCCGTCAAGGCTTCCTTTGAGACTGAGAAAAAGAAGTGTTCTGATTTTGAACAGATTTTGAGTCAAGAACGGGATAAGTTAAAGAAGTCGAAAGATGCTAATGCTCCTTTGAAAGTCGAGGTCGAGAAGGGAGTTGCAGATCTGGCCAAGGCCCTCGGGATCGGGTATGGATATTGCTATGACCGTTTGAAGACTGCTGGTGTTGACCTCACGGGTCATACATTTGAAGATTATTGTGCTGATCTCGCCAAGACGATGCCTGCTACGACCCCCGAGGAGAATGTTTGAAGGCGAGGTATGCCTCGTTTGTTTTGTTATCAATTTGGATTTTTATTAAGTGAACTTTATTTGCCAGGGGATGCCCTGTGTAGTTGTAAGTTTAAGGTTTTTTTGCCTGCGGATTCGGAATTTTATTCATTTTAATCGTTATCTTTCTTTGATGAATTTACTCTATTAATGATTTTGATCATTGGCTTTGAGCTAAGTTGAATTAGCAATGTTTTACCTCTAGGCAATTGTTTATTCGTATTGAATTGGTTAATGTGGTCAGTTTGCTATGGCTTCAATCAAATGCATGACCTTGTGAAATTGCCATCACTAATGACCTAAGTTACTAACTTTTGTTGAAGTTAATCATTTAAGTGGAATTTGCGTAAGGATTTCAATTTGATGCCATTGCATAAGCCAGCTTTTCAACCTGGTTTATATTATGGCATAGTAACAACTATTTTAAGGGAGAGGCAGGGAATCTTATCATTCTAGCAAGGTAGATGTTCGAGTATACATGCAATATTTTTCTGAAATATAAATTAAATTATCAAAGCGTGATTAAAATAGAGGCGTGTGCTAATTTCCATAGGGTGATATAAAGGAAAATGGGGGCAATTTTATTGAATAACTTAGGGGAAATCTAAGTTAGGACCTCATATCGGCCTTTTTTCACTTAGACCAATTTTTAGGTGGAAGGCGGTAGTTTACCCCCACTTACAATAAAACGAGTACATTACTGAATTTTTTTTTTTGAGGTGGATTCCATTCCACACATTTTTGATGGGCTCGCCATTGAGGTGTCCTAGCTCCTAGGTCCCGAGGCTTACAACCTTTTTGATCTTGTACGGACCCTCCCACGGGGCTGTGAGCTTGCCGACCTGTGCCGGTTGCGATGCCGCTGCTTCACGGAGCACGAGATCATTGACCTGGAAACTCTTTGTCCTGACCTTCTTGTCAAAGTACTTTGCTGGGATCATCGACTCAAGGTGATCCAAGGTTGACCTCGACGGGTAGTACTGCATCCGTTCCATAAGCCATTTTAAAAGGAGTTTCCCCCGTGGAGGTGCGCGAAGTTGTACGTATGACCAGAGAACATTGGGGAGCTCGTCGACCCAACATCGGGGGATTTCCTCAATTCTTTTCTTGATCCCATGGAGAATTGTGTGGTTAGTAACCTCGACTTGTCCGTTGGCCTGTGGATATGCCACCGATGACTTGATATGCTTCAGTTCGTTGAGTGCTCCTCAAACTTCTCTCCCACGAACTGGGTACCATTATCGGTGACAACGATCCTGGGATTCCAAAGCGGAACACAATGTACTCCATGAAGAATTCTATCATCTCTTTTTCCCTGATCCTGGCCAAAGATTTGGCCTCGACCCATTTGGTCACATAGTTAATGACGACAACAATATATTAGGCTTGGTTTTTTGATCTAGGGAACGGACCAACTATGTCGATTCCCCACTGGAAGAAGGGGCAAGGAACGAGAACTGGATTAATTGTTGTCGTAAGTCGATGACTAATATTTCCGTGTCGTTGGCATGGGGTACACTTTTTCACCAATTCTTCACAATATTTTCTCAATGTTGGCCAGAAAAATCCTTATCTGAGTATTTTTAAAGCGAGGTTTTTACCTCCCATGTGTTCGCCATATATTCCGGTATGAACCTCTATGATAGCGAGGTGAGCTTCCTCATGGCCGAGGCAAGGAAGCAATGGTTCGACAAAAGATCTTCTGTATAGCTTGGCGTCCTTTACACAATAATTCCTTGCCTTGTACATCATGGATCTCGCTTCATTTTTTGATTCGGGCAGCTTGTTGTCGATTTTGTAGTCGAGGTACGGAGTCAGCCAGTCGGGATGAGAAATTATCTCGCTGACCTCAAGGTTGTTGATTGTTGGAGCTTGTAGTTCCTCAAAATAGATGGGCTCGTTGCATGTGGTTGATGACGACGAGGCCAGTTTTGATAGAGCGTCAGCCCACTGATTCTCAGTCCTGTCTACGTTTGTTAGATTCCAAGAAGTGAAATTTTCTAACATTGTTCTTGTTTTTTCCAAGTATTCTTGCATTCTATCGTTGTGAGTTTTGAACTCTCCACTGACCTGTTTGACAACGAGCTGGGAATCGCTAAAGATGTTGATATTTTTCACCTCGAGCTCATTTGCGAGCTTAAGCCTGGTGAGGAAAGCCTCGTATTCTGATTCGTTATTCATCGCTTGAAAGGCAAACCGAATTGCCTGCTGAACGCGGAACCTGTCGGGACTTAATAGGATTAATCCTGCTCCGCTCGTGGCTGCTGTCGAGGAACCATCGACGTAGAGAGTCCATGGTCTCGTTGCCTCGTTGGCGATCTCTCCTTTCGGGGTACTAAATTTAGAAAATTGGCATTCTGCCACAAAGTCTGATAGTACTTGTTCTTTCATTGCTGTTCTGGGCTTGAATTCGATGTGGAATTGACTTAGCTCAATAGTCCATGCCGCGAGGCGACCTGTCATATCAGGTTTATGCAATATTCTTTTTAGAGGTTGATTTGTCGTTACTTGTATTTCTAAACCATGAAAATAGTGTTTTAGTTTTTGGCTGGCGATAACCGGGGAATAGATCAATTTTTCTACCTGCGGATACCTTGTTTCCGCATCGCGGAGAGTATGACTAATGTAGTATACGGGAGTCTCTTTCTCGTCCTCTTGATTAACTAGAACAACAGCCACCGTGAGGTCGCATGCTGAGAGATAAACTCGTAGGGGCTCACTAGGCGATGCCCTAGTTAAGATCGGAGGCGAGGTAACGAAGTCCATGAGCTCGTTAAGACATTTCTTACAATCTTCATTCCACAATAACTGTAATTGTTTTGATGCTCCTTTTATGACTTGGAAAAAAGGAATACAGCGCTTTGAGGATTGAGGGATGAATCTTCATAATGCGGCGATGCAGCCTGTGAGCGACTGTACTTCTTTTAGTGAAGTGGGGTCTTTCATGTCAAGGATGGCCCTTATTTGGTTGGGGTCGGCCTCGATGCCCCGCTGGGTGAGAAGGAAACCCAAAAATTTTCCCAAGGTCAGACTGAAGGAGCATTTTGTCGGGTTTAGTCTCATTTGATTTCTCCAAACATTTTCAAAAGTTTCCTTTAAATCTGAGATGTGGTCTTCTGCCTTTTTGGACTTTGCGATCATGTCATCGACATAAACTTGGAGATTTCGTCCGATTTGCGAGGCGAATATGGTGTCCATCATCCGTTGGAATGTTGCTCCGGCGTTAATGAGGCCGAATGGCATATTTTTATAGGTAAATACTCCTCGATGGGTGATGAAGGCCGTTTTTCCCAGTCATTGGTGTCCATTTTGATTTGATTATAGTCTGAGAAGGTGTCCATAAAATATAAGAGCTCGTGGCCTGATGTAGCATCGATGAGCTGGTCTATGTTTGGGAGTGGATAATGATCCTTGGGACATGCCCTATTGAGGTCAAAGTAGTCTACGCACATGCGCCATTTGCCATTATTTTTCTTCACCAAGACGGCATTGGCGACCCATTTTGGGAATTAGACGAGCTCAATGAACCCAGCCTCGAGGAGTCGATCGATCTCATCATCAATAGCCTTGCGTTTCTCCTCGGAGAAGATTTATTTCTTTTGGCACACTAGCCTGACCTTTGGGTCGATGTGTAAGGAATGTCGTGCGATGACCTTAGGTATTCCCTGCATGTCCTTCGGGTTGCAGGCGAAAATGTCCTTGTATTCTCCGATCAACTGAATGAATTTTTGGCGGAGGTCGGGGTCGAGATTCTTTCCAATCTTTGTGACCTTAGTCGGGTCACCAACAATTACCTCGACCTTCTCCGTCTCTTCCATCGGCGTGTAGTTCGATTCGCTCGAGACTTGGATGAGATCTCGGGGATCCATATCCATGATTTGATTGATGGAGTTATCTTCTAGTTGCTTATTCTTAGGAATTGCCTTTGTTAAGTAGCATTGACGTGTTGCGGTCTGATCGCCTATGACCTCTCCTACCCCGAAGTCACTAGGGAATTTCATTTTTAAGTGTGGGATAGACGTGATGGCCTTCAAAGCTGTTAAAGTTGTTCTTCCTAAGATGGCATTAAAACTGGAAACAGCGTTGATAACGTGGAATTTTACTGTTTGCTAGGTCTGGCATGGGAGTGTGCCAAAGAGAACTGGGAGGTCGATCGTTCCCAAGACCTTAACCTCGTTTCCTGTAAACCCGTATAGGGGGATGTTTACGTTTTCCGGTTTCCTCTCACCTATATTCATTCTGGAGAAAGCACTGGGATATAGAATCTCCATGGAGCTACCGTTGTCCACAAGGATCTTTTTAACAGTGTTAGTTCCCACCTTTTGCCGTGATCACCACGGCGTCCTGATGAGGCTCAATTATCCCAGGAGGGTAATCGTCATCTGAGAAGGAGATAATTGGAGTAGGATTGGGTCTTTGACGCTTTTGAGGTTCTGGGTGAACACTGAATACCTCACGGGCATATAATTTTTTGGCATTATTGGAGGTTCCCCCGGCGGCATGACCTCCGATTATGACGTCTATTACTCGATCGGGTTCGTGCTGGCGAGTTCGTTGGGAGTTTGTATCGTTTTCGATGTAATGGACAAGTTGTCCTTGTTTTATCTTGTCCTCGATGAGGTTGCTTAACTGGAAACAAGCCTCTGTGGTATGGCCGTGATCTTCATGATATTCACAATATTTTGAGCTCGGAGGTCTGCCTGCCTTCATCGGCCTCGGAGGTCGATAGTCCGGCTCTGTTTTTAGAATGGCGAGTATGGTGGAATTGTCCATTGTCATTTTTGTAAATTTTTTTTCTGTCCTTTCTCGAGGCTTCCACGGTCTGTCGGGACGAGATGTTCTCTCGGATCTGGGACTTTTCCTATCCCGAAATCTCGAATGTGTGTCGCTTTCTTTCCTATAATTTGACTTCGGGAACTTAAATTCGGAGTTTGAATTCCTTTCACATCTCTGTGAATATTTTCTTGGTGATTGGATGCTTCATACGGCCTCTTATAGCGTCATTCTATGTTCCACGATCTCGAAAGAAGTTTGTAAAGATCGTGGAATTTTTTCGAAGTATTCTTCTAATAGTGGACCGTGTCTGTGTTTATCAATTCCTGCAGCGAGGTAATTGATGGCGAGCTCTTCCACGAGGTTAGGGATTTCCGCGACATCAGCTCGGAAGTGGATCAAGAATTGTCGTAACGACTCATTGGAGCGTTGTCTAACATTCATGAGTGAAGCTGTGATCTTTCCATCCTCGTAGTTGCTGAAGAATCTACCTTTAAACTTAGTTTTCAACAAATCCCACGAGTCTATAGTCCTCGGGGGTAAATTGTTATACCAACGCAGGGTAGTTCCTCGGAGACAAGTGGAGAAAAATTGACATTGGGCAGTTTTTGAATGTCAGCAAAACTTCATTCTCCCATCATAGGTGTTCAAAAACTCAGTGGGATCTGTGGATCCATCGGACTCATCAAGTGATGGGGTTTTTAAACTTCTGTTGATTCGTGCCTTTTCGATTCGCACTGTGAGTGGACTTTCAACCGGGACTTCGGAGCCAGTCTGGCTTCGAATGAACTTTTTGCACATCGCTACATCGTTTTGTAATTAGGATATCTCCTCCGATCTATAGGAGTCGCTTGATTCGCTTTGCCTTGGAGCCGTCCCCTAGGACCTCGTCTACCTCCTCGTGTGGGGGGCTTGGTACGATCTGTTGGACTCCGTCTCATCCTCGTAGCTCGCATCATCATCATACCCCTCGATATTGTACCCAGGAGATCGGTATTGAACGGAACGAGCTGGTAGGGATGTTTGTTGTAATTCGAGCTGGAGGCATCGTATTCCTCATTGTTTTTCCAACTTTAGCTGTAACCTTTGCCTCTGGGCCTCGAGGGCCTCTAACTCACCATCGGACTCACTTAAATCTTCATCATTTTGATGAATTCCCTCGTGGGGGTTTTGTCCCATCATTTTCTCGAGGTGAAGAACCCTTGTACGGGTATCAGCTCGAGCTCTCTTTCTATTTTGCTCTGCGGTGGGAGATTCCTGGAAATCCTCCGCCATTTCATCATTTCCTCGACCGGAGAATAACCGTCTTGGCTGTAATGGTTATCTTAAGGTGTCATCATCTGCACGGGGGATTGTTCTTATTTCCTCCTCTGTGAGGCGTTAGATGACATGTTCACCATCATAATCATCCATTTTATGATTCAATTGTTGATAAAAGAGCTGCTTCTAGCGCTAATTAATGGGCTATGATATATGTCCCAACTATTTAATTAAGGATAGGCTAGAATATTAATGATGATTAAAGTATTTTCTTATTCCATAGACCTTTGAGAAGTTCTCTCTTTACAACAATTTACATCCACTTTCAAGTAAGGTGTTACAAGAATATTTATAGGGGATCCCTTGTGGGTCCCCCCTCTAACCACCTTTACTTGGAGGGTAAGCTATCATGACCTATTTACAAGTTTTGGGCTTCAAGGCCCACTAAGGAGGCTAAGTACATTTTGGTCCTAACTACAAACTACGATTAATTGGGCTTAAATACCAACTATAATTATACATATTATTCCATCTAATATTCTTGGCCCAACAGATAAGATAAAATCATGTCAGTATTATGAGCAAGAAGAAGGTATTCGATCTTATAAGGAAACAAACTGCTTGTCTAATATGCTTCAATTCATCCCAAGTTGTGCCTGCATACTGAATATCAAGAGATGTTAATAAGAGACGTAAAATGTGACTGCAGGCAATATTCTAGTTAGACACAATGCTTACATCCTCATTGGCGTAGCAACACCATTGCTCTAACTCCGCCAGGCCTGCTTTGACATATTCCCCGTTACTGAACGAGCAACATTCATGTCGCAGAAGGAGACTGCCAAGAAAAGGTTCGATTTTAGAGATAATTGAAACTAAAGTTAAAAAGGTTACCAAATATTAAGGAATATCACTAACTTAACTGAACTCAACAACCAGAAGCAATAAAAATTAGTAAAATAAAATCGAGCAAATAAATAAAAATTAAAATTAATGCTCTTCGAACAATGTAGAGAAACAAAATAAAAAATTAATGACTAAAAATAATATCAAAACCCCCAATTTCTAATATCGAAACCCCTAATTTATAGCATGTGAAGAAGCCCCTAATTTGTAATTAATTACAAAAATTAGGGTTTCGATTTCAAAATCAAATGTTGATTACTCGGTTACCAAATTGAGTTTTCGTGCTTTGTAGTGAGAGAGATACGAGTTTTGTAGTGAAAGAGAACGACTTTCAAGCTTTCGTGCTTTGTAGTGAGAGAGAATAGCTTTGTAGAGATAGGGACAGAGTAGCTTTGTAGCGAGATTCAGTAGGTAAGAGAGAGATTTAGCAGGTGAGAGAGAGCAGCTTCATAACCCATACTAGAAATTAGGGTTCTTTGAATGAGAGGGGTGAGAGAGTCGAGACTCGAGAGAAAAAGAGAGGCGAGGGGTGAGATATAGAAGATGAGAATGGACACCACGAGTTGATAGCTTACCATCAAGATCTAAGAGCTATTTAGGGTTAATTACTAATGAGAGAAAATGGGGTTAGGGTTCTTGGGGAGAAAAAGGGGGAATCGGATGTGAGTTTGTGAGAGTGTCGAATGGGGAAATGAAAAAAAGAAAGGGCGGAAATTATGTTAAGGGGGAAATGTTTCTAAGTTTAGACGGAATTGTATCTCCGCTTGTTTTTTTATTTTTTTAAAAAGAGGTTGAGACATTGGTTTCAATTATAACTGATGTCTAAAACCTACTTTAACATTGATTCTAATAAAATTGATGTAAAACAATCTTTTAACATGGGTCATCAATACAAACGATGTTAAAGGGGTGATTTCTATTGACTGTTTTCTTGTAGTGATAACGGTTATTCTCTTTCTAAAACATGTATATAGTTCACTAACTTGCTAGTCAAGAGCATGCCTATGTGTCGCACTGACTATAGTGCTAGCCCGTTATTGTGGATCAAAACTAGGTTACGATTTGTAATTAATGCTAGGGTGGTTGAGCTTCGAGCTTTTATGGCTGTTTCTGCGTTCGAGACTTTAATCGGTCCTCACAGAGTGCCTACGTATCTCGTATTGAGAATCAAGCCAACGTAGTTTTGAGAATGAGGGGTCAGGCCCTTATATAGGCTGAGAAGCCTAAGAATTATGGTAGGAATAGGAGACTTGGTGGGCAAGCCACCGCCTTAAGGAAGGTTCTAGATCTATTCCTTTTAGGAATCAGTTTCCATGTTGAGATATGTATCCTGGGGGCTAAGTCAGGCAAGAGTTATATCCTTGTTTGACTCTTATTTGCTGAGCTGTTTATTACCCCTAATATTAATTACGAAATTAATATTATAATTATGGTTTGGGCCCATCTAGTGGGCCCCACGTTTGGACCATTCTAGGTCTAATTAATGCCACATTAAATGTGTCTTTAGGGCTTACTTTTAGCCCATATCATTTGCCCCCCAACTTCTAGGAAAACTGATCAGGTTTTCCTTGAAGTTTTAACGGCCTTATTCGAGACTTGGGTCAGGGTTTATTGCTCTTACGCGAGTATTTTCAACAATATCATTTTAATGTAAAGCGTGGAGCGACCGACGCATTTACGACGATGTTGAACGACACTAAACGGTGTTAAACGGCACTACACAGCGCTACTCAGCCTTAAAAAACGCTTAAACAATGTTAAACGAAGTCAAACGGCATTTAAACGGCACTAATCGGCGCTAAACAGTGCTAATCGGCACTAATCCGTGCTTAAACGGCACTAATCTGTGCTAATCAGCACTAATCGGTGCTAACAGGCACTAAACTGTGCTTAAACGGCACTAATCCGTGCTAATCGGCACTAACCCGTGCTAATCGGCACTAATCGGTGCTAACATGCACTAATTTTAAACTCATATTTCACTTCTCTTGATTACCAAATCAAAAAAACCCAAAAACAAGAAAAAACGAAATTTTGCATACCCAACTCGAGCATCGCTGCCGGTCGGCCGGGCAAAAACCCGTACCGACCATCACTCCCGGTCGGCTGGAGGGTGTTGCAAGGGGCCGGTCGGCCGGAGCCCCGGTCTGCTGTTTTTTTTCGATCGGCCGGTTTTTTTCGGTTGGCCGGTTTTTTCGTTTTTCCCGGTTTTTTTCTTTTTTTTGAAACGAAACAAGAAAAACTCGTACCGATGATCGAAGTCAGTCGGCTGGAAGGTTCCCGGAGGGCCAGTCGGCTGGTGCTTTGATCGGCTGGTGCGAACCCGTATCCATGGTCGACACCGGTCGGCCGGAATGCTCCCGGAGGGGCGGTCGGCTGGTACCTTGCTCGGCTGAAAAATTTCGTCCCTCTATATTATTTTTTTTTTTGTCGAACCCATACCGACCGTCGACGTCGGTCGGCCGACGTGTGCCCGGAAGGCCAGTCGGCTGGGACACCGGTCGGCCGGTTTTATATCCGTGCCGGCGGTCGATTCCGGTCGGCTGGAGGGCTTCCCGGAAGGCTGGTCGGCCGGGACTTCGGTCGGCTACGAAAATTTTTTTGTTTCTTTGTTATAGTGGTTGGCTCGATCTCTATCTGTGATTTTGATCTTCACGTACCGACATCAACCATCGACCAGGAACCAACTTGGTCACTATTAGTGATTTTCAATTTTTGCATACCGGCTTCGACCATCGATATGGAATCAATGTTTTGGCCATTCATGGCTAGAGCTACTTACTTTCGCATACCGATATCGATCATCGATATGGAATCAATATTGGCCATTCATGGCTAGAGTTACTTTCGCATATCGATATCGATCATCGATATGGAATCAATATTGGCCATTCATGGCTAGAGTTAATTATTTTCGCATACCGATATCGATCATCGATATGAAACCAGCGTTGGCCATTCATGGCTCTATTTGAGGTTTTATATAGTACCTTGAATCCCATCACTAATCTAGTGCTTAGTATTAATCTTCCCATTAAACTTTTCTTAAGCATACTTAGCTTTCAAAGCTCATCTGACTGCTCTGGTAGAACATTTTTATACAAATTCTTCGTTTTTCTCCCAACATATCATGAGTTTTAACGACTCTTTCCGTCCATAATAGATAACTTTTGCTCCCTTTTCGTATTTAAACGATACTTGACCTGTAAACGTGAACCGAGCTGTGTTTCAACCTGAGATTATAGGTCACCTTTTCCTTATAAAAGGAGGGGAGCATCCTTCATTTCTCTTCACTTCTTCACTTCTCAAACTTTCTTAAGTTCTAAAGCTCTTGAGTTCTCTAGTTTCCAAGCTTCCAAGTTCAAGCTTCAAGTTTCAAGATTCAAGGTTCAAGATGGCTGACAAGCAAGCTGCTGCCCCCCAAGTGTTGCCCACAGATTCCTTCGTGAACTTCTTCCAGGGCTTCTTTAGCCTCTTGGGGCCTTAAACACTTCAAGTACGGGATAACAAACGATCTCTTGTACAGGAGGCCTTCGATCAGGGCATATCTTGTTGCTCTTACTGACAGTTTTTCGTGCCTCCAAGGCATTGTCAGGGAGCCATCCAGTCTCGAGGTGAGCTTTGATAGGATCAATCCAGCAACTTCCTACATCAATAGGTGCCACCAACTTGGAGTCGATAGTCAGGGCCTTCAAGACCTGGAAGTAAACACTCCCTGCATAATTCTCAATTTCAGAAGAAGCAAATTTAGACAAGGCATCAGCTTTAACGTTCTCTTCTCTCGGGATGTGTTCAACATAGCATTCCTCAAACCGAGTCATAACAGCTTTAACAACTCTCAGGTATTTTGCCATAGTCTCATCCTTGGCCTCAAATTCGCCATTCACTTGCGAAACTACCAGTCTTGAATCTCCACATACTTTGAGGTTCTTGGCCCTCATGACTCTAGCCAAGCCCAATCCGGCTATCAATGCTTCATACTCAGCCTCATTGTTGGTAGTAGGAAAATCCAACTTCAAAGCATACTCAACTGTGAACCCATCGGGGCTTTGCAGAACCAAACCTGCACCACTAGACTTTGTTTTTGATGCTCCATCAAAATAGAGCACCCAATATTCCTTCAGATCAGATACAAGTTCTTCATTTTTATCTCCACTTTCAAAGGTGGTTACTATCTCCTACCCCCCGACTTCTTGGTTGCCAATGGTGCATTCAACCACGAAGTCAGCCAATGCCTGAGCCTTAATGGTTGTCCGAGGATTGTATGTGATATCAAATTCCCCTAACTCAACTGCCCACTTGATTAGTCTTCCACTGGCCTTAGGGCTATGCAATATGTTCCTCAATTGTTGGTCTGTCAAGACTTGAATTTTATGTGCCTGAAAATAAGGTCGCAACTTTCTCGAGGCTGTTAGCAATGCCAAAGCGAATTTCTCTATGGTTGAGTAATTCAATTCAGCCCCGTGCAAAACCTTGCTCACATAATAAATCGGTTTCTGAATCTTTTTCTCTTCTCGCACAAGAACAGCACTCAATGCTTGCTCAGATACCGCCAGGTATAGGTAGAGAGTCTCCCCGGGACTTGGTTTGGCTAACAACGGGGCTTCAGCCATGTACTTCTTCAGCTGCTCAAAGGCCTCTTGGCTTTCTGTAGTCCACTCAAAATCTTTCACTTTCTTCAAGGCCTGAAAGAAAGGCAAGCACTTATCACCAGACCTGGAGATGAATCTCCCTAGGGCTGCAACTCGGCCAGTTAGCTTCTGTACATCTCGTATAGAGCGGGGTGGTTCCATGTCCAAAATTGCTTTGATCTTGTCAGGATTAGCCTCTATGCCTCTCTTCGAAACCATCAACCCCAAGAATTATCCTGATCCAACACCAAAAGCACACTTGGCTGGATTCAACATCATCTTGTCGTGCCTCAACACTTCGAATGCCTCTCTGAGGTGCTTAATGTGATCTGCTTGGCAAAGGCTCTTGACCAACATGTCATCAACTTGACCTCCATGGTTTTTCCAATTAGGTGGGCAAATATCTTATTCACCAGTCGTTGATAAGTAGCACCGGCATTCTTTAGACCAAAAGCCATAACAAGATAGCAGAAAACACCAAAGTCAGTTATGAAAGATACCTTTGGGATGTCATCCTTGTGCATCTTAATCTGATTCTATCCGCTGAAACCATCCATGAAACTCAGCATCTCATTTCCAGCCGTGGCATCTATCAACATGTCAATCCTTGGTAGGGGAAAACAATCTTTTGGACAGGCATCATTCAGATCGGTAAAATCAATACACATCCTCCACTTCCCATTCGCCCTCTTGACCATCACAGGGTTAGCTAACCATTCGGGAAACTGAATTTCTTCAATGAAACCAGCTTCCAGCAACTTATCAACTTCTTGCTTAATGGCCTCTTGCCTTTCAGGAGCAAAATTCCTCTTTTTCTGTTTTATCTTTTTCTGTTCAGGATCAACATTCAACCTATGAGTTATAAGTTGGGGGTCAATCCCTGGCATGTCAGCTGCTGTCCAAGCAAACACGTCACTGTTCTCTTGCAAGAACGTCGTCAACTCGCCCTTCAGGGGTTCCTTCAGAGATGCTCCTACATAAGTAACTTTCTCAGGGTCGCCTGGCTTTAGAGGTATGGGAACCAAATCCTCTGTTGGCTTCCCTCGGTGTTCATCATCATCACGGACATCCATGTCTTCAATCGGAAGTACCTGCCCCCCGATTCCATCAGATCTCAGTGCGGACACATAACAGCTCCTTGCCATTTTCTGGTCACCTTTCTGTTCTCCAACTCCATTCCGGGTTGGGAACTTAATCTTCATGTGATAGGTAGAGGCAATAGCCTTGAACGCATGAAGTCCAGTCCTTCCCAGGATTGCATTGTAGGTAGAGGATGCCTTAATCACCAGAAAATTCAACATCTGAGTAGCCTCTCTAGGTTCTTGCCCAATAGTCATAGGTAACTGCATTGTTCCTTCAACTTTGGACTCAACTCCATTAAATCCATAAATCGGCATGTTGGACGGGGTCAGTTGAGAATCAGTATACCCCATCTTCATAAACGCATCATGAAACAAAATATCAACAGAAGCTCCATTGTCTATCAAAACTCGTTTCACTTCCGAGTTCCCAATCACAGGGGTTATGACCAACGGGTTGTCATGGGGGAACTTCACCCCTTCAAGGTCAGAATCATCAAAACCAATTGCTATTTCGGTTCTAGCACGTTTCGGGGCTTTTCCCACGATGTACATCACTTCTCTGGCATACGCCTTTCGAGAGTTTCGAGTTGTACCGTTCGCTGTCGGGCCTCCCCAGATCATGTTGATAACTGGCCCTCGGGGCTGTGTGTTACGATCACGATCATTATCCCTTCTATCATTGTTTCTCCTATTGTAATCCCCTCTTTGGGTTCCATGATCTCCACCCTTTGTGATATTATTCAGTTTTCTTTTACGGATCAAGAATTCAATCTCGTCCTTCAACTGTCTACAATCATCCGTGTCATTTCCCACGTCTCGGTGGAACCTACAGTATTGATCCTTGTTTCTCTTTGCGGGGTCACCCCTGAGTGGCTTCGGCCATCGGAAGTCCTTATCCTTCTCGATTTCTAACAAGATTTGACTCCTAGGAGCATTCAACCTTGCATAGTCAGAACATCTTGGTCCCGTACTCTTCTTTGATGATGACTCAGAGTCTTTGCTAGTACGGGGATACTTGTCCCTAGCATCATACTCGTGGTCTTGCTTTCGTTTCTTGGAGTCGTTGTTTCCCTTGCCATTACCTCCCGCAGCTTCTTTCTTCATGCTATCTTGAGCCTTGATATACTTATCAGCCCTTCGCTGGAGCTCAGCCATGTTTTCGGGAGGATGCTTTGCCAATGACCTTTTAAAGAACTCGTCAGTGGTTCCGTGCTCCAGGGCTACCATGGCCACCTTATTCTCCAGATCAGTGATGTTCAACGTCTCCTTGGTGAACCTCTTAAGGTAGTCTCTCAGATTTTCATTCTTCCCTTGTACCACATACATAAGGGATGTAGAACTTTTTTCATGAACTCTCTCACTAATGAACTGGCTGACAAAGGCGGCACTCAGCACTTTGAACGAGCCGATTGAGTTTGCAGGTAAGCGGCTATACCACCTTTGAGCCATGTCAGACAGGGTTTGAGGGAACACCCTACACTTTAAGGCGTCGCTCGCAGGCTGCAACAGGAGCGCATTTGAGAATGTCCTAACATGGTTTGCGGGATCGCCCGTTCCATCATAGGCCTTAATTGTCGGCATCTTGAACTTCCTTGAGATGCGAGCATTCATTACCTCCTCAGTGAACGGAGGTGTAGGATCATCAAGATCCCCAAGGGGCATCAGATCCCTAGGGTTACTTTTGGGGGTCTCCACCCTTGTCGATTTTTCAATCGGGGCTTCGGCCCTTCGTTGTCTCCTTGAGGGCCTCTCCAGATTTATAATGGGAATCCTCCCTGTAACTGGAGGAGGTTGAATCAGACTTCGCCTTGCTTGCTCTCTAGCAATATCATCCTTCAGCCTTTGGATCTCTGCCTCATGAGCCTTAATCCTTTCCTCAGCCATTTGTGGAGGTCCATCATGGATTCTTTGGGACCTCCTTCGAGGTTCTTTACTAGCACGTCGCCTCCTCGGGGCTTCATCGCGATCATCATTATCATCCTCAGATATTGAATCATCAGTATAGGGACCAGAGTAATCATCGTACTCCCGATCTCGGATCTGTAAGGCATGACCGCTCGGTCCAGGTTCCCTGTGTTGAGGAGGATAATTAGGCAGCCCATACATTGGGTTGGTATTCAAAGGGAGATCCGTGGTGTGGATCTGTACCCCCGGAGGTAGCGTACGACCAGCGCTATCAAGAGGAGAAACCACCATCTGAAGAGGGTTAGTTTCTTGGCTTTGAGGAATAGCCACAGGTAAAGTTCCCTCAACATGGGGAATCGTCCCTGAGGGTTGAGAGGTTAGAGGTTGAATGACCGTCCCTGTTGGTGGGGGTAATTGTCCTTCTTCAGCGGTGATGAGCGGATCAGAGATAGCAGGTGGAGCAGAGCTAAGGGGTATGGCCTCAGTCGATGTTGTTCTTCGTGTTTGAACAATGGTTGATGTTTTCTTCCCACAGACGGCGCGAAATGTTGTGGATAAAAAACTAGGTTACGATTTGTAATTAATGCTAGGGTGGTTGAGCTTCGAGCTTTTATGGCTGTTTCTGCGTTCGAGACTTTAATCGGTCCTCACAGAGTGCCTACGTATCTCGTATTGAGAATCAAGCCAACGTAGTTCTGAGAATGTGGGGTCAGGCCCTTATATAGGCTGAGAAGCCTAAGAATTATGGTAGGAATAGGAGACTTGGTGGGCAAGCCACCGCCTCAAGGAAGGTTCTGGATCTATTCCTTTTAGGAATCAGTTTCCATGTTGAGATATGTATCCTGGGGGCTAAGTCAGGCAAGAGTTATATCCTTGTTTGATTCTTATTTGCTGAGCTGTTTATTACCCCTAATATTAATTACGAAATTAATATTATAATTATGGTTTGGGCCCATCTGGTGGGCCCCACGTTTGGACCATTCTAGGTCTAATTAATGCCACATTAAATATGTCTTTAGGGCTTACTTTTAACCAATATCACCCGTATTGTTAATAATATATCTTATTTTCAAGAAAAGTTAAAAGCAATAATAATTTATCAAACATAACTGAAGTGAATTTTACGCAGTTTATTAGATGTAACATTAATGTAGGACTATTAAGTTTAAATTGTAAGGGTCAAGTACAAGGTTGAATTTTCAAATTTTGAAATTATTTGTTGTTATCATAATAGATGAAAACTTATTCTTAAAAATAAAATACTTTAATGATCGTAGGTCTCTATAGCTTATCAGTTGATAATTTTTAATTTGTAAATATAATTAAAATGAAATTTTTTTATAAGTTTTTTAAAAATGTTGTTCCATCAAAAGTGAGAACGATATTATTTTTGCTTTCACGAAATATCTAAGAATAAAAATTTATGAGCACAAAAACATAAATAAAATACATGATAATCCAAACATTCGTCAAAACATTGTCCTCAAAAAAATACCCTTGTCTAATATGTAAAAAGTTGATTCTAAAACAAGGCAATTTCTTGTAATGTCTTCTGCAATTAAGATGACAACCTCGCCTAAACTCATCTAAAATTGGTAAATTGATTTAGGACTGCGTGGACGGCCTCCTAGACTAGTAATACTAGTACTTGTCTTGTGTGCCTGCGATGTCATGTGGTTGTGATATCAGCGGGAGATTTTGTTGATCCTCACAAGCCATATAATTTGTAAGTACTAATTGGAGATGCTCCATCTACAAGAAAAAGTAAAAGAGAAGAATAAGAGAAACCGTGCTATCACATTTATAATCTAAACTAGGATTATGTTACCATAATAACAAAAATACAAGCCTAAGTTGATAAGTTTAGAATTAAAAAATTTAATCGATGAAGTTAAAATGAATTAAATTAATCATACCTCTTCTTTTAAACGGATATTTTCAAACCTCAAATTATTTTCTTCCACGAATTGTTGAGAACAGCTAACACCACATTGCTGGCAAATTTTTTTACTTAACACTTCCGTTAACTGTTGAATTTCAGTTTGTAGCACAAAATTCTGAGATCGAAGAGCTTCGTTTTCCTTCCGTTTACTTTCACTCTAGAAAGAAATTTCAGTTTGAAAGGTGAACACAATGAGAATTAAAATATTCTACGTAACTTACAAAATAAAATGACTACAAGAGTTTGATCGAGAGGCATGCAAGTTATTTTATTACGTACTAACATATATGTACAATTCTCAAGGTACATTATCATAAATAAGAGCGGAAAAAGTGGACCACGAAATAAAAATAAAAAAAAGTTAGCTAGCCATTTCGTAAAGATGATGAAAGAATGTATAGTTAAAAGGCATATTAATACCTTCATTTGAGTGCGGTTATTCTGAATCCAGTACCATACTTGAGTTGGGTTCATCTCTAACCTCCTAGCAAGATCATTTATCTGTACCTCTCTAGGGCGTGGATGATCCTTCAAAAACCTAGAATAAGAAAAGAAGATAAAACAACGTTTATTTAAGAGAGAAGAAAAAATTAAAACACAAAAAATGCAAGCATGACAAAAGCATGCAATTTTAACAAGAAAATATTGCCCTTAATGTACTTAGATTTCCATTTCTTTCTCTTTAGTATACATAAAATATCATGTTAGAATGCATTTGAATACCAGCTGTATATTATTGTGTAACTTTCATTTGCTTTAAGAGCCTGGAGTCTTACGTTTCCAGTGTAGTGGCTTGCTGCTGAGTGTGGCGGTTCCTTTTTTTGTGAGACGAGGGGCCAGCAGCACCACCACCACCAGAACCACCAATAGCAGCAGTAGCACGAGTATAACCACCACCAGCAGGACCAGCAGTACTACCACCAGGAGTATAACCAGCAGCCTGAAAACCGCCAGCAGCTCCAACAGAACTAACAACACCACCAGTAGTAGCAGCAGCAACAGAAGTAGCAGCATAAGCACCACCTCCAGCAGGACCAGCAGCACTACCACCAAGAGTATAGCCAGCAGGAAGAAAACCGCCAGCAGCACCAATAAAACCACCAGCAGGAACTAAACCACCACCAGCCGCACCAGCGCCACCACTGTGAATGCTGCCAATAAGTCCTGCCTCCTGACGTCCTGTTTGGAAGTTGTTTTGTTCCATTTCAATCTGCACATCACATAACATTAAGCTGATACATTAGTTACTGTGTGTGCATACATTTGCCTTATATACTATACACTTTAATCAAATCAAACCGCATTTATTGATAATTTTTAAAATTATTTAATTAAT
The DNA here is from genome assembly GCA_036435485.1 of Saposhnikovia divaricata. Classification (NCBI taxonomy): domain Eukaryota; kingdom Viridiplantae; phylum Streptophyta; class Magnoliopsida; order Apiales; family Apiaceae; genus Saposhnikovia; species Saposhnikovia divaricata. The sequence continues at coordinate 210,855,819 of CM071597.1, read as the reverse complement.
AATATTTTCTAACGGCACACAAGATATTATCTCATTTATCAATATATTACATTTAATTATATATATAAATGAATACATTCTAATTGCTTATAAAAAGTATTTATTTATATTCAAAATATAACATTAAACAAAAAATATGGAGAAATAATAATTTCTTAGTCAGCTAAATAGCTTCATCCCAATTCTCCTGAAAATTTTCAGTTTATATAAAAAGTATTCATTTATATTCAAAATAATAAAATTAAACAAAAAAATATGGAAAAATAATTTCTTAGTCAACTAAATAGGTTCAACCCAATTCTCCTGAAAATTTTCCATTTATATAAAAAATATTCATTTATATTCAAAATAAAAAAATTAAACAAAAAAGTATGGAGAAATAATTTCTTAGTCAACTGAATAGTTTCATCCCAATTCTCCGGAAAATTTTCCATTCCCGGCCCCAATATGTAAAACACAACAGTATTACATGTGTACGAAATATTTGACTTCAAAATCAAACACAAGTGTAAAAATATTTGACTTCAAAATCATTAAAAGAAAATGAAGTTTTTGTATATTCACATATTCTCGACTAGATAATCAACATTGATAAAAATAAAAAAAATATGTTGCAGATACAATATATATATAGATAATTTATATAACTTACAAAGAGAAGAAAGAAAGTTTTGAAAAGAAGTGAAGTTTGTAAGGTGGAATTGAGTAAATATGGGTTGTCTTTTCACGTTTGAGAGAAACCCTTGAAAATGTTAGGGGTTATGGGTGGATATTTATAGGAGATTTAAGAATTTTTAGATGGAAACAAATATGAAAGTAATTGTAGAATTTAATTTTTTATTAGAATTTTGGATATGAACAGCTGTACTCGAATCTTAAATCCATATGTTGCTTTTTCATACTACTTCTTATTCTTTCTATTTTAAAATATATTTTAATTTAACTTTTTACACACATTGGTTCTAGAACATTTCTTTGAAATTTTTTTTATATGAAATTAAAATAATTGACTTTTATCAAGATAAAACATTTGAAAAAATAAAAAATTCTTTAAAATATTTACTAATAATGCTTAAATTCGAAAAAGTTACATTCTTTCTTTAATTGTTTCACATAACGAATATTGTCTAAAGTATATCCAATTAGATTTAATATATTTTAAATGATATATATTCTAAATCTAAGATTCTAATATCTTTTTAAATTTATTCAGAAAAGTAGAAAAGAAGAACTAAAATTTAATTTTTTAAAAAATTAAACAAATATTTCACCTATATTCTAATATTCCCCCAACATCCAAATTTAAGTGGCCCATGAGATAATCTTTTTCTAATATCTATAAACTCTTGAAAAGAAATTCATGAAATTTAATTCTCAAAGTAAAGTTTTTATTATCAAAGAAGTTTAATTCTTTTTATAATTTTCATCAAAGGTATTAAAAGTTAATTTTATTAGAAATTAGAATTGGGCGAGTTTGGTCAGAGAAAAAGTTGGGCCAGAATATTGAATTAAAAGCTTAAATTATGCTATGAAATATTATGGGTCAGAATATTGATATAAAAGCTAAAATTATGCTATGAAATATTAAAATATATGTTAGGCTAAACCTAAAAATAAAATTTTCAAAAAAAAAATTGTTTACCAAATAAAATGTTTTAAGAAAAACATTATTTTTATAAAAGTCATTAAAGATTGTAATTTTAGGTTAGACACAAATATATTTCTAAAATAACAAACAATAATAAAATAGAAAAAAAACATAATTAAAAATGAGTCATAAATTCATTCTTTATGTATAATAAATAATTAAATAATGTATACCATCAGAACTTCAATTCAAAAAATAACTTTTAAAAAAAATGAATTTACAATTATTTACAAATAAAAAAAAAGTCTTTAATAAAATATATGGTAAAACAAGAAAACAAAAAGGTAATAAAAAAAACATGTCATAATTGTAAATGACACAAAATTCAGCAAAATATATTCCACAAAACAAATGCCAATTCAAAAAAAATCTAATTTTAGAAAATTAAATTCAACAATAAACCTTAATATAATGCATTTAAAACAAATTTAAAACAATACAAAAATAAGATAGTACAAAATTTCATTAAAAAAAGTATAAATGTATTTGTGTTCACAACAAATTAAACCAAAAATTTCCCACGTGTCTAAATATATTATATATATTCTAATAAAATTGAAAACACCGCAAAAAATATAAAATATTAAAATATATGTTAGGCTAAATCTTAAAATATAATTTTAAAAAACAATTGTTTACTAAATAAAAGTGTTTTAAAAAAATTATTTTCATAAAAATCATTAAATATTCTATTTTTAGGTTTGACAACAAAGGATGGTATTTGGATGCTTCCTACGGCCTCTTATAGCGTCATTCTATGTTCCACGATCTCGAAAGCAGTTTGTAAAGATCGTGGACTTTTTTCGAAGTATTCTTCTAATAGTGGACCGTGTCTGTGTTTATCAATTCCTGCAGCGAGGTAATTGATGGCGAGCTCTTCCACGAGGTTAGGGATTTCCGCGACATCAGCTCGGAAGTGGATCAAGAATTGTCGTAACGACTCGTTGGAGCGTTGTCTAACATTCATGAGTGAAGCTGTGATCTTTCCATCCTTGTAGTTGCTGAAGAATCTACCTTTAAACTTAGTTTTCAACAAATCCCACGAGTCTATAGTCCTCGGGGGTAAATTGTTATACCAACGCAGGGTAGTTCCTCGGAGACAAGTGGAGAAAAATTGACATTGGGCAGTTTTTGAATGTCAACAAAACTTCATTCTCCCATCATAGGTGTTCAAAAACTCGGTGGGATCTGTGGATCCATCGGACTCATCAAGTGATGGGGTTTTTAAACTTCTGTTGATTCGTGCCTTTTCGATTCGCACTGTGAGTGGACTTTCAACTGGGACTTCGGAGCTAGTCTGGCTTCGAATGAACTTTTTGCACATCGCTACATCGTTTTTTAATTAGGATATCTCCTCCGATCTATAGGAGTCGCTTGATTCGCTTTGCCTTGGAGCCGTCCCCTAGGACCTCGTCTGCCTCCTCGTGTGGGGGGCTTGGTACGATCTGTTGGACTCTGTCTCGTCCTCGTAGCTCGCATCATCATCATACCCCTCGATATTGTACCCAGGAGATCGGTATTGAACGGAACGAGCTGATAGGGATGTTTGTTGTAATTCGAGCTGGAGGCATCGTATTCCTCATTGTTTTTCCAACTTTAGCTGTAACCTTTGCCTCTGGGCCTCGAGGGCCTCTAACTCACCATCGGACTCACTTAAATCTTCATCATTTTGCTGAATTCCCTTGTGGGGGTTTTGTCCCATCATTTTCTCGAGGTGAAGAACCCTTGTACGGGTATCAGCTCGAGCTCTCTTTCTATTTTGCTCTGCGGTGGGAGATTCCTGGAAATCCTCCGCCATTTCATCATTTCCTTGACCGGAGAATAACCGTCTTGGCTGTAATGGTTATCTTAAGTGTAATAACCACGAATTTTCGAAATAGATTTTTAATTTTGAGCCGAATTTTTTAGTCTCGTTTTAGTTAGTCAGCTGGAGAAAAACGAAATCTTTTTATTAAATATTTACATTAATACTTTCATCATTATATTTGTCCCCCATTGTTATTTCTTTTATTTATTAAATGCCACTTAAATGATAATGATTAAGCATTATGTCCACTAAACATTTTTGCAATGATTTTGTTTCCATTAATTAGTCCTTTTTAATTTTTAAGTTTATCAGCACTAAATTACACAACCCCTGCCTATTTTTAAAACATAAAACCGGGTCTTTAAAACAGAAGCAATCCAGTCTGTTATTTACAAAACAAAACTCACATTTCCTCTCCACAACTCAGACCAAAACAAAAACTCTGTTTTTATCCTTATATTTATAAACCCAGTAGAATACTCTCTCTTATAACACTACTAAACATATTTCCATAACAACCGAGCAAAACCAAGGTAGTTAAATTTGCTTCTGAACTTTCATTCTCTCCGTTTATGTTCCAATTCGTATTTTTTTTATTGCTTTGTTGGACTAGTGGTTTCGATTAATACATGTATTTGGTTGTGGTTTTCGTTTTGTAATTGGGTGGGTTTGGTTTGACTTTGTTGTCGTGAGAGACAAGAGAAGAGATGAGGGGAGAGAGGAGTGTGGGTGTTTGTGTTTTGATTTGTGGAATTGTTGTTATTAGTGGCGGTGTACTGGGCAGGGGTGATTAGTCGAAGGGGGTTAAGGGCGACGGGGAGAGAGAGGACGGAGCGGAGAGAGTAAAGAGTGAGGGAGGTTGAGAGTGATTGTTATTGTTGTGTTGTGTATGCGTGGCCGGAGTTATAAGGGGGAGAGGATAGAGATTATTATTGTGGGTTGAAGCTTATAGTGTTGTTAGTGTTGTCGATGAAGAAGAGATAAGGGGCGGTGATGGTTGGTTTTTTTGTGGAGGTTCGATTTAGGGAGAGATGCAGGGAGAGAGAGAGAGAGAGAGAGAGAGAGAGAGAGAGAGAGAGAGAGAGAGAGAGATGGTAGAGAGAAAGAGAGGACAGTGAGAGAGATTGTTGTTGGGGAGAAAAGAGAGAAATTGACTGTGTTAGACGCAGGGGAGGGGGAGGGTGGGACCCACGGTGGGGATATGTGGGGCCCACATGATTTATCTGTTAATAAATAATAAAATAATACAGTACTAATAAAACGATACAAATCGATACAGTTTCTATTTAATTAACAATTGAACGTTATAAGTCGAGGTTTTATTATTTGGACAGTTATTTAAATTAGTTGGTAATAATTGTTTTTAAAATGGTTTAATTGTTTAATTGATTAAAATAGAATTATTTATAATTTTAGATGTAATTTAGAATTTATTATTTATTATTTAAATATGTATTGTTATGTGATTTTTGATAACAAATTAGAGGTTTATTAATTTGAAATAAAAAGGGTATATTTGTGAATAAATAGAATAATATATGATTTTATTCCGGAAGGCTGTTTTTAATATTTTCTGGTTTATTTTAATTAACCGGATCGAGTCAGATTTAATTTAGAGATTAATATTTTATTAAATAAATTAGGATTTGTGAGGTTTATTAAAAGTGGAATTCTTTGATAAATTATTTTTTTAAAAATGAGAATAATTATTTTGAATTTAAATTGAATAAAAACGGATGTTTGAATTTTTCATTTTGAGTAAGAATTTAGATTTCCAGATATTAAAAATAGGATATATTCTCCAGATTTAATTCCTGTGTTCGAAGAAATATTTATTTATCCCGGAATTATTTTCTGTTATTTATTCCGGAGATTTTATGAGATATTATATTATTATTAATTAGATTATCGGATCGGGAGTATTTTATTCTGAAGAATCGCTCACGTATTTCTGGTTGCCATTTTTTTAGAAAATAATTCTCGAGACGTAGATCGACGCCAAGTTCACGGATAGAGTATATATTTTAGCTTCATTCATTCGTACTTCGAGATCGAGGCAAGTTCATTCCTACCCTAACTTTTGGAAACGGTGGATTTTTGTTCGTGTTAGTTAATTCCTTAATTATTTTCGAGATATTATATGTTGAGATTTATCTGTTGCTTCGTATGATGCAATATTTTCTTTTGAGAATTATTTCTTCTTAAATATTATTATGTTGTTAAGTTAGTTTATTTGAGAATTATAATCCCTATAAGCGTAGAAATAATTTCGTTGCTATCGGGTCGATCTCATTAATTCGAGACGACTATTATTTTGATTCAGTGAAACTAATCTCATTCGTCTGAGATAGTTAAATTTATTCTTTTCGATTGAATTTATTGTACAAATTCAATCGTTATTTATTGATTATCTTTTAGTTAGTTCCTCGTTTGAACTAACCGATAGGAGTTTAAAATTATAATTGTTAGAGATTTTTATTCGTCGATCAAGTGAAAAATATTCTATCTAAACGTTCATCAATGTTGAGTATTATAAATATCGGGAAGTACTATTTGTTCAGTACGACTCCCAATTACTTCAATCTTAAGACTATTCTCATAAATTCGAGATAGTCGATTTTATTGTCAAGGTTTGGCATTTTGTTCGTGTCAACCGATAAATTATTATTATTTACATCAGTCCATTGTTCGGATTGGTGGTAAAATCGAGTCATACTGGCAGTCCGCCAGATTTGTAAATATTTTCTGAAAGAGTTATCTCAAGTTATCTGTACCCCAAATATTCGGGAATTCTGTATTCTACTGGTCAATTTTGGGCGAGAGGCCCATTATAGAGAAAGAGAGACTCGTGTACCGTTTTACGGACCCGAGAATATTTAGGCATTCGTTGCCTTGGTTGAATTGATAACCATTATGATGCTAGCATTCATACATATATATTATAGTTGATATCGTATTGTAGCCGTGATCGGGCGAAGTGCGGTGTCATCGGAGGCCGGTATTCTTGGTTGGTTAGTTGATCGCCCCACCGAGATACGGAGAGGTGGAAGACCAGTTCATTCTTAAATCATGAGTTATCAGAGTTATATCAAATGAGTCTTTTGAGTATTCTGTTTTGAGATGAGTTTTGAGCCTTTCGAGTATGACATTTTCAAGATGAATTTGAGCCAAATCATATTGTGATATCCGATATTAAAATTTTGAGTATTTATCTCGGTAAACTTTATTATATTTATACACCGAGCGAGAAGAGAACTTGCTGAGCACTATAGTTGCTCATTCTTGCTTTCAACATTTTGTTCAGCTGTCAAGACGGAAAGAGGCGAGACGTCCAGCCAGGGCTATAAAGGCAAGGGGAAAGCGCACGGCTATGGCGACAATAACTAGAAGATCCAGATGGAATCTTTATATTTCTACTGTGGTGAACTTTTGTAACATATTATTTCGAGATGTATCAAGTTGGATTGTATTATGTTGTGAAGACGATCTTGGACCTGCGGAGTGGGACATTTATGCTCCGTTGTAATAAAATTTGGTATTGTTATTGCGTTTCATATTGAGACAATGTGACGACCCGGGTCCCCGGTCAGGGTGGATTTGGGGGCGTTACAGTTTTGGTATCAAAGCAATAGTTATATTTTTAGGAAACGTGAGAGCCTAGGAATATGACACGACGTGAGAATTTAGAGATTTAATAAGATGTTGAGATTTTAAGCACCAAGTGTCTTACACCCTTATATATTTATATGCGTTTATAGTCGACTAGAACCTGTATGTGACCGAGACTTTTTGCTTTTGTAGATGTCTTCTTCAGGATCTACCGGTTTCTTTCCTACTGGAGACAGATCTCCTACCCCATACCCACTAGGACCTCTAGATCCTAGCTCAGGGACTGATAGTGACCCATCAGAGGAGTACATGGTGATCAGTAGCGACTCGGAGGATTCTTCTGTCCAAATACTTACACCTTCACCTCCACATGTGATTGACTTAGATACACCTCCACATGAGGTTCAGATAGAGACTGAGCAGATAGAGCAGACTACCTCACTGTTTACCCCCGAGATGTTTAGAGCTGAGACCCCAGAGCCAGAGATTGCTGATCAGGTTGATGAGAGGCTGCATTCACCTGTCCACACTGACGTAGTGCCTAGTTCAGCTGCCCCAGAGTCTAGAGTTGATACACCCACCAGAGTGGTAGCTTTTGCTGACTGGTTTACTTCCCAGGTTCGAGTATATGTTACGGCTCCGTCAGTCCCTACCATACCGAACTACATGTTTCCACAGGCCGGTGATACTCATACTGCTCCATCGGTACCTACTATACCTGTTCGTGCTCCGACTCAGCCCACTGCGGCCCCTGTTACTACTACTGCGATGCCACCTGTTCACCCGGAGTATGAGGAAGCAGCAGGAGAGATGGTCCCTTGGCACGTTCATCATTCCCTTTTCCAGCATCATCGATGGTTATGGGCTCGTTATGAGGAGATATTTGCTACTAGGGATGGTATCCTTAGATTGTTGGCTGTTCCTGATCCTTTTGTTGTGCATCACGGAAGGAGTTTACTGGTGAGAGATGTCCCCATGGAGATTATGCATCAGATTGCTCTTACCGTTTTGATGGGACTATAGACTGACTTTGCTGCCTTGCCGTCATCGAGTACCGGGCAGATTGACCGTACCAGAGTTGCCACCATGATTGCAGATATCATAGCAGAGTTCCATAGGAGGGTTGGTGAGATGTTCCCACGTTGATGACCTATTTGCACGTTTGAGCATCCTCATCGTTTGGCTAGAGTAGCTAGCGGTGAACCAATTCTGGATGGCGTCACATTAGATCTTTCTGTATTGGGATGTACTTAGTTTCTTGTTATATGTATTTGATGTAGCTGAGATGTATTATATTCAGTGTTATATCATGTACCGTACCAGTAGTTGTACCTTTTCATTATTGTATATTCTGATCTGTTAACCGCTATCTTGCTTTATTTATTGGAAAATTGTGTTACAGTAGAGTATCATGTGATATTGTATCCCCATGCTACCCTGATATAGATAACAACTTATTTGCAAAAGTTACGATTTAAAATGAGTTTAACCAAAATTTGAGAACCAGGGATTAATAACGATTGAGTTTTAGAACTTATAAGGTTTCCCGAGAACTGTCAGTTATACTAAGAATAAGAGTAATAGTTTATAAAGAGACCAGAGAGAGTCACGATTTTGAGTATGATTTATTTCGAAGAACCAGGAATTTGACCGAGTGATTATTTTAGAATGCCTATCGTAACTGTGCCAGCAATGGTGTCGTATAATTACAAACCTGAGATATAACGTACCTTATTGTTTTCGCTCTTATAGAAAAAGATGGCACCAAAAAGAGGAAGACCCGCAAAGAATCCTCGTCCTCAACCCGTGGTGAATCCAGAGAATGAGGTTCCACCTCAGAACCAAATTCCAAACCCGGAACCACAACTCCCTCGAGATCCTAATCAAGAAAATAACCCGATGAGTCTACTTATGAACTTTCTTATTCAGCATGCCCAGAACCTTCAGCCCCAACGGAACCAACATCCAGTGGGAGGAAATCTACCTCCAGCTCAACTGACACAGGCTACCGTTAGTTTCAAATCATTTAAATCTCCGAATCCCCCTGAGTTTAAGGGTACTACCGATCCTGTTGAAGCAAGAATATGGTTACGTGAAATAGAAAAGACCTTTGAGATCGTAGGGGTAGAAGAAGAGAAGAAAACCATCTTTGCAGCCTACATGTTAAAAGGTGAAGCGAATTATTGGTGGGAATCAAAGAGAGCAATGGAAGGGAACGTAGTCATACCCTGGACCAGGTTCACGCAGCTATTCTTAGAGAAATATTTTCCTAAATACTTGGAGAGTCAAATGGAGGTCAAGTTTCTGGAACTCAAGCAAGGCAGCATGACTGTAACTGAATATGAAGCCAAGTTTTCTGAACTCTCTAGGTTTGTGCCTTACCATGTGGATACTGACGAAAAGAGAGCTAAACGTTTTCAACTAGGGCTAAAGCCGTGGATCCAGAATCGAGTTGCGGTCCTAGAAATCACCAACTATGCTACTGTGGTTCAAAAAGCATCTATTGTGGAAAGTGGATCTGAGTTGTACTCAAAGGACAAGGATATGAAGAAAAGGAAGTTTCAGAATCTTGGAAATAATTTTGAGAGGAATCCGGACGATCGGAATGGAAAGAGACCTTTTGTGAAGCGGGAAGACAGAAGCAATGATACAAAGAGAACTGAGAATCAAGACACTAGGGGAAACAATCAAAGGTCCAGACCCACTCAGGTAGCCAATTTAATTCAAGGAAGGCCACCGCTACCCGAATGCAAAACGTGTGGAAGGAAGCACCCAGGACCATGTAATCTGGCCAGCATTGTTTGTTACAACTGTGGACAAAAAGGGCACTATTCTTCTCACTGCAAGGATAAGGTCGTTACTTGTTTCAATTGCGGAAAGAAAGGACATATTGCACGAGATTGCAAGTCACCACCAAAGGAGACAAATGCACCTAGACTCATGGCACCTCCCAGCAACAAGCCAACTGCTCGTACTTTCAACATGACGGTGAAGGATGCTATTGCTGATAGTGATGTGATTGCAGGTACGCTTTTAGTCAATTCTGTAGATGCATGTGTTTTGTTTGATTCGGGAGCAACAAAATCTTTCATATCGGAGAATTTTAGGAATAAATTGGATATTCAGTCCGTACCATTAGGGGAGACATTGATTATAGAAGTAGCAAATCAGGAAAAAGTCCTTGTAGATCAGATATGTCCAGATTGTGGAATCGAAATCCAAGGACAACGTTTCAAAGCAGACCTTCCTTCTTTTAATTTAGGGGAGTTTGATATAATTCTGGGAATGGATTGGTTGACACGTTATGATGCTCAAATCAATTGTCGGCGTAAGTGGGTTAGTGTAAAGGGACCCAACGGCAAAAGAATACAATTTCGCGGAAGGAAACCTACTAGTAATTTTCTGACCATGATTCAAGCGAAGAAACTACTAAGGAGTGGGTGTCAAGCCTACTTAGCTTATGTGGTTGACAACGAGAAGCAAGCCCCTACCATTGATGAAATTCCTGTAGTGAATCAATTCGAAGATGTTTTTCCTGAAGAGTTACCGGGATTGCCGCCCGACAGAGAAATAGAATTCAATATAGATCTTGCCCCGGGAACTGCACCAATTTCCAAAGCACCATACCGAATGGCTCCAGTTGAGATGAAAGAGTTGGCTACCCAACTGCAAGAATTACTTGACAAAGGCGTAATCAGGCCAAGTGTATCCCCTTGGGGAGCTCCAGTGCTGTTCGTGAAGAAGAAGGACGGATCCATGCGACTATGTATTGATTATCGGGATTTGAACAAGATGACCATCAAGAATAAGTACCCTCTACCCCGAATCGACGATCTATTTGACCAACTTAAGGGAGCTAGATGTTTTTCAAAGATTGATTTGAGATCCGGCTATCATCAACTAAAGATCAAGCCTGAAGATATTCCTAAGACTGCCTTTAGGACCCGATATGGACATTACGAATTCTTAGTCATGTCTTTTGGATTGACGAATGCTCCAGCTGCTTTTATGGACTTGATGAATCGTGTGTTCAAGAGGTACTTGGACAAGTTCGTGATTGTATTTATTGATGACATCCTGATATACTCGAAGTCTCCTGAGGAACATGCTGAACACCTCCGTTTAGTTCTGGAAACGCTGAGGAAGGAAAAGTTATATGCGAAATTTTCAAAGTGTGAATTCTGGCTAAAAGAAGTTCAATTTTTGGGACACATTGTAAGCGGCGAAGGGATTTCTGTAGACCCCGCTAAGATAGAAGCCGTAGCAGATTGGGAGAGACCCAAGACTCCAACCGAAGTTAGAAGTTTCCTTGGATTGGCCGGATACTATCGTAGATTTGTGAAGGATTTCTCAAAGATAGCGACGCCACTGACCCGACTCACCAGAAAGAATAAAAAGTTCGAATGGACCCCCAAATGCGAAGAAAGCTTTCAAGAATTGAAGAAGAGATTGAGTATTGCCCCGGTGTTGACCTTACCCGATGAGAAAGGCGATTTCGTAATTTTCAGCGACGCTTCTCACAAGGGTTTAGGATGTGTTTTGATGCAACACGGAAAAGTAATAGCTTACGCCTCTCGGCAACTGAAGGAGTATGAGTCCTGTTACCCTACTCACGATTTGGAACTTGCTGCTATTGTTTTCGCACTCAAGATTTGGAGACATTACCTTTACGGAGAGAAATGCGAGATTTACACGGATCACAAGAGCTTAAAGTATATATTCACGTAGAAGGAATTAAACATGAGACAAAGAAGATGGTTGGAGTTGATCAAAGACTATGATTGCTCGATAAACTACCACCCAGGGAAGGCTAATGTTGTAGCTGATGCATTAAGTAGAAAGGAGAGACTAAACCTGTTGACAACCTCAGAAGAATTGGTCAGAGAATTTGAGAAAATGGAATTGGAAGTCAAGATCCCAGTCCAAAACAATGAAAAAGTTTACACCATTAAGTTTCAATCGGAGTTACTCGAGAAGATTCGCCGTTGTCAAGAACAAGTAATGGAAGAAAGAAGATCAGAGTTGACCGGAGAAGAAATTCTAAGTTCAAAAGATGAAAAGGGAATTTAGCGATTTGCATCGAGAATATGGATTCCTAATGTTACAGAGTTGAAGGAGGAAATTATGAGCGAAGCGCATAACTCGAGATATTCCATTCACCCAGGGAGCACAAAGATGTATCAAGACATCAAGTTGAATTATTGGTGGCCCAACATGAAGAGGGAGATTGCAGAATGGGTAAGTAAGTGTTTGACATGTCAGAAAGTGAAGGCGGAACATCAACGACCAAGTGGACTTCTACAACCTTTAGAGATACCCGAGTGGAAATGGGAGCATATTACCATGGATTTTGTCGTAGGATTGCCCCGAACTAGAGCCAGCCATGATGCTATTTGGGTTATTGTCGACCGACTCACTAAATCTGCGCATTTTCTACCAATTAGTGATAAGTATTCCGTTGAGAGATTGGTGAACATATACCTAAAGGATATTGTAGTTCGTCACGGAGTACCTGTTTCAATTGTATCTGATAGAGATGCCTGTTTTACTTCTCGATTTTGGAAAAGTTTTCAAGAATGTCTTGGCACGAAGTTAAATCTGAGCACTGCATATCATCCACAGACCGACGGACAAAGTGAAAGGACGATTCAAACAGTTGAAGATATGTTAAGAGCCTGTGCACTTGATTTTAAAGGAAGTTGGGATGAGCATTTGCCCCTAGTCGAGTTTGCTTACAATAATAGTTACCATTCGAGCATATGTATGGCACCTTATGAAGCTTTGTACGGAAGGAAGTGTAGATCACCGTTATATTGGGATGAAGTAGGAGAAAGAAAGATACTAGGACCGGAATTACTTCAACAAACTAAGCAAGCAACCGAGGTTATTCGAAAAAGGTTAGTTGCAGCTCAAGATCGACAGAGGAAGTATGCCAATCAAAAGAGGAAAGACAAAGCATTTGAAGTGGGAGATAAGGTGATGCTGAAAGTTTCACCTTGGAAAGGAGTAATGAGATTCGGAAAGAAAGGCAAGTTAAGCCCCAGATATATAGGACCTTTTGAGATTCTTAAGAAGATAGGACCACTAGCTTATCAGTTGGCCCTACCTTCAGACCTTCAGCATATCCACGATGTGTTTCATGTTTCTGCGTTAAGAGAATACCATTCTAATTTCAGGCATGTTATAACCTACGAACCAGTGGAAATTCGTCCTGATTTGACATATGAAGAAAAGCCAGTGGAGATCCAAGATTACAAAGTGCAAGAGTTAAGAACTAAGAAAGTAAATTTAGTGAAAGTACTCTGGAGAAACCACCAAGTTGAGGAAGCCACGTGGGAATTAGAAAGCGAAATGCGGAATAAATATCCTGAATTGTTTAGTGCATAGTTTTGATTCCGAGGACGGAATCCTATAAGGGGGGAAGACTGTAATAACCACGAATTTTCGAAATAGATTTTTAATTTTGAGCCGAATTTTTGAGTCTCGTTTTAGTTAGTCAGCGGGAGAAAAACGAAATCATTTTATTAAATATTTACATTAATACTTTCATCATTATATTTGTCCCCCATTGTTATTTCTTTTATTTATTAAATGCCACTTAAATGATAATGATTAAGCATTATGTCCACTAAACATTTTTGCAATGATTTTGTTTCCATTAATTAGTCCTTTTTAATTTTTAAGTTTATCAACACTAAATTACACAACCCCTGCCTATTTTTAAAACATAAAACCGGGTCTTTAAAACAGAAGCAATCCAGTCTGTTATTTACAAAACAAAACTCACATTTCCTCTCCACAACTCAGACCAACACAAAAACTCTGTATTTATCCTTATATTTATAAACCCAGTAGAATACTCTCTCTTATAACACTACTAAACATATTTCCATAACAACCGAGCAAAACCAAGGTAGTTAAATTTGCTCCTGAATTTTCATTCTCTCCGTTTATGTTCGAATTCGTATTTTTTTTATTGCTTTGTTGGACTAGTGGTTTCGATTAATACATGTATTTGGTTGTGGTTTTCGTTTTGTAATTGGGTGGGTTTGGTTCGACTTTGTTGTCATGAGAGACAATAGAAGAGATGAGGGGAGAGAGGAGTGTGGGTGTTTGTGTTGTGATTTGTGGAATTGTTGTTATTAGTGGCGGTGTACTGGGCAGGGGTGATTAGTCGAAGGGGGTTAAGGGCGACGGGGAGAGAGAGGACGGAGCGGAGAGAGTAAAGAGTGAGGGAGGTTGAGAGTGATTGTTATTGTTGTGTTGTGTATGCGTGGCCGGAGTTATAAGGGGGAGAGGATAGAGATTATTGTTGTGGGTTGAAGCTTGTAGTGTTGTCGATGAAGAAGAGATAAGGGGCGGTGATGGTTGGTTTTTTTGTGGAGGTTCGATTTAGGGAGAGATGCAGGGAGAGAGAGAGAGAGAGAGAGAGAGAGAGAGAGAGATGGTAGAGAGAAAGAGAGGACAGTGAGAGAGATTGTTGTTGGGGAGAAAAGAGAGAAATTGACTGTGTTAGACGCAGGGGAGGGGGAGGGTGGGACCCACGGTGGGGATATGTGGGGCCCACATGATTTATCTGTTAATAAATAATAAAATAATACAGTACTAATAAAACGATACAAATCGATACAGTTTCTATTTAATTAACAATTGAACGTTATAAGTCGAGGTTTTATTATTTGGACAGTTATTTAAATTAGTTGGTAATATTTGTTTTTAAAATGGTTTAATTGTTTAATTGATTAAAATAGAATTATTTATAATTTTAGATGTAATTTAGAATTTATTATTTATTATTTAAATATGTATTGTTATGTGATTTTTGATAACAAATTAGAGGTTTATTAATTTGAAATAAAAAGCGTATATTTGTGAATAAATAGAATAATATATGATTTTATTCTGGAAGGCTGTTTTTAATATTTTCTGGTTTATTTTAATTAACCGGATCAAGTCAGATTTAATTTAGAGATTAATATTTTATTAAATAAATTAGGATTTGTGAGGTTTATTAAAAGTGGAATTCTTTGATAAATTATTTTTTTAAAAATGAGAATAATTATTTTGAATTTAAATTGAATAAAAACGGATGTTTGAATTTTTCATTTTGAGTAAGAATTTAGATTTCCAGATATTAAAAATAGGATATATTCTCCAGATTTAATTCCTGTGTTCGAAGAAATATTTATTTATCCCGGAATTATTTTCTGTTATTTATTCTGGAGATTTTATGAGATATTATATTATTATTAATTAGATTATCGGATCGGGAGTATTTTATTCTGAAGAATCGCTCACGTATTTCTAGTTATCATTTTTTTAGAAAATAATTCTCGAGACGTAGATCGACGCCAAGTTCACGGGTAGAGTATATATTTTAGCTTCATTCATTCGTACTTCGAGATCGAGGCAAGTTCATTCCTACCCTAACTTTTGGAAACGGTGGATTTTTGTTCGTGTTATTTAATTCCTTAATTATTTTCGAGATATTATATGTTGAGATTTATCTATTGCTTCGTATGATGAAATATTTTCTTTTGAGAATTATTTCTTCTTAAATATTATTATGTTGTTAAGTTAGTTTATTTGAGAATTATAATCCCTATAAGCGTAGAAATAATTTCGTTGCTATCGGGTCGATCTCATTAATTCGAGATGACTATTATTTTGATTCAGTGAAAGTAATCTCATTCGTCTGAGATAGTTAAATTTATTCTTTTCGATTGAATTTATTGTACAAATTCAATCGTTATTTATTGATGATCTTTTAGTTAGTTCCTCGTTTGAACTAACCGATAGGAGTTTAAAATTATAATTGTTAGAGATTTTTATTCGTCGATCAAGTGAAAAATATTCTATCTGAACGTTCATCAATGTTGAGTATTATAAATATCGAGAAGTACTATTTGTTCAGTACGACTCCCAATTACTTCAATCTTAAGACTATTCTCATAAATTCGAGATAGTCGATTTTATTGTCAAGGTTTGGCATTTTGTTCGTGTCAACCGATAAATTATTATTATTTACATAAGTCCATTGTTCGGATTGGTGGTAAAATCGAGTCATATTGGCAGTCCGCCAGATTTGTAAATATTTTCTGAAAGAGTTATCTCAAGTTATCTGTACCTCAAATATTCGGGAATTCTGTATTCTACTGGTCAATTTTGGGCGAGAGGCCCATTATAGAGAAAGAGAGATTCGTGTACCGTTTTACGGACCCGAGAATATTTAGGCATTCGTTGCCTTTGTTGAATTGATAACCATTATGATGCTAGCATTCATACATATATATATTATAGTTGATATCGTATTGTAGCCGTGATCAGGCGAAGTGCTGTGTCATCGGAGGCCGGTATTCTTGGTTGGTTAGTTGATCGCCCCACCGAGATACGGAGAGGTGGAAGACCAGTTCATTCTTAAATCATGAGTTATCAGAGTTATATCAAATGAGTCTTTTGAGTATTCTGTTTTGAGATGAGTTTTGAGCCTTTCGAGTATGACATTTTCAAGATGACTTTGAGCCAAATCATATTGTGATATCCGATATTAAAATTTTGAGTATTTATTTCGGTAAACTTTATTATATTTATACACCGAGCGAGAAGAGAACTTGCTGAGCACTATAGTTGCTCATTCTTGCTTTCAACATTTTGTTCAGCTGTCAAGACGGAAAGAGGCGAGACGTCCAGCCAGGGCTATAAAGGCAAGGGGAAAGCGCAAGGCTATGGCGACAATAACTAGAAGATCCAGATGGAATCTTTATATTTCTACTGTTGTGAACTTTTGTAACATATTATTTCGAGATGTATCAAGTTGGATTGTATTATGTTGTGAAGACGATCTTGGACCTGCGGAGTGGGACATTTATGCTCCGTTGTAATAAAATTTGGTATTGTTATTGCGTTTCATATTGAGACAATGTGACGACCCGGGTCCCCGGTCAGGGTGGATTTGGGGGCTTTACATTAAGGTGCCGCCATCTGCACGGGGGATTGTTCTTATTTCCTCCTCTGTGAGGCGTTGGACGACAGGTTCATCATCATAATCATCCATTTTACGATTCAATTGTTGATAAAAGAGCTGCTTCTAGCGCTAATTAATGGGCTATGAAATATGTCCCAACTATTTAGTTAAGGATAGGCTAGAATATTAATGATGATTAAAGTATTTTCTTATTCCATAGACCTTTGAGAAGTTCTCTCTTTACAACAATTTACATTCACTTTCAAGTAAGGTGGTACAAGAATATTTATAGGGGATCCCTTATGGGTCCCCCCTCTAACCACCTTTACTTGGAGGGTAAGCTATCATGACCTATTTACAAGTTTTGGGCTTCAAGGCCCACTAAGGAGGCTAAGTACATTTTGGCCCTAACTACAAACTATGATTAATTGGGCTTAAATACCAACTATAATTATACATATTATTCCATCTAATATTCTTGGCCCAACAGATAAGATAAAATCATGTCAGTATTATGAGCAAGAAGAAGGTATTCGATCTTATAAGGAAACCAACTGCTTGTCTAATATGCTTCAATTCATCCCAAGTTGTGCCTGCATACTGAATATCAAGAGATGTTAATAAGAGACGTAAAATGTGACTGCAGGCAATATTCTAGTTGGACACAATGCTTACATCCTCATTGGCGTAGCAACACCATTGCTCTAACTATGCCAGGCCTTATTTGACATATTCCCCGTTACTGAACGAGCAAGATTCATGTCGCAGAAGGAGACTGCCAAGAAAAGGTTCGATTTTAGAGATAATTGAAACTAAAGTTAAAAAGGTTACCAAATTTTAAGGCATATCACTAACTTAACTGAACTCAACAACCAGAAGCAATAACAATCAGTAAAATAAAATCGAGCAAATAAATAAAAATTAAAATTAATGCTCTAAGAACAATGTAGAGGAACAAAATAAAAAATTAATGACTAAAAATAATATCAAAACCCCCAATTTCTAATATCGAAACCCCTAATTTATAGCATGTAAAGAAACCCCTAATTTATAATTAATTACAAAAATTAGGGTTTCGATTTCAAAATCAAATGTTGATTACTCGGTTACCAAATTGAGTTTTCGTGCTTTGTAGTGAGAGAGATACGAGTTTTGTAGTGAAAGAGAACGACTTTCAAGCTTTCGTGCTTTGTAGTGAGAGAGAATAGCTTTATAGAGATAGGGACAGAGTAGCTTTGTAGCGAGATTCAGTAGGTAAGAGAGAGATTTAGCAGGTGAGAGAGAGCAGCTTCATAACCCATACTAGAAATTAGGGTTCTTTGAATGAGAGGGGTGAGAGAGTCGAGACTCGAGAGAAAAAGAGATGCGAGGGGTGAGATATACAAGATGAGAATGGACACCACGAGTTGATAGCTGACCATCAAGATCTAAGAGCTATTTAGGGTTAATTACTAATGAGAGAAAAGGGGGTTAGGGTTCTTGGGGAGAAAAAGGGGGAATCGGATGTGAGTTTGTGAGAGTGTCGAAGGGGGAAATGAAAAAAAGAAAGGGCGGAAATTAAGTTAAGGGGGAAATGTTTCTAAGTTTAGACGGAATTGTATCTCCGCGTGTTTTTTTATTTTTTTAAAAAGGGGTTGAGACATTGGTTTCAATTATAACTGATGTCTAAAACCTACTTTAACATTGATTCTAATAAAATTGATGTAAAACAATCTTTTAACATGGGTCATCAATACAAACGATGTTAAAGGGGTGATTTCTATTGACTGTTTTCTTGTAGTGATAACTGTTATTCTCTTTCTAAAACATGTATATAGTTCACTAACTTGCTAGTCAAGAGCATGCCTATGTGTCGCACTGACTATAGTGCTAGCCCGTATTGTTAATAATATATCTTATTTTCAAGAAAAGTTAAAAGCAATAATAATTTATCAAACATAACTGAAGTGAATTTTACGTAGTTTATTAGATGTAACATTAATGTAGGACTATTAAGTTTAAATTGTAAGGGTCAAATCCAAGGTTGAATTTTCAAATTTTGAAATTATTTGTTGTTATCATAATATAAGCCGGATGAAAATTTATTCTTAAAAATAAAATACTTTAATGATCGTAGGTCTCTATAGCTTATCAGTTGATAATTTTTAATTTGTAAATATAATTAAAATGAAATTTTTTTATAAGTTTTTGAAAAATGTTGTTCCATCAAAAGTGAGAACGATATTATTTTTGCTTTCGCGAAATATCTAAGAATAAAAATTTATGAGCACAAAAACATAAATAAAATACATGATAATCCAAACATTCGTCAAAACATTGTCCTCAAAAAAATACCCATGTCTAATATGTAAAAAGCTGATTCTAAAACAAGGCAATTTCTTGTAATGTCTTCTGCAATTAAGATGACAACCTCGCCTAAACTCATCTAAAATTGGTAAATTGATTTAGGACTGCCTGGACTGCCTCCTAGACTAGTAATACTAGTACTTGTCTTGTGTGCCTGCGATGTCATGTGGTTGTGATATCAGCGGGAGATTTTGTTGATCCTCACAAGCCATATAATTTGTAAGTACTAATTGGAGATGCTCCATCTACAAGAAAAAGTAAAAGAGAAGAATAAGAGAAATCGTGCTATCACATTTATAATCTAAACTAGGATTATGTTACCATAATAACAAAAATACAAGCCCGAGTTGATAAGTTTAGAATTAAAAAATTTAATCGATGAAGTTAAAATGAATTAAATTAATCATACCTCTTCTTTTAAACGGATATTTTCAAACCTCAAATTATTTTCTTCCACTAATTGTTGAGAACAGCTAACACCACATTGCTGGCAAATTTTTTTACTTAACACTTCCGTTAACTGTTGAATTTCAGTTTGTAGCACAAAATTCTGAGATCGAAGAGCTTCGTTTTCCTTGCGTTTACTTTCACTCTAGAAAGAAATTTCAGTTTGAAAGGTGAATACAATGAGAATTAAAATATTCTACGTAACTTACAAAATAAAATGACTACAAGAGTTTGATTGAGAGGCATGCAAGTTATTTTATTACGTACTAACATATATGTACAATTCTCAAGGTACATTATCATAAATAAGAGCGGAAAAAGTGGACCACGAAATAAAAATAAAAAAAAGTTAGCTAGCCATTTCATAAAGATGATGAAAGAATGTATAGTTAAAAGGCATATTAATACCTTCATTTGAGTGCGCTTATTCTGAATCCAGTACCATACTTGAGTTGGGTTCATCTCTAACCTCCTAGCAAGATCATTTATCTGTACCTCTCTAGGGCGTGGATGATCCTTCAAAAACCTAGAATAAGAAAAGAAGATAAAACAACGTTTATTTAAGAGAGAAGAAAAAATTAAAACACAAAAAATGCAAGCATGACAAAAGCATGCAATACCACCAGCAGTACTACCACTAGGAGTATAACCAGCAGCCTGAAAACCGCCAGCAGCTCCAACAGAACTAACAACACCACCAGTCGTAGCAGCAGCAACAGAAGTAGCAGCGTAAGCACCACCTCCAGCAGGACCAGCAGCACTACCACCAAGAGTATAGCCAGCAGGAAGAAAACCGCCAGCAGCACCAATAAAACCACCAGCAAGAACTAAACCACCAGCCGCACCAGCGCCACCACTGTGAATGCTGCCAATAAGTCCTGCCTCCTGACGTCCTGTTTGGAAGTTGTTTTGTTCCATTTCAATCTGCACATCACATAACATTAAGCTGATACATTAGTTACTGTGTGTGCATACATTTGCCTTATATACTATACACTTTAATCAAATCAAATGCATTTATTAATCTCTTATCAAGAATAAAAACGGCATTTATTGATAATTTTTAAAATTATTTAATTAATAATATTTTCTAATGGCACACAAGATATTATCTCATTTATCAATATATTACATTTAATTATATATACAAATGAATACATTCTAATTGCGTATAAAAAGTATTTATTTATATTCAAAATATAACATTAAACAAAAAATATGGAGAAATAATAATTTCTTAGTCAGCTAAATAGCTTCATCCCAATTCTCCTGAAAATTTGAAGTTTATATAAAAAGTATTCATTCATATTCAAAATAATAAAATTAAACAAAAAAATAAGGAAAAATAATTTCTTAGTCAACTAAATAGGTTCAACCCAATTCTCCTGAAAATTTTCCATTTATATAAAAAATATTCATTTATATTCAAAATAAAAAAATTAAACAAAAAGTATGGAGAAATAATTTCTTAGTCAACTGAATAGTTTCATCCCAATTCTCCTGAAAATTTTCCATTCCCCGCCCCAATATGTAAAATACAACAATATTACATGTGTACGAAATATTTGACTTCAAAATCAAACACAAGTGTAGAAATATTTGACTTCAAAATCATTAAAAGAAAATGAAGTTTTTGTATATTCACATATTCTCGACTAGATAATCAACATTGATAAAAATAAAAAAAAATATGTTGCAGATACAATATATATACAGATAATTTATATAACTTACAAAGAGAAGAAAGAAAGTTTTGAAAAGAAGTGAAGTTTGTAAGGTGGAATTGAGTAAATATGGGTTGTCTTTTCACGTTTGAGAGAAACCCTTGAAAATGTTAGGGGTTATGGGTGGATATTTATAGGAGATTTAAGAATTTTAGACGGAAACAAATATGAAAGTAATTGTAGAATTTAATTTTTTATTAGAATTTTGGATATGAACAGCTATACTCGAATCTTAAATCCATATGTTTCTTTTTCATACTACTTCTCATTCTTTCTATTTTAAAATATATTTTAATTTAACTTTTTACACACATTGGTTCTAGAACATTTCTTTTAAATTTTTTTTGTATGAAATTAAAATAACTGACTTTTATCAAGATAAAACATTTGAAAAAATAAAAAATTCTTTAAAATATTTACTAATAATGCTTAAATTCGAAAAAGTTACATTCTTTCTTTAATTGTTTCACATCACGAATATTGTCTAAAGTATATCCAATTAGATTTAATATATTTTAAATGATATATATTCTAAATCTAAGATTCAAATATCTTTTTAAATTTATTCAGAAAAGTAGAAAAGAAGAACTAAAATTTAATTTTCTAAAAAATTAAACAAATATTTCACCTATATTCTAATATTCCCCCAACATCCAAATTTAAGTGGCCCATGAGATAATCTTTTTCTAATATCTATAAACTCTTGAAAAGAAATTCATGAAATTTAATTCTCAAAGTAAAGTTTTTATTATCAAAGAAGTTTAATTCTTTTTATAATTTTCATCAAAGGTATTAAAAGGTAATTTTATTAGAAATTAGAATTGGGCGAGTTGGGTCAAGAAAAAGTTGGGCCTGAATATTGAATTAAAAGCTTAAATTATGCTATGAAATATTATGGGTCAGAATATTGATATAAAAGCAAAAATTATGCTATGAAATATTAAAATATATGTTAGGCTAAACCTAAAAATAAAATTTTCAAAAAAAAAATTGTTTACCAAATAAAATGTTTTAAGAAAAATATTATTTTTATAAAAGTCATTAAAGATTGTAATTTTAGGTTAGACACAAATATATTTCTAAAATAACAAACAATAATAAAATAGAAAAAATACATAATTAAAAGTGAGTCACAAATTCATTCTTTATATATAATAAACAATTAAATAATGTATACCATCAGAACTTCAATTCAAAAAATAACTTTAAAAAAAATGAATTTACAATTATTTAAAAATAAAAAAAAAGTCTTTGATAAAATATATGGTAAAACAAGATAACAAAAAGGTAATAAAAAAAACATGTCATAATTGTAAATGACACAAAATTCAGCAAAATATATTCCACAAAACAAATGCCAATTCAAAAAAAATCTAATTTTAGAAAATTAAATTCAACAATAAACCTTAATATAATGCATTTAAAACAAATTTAAAACAATACAAAAATAAGATAGTACAAAATTTCATTAAAAAAAGTATAAATGTATTTGTGTTCACAACAAATTAAACCAAAAATTTCCCACGTGTCTAAATATATTATATATATTCTAATAAAATTGAAAACACCGCAAAAAATATAAAATATATGTTAGGCTAAATCTTAAAATATAATTTTAAAAAACAATTGTTTACTAAATAAAAGTGTTTTGAAAAAATTATTTTCAAAAAAATCATTAACATATTCTATTTTTAGGTTTGACAACAAACGATGGTATTTGGATGCTTCCTACGGCCTCTTATAGCGTCATTCTATGTTCCACGATCTCGAAAGCAGTTTGTAAAGATCGTGGACTTTTTTCGAAGTATTCTTCTAATAGTGGACCGTGTCTGTGTTTATCAATTCCTGCAGCGAGGTAATTGATGGCGAGCTCTTCCACGAGGTTAGGGATTTCCGCGACATCAGCTCGGAAGTGGATCAAGAATTGTCGTAACGACTCGTTGGAGCGTTGTCTAACATTCATGAGTGAAGCTGTGATCTTTCCATCCTTGTAGTTGCTGAAGAATCTACCTTTAAACTTAGTTTTCAACAAATCCCACGAGTCTATAGTCCTCGGGGGTAAATTGTTATACCAACGCAGGGTAGTTCCTCGGAGACAAGTGGAGAAAAATTGACATTGGGCAGTTTTTGAATGTCAGCAAAACTTCATTCTCCCATCATAGGTGTTCAAAAACTCGGTGGGATCTGTGGATCCATCGGACTCATCAAGTGATGGGGTTTTTAAACTTCTGTTGATTCGTGCCTTTTCGATTCGCACTGTGAGTGGACTTTCAACTGGGACTTCGGAGCTAGTCTGGCTTCGAATGAACTTTTTGCACATCGCTACATCGTTTTGTAATTAGGATATCTCCTCCGATCTATAGGAGTCGCTTGATTCGCTTTTCCTTGGAGCCGTCCCCTAGGACCTCGTCTGCCTCCTCGTGTGGGGGGCTTGGTACGATCTGTTGGACTCTGTCTCGTCCTCGTAGCTCGCATCATCATCATACCCTTCGATATTGTACCCAGGAGATCGGTATTGAACGGAACGAGCTGATAGGGATGTTTGTTGTAATTCGAGCTGGAGGCATCGTATTCCTCATTGTTTTTCCAACTTTAGCTGTAACCTTTGCCTCTGGGCCTCGAGGGCCTCTAACTCACCATCGGACTCACTTAAATCTTCATCATTTTGCTGAATTCCCTCGTGGGGGTTTTGTCCCATCATTTTCTCGAGGTGAAGAACCCTTGTACGGGTATCAGCTCGAGCTCTCTTTCTATTTTGCTCTGCGGTGGGAGATTCCTGGAAATCCTCCGCCATTTCATCATTTCCTTGACCGGAGAATAACCGTCTTGGCTGTAATGGTTATTTTAAGGTGTCGTCATCTACACGGGGGATTGTTCTTATTTCCTCCTCTGTGAGGCGTTGGACGACAGGTTCACCATGCTAGGCCTTATTTGACATATTCCCCGTTACTGAACGAGCAACATTCATGTCGCAGAAGGAGACTGCCAAGAAAAGGTTCGATTTTAGAGATAATTGAAACTAAAGTTAAAAAGGTTACCAAATATTAAGGCATATCACTAACTTAACTGAACTCAACAACCAGAAGCAATAACAATCAGTAAAATAAAATCGAGAAAATAAATAAAAATTAAAATTAATGCTCTTCGAACAATGTAGAGGAACAAAATAAAAAATTAATGACTAAAAATAATATCAAAACCCCCAATTTCTAATATCGAAACCCCTAATTTATAGCATGTAAAGAAACCCCTAATTTATAATTAATTACAAAAATTAGGGTTTCGATTTCAAAATCAAATGTTGATTACTCGGTTACCAAATTGAGTTTTCGTGCTTTGTAGTGAGAGAGATACGAGTTTTGTAGTGAAAGAGAACGACTTTCAAGCTTTCGTGCTTTGTAGTGAGAGAGAATAGCTTTATAGAGATAGGGACAGAGTAGCTTTGTAGCGAGATTCAGTAGGTAAGAGAGAGATTTAGCAGGTGAGAGAGAGCAACTTTATAACCCATACTAGAAATTAGGGTTCTTTGAATGAGAGGGGTGAGAGAGTCGAGACTCGAGAGAAAAAGAGAGGCGAGGGGTGAGATATACAAGATGAGAATGGACACCACGAGTTGATAGCTAACCATCAAGATCTAATAGCTATTTAGGGTTAATTACTAATGAGAGAAAAGGGGGTTTGGGTTCTTGGGGAGAAAAAGGGGGAATCGGATGTGAGTTTGTGAGAGTGTCGAAGGGGGAAATGAAAAAAAGAAAGGGCGGAAATTATGTTAAGGGGGAAATGTTTCTAAGTTTAGACGGAATTGTATCTCCGCGTGTTTTTTTATTTTTTTAAAAAGAGGTTGAGACATTGGTTTCAATTATAACTGATGTTTAAAACCTACTGTAACATTGATTCTAATAAAATTGATGTAAAACAATCTTTTAACATGGGTCATCAATACAAACGATGTTAAAGGGGTGATTTCTATTGACTGTTTTCTTGTAGTGATAACGGTTATTCTCTTTCTAAAACACGTATATAGTTCACTAACTTGCTAGTAAAGAGCATGCCTATGTGTCGCACTAGTGCTAGCCCGTATTGTTAATAATATATCTTATTTTCAAGAAAAGTTAAAAGCAATAATAATTTATCAAACATAACTGAAGTGAATTTTACGTAGTTTATTAGATGTAACATTAATGTAGGACTATTAAGTTTAAATTGTAAGGGTCAAATCCATGGTTGAATTTTCAAATTTTGAAATTATTTGTTGTTATCATAATATAACCCGGATGAAAATTTATTCTTAAAAATAAAATACTTTAATGATCGTAGGTCTCTATAGCTTATCAGTTGATAATTTTTAATTTGTAAATATAATTAAAATGAAATTTTTTTATAAGTTTTTGAAAAATGTTGTTCCATCAAAAGTGAGAACGATATTATTTTTGCTTTCACGAAATATCTAAGAATAAAAATTTATGAGCACAAAAACATAAATAAAATACATGATAATCCAAACATTCGTCAAAACATTGTCCTCAAAAAAATACCCATGTCTAATATGTAAAAAGTTGATTCTAAAACAAGGCAATTTCTTGTAATGTCTTCAGCAATTAAGATGATAACCTCGCCTAAACTCATCTAAAATTGGTAAATTGATTTAGGACTGCCTGGACGGCCTCCTAGACTAGTAATACTAGTACTTGTCTTGTGTGCCTGCGATGTCATGTGGTTGTGATATCAGCGGGAGATTTTGTTGATCCTCACAAGCCATATAATTTGTAAGTACTAATTGGAGATGCTCCATCTACAAGAAAAAGTAAAAGAGAAGAATAAGAGAAATCGTGCTATCACATTTATAATCTAAACTAGGATTATGTTACCATAATAACAAAAATACAAGCCCAAGTTGATAAGTTTAGAATTAAAAAAATTAATCGATGAAGTTAAAATGAATTAAATTAATCATACCTCTTCTTTTAAACGGATATTTTCAAACCTCAAATTATTTTCTTCCACTAATTGTTGAGAACAGCTAACACCACATTGCTGGCAAATTTTTTTACTTAACACTTCCGTTAACTGTTGAATTTCAGTTTGTAGCACAAAATTCTGAGATCGAAGAGCTTCGTTTTCCTTGCGTTTACTTTCACTCTAGAAAGAAATTTCAGTTTGAAAGGTGAATACAATGAGAATTAAAATATTCTACGTAACTTACAAAATAAAATGACTACAAGAGTTTGATTGAGAGGCATGCAAGTTATTTTATTACGTACTAACATATATGTACAATTCTCAAGGTACATTATCATAAATAAGAGCGGAAAAAGTGGACCACGAAATAAAAATAAAAAAAAGTTAGCTAGCCATTTCATAAAGATGATGAAAGAATGTATAGTTAAAAGGCATATTAATACCTTCATTTGAGTGCGCTTATTCTGAATCCAGTACCATACTTGAGTTGGGTTCATCTCTAACCTCCTAGCAAGATCATTTATCTGTACCTCTCTAGGGCGTGGATGATCCTTCAAAAACCTAGAATAAGAAAAGAAGATAAAACAACGTTTATTTAAGAGAGAAGAAAAAATTAAAACACAAAAAATGCAAGCATGACAAAAGCATGCAATTTTAACAAGAAAATATTGCCCTTAATGTACTTAGATTTCCATTTCTTTCTCTTTAGTATACATAAAATATCATGTTAGAATGCATTTGAATACCAGCTGTATATTATTGTGTAACTTTCATTTGCTTTAAGAGCCTGGAGGCTTACGTTTCCAGTGCAGTGGCTTGCTGCTGAGTGTGGCGGTTCCTTTTTTTGTGAGACGAGGGGCCAGCAGCACCACCACCACCAGAACCACCAAGAGCAGCAGCAGCACGAGTATAACCACCACCAGCAGGACCAGCAGTACTACCACCAGGAGTATAACCAGCAGCCTGAAAACCGCCAGCAGCTCCAACAGAACTAACAACACCACCAGTAGTAGCAGCAGCAACAGAAGTAGCAGCATAAGCACCACCTCCAGCAGGACCAGCAGCACTACCACCAAGAGTATAGCCAGTAGGAAGAAAACCGCCAGCAGCACCAATAAAACCACCAGCAGGAACTAAACCACCAGCAGCCGCACCAGCGCCACCACTGTGAATGCTGCCAATAAGTCCTGCCTCCTGACGTCCTGTTTGGAAGTTGTTTTGTTCCATTTCAATCTGCACATCACATAACATTAAGCTGATACATTAGTTACTGTGTGTGCATACATTTGCCTTATATACTATACACTTTAATCAAATCAAATGCATTTATTAATCTCTTATCAAGAATAAAAACGGCATTTATTGATAATTTTTAAAATTATTTAATTAATAATATTTTCTAATGGCACACAAGATATTATCTCATTTATCGATATATTACATTTAATTATATATACAAATGAATACATTCTAATTGCGTATAAAAAGTATTTATTTATATTCAAAATATAACATTAAACAAAAAATATGGAGAAATAATAATTTCTTAGTCAGCTAAATAGCTTCATCCCAATTCTCCTGAAAATTTTCAGTTTATATAAAAAGTATTCATTTATATTCAAAATAAAAAAATTAAACAAAAAAGTATGGAGAAATAATTTCTTAGTCAACTGAATAGTTTCATCCCAATTCTCCTGAAAATTTTCCATTCCCCGCCCCAATATGTAAAATACAACAGTATTACATGTGTACGAAATATTTGACTTCAAAATCAAACACAAGTGTAGAAATATTTGACTTCAAAATCATTAAAAGAAAATGAAGTTTTTGTATATTCACATATTCTCGACTAGATAATCAACATTGATAAAAATAAAAAAAATATGTTGCAGATACAATATATATATACAGATAATTTATATAACTTACAAAGAGAAGAAAGAAAGTTTTGAAAAGAAGTGAAGTTTGTAAGGTGGAATTGAGTAAATATGGGTTGTCTTTTCACGTTTGAGAGAAACCCTTGAAAATGTTAGGGGTTATAGGTGGATATTTATAGGAGATTTAAGAATTTTTAGATGGAAACAAATATGAAAGTAATTGTAGAATTTAATTTTTTATTAGAATTTTGGATATGAACAGCTGTACTCGAATCTTAAATCCATATGTTTCTTTTTCATACTACTTCTTATTCTTTCTATTTTAAAATATATTTTAATTTAACTTTTTACACACATTGGTTCTAGAACATTTCTTTGAAAATTTTTTTATATGAAATTAAAATAATTGACTTTTATCAAGATAAAACATTTGAAAAAATAAAAAATTCTTTAAAATATTTACTAATAATGCTTAAATTCGAAAAAGTTACATTCTTCTTTAATTGTTTCACATCGAATATTGTCTATAGTATATCCAATTAGATTTAATATATTTTAAATGATATATATTCTAAATCTAAGATTCAAATATCTTTTTAAATTTATTCAGAAAAGTAGAAAAGAAGAACTAAAATTTAATTTTCTAAAAAATTAAACAAATATTTTACCTATATTCTAATATTCCCCCAACATCCAAATTTAAGTGGCCCATGAGATAATCTTTTTCTAATATCTATAAACTCTTGAAAAGAAATTCATGAAATTTAATTCTCAAAGTAAAGTTTTTATTATCAAAGAAGTTTAATTCTTTTTATAATTTTCATCAAAGGTATTAAAAGGGAATTTTATTAGAAATTAGAATTGGGCGAGTTTGGGTCAGAGAAAAAGTTGGGCCAGAATATTGAATTAAAACCTTAAATTATGCTATGAAATATTATGGGTCAGAATATTGATATAAAAGCTAAAATTATGTTATGAAATATTAAAATATATGTTAGGCTAAACCTTAAAATAAAATTTTCAAAAAAAAATTGTTTACCAAATAAAATGTTTTAAGAAAAACATTATTTTTATAAAAATCATTAAAGATTGTAATTTTAGGTTAGACACAAATATATTTCTAAAATAACAAACAATAATAAAATAGCAAAAAAACATAATTAAAAATGAGTCACAAATTCATTCTTTATATATAATAAACAATTAAATAATGTATACCATCAGAACTTCAATTCAAAAAATAACTTTTAAAAAAAATGAATTTACAATTATTTACAAATAAAAAAAAAGTCTTTAATAAAATATATGGTAAAACAAGATAACAAAAAGGTAATAAAAAAAACATGTCATAATTGTAAATGACACAAAATTCAGCAAAATATATTCCACAAAACAAATGCCAATTCAAAAAATATCTAATTTTAGAAAATTAAATTCAACAATAAACCGTAATATAATGCATTTAAAACAATACAAAAATAAGATAGTACAAAATTTCATTAAGAAAAGTATAAATGTATTTGTGTTCACAACAAATTAAACCAAAAATTTCCCACGTGTCTAAATATATTATATATATTCTAATAAAATTGAAAACACCACAAAAAATATAAAATATTAAAATATATGTTAGGCTAAATCTTAAAATATAATTTTAAAAAACAATTGTTTACTAAATAAAACTGTTTTGAAAAAATGATTTTCATAAAAATCATTAAATATTCTATTTTTAGGTTTGACAACAAACGATGGTATTTGGATGCTTCCTACGACCTCTTATAGCGTCATTCTATGTTCCACGATCTCGAAAGCAGTTTGTAAAGATCGTGGACTTTTTTCGAAGTATTCTTCTAATAGTGGACCGTGTCTGTGTTTATCAATTCCTACAGCGAGGTAATTGATGGCGAGCTCTTCCACGAGGTTAGGGATTTCCGCGACATCAGCTCGGAAGTGGATCAAGAATTGTCGTAACGACTCGTTGGAGCGTTGTCTAACATTCATGAGTGAAGCTGTGATCTTTCCATCCTTGTAGTTGCTGAAGAATCTACCTTTAAACTTAGTTCTCAACAAATCCCACGAGTCTATAGTCCTCGGGGGTAAATTGTTATACCAACGCAGGGTAGTTCCTCGGAGACAAGTGGAGAAAAATTGACATTGGGCAGTTTTTGAATGTCAGCAAAACTTCATTCTCCCATCATAGGTGTTCAAAAACTCGGTGGGATCTGTGGATCCATCGGACTCATCAAGTGATGGGGTTTTTAAACTTCTGTTGATTCGTGCCTTTTCGATTCGCACTGTGAGTGGACTTTCAACTGGGACTTCGGAGCTAGTCTGGCTTCGAATGAACTTTTTGCACATCGCTACATCGTTTTGTAATTAGGATATCTCCTCCGATCTATAGGAGTCGCTTGATTCGCTTTGCCTTGGAGCCGTCCCCTAGGACCTCGTCTGCCTCCTCGTGTGGGGGGCTTGGTACGATCTGTTGGACTCTGTCTCGTCCTCGTAGCTCGCATCATCATCATACCCCTCGATATTGTACCCAGGAGATCGGTATTGAACGGAACAAGCTGATAGGGATGTTTGTTGTAATTCGAGCTGGAGGCATCGTATTCCTCATTGTTTTTCCAACTTTAGCTGTAACCTTTGCCTCTGGGCCTCGAGGGCCTCTAACTCACCATCGGACTCACTTAAATCTTCATCATTTTGCTGAATTCCCTCGTGGGGGTTTTGTCCCATCATTTTCTCGAGGTGAAGAACCCTTGTACGGGTATCAGCTCGAGCTCTCTTTCTATTTTTCTCTGCGGTGGGAGATTCCTGGAAATCCTCCGCCATTTCATCATTTCCTTGACCGGAGAATAACCGTCTTGGCAGTAATGGTTATCTTAAGGTGCCATCATCTGCATGGGGGATTGTTCTTATTTCCTCCTCTGTGAGGCGTTGGACGACAGGTTCACCATCATAATCATCCATTTTACGATTCAATCGTTGATAAAAGAGCTGCTTCTAGCGCTAATTAATGGGCTATGAAATATGTCCCAACTATTTAGTTAAGGATAGGCTAGAATATTAATGATGATTAAAGTATTTTCTTATTCCATAGACCTTTGAGAAGTTCTCTCTTTACAACAATTTACATCCACTTTCAAGTAAGGTGGTACAAGAATATTTATAGGGGATCCCTTATGGGTGCCCCCTCTAACCACCTTTACTTGGAGGGTAAGCTATCATGACCTATTTACAAGTTTTGGGCTTCAAGGCCCACTAAGGAGGCTAAGTACATTTTGGCCCTAACTACAAACTATGATTAATTGGGCTTAAATACCAACTATAATTATACATATTATTCCAGATAAGATAAAATCATGTCAGTATTATGAGCAAGAAGAAGGTATTCGATCTTATAAGGAAACCAACTGCTTGTCTAATATGCTTCAATTCATCCCAAGTTGTGCCTGCATACTGAATATCAAGAGATGTTAATAAGAGGCGTAAAATGTGACTGCAGGCAATATTCTAGTTGGACACAATGCTTACATCCTCATTGGCGTAGCAACACCATTGCTCTAACTCTGCCAGGCCTTATTTGACATATTCCCCGTTACTGAACGAGCAACATTCATGTCGCAGAAGGAGACTGCCAAGAAAAGGTTCGATTTTAGAGATAATTGAAACTAAAGTTAAAAAGGTTACCAAATATTAAGGCATATCACTAACTTAACTGAACTCAACAACCAGAAGCAATAACAATCAGTAAAATAAAATCGAGCAAATAAATAAAAATTAAAATTAATGCTCTTCGAACAATGTAGAGGAACAAAATAAAAAATTAATGACTAAAAATAATATCAAACCCCCCAATTTCTAATATCGAAACCCCTAATTTATAGCATGTAAAGAAACCCCTAATTTATAATTAATTACAAAAATTAGGGTTTCGATTTCAAAACCAAATGTTGATTACTCGGTTACCAAATTGAGTTTTCGTGATTTGTAGTGAGAGAGATACGAGTTTTGTAGTGAAAGAGAACGACTTTCAAGCTTTCGTGCTTTTTAGTGAGAGAGAATAGCTTTATAGATATAGGGACAGAGTAGCTTTGTAGCGAGATTCAGTAGGTAAGAGAGAGATTTAGCAGGTGAGAGAGAGCAGCTTCATAACCCATACTAGAAATTAGGGTTCTTTGAATGAGAGGGGTGAGAGAGTCGAGACTCGAGAGAAAAAGAGAGGCGAGGGGTGAGATATACAAGATGAGAATGGACACCACGAGTTGATAGCTGACCATCAAGATCTAAGAGCTATTTAGGGTTAATTACTAATGAGAGAAAAGGGGGTTAGGGTTCTTGGGGAGAAAAAGGGGGAATCGGATGTGAGTTTGTGAGAGTGTCGAAGGGGAAAATGAAAAAAAGAAAGGGCAGAAATTATGTTAAGGGGGAAATGTTTCTAAGTTTAGACGGAATTGTATCTCGGCGTGTTTTTTTATTTTTTTAAAAAGGGGTTGAGACATTGGTTTCAATTATAACTGATGTCTAAAACCTACTTTAACATTGATTCTAATAAAATTGATGTAAAACAATCCTTTAACATGGGTCATCAATACAAACGATGTTAAAGGGCTGATTTCTATTGACTGTTTTCTTGTAGTTATAACGGTTATTCTCTTTCTAAAACATGTATATAGTTCACTAACTTGCTAGTCAAGAGCATGCCTATGTGTCGCACTGACTATAGTGCTAGCCCGTATTGTTAATAATATATCTTATTTTCAAGAAAAGTTAAAAGCAATAATAATTTATCAAACATAACTGAAGTGAATTTTACGTAGTTTATTAGATGTAACATTAATGTAGGACTATTAAGTTTAAATTGTAAGGGTCAAATCCAAGGTTGAATTTTCAAATTTTGAAATTATTTGTTGTTATCATAATATAAGCCGGATGAAAATTTATTCTTAAAAATAAAATACTTTAATGATCGTAGGTCTCTATAGCTTATCAGTTGATAATTTTTAATTTGTAAATATAATTAAAATGAAATTTTTTTATAAGTTTTTGAAAAATGTTGTTCCATCAAAAGTGAGAACGATATTATTTTTCCTTTCACGAAATATATAAGAATAAAAATTTATGAGCACGAAAACATAAATAAAATACATGATAATCCAAACATTCATCAAAACATTGTCCTAAAAAAAATACCCATGTCTAATATGTAAAAAGCTGATTCTAAAACAAGGCAATTTCTTGTAATGTCTTCTGCAATTAAGATGACAACCTCGCCTAAACTCATCTAAAATTGGTAAATTGATTTAGGACTGCCTGGACGGCCTCCTAGACTAGTAATACTAGTACTTGTCTTGTGTGCCTGCGATGTCATGTGGTTGTGATATCAGCGGGAGATTTTGTTGATCCTCACAAGCCATATAATTTGTAAGTACTAATTGGAGATGCTCCATCTACAAGAAAAAGTAAAAGAGAAGAATAAGAGAAATCGTGCTATCACATTTATAATCTAAACTAGGATTATGTTACCATAATAACAAAAATACAAGCCGGAGTTGATAAGTTTAGAATTAAAAAATTTAATCGATGAAGTTAAAATGAATTAAATTAATCATACCTCTTCTTTTAAACGGATATTTTCAAACCTCAAATTATTTTCTTCCACTAATTGTTGAGAACAGCTAACACCACATTGCTGGCAAATTTTTTTACTTAACACTTCCGTTAACTGTTGAATTTCAGTTTGTAGCACAAAATTCTGAGATCGAAGAGCTTCGTTTTCCTTGCGTTTACTTTCACTCTAGAAAGAAATTTCAGTTTGAAAGGTGAATACAATGAGAATTAAAATATTCTACGTAACTTACAAAATAAAATGACTACAAGAGTTTGATCGAGAGGCATGCAAGTTATTTTATTACGTACTAACATATATGTACAATTCTCAAGGTACATTATCATAAATAAGAGCGGAAAAAGTGGACCACGAAATAAAAATAAAAAAAAGTTAGCTAGCCATTTCATAAAGATGATGAAAGAATGTATAGTTAAAAGGCATATTAATACCTTCATTTGAGTGCGCTTATTCTGAATCCAGTACCATACTTGAGTTGGGTTCATCTCTAACCTCCTAGCAAGATCATTTATCTGTACCTCTCTAGGGCGTGGATGATCCTTCAAAAACCTAGAATAAGAAAATAAGATAAAACAACGTTTATTTAAGAGAGAAGAAAAAATTAAAACACAAAAAATGCAAGCATGACAAAAGCATGCAATTTTAACAAGAAAATATTGCCCTTAATGTACTTAGATTTCCATTTCTTTCTCTTTAGTATACATAAAATATCATGTTAGAATGCATTTGAATACCAGCTGTATATTATTGTGTAACTTTCATTTGCTTTAAGAGCCTGGAGTCTTACGTTTCCAGTGCAGTGGCTTGCTGCTGAGTGTGGCGGTTCCTTTTTTTGTGAGACGAGGGGCCAGCAGCACCACCACCATCAGAACCACCAATAGCAGCAGCAGCACGAGTATAACCACCACCAGCAGGACCAGCAGTACTACCACCAGGAGTATAACCAGCAGCCTGAAAACCGCCAGCAGCTCCAACAGAACTAACAACACCACCAGTAGTAGCAGCAGCAACAGAAGTAGCAGCATAAGCACCACCTCCAGGACCAGCAGCACTACCACCAAGATTATAGCAAACAGGAAGAAGACCGCCAGCAGCACCAATAAAACCACCAGCAGGAACTAAACCACCAGCAGCCGCACCAGCGCCACCACTGTGAATGCTACCAATAAGTCCTGCCTCCTGACGTCCTGTTTGGAAGTTGTTTTGTTCCATTTCAATCTGCACATCACATAACATTAAGCTGATACATTAGTTACTGTGTGTGCATACATTTGCCTTATATACTATACACTTTAATCAAATCAAATGCATTTATTAATCTCTTATCAAAAATAAAAACCGCATTTATTGATAATTTTTAAAATTATTTAATTAATAATATTTTCTAATGGCACACAAGATATTATCTCATTTATCAATATATTACATTTAATTATATATACAAATGAATACATTCTAATTGCGTATAAAAAGTATTTATTTATATTCAAAATATAACATTAAACAAAAAATATGGAGAAATAATAATTTCTTAGTCAGCTAAATAGCTTCATCCCAATTCTCCTGAAATTTTTCAGTTTATATAAAAAGTATTCATTTATATTCAAAATAATAAAATTAAACAAAAAAATAAGGAAAAATAATTTCTTAGTCAACTAAATAGGTTCAACCCAATTCTCCTGAAAATTTTCCATTTATATAAAAAATATTCATTTATATTCAAAATAAAAAAAATTAAACAAAAATGTATGGAGAAATAATTTCTTAGTCAACTGAATAGTTTCATCCCAATTCTCCTGAAAATTTTCCATTCCCCGCCCCAATATGTAAAATACAACAGTATTACATGTGTACGAAATATTTGACTTCAAAATCAAACACAAGTGTAGAAATATTTGACTTCAAAATCATTAAAAGAAAATGAAGTTTTTGTATATTCACATATTCTCGACTAGATAATCAACATTGATAAAAATAAAAAAAATATGTTGCAGATACAATATATATACAGATAATTTATATAACTTACAAAGAGAAGAAAGAAAGTTTTGAAAAGAAGTGAAGTTTGTAAGGTGGAATTGAGTAAATATGGGTTGTCTTTTCACGTTTAAGAGAAACCCTTGAAAATGTTAGGGGTTATGGGTGGATATTTATAGGAGATTTAAAAATTTTTAGATGGAAACAAATATGAAAGTAATTGTAGAATTTAATTTTTTATTAGAATTTTGGATATGAACAGCTGTACTCGAATCTTAAATCCATATGTTTCTTTTTCATACTACTTCTTATTCTTTCTATTTTAAAATATATTTTAATTTAACTTTTTACACACATTGGTTCTAGAACATTTCTTTGAAAATTTTTTTATATGAAATTAAAATAATTGACTTTTATCAAGATAAAACATTTGAAAAAATAAAAAATTCTTTAAAATATTTACTAATAAAGCTTAACTTCGAAAAAGTTACATTCTTTCTTTAATTGTTTCACATCACGAATATTGTCTAAAGTATATCCAATTAGATTTAATATATTTTAAATGATATATATTCTAAATCTAAGATTCAAATATCTTTTTAAATTTATTCAGAAAAGTAGAAAAGAAGAACTAAAATTTAATTTTCTAAAAAATTAAACAAATATTTCACCTATATTCTAATATTCCCCCAACATCCAAATTTAAGTGGCCCATGAGATAATCTTTTTCTAATATCTATAAACTCTTGAAAAGAAATTCATGAAATTTAATTCTCAAAGTAAAGTTTTTATTATCAAAGAAGTTTAATTCTTTTTATAATTTTCATCAAAGGTATTAAAAGGTAATTTTATTAGAAATTAGATTTGGGCGAGTTTGGGTCAGAGAAAAAGTTGGGCCAGAATATTGAATTAAAAGCTTAAATTAGCTATGAAATATTATGGGTCAAAATATTGATATAAAAGCTAAAATTATGTTATGAAATATTAAAATATATGTTAGGCTAAACCTTAAAATAAAATTTTCAAAAAAAAATTGTTTACCAAATAAAATGTTTTAAGAAAAACATTATTTTTATAAAAATCATTAAAGATTGTAATTTTAGGTTAGACACAAATATATTTCTAAAATAACAAACAATAATAAAATAGCAAAAAACATTATTAAAAATGAGTCACAAATTCATTCTTTATATATAATAAACAATTAAATAATGTATACCATCAGAACTTCAATTCAAAAAATAACTTTTAAAAAAAATGAATTTACAATTATTTACAAATAAAAAAAAGTCTTTAATAAAATATATGGTAAAACAAGATAACAAAAAGGTAATAAAAAAAACATGTCATAATTGTAAATGACACAAAATTCAGCAAAATATATTCCACAAAACAAATGCCAATTCAAAAAATATCTAATTTTAGAAAATTAAATTCAACAATAAACCTTAATATAATGCATTTAAAACAAATTTAAAACAATACAAAAATAAGATAGTACAAAATTTCATTAAAAAAAGTATAAATGTATTTGTGTTCACAACAAATTAAACCAAAAATTTCCCACGTGACTAAATATGTTATATATGTTCTAATAAAATTGAAAACACCACAAAAAGTATAAAATATTAAAATATATGTTAGGCTAAATCTTAAAATATAATTTTAAAAAACAATTGTTTACTAAATAAAACTGTTTTGAAAAATGATTTTCATAAAAATCATTAAATATTCTATTTTTAGGTTTGACAACAAACGATGGTATTTGGATGCTTCCTACGGCCTCTTATAACGTCATTCTATGTTCCACGATCTCCAAAGCAGTTTGTAAAGATCGTGGACTTTTTTCAAAGTATTCTTCTAATAGTGGACCGTGTCTGTGTTTATCAATTCCTGCACGAGGTAATTGATGGCGAGCTCTTCCACCAGGTTAGGGATTTCCGCGACATCAGCTCGGAAGTGGATCAAGAATTGTCGTAACGACTCGTTGGAGCATTGTCTAACATTCATGAGTGAAGCTGTGATCTTTCCATCCTTGTAGTGGCTGAAGAATCTACCTTTAAACTTAGTTTTCAACAAATCCCACGAGTCTATAGTCCTCGGGGGTAAATTGTTATACCAACGCAAGGCAGTTCCTCGGAGACAGGTGGAGAAAAATTGACATTGGGCAGTTTTTGAATGTCAGCAAAACTTCAGTCTCCCATCATAGGTGTTCAAAAACTCGGTGGGATCTGTGGATCCATCGGACTCATCAAGTGATGGGGTTTTAAAACTTCTGTTGATTCGTGCCTTTTCTATTCGCACTGTGAGTGGACTTTCAACCGGGACTTCGGAGCCAGTCTGGCTTCGAATGAACTTTTTGCACATCACTACATCGTTTTGTAATTAGGATATCTCCTCCGATCTATAGGAGTCGCTTGATTCGCTTTGCCTTGGAGCCGTCCCCTAGGACCTCGTCTGCCTCCTCGTGTGGGGGGCTTGGTACGATCTGTTGGACTCCGTCTCGTCCTCGTAGCTCGCATCATCATCATACCCCTCGATATTGTACCCAGGAGATCGGTATTAAACGGAATGAGCTGGTAGGGATGTTTGTTGTAATTCGAGCTGGAGGCATCGTATTCCTCATTGTTTTTCCAACTTTAGCTGTAACCTTTGCCTCTGGGCCTCGAGGGCCTCTAACTCACCATCGGACTCACTTAAATCTTCATCATTTTGCTGAATTCCCTCGTGGGGGTTTTGTCCCATCATTTTCTCGAGGTGAAGAACCCTTGTACGGGTATCAGCTCGAGCTCTCTTTCTATTTTGCTCTGCGATAGGAGATTCCTGGAAATCCTCCGCCATTTCATCATTTCCTTGACCGGAGAATAACCGTCTTGGCTGTAATGGTTATCTTAAGGTGCCATCATCTGCACGGGGGATTGTTCTTATTTCCTCCTCTGTGAGGCGTTGGACGACAGGTTCACCATCATAATCATCCATTTTACGATTCAATCGTTGATAAAAGAGCTGCTTCTAGCGCTAATTAATGGGCTATGAAATATGTCCCAACTATTTAATTAAGGATAGGCTAGAATTTTGATGA
The DNA here is from genome assembly GCA_036435485.1 of Saposhnikovia divaricata. Lineage (NCBI taxonomy): Eukaryota > Viridiplantae > Streptophyta > Magnoliopsida > Apiales > Apiaceae > Saposhnikovia > Saposhnikovia divaricata. The sequence goes on along the minus strand of CM071597.1, from coordinate 210,816,750 downwards.
TGATTAAAGTATTTTCTTATTCCATAAACCTTTGAGAAGTTCTCTCTTTACAACAATTTACATCCACTTTCAAGTAAGGTGGTACAAGAATCTTTATAGGGGATCCCTTGTGGGTCCCCCCTCTAACCACCTTTACTTGGAGGGTAAGCTATCATGACCTATTTACAAGTTTTGGGCTTCAAGGCCCACTAAGGAGGCTAAGTACATTTTGGGCCTAACTACAAACTATGATTAATTGGGCTTAAATACCAACTATAATTATACATATTATTCCATCTAATATTCTTGGCCCAACAGATAAGATAAAATCATGTCAGTATTATGAGCAAGAAGAAGGTATTCGATCTTATAAGGAAACCAACTGCTTGTCTAATATGCTTCAATTCATCCCAAGTTGTGCCTGCATACTGAATATCAAGAGATGTTAATAAGAGACGTAAAATGTGACTGCAGGCAATATTCTAGTTGGACACAATGCTTACATCCTCATTGGCGTAGCAACACCATTGCTCTTACTCCGCCAGGCCTTATTTGACATATTCCCCGTTACTGAACGAGCAACATTCATGTCGCAGAAGGAGACTGCCAAGAAAAGGTTCGATTTTAGAGATAATTGAAACTAAAGTTAAAAAGGTTACCAAATATTAAGGCATATCACTAACTTAACTGAACTCAACAACCAGAAGCAATAACAATCAGTAAAATAAAATCGAGCAAATAAATAAAAATTAAAATTAATGCTCTTCGAACAATGTAGAGAAACAAAATAAAAAATTAATGACTAAAAATAATATCAAAACCCCCAATTTCTAATATCGAAACCCCTAATTTATAGCATGTAAAGAAACCCCTAATTTATAATTAATTACAAAAATTAGGGTTTCGATTTCAAAATCAAATGTTGATTACTCGGTTACCAAATTGAGTTTTCGTGCTTTGTAGTGAGAGAGATACGAGTTTTGTAGTGAAAGAGAACGACTTTCAAGCTTTCGTGCTTTGTAGTGAGAGAGAATAGCTTTGTAGAGATAGGGACAGAGTAGCTTTGTAGCGAGATTCAGTAGGTAAAAGAGAGATTTAGCAGGTGAGAGAGAGCAGCTTCATAACCCATACTAGAAATTAGGGTTCTTTGAATGAGAGGGGTGAGAGAGTCGAGACTCGAGAGAAAAAGAGAGGCGAGGGGTGAGATATACAAGATGAGAATGGACACCACGAGTTGATAGCTGACCATCAAGATCTAAGAGCTATTTAGGGTTAATTATTAATGAGAGAAAAGGGGGTTAGGGTTCTTGGGGAGAAAAAGGGGGAATCGGATGTGAGTTTGTGAGAGTGTCGAAGGGGGAAATGAAAAAAATAAAGGGCGTAAATTATGTTAAGGGGGAAATGTTTCTAAGTTTAGACGGAATTGTATCTCCGCGTGTTTTTTTATTTTTTTAAAAAGAGGTTGAGACATTGGTTTCAATTATAACTGATGTCTAAAACCTACTTTAACATTGATTCTAATAAAATTGATGTAAAACAATCTTTTAACATGGGTCATCAATACAAACGAGGTGATTTCTATTGACTGTTTTCTTGTAGTGATAACGGTTATTCTCTTTCGAAAACATGTATATAGTTCACTAACTTGCTAGTCAAGAGCATGCCTATGTGTCGCACTGACTATAGTGCTAGCCGGTATTATTAATAATACATCTTATTTTCAAGAAAAGTTAAAAGCAATAATAATTTATCAAACATAACTGAAGTGAATTTTACGTAGTTTATTAGATGTAACATTAATGTAGGACTATTAAGTTTAAATTATAAGGGTCAAATCCAAGGTTGAATTTTCAAATTTTGAAATTATTTGTTGTTATCATAATATAAGCTGGATGAAAACTTATTCTTAAAAATAAAATACTTTAATGATCGTAGGTCTCTATAGCTTATCAGTTGATAATTTTCAATTTGTAAATATAATTAAAATGAAATTTTTTTATAAGTTTTTGAAAAATGTTGTTCCATCAAAAGTGAGAACGATATTATTTTTGCTTTCACGAAATATCTAAGAATAAAAATTTATGAGCACAAAAACATAAATAAAATACATGATAATCCAAACATTCGTCAAAACATTGTCCTCAAAAAAATACCCATGTCTAATATGTAAAAAGTTGATTCTAAAACAAGGCAATTTCTTGTAATGTCTTCTGCAATTAAGATGATAACCTCGCCTAAACTCATCTAAAATTGGTAAATTGATTTAGGACTGCCTGGACGGCCTCCTAGACTAGTAATACTAGTACTTGTCTTGTGTGCCTGCGATGTCATGTGGTTGTGATATCAGCGGGAGATTTTGTTGATCCTCACAAGCCATATAATTTGTAAGTACTATTTGGAGATGCTCCATCTACGAGAAAAAGTAAAAGAGAAGAATAAGAGAAATCGTGCTATCACATTTATAATCTAAACTAGGATTATGTTACCATAATAACAAAAATACAAGCCCAAGTTGATAAGTTTAGAATTAAAAAATTTAATCGATGAAGTTAAAATGAATTAAATTAATCATACCTCTTCTTTTAAACGGATATTTTCAAACCTCAAATTATTTTCTTCCACGAATTGTTGAGAACAGCTAACACCACATTGCTGGCAAATTTTTTTACTTAACACTTCCGTTAACTGTTGAATTTCAGTTTGTAGCACAAAATTCTGAGATCGAAGAGCTTCGTTTTCCTTGCGTTTACTTTCACTCTAGAAAGAAATTTCAGTTTGAAAGGTGAATACAATGAGAATTAAAATATTCTACGTAACTTACAAAATAAAATGACTACAAGAGTTTGATCGAGAGGCATGCAAGTTATTTTATTACGTACTAACATATATGTACAATTCTCAAGGTACATTATCATAAATAAGAGCAGAAAAAGTGGACCACGAAATAAAAATAAAAAAAAAGTTAGCAAGCCATTTCATAAAGATGATGAAAGAATGTATAGTTAAAAGGCATATTAATACCTTCATTTGAGTGCGCTTATTCTGAATCCAGTACCATACTTGAGTTGGGTTCATCTCTAACCTCCTAGCAAGATCATTTATCTGTACCTCTCTAGGGCGTGGATGATCCTTCAAAAACCTAGAATAAGAAAAGAAGATAAAACAACGTTTATTTAAGAGAGAAGAAAAAATTAAAACACAAAAAATGCAAGCATGACAAAAGCATGCAATTTTAACAAGAAAATATTGCCCTTAATGTACTTAGATTTCCATTTCTTTCTCTTTAGTATACATAAAATATCATGTTAGAATGCATTTGAATACCAGCTGTATATTATTGTGTAACTTTCATTTGCTTTAAGAGCCTGGAGTCTTACGATTCCAGTGCAGTGGCTTGCTGCTGAGTGTGGCGGTTCCTTTTTTTGTGAGACGAGGGGCCAACAGCACCACCACCACCAGAACCACCAATAGCAGCAGCAGCACGAGTATAACCACCACCAGCAGGACCACCAGTACTACCACCAGGAGTATAACCAGCAGCCTGAAAACCGCCAGCAGCTCCAACAGAACTAACAACACCACCAGTAGTAGCAGCAGCAACAGAAGTAGCAGCATAAGCACCACCTCCAGCAGGACCAGCAGCACTACCACCAAGAGTATAGCCAGCAGGAAGAAAACCGCCAGCAGCACCAATAAAACCACCAGCATGAACTAAACCACCAGCAGCCGCACCAGCGCCACCACTGTGAATGCTGCCAATAAGTCCTGCCTCCTGACGTCCTGTTTGGAAGTTGTTTTGTTCCATTTCAATCTACACATCACATAACATTAAGCTGATACATTAGTTACTGTGTGTGCATACATTTGCCTTATATACTATACACTTTAATCAAATCAAATGCATTTATTAATCTCTTATCAAAAATAAAAACCGCATTTATAGATAATTTTTAAAATTATTTAATTAATAATATTTTCTAATGGCATACAAGATATTATCTCATTTATCAATATATTACATTTAATTATATATACAAATGAATACATTCTAATTGCGTTTAAAAAGTATTTATTTATATTCAAAATATAACATTAAACAAAAAATATGGAGAAATAAAAATTTCTTAGTCAGCTAAATAGCTTCATCCCAATTCTCCTGAAAATTTTCAGTTTATATAAAAAGTATTCATTTATATTCAAAATAATAAAATTAAACAAAAAAATATGGAAAAATAATTTCTTAGTCAACTAAATAGGTTCAACCAATTCTCCTGAAAATTTTCCATTTATATAAAAAATATTCAGTTATATTCAAAATAAAAAAATTAAACAAAAAAGTATGGAGAAATAATTTCTTACTCAACTGAATAGTTTCATCCCAATTCTCCTGAAAATTTTCCATTCCCCGCCCCAATATGTAAAACACAACAGTATTACATGTGTACGAAATATTTGACTTCAAAATCAAACACAAGTGTAGAAATATTTGACTTCAAAATCATTAAAAGAAAATGAAGTTTTTGTATATTCACATACTAGATAATCAACATTGATAAAAATAAAAAAAATATGTTGCAGATACAATATATATACATATAATTTATATAACTTACAAAGAGAAGAAAGAAAGTTTTGAAAAGAAGTGAAGTTTGTAAGGTGGAATTGAGTAAATATGGGTTGTCTTTTCACGTTTGAGAGAAACTCTTGAAAATGTTAGGGGTTATGAGTGGATATTTATAGGAGATTTAAGAATTTTTAGATGGAAACAAATATGAAAGTAATTGTAGAATTTAATTTTTTATTTGAATTTTGGATATGAACAGCTGTACTCGAATCTTAAATCCATATGTTGCGTTTTCATACTACTTCTTATTCTTTCTATTTTAAAATATATTTTAATTTAACTTTTTACACACATTGGTTCTAGAACATTTCTTTGAAATTTTTTTTATATGAAATTAAAATAATTGACTTTTATCAAGATAAAACATTTGAAAAAATAAAAAATTCTTTAAAATATTTACTAATAATGCTTAAATTCGAAAAAGTTACATTCTTTCTTTAATTGTTTCACATCACGAATATTGTCTAAAGTATATCCAATTAGATTTAATATATTTTAAATGATATATATTCTAAATCTAAGATTCTAATATCTTTTTAAATTTATTCATAAAAGTAGAAAAGAAGAACTAAAATTTAATTTTCTAAAAAATTAAACAAATATTTCACCTATATTCTAATATTCCCCCAACATCCAAATTTAAGTGGCTCATGAGATAATCTTTTTCTAATATCTATAAACTCTTGAAAAGAAATTAATGAAATTTAATTCTCAAAGTAAAGTTTTTATTATCAAAGAAGTTTAATTCTTTTTATAATTTTCATCAAAGGTATTAAAATGTAATTTTATTAGAAATTAGAATTGGGCAAGTTGGGTCAGAGAAAAAGTTGGGCCAGAATATTGAATTAAAAGCTTAAATTATACTATGAAATATTATGGGTCAGAATATTGATATAAAATCTAAAATTATGCTATGAAATATTAAAATATATGTTAGGCTAAACCTTAAAATAAAATTTTCAATAAAAAATTGTATACCAAATAAAATGTTTTAAATAAAACATTATTTTTATAAAAATCATTAAAGATTGTAATTTTAGGTTAGACACAAATATATTTATAAAATAACAAACAATAATAAAATAGCAAAAAAACATAGTTAAAAATGAGTCACAAATTCATTCTTTATATATAATAAACAATTAAATAATGTATATCATCAGAACTTCAATTCAAAAAATAACTTTTGAAAAAAATGAATTTACAATTATTTACAAATAAAAAAAAGTCTTTAATAAAATATATGGTAAAACAAGATAACAAAAAGGTAATAAAAAAACATGTCATAGTTGTAAATGACACAAAATTCAGCAAAATATATTCCACAAAACAAATGCAAATTCAAAAAAAATCTAATTTTAGAAAATTAAATTCAACAAGAAACCTTAATATAATGCATTTAAAACAAATTTAAAACAATACAAAAATAAGATAGTATAAAATTCATTAAAAAAAAGTATAAATGTATTTGTGTTCACAACAAATTAAACCAAAAATTTCCCACGTGTCTAAATATATTATATATATTCTAATAAAATTGAAAACACCACAAAAAATATAAAATATTAAAATATATGTTAGGCTAAATCTTAAAGTATAATTTTAAAAAACAATTGTTTACTAAATAAAAGTGTTTTGAAAAAATTATTTTCATAAAAATCATTAAATATTCTATTTTTAGGTTTGACAACAAACGATGGTATTTGGATGCTTCCTACAGCGTTATTCTATGTTCCACGATCTCGAAAGCAGTTTGTAAAGATCGTGGACTTTTTTCGAAGTATTCTTCTAATAGTGGACCGTGTCTGTGTTTATCAATTCCTGCAGCGAGGTAATTGATGGTGAGCTCTTCCACGAGGTTAGGGATTTCCGTGACATCAGCTCGGAAGTGGATCAAGAATTGTCGTAACGACTCGTTGGAGCGTTGTCTAACATTCATGAGTGAAGCTGTGATCTTTCCATCCTTGTAGTTGGTGAAGAATCTACCTTTAAACTTAGTTTTCAACAAATCCCACGAGTCTATAGTCCTCGGGGGTAAATTGTTATACCAACGCAGGGCTGTTCCTCGGAGACAAGTGGAGAAAAATTGACATTGGGCAGTTTTTGAATGTCAGCAAAACTTCATTCTCCCATCATAGGTGTTCAAAAACTCGGTGGGATCTGTGGATCCATCGGACTGATCAAGTGATGGGGTTTTTAAACTTCTGTTGATTCGTGCCTTTTCGATTCGCACTGTGAGTGGACTTTCAACCGGGACTTCGGAGCCAGTCTGGCTTCGAATGAACTTTTTGCACATCGCTACATCGTTTTGTAATTAGGATATCTCCTCCGATCTATAGGAGTCGCTTGATTCGCTTTGCCTTGGAGCCGTCCCCTAGGACCTCGTCTGCCTCCTCGTGTGGGGGGCATGGTACGATATGTTGGACTCCGTCTCGTCCTCGTAGCTCGCATCATCATCATACCCCTCGATATTGTACCCAGGAGATCGGTATTGAACGGAACGAGCTGGTAGGGATGTTTGTTGTAATTCGAGCTGGAGGCATCGTATTCCTCATTGTTTTTCCAACTTTAGCTGTAACCTTTGCCTCTGGGCCTCGAGGGCCTCTAACTCACCATCGGACTCACTTAAATCTTCATCATTTTGCTTAATTCCCTCGTGGGGGTTTTGTCCCATCATTTTCTCGAGGTGAAGAACCCTTGTACGGGTATCAGCTCGAGCTCTCTTTCTATTTTGCTCTGCGGTAGGAGATTCATGGAAATCCTCCGCCATTTCATCATTTCCTTGACCGGAGAATAACCGTCTTGGCTGTAATGGTTATCTTAAGGTGCCATCATCTGCACGGGGGATTGTTCTTATTTCCTCCTCTGTGAGGCGTTGGACGACAGGTTCACCATCATAATCATCCATTTTACGATTCAATCGTTGATAAAAGAGCTGCTTCTAGCGCTAATTAATGGGCTATGAAATATGTCCCAACTATTTAATTAAGGATAGGCTAGAATATTAATGATGATTAAAGTATTTTCTTATTCCATAGACCTTTGAGAAGTTCTCTCTTTACAACAATTTACATCCACTTTCAAGTAAGGTGGTACAAGAATATTTATAGGGGATCCCTTGTGGGTCCCCCCTCTAACCACCTTTACTTGGAGGGTAAGCTATCATGACCTATTTACAAGTTTTGGGCTTCAAGGCCCACTAAGGAGGCTAAGTACATTTTGGGCCTAACTACAAACTATGATTAATTGGGCTTAAATACCAACTATAATTATACATATTATTCCATCTAATATTCTTGGCCGAACAGATAAGATAAAATCATGTCAGTATTATGAGCAAGAAGAAGGTATTCGATCTTATAAGGAAACCAACTGCTTTTCTAATATGCTTCAATTCATCCCAAGTTGTGCCTGCATACTGAATATCAAGAGATGTTAATAAGAGACGTAAAATGTGACTGCAGGCAATATTCTAGTTGGACACAATGCTTACATCCTCATTGGCGTAGCAACACCATTGCTCTAACTCCGCCAGGCCTTATTTGACATATTCCCCGTTACTGAACGAGCAACATTCATGTCGTAGAAGGAGACTGCCAAGAAAAGGTTCGATTTTAGAGATAATTGAAACTAAAGTTAAAAAGGTTACCAAATATTAAGGCATATCACTAACTTAACTGAACTCAACAACCAGAAGCAATAACAATCAGTAAAATAAAATCGAGCAAATAAATAAAAATTAAAATTAATGCTCTTCGAACAATGTAGATAAACAAAATAAAAAATTAATGACTAAAAATAATATCAAAACCCCCAATTTCTAATATCGAAACCCCTAATTTATAGCATGTAAAGAAACCCCTAATTTGTAATTAATTACAAAAATTAGGGTTTCGATTTCAAAATCAAATGTTGATTACTCGGTTACCAAATTGAGTTTTCGTGATTTGTAGTGAGAGAGATACGAGTTTTGTAGTGAAAGAGAACGACTTTCAAGCTTTCGTGCTTTGTAGTGAGAGAGAATAGCTTTGTAGAGATAGGGACAGAGTAGCTTTGTAGCGAGATTCAGTAGGTAAGAGAGAGATTTAGCAGGTGAGAGAGAGCAGCTTCATAACCCATACTAGAAATTAGGGTTCTTTGAATGAGAGGGGTGAGAGAGTCGAGACTCGAGAGAAAAAGAGAGGCGAGGGGTGAGATATACAAGATGAGAATGGACACCACGAGTTGATAGCTGACCATCAAGATCTAAGAGCTATTTAGGGTTAATTACTAATGAGAGAAAAGGGGGTTAGGGTTCTTGGGGAGAAAAAGGGGGAATCGGATGTGAGTTTGTGGGAGTGTCGAAGGGGGAAATGAAAAAAAGAAAGGGCGAAAATTATGTTTAAGGGGGAAATGTTTCTAAGTTTAGACGGAATTGTATCTCCGCGTGTTTTTTTTATTTTTTTAAAAAGAGGTTGAGACATTGGTTTCAATTATAACTGATGTCTAAAACCTACTTTAACATTGATTCTAATAAAATTGATGTAAAACAATCTTTTAACATGGGTCATCAATACAAACGATGTTAAAGGGGTGATTTCTATTGACTGTTTTCTTGTAGTGATAACGGTTATTCTCTTTCTAAAACATGTATATAGTTCACTAACTTGCTAGTCAAGAGCATGCCTATGTGTCGCACTGACTATAGTGCTAGCCCGTATTGCTAATAATATATCTTATTTTCAAGAAAAGTTAAAAGCAATAATAATTTATCAAACATAACTGAAGTGAATTTTACGTAGTTTATTAGATGTAACATTAATGTAGGACTATTAAGTTTAAATTGTAAGGGTCAAATCCAAGGTTGAATTTTAAAATTTTGAAATTATTTGTTGTTATCATAATATAAGCTGGACGAAAACTTATTCTTAAAAATAAAATACTTTAATGATCGTAGGTCTCTATAGCTTATCAGTTGATAATTTTTAATTTGTAAATATAATTAAAATGAAATTTTTTTATAAGTTTTTGAAAAATGTTGTTCCATCAAAAGTGAGAACGATATTATTTTTGCTTTCACGAAATATCTAAGAATAAAAATTTATGAGCACAAAAACATAAATAAAATACATGATAATCCAAACATTCGTCAAAACATTATCCTCAAAAAAATACCCATGTCTAATATGTAAAAAGTTAATTCTAAAACAAGGCAATTTCTTGTAATGTCTTCTGCAATTAAGATGATAACCTCGCCTAAACTCATCTAAAATTGGTAAATTGATTTAGGACTGCCTGGACGGCCTCCTAGACTAGTAATACTAGTACTTGTCTTGTGTGCCTGCGATGTCATGTGGTTGTGATATCAGCGGGAGATTTTGTCGATCCTCACAAGCCATATAATTTGTAAGTACTAATTGGAGATGCTCCATCTACAAGAAAAAGTAAAAGAGAAGAATAAGAGAAATCGTGCTATCACATTTATAATCTAAACTAGGATTATGTTACCGTATTAACAAAAATACAAGCCCAAGTTGATAAGTTTAGAATTAAAAAATTTAATCGATGAAGTTAAAATGAATAAAATTAATCATACCTCTTCTTTTAAACGGATATTTTCAAACCTCAAATTATTTTCTTCCACGAGTTGTTGAGAACAGCTAACACCACATTGCTGGCAAATTTTTTTACTTAACACTTCCGTTAACTGTTGAATTTCAGTTTGTAGCACAAAATTCTGAGATCGAAGAGCTTCGTTTTCCTTGCGTTTACTTTCACTCTAGAAAGAAATTTCAGTTTGAAAGGTGAATACAATGAGAATTAAAATATTCTACGTAACTTACAAAATAAAATGACTACAAGAGTTTGATCGAGAGGCATGCAAGTTATTTTATTACGTACTAACATATATGTACAATTCTCAAGGTACATTATCATAAATAAGAGCGGAAAAAGTGGACCACGAAATAAAAATAAAAAAAAGTTAGCTAGCCATTTCATAAAGATGATGAAAGAATGTATAGTTAAAAGGCATATTAATACCTTCATTTGAGTGCGCTTATTCTGAATCCAGTACCATACTTGAGTTGGGTTCATCTCTAACCTCCTAGCAAGATCATTTATCTGTACCTCTCTAGGGCGTGGATGATCCTTCAAAAACCTAGAATAAGAAAAGAAGATAAAACAACGTTTATTTAAGAGAGAAGAAAAAATTAAAACACAAAAAATGCAAGCATGACAAAAGCATGCAATTTTAACAAGAAAATATTGCCCTTAATGTACTTAGATTTCCATTTCTTTCTCTTTAGTATACATAAAATATCATGTTAGAATGAATTTGAATACCAGCTGTATATTATTGTGTAACTTTCATTTGCTTTAAGAGCCTGGAGTCTTACGTTTCCAGTGCAGTGGCTTGCTGCTGAGTGTGGCGGTTCCTTTTTTTGTGAGACGAGGGGCCAGCAGCACCACCACCACCACCAGAACCACCAATAGCAGCAGCAGCACGAGTATAACCACCACCAGCAGGACCAGCAGTACTACCACCAGAGTATAACCAGCAGCCTGAAAACCCCCAGCAGCTAACAACACCACCAGTAGTAGCAGCAGCAACAGAAGTAGCAGCATAAGCACCACCTCCAGCAGGACCAGCAGCACTACCACCAAGAGTATAGCCAGCAGGAAGAAAACCGCCAGCAGCACCAATAAAACCACCAGCAGGAACTAAACCACCAGCAGCCCCACCAGCGCCACCACTGTGAATGCTGCCAATAAGTCCTGCCTCCTGACGTCCTGTTTGGAAGTTGTTTTGTTCCATTTCAATCTGCACATCACAGAACATTAAGCTGATACATTAGTTACTGTGTGTGCATACATTTGCCTTATATACTGTACACTTTAATCAAATCAAATGCATTTATTAATATCTTATCAAAAATAAAAACCGCATTTATTGATAATTTTTAAAATTATTTAATTAATAATATTTTCTAATGGCACACAAGATATTATCTCATTGATCAATATATTACATTTAATTATATATACAAATGAATACATTCTAATTGCGTATAAAAAGTATTTATTTATATTCAAAATATAACATTAAACAAAAAATATGGAGAAATAATAATTTCTTAGTCAGCTAAATAGCTTCATCCCAATTCTCCTGAAAATTTTCAGTTTTTATAAAAAGTATTCATTTATATTCAAAATAATAAAATTAAACAAAAAAATATGGAAAAATAATTTCTTAGGCAACTAAATAGGTTCAACCCAATTCTCTTGAAAATTTTTCATTTATATAAAAAATATTCATTTATATTCCAAATAAAAAAATTAAACAAAAAAGTATGGAGAAATAATTTCTTAGTCAACTGAATAGTTTAATCCCAATTCTCCTGAAAATTTTCCATTCCCCGCCCCAATATGTAAAACACAACAGTATTACATGTGTACGAAATATTTGACTTCAAAATCAAACACAAGTGTAGAAATATTTGACTTCAAAATCATTGAAAGAAAATGAAGTTTTTGTATATTCACATATTCTGGACTAGATAATCAACATTGATAAAAATAAAAAAAAATAGATAATTTATATAACTTACAAAGAGAAGAAAGAAAGTTTTGAAAAGAAGTGAAGTTTGTAAGGTGGAATTGAGTAAATATGGGTTGTCTTTTCACGTTTGAGAGAAACCCTTGAAAATGTTAGGGGTTATGGGTGGATATTTATAGGAGATTTAAGAATTTTTAGATGGAAACAAATATGAAAGTAATTGTAGAATTTAATTTTTTATTAGAATTTTGGATATGAACAGCTGTACTTGAATCTTAAATCCATATGTTGCTTTTTCATACTACTTCATATTTTTTCTATTTTAAAATATATTTTAATTTAACTATTTACACACATTGGTTCTAGAACATTTCTTTGAAATTTTTTTTATATGAAATTAAAATAATTGACTTTTATCAAGATAAAACATTTGAAAAAATAAAAAATTCTTTAAAATATTTACTAATAATGCTTAAATTCGAAAAAGTTAAATTCTTTCTTTAATTGTTTCACATCACGAATATTATCTAAAGTATATCCAATTAGATTTAATATATTTTAAATGATATATATTCTAAATCTAAGATTCTAATATCTTTTTAAATTTATTCAGAAAAGTAGAAAAGAAGAACTAAAATTTAATTTTCTAAAAAATTAAACAAATATTTCACCTATATTCTAATATTCCCCCAACATCCAAATTTAAGTGGCCCATGAGATAATCTTTTTCTAATATCTATAAACTCTTGAAAAGAAATTCATGAAATTTAATTCTCAAAGTAAAGTTTTTATTATCAAAGAAGTTTAATTCTTTTTATAATTTTCATCAAAGGTATTAAAAGGTAATTTTATTAGAAATTAGAATTGGGCGAGTTGGGTCAGAGAAAAAGTTGGGCCAGAATATTGAATTAAAAGCTTAAATTATGCTATGAAATATTATGGGTCAGAACATTGATATAAAAGCTAAAATTATGCTATGAAATATTAAAATATATGTTAGGCTAGACCTTAAAATAAAATTTTCAAAAAAAAATTGTTTACCAAATAAAGTGTTTTAAGAAAAACATTAGTTTTATAAAAATCATTAAAGATTGTAATTTTAGGTTAGACACAAATATATTTCTAAAATAACAAACAATAATAAAATAGTAAAAAAACATAATAATTAAAAATGAGTCACAAATTCATTCTTTATATATAATAAACAATTAAATAATGTATACCATCAGAACTTCAATTCAAAAAATAACTTTTAAAAAAATGAATTTACAATTATTTACAAATAAAAAAAAAGTCTTTAATAAAATATATGGTAAAACAAGATAACAAAAAGGTAATAAAAAAAAACATGTCATAATTGTAAATGACACAAAATTCAGCAAAATATATTCCACAAAACAAATGCCAATTCAAAAAAAACTAATTTTAGAAAATTAAATTCAACAATAAACCTTAATATAATGCATTTAAAACAAATTTAAAACAATACAAATATAAGATAGTACAAAATTTCATTAAAAAAAATATAAATGTATTTGTGTTCACAACAAATTAAACCAAAAATTTCCCACGTGTCTAAATATATTATATATATTCTAATAAAATTGAAAACACCGCAAAAAATATAAAATATTAAAATATATGTTAGGCTAAATCTTAAAATATAATTTTAAAAAACAATTGTTTACTAAATAAAAGTGTTTTGAAAAAATTATTTTCATAAAAATCATTAAATATTCTATTTTTAGGTTTGACAACAAATATGTTGCAGAAATTGAAATTAAAAAATATGAGCATAAATCAACATATAAACAAATTCTTACGCAAAGAAAAATTTGAAATTAAAAAAAGTGAACACAAATCAATAAATGAAATATTTTAAGTTAGAAAGCAATCCAAACACCCACAAAATAAATTTATATTAGTATCTAAATATAATACAAAAAACCCGTAAGATTATTCTAAACAAAAACACATAATAAATACCATACATGTCAAAAATATAAAATTAACATGTAAATATAATCAATATTCAAACAAATAAAAACTTTTATACCACACATATTTCCAAACAAGTTAAAAAAATGTCTTTAAAAACTATAAAACACTATAACAAAATATCTAATTTTTTTAAATAATTATTAGAATACATAATCAAAAATATTAAAAAAATAGATTATTACACGAATATAGTACCCATATGCTTTAAGCATATAATTTGTGATCTAATAAAATAAAAAAATAAAAAATAATTATGATATACTAAAATATATGTTAGCCCAAACTTTAAAATATAAATTATAGAAAAATCATTTACAAAAATAAATAAATTTATATTACAAACCATATGTATACTACAAATTATATAACACATATGCATTACAATCATTAAAAGTAAAAATAAACAATTCAAGATTTCATAAAATTTATTTTATAAAGAAAAAAAAATTATAATCAAAATTATACTACAAAATTTTAATAAAGTTACCCGTGCATCACACAGTATAAAACTAGTTCAAATAAACATAGGTGCAGCTCCCACGAGTTTTTTTAAATATAAACTAAAAACATAAAAAACATAAAGGTCATCCAGTGAACCAACTCTCAAATCCAAACAGCTTTTACGAACTCCACAGCCTGAAAAGTTTTAAAACAATGAGCTAACAAAACCCAGCAAAATACCATCTTACAAATTAGTTGGTCAAGTACACTATATCTTATAAGAGAGAGATCCAAATATTTTACAAATTTAAATAAGATTTCAGAAGTACAAACCGGTGACACGGTTCAGAAGTTCAAAAGTCACTATTGCCCCTCTCTAAGGTATCAGAAAATTGCAAGGGCCGGGAATGTCCTAGAAAGGTATCAGATTCTAGTTCCGGAACTAAGCGCAGATACTAACGGGTTCAGATCATAAATTAAACTGGGTTCCAAAGTCCTTATTTAAAATAAATCCAGATCATAATACTTTTTCAAGAAACTAGCACTTGATTGATTTTAAATACTAAAATAGAAAGAAAGAGAATCAAACATAATTTCAGAATTTTCAACAAATAAATATAATTAGAAATACAACTAGAAATTTCGGATAGTAAAACTTACCTCAATATCGAATATATATACAATTTATTGCACCAACAGAACCTAACATAATTATTCAACAAAATAGAAAAAATAATTATTCATCACGAATTTTTCTTATAAGCTAAACAGTAAGGATGTGTTACTCCGTGCACAAATCAAATGGTAGGATGCCTAAATGAATGATATCAAAAGTACATGCACAAGCCCCAACTACTTGACCTTAGGCACATGTTATTCTATGAGAGAGTTAGACCTTTTAAACTACTACCCAAAAATAATATTGATACACTAATACAATTATCTAGCACACCATAAACATCTATCACTACAAGAAAGATGGTCATTTACGACGGAAATTTTACACAGAAATTGTCGCAATTGGGCCAATTACGACGGAAAATTTTCGTCATTTTTGCTCGAGTCTTAAGTTCGAATTTTCGTCACAAGTAAAAATTTCGTCACAAGTGTAAATTTTCGTCATAAGTTCAAATGCGGGACCCACTTTTTACAATAAAATAATAACGAACTTATGACGGAATAAACCGTCATAAATTAGTAACTTATGATGGAAATATCGTCGAAATTTAAACAATGGGACCCACCTCGAATATAATTATAACAGAACTTTCGACGGCACAATCCGTCGTATGTTAATAATTTATGACGATTATTTCTGTCGCAAGTTCACCACAATTAAATTTGGAAAAAAAAGAATAAATAAAAAATGAACAATCGTCATAAATTACCCAAAAAATCGTCGCAAATTACCCAGAAAATCGTCGTAAATTACCCAGAAAATCATCGTAAGTTACCCAGAAAATCGTCTTAAATTACCTATAAAAGCGTCGTAAGTTAACCTAACCAAGAACCGCATTCTGCTACTTTTACAGGTTCCAGCCATTTTTGGCTTTTAAATTAAATCCCAAAACATCCCAATGTACATATAATCCAAAACCACAATCAAACATGAAAGTTTGTAACAAACATCCATGCAATTAAACGAATCCAAATATAAAAAATACCAAATTTACATAAAGATTATCATAAATCCATATTCGACCACACAAAAGTTTAAACCATCCAACAAAAGTATAGATCACGTACGTTACATCTACAAACCAACATTAGTTCACAACATAACTTAGATTAACTTACAAACATTCATAGTCTAAATTAAATTCAGACATAATACTCAACCCCTAATTTTAGGACCGCCATGAGACACGTGAGGCATAGCATTCGTATCAAGGTCGATTCAGTATCCTCATCATCGGGCTCGCCATCGTCAACATAGTGATCATCATCGGCCGGGGCCTTCCCCTACAATATACAAAAATAAATGTCACATACATTCATACAAAATCAATTAAATAAAGTTTAATATCTTAAAACTCTATATAAAGTTGTCTCCTATATCTTATTAAGTTATTATTCATAATTAATTCTCATGCAACTTATTAATACTAATAATAAGCTATAATAAGCCTTTTTAAATAAGAAAAATGGCTGACTCGATCCTAATTATATGCTAGCAGGATCACAACTAGTTGAAAATTTAAATAATTATGATCAGAGAGTTAAAAAAAACATTGCGCTGAAGTGTGGTCAGTGAACTGCGACGATGGGTATTGAAACACAGGGCATCAAAGGGGATTTAGAAGTAAAATAAAATTTAGAAAAAAACAAACGGGGGACTGCCAAGAAAGGTTCGATTTTAGAGATAATTGAAACTAAAGTTAAAAAGGTTACCAAATATTAAGGCATATCACTAACTTAACTGAACTCAACAACCAGAAGCAATAACAATCAGTAAAATAAAATCGAGCAAATAAATAAAAATTAAAATTAATGCTCTTCGAACAATGTAGAGGAACAAAATAAAAAATTAATGACTAAAAATAATATCAAACCCCCCAATTTCTAATATCGAAACCCCTAATTTATAGCATGTAAAGAAACCCCTAATTTATAATTAATTACAAAAATTAGGGTTTCGATTTCAAAATCAAATGTTGATTACTCGGTTACCAAATTGAGTTTTCGTGATTTGTAGTGAGAGAGATACGAGTTTTGTAGTGAAAGAGAACGACTTTCAGGCTTTCGTGCTTTTTAGTGAGAGAGAATAGCTTTATAGATATAGGGACAGAGTAGCTTTGTAGCGAGATTCAGTAGGTAAGAGAGAGATTTAGCAGGTGAGAGAGAGCAGCTTCATAACCCATACTAGAAATTAGGGTTCTTTGAATGAGAGGGGTGAGAGAGTCGAGACTCGAGAGAAAAAGAGAGGCGAGGGGTGAGATATACAAGATGAGAATGGACACCACGAGTTGATAGCTGACCATCAAGATCTAAGAGCTATTTAGGGTTAATTACTAATGAGAGAAAAGGGGGTTAGGGTTCTTGGGGGGAAAAGGGGGGAATCGGATGTGAGTTTGTGAGAGTGTCGAAGGGGAAAATGAAAAAAAGAAAGGGCGGAAATTATGTTAAGGGGGAAATGTTTCTAAGTTTAGACGGAATTGTATCTCGGCGTGTTTTTTTATTTTTTTAAAAAGGGGTTGAGACATTGGTTTCAATTATAACTGATGTCTAAAACCTACTTTAACATTGATTCTAATAAAATTGATGTAAAACAATCTTTTAACATGGGTCATCAATACAAACGATGTTAAAGGGGTGATTTCTATTGACTTGTAGTGATAACGGTTATTCTCTTTCTAAAACATGTATATAGTTCACTAACTTGCTAGTCAAGAGCATGCCTATGTGTCGCACTGACTATAGTGCTAGCCCGTATTGTTAATAATATATCTTATTTTCAAGAAAAGTTAAAAGCAATAATAATTTATCAAACATAACTGAAGTGAATTTTACGTAGTTTATTAGATGTAACATTAATGTAGGACTATTAAGTTTAAATTGTAAGGGTCAAATCCAAGGTTGAATTTTCAAATTTTGAAATTATTTGTTGTTATCATAATATAAGCCGGATGAAAATTTATTCTTAAAAATAAAATACTTTAATGATCGTAGGTCTCTATAGCTTATCAGTTGATAATTTTTAATTTGTAAATATAATTAAAATGAAATTTTTTTATAAGTTTTTGAAAAATGTTGTTCCATCAAAAGTGAGAACGATATTATTTTTCCTTTCACGAAATATATAAGAATAAAAATTTATGAGCACGAAAACATAAATAAAATACATGATAATCCAAACATTCATCAAAACATTGTCCTAAAAAAAATACCCATGTCTAATATGTAAAAAGCTGATTCTAAAACGAGGCAATTTCTTGTAATGTCTTCTGCAATTAAGATGACAACCTCGCCTAAACTCATCTAAAATTGGTAAATTGATTTAGGACTGCCTGGACGGCCTCCTAGACTAGTAATACTAGTACTTGTCTTGTGTGCCTGCGATGTCATGTGGTTGTGATATCAGCGGGAGATTTTGTTGATCCTCACAAGCCATATAATTTGTAAGTACTAATTGGAGATGCTCCATCTACAAGAAAAAGTAAAAGAGAAGAATAAGAGAAATCGTGCTATCACATTTATAATCTAAACTAGGATTATGTTACCATAATAACAAAAATACAAGCCGGAGTTGATAAGTTTAGAATTAAAAAATTTAATCGATGAAGTTAAAATAAATTAAATTAATCATACCTCTTCTTTTAAACGGATATTTTCAAACCTCAAATTATTTTCTTCCACTAATTGTTGAGAACAGCTAACACCACATTGCTGGCAAATTTTTTTACTTAACACTTCCGTTAACTGTTGAATTTCAGTTTGTAGCACAAAATTCTGAGATCGAAGAGCTTCGTTTTCCTTGCGTTTACTTTCACTCTAGAAAGAAATTTCAGTTTGAAAGGTGAATACAATGAGAATTAAAATATTCTACGTAACTTACAAAATAAAATGACTACAAGAGTTTGATCGAGAGGCATGCAAGTTATTTTATTACGTACTAACATATATGTACAATTCTCAAGGTACATTATCATAAATAAGAGCGGAAAAAGTGGACCACGAAATAAAAATAAAAAAAAGTTAGCTAGCCATTTCATAAAGATGATGAAAGAATGTATAGTTAAAAGGCATATTAATACCTTCATTTGAGTGCGCTTATTCTGAATCCAGTACCATACTTGAGTTGGGTTCATCTCTAACCTCCTAGCAAGATCATTTATCTGTACCTCTCTAGGGCGTGGATGATCCTTCAAAAACCTAGAATAAGAAAAGAAGATAAAACAACGTTTATTTAAGAGAGAAGAAAAAATTAAAACACAAAAAATGCAAGCATGACAAAAGCATGCAATTTTAACAAGAAAATATTGCCCTTAATGTACTTAGATTTCCATTTCTTTCTCTTTAGTATACATAAAATATCATGTTAGAATGCATTTGAATACCAGCTGTATATTATTGTGTAACTTTCATTTGCTTTAAGAGCCTGGAGTCTTACGTTTCCAGTGCAGTGGCCTGCTGCTGAGTGTGGCGGTTCCTTTTTTTGTGAGACGAGGGGCCAGCAGCACCACCACCACCAGAACCACCAATAGCAGCAGCAGCACGAGTATAACCACCACCAGCAGGACCAGCAGTACTACCACCAGGAGTATAACCAGCAGCCTGAAAACCGCCAGCAGCTCCAACAGAACTAACAACACCACCAGTAGTAGCAGCAGCAACAGAAGTAGCAGCATAAGCACCACCTCCAGCAGGACCAGCAGCACTACCACCAAGATTATAGCCAGCAGGAAGAAAACCGCCAGCAGCACCAATAAAACCACCAGCAGGAACTAAACCACCAGCAGCCGCACCAGCGCCACCACTGTGAATGCTGCCAATAAGTCCTGCCTCCTGACGTCCTGTTTGGAAGTTGTTTTGTTCCATTTCAATCTGCACATCACATAACATTAAGCTGATACATTAGTTACTGTGTGTGCATACATTTGCCTTATATACTATACACTTTAATCAAATCAAATGCATTTATTAATCTCTTATAAAAAATAAAAACCGCATTTATTGATAATTTTTAAAATTATTTAATTAATAATATTTTCTAATGGCACACAAGATATTATCTCATTTATCAATATATTACATTTAATTATATATACAAATGAATACATTCTAATTGCGTATAAAAAGTATTTATTTATATTCAAAATATAACATTAAACAAAAAATATGGAGAAATAATAATTTCTTAGTCAGCTAAATAGCTTCATCCCAATTCTCCTGAAAATTTTTAGTTTATATAAAAAGTATTCATTTATATTCAAAATAATAAAATTAAACAAAAAAATAAGGAAAAATAATTTCTTAGTCAACTAAATAGGTTCAACCCAATTCTCCTGAAAATTTTCCATTTATATAAAAAATATTCATTTATATTCAAAATAAAAAAATTAAACAAAAAAGTATGGAGAAATAATTTCTTAGTCAACTGAATAGTTTCATCCCAATTCTCCTGAAAATTTTCCATTCCCCCCCCCCCCCCAATATGTAAAATACAACAGTATTACATGTGTACGAAATATTTGACTTCAAAATCAAACACAAGTGTAGAAATATTTGACTTCAAAATCATTAAAAGAAAATGAAGTTTTTGTATATTCACATATTCTCGACTAGATAATCAAAATAAAAATAAAAAAAAATATTTTGCAGATACAATATATATACAGATAATTTATATAACTTACAAAGAGAAGAAAGAAAGTTTTGAAAAGAAGTGAAGTTTGTAAGGTGGAATTGAGTAAATATGGGTTGTCTTTTCACGTTTGAGAGAAACCCTTGAAAATGTTAGGGGTTATGGGTGGATATTTATAGGAGATTTAAAAATTTTTAGATGGAAACAAATATGAAAGTAATTGTAGAATTTAATTTTTTATTAGAATTTTGGATATGAACAGCTGTACTCGAATCTTAAATCCATATGTTTCTTTTTCATACTATTTCTTATTCTTTCTATTTTAAAATATATTTTAATTTAACTTTTTACACACATTGGTTCTAGAACATTTCTTTGAAATTTTTTTTATATGAAATTAAAATAATTGACTTTTATCAAGATAAAACATTTGAAAAAAATAAAAAATTCTTTAAACTATTTACTAATAAAGCTTAAATTCGAAAAAGTTACATTCTTTCTTTAATTGTTTCACATCACGAATATTGTCTAAAGTATATCCAATTAGATTTAATATATTTTAAATGATATATATTCTAAATCTAAGATTCAAATATCTTTTTAAATTTATTCAGAAAAGTAGAAAAGAAGAACTAAAATTTAATTTTCTAAAAAATTAAACAAATATTTCACCTATATTCTAATATTCCCCCAACATCCAAATTTAAGTGGCCCATGAGATAATCTTTTTCTAATATCTATAAACTCTTGAAAAGAAATTCATGAAATTTAATTCTCAAAGTAAAGTTTTTATTATCAAAGAAGTTTAATTCTTTTTATAATTTTCATCAAAGGTATTAAAAGGTAATTTTATTAGAAATTAGATTTGGGCGAGTTTGGGTCAGAGAAAAAGTTGGGCCAGAATATTGAATTAAAAGCTTAAATTAGCTATGAAATATTATGGGTCAAAATATTGATATAAAAGCTAAAATTATGTTATGAAATATTAAAATATATGTTAGGCTAAACCTTAAAATAAAATTTTCAAAAAAAAATTGTTTACCAAATAAAATGTTTTAAGAAAAACATTATTTTTATAAAAATCATTAAAGATTGTAATTTTAGGTTAGACACAAATATATTTCTAAAATAACAAACAATAATAAAATAGCAAAAAACATTATTAAAAATGAGTCACAAATTCATTTTTTATATATAATAAACAATTAAATAATGTATATCATCAGAACTTCAATTCAAAAAATAACTTTTAAAAAAAATGAATTTACAATTATTTACAAATAAAAAAAAGTCTTTAATAAAATATATGGTAAAACAAGATAACAAAAAGGTAATAAAAAAACATGTCATAATTGTAAATGACACAAAATTCAGCAAAATATATTCCACAAAACAAATGCCAATTCAAAAAATATCTAATTTTAGAAAATTAAATTCAACAATAAACCTTAATATAATGCATTTAAAACAAATTTAAAACAATACAAAAATAAGATAGTACAAAATTTCATAAAAAAAAGTATAAATGTATTTGTGTTCACAACAAATTAAACCAAAAATTTCCCACGTGACTAAATATGTTATATATGTTCTAATAAAATTGAAAACACCACAAAAAGTATAAAATATTAAAATATATGTTAGGCTAAATCTTAAAATATAATTTTAAAAAACAATTGTTTACTAAATAAAACTGTTTTGAAAAATGATTTTCATAAAAATCATTAAATATTCTATTTTTAGGTTTGACAACAAACGATGGTATTTGGATGCTTCCTACGGCCTCTTATAGCGTCATTCTATGTTCCACGATCTCCAAAGCAGTTTGTAAAGATCGTGGACTTTTTTCAAAGTATTCTTCTAATAGTGGACCGTGTCTGTGTTTATCAATTCCTGCAGCGAGGTAATTGATGGCGAGCTCTTCCACGAGGTTAGGGATTTCCGCGACATCAGCTCGGAAGTGGATCAAGAATTGTCGTAACGACTCGTTGGAGCATTGTCTAACATTCATGAGTGAAGCTGTGATCTTTCCATCCTTGTAGTGGCTGAAGAATCTACCTTTAAACTTAGTTTTCAACAAATCCCACGAGTCTATAGTCCTCGGGGGTAAATTGTTATACCAACGCAGGGCAGTTCCTCGGAGACAGGTGGAGAAAAATTGACATTGGGCAGTTTTTGAATGTCATCAAAACTTCATTCTCCCATCATAGGTGTTCAAAAACTCGGTGGGATCTGTGGATCCATCGGACTGATCAAGTGATGGGGTTTTAAAACTTCTGTTGATTCGTGCCTTTTCTATTCGCACTGTGAGTGGACTTTCAACCGGGACTTCTGAGCCAGTCTGGCTTCGAATGAACTTTTTGCACATCACTACATCGTTTTGTAATTAGGATATCTCCTCCGATCTATAGGAGTCGCTTGATTCGCTTTGCCTTGGAGCCGTCCCCTAGGACCTCGTCTGCCTCCTCGTGTGGGGGGCTTGGTACGATCTGTTGGACTCCGTCTCGTCCTCGTAGCTCGCATCATCATCATACCCCTCGATATTGTACCCAGGAGATCGGTATTGAACGGAACGAGCTGGTAGGGATGTTTGTTGTAATTCGAGCTGGAGGCATCGTATTCCTCATTGTTTTTCCAACTTTAGCTGTAACCTTTGCCTCTGGGCCTCGAGGGCCTCTAACTCACCATCGGACTCACTTAAATCTTCATCATTTTGCTTAATTCCCTCGTGGGGGTTTTGTCCCATCATTTTCTCGAGGTGAAGAACCCTTGTACGGGTATCAGCTCGAGCTCTCTTTCTATTTTGCTCTGCGATAGGAGATTCCTGGAAATCCTCCGCCATTTCATCATTTCCTTGACCGGAGAATAACCGTCTTGGCTGTAATGGTTATCTTAAGGTGCCATCATCTGCACGGGGGATTGTTCTTATTTCCTCCTCTGTGAGGCGTTGGACGACAGGTTCACCATCATAATCATCCATTTTACGATTCAATCGTTGATAAAAGAGCTGCTTCTAGCGCTAATTAATGGGCTATGAAATATGTCCCAACTATTTAATTAAGGATAGGCTAGAATTTTGATGATGATTAAAGTATTTTCTTATTCCATAAACCTTTGAGAAGTTCTCTCTTTACAACAATTTACATCCACTTTCAAGTAAGGTGGTACAAGAATCTTTATAGGGGATCCCTTGTGGGTCCCCCCTCTAACCACCTTTACTTGGAGGGTAAGCTATCATGACCTATTTACAAGTTTTGGGCTTCAAGGCCCACTAAGGAGGCTAAGTACATTTTGGGCCTAACTACAAACTATGATTAATTGGGCTTAAATACCAACTATAATTATACATATTATTCCATCTAATATTCTTGGCCCAACAGATAAGATAAAATCATGTCAGTATTATGAGCAAGAAGAAGGTATTCGATCTTATAAGGAAACCAACTGCTTGTCTAATATGCTTCAATTCATCCCAAGTTGTGCCTGCATACTGAATATCAAGAGATGTTAATAAGAGACGTAAAATGTGACTGCAGGCAATATTCTAGTTGGACACAATGCTTACATCCTCATTGGCGTAGCAACACCATTGCTCTAACTCCGCCAGGCCTTATTTGACATATTCCCCGTTACTGAACGAGCAACATTCATGTCGCAGAAGGAGACTGACAAGAAAAGGTTCGATTTTAGAGATAATTGAAACTAAAGTTAAAAAGGTTACCAAATATTAAGGCATATCACTAACTTAACTGAACTCAACAACCAGAAGCAATAACAATCAGTAAAATAAAATCGAGCAAATAAATAAAAATTAAAATTAATGCTCTTCGAACAATGTAGAGAAACAAAATAAAAAATTAATGACTAAAAATAATATCAAAACCCCCAATTTCTAATATCGAAACCCCTAATTTATAGCATGTAAAGAAACCCCTAATTTATAATTAATTACAAAAATTAGGGTTTCGATTTCAAAATCAAATGTTGATTACTCGGTTACCAAATTGAGTTTTCGTGCTTTGTAGTGAGAGAGATACGAGTTTTGTAGTGAAAGAGAACGACTTTCAAGCTTTCGTGCTTTGTAGTGAGAGAGAATAGCTTTGTAGAGATAGGGACAGAGTAGCTTTGTAGCGAGATTCAGTAGGTAAAAGAGAGATTTTGCAGGTGAGAGAGAGCAGCTTCATAACCCATACTAGAAATTAGGGTTCTTTGAATGAGAGGGGTGAGAGAGTCGAGACTCGAGAGAAAAAGAGAGGCGAGGGGTGAGATATACAAGATGTGAATGGACACCACGAGTTGATAGCTGACCATCAAGATCTAAGAGCTATTTAGGGTTAATTATTAATGAGAGAAAAGGGGGTTAGGGTTCTTGGGGAGAAAAAGGGGGAATCGGATGTGAGTTTGTGAGAGTGTCGAAGGGGGAAATGAAAAAAATAAAGGGCGGAAATTATGTTAAGGGGGAAATGTTTATAAGTTTAGACGGAATTGTATCTCCGCGTGTTTTTTTATTTTTTTAAAAAGAGGTTGAGACATTGGTTTCAATTATAACTGATGTCTAAAACCTACTTTAACATTGATTCTAATAAAATTGATGTAAAACAATCATGGGTCATCAATACAAACGAGGTGATTTCTATTGACTGTTTTCTTGTAGTGATAACGGTTATTCTCTTTCTAAAACATGTATATAGTTCACTAACTTGCTAGTCAAGAGCATGCCTGTGTGTCGCACTGACTATAGTGCTAGCCGGTATTATTAATAATACATCTTATTTTCAAGAAAAGTTAAAAGCAATAATAATTTATCAAACATAACTGAAGTGAATTTTACGTAGTTTATTAGATGTAACATTAATGTAGGACTATTAAGTTTAAATTATAAGGGTCAAATCCAAGGTTGAATTTTCAAATTTTGAAATTATTTGTTGTTATCATAATATAAGCTGGATGAAAACTTATTCTTAAAAATAAAATACTTTAATGATCGTAGGTCTCTATAGCTTATCAGTTGATAATTTTCAATTTGTAAATATAATTAAAATGAAATTTTTTTATAAGTTTTTGAAAAATGTTGTTCCATCAAAAGTGGGAACGATATTTTTTTTGCTTTCACGAAATATCTAAGAATAAAAATTTATGAGCACAAAAACATAAATAAAATACATGATAATCCAAACATTCGTCAAAACATTGTCCTAAAAAAAATACCCATGTCTAATATGTAAAAAGTTGATTCTAAAACAAGGCAATTTCTTGTAATGTCTTCTGCAATTAAGATGATAACCTCGCCTAAACTCATCTAAAATTGGTAAATTGATTTAGGACTGCCTGGACGGCCTCCTAGACTAGTAATACTAGTACTTGTCTTGTGTGCCTGCGATGTCATGTGGTTGTGATATCAGCGGGAGATTTTGTTGATCCTCACAAGCCATATAATTTGTAAGTACTATTTGGAGATGCTCCATCTACAAGAAAAAGTAAAAGAGAAGAATAAGAGAAATCGTGCTATCACATTTATAATCTAAACTAGGATTATGTTACCATAATAACAAAAATACAAGCCCAAGTTGATAAGTTTAGAATTAAAAAATTTAATCGATGAAGTTAAAATGAATTAAATTAATCATACCTCTTCTTTTAAACGGATATTTTCAAACCTCAAATTATTTTCTTCCACGAATTGTTGAGAACAGCTAACACCACATTGCTGGCAAATTTTTTTACTTAACACTTCCGTTAACTGTTGAATTTCAGTTTGTAGCACAAAATTCTGAGATCGAAGAGCTTCGTTTTCCTTGCGTTTACTTTCACTCTAGAAAGAAATTTCAGTTTGAAAGGTGAATACAATGAGAATTAAAATATTCTACGTAACTTACAAAATAAAATGACTACAAGAGTTTGATCGAGAGGCATGCAAGTTATTTTATTACGTACTAACATATATGTACAATTCTCAAGGTACATTATCATAAATAAGTGCAGAAAAAGTGGACCACGAAATAAAAATAAAAAAAAAGTTAGCAAGCCATTTCATAAAGATGATGAAAGAATGTATAGTTAAAAGGCATATTAATACCTTCATTTGAGTGCGCTTATTCTGAATCCAGTACCATACTTGAGTTGGGTTCATCTCTAACCTCCTAGCAAGATCATTTATCTGTACCTCTCTAGGGCTTGGATGATCCTTCAAAAACCTAGAATAAGAAAAGAAGATAAAACAACGTTTATTTAAGAGAGAAGAAAAAATTAAAACACAAAAAATGCAAGCATGACAAAAGCATGCAATTTTAACAAGAAAATATTGCCCTTAATGTACTTAGATTTCCATTTCTTTCTCTTTAGTATACATAAAATATCATGTTAGAATGCATTTGAATACCAGCTGTATATTATTGTGTAACTTTCATTTGCTTTAAGAGCCTGGAGTCTTACGTTTCCAGTGCAGTGGCTTGCTGCTGAGTGTGGCGGTTCCTTTTTTTGTGAGACGAGGGGCCAACAGCACCACCACCACCAGAACCACCAATAGCAGCAGCAGCACGAGTATAACCACCACCAGCAGGACCAGCAGTACTACCACCAGGAGTATAACCAGCAGCCTGAAAACCGCCAGCAGCTCCAACAGAACTAACAACACCACCAGTAGTAGCAGCAGCAACAGAAGTAGCAGCATAAGCACCACCTCCAGCAGGACCAGCAGCACTACCACCAAGAGTATAGCCAGCAGGAAGAAAACCGCCAGCAGCACCAATAAAACCACCAGCATGAACTAAACCACCAGCAGCCGCACCAGCGCCACCACTGTGAATGCTGCCAATAAGTCCTGCCTCCTGACGTCCTGTTTGGAAGTTGTTTTGTTCCATTTCAATCTACACATCACATAACATTAAGCTGATACATTAGTTACTGTGTGTGCATACATTTGCCTTATATACTATACACTTTAATCAAATCAAATGCATTTATTAATCTCTTATCAAAAATAAAAACCGCATTTATAGATAATTTTTAAAATTATTTAATTAATAATATTTTCTAATGGCATACAAGATATTATCTCATTTATCAATATATTACATTTAATTATATATACAAATGAATACATTCTAATTGCGTTTAAAAAGTATTTATTTATATTCAAAATATAACATTAAACAAAAAATATGGAGAAATAAAAATTTCTTAGTCAGCTAAATAGCTTCATCCCAATTCTCCTGAAAATTTTCAGTTTATATAAAAAGTATTCATTTATATTCAAAATAATAAAATTAAACAAAAAAATATGGAAAAATAATTTCTTAGTCAACTAAATAGGTTCAACCAATTCTCCTGAAAATTTTCCATTTATATAAAAAATATTCAGTTATATTCAAAATAAAAAAATTAAACAAAAAAGTATGGAGAAATAATTTCTTACTCAACTGAATAGTTTCATCCCAATTCTCCTGAAAATTTTCCATTCCCCGCCCCAATATGTAAAACACAACAGTATTACATGTGTACGAAATATTTGACTTCAAAATCAAACACAAGTGTAGAAATATTTGACTTCAAAATCATTAAAAGAAAATGAAGTTTTTGTATATTCACATATTCTCGACTAGATAATCAACATTGATAAAAATAAAAAAAATATGTTGCAGATACAATATATATACATATAATTTATATAACTTACAAAGAGAAGAAAGAAAGTTTTGAAAAGAAGTGAAGTTTGTAAGGTGGAATTGAGTAAATATGGGTTGTCTTTTCACGTTTGAGAGAAACTCTTGAAAATGTTAGGGGTTATGGGTGGATATTTATAGGAGATTTAAGAATTTTTAGATGGAAACAAATATGAAAGTAATTGTAGAATTTAATTTTTTATTTGAATTTTGGATATGAACAGCTGTACTCGAATCTTAAATCCATATGTTGCTTTTTCATACTACTTCTTATTCTTTCTATTTTAAAATATATTTTAATTTAACTTTTTACACACATTGGTTCTAGAACATTTCTTTGAATTTTTTTTTATATGAAATTAAAATAATTGACTTTTATCAAGATAAAACATTTGAAAAAATAAAAAATTCTTTAAAATATTTACTAATAATGCTTAAATTCGAAAAAGTTACATTCTTTCTTTAATTGTTTCACATCACGAATATTGTCTAAAGTATATCCAATTAGATTTAATATATTTTAAATGATATATATTCTAAATCTAAGATTCTAATATCTTTTTAAATTTATTCATAAAAGTAGAAAAGAAGAACTAAAATTTAATTTTCTAAAAAATTAAACAAATATTTCACCTATATTCTAATATTCCCCCAACATCCAAATTTAAGTGGCTCATGAGATAATCTTTTTCTAATATCTATAAACTCTTGAAAAGAAATTAATGAAATTTAATTCTCAAAGTAAAGTTTTTATTATCAAAGAAGTTTAATTCTTTTTATAATTTTCATCAAAGGTATTAAAATGTAATTTTATTAGAAATTAGAATTGGGCAAGTTGGGTCAGAGAAAAAGTTGGGCCAGAATATTGAATTAAAAGCTTAAATTATACTATGAAATATTATGGGTCAGAATATTGATATAAAATCTAAAATTATGCTATGAAATATTAAAATATATGTTAGGCTAAACCTTAAAATAAAATTTTCAATAAAAAATTGTATATCAAATAAAATGTTTTAAGAAAAACATTATTTTTATAAAAATCATTAAAGATTGTAATTTTAGGTTAGACACAAATATATTTCTAAAATAACAAACAATAATAAAATAGCAAAAAAACATAGTTAAAAATGAGTCACAAATTCATTCTTTATATATAATAAACAATTAAATAATGTATATCATCAGAACTTCAATTCAAAAAATAACTTTTGAAAAAAATGAATTTACAATTATTTACAAATAAAAAAAAAGTCTTTAATAAAATATATGGTAAAACAAGATAACAAAAAGGTAATAAAAAAAACATGTCATAGTTGTAAATGACACAAAATTCAGCAAAATATATTCCACAAAACAAATGCAAATTCAAAAAAAATCTAATTTTAGAAAATTAAATTCAACAAGAAACCTTAATATAATGCATTTAAAACAAATTTAAAACAATACAAAAATAAGATAGTACAAAATTCATTAAAAAAAGTATAAATGTATTTGTGTTCACAACAAATTAAACCAAAAATTTCCCACGTGTCTAAATATATTATATATATTCTAATAAAATTGAAAACACCACAAAAAATATAAAATATTAAAATATATGTTAGGCTAAATCTTAAAGTATAATTTTAAAAAACAATTGTTTACTAAATAAAAGTGTTTTGAAAAAATTATTTTCATAAAAATCATTAAATATTCTATTTTTAGGTTTGACAACAAATATGTTGCAGAAATTGAAATTAAAAAATATGAGCATAAATCAACATATAAACAAATTCTTACTTTGCAAAGAAAAATTTGAAATTAAAAAAAGTGAACACAAATCAATAAATGAAATATTTTAAGTTAGAAAGCAATCCAAACACCCACAAAATAAATTTATATTAGTATCTAAATATAATACAAAAAACCCGTAAGATTATTCTAAACAAAAACACATAATAAATACCATACATGTCAAAAATATAAAATTAACATGTAAATATAATCAATATTCAAACAAATAAAAACTTTTATACCACACATATTTCCAAACAAGTTAAAAAAATGTCTTTAAAAACTATAAAACACTATAACAAAATATCTAATTTTTTTAAATAATTATTAGAATACATAATCAAAAATATTAAAAAAAATAGATTATTACACGAATATAGTACCCATATGCTTTAAGCATATAATTTGTGATCTAATAAAATAAAAAAATAAAAAATAATTATGATATACTAAAATATATGTTAGCCCAGACTTTAAAATATAAATTATAGAAAAATCATTTACAAAAATAAATAAATTTATATTACAAACCATATGTATACTACAAATTATATAACACATATGCATTACAATCATTAAAAGTAAAAATAAACAATTCAAGATTTCATAAAATTTATTTTATAAAGAAAAAAAAATTATAATCAAAATTATACTACAAAATTTTAATAAAGTTACCGTGCATCGCACGGTATAAAACTAGTTCAAATAAACATAGGTGCAGCTCCCACCAGTTTTTTTAAATATAAACTAAAAACATAAAAAACATAAAGGTCGTCCAGTGAACCAACTCTCAAATCCAAACAGCTTTTACGAACTCCACAGCCTGAAAAGTTTTAAAACAATGAGCTAACAAAACCCAGCAAAATACCATCTTACAAATTAGTTGGTCAAGTACACTATATCTTATAAGAGAGAGATCAAAATATTTTACAAATTTAAATAAGATTTCAGAAGTACAAACCGGTGACACGGTTCAGAAGTTCAAAAGTCACTATTGCCCATCTCTAAGGTATGTCCTAGAAAGGTATCAGATTCTAGTTCCGGAACTAAGCGCAGATACTAACGGGTTCAGATCATAAATTAAACTGGGTTCCAAAGTCCTTATTTAAAATAAATCCAGATCATAATACTTTTTCAAGAAACTAGCACTTGATTGATTTTAAATACTAAAATAGAAAGAAAGAGAATCAAACATAATTTCAGAATTTTCAACAAATAAATATAATTAGAAATACAACTAGAAATTTCGGATAGTAAAACTTACCTCAATATCGAATATATATACAATTTATTGCACCAACAGAACCTAACATAATTATTCAACAAAATAGAAAAAATAATTATTCATCACGAATTTTTCTTATAAGCTAAACAGTAAGGATGTGTTACTCCGTGCACAAATCAAATGGTAGGATGCCTAAATGAATGATATCAAAAGTACATGCACAAGCCCCAACTACTTGACCTTAGGCACATGTTATTCTATGAGAGAGTTAGACCTTTTAAACTACTACCCAAAAATAATATTGATACACTAATACAATTATCTAGCACACCATAAACATCTATCACTACAAGAAAAATGGTCATTTACGACGGAAATTTTACACAGAAATTATCGCAATTGGGCCAATTACGACGGAAAATTTTCGTCATTTTTGCTCGAGTCTTAAGTTCGAATTTTCGTCACAAGTAAAAATTTCGTCACAAGTGTAAATTTTCGTCATAAGTTCAAATGCGGGACCCACTTTTTACAATAAAATAATAACGAACTTATGACGGAATAAACCGTCATAAATTAGTAACTTATGATGGAAATATCGTCGAAATTTAAACAATGGGACCCACCTCGAATATAATTATAACAGAACTTTCGACGGCACAATCCGTCGTATGTTAATAATTTATGACGATTATTTCTGTCGCAAGTTCACCACAATTAAATTTGGAAAAAAAAGAATAAATAAAAGATGAACAATCGTCATAAATTACCCAAAAAATCGTCGCAAATTACCCAGAAAATCGTCGTAAATTACCCAGAAAATCATCGTAAGTTACCCAGAAAATCGTCTTAAATTACCTATAAAAGCGTCGTAAGTTAACCTAACCAAGAACCGCATTCTGCTACTTTTACAGGTTCCAGCCATTTTTGGCTTTTAAATTAAATCCCAAAACATCCCAATGTACATATAATCCAAAACCACAATCAAACATGAAAGTTTGTAACAAACATCCATGCAATTAAACGAATCCAAATATAAAAAATACCAAATTTACATAAAGATTATCATAAATCCATATTCGACCACACAAAAGTTTAAACCATCCAAGAAAAGTATAGATCACGTACGTTACATCTACAAACCAACATTAGTTCACAACATAACTTAGATTAACTTACAAACATTCATAGTCTAAATTAAATTCAGACATAATACTCAACCCCTAATTTTAGGACCGCCATGAGACACGTGAGGCATAGCATTCGTATCAAGGTCGATTCAGTATCCTCATCATCGGGCTCGCCATCGTCAACATAGTGATCATCATCGGCCGGGGCCTTCCCCTACAATATACAAAAATAAATGTCACATACATTCATACAAAATCAATTAAATAAAGTTTAATATCTTAAAACTCTATATAAAGTTGTCTCCTATATCTTATTAAGTTATTATTCATAATTAATTCTCATGCAACTTATTAATACTAATAATAAGCTATAATAAGCCTTTTTAAATAAGAAAAATGGCTGACTCGATCCTAATTATATGCTAGCAGGATCACAACTAGTTGAAAATTTAAATAATTATGATCAGAGAGTTAAAAAAAACATTGCGCTGAAGTGTGGTCAGTGAACTGCGACGATGGGTATTGAAACACAGGGCATCAAAGGGGATTTAGAAGTAAAATAAAATTTAGAAAAAAACAAACGGGGGACTTCTGCTATTTTTAATTTCTTTTACCTGCTTGCATATTTTACTCCAAACGCAACGATGCATATTTAAATAACAAAAACACTTGGATAAACACTTCAAGAATTAGCTTGAAAGTGCGACATGGGTCTAACGGGATTGTTATTAAGAATCTTTATTTGTCTTTTACTTGTGAAGTATGATTATAACTGCTTAAAGTAAGCCAACCACATAAAATGATACCCTGATGCTTTTTCTTTACAACATTTCTTTATTTAAACAAAAATGAAGTATTAGATTTTAGGTTTCACAAAGAAAAATCAAGAACAAGAGGTACTGATCCCAATGCTAAAAATACCCCAGGTGGTATAATTCCCATCAGTGAAGTATTTATTTTTCTCTTTTAAGTAATCTTTACGATTGTTGAATTTTATTGTATTATTAGGGTATTATTACTAGTGTCTTTGTTTTTTATAGTTCAGGACTCATTTTTTTTTATTTTTTTTCATGTTTATTTATGTGTATGTTCATATAGTAACTTTTGTTACGTAATAATTGCAGCCTATTATGGGACAAATTATCAACCTAACAAAAATAGCCTAACAAAAAAAGTAAATGGGACAAATTCTAAACCTAACAAAAAAAATAGTAAAAATAAGTAATTTTACCTTCACTGCACCAGGTCCATCCTTCCTATATGCGTTGTTCAATACCTCAATCGTGACTCGAACAATGGCATGTCACGTCTCTCTAGCAATAGGATGGTCTGAAGGTACCGAAGAGTCTCCTTCCACCACATTGTGTGCTAAGAGACGGACCTCCTCGGCTGTCAATGTGTACTCATCCGAATTGGCTCGGGCCTGGGCCAAGGTCTCATCCACAACCCTTATAAACATATCATATTGTAAGCGAGCCAAGGCAGATCTACCGGAGCTACCTTCCCCTTTTCGAGGTGGTGGAGGACGTGCATCAGACCCTACGCAAATATACAAATATCATTAACAGGAATAAATGATGAGACAATTTGAGAGTGTTAAACATTTCAAGTATAACAAGAATATACCATAAATATCAGAAGGTCGAAGCTACAGGTGTCCAATAATCATATTCTTCCGTACACCTCCCACCGCCTCTATCCAACTATGGATTTGTGTTGGTCACAGAGGCATGCCTGAATACATCTAATAACAAGCCTAAGTTGCTTGTAATGCTATGCATTACTTACATGACCTCTTAACTGAGGGAACCTCTATTTGTAGAGTTTCTACTGGTTTTGTACTTGTAATAGGCATCAAATTCTAGCTGTGTAACTGTACCTATTAAGCTAAGAATAATGCTTGAAAGAAGTTCCAAGGTTCATGCCTCAAGCAAGGAGATAAAGACTGCCAAATAATCACAGTTGGGATTTGAAGAAATGAAGAATTTTCCTAAGTACCAATTCGAGAAGTACATTTGTCTATTCGAGAAGTCTATGTTAGGCCGATTACACAAATAATAATCAACTTTGTATGAGAAATTAACAAGTAAAAGCGTTTATGCACTTAAAAAACTTCTTGTATTTCAAACCCTCTTCGTGATTTAAAATATCACAAAGAGCTGCTAGGTTACAATAATGATAATTCGTTATCAATACCCTTCTAGGGTTAACCTATCTGTATTTATATAACATACAGCTACGATACAATCTCTAATTGATATTCCTAATAATCAGCTATACAATGATATCAATTACAGATTGTCACACGTCTCCTATGTCAACTCGATCTCTTTGATAGCTATCCAATCTTCAAAGATATCGCTTCCATAATTAATCTTTAATCACTGTTGAACAGTAGACGCGCTTCCTTCAAACAGAGTTTAACAAACTCGGTTGAGCTTCCAACTGTCAGAGTTTACGCAAACTCTGACTGCTTCCAGCTAAACTCTGATAACTCCCTGTAACACTTAAACACTGATCAAAACATATCAATTATATTTAACAATCTCCCCCAACTTGTTCATTATCAAAAATGTACAAGTTAATGACAGTAATTGATGATGTCAAAACAAATACATAAATACAGTGTTTATACAGATTCAGAGTTTAAGCTTAAAAACTATAGAGACTAAGAAAATTCTTACAGAACTTTAATCTCTAATCATTTCAAGATCTGGCATGGTTCTGAGATAATCAATCAGCAATCTTCTTTCTGCATTTTCAAGTTCAATCTTCATTGCTTCTTTGATTTCTCTGAGTTGAGGATCACTTTCATCTGTTTGGTAAATAGCAGCCCTAAGATCATAAATCTTGTTTCTTCTCATTTCATTACCCAGTCTGATAAATCTGTCTTTTTCTGCCTGAGTATTGAAGTCAAGTACTGTGATTCCCAAATCAGTTTTTAACTTTGCAGTACCTTTCTTCATTTCAATGAGATTGCCTTGGTAATCCCTGTACTTAGGAATGTATCTGCTGTTGTATTTCTGTCCTCTAATAGCCAGATTCTGAGTCATCTTCTGTTTGAGTACATTAGCAACAGATTGAGTCCTTCGACTATTCACCTTGAGAAGATATAGAACATACTCTAGTTCTTCCCAATATTTCAAGCCAATATCATCCTCACCAACTTTGAATACTGTCCCATCAGCCATGAAGTAAAGAAGAAAATCTTTGTCTAAACTCTTCTGATGAACCAACTGCACTGATTCCTGTCTATCCAGACTCTCTTGAGGAACACCACGACCTGGAACAGCCAGTGAAGAAGAATCTCTAGGACCAGTATATTGCCTTCTGTCTCTATATGAGCCTAGTCCAGCCTTATTATTTCCAATCTTACCAGATAAAGCTTTTCCATCAGAAATATTCACTGAGACTCCAGATAACACATTTGGATCAGAAATTGTTCCTTTGCCAAAAACAGATTTCAACTGTGAAGAGTGTAAAGGTGTGATCATTGCTTGAGATGCAATAGAAGTTATAACTTTCTTCTGTGAGCTTTCACCTTCAATGCCTTTTAGCTTAAGTTTAGCCTCTGCTGCAATTGCTTCCTTTGAGAACCGAGAACTTTGACTAACATCAGTCTTTTCTCTGATCACAACACCTTTAACAACAGGTCTAGGAGCTTTTCCTTTTTGTACCTTATCAGACTTAAAAGCTTTAAGATGTTCTTCTTGTAAACTCTTTTCCTCAGCTTCAATGTCCTCAATCGTTACTCCTTCCTCATTCTCTTCAATGAATAGCTTAGCAGCCAATTCTTCATCAGTTTGTGGATTTGAAGATAACAGTAAACTCCTGGTCCTTGAAGTTCCTTGAGTATCAGTACTTCTCCCAACAGACTGTGATTTGGATGACTTACTAGTTCTCAGAGTTTGAACCTCCTCAGCCTTTTTCTTTCCTTTGTCTTTATTACTTGCCCCTCCATCTCCAGCACTATCCCTTCTGACAACTCTCTCCCCCTTTTTGACATCATCAGGCATAAGAATAGAAGTAATTAACTCCAAGGAGGTAGCAATAGAATCAATTTTAGCAGATAAATCAGACTGGTTTTCTTCAACTTTACTCAGTCTGGCAAAGATATTGTCTTGAGCTTTAGAAAATTTTGTAGTCACTAGTTTTGAATGTGTTTCCATCTTCATCTCTCTAGCTACAACCTCATTTCGCAAAGAAGTGATTGCCAAATTAGTATCATCAAATCGTCTATCCAGAGTTTTAACTTGAACTATAGTTGCTATCAAGCACGAAAGAATCTCTGGATTAGAGATAGTATCAGCACTCTGCTTAACAAACTTAGCTGCTCTTCCTGTTGGAAAAATACAATCTTCTTTGTACCATTCAGCAGTATTCTTGGCAAATTGTACTCTTTCAACTTCATGAGAAGTACAAGGTTGAGGAAAAGGTGTATTTTTATCATCAGTTTGTACTGGTGCACTCAGAGAAGCATCAGAGTTTGCACTACTATCACCTTCAGCTTCAACACTTGTAGCGTTAACTGGTTCATTTTCAGCCATAGGTTTAGCAATATCTTCTGTAGGCTTTTCAGAATTGTCTTCATGTTGCTCAGGCTCAGCAACAGGCATTGACTGAGAAGTTACTTTGGTTGCCTGATCAATTTCTTCACCTTCTTCAACAGTGTGGTGAGCATCAGATATTACCTCAGTATGAGATGCCACAGCTTCAGAAGGAACAGAAGTAGGTTGATCAGCTACACCAATATTAGAGATATGATCAGAGAATGGCATAAATGAATCAGGAATATCATTTATCGGAGAAATACCATCTCTTGCATCCTCTTCTGCAGGCATTTTGTCCTCTGCAGGCACTTCATCCTCTGCAGGCATTACATCCTCTGCAGGTATGTCATCTTTCTCAACCTCAACAGGAGGTATTTGCTGTGAAGCAATCTCTGGAGCTTCAATATCTTTATCCACAGAATCAGAGAATATCACTTTTCTTCGTTTTGCTAGAGGTACATTATCTGAATCCTCTTCACAAGGTGGTGACTTAGGCATGTTTGCTCGAGCTTTCAGTCTTTTCCCTTTTCTAGTGTAAACAGGTTCAGGAGATTTCCGTTTTGATTTCCTCTTTGTCTCTTCCGCCTGCCTTAGACTTGCATGTCGTTCAGCAAGTGCTTTCTTAACTCCTTGAGATTTAGACTTTGATTTTAATGGAGAATCAGAGTTTGCTGACGGCGAATCAGAGTTTGTGTTTGAAGTGGGTGAAGGTTGCTTTGCAGGTGATTCAGTGTTTGGTGCTGGTTGAGGGTCAGGGTGTGGTTCAGATTGTTGTTCAGGTTCATCTTGTTGTGGTGCATCTTGTTGTGGTTCAGGTTGATGTGGTTCTTGTGGTTGATTAAGAAAATTCCGTAGAGCAAGAGGCATGACAAAAGCTGGAAGATTTTCTTTACCAACATACTTGTTAGTCATATCAGAGAATATGCGCTTATTGACTCTAAACGAATCAATTTCATCAGTTTCATCAAGTTCAAGACCAGGTACACATGCATTGAACAACATTTGACAGAAATGAGCATAATAGACAGTGGTAGACTCTGACAATTTATCACCTAAGCTCATCAAAACATGTCGACCAAAATCAAAATTAGAACCATAGAGCAGAGAATACCCGATTTGAAGACTATCCATTGGAATGGCATCCCAGTTTGTGACTTTCTTCTGGAATGTCCTTGTTATGCAATCAAAGAAGAAATTCCATTCCTTTCTGAGATTTGGTCGCTTTATACTGCCAAGCTTGTCAAGAGATTCCATGTAACCTATCTCTTGTAGCATGTCTCTCAGATAAGTTTCATTAACGAGAGTATAAGAAGTATGTGTCTCAAACCCCATTGTATCTCGTACAGTCTGTGGAGTAATCACATGGTCTTGGTCTTCATAAGTGAAGATAATCGTAGAAGTTCCACTTTCTCCTCCATCCACATAAATTGAGTTCTGCCAGAATGAAGCAATTTGAGACGCAGAAAGAGTAGCAGGTCCAGTCAGAGCTTGTCCAATCTCTGAATCCCTCAAAAAGTTCTGCATGAGATGAAACGATTCTGGAACGCGTTCATGATAGAGTGGAGCCTCATAGTTATTAGGAACAAACCGTAAGCCAAGAGCAGTGAATGCTTTAGATGCCATTGAGTTAAGAATTCCCAAGAATTTCCAAAAGATGTGTATGTAGAAAAGGTGTTTGCGTAAGTGCCCAAGAGAAAACTAAGAAAACTGTGAGAGTAAGAGTAAAGCAAACTCGTTTGGACACAAAAGTGATTAAATTAAAGAAAAACTCAATCTCTTATGTAACAGACACTCAATCAGTTCCTTGATTAATGTGTAGTGGGACACGATAATAGGTAAGTGGTACACATTAAAGGCGAGTGGGTCATGTGCGCCTATTTTTTAAAAAAGAGTATATTAAAATTAAAGCATTAAAATATTTGATTTTAACAAAAATCAAATAATACTCTTTTAAAAATATCTGGACCCAAGTAAAATCAGAATTTGAAACGTTTACCTGTTGCCTTTAAAAACCAGAATACAAAGCGATTAAGGACTTCGTTCTTACCCATCTCTATTTAAGGCCTAGAGACTTGCTCAGATTATTCATTAAACCTTTAACCTTTCAGTCTCCCCTGTAAAATCACAAACCTTTCAAACCAAATACTCTTGAAAAACAATGGCCACCTTACCATCAAAGAGAAAAACCTTCATCTTGTCGAGAATAGGGACATCTTGAGCTATACTCGTGAAGAGTTTGAAGCGTTTTAGTGGGAAAGGTAGCTTGAGACGCTGTGGCTGCAAATGGATGCTGGTCTGGAAGAGCTCGAGAGAGAGAAACCTGCAAGGGTGATTGACATCGATGCTGCCCTCCAAGCAACATTGACATGGCTCTCCTCGAAGGCATCCTCATCCACCACCATCAACCATTGTTAATGAATATGTCAGCAAAAATAACCTTATCCCTTCAACTTCCACCCAAATAAAGTGGCAAAGATGGGATCTGGGAATTTTTGCTAACAATGGAGTGGTGTGGACGGACCTTTTACTTTCCTGTTGAATAGATTAGCAGATAGAGAGAACAAAAAGATGTAATATTTACTTGTAATCTCTTTCTTATTATCAATGAAAATTTTGTTTTTCTAATCATATTCATTGTGTTCTGCAACTGTTATTTGTGTTATATGAACTGTTCTTCAAGTAAATGAATCAAGAAGAGAATATGAAAACTAATTAAAGTAATCATATAAAGAACACATTCATCAACTATCCACTGATTAACAGTTGTCAAAAACCCTACTTACTCCAAGACTTTCAAATTGTCCAAGTGAAAATTTACCTTAGAGTACAAATCACGAATCAACAGCGTTTGTCAATTCTCCAACTTTATCATCGAAACCCTTTCATAAATTGCACAGTTGTGAGTATTTGTGTGTGTGAAGCAGAGTTTACTAAGTCAATTTTTAGAGCATCTAATTTTTCATAAAATCCATAAAGTAAATCAATAAACACTGGATGCACAAACTATTATAGTAAACACTGACTGTGTGATGAAAGCTAAACTCTGAAGTAATCAAACTATATACAGTAACTTTTATTTTATACCCCCTTTATATACATTTTTTTTTTTCATTTTTGTTTTTTTTTATTCATTTTTTTTATTTTTCATTCCAGTAATCAGAGGTTGGAACTAGTCACCAAAAATTCAAAAATTTTAGCCCTTATCATTTTGATAAGTTCCTGGGTCATCCTAGTATTTAACTAGTCACCAAAAATTAGAGAATTTTAGCACCTATTATATACCAATAGGTTCCTGGGTCATCCTAGTATCCAACATAATCTCAAAGGAGTATAATAACCTATATACATTTTCTTTGGGGTATTGCAGTAAACATTTTATTTTATCAGAGTATAACTAACAGAGTTTAGAGTTCATCAACATCAGTAGTTCTTCATGAAAGGTAATGCATACAGTATTTATAGACTCAGAGTTTAGGACAAAATAAACTAAGAGATGCTATAAATATGATCAAGTATCATGCTGTGTTAACTTTCTGCACAATCTAAGATTAGATCTCAATAACTCAGAAAGATTCATGATTAATTGCTGAGAATCATGCTTCATACATATTTCTTCATTGGTGTTTTCATTCAGACAAAAATCAACTCAAAGTTCACAGAGTTTATCAAACTTATTAACAGTGTATGATATACAGACATGCTGACAGAGTTTAGAGACTGCATAACACAACCATCGACGGATAAGACCGTACAACCATCAACGGATAATACTGTACAACCATCAACGGATAAGACTGTACAACCATCAACGGATAAGACCATATAATATCAACGGATACAGTTCAGTTAGTCATCAACTGATGCAACCTACAATCAACGGATGACAAGTTGTCTGACAGAGTTTAACAGAGAATGCATAACAGAGTTTAATCAACAGAGTACACTTAGCATTTAACCAATCAGGAAATATGATTAATACATCACATAAGTAAAGTTTGAATCTAACCAACATTTCTAGTCAGAACCAGAGACCATTCCTAGTTCATTTACCAGTCTTGTAAATGTAGCTTCACTCAATGGTTTAGTGAAGATATCTGCAAGCTGTTGTTCTGTAGATACAAAATGTAGTTCAATATTTCCTTCTTCTACATGTTCTCTGATGAAGTGGTACCTTATGCTGATGTGCTTGGTCATTGAATGTTGTACTGGATTACCTGTCATAGCAATAGCACTTTGATTATCACAGTAAATAGGGATATTACTGTACCTCAATCCATAATCCAGCAATTGATTCTTCATCCATAAGATCTGTGCACAACAGCTACCAGCTGCAATATACTCTGCTTCAGCTGTAGATGTGGAGATTGATTTCTGTTTCTTGCTGTACCAGGAAACAAGTCTGTCACCAAGAAATTGACAACTTCCACTAGTGCTCTTTCTGTCTACCTTACAGCCTGCAAAGTCTGCATCAGAATACCCAAGTAGCTTAAAATCTGATTCTCTGGGGTACCACAGACCTAATGATATGGTGCCCTTGAGATACTTGAAGATTCTTTTCACAGCTGTCAGATGAGGCTCTTTAGGATCTGCCTGAAACCTTGCACAAAGACAGGTTGCATACATGATGTCAGGCCTACTAGCTGTCAAGTATAGAAGAGATCCTATCATGCCCCTGTAGTTTGTCATATCCACTGAAACTCCTGTGTCTTTGTCCAATTTAGTTGTTGTTGCCATGGGAGTTGATGCAGATGAACAGTCAAGCATACCAAATTTCTTGAGAAGATTTCTGGTGTATTTTTCTTGATTAATGAAAATTCCATCTTCTGTTTGTTTCACCTGTAGGCCTAGAAAGTAACTAAGCTCTCCCATCATGCTCATTTGATATCTGGACTGCATGAGCTTGGCAAACTTCTTACAGAGTTTATCATTAGTAGACCCAAAGATGATGTCGTCAACATAAATTTGAACTAAAAGGAGGTCACTACCTTGATTGAAATAAAACAGAGTTTTGTCAATTGTTCCTCTGTTGAATCCACTTTCTAGAAGAAACTGAGCAAGTGTCTCATACCATGCTCTTGGTGCCTGCTTAAGTCCATATAATGCCTTATCTAGCCTGTAGACATAATCTGGATATTTGGGGTCCACAAATCCTGGTGGTTGTTCAACAAACACTTCTTCTTCAAGCTTTCTATTCAGAAAAGCACTTTTCACATCCATCTGGAACACTTTGAATTTCTTGTGAGAGGCATATGCTAGAAAAATTCTGATTGCCTCCAATCTTGCAACTGGAGCAAATGTTTCATCATAGTCTATTCCTTCCTGCTGTGAATAGCCTTTTGCTACCAGTCTAGCCTTGTTCCTTGTGATAACACCTTCACTGTCAGTCTTGTTTCTGAAAACCCATTTAGTACCCACAATAGATCTGTTCTTTGGTCTTGGTACAAGGGTCCAAACTTCATTCCTTTCAAATTCATTTAACTCTTCCTGCATTGCTGTTATCCAGTCTGCATCTTGAAGAGCTTCTTCCACTTTCTTTGGTTCATTTTTAGACAAGAATGCATGAAACAGACATTCACTTGCAGTAGCACTTCTTGTCTTTACTTTTGCATCTGGATCACCAGTTATCAAATCAGGTGTATGTGATTTAGTCCATTTCCTAGCAGAAGGCAAATGACTTCTATCAGCATGTGATCCTCCCCCTTGATCCATGCTCTCCTGATTCTGTTGTGATCTATTTTCGTTTTCTGAGACTCCCCCTGAACTTGACTGTCCAGAGTCAGAATTTGAATTTTCAGAGTTTGAAGCATCAGAGTTTGATCCAGATTTTTCAGTTGACTCAGTATCAGTGTTTGAGTCTTCATCTTGATCATGCTCCCCCTCAACTGGTTCTCCTCTTTGTTGTGACTGAGAAGTTTCTCCAGAATTTACCAGTAGAGGTTCAGAGTTTGTTTCAACAGAGTCTGTCAGAATTGTTTCTTCAGAGTTTCCTTCATCAGAGTTTAAAACTTCATTTTCAAAGTTCAGTTGATCATATTCGTCTTTGTCTTCAAGTCCAGTTATCTTCTTATCATCAAAAGAAACATGTATAGATTCCATGATCACTTTAGTTCTCAGATTGTAAACTCTGAATGCCTTTGTTGATAGCGGATAGCCAACAAAAATTCCTTCATCTGCCTTTAGCTCAAACTTGGTCAACTGTTCTGGATGAGTCTTCAAAACGAAACATTTGCACCCGAAAATATGAAAGTATTTCAGGTTAGGCTTCTTTTTCTTCACCATCTCATATGGTGTCTTTCCATGCTTATTGATCAGTGTTGCATTTTGAGTAAAACAAGCAGTTTGAACAGCTTCTGCCCAGAAATAAGTTGGCAATTTTGCTTCATCAAGCATAGTTCTGGCAGCTTCAATTAAGGTTCTATTTTTCCTTTCAACTACACCATTTTGTTGTGGTGTACCAGGTGCTGAAAATTCTTGTTTCACTCCATTGTCCTTGCAGAATTCTTCCATTGTTGCATTTCTGAACTCAGTTCCATTATCACTTCTGATGATTCTGACTTTGTTGCTTGATCCTTTGTCCAGAAGCTTCACATGCTCCATCAGAGTCAATGCAGTTTCATCCTTCTTTGCTAGAAAATACACCCAGGTGAATCTAGTGTATTCATCAACAATGACTAAAGCATATTTCTTCCTTGAAATAGACATAACATTTACTGGACCAAATAGATCAACATGAAAAAGATGATGGGGATCAGTGATAGAAGATTCTGTTTTGCTCTTGAAAGATGACTTCCTTTGTTTAGCCTTCTGACATGAGTCACATAGGCCATAAACATTTAACAGGGTCTTTGGGAGTCCTCTTACAAGATCCTTTCTGATCAATTCATTGATGTTGTTCAAGTTCAAATGTGAGAGTTCTTGTGCCACTTCCAACTCTCTTCACTAGACATTCTTGTAGACAGGCAAACAGCTTTTCCAACAGAGTCTATCAAAAGCTTGATTTCATAAATGTTGTTTTGCCTGTGACCAACTAGAACAACCTTTCCTGTAGATTTGCTGATAACTTCACAATATTCAGGTTGGAAATCTACATGATATCCCTTGTCACATATTTGACTCAAAGATAGCAAGTCATGCTTGAGTCCTGGGACATGAGCTACATTGTTGATGATGACATTTCCAAGATTGATATTGCCATATCCCAATGTTCTTCCTATATTGCCATCACCATAGGAAACTTTTGGGCCAGCCTTCTCCTCATATTCTGATAGCAGGGCTTTATTTCCTGTCATGTGTCCTGAACATCCACTGTCCACGACTAGGGTTGCCTCCCTGTTACCCTGCAATCACAAACAATTACTGAGGATTAGTTTTAAGGATCCAGACTTGCTTGGATCCTTTGGCATTCTTAACTTTGTTAGCTTTTGCAGCGGAATTAACATTATCAGAGTTTGAGCTAACAGTATCA
Source organism: Saposhnikovia divaricata (assembly GCA_036435485.1). NCBI lineage: Eukaryota > Viridiplantae > Streptophyta > Magnoliopsida > Apiales > Apiaceae > Saposhnikovia > Saposhnikovia divaricata. Next base: position 210,772,060 of record CM071597.1, on the reverse strand, counting down.
GTGTTTACACTTGCAGTATCAACTTTAACCCATTTCATATTGGGTTTCAGTTCATAGTAATTATGATAGATAGCATGATATTTTCTGCAAGTATAGATGGAATGCCAAGTGCTTCCACAGTGTGTGCATAAAGTCTGTGGCTTAGTTCTAGCAAAATCCTTCTTTACCTCAGACTTTGTAGGTAAAGAATTTATATTTTTATTTTTCTTGCAGAAATTTGCAAGATGCTTAGTACTACCACAGTTATGACATGTCTTTCTTGGAGCATAACTAGCAAGCATTGGTTTATTTCCTGAAGTAATGCCTACTTTTCCATTTCTGTTCTTGTTTGACACTTTCTTTTTCTCAACAGATTTTAACTCCTTCAATTTATGTTTGAGTTGTTTATCTGTCATTGAACCAATATTAACCTGTTTAACACTAGTTTTTACTGGTTTTCTTTTGACAGCTTCCTTTTCATTCTCAGACAAAAATTTACTGGTTCCATGAACAAATTTAGTTCTGACTTTAACTTGATTTTGAAATCTAAGTTCATCTCCCTCATTATAACCTAGACCAACAGTGTCTGTTTGAAAAATCTGTTGAGTGTCCTTTCCAGAATTAGTCCAAGTCCTAATTTTCTTATTTGCTTCCTCCAACTCAGATTCTAGTTGTTTATATTTCTGAAGCAAATCCTGTTCTATAGAAACAGCATCATCTCTCTCTTTCTGAACTTGTTGCATGTTTTCAAGTTTCTCTTCAACAAGTTTATTTCTCTCTTTAAGTTCAGAGTTTTCAGCTTTTATCCTCTCATTTTCTAAAGTCTGATCCCTCTAACTTATATGCAATGACTTAAGAAAAATTCTTAATTGAGCAATGTCATCAATATTATAAGCATAGGTAGTTGGAGGTACCTGATTTTCAGAGGATTCTGATTCAGTAGTAGCCATGAGAGCATAGTTCACTTCTTCATCAGAATCTGAAGTATCTGCCCAATCTCTGCCTTTAGTGTAGAGTACCTTTCCAGTTTTACCCTTCTTGCACTCAGGAGCATAGTGACCCATCTCCTTACACTTGTAGCATTGAATTTCAGACTTATCCTTCTTCCCTTTAGAATCTCTCTTGTCAGACTTCCTGTAGCTTTTCCTGTCTTCATTTGAATCCCTAGAAAACCTTTTTCCTTTCTTGAAATTCTTGAAGCCCATTTTCTTGAAAGTCTTCACCATCAGCACAGCCATTTTTCTCATTTCTTCTTCATCATCCTCAGAGTCAGATGATTCAGACGAATTTGAATCATAATCAGAGTTTGGTGAATCACTTTCTGAATGTATGACCAAAGCTTTTCCTTTCATTTTCTTTCTTGTTGCCTCTTTCTTCTGAGGCTTCTCTTCAACATTAAGAGCAACAGACTTTCCTTTTCTGCTTGATCTCCTGTTTCTCTGCTCCATTTCCAATTCATAAGTTTTGAGCAGTCCATAAATTTCATCAATCTCTGTTTCAGCAAGATCATAGTTGTCTCTAATAGTGGTTGTTTTCACATCCCACTTTTCAGGTAGAGAAAGAAGAAACTTGAGATTCGAGTCTTCTAGATCATACTCTTTGTTGACCAATGACAGATCATTAATCAATTTACAGAATCTATCAAATGTTTCTGTCATGGTCTCTTCAGGTTTAGCCTCAAAATGCTCATACTCTTGTGTGAGTATGTTTCTCCTATTCTTCTTAATAGCTGCAGTTCCTTGACACCTGACTTCAAGTGCATCCCATATCTCTTTTGCAGTGGTGCAGTTAATGACTTTGTTAGAGATAACATTGTCTAAGGCACTATGTAGTAAATGCCTAACTTTTGCATCCTTAGCAATTGATGATAGATCTTCAGGAGTCATGTCCTTCTTTTCCTTTGGAACCATTTTTGCTGCTTCACCAGCAACTGCAACAGATAGTTTTGTAGGATTGTGAGGGCCTTCATAAATCCTGTCAAGATATTCTGGATCTGTAGCCTCCAGAAACATAGTCATCTTGACCTTCCACATTGCATACTCTAATGGCCTCAGAATAGGAACCCTGATTGGTTCATAACGACTCACAGTAGTAGGAGCCTTTTCAGAAACAGTAGGTGTTGGTGGAGGAATTTCTGACATGATTATTGTTGTGTTTAGATCTTAACCTGTAATAAAGTAACAGATTGGCTCTGATACCACTTGTTAGGCCGATTACACAAATAATAATCAACTTTGTATGAGAAATTAACAAGTAAAAGCGTTTATGCACTTAAAAAACTTCTTGTATTTCAAACCTTCTTCGTGATTTAAAATATCACAAAGAGCTGCTAGGTTACAATAATGATAATTCGTTATCGATACCCTTCTAGGGTTAACCTATCTGTATTTATATAACATACAGCTACGATACAATCTCTAATTGATATTCCTAATAATCAGCTATACAATGATATCAATTACAGATTGTCACACGTCTCCTATGTCAACTCGATCTCTTTGATAGCTATCCAATCTTCAAAGATATCGCTTCCATAATTAATCTTTAATCACTGTTGAACAGTAGATGCGCTTCCTTCAAACAGAGTTTAACAAACTCTGTTGAGCTTCCAACTGTCAGAGTTTACGCAAACTCTGACTGCTTCCAGCTAAACTCTGATAACTCCCTGTAACACTTAAACACTGATCAAAACACATCAATTATATTTAACAGTCTAGCATTCGAGAAGTCAGGGGTTCGATATCTCATAAGACACTATTCGATATCTCTGAATACACTGTTCGATATCTCATTCGATATCTCAGAGATTCGATATGTCTATTACTCTGTTCGAGAACTCAAGGAGTCAACAGGTCAAAGGTGATATTCGATTTCTTAAAAAGGGTCAACAAGTCAAAGCTACATTCGATATCTCAAAGACTCAAGATGCTATTCGACATCTCAGGGATTCGATATGTCAAAATTCTCTATTCGATATCTCAAGGACTCCCAGAGAAAAGAGCTATTCGAGAAGTGATTCGACATGTCAATATAACACTATTCGAGAACTCGGAGTTATCGATTAAGTCAATTCTAGTTCTCGAATCACTCACTTAGCCACTTCTCGAATACATTCTTGGAGACAAAATACTGAAGAATTGTACAAGTCAGAAACCTGCAATAAGCCAAGACGCTTTATTTGACTATGTACTATAAAGAAGTGGATCTGAACAGGCTTTGCCAAGTCAAATCTGTAGCCGTTTGGACTCTTACTCAAATGAGATAGACAAACTGGAAAGTATTTCGTTTACCTACCCTATTTGTAGTAAGTAGGTGTATCCATGTCTATAAGGATACAACCTCACTTCCTTAGTAGATAAGTTTTTGAAAAACATCACAAGAAATATCTCTCTGAGTAAAACGAAGCTGAGAATACTATCATTTGTATTCACAGATTGTAGCAAAATCTTTATCTAAGAAAATATTAGATTAAAGTGATATTGTGTTGTGTTTGTCTTTATTATCCGCACTTACATATCTCACACACTCAACACATATCTTGCTGCAAAGATTCAAGAACGAAGAAAAGTTCAAGAATCCATTCACCCCCCCCCCTCTGTATTCTTTTACTGTATTCAATACTCAACAAGTGGTTTCAGAGCAGGCTGTTTAATCTAAACAGAAAACGATCATGAGTTCGAATACACCAAAGACTACAGGTACGGTAAAGGTCCCTAAGTTCGACAAAGAGAATTACAACCTCTGGAAAATAAAAATGCTAGTTCATCAAAGCTTCCAATCCTCTCTACCCTGACATCCTCAAGAATGGTCCATTTGTACCACAACAAGAAATTGCTGAATCTACAGTGGGCACAATAGTCAATCCTAGATCATATGTTCCAAAAGAGCCATCCAAATGGACGGACTCAGAGAAGGAAAAGGTTGCCCTAGACAGTCATCTCATGTTTCTGATCATTGACTCCATGGATATGTCAATGTTTGCAAACATAGCATCATGCACATCAGCTAAGGACATGTGGAACCACATCGAGGTGTTATGTGAAGGGACAGAGGAGGTAAGAGAGAATAGGAAACAGATACTGGTTGTGACGCCCCTAGATCCGGGGTCAAGGATCCAGGTCATCACGGTCCAATTTCCGATCAATATCAATATCTCTTGAGTCTCTTTATTTTTTTTATAACTTAATATTTATGCAATTGACCCCACATTAATACACACACACACACACACCAGTCATATGCTCGTAGAACCACATCCACAATATTAAAAGTTTACAGTTAACATTTATTACAACCCAGAATTCTACTAAGTACAATGTTGAATAATACTTCTACAGGAAGCATTTCAACAACCAAAAGTTTATTACAAACTTACACACTTAATTTACATAAGTCTACTAAGCCCCTTTCGCTTGTCAATACCTCGGGGATGGTCGCCAGCACTCGTTCAAAAGGTCGCCTTTCCCTTACCCTCTTGCGGGGTGTAGTGCGTAGTATCGGCATGGGACCTAGCTGCAATATACATAAGTAGCAAGAGTGAGCTATAATAGCTCAGCAAGATAATATTGTAACTAGAATTTAGAATGTGAACAGGTATACATATATATATGCATATATAAGCAGAAACCATTTATAATCTTTAAGGAAGAATAAAGCTCTTATTTAATAATACATCATCCACTTATTATAAGAAAGAAATCTAAAATAATATAATATCAGCTTTTCTTCATCTGTAACCAGAATTCCATCATCTTATATTATTATTCTGTTTTCAGTATAGAGATCTGAAAATCATTTTCAACTCTCTCTTTCAAGTTTTGGGGATTTTCACTGTTGCCGAATACGTAAGGACGATGATCAGTCACCCTCCGTACCCGTCCTTTTTACTACCGGTAGAAGGAGGAAGGTACACCACTACATCCTCCTTCGGCAACTCTTGGGCCGAAATAAAATATTGATTGCTGGACTGTGCCGCACACAGCCTCCTACGTTTTTTTTGTTGCTATCCCCCTTTTTGTCAAATCATTATTCCATTTATAAAATATCATTCCACATTTCCATTTTCTCGCTTTCATTTCCACATATCAGTTACTCATATCATTTCCATTCTCGCACATTACTTCTATAATATATATATATATATATATATATATATATATATATATATATATATATATATATATATAACATAATGCTTTGATTATGATCCATACATCTCTTTCATATTCAAGAAATCAAACATACTTTTATATTCATAAAATATTCCATCTATTTTAAGAGTAGTAAATAATAATCAAATAATATTTATTAAACCACCGACCCAAAAAGAATATTTTTAATATAGTATTATAAACCATATAACCCTAGATAACAACTGATACCATTCCCTTTCATATCTCTTTTACCATGAGCATACTCGCTCCATTCGTAATCATCTCTATATCCATATTTCATAAATCATATTCATCTCTCTTTAATTTCCCAAAATCAAGGAAATATATTCTTTGCAACATAGCAACAATAGCATCACACACACACACACACACACACACACACACACATATATATATATATATATATATATATATATATATATATTCCATGATATCAATTTTTATTCCAAAGATAAATAATTTTCAAAGTAGGGATAGAAAGATCTTGCCTCGATCTCTGTAAATCGGAAGTATAGCTCGTGGCTCTCCCGAAGTCTCTATAAACACGAAAAGGATCATTATCAGAATATATTCCACTTAACCACCTACGCTCATATAATAACACTCTTACAATATCCCATTACTATCTCAAAAAGTCTTGAGGACTTAACCATTCTTATTCCCGATTAAAGTTCTTAACGATTTACATTCTTTCCTTAACAACCACTCTCGACTGTAAAAATTCTCAAAAAATATAGATTCCGAATTTTAATACAAGGCTAACTGTCAAGGGTCCTCTGACCACCCTACTACACTATCCTAAAATTTTATAACTTTTAAAAATGTTTAAGTATGGTAATTATAACCTCAAAGTTGATATAATTACGTTTTCTCGGTTCTCGAACGTCTTTCACTAAAACTGAATTTTCTCCTAAACCGATCATAAGATTTTAACGTACTTTATATCAAAACGATCTATGAACCAAGCTCTACCCTCTCATGATCAGTGGTTGTTCTGGACAAAAACCTACCGTACGAATATGGGGACCAAAAGCAGGGTATCTATTTGGTTTACCGAAAATCGAGCATTATAACGGCTATATTTTCATACTTTCCAAAATTCAACTCCTCCAAATCCATCATCCACCTTATACACCATCACCTACACCATGTGTCATCTCACCAACCATGGTTACAAGCACATACTCCTTTCATATACCATAAAAACACTTTTAAACACATATATAATCATGATTTCATCACTTACAACCACTTAACCACTAATACCATTAATATTCATCATAAAACTCAAGAGGGGTGAAGAGATTATACCTTCTTTGAAGCTTTAATACTCTTAATATATGCTTGTAGTCCTTGGTACACCCTTAAACAACCTTAACACACCTTAATCTTTCAATATAAAACATAAAATCCATATAAGTTACTATTCATTCACTATTCATCATCACCTTCATGATTTTATATCTCAAAGATGGAATGGATTTAGAAGCTAGGATTCATAGCATACCTTATTCTATATGTAAGCAACCTTCATGAATTTTCCCTTGAGTTTTAGTGGCTTGAAGCTAGGGTTTCAAGTTTCCATTTTTCTCTTTTTTTTCTACTTGGCCGAATGGAGTTTTCTTGGATGGGGAGAGATTTTTTCCTTGTTTTTTGATCTTATCTCATCTTAATCTTGTTTAATCTAGTGTCTTGTGGATATTTACAAGGTCAAAGGACTAATCTACCCCTTAAATAAGTGTTAGTGGATGATGATGTCATTTGGATGATGTCATAATTCTCTTTTCTTGATTTTCCTAAGTAATTTGCTAGCACTCTTGGTAATAATAATGTGGTACATATCCTTGTTATGTTATAATCTTGGTTGTTTGGTTTCCATACTCGTCTAGTTGTGGTTCGGTTCGAATATACCTCATTATCTTAGTGGTTCTGAAATCATTTAACAATCCAAATTCCTTTGATAATTCCTTAACTTAAAAATCCCATGGTTTAACTTAAATTCACTAATTCCTCAATATATAATTCCTTTAATATTTCTATGCTCCTTAATATCCTATAAATAGAAGCTCGTTCGAACTCAAAATCCTCAAAAATCCGTATTCAGGAATTTCTGAAATCTATCGTCATTTCGAGTCACTTATTTTCCTAGTACAATACTAATATGGTTTTTGTTTACTCGTCTTCCATTTCAAGTATAGAGTACTTACATACCATTTCCTAAATCCTCAAAATTTACTATTCATGTGACCACTGTAGCATTACTAAAGTTAGGGTTATTACATTCTTCCCCCCTTAAAAGGATTCCGTCCCAGAATCATGTTGGAAATGTCCATAGGTATCCTTTTTTTCATTCTCACCTACTAACTTCCACACTACTCCCCCTATCCTTTTCCTTTCATAATATCCCATCTTGTTTGCGCAAAGATATACCAATATAAACTTTCTTGTCATTCATCAACATGCCATTTAGTTTATCAGTAGCAGTACTTTTACTGTCTTTTCCTTACAAATCTCCTCCTGTTTCCAGTCATTCTATATTATCTCATTCCTCCTTTCTCTTTTTAACCAAAGTATCGGCCACCACATTGGCCTTTCCTGAATGGTAGTGTATCTCACTTATGGTTTGGCCATATTCTGATCTCTATCATGACATAAAATATTAGTACTTTATCTTAATACATCTCGTCTCTGTAAAATCCTCCAGAAACTAGTCTTATAATGCTATTCCTTGAAACAATTGTAAGAAAATATTATTCATAATATATATTTCCTGTTCGTGTCCTACAAGGTTGTGTTTTTCCCACAAAATATCCTTATTCTTCCTCACTGAATCAGCATATCTTACTTCCTAACAGATAGATTATTCTTACCTATTTTATTAACTTATTTACCCTATTAATGAATTAAATCGATCCCTAACCAAACACTTATACTAAAATTTTAAATCGAAAATAAGTACCTGTGTCTGCATCTGGTTTCTTCAACGCTTCTCCTAATGTCATGTTGTACACTCTTGCAGTAGGTTTATTTGAAGCAGTCATACTTTGCCCTGGTGCGGATGACCCATCGGAACGACAATCTCTAGCAAGGTGTCCTAGTTTTCCACACTGGTAACACTTGATGGCACTCCTATCGACCGATGGACACCTCTCCTGAAAATGTCCTTTCTGTCCACACTTGAAGCAAGTTACCCCTAACATTCTACACACTCCCGAATGCTTCCTACCACACACGTTACAATCTGGGAATGGTGATTGTGATTGATTGGACTGAAATGTTCCTGAAAATTTACCACCCTGATTTACCGTCTCACTAGTAGTCTTGTTACCCCCGACTTTCCCACAAATTGAGATTTTTGTCCTCTACCTCCTTGGTTAAAGTAGCTTCCCTCACTTGAACCTCCTTTCGGGCCCTCAAATCTTCTTTTCTTATTCTCGCGACCTATTTGGGTTTGTTCACTTTCGGCTTCTAGAATAGATGCCTTCTGGACCACTGCAGCATAATTAGTCAACTCAAATGGTGCCACTCGCGTCCGTAGCCATGGTTTCAATCCTTGTTGGATCCTTTTCGCTCGTTGTTCTTCAGTACGCACAAACTCGGGAACAAACCTCGACAGTTCTGTAAATTTAGTTTCATACTCTGCCACTGTTAGGTTATCCTGTTTTAACTCCAGAAACTTTATTTCCATTTAGTTTTCCAAATACCTAGGGGAATATTTATCTAGAAATACCCTAGTGAAACGCTCCCAGGTTATCACTCCCGCTCCTTCTAGATTCTTTTTAGCTTCCCACCAGTAATTTGCCTCTCCCTTTAAAAGATAGGCTGCAAAGACTGTTTTCTGATCTTCCTCTATCCTCAGTATCTCGAAAGCTTTCTCCATTTCTTTTAGCCACGCCCTGGCTACTACTGGGTTAGTGGTTCCCTCAAATTCTGGGGGTTTTAATGACTTAAAGGCACGAAAGGAATTAGCTGCCTGATTGGGGAGAACAGGTGGTTATTGGGGATTCTGTGGATTAGCCAAATTTTGCCTTAATAGTTCCATGAATTGGTTAAAGGGATTGCCTCCCGGATTTCCTTGTTGACCAGTTGATTCCTCTTCTTCTTCTTCATGATTTTCTTCATTATGAGCATTTTCATTCAGTCTATTACCTCCTATATTTTGACTTCTTTCGTCTCTCTCATTTCCCCTTGCATTCGCTCTATTATCACGTCTAGGCGGCATAGTTCTGTACATAACAATAGTCTTTATTAATTACCCAAATTTGGGGTACAATATACATCATTTCTATATACACAATTATATCGTTAATTAACTCATTTGCACATCACAATATTCTTATCTCCACAGGTTTGCATCTAGTTATATCATAACTTTAGTAAGTAGGTGTATCGCCCTTAACACGATAACCTTTTCATTAAGTCAATCACCTTTTATACATCAATATTTTTGAATCTCAACATTTATTATTCAAATGCAGTAAAAATTTAGACAGAATGCACAAACTTCATTAATTTACATAAATATTTTACAACTTGGGTACAACGTCTTTTACTACTAATGTTTTACATCATAGAGTACATGGTTCGAAATCTACAAACATAACCGTACATACTAATCTGCTACAACAAAAGTACTACTAGCTGTCTTCCAATCAGACTGGGATTAAAACAGCAACCAACTAAACTAATCCCCCAAAAAGACATCAGTAAGATGACTAGTCTGATTAGTGACGTAGACTACTACCCCGACTCACAGTCCTGCCCTAATAATGTCTCGGATCTGGACTACCATAGACGTGACTGTATCCACTATCGCAGCCCTCCACTCTGGGTCTCCTCTATCAGCTAACAGCCTCCTAATGTCCCCCAGGGCCCGCAGCTCAACACTCACTAATCCCAAGGATATACCATCAGGAATGATACCTCCTCTCCCTCTCTCTAACCTCTGCATCAGTGTGTCTATCACCCGGCGGGACTCCTCTAACTGACCCTGTAGGGCAAAGTACTCTGTCAATAGGATGGCTGGAAATGAGTCACCTGTCGGTAAGGGTGCCTCCTGAGAGGGCATAGCAGCTGGGACAGGTGCATGTACAGGTGGAGGTGGTGGAGGTGGAAATGGTGGGGATGGAGGAATAGACTCGGTATCTGCATCCTCAGACGGATCCTCCTCTATCTCATCCTCTGGAAAGATAAAATGTCCGGGCGGAGTGAATGGCTCAGCTGGATCCTCTAGAGGGCCAGGACTCGGTGAGGGAGATGGGACTGGTGATGGTATTGGAATAGGCAAGGCAGGGGTAGGTATCATATGGATATCGGTCCACTCAGTCTCCTCCTCCTCCTCAGCTATGACTGACAACCTAGGCCTCTTACGTAATGGCCTCTCCTCCTCAGGAATCTCCCATCTCACTCTAGAAGGACCTGCCTCATCAGATCCTGTAGAAGGTCTACCACTGTATGGCACTATGACTACAGCATCTCTCTGTCTACGCTCATCTGCCTCCTCTCTCAATCTCTGCTCACACCTCTCTCTGGCTGCCGCTCGACGTCTCTCCCTGAGGTCATCGACCGCATACTCGGGAACCTCTACCCCGGCTAGCTGTAGATCTACAAGCTCCTGCTCTGACAATCCTAACCACTGAGGGTCTCGACTCGTCCCATCTCTGATCCCTATAATAAAACATAAAATTCTATTAGTAATAATCTATAAAATTTTAATCAATGCTTAAAATAAAACTATCTGCGATATACCACCCTTGAACTCGTTGGAAGTTCACAATTTATATTATTACTGATACAATTATTATTATTACTCTTGTTCTTGAGCATTATGACTCTTAGCTCTGATACCATCTGTGACGCCCCTAGATCTGGGGTCAAGGATCCAGGTCATCACGGTCCAATTTCCGATCAATATCAATATCTCTTGAGTCTCTTTATTTTTTTTTTATAACTTAATATTTATGCAATTGACCCTACATTAATACACACACACCAGTCATATGCTCATAGAACCACATCCACAATATTAAAAGTTTACAATTAACAGTTATTACAACCCAGAATTCTCCCAAAATCATATTCATCTCTTTTACCATGAGCATACTCGCTCCATTCGTAATCATCTCTATATCCATATTTCATAAATCATATTCATCTCTCTTTAATTTCCCAAAATCAAGGAAATATATTCTTTGCAACATAGCAACAATAGCATCACACACACACACACACACACACACACACACACACACATATATATATATATATATATATATATATATATATATATATATATATATATATATTCCATGATATCAATTTTTATTCCAAAGATAAATAATTTTCAAAGTAGGGATAGAAAGATCTTGCCTCGATCTCTGTAAGTCGGAAGTATAGCTCGTGGCTCTCCCGAAGTCTCTATAAACACGAAAAGGATCATTATCAGAATATATTCCACTTAACCACCTACGCTCATATAATAACACTCTTACAATATCCCATTACTATCTCAAAAGGTCTTGAGGACATAACCATTCTTATTCCCGATTAAAGTTCTTAACGATTTACATTTTTTCCTTAACAACCACTCTCGACTGTAAAAATTCTCAGAAAATATAGATTCCGAATTTTAATGCAAGGCTAACTGTCAAAGGTCCTCTGACCACCCTACTACACTATCCTAAAATTTTATAACTCTTAAAAATGTTTAAGTATGATAATTATAGCCTCAAAGTTGATACAATAACGTTTTCTCGGTTCTCGAACGTCTTTCACTAAAACTGACTTTTCTCCTAAACCGATCATCAGATTTTAACGTACTTTATATCAAAACGATCTATGAACCAAGCTCTACCCTCTCATGGTCAGTGGTTGTTCTGGACAGAAAGCTACCGTACGAATATGGGGACCAAAAACAGGGTATCTATTTGGTTTACCGAAAATCGAGCATTATAACGGCTATATTTTCATACTTTCCAAAATTCAACTCCTCCAAATCCATCATCCACCTTATACACCATCACCTACACCATGTGGTCATCTCACCAACCATGGTTACAAGCACATACTCCTTTCATATACCATAAAAACACTTTTAAACACATATATAATCATGATTTCATCACTTACAACCACTTAACCACTAATACCATTAATATTCATCATAAAACTCAAGAGGGGTGAAGAGATTATACCTTCTTTGAAGCTTTAATACTCTTAATATATGCTTGTAGTCCTTGGTACACCGTTAAACAACCTTAACACACCTTAATCTTTCAATATAAAACATAAAATCCATATAAGTTACTATTCATTCACTATTCGTCATCACCTTCATGATTTTATATCTCAAAGATGGAATGGATTTAGAAGCTAGGATTCATAGCATACCTTATTCTATATGTAAGCAACCTTCATGAATTTTCCCTTGAGTTTTAGTGGCTTGAAGCTAGGGTTTCAAGTTTCCATTTTTCTCTTTTTTTTCTACTTGGCCGAATGGAGTTTTCTTGGATGGGGAGAGATTTTTTCCTTGTTTTCTTTGATGATGTCATTTGGATGATGTCATAATTCTCTTTTCTTGATTTTCCTAAGTAATTTGCTAGCACTCTTGGTAATAATAATGTGGTACATATCCTTGTTATGTTATAATCTTGGTTGTTTGGTTTCCATACTCGTCTAGTTGTGGTTCGGTTCAAATATACCTCATTATCTTAGTGGTTCTGAAATCATTTAACAATCCAAATTCCTTTGATAATTCCTTAACTTAAAAATCCCCTAGTTTAACTTAAATTCACTAATTCCTCAATATATAATTCCTTTAATATTTCTATGCTCCTTAATATCCAATAAATAGAAGCTAGTTCGAACTCAAAATCCTCAAAAATCCGTATTCAGGAATTTCTAGAAATCTATCGTCATTTCGAGTCACTTATTTTCCTAGTACAATACTAACATGGTTTCTGTTTACTCGTCTTCCATTTCAAGTATAGAGTACTTACATACCATTTCCTAAATCCTCAAAATTTACTATTCATGTGACCACTGTAGCATTACTAAAGTTAGGGTTATTACGCTGGTCACACAGTATGAGGCTTTCATGGCACAGTCCAAAGAAAGTATTACTGATATGTTTGAGAGATTTCACAATCTGGTGACTGAGCTTCAAATGAATGGGAAGGTTTACAGCACTAAGGAATTAAACATGAAGTTTCTACTATCTGCACCAAACCATCTAGAGCAAAGGGTCATATCTCTAAGAGAAAGTGATTTGAACAAAGGCACATATGATGTGCTCTATGGGGTTTTAAAGAATCATGAGCTTGAGCTGCTTCAGAAGAGGGATATCCAAGCCAACCAAGGCAGAATGATAAACACATCCTGTGCCTTGATTGTCAACAAATCTGTTCAAGACCTGGAAGCATCTACAAGTCAGCTGAGAATAGAAGAGATAGTACATGATGAAGAAACTGAAGAAGAAGTGACTGAACCTGTTGATGAAAAGGAAGAAGATGAGTTCTACACTCTTGAAGAGTTGGATGCCATGGAAAACACTTCATATGCTTTTATGGCTAGAAAATTCTCAAACATCAGATTTAAGAGAAATCAGCCCTTCAAGCCTAGATCTCAAAATCATTCATTCAACAAGAGCAAGGCACCTGTGAAAGCAAACAAAAACAGATTCAAAACCAGCTATGTGGATAAGTCATCTGTGAGATGTTATAGATGCAATGACCTAGGGCATTTTGCCAGTGAATGCAAGAAGCCTAAAAAGAAGGATAAGGAGTTTCTTGAGCTTGAAGCTAAGTATGAGGCTCTGCTAAAGAAGCATACACCAGGTAAGGCCTACATAGCTGAAGGGAAGTGTTGGGATGATTCTGATAGTGATGGAGAAGAACAAGAATTCTTTAACTATGCCTTGATGGCCAACTCCAAGGAAGAACCATCTGCATCAGACTCTCAGGTACCATCCCTCACTACCATAGACATGTCTGTTTCTGAATACAAATCTATGGTTGAACAACTATCTGTTGAGATGTTTAATATTCATACTAGTATGACTGCTGCTAATGAAGAAATTGCTAAACCGTCTACTAAGAAAGAACTGTTGAACAAAAGAAATGAGGAACTAGAACTAACTACTATGTAAGTAGAAAACCTTAAACAAGAAATTGAATATCTAAAGAATAAGGTTCCATGTGCTAGTCAAGTTGAGAAGGCTCTTAGGGATGAACTAGCTGAAAATGAATTTAAATTGAAAACATTTAAGAATTCCTCTAGTCTATTGCAGTCCTACCATGAGAAAAATCTAGCTAGACCTAAGGCTGCCATTGGACTTGATTATGACACTCTTAAACAGAGGAAAGGCTATGCAGTCATTGAAGATGACATTGTTGTTCAAGAGGAAGTGCCTCAGGTTTTGAAAAAGACTGAGACCCCAATATTTAAAACACCAACACTTGAGATTGATGAGGATGCCTTACTCATTAAGCAAATGTTGGATGATGAAGATAAGGCACAATCAAATGAACAACAAGCATCCTCTAAGAGTGGGAATGTCAAAACCAAAGCCAAGGAGCCAGTAGGAGGTAGACCTAGACCTGAGAAATTTATGAAGTTTGTTTCAGCTGGGAATAATGAGTTTGAGAAGAAAGTGGCTAAAAAGAAACAAAACAGGAACGACAAATTGGGGATTAACAAGGACAACAACTATGCTTATGTGCCAAATGCCCCTAGGAAAGTTTGTCAAAACTGTTTTAGCACTAATCATTTAACTCATGCATGCAAGAAACCATCTGGTAGTGTTGCTAAACCATTCTATGATTGCTCTGTGCCTTTAAGACATAGAGACTCTCCTTTCTGTGATAAACTTGATTGTATGCCATGTAACATGAATGTAATGACTAGTTGTTTTAATTTGAGAAGACAATTCATGGAAAGTTGCATCAGTCACAATGTTCACACACACTACACAAGAACAAAGTCTTCAAGTCCTCCTAAAGTTAGGAAGGTACCTCTATCACCTAAGTCTAAGAACCCTGATTCTAAGACTTCTAACAGTGACAAGAAGACTAACATCAAGAAAATTGATAAGCATGCTGTTTATGATAAAACTGTTGCTAAGCCACATGGACCCAAACTTGTTTGGGCACCAAAGGAGAAGTAATACCTTTGTGTTTGCAGGGCAAAGAAAGTGAAAAGAAGGTCATGTGGATTTTGGACAGTGGATGCTCAAACCATATGACTGGTGATATGGCCCTGCTATCACAGTATGAGGAGAAGGCTGGCCCAATGGTTGCTTTTGGAGATGACAGCATTGGCAACAGATTGGGATATGGCAAGTTGGAAATTGGAAATGTCATCATTGAAATTGTAGCACTGGTCAAGGGGCTCAAGCACAATCTACTGAGTGTTGGTCAATTTACTGACAGAGGCTTCAAAGTGAATTTTGACAAAGATGAATGTTTGATCACCCACAAGAAGACTGGTGACTTTGCTCTATCTGGAGTAAGGAAAGGAAGCCTGTTTGTAGCCAATATGAACTCTGCAAACAAGGACAAAATTTGTTGCTTTACTAAAAAGCATCAAATGAAGATAGTTGGCTGTGGCACAAGAAGCTATCACACTTGAACATCAAAGGCATTAATTCTCTAGTCAAAAGGGAGTTAGTGAGAGGCATGCCCACACTTGAATTCTGTCAAGAAGGAGTGTGTGAGGCTTGTCAAAAAGGAAAAATGAAAAGATCAAGCCACAAGTCAAAGACAGTGACATCAATAACCAAGCCCCTACAACTAATTCATATGGACTTGTTTGGGCCTGTCAATATTGTGTCACTAGGAAGGAAGAAGTATGCTCTAGTGATGGTTGATGATTTCACAAGGTATACGTGGGTAGAATTTCTGGCATCAAAGGATGAGGCTCCACAAGTAATCATTGAGAATATAAAGAAAATTGACAAGGAAGAAAAGGCCAACAATGCAAGTGTGATTGCATTAAGAAGTGATAATGGAATAGAGTTCAGAAATGCCATGCTTGAAGCATTCTGCAAAGAGAATGGTATTTCTCAACAATTCTCATCTCCAAGGACTCCACAACAAAATGGAGTTGTTGAGAGAAAGAATAGAACTCTGATTGAGGCTGCTAGAACAATGTTACTTGATACAAAGATGCCTACATGTTTTTGGGCTGAGACTGTGAGCACTGCATGCTATATCCAAAACAGAACCCTCATCAACAAAAACACTGGAAAGACACCTTACAACTTGATGACTGGAAAGAATCCTACTCTAAAGTATGTTCATACTTTCGGAAGCAAATGCTTTGTGTTAAAAGACAATTCAGAATATGTTGGAAAGTTTGATGCAAAAGCATTTGAAGGAATTTTTCTTGGCTACTCTATGGAAAGAATTGCATACAAAGTTTATGTCATCAGTCAAAAGAAATTTATGGAAAGCATAGATGTGACATTTGATGACAGCAAACTACCTGGATTAGAAGAAGACAATGATGAAGATAAAGATCCTTTGAAGTTTGACAATCTAGATGATTCTGATGATGAGATTGAAACTGAATTTGAGCCCACAATCCAACAAACTCAAGTGAATGAAGAACCTGTGCCAATCAACAATGAAGAAACAAGCATCCAAGACACACCTGTGATTGGTGGCAACTTCACAGGGGGAGGAAATGTAAATGATCATGATCTGGATGATGAAGCAACATGAAGGCTGAGAAATCAATCTGAACATACAAGGAAATGGGATAGATCACATACTGCAGATCAGATAATTGGAGATCCAAATGCAGGAGTGAGGACAAGTAGAGCAACTCTAAATGAATGTCTCTATGGTTGCTTTTTATCCCAATTTGAGCCTGAGAAACTTGATGATGCATTGTTAGATCCTAATTGGATAATTGCTATACAAGAGGAGCTAAATCAATTTGAAAGAAGCAAAGTATGGGAACTTGTGCCTGCACCAAAGGATAGAACCATTTTTGGAACAAAATGGGTTCTAAGGAATAAGATGGATGAAAATGGTGTAGTCATAAGAAACAAAGCAAGGTTGGTTGCAAAAGGATACTCTCAACAGGAAGGCACTGACTATGATGAGACTTTTGCCCTTGTTGCTAGACTAGAGGCCATCAGAATTTTCTTGGCATTTGCAGCACATTCTAATTTCAAGGTTTATCAAATGGATGTCAAGAGTGCATTTCTGAATGGGGAGTTGGAAGAAGAAGTATATGTGCAACAGCCACCTGGCTTTGAGGATCCACAATTCCCTCACTTTGTCTACAGATTGCTTAAAGCATTGTATGGACTTAAGCAAGCTCCTAGGGCATGGTATGACACACTATCAAAATTTCTACTGGAGAATCAATTCACTAGAGGCATACTGGACAAGACATTGTTTTACAAGAAACATGGTGATGATATTATATTAGTTCAAATCTATGTGGATGATATCATATTTGGCTCTACAAATGAGAAGCTGTGTGAGAAATTCTCTAAGCTCATGCAGAGCAGATATGAGATGAGTATGATGGGAGAATTAACATTCTTTCTTGAGCTGCAAGTTAGTCAAAGAAGGATGGCATTTTTATAAGTCAAACCAAATAGATCAAGGATCTATTGAAGAAATTTGACTTGGAAGAATGCTCACCTGCAAAGATACCCATGGCCACTGCCACCAAGTTAGATGAAGATGTTAAGGGCAAGAAGGTAAATATTTCAATCTACAGAGGCATGGTTGGTTCTCTACTCTACCTCACTGCTAGTAGGCCAGACATCATGTTTGCAACATGCTTGTGTGCAAGGTTTCAATCAAATCCAAAGGATTCACATATGATAGCAATAAAGAGGATTTTTAAATATCTGAAG
Organism: Saposhnikovia divaricata; assembly: GCA_036435485.1. Lineage (NCBI taxonomy): Eukaryota > Viridiplantae > Streptophyta > Magnoliopsida > Apiales > Apiaceae > Saposhnikovia > Saposhnikovia divaricata. Next base: position 210,754,033 of record CM071597.1, on the reverse strand, counting down.
GGCACACCAAACTTGGGGTTATGGTATCCTAAGGACACAGGGTTCAATCTGGTTGGTTATTCTGATGCTGATTATGCTGGATGCAGAGTGGATAGGAAAAGCACCTCAGGTAGCTGCCAGTTTCTTGGACAAAGGTTAGTCTTTTGGTACAGCAAGAAACAACAATATGTGTCAACTTCCACAGCTGAAGCTGAGTACATAGCTGCTGGAAGTTGTTGTGCTCAAGTGCATTGGATCAGAAACCAACTTAGAGATTATGGACTTGTGTTGGAAAGAATTCCAATCATGTGTGACAACACAAGTGCAATCTCTATAGTTTCCAATCCTGTCAATCATTCTAGGACAAAGCACATTGACATCAGATATCACTTCATAAGGGAGCATGCAACTAATGGAACCATTGAGTTACATTATGTTCCCACAAAAAAACAACTAGCTGACATATTCACTAAGCCATTAGATGAAGCCACCTTCACAAGGTTGGTTAGTGAGATTGGAATGCTGAATTCTTCAAATACTGGCTAAGTGAATATATCAACTAGATTGTTGCAGCAGTAAATACTTACTTTATCAAATGCTCAATATTTTTGAAGTAAGTATTGGATGGAGTATGATTTATAAATATTCTATAATGCTGCAAATGTTGAAAATCATACATCTTTAGCTTGAAATTTCTGTGAAATTTTGAGAGAATCACTATTTAATTTGGTAGAATATTCTTCAGTGAATATTTCTGGTAAATTTTAAAAGATAGTGAAAATTGAATTTTATGAGTGAAAAGTATAGTTCGATAAGTCAGACTTCTCGAATGGTTCATTGTTATGTCATGGCTCGAGTTCTCGAATAGGCCTATCTAGAACCCTCTTGAGTTCTCGAATAGTGTCTTTTGGAGAAATCGAATAGCACACTCTGAGTTCTCGAATAGAGTATTTTAGTTCTCTAGTGATGGAGTTCTCGAATACTGTATTTGAGTTATCGAATCATTTGAAAAGGCTGATTTTTTGCTGACACTTAATCGCTTTTTGGATTTATATTCAAAATTTCATTTCGCTCATAAAAACATATTTTATTTAGCTTAGAATTATTTTCTGAGTTAAATAACTGCCAGCTGTTAGTTACAAACTACCTGAGATATCGAATAAGCCATTCTTAACTTATCGAATAGTTGTTTTATACTTCTTGAATGATTTGTCGATACAGATCATATCTCTAATCGACAACTCAGGTTATTCATATATATACAATTTCACAACTATTCAACTCATTTCATTCGTTTTCTCAAGAATCTAAACTCCTAAAACTTCTGAAAACCCTAACTGCGAATTTCTTCTTCAACCTTAATTCTCTTTTCTTCTCTACCCAAATGGCAAACACTCAACTCACCATACCATCTTAAACCAATTTCATCGCAATTACCAATGATGTGGAAGCACCAAATGCTAATTTCAAGTGCTTTGTTCGATGGTTGTCTGAATCTTACATCAAGGGTGCACTCTCAGCCAACCCAACCCTGTACATAGACTTATTAGAACAATTCTGGACGATAGCTACTGTGGAGGTCATCGCCCTTGAGAATGCTATCACCTCATATGTTGTCTACTGCAAGATTCAAGGCGAGGATATTACTATCACTACCGCAGACAAGAATCAAGCCTTGGATTTGCAGCAAGAGGCATATGACTCCCTGGCCACCGATGCTGAGTTGGAAGAATTCTTTGAATTTATCAACTACTCCGATGCTATTAAACTTGGGAAGCTGAATAAAAAGTACTTGAGAAAAGAATAGAGCTATGTTTTTGCTACACTCCTTCATGTATTCACTGCAAGGAAATTGAGCTTTGACCAGATTAGTACACCTGTGCAGCAGCTTGCCTATGCCTTGGCTCATGGGAGAAAGATAGATGTTGGACATATCATCTTAAAGGAGCTATATGGGAGACTTGGTAAGAACACAGCCAAGAGAGGTACTTAATTCAATCAGTACTTAAATTTAAAAATGCTTCTTTGATTGAATTGCCTGGCATAGATAAAAGTAAAATAGGCTACCCTAGGTCCATGACCAAACTCATTTTTGGTAACTTGGAGACTAGGAATGATGTGGATGTAAGGCTTAAGATAACTCCCCACATGGAGGGTTTGTTTAGGTCTTACCCCCACAACATGCCAATATTTGATTCTAAGTCTCAGTTAGCACAGCCTAAGCAAGAAGAACAAAATGCTAAACCAAGGCTTGCTAACCAACCCTCTCAGACAAACACTCTACCAAACACAGAGCCAACTGCATCATCCTCTCAAAAGGGTGATGTTAGTAAAAAGAAGAGAAAACAGGTTGCTTCTGAACCTTTAAACATCTTAACTGAAGCAGCCTTGGCTGTAGAACTAGGTTTAGAATGTGAGGAACCTGAGTCACCTATCATTAGCGGCCTAAAGAAGAAGAAGAAGTCTAAAACCACCTCTTCAGTCACCAAATGGCTGAAGTTGTAAAATCAGGGGCACACAGCTCACTAGATGTATCCTCTCAACAGGGTGCATCTATAGAATCAAGCATCCTCCCCAATGCACCTACCTGTAAAGAGTCAACACAAGGGAGTGATAAGGCTGGCACAACACTGAGTGGAGAGCACATCACACTTGAAACTCCCTCTATTTCTCAGGGGGAGTTGCAAAAATCCATTCTACAATACTCTTCTCTTCTAGAATCTAACGTTGAAATTTCTTTGGAGCCTGCATCTCAAGAAATTGAGGAGCAAGGCATTGATCACCAAGAATTCCATTCTCTTGGTCAGCCAATGGACTCAAGTGACTTAGTGCCTGACACTTTGCTCACCACCCAGGTACCACATTTAGATGGTCAGGGAATGCATGTTGGGGCATATCCTAATGACACCATCACAAACACAGAGGATTCACTAGTTTTCACTAGAGACTTTGTGCGTGTGTCACTTACTGTTGTAACTTATCCCACTCCTATGGAGACAACAGTAGTAGAGTCTGTCCATCCGGTTACAGAAGTTGCATCTGTAACTGAGGAGTCTAGCTTGCCTAGCTCTAGCTCTCACTATATGTCTCAATGCCTGAAGCCTGTGCAACATGACAGTGCTTCAGGATCAGGGTCTGTTCCACCACAATTGACGGTTGAAGCACTCCAAAGCTTAATTGTGGATCAGATCCCTGAGTTCACAAAGATTGCTCAGCACCTTCTCACTGCAAACATGCCCAATCTAGAGTATGAAGCTATCCTCTTATGCCACAGAGATGATGTAGAAATACAGAAGGCAAAGATCATAGATGAAACTGAGAGGGATGGAAATGTAGATGCTTGGCTACAAGGAACAAATGACATCCCTCTCTCAGAAGGTCTCCAGTACCTCAAAGAGGAGTACATCACTTCACTAGGGTCCAATGCCAAATCTCTCACCCCTAATGATGTGTATGAGGCAATCAATGACACCTATAAAGGCATTCTCAAGGCTGCACACTACCTTGGCAAGGGCCTAAAAACATAAGTTCAAGCAGTTTGCACAGCAACAACTCAAGAGGTGCATGAGATAAAAAGGACTTTTGATGCTAAATTCCCTCAAATGGAGACTGTTCTCAAGGACATTCGAACCTGCAAGGCTACTTGTACAAAGATGGACAATGGTTTAGCCATTCTATTAGATACTGTCAAATGTCTGGGGCACAAATTTCAAAATCTTTCTGATCAGACAACAGAAGCCAATGCCATGCTAAGAACTATGTTTGCAAATCAGTATGGAGACAAGCTGCCTACTGAAGTCCCAGTGCATTCTATGTCTAAGTTTGAATTGTAGAGACTGAAAGAACAATCCTTGTCTGGCTTCAAATCTACTGAACTGTTCACCAAGGTCAATGCTCTTGAAAGGGAA